>CM056950.1:17247790-18663477 GCA_029856935.1 Cyclocarya paliurus
TGCCACCTCATTGCTCAATCAGTTTAGAAAAGTAAAATTACCAGTCTTGATATTTATGTTTTTGCCATTTTGACATTGAATATCACAGTGGATGACTACTGTTTGGTGATGGGCACTTGCATTGAGGCAGCCCAACTAAGTGTTGATAACATGTAATTGAAAACGAACTCATCATCATTTCTTCACGGTCATTATGCATAAATTGATGGTTTCCTGAATATTACCAGCAACTGGAGCAATTATTGCACTTTCCACTAGTCCCAGTTTTGGTTTTTTTTTTGGTAGGCATATATAAGTTATTAGGTCCTAGTTTCATCTATTCCCCTAATTTTCCTACTTCAATTCACATATTAGAAATACACAGCTGTCGCCACTTTCTATAATATTTCACACACATCATATCTTTTTTTTTCACCATTGGACAAGGACTATCTACTTTTTTTTTTCACTTCACAGCTGGGCCATAAAAAGTTTAGAGTTTTAAGTGCCATCACCTGTTCAGGTCCACAACAAATGTATTTCTAATAACCATGTGAACCTAATGTATTCAAACATTTGATATCATCCCATTTTCACACATTTTCTGGTACGTACCTAACAAGCAAACCATCATTCAGCAAAGCTTGTCTCTATAATAAAAGTATAGCAATTACAAACTCATTATATATTTCCACATCAACTACGATATTTGAACAAAGTTTCTGTCTTTAGTCAAACTCTGTTTCTGAACTCGAATCAAAATCTTCCTCATCACCATCGTTATGGTCAGAAGTGGGATCATCATCAGAAGTCTCAACGTCCACCTCATCGTCAATAAAAAGTATGGTCGATATCAGTCCCAACATCACCGTGTACCGCAGTTAAGTCATTAACTGGAACTGGTTCCTCATCCTCTCGATGCAATTGGTTGACCAAACCACTATCACTATGATTGACTGCACCATAATCATTGGTAGCATCTTCCTCTTGATATGCCTCACCATCAGAGGAGTTCTCACCATCGTCTAGGGCCGTTGGTAAGGATGGAATGTCGTACACATTCCTGTTGGTTATCTTTTGTACCACTATTCCAATTTCCAACCATACTTGGGTCTTTTAAGTAAAAAACTTGTGAGCACAGACAAGCAAGGGCGAAAGGCTCATCCTGATACCATTTTCTAGATGTATTCACACTTGTAACATGCTCACCCACACGTATGCCTCGCCTAGGATCACCAACGTCCCACCAATCACATTTAAACAAGTATACAAGATGCCAACCCATGTACCGTAATTCCAATATATCTGTTAACACACACCATAGAAATCAACTGAATTCGACTGATGTACTCCTGAAACAACGACTCCACTATTTTGTGTGCGTCGGTGTTGCTCACGGTCCTTTGTGTGAAACCGTATTCCATTCATTATACATCCACTGTATGACCCAACCCAAGGATCTGGTCCACATGCCAGAGCATAAACTTCATCTGTAACTTCACTCGAGTTTGAGTTGCGCAATTCTCGAATCTGTAACTTTCATTGAACACCAATCGTAAGAGTCTAACGTGAAGGAATGAATATTTACTATGTCGAAAGTAAAGTGTGACCACATAGGTCATATAAACCATGACTTACATGGTTCTTGAACCATTTGGGAAATTTCTGTTTGGTGCCTAAAGTCAACGTTGTTAGTGTCCTCCTCTTTAATCTTGTTATAATGCTGCTACAAATAGAGACAAGTCAAATAGTAGAATTTTAGGTTCAAACAAATATCCAAGATGAAGGTTGAGTATGAAGAGATAGTTTAAAGTACTATAGAACTTACTCTATGTACTGTTCGATCTCAGGACAGTTGTTCATTGAGCACGTACCACTCGGCTTTTTGCTAAAAGTGGGCCATCCAACCTTTAGCGGAGGACCGAACCCATCGGCCGAACCTTTTGGGAGAAAACCATCATACTTCCTTCTTGATGGGCTTGACCGACATCCATATTTTGTTCCTCTCTATTAAAAGCTGTCTCAATGTCATGGAGATAAGTTGAACAAAATGTATCCACCAATTGAGCCTTCTGGACGGGTCTTATTTTTGACATAGCGCTTGAACTTTCCTAAATACATTTCAAAAGGATACATCCACCTATATTGCACAGGTCCCGCAAGCAAGACTTCATGTGGCAAATGGATGGCCAGATACACCATTATATCAAAAAATGTGGGTGGAAATATCATTTCCAGTTTACAAAGAAGAATAGAGATGTCACTTTGTAGCCTCTGTATGACATCAATGCATAGTGCCCGTCCACACAATTTTTTGAAAAAGGTACTTAACTCAGTCAACGCTTCGTGAACATCACTGGTAAAGTATCCACCAATCACAACTGGAAGCAATGTTTGCATGAAAACATGACAATCATGACTCTTCATGCCTAGAATCTTTGATTCACTAACATTAACACATCGGCAATGTTTGAGGCAAAACCATCAGGGAACTTTACATTTGCCAACCACTCGCAGAAAGATCTCTTCTCTCCAGTTTATTTAACTGGTAACATGCCAACCCATGGCATAACGATCACCATTCTGCTGTAAGTGTAATTCTTTCCGTATGCCAAGGTTGGCTAAATCCCTTCGTGCATTGGCGGAGTCTTTGCTTTTTCCATCAATATTCATCAAAGTGCCTAATATGCTATCGCATATGTTCTTCTCAATATGCATGACGTCGAGGTTATGCCTCAAACCCAATGAAGACCAATAAGGTAGCTCAAAAAATATACTTCTTTTCGTCCAATTCAACTCAGTGGCTGTGCGTTTCCTCTTCTTTGTAGTTTTTCCAAACTGTACACCTGTCACTTCATTCAACTGTTCGAGGATAACGTCTCCAGACAAATGTGTAGGTTGAGGCCGATGATCTGTATTACCATTAAAATCAGCCTTTTTAGATCTCCACCTGTGCCCTGCCGACAACCACCGACGATGCCCCATGTAACAATGCTTTCGCCCATGGACCAACCACAATGAATCTGTCTCACCATTGCATGTTGGACATGCCAACTTCCCCTTTGTGCTCCACCCAGAAAGATTAGCATATGCTGGAAAGTCATTAATGGTCCATAGTAATGTGGCATGTAAGCGAAACCTAGAGAGTAGTAGGCATCGTATGTACTAATTCCATCTTCCCACAAATATTTCAATTCGTCAATTAAAGGGCGTAGATAGATGTCAATATCATTACCAGGAGCTTTTGGGCCAGGGATTAGCAAAGATAACATGAGGTATGGATCTTTCATGCATAGCCAAGGGGGCAAGTTATAAGGTACGAGTATCACTGGCCATATACTATATGGTTTAGCTATATTGTTAAATGGGTTAAAACCATCACTAGCTAAACCAAGTCTCACATTACGAGAATCTGCGGCAAATGTAGGAAACTGTAGATCAAAATCTTGCCAGACCTTCGAATCTGCAGGATGCCTCATGACATTAGCATCGTTGACCCGTTCACACGCATGCCACCTCATAGCCACGGCAGTCTTACTTGATACAAATAGTCTTTGCAACCTTGGGATCAAAGGAAAATACCTCAGGACTTTGTGTGGAATTTTCTTTGCCTTATTAGTGCTTAACACCCACCTCGGAGTGTTGCATTTAGGGTACTTCTCCTTATCGGAATGTTCTTTCCAAAAAAGAACATAATCATTCAAGCAAGCATCTATCTTGGTGTAATGAAAGCCGAGGCCACGTTCCAAGCGGCATGCCTCATTATATGAGTCAAGGAGAAGAGCATTAGGAAATGCATCTTTCAACAACTTTATAACCATGTTAAAGGATTTAACACTCCAACCGCCAACTGTCTTGATATGAAGCAACTTCACGATAAATGATAGCTTTGAAAACTTTAGGCACGATGGATAGAGTGGACGACGTGCATCTTCTAACAACTCAGCAAAGTTGGCACCAGGACCCCCTTCTGTTACACCATGATCAAAGCTTTGAGAGCCGTATGAGTGGTCCATAGAGGCTCCAGCCTGAATGTCGTCCAGCATCTCATCCATATCATCAATGTAGCCATCATTCAAGCTTGCCTCATCACCGGAATCTGACGAACTAACATCCAATACTTCTTCCTCACCGTGGAATGTCCAGGCCTTATAAGAAGGATCAATCCCTATGATAAATAAATGATCCTCGACCACATTTATAGGCTGGAAGAACATATTATGGCACCTACGACACGGACACCTAATGTCAACCCCTTCGGGTGCATGTTCCCGAGCCATAGCGATGAAATTGTTAACCCCCGATGCATATTCGTTAGACACAAATCTATCTTCAATATCCATCCACGTCTTGTCCATCTATATATGATGCCACCAAATGAAATTCATCAACAATATATTATTATTGACGAATATACTAAGTTCCCAAGAATTAGCAAAAAACAAAAGGCAAATGAAAATATAATATATATATATATATATATATATATATATATATATATATATAAAGTTGTTTTTTCTGGTTGCTTAGGTCTATATCTATTTAATGAAAACAAACCATCATGGATAACTCAGAAATATTCATGTAACAATGCTTGTTTCATGAACATAGTGTACAGTATATTATTATATGATACTAGATGGCAATGGCCTAGCCATAGCCAAGGATAAAGTTAGGATAGAATATTAGCTAATGACTATACCATCAACTCATAGCATGGTGAGTCCACATTGGACTAGCCATCTTAAAGATCCCTATAAAATATGGCATATTATATAGTATAATAATAGTTAAATTAGATATGCTTAGAATATCACTTTCTCTTTTAGACAAGATAGCTATTCGGTATTAAATCTACATACTATTATAGCATGGGCATTGTTTTGTCAGTGAAATCTGATACTTTTTGCTTAGAGGGATTCTGATATAAGCAAAAGAGTTGTTTACTCCATGTATACACATGAGTTTAAAAACATAGCCATGTTCAGGCTGAAATTAATAAGATATGAAAAATATATCCTTACTGATCAAGATGAGAAAATGAAATAGGTTCATCATTGGTGGTGCAGTATCTTATGGAATATGATATGGTACTAGCTGATAGCAGTCAAAGTGAGAGTGTTTACAGCTGGTAGATATCATAAAAGGGTTTGATAAGCAAACCAGCTATTTTGTTTGTCTATTCTAATTTAAGAATAGACAGCTAATAAACCAGGTAGTCTTTGGTACATTATATAATAAGTGTATTTATTTAAGCTAGATAAATAAGCACATTATTCCCTGCAGTTATATCGCTGGCCTATGCCCAAAAGAAAGGAGGGACAGCTGACACCTATGTGGTAGATTCTATGTCTGAACAAATGTCAATAAATTTGAAACTCGTTTACAGTCAAAGTGCAACCCATTGGATTGATCAACATACGAGTTACCAATTTTTTTTATTAGCCTATTATAACTTGGTTTTTGAAACCAGAATAAATATACAAAGATCGAAATTGATGGCCAGAAGATTTAATCAGAATCAGCTGCTCTTGTACTGTACAGAGCAGAGATGAAGGGATATTCATTTTCTGTACCTAGTTTTTGTAAGTGCCTGACAATACCCTATCATTTTGCTACGACATTTTAGGGGGGAATTATGATCCCTAGATATCTTTCGTACTAAAAGTCATGAACATGATATCCATGCATGAGAAAGTAAATCGGAATGGATCCTGCTGATTAATGTACTTAGCATGCCAAGTGCTACTAGCAATTAAGCAGTGCTGTGTGCTTGTGCTTGCGCATGCAGTACTGCACGCTAGCTCAGTTAATGGAAAAGCCAAAACATCATCATGTTGTTTGTGACAAAAATCAGAACTATTTGCACTTCGCATATATGATTCATAATGATTTGAGTTTCAAAGCTTCGGACTATCAATTATATATCTGATCTGTCGAGTTTGGAAGAGAGTGAGTTATTAATTAGTTTTGTTGATTTACTTTTTATTCACACATGATATGCATATATAGGCCGTGGAGTACTAGAATTTTTCATAAATTCAGTTATATTATATGTTCTAAAAGAGTTTATTTATTTTATGAACGAGATAGAACTTATTCACGAGCTACTTGATTTTTAAAAATAAGAGTTTTATTGTATCTTACAGCTTTAATAAAATCTTAATGTGAATTCATTAATGTGAATTTCTGTAAATATCTTTATACATAGTCACAATTTCTGTAAATGTGAAGTCACCTAAAATGGCATGTGATTAATCATGTAATAGGTATTATTCACAGTTATAAAGCAGTGAAAGTAAAGAATCAGGTGTAGCTTCGAGCTCATTTTGGTTGAAAACCACTCCCAGAGACAAGTCTGAAGCTTAATACTGATGGAGCAATGTTCATGGATCTTCTATAAAATGGAATTGGAGTTATTTTGAAAGATGAATATGGAAATGTATTAATGCGAACTTGTAAAGTTGAATCTGAGGTTGAACATCCAAAAGTGATAGAGCTCCTGGTAGTATTTCGGGGCCTTCAACTGTGTTACACAATGGGTATTCTAATATTATTGTTGAAAGTGATTGTTTGCTATTGATACAATCTCTTCGACAAAATAATATGGTGGACTCCATTTTAGGTGGTTTTGTATGATGAAGTTTATAAGCTTAAGAGTTATTTTAACTTGTGTATTTTTAATCATGTGTATAGGGAGGGGAATATGGTAGGTCATCAGCTTGCCCGTTATGTTTGGAGTGTTAAGAGTATTTAAATGTGGTGAGATTATATTCCATGCAAATCTTTCTCAAGCCATTTAGTTTGATAAATGTGAAGTAATTGTTATCTCCAATGAAGTTCATTAATTTCTTATAAAAAAAAAGGTATTATATAGATCATATTATGTAATAATCCATCATAATTATGTATTCGTGAACCGCTCATTTGATAAGTGAATTTAGCCAAATTCTAGTTTTGTTGATCCCGAGCCAATCTTGAGTGGCTTGTAAGAAAGTCTATTAATCTAACAATCCGAGTCGATAAGTTTATATAAATTGTATAATTTATATTATAATTACTAGGCATATATATGACCATGCTATTAGTCAATTCTGGGCATGCATGTCATGCAATAGATCATAGTACTAATATTCCTTTAATTTCCCCCTCAAAGCATTGAATGATCAATGATCCTTAAGTTACGCTAGGCCACCATATACTGGCTGGGCGAGACCTGCCCCAGGGCTGGCTGGCAAGCTCGATCTACGCCCCAAGACCCAAATGGCATCAACTTGTACAAGTTGATGCCATTTGAGTATTGTACAGTTTCTTCGAAGAAACTGTGCTAATTATGGGTCTTGTATTAAGCATTTATACAAGAGATGCAAATTGTGTAGAAGGAACTAGCACGGATGAAGAGGTATGAAGCGCTTGCACAGGACCTGGAAAGGAGAAGTGTTCCTAGAGTAATGTCAAACGAGGCTAAACAGGCTCTGTGCCTTAGCTGTTGGTATGAGAGAGAGAGAGCTTTCACCATGACCAATTTATTCTTAAGTTGACAGCCCAAATACCATGCACCCACGGTAAATAACTAATAATTAAGGCAATGCAACATCTAGCTCCTATATATAAGACCATGCTCAAGCATTTATAAAAATAATAGTCTCTGACTAATGAATGCGACCCATTTCGGAAGCATGCAATCTATATAATTTGTAGTTTCCTAGGCAGTTACGGAAGCTCCATTTAAATAGAAAATTGTCAAGAAGCTAGGTTTCGCCATATTGTAAAAATTCCAGCAAACAACAATTTGGCTAGCTAGCTTCTTGTCCTGAAATTCTACAACACAAAACTGACCAAGTCCATTTGAATTTTCGTACCATTGACTTTGATCCCTTTTTGTTAATTCTCACCACAGGATACATGGCTGAGGACTCTCTGTGATTGACTGTAATATTACATATATAAGATCATCTATAATTTTTTTTTGATAAGTAAATATATAAGATCATCTATAATTTAGTGACTTTAGAAGTTTTCTGGCATCAAGTAAAGCAGTACTTTTAAATATTATGTATGCATTGACTAATTATCTCGATGCATGCATGCACGCATGTTTCAGAATCTGAATATCGATCAAATAATCTTTTTCAGAGTTTTCAAAGTCGATGTTTAACCTAAGGTCCTAATTAATTAATGAAAATAAAAATAAGGACGTTGAAGACGTATCATGTAAGAATGTATATACATGTAGCACAGGTGCTTAATATTAAGGAAGAATCTCTCTCCCAATCCTTTTTTTTTCCCTCATTAATTATCACCCTTTTTTAAAATTATAATACTTGATCACCAAACTAGTACTATATATAGCTCTCGATTTGCACCAAACATGGCAACATGATCCTCCGTTTTACTCTTGTATATATAGACGTTAATGACGGAGGCCTAGGCTTTTCAAATGAATTAACTACCTAAAGTACCTAATAAATTACTCAAAAGGTTAAAAGTATGTAACCAATACAAATAGTAAAAACATGTAATTATGATTAATAACTAACCAAATAATAATTATAATAAATAGAAAATGATATGACAAAACCAGATTTGACATTGTCCTTATTAATTAGGATTGGGGTAGTATGAAATATAATTCTAAAAGAATAGTATTAATTTGAGAATTCAAAGTGAAATTCATAACCTTGATACCGACTTTGAAATTATTCCTAATTTCATAAACATGGAAGTGATGGAGATCAATATTTGAACTAATCAACATGCCCAAAAGAGAAGCAACAAGTAACATCAATCACTATTTTTAGAAAGTAAACCTTATATATGAAAATATTACTTGCGAATCTTATGGAAATATACACGAACAAGGAAAAAACAGTCTTGAAAATGGGCTTCCAACCACCCCCAAATATGTCCAAACCGCATGCATATACCGCGGCCGAATACTATTATTATCTTGAAAATAGGTGCCCCAAATAATTAAAAAAGACAACTACAAACTGCTTGAAGTCACAGCATTTTAACCTAATTTTATTGAGTATTCAGTATTGTCCATGAAATTCACTTGGGCAGCCCAAAATGATGTAAGAGTCACTTTATTTGTCTGTTTCTCTCACTCTAGATCCTAGAGTTCATATAAGAATTCTAGTGGATTCAAATTCAAGATGTAGTATGAAACTTCATTATAACTTTTAGTCAAGAAAAACCCATTCTAACAGATCAGATATACACTCAAAGACTTGATCATAAATTTGTTCCATCCTATACAACCTATCAAATGGACATAAACTGCCTTGAAAAAAATGCACCTCTATTCCTCTGACTTGGTAATTTTCCCCAAGTACAGAAATGTCTCATACATGCAGTTAAATTGAAAATACAAACAACTCACAAAAATGGTTTAATTATTTGAAATAGTATAATTTCAAATGAAGTTGAGACTCAACCATGTCGCCCCACTAAATTTCAGTTAACCAATATCAAATTATAAAACATATTAGAGTCGTTCATCACTAATAACAGATTGAATGAACTATCTACTAAGGAAGTAAACTGGGAAAAAAAAACAAACTTTAAGCATAAATGATTGGACTTACCTTGCTGGAATCGGCCTAGATCCGTATGGTGTTCAATATTCCCAATCGATATCAAGCACCAGTTATGGCCGAGAATCGCAACTCGCAAGCTCCAAAATGGATAAAATCGTCATCAACCACGGATCTAATGTGTGTGGATGGTCAGAGTTGTGGAAATTACTGTCAATTTCAAAAAAGAAACAGAGTGCTAAATAGTTAGAGTTTGGGACCTGGATTTCGGCGCAGATGGTGTCTCAAAAATGGGTGAGAGGATTTAATCGGTCTAGAATTTTGAACATACCGGAAATCTTGCGACGTCGTGGTGGCTGTTGCGAGAAGGTGGTGGTCAACAGAGGTCCTCGACTGGTTAGGGCATGGGCTTTCGAGTTCATCGCGGGAGCTATTTCTTTCGCGGGAAGGGGAACGAGATAGAGGGAGGGGAAAGGGAAATACATCACGTGGGAGACTTTTAAGGGTTAAGGTTTATTGCAGTGACAATAGTCGCCCCAAAAAACTTGATGACTCGTAATTTTTGTTGCGTCTAACCATTATCGCCGCAATAGACTAAAAATCGCCGTAATAGATTATCTGCTTTGACAGCTTTTGCGGCGACACTATAACTCGCCGAAAATAGGTATTATTTTTGCCAAACTACTGAGATGTCGCAAACTACTTGTCTCAAATGGGCAAAATAGTTTTTTGCCGCCAAATTGGTGTCCCCGGAAATAAAAGTGGCCGCAAAAACCACTTTTTGTTGTAGTGACATAATAACATGTAATTAGACATTAGCAAATTAGTCTAGTGTAGAAATAAGTTATAAATAAGTTAGACACTAGTATAATATAATAACATGTAATTAGACACTAAAAATAATATGTAATACTATAGTATGATAACATATAATTAACACTATAGTATAAGTCTAGTATAAAAATAAGTAAGCTATTAGTAAAAAACTAAATTAAAAGTGAATGACTTAGTTTTAGTTTTTAGTTTTTTGAAAAAATTGAAAGTTGAAAGCCTAGAAAAATTACTTTTTTAAAATGGGCTAAAAATGAAGTTAAAAAAAAAAACACTCAAAGCTGAAAGTCCAAATCCGACTCCACTCCAACAAATCGAATTTGGAGTCAAATGAACCTACACAAGTCGGAGTCAAAGATGGATTTAGGGGATATTCTGACTTCGACTAAGTTGGTGATCATCCCTAATTAAAAATAATAAAAAATTGAACATTAAATTAAAATATAATGAAAATGAAAAATTAATACAACATTAAAAACCCGAAAGTAAAATGATGGAAAAAAAAAACTATAGTCCCATGCAACATTATTAAGGAGAGAGCTAAAATGTGTTTTTTAATTTTATATTTTCAATCTCATAGAATGCTAAAAGTAAATAAAAAAAAAGGGGGTTATTTCATTAGCTAAGTTTGCACCTTGAACATATTGTAATCTCCATCTTATCTAAGTTATATAAAGGTAAAAGAAAAAAGGTAGGAAAAGACAAAGAGAGTGAAAATGATTAAAAAAAGAGAAGTGTTACAAACACAAAAAGATTATATAAAAATAAAACTACAAACTGATGTGACTTTATGTGAACCGTTAGATCTACTTTATAATAAAAGTAACTTTACAATTTGATATACCGTATCAAATCACATCAGTTTGTAGGTATAGTTTTGTACAATCCTTTTGTGGTTAAAGCATTTTTCATAAAAAGAAATGATATTTTAGAAAAATAAAATGATCAATGTTTTTGTTTTTTTGATATGTCAAACTTTTTCGTGCTAAAACAGTAACTAGCATCGCTACGTGGGATCTTTTATTCCTACTAGAATTCTGGTCATTTCAGCTTGTTTTGGTGCAGTTCGATTGGATTATGATATTCCAGTTGGAAAGGAAGTTTCGACCCAAAATTAGTCATGATAGGAGCGCAACTGCTGTGACCATTGCTGGTAGAGGTGGCAATATATGATACAACCCATCAATTTAACACTAATACGACACGATAATAGCGGGTTTGAGTTTAGTCTTAATGGGTTTGGGTCAAAACGAGTTGACTCGTTAAGACATAATTACTTAACGGGTTGATAAAGGGTCAACCCATTAAGAAAGTTAAAATTATTAATATCCTTATACCCAAAAACTAAAAACAAAACCCTAAGACTAAAGACTCCTGCCACACTCTCAGTCACTCGACCCACTCCCTCACATTCATCTTCATTCTTCACTCACAAAAGGTCTTCCCCTTCTTCTCAACCGCCAACTTCTCTCTACATCTCCAGCAACGGGTTTGGGTCAAAATGGGTTGACCCATTAAGATGTGATTACTTAACGGGTTGATAAAGGGTCAACCCGTTAAGAAAGTTAAAATTATTAGTACCATTAGACCCAAAAACTATTAACAAAACCCTAAGACTAAAGACTCCTGCCACACTCTCAGTCACTCGACTCACTCGCTCACATTCATCTTCATTCTTCACTCGCAAAAGGTCTGCCCCTTCTTATCAACCTTGTCTCGCCACTCAAGGCTCAACCTCCAACTTCTCTCCACATCTCCAGCAACGAGGTAAGTTAACATCTCAAGCCCTAGCACTTGAATCTCGATCTCTAGTATTGGCATATTGCTTTGATTTGATTTGGTGGATGATAATGATTTGA
Source organism: Cyclocarya paliurus (assembly GCA_029856935.1). Taxonomy (NCBI): domain Eukaryota; kingdom Viridiplantae; phylum Streptophyta; class Magnoliopsida; order Fagales; family Juglandaceae; genus Cyclocarya; species Cyclocarya paliurus. The sequence continues at coordinate 17,259,999 of CM056950.1, forward strand.
GATTTTCCATCATTCTTTATTCTTCAAGCTCCCTTTTTAAAGAATTCCATGATTTCAGCTCTCCATTTTCTTCAAGGCAAACGATGTCTTGGATCTCCTTCCTAATGATCCACAATGCCTTGGATCACTGATTGTGGCAACCCTTTCTTGGTTTTCCTACCATTTCTTGGATTTCCTACTATGGCAATCATATATTTTTCTTGGTCATCCTAGCATTTCTTTGATCTTAGATCTCCCCATCTAACATCTTTCTTGTTTTTCTTTCTCTACTATTTCTTGGATTTCCTACCGAATGAATGCCGATGCCTTTTTTTTCATACAAGATAACTTTATGAAGCGTCTATTTAGATTAAGTTTCTTCATCTTAAAAATAAAATTCTTACTCAATTTCAAAAATGTCCAAAATCTCCCAGATTTCAAGCACAAATTCAAAGAAATGTAGGGACCCATTGATAATTGTATATAATATTTTAGCATACTCAAGATGTCGGCACCTTCTTTCTTCTTTTAACAGAATTTTATGGCCTGAGACCATTCATGAACATTAAGTCGTGCTAGCTTTTAATTATGAAGATATGGCCTAGAACCATTCGTATTGCTTAATTTGGCTTATTTTCCTCTTTTTGCTCGCTAAGCTTTTGGCAAAATGGATTATAATTTTCTATTTCTTATTTGAATTCGTGGATCTAATGTGGTATATTTATTTATATATATATAAGTGAAGTAAATGTGAGCTTGATTAGCATGTGAGTTTTACTGTAGATGAAAACTACTGGTCATAACATTCATGCATGTGAGCATAATTAGCTTAATCTTTGAAATCTATGTATCTAAATAGAAGATTCTCTCCCAGCTTACAGTGATCACGAATATGCATGAATGGGTGCATTATGACGGCTTGTTAGTAAAACTTCCTGGAGTCAATTCGAAACTTCTAAACCATGCTTGTTTGTTATGGATTGTGGTAGTGTTCTAGAATGCTAATTTTATTGTTATACACTAGTAAAATCATGCTGATTTTTCATGTTTGATTTTCTTTTGTTATGTCAGATGTCTAAGGCACAGGCGAGAACGATGATTTGATTGAGTTGGACTTTCTGGAAGATGTCTCAACAAGTTGTCAAAATGAGGGAGGGAAAGCGAAACGAAGAACATGATCAAATGTGTTAGAGTTTCTTTGAGATGCTTCCTAATTTTAAAAGCGGTAATGATGGTAACATTAGCAAAGTACGTGCCAAGTGCAAGATGTGTGGACAAACATATTTGGCAGCGAGCAAATATGGAACCGAAAATTTGAAGCATCACATAGACTCATGCCCTAGAAATTCACAAGATATTTGTCAGTTGATGTTAGCACAAAATAGTGAATCTTTGTTGGTAAGTACTTCTAAATTTGACACTGAGAGATTTAGAGACATATTGGTTGGCTATATAGTGAAGCATGAGTTGCCATTTCAGTTTGTTGAATATTCTGGCATAAGATCTTTATTAAAATAACTGTGTCCAGATGTTCCATTGATATCTAGTAACGCAGCCAATGCTGATTTGGTTAAAATGTATAATCGAAAAAAAAAAAGGATTAGATCTTTGGTGTTTGATGCTCCTGGTAGAATTAGTTTGACCTCTTACTTGTGGATTTCCATAACTACTGATTGTTATATGTGCATTATGACACATTTTCTTGATAAGAATTGGGTTTTACAAAAAAGGGTTTTAAACTTTTCTTTTATGCCACCACCACATAATGACATATCATTGTCTAAAGAAATTTATAATTTGCTATGTGAGTGGGGAATTGAGAACAAGATTTTTACTTTGACTTTAGACAATACTTCTTCAAATGAAGTTTCAATGGATATCTTAAGAACTCAATTGAACATTAAGAAAACCCTTGTTTGTGATGGTGAGTTCTTCATGGAGTATAGTTTTGGTGCTCCCACAAGTTCAAGTTCAACCATTACTTTCGAAAAAACGATTTATAGTGTGGATACTCAATCCACATCTTTTAGTAGAGGGACTAAACAAGTAATGAATGATAATATTTTTTTGTTTGAAGATTTCTATTATATTTATTGTTTTATATTATGTTGGTTTGAAATATTTATTTTTTTTGTATAGGAATTTGATTCATTTCAAGCTGATGATCTTATTGCTCACGTACAAAAAAGTCAATTGGAGTTCTATTTGGATGAACCTAGGGCAAATAGAAATGCTCCCCTTGATATTCTTTCCTTTTGAAAAGAAAATGAATTTTATTATCCTAATCTTGCTTGTATGGCTCGTGATATTTTGAGTGTTTCTATTTCTACAGTTCCATCTTAATCAACCTTCAGTGTTGGTGGGCGTATCATCGATCCATTTAGGAGTGCACTAAAACCAAATATTGTTGAAGCATTGGTTTGCACAAGACATTGGTTATATGGCGAGTAAGGTAATTATGTTATTTTTGGTTTTATTAAATATTGTACTACAATGCTTTTCAATACAATAATTTTATTTCCTTTTGCTATTTTTTTTTAAATAGAAATACAAGAAATGACGTTGGAGGAGCTAATTAAAGATTTTATGGAGTTGGATATCAACAAGACCAAGGAGGAAGCTTCAATTCCTTCTATAAATAAATCAAAAGTTTAGTTGTGTTTATTATTATTCGGATTGTAACTTTATGTTATTACAGTATATTTATGTTTGTCTTGTTTATTTTAAGTTTGGACTTATGTTTAATATTTGGTATTGTTGGGATTTTATTTTTGGTATTTGGTATTGTTGGGATTTAAGTTTAGACTTTGTTATATTGGTTGGCTATATTGTTTCTTTATTTGGTATTTGGTATTGTTGGAACTTAATTTTGGACTTTTTATATTGGTTGGAACTTGGCTGGATTTTGTCTGCGTGATATTGGTTGGTTGTATTCAATGTAATGTGTTTTTATTAATAGGAACTGTATTCAATGGAACATGGCTTGTTCTACTTGTAGGCCTTTTGTTTTTGAAGGATATTGGATTGTCATATTGGTTTTAGTTTTATTAGATGTTAACATATGAATAATAGTAATGATTTTTTATTAGTGGTTAGTTTTATGTTTTTGGATGATATTGTGATTTTAATTTTAATGTGAAATTATGTGAATTAGGTTAAAATAAAAAAGGTTGAAACGGGTCAGTTTAAACCATTAACATATAACGAATTGAAATGGATCGTGTCGTGTTGATCCATATTTTATTAATTAATAATAGGTTATAACAGGCCATGTCGTATCAATCTGTTATGTTAATAAGTCGTGTTAGAGTTTAAGATCTTGACGCGTTAATCTTAACAAGTCGTGTTCGTGTTGACCCATATAAAACTTCGACATGATACAAACACGATCCGTTAACATGATTTTACACCATTTGTTCCAACAGCCCAGGTCATGAATTGAATTGTATGATATGACAAGATTGTCCTTTTTGGTCAAACTTATATTACTGATAGAAAGCTCATGGATTGTGTGATATGATTGGGATCTGTTAGTTCAAAGAGTCGATTTCAACAACTACATTTTTATCAATGTATATATATATATATAGATATATTCCATGCATTTATTTTCAAATATAATTCTTCTCTCTCTATATATAATTGTTTATATATATAGTTAATTTATCCATATAATGACTATCTTAAAATGGTATACCGAAACATATTCCGGGTATTGAAATATTTTGTTTAGGTACTTTAATCAGAACAATCACTGAAACGAAATTCAAAACTAATACCATCCTGTCGTATTATTTAGAAAGTGGTTATCCCCTTTACAAGATTGTTTTCTTACTTCCTACCATTGATTGCTTAAATTACACTATTTACAAGTTAATTAGTGTGTAACATACCTCTTATTTTGGGACCAATTATATTCGCACAAAGATTAAAATATCAATAGCGTAATGTAAGCCTATAACAACCGTACGTTTGTAAATAAATTTATGAATAAAATTATTTTAAAACATTTACACCACACATGATCATCCGCTTATCATAACTTATTTGAAATATAAATTTTAAAATTTGAATATTACAAATTAAATAATATCATGTGAATAGTATTTGGTGTAAAGACTTTCAAATAGCATTACTCTAAATGCTACATACAATACTCGTGGAGTGCGCAAGCGTCGTGAAGTCACTTTGAAAAAGAGTGGGATCTATTATTAAAAAATTAATTATTTTCATATGAGTTCTGTATTTATTCACATTTTTCAAAGTGATTGCATGTATAATGCTTGTACACTCACGATTACAACTATCATTTCTCCTTAATTTATTCTCGATTGCTTTGTTAACAGCCTACAACAACTAGATGGGGTATTGGTGAACGGAACAAACTTTAATAAATACCAATTGTAATCTGTATCAATTTTCAAGTATAAGTTAAGATGTGATTTGAATTTTGCTCGTATTTTTACAGTAGTTCCTTAAAAATTATATGTAAAGTTGTAACGCCCTAAATATATATGCTTCCCAAAAATGTCTTTATATAATTTATTGTCTTTCTGATCTTGTATATAAATCAAATCCTACAACGTCAGTGGTGTGGAGAGTCTACCCACCAGACCAGCTTACAAATATAACTAATTTGTTATTAGTAGTATTATGGAATTGGTTTGGTTTTTGCAAACAAAAGCAGCTATAATGAAAATACAGTTGAGATTTGCAAAAATAACCACATTAATGAAGGAACAAGGAAGTGTATACGTAAATTTAGAAATATTATTGAAGCCGCCGGTAGCAACAATGTCAAATTAGACATGAGACAATACAGGAAGACATGACAGAAAATTAGAAAACCAGTACTTTGGGCTCCTCGAAACCCGGTTAGACAGAACATCTAGGGCCAGTATTTTCCGTCCACATAAATGTAACAACATGCCCTCAACCAACGGAAATCATTCGCTCCAAACAAAACAATTTCCTTCTTGCTCTCCAACCAACAACATTGATCCCTCCAGATTTCATTGCAGAAGAAGAAAGACAGGCCTGTTGCTTTCTTCTTCTTGTTCTCCTATGGCCTGTGCCCACCAAATTAAGGATCTAACAATTCATCTCTCTAGCATTGATCAGTTATTCTGATCATCATAATCACCATTCATCATTGCCATCATGGAGTCCCACGATCTTCGATATCCACCCCCAAAATATGTCATGCTCTCGGCCAACCAAGGCAACCTCCGGCCACCTCCTTATCGGCGTAACCTTCCCCGGTACGAGTCGAAAAGCTCAAGAGGAAGCGGTTGCTTTAGGTGCATATGTTGCTGCTATTTCTGCCTCTTCTTCTTCACCATCCTCTTCTTTGCCCTTACTTTCTTTCTCTACACCATGTACAAGCCAAAAGTTCCATCCTACGCGGTTGAAAACTTCAATGTCCACGCTTTCAACTTCGGATCTGATATGAGCCTCTTCACAGAATTTTCCGTGACGATAAAGGCTGACAACCCTAATGAAAACATAGGCTTTGTGTATGGCAAAGATAGCCTCATTCTCATATCCTACTCAGACTCAGATCTTTGTTCAGGGAAACTTCCAGCTTTCTATCAACCAAAAAAGAATGTAACAGAGATGAGCATTTCTTTGCAAGGGACCAGTCCATTTGGCTCAGGGCTCCAAGAAGCCCTTATGGAAAACCGGCATACGGGGAGGATACCTTTGCTTGTTATGGTGAAGGCACCGGTTAGTATTGTGCTCGGAAAGTTTCCATTGAGAACGGTTGATGTCTACGTAAACTGCTCTTTAGTCATTGATAACTTGTCCCCGAATAAGAAAGTCAGGATTTTATCAGCCCAATACACTTATGATTTGGGGTTCAATTGGTATTGAATTTTTGACCTTAATTCTTCAGAGTCTTTCAACAATACTGCTGCAGACCTAGAGGAAAGTGCATGGGAGCATTATTGGGCGGTATTGGCAGCTTCTTTTCTTGGGTTTTAAACTTTGAAGTAGTTCTTTCTAGCTACATGTTTTCTTCATAGAATCATGTTCTATATATAGTTGCATATCAAGGAAATATATATGTGATAAATAGAGGTATTTGTAATGTTATGGGATCTCATTGGAAAGATCAAGTGCCAAACTGGGAACCAAAATTGGGTTTGTGGACATGCCTTGAATGCCATATATAGAGATATTCAATTTCAGTACTGCAGAAAAGGAAAAAGTGGTTGGCCTTGTTTGGTTGCGTACCCTTTACATGCACATGTAACTCGCAATTGCTCATGAATTCATCTTGGATACTTATTTTTAATTCTTTTTTAGCGTGCATGGTAATTATATATTCGTGTTCATTCCTCAATGATTAATTTGGTTTTGAACAAAGGTTAATTTGTAGTTCAACTGGCCATATGTCCTCCTTTTGAAGTAACAAAGAAGAGGGTGAGGTCGATTCTGGATTTTAACCCCACAGAGAAGTTATCTCTTAGTAGGGAAAAAAAAAAAAACATAGAAGTCGTAGATCTAATAATCAAAGAGAACACGTACGTGCAGCTGTACTGGAGATAACACATCTTTAAAAATTAGCGAGTGTTTAATATGTAGGAGAATTCAATAAAGATGAAAACAAAAAGAGGTGAAAAAATGCACCAAGATTAATGGATGATAATTAACTTTGGCATGATCATGCTACTAGAATAATTAAGTACTCGTAGGAGGACTCTAGGCTGGCCCCAGAAAATAGGGCAAACGCCATTGTTATGTACTCTAGCTCGTAGAAGAACTCTATGCTACGATTATATATATATATATATATATATATATATATATATATATATTAGCAGTAGACCAACGTGCGAGGCAGTTTTGCCTAGCGAGTTGGGAGATTCTTTTTTTATTATTTTTTTGAAGATCACTAATGGGGACAAAGGGCAAAAATAATATGGCTTTTTAGATAAAATTGATTAGCAAATAGTTCAATGCACAGTAGCATAAAAGCAAATTTTAGCGCAAGAATCTATATATGGATAATTCCAAAAAATGAAAAGTAGTGGATGGATGGATGACACGATGACACGATGACGTCTGAGGAGTCGGTAATGATAGGTCAAAGAAATATAATAATTACATCTTGTCTGGATGGTACACAAAAAACAAAAAAACAAAAAACAAAAACAAGATTAGCTTAAAACAGGCCAAAGTTGAATACAAGTTGGGAAAATAAAGTAGGTACGTAATATATATACAGGCAATAAGATCTTATTTAGTTTTTCCCTAAGAGCAGTATAAATGTTGTAAATGTTTTTTTAGGACATTAAAATTGTACTTGGCTGGTTTGGGGGATAATTGGTCATGCTGTGTCTTCTTCTATGGCAATATTAATGGAGAGCACATTGAATCTTTTGTGGTCATGTTGTTGCCTGAGCTGGTCTACGTCTGCACCAAGTTGACTCAACTATTCTTTTTGTGAAGTCTGGGCTACGATGTTTTCCAAATATAGCAAATGCTCCTGCATGATTAGAATTTTGATGCCTATCTATGATAAAAAAAAAAGAAAAAAAAGAAAGAAAAGAAGAAGTAAAGAATGTAAATGCATAGAAAGTTCAAAGCGAGCATGGTAAATCAATACAAATGCTGCAATGGAATATTTGCAATTAGATTGTTTTGGACGTTGAAGATAAAAATCATCTTTAAATAGAATTTTTTTATGTTTGATTGGAAAATTAAAGTGGTTGAAATGTACAAAATCAAAGACTGGTCAAGAAAAGAAACACTTATCATTCACGAAGAGAAGACCTTGTAATTCTCTAGTATTTTTATTTTGATTTTTTGATAAGTTCTTTCTTGATAAGTGTGGTTGTAGTTGTTGTCGTTTACTTTGGTAGAAAAGTTGTAAGTCGTGTAGTGTTAGAAGTACGGCGTCGTGTGTATTAGTAGAAGGGTGTTATTGTATTAGTAGGATGGTGTCTTTTTAATTGGGAATAACTATAAAAGATCATACGATGTCGTTTGTACACATGGGGATGTATAAAACAGAAGAAATCTGGAGGGAAGGGAATATTTGATATTCATAATCTGTTCTCTCTCTCTCTCTCTCTCTATATATATATATATCTATCTATCTTTATAATCTCTCTTCTTCTTGGAGATTGACTATCTCAAATTAGTTATTGATGGGCCCATTACATTTCGATATCAGAGCAGGGACCTATAAGCTAGATTAAAATGACTTTGTACTTTGTAGGGGTATAGTATTAAGTCATTGAATACTGATAGATAGTGTTAAGTCATTGAAAGTTGAGATGAAGAGATTTATTTGAGAATGTGAGGTTTTTCAGGAAAACAAGGTTGAAAACATCCATCCTCTAGGTTTATTGTAGCCCTTACTCATTCCACAAACCATTTGGACTGTGACGTCTCAATGGATTTTGTGAAAGGGTTGCCACTATCAAAAGGATATTTTGTAATCATGGTTGTTGTGGATAGACTATCTAAGCATGCTCATTTCATTGCATTGAAGCATCCTTTTACAGCATCTCAGGTAGCTTCCTTGTTCCTCAATAATGTTTTTAAGCTTCATGGTATACCAAGAAGTATTGTTTCTGATCGAGGGGCAATATTCACTAGCATTTTTTGGAGAGAACTATTTAAACTACAGGGTGTTAACCTGTCTTATTCTTTTGCCTACCACCCCCAAAGTGACGGCCAAACTAAAGTAGTTAATAAGTACTTTGAACAATTCCTGAGATGTTTTTCTACTGACAAACCAAGGTTTTGGTTTGAGTGGCTGGCTGTAGTTGAATAGTGGTATAACACTACCTTTCACTCGTCTACAAAGCTAACACCTTATGAAGCAATTTATGGGGACCCTCCAACTAAGCTCCAGGCATACATTCCATGGGTCACAACCAATCAGGCAGTGGATGAGTTTTTTAAGACAAGAGATCAGATTATTTCTACATTAAAGGCCAACTTGGTTGCTACACAAGAGAGGATGAAGCTGCAGTATGAAAAGCACAAGACATAAAGGGAGTTTTCAGTGGGTGATTGGGTATATTTGAGGCTCCAGGCTTATAGGCAACAATCTCTTGCAATAAGACACAATATGAAGTTATCTCCAAGGTTCTTTGGGCCATATCAGGCACTCAGCAGAATTGGCAAGGTAGCATAAAAGTTGGATCTTCCACCACAAGCTTAACTTCACCCAATTTTACATGTATCATCTTTAAAGAAGAAACTTGGCCAGTAGGTTTCCCCATTATCAACTTTACCTCCAGTTGATGTACATGGAGAACTGATACCAGAACCAGAAGAAATTTTACAACACTATAGCAGAAGAGTGAATAACAGACCCTTTATTGAAGTCCTTGTTAAATGGCAAGGGGCAAAGGTCAAAGATGCCACATGGGAACCTTATTGGAGAATTTGTCAGAAGTTTCCACACCTTGCAGGTAAGGTGTTTTAAAAGGGGAGGGCATGTCATGGCTCAAGAATTGGTAGATGTTGCTACTGTCAATAAGCCATGAAGGAGTTGGATGAGATGAAGAGGAATGGTGGTTTTGTTAGTTGGGTTTTAGTTGTTGTCGTTTACTTTGGTAGAAAAGCTATAAGTGGTGTAGTGTTAGAACGACATTGCCTGTATTAGTAGAAGGGTGTTATTGTATTAGTAGGACGGTGTCATTTTAATTGGGAATAACTATAAAATATCATACAATGTCTTTTTTTTTTTTTTTATCAAAGAGCCGGTAGCCCCACACATAGTGGCCCCATCCCAAATTTATTAATATGCCCTCACTTGTGGCGGAGGAATACCGTGGTAACAACAAAACACTTGGGGGCTTACAAGATAAACCCTAAAAACTAACCCAAAACCAAGTGTCAAAATAAGCCAAGCAAACAAAACCATAAACTAACAAGCCTAAAGACAAACAAACAACACACAAGGAAAAACTAAACAAGCCTAAGAAACAAACAAACAAGAAAGAAACAGATTAAAGACAACGTACCGAGGGAATACCCAGCTTGTCCAAGAGGATTAGACCTCTCAGAAAACTCGGCACTTCCCCAATCTCACGTTGCTCCACACAATGACCAAGCGCACCATACTTAGCAAGCCAATCAGCAACTTTATTACCTGCTCTGAACACATGACAGACAGAGCAGATCATCGAATCCAAAAGACCAAGAATCTCTTCCCAAAAATCCTCCAAATACCAAACCCCACATCGCCATTGTTTCCACCACGAGACCACTACTTGTGAGTCAAGTTCAACTTCGACATAACCAATACTCAAAGTTTTACAAGCTTTAAGGCCATGCAACAGCGCTAATAATTCTGCCCTATTATTCGAACCAGACCCAAGAGGAACAGCAAAGGCATGAATTAAATTACCATGATCATCTCTGATAATACCACCTGTCCCAGACGACTCAGGATTCCTAAAACTGCTACCATCAGTGTTTAACTTAAAACGACCCTGAATGGGTTTACGCCAGGCCACCAACCTCGAACCACGCCTTTGGGAAACAAGAGGCAAGATAAATAAAGAGTGTAAAATTTGTGAATCGCTCGTAGAACATTTCGAAACTTTGTGAATGCCCTGGCAGATAGCGCGAATCTCATGAACAATCGAGTGCCAAACCAAATTAAAAGATTCAAGACGACCTTCCATACGAGCAACACATCTACGACGCCAAAGACGCCAAGAAATAAGAGAAGGAAGAAGCCACACAATAGTACCAACCTAAGAGGAGGAGGAAGCTCAACGAAACCAAAAGGACACTGACTATTTCCAAGTACCACGAAGTGGTAACCCAAAGATAGCTCCACAATAGCACCAGATCCGCGCAGCAAAATCCCCTCCAAACAAAACATGATTTTGGTCCTCATAATTACCAGCATAACAGCAATCACACTTAGAAACAATCGGTACCCCTACACGACGGAGACGATCATCCACACTAAAGGCATTATGCCAAGCCTTCCACATAGACACCGAAACTTTCAATGGGAGCAACTTATGCCACATCCAAGGATGCCCATTCATTATAGAACCCCTAATACGGATACAATCCCACACAGATTGAGTGGAGAAACAACCATTATCTTGCTTTGTCCAAACCAAGACATCCGAACCTCTCTTGCAACCTGCTAAAGAATCCAGAATATCATTCACATGTTCATGACCCACCAAACTAACCAAGAAATCCACATCCCAAGAATTTGACAGTTGACAGTCCTTAACTTTCAATAAAGGGTTACCAACCACCAGAAGATTCGAAAACAAGGGACCTCGATCCCTCCACTTATCATACCAAAAGAACAGATTACCTTCCCTGAGCCGCCACTTAGAACTTTCAAGAACCAAAGGAATACTTTTAGCAATCATTTTCCAGAATCTTGTGCATTTATTGGAGTCAATAAGAATCCAAGGTTTAGAGCCCACATATTTATCTTTGAAGAATCGAGCCCATAACGAGTTACCTTGGATTAAGTTCCAAGCAAACCTCATATGCAAAGCCTTTTGCATATCATCAAGATGGCGCAAACCCAACCCCACCTTCATTAACTGGAAGACACATATTCTTCCAAACAACCCATTTTTTTTTACCTTTCCCACTAGCCTCTCCCCAAAAGAAAGTACTCATTAAACGATGCAGTTCCTTAATAATCGATTTAGGAACCTAAAGAACAGCAAACAAATGAAGACCCATGCTAGAGAGCACATGCCTCAGAAGAATAAGATGACCGCCCGAAGAAAGAAGCTTCATCTTCCAGCCACTAATTTTTTTGCGGACTTTTATAACCATCTCTTCCAAATGAACTTGCTTGAGCCTCCCTGAAATAATAGGCACTCCTAGATATTTGAAAGGGAAAAGACCCTCTGAATACCCAGTCATACGCTTTATATCTCTCTTGCGACTCAAGGGAATTTTTGTAGAAAAAATAATTGCAGTCTTCTCTTTATTAATCCTCTGGCCAGACCAAGTCTCATATTTCTGAAAAATAGACAGGAGTTCCTGAACAGATCTTGTACTACCATTAGTGAAGATCACCACATCATCAGCATACATAAGGTGTGAAATTTGAACCATGCCTCTGGCTTGCAAAAATTGACCAAATCTTTTTTCCACAATGCTATTTTTGATGAGTCTAGAGAGGACTTCTTGAAGAATAATGAAAAGATAAGGGGAAATAGGATCCCCCTGATGAAGATTTGATATTCAACATCAGTTCTCACTCTCTCTCTCTCTATCTTTCTCTCTCTACATCTTGGAGATTGACCACCTCAAATTAGCCATTGAAGGGGCCCATTACAAGATACTCACTAAGAAATATGGAGAGAAACGGGCGGCAAAAAAGCAACATGACGACAGAAACGTGACGCTACTAGTATTTCACAATTTTGGGACAATCGAGAGAGAGAGAGAGAGAGAGAGAAGAAGAAGAAGAAGAGGAGGAGGAGGAGGACTCTACCAATACCCCTCCTATTAGCTGGCCAAACCATCCCCTCACCCTGACAAGCAACAGAACTCACACTGAGACACCAACAAACTCAAACTGAAAGAACTAAAAAGGAACAAAACTCACACTCAAACAGCAACGAAATGGCACTCCAAGGACTAAACAAAGAACAAAAATATGATCACACGGGAGCACCAATGTAATAAAATGAAAAAAATGGAAGAACAAGCACTTGAGACAAGGAAATAAATGTCATAGAGGAAAAAAAACAAATGAACAAATCTACTATTCACAAATGGACAATGCTAGAGCCACATTTGGAGCTCTTGTTGGGAGTTCCCGCTGGCTCTAGCATGTGTTTTTTTATGTGTCTTTTTTAAGTTATTTTTTACATAGATTTTTTCTAATACTTATAAATATTTAAAAAAAATTTAAAACATCATTAAAAAAATACTTCCTTAATCAGAAAGTAAAAACAAATCATTAAAAAATATTTCTTTAATCACGAAGTAAAATAAATAATTTTTTATTTTACTTCGTGATTAAAAAAATATTTTTTAATGATGTTATGATTTTTTTTTTAAATATTTAAAATTGTTAAAAAAATTTATATAAGAAAAGAACAAAAAAAAAAAACACATCCAAAAATACATACTAGAGCCCAACGAGAGCCTCCAACGATAGCTCTAGCATTATTCATTCACAAACCAATAAACGCTTTTATAATAGAATAAATATATGACTGGTCTAAAAGCTCTCAAACATTTAAAAATAAGTAAATCTATTTACAAAATTGTCTTCTAATTAATACGGCAAATAGACTACTGATGTGTCAAACTAGTTTACATGATCAAAAAAGTATCTATATTTTAATTTTTTTTATGAATATAATGAATTTTACAATAAAGATGTGTTACATACCAAGCTTATTTGTTAGGATGCTAAGATGGTTGTATGTGAATCTGGAAATAAGTATATGATGAAATGATGAACGTAGAAAAAAGATGCAATCTACTGAAATTCATACGCAAGGGTGTGTTCGAGGCCACCCTATTCCTCCAAGTAAAAGCAATAACGGATTCAGAAAATTGTTCAGAATCTAGAGTCCCCCTATGGCATGAGAACAAACTTTAAAACTGAAATTTCTAAAATAACCTACTAACAAAGCTTCTAGAAAACATTGTAAAATTACATCGTTTATAAGTTATACAGTGCGTTTCTTCTTACAAGGCCTTATTTCATACGGTCCCGTTTTGAGTTAACTATAGTTCATTCATTCTTCCAGTTCCAGACTTTCATTTTGCACTTGTCTTCTTCCTCACGACAGCAAGCCCCCCCCCCCCCCGGGCGCGCGTAGGGTCATAACATTATAATAAAGGATTGAATTAATCTAATTGAACCAAATCCACAAGCCTTAAAAGAAAATGCTTGCTCGAACTACTCATGATTAATGATATATATATATATATATATACACACAAAGTACATGAATATCACGAATATCATGATGCGGATCATGATGAGCATAACACCACCACCACAAAAAGTGCTTCTACATGTAGAAAGTTTTCATGGACTCAAAAAAGCACGCTTATTTTGAAATACAACTTTGCTACAGGCAACCAGGAGGTGGGGAACAGGGGAATCGGATGATGATGTGGCATTATGCACGTTAGACGAGATGATTAAAAAAAATCATCGACTGAAACATAAAAAAAGGAGGAAAATTTTGTCTTCTTTCAACACAGCCCTGTACCAACACAGCCCTCTACTGGAAATTCATCTTCGTCTTTATCTTCTTTCCCTTTTTTGTCTTTGTCTTCTTTCTCTTTTTCAAAATAGCCCTCTACGAGAAATAAATTTGAACTCCAAATAAAATGTAACAGCTTCCAAAAACTTCTTTCAACACACTTATAAAAAAAAAAAAAAATCTTTCAACAATGAAAACCCATCACTCACGATCCAGGAAAAAATAAAAATGAAAAAGAGTATTGGATAGGTGCTCTATACCTCCAACTTGGCCTCTTCTTTCACAGCTTTACGAATTGAAAACTATAGAGTCTGAGTCAGGCCTTGAAATCTCCAATGCATAAACAGGAAAAAAATTCTCTAACCAGTGCTGGGCAATCTTGGAATTAATAAATCTCTTCCATTCCTACTCATAACGAAGACGCAAGATTCAGACGAAGAATGAGCTCTGTTTTGGTCTGAATGTCTTTCTTCAGATTTCGTATGTGTTTTTATTCACATAGCAAGAGTATTCTCACTTCAGATGTCTGAATATTTTTCTTTAGACTTCGAGTGTTCATGTGGGTTTAGTAAGTCCGTGGGTTGGTGGAGACCATGATGACTGACTGTGGAGAAGACGAAGAGTGGGCTGAAGCAAGCTTCAACTTCGTGCGACGGCGACATCGTGGAGGACGATGGGGTTTCGTGTGGATGTAGAGACGAAGAAATGAAAACAGAGTGAAGAGTAGCATTCGTGGGGATGGGGGCGAAATATGAACTAAGATAAAGTGCAAACGACATCGTTGCTTTGCCACGTCGGACACGATGCTGCAACGATTCCCCAAGAGCGGTTGTAAGTAGTATTTTTCTTTGAAATAAGTATGCAAAAATATCTCTCTAATCGTTTGTTTCTTTGGTTTTTTTTTTTTTTTTCCCTGATAAACGTCCATTTATTCTCTCGATTACAAAGTACTGTTGCTTATTATTATTATTATGGGTGGTTTCGAAAGAGAAGAAACGGCACGGCAGCCGGCAGGTTGTGAATTTAAGCGTAAGTACGGCCATGGTCTCTTTCTAATCTCTCTCTAATAAAAGAGAAATTTAATTTACAATGATAGGGACGGCTCAATCTGTTTTAGGACTTAAAAGTCAGCATTAATTAAGATGAAGACTTTTTAATTTAAATAACTAATCAAACTTTTAAATTAATGTTTTTCTACTATTATTCTTTTCAATTAATTTATATATATATGGTTAATCTAGATGTTTTTTATGAACCACTAAAAAATAAAAGTAAGTCGAAATTTACTCGAGAATTTGACAACAAGCAAATCGGATTTGGATTCACTTTAGTTGATAATACACAAGTTTTATGATTAATTCAAAGAAAACAATATATTTTCTTAGAAAGTAAAAATAAGAGATAAGAAACTAATATGTAATATTAGATGATAGATTCATAAATGAAATATAATAAATAATTTTAAATAAATTAATATTACATTATAAAATGATAAGAAGATAATGAATAAAATTATTGGTTTAGAAAATACTCTTATTATATATATATATAAAAGTATATACTCTTTTAAAACTTCAAAATGTCTTTTAAAACTTCAAAATGTTCGGTCCACAAAAAACACTTCAAAATGTTTAATATTTAGTCGCATCATTTTTCAAATTATTTTAAATTTGAGATTAAGATCAAATTTTTGAAAATACGATTAGATGATGTGATCACGACAACAATATTTTTGCTTCGGTTGGTATAATATATATATATATATATATATATATATATATATATATATCCACATTTTTCCGAAGTTTACTGGCCGCACCTGTCTTTATAAACTTTTTGATAGATTCTAATATCCCAATTGACTCGGTTCTAAATGTTTACGGTCCAATTATTTTTTTCCTGATTTTCCCACCTTTTTATTAAGAATAAGAAAATTCTTTTTATTTTCTTTTAATAATTTTGTTGAATAATTTATTTATGAACTTTTTATACTTCTATTTTCAATGGAGAACAAATAAAGGCATTGGTATTTTTAATTATGTAATACTATTATATTTTTTTGTTTTCTTTTTCTTTAAATTTTCTCTGTTAATTTTCCTTTTTCCCT
The DNA here is from genome assembly GCA_029856935.1 of Cyclocarya paliurus. Lineage (NCBI taxonomy): Eukaryota > Viridiplantae > Streptophyta > Magnoliopsida > Fagales > Juglandaceae > Cyclocarya > Cyclocarya paliurus. Next base: position 17,276,283 of record CM056950.1, read on the forward strand.
TTTTTTAATTGTTTTTGCCCTTTCTGGGTTTGACGATAATCAAGCAACTTGGCGGTCTGTAGAAATTTGAGTCTCATGTTTGTAGTCCGATTTCAAAGGGGTAAACATAGGAGGTTGAAAAATGACAAGTGTCCCAAGAACCGGTGGAGTAGTGGGGCAGTTTTCCACGGGAACCTGAAGTGTCTCGCGCACCACTCTCTCCCACCTCACCTCCCCTCTCTCTAAATATACCAATCCCCAACTGCCATGGTGTTTTAGTTTCTCCTCTTCTTCTTCTTCTTCTTCATTCCCTTCTCTTTCTTCCCCGTGACATGTTTAGCCACCTTTCTATACCAGCTTGAGCTCCAAATTAAGCCTGTGTTCCTCGTACCTTCTTTCTTCTTCTTGTTCATCTTCTCACTGAGGCAGAAAAGAAAATCCCCATTTTTTGTGTAGAACTTAAGACATGTTTGACATCTTGTTCGGGTGGCGAAAAGCTTCAAAATGGTAAGCTAATATGTTCAGGAGCTTGAAGTTACTTTGTTCATGATCAATCATTTGCGGCTGTTTTCTGTTGCAGCAAGAAACTGATCAACCGGGTTCAGTGCCGTCTAAAGCTTCTGAAGAACAAGAGGAATTCGATTGCGAGGCAACTGCGGGAAGACGTGGCTCAGCTAATCAAAAGTGGTTATGAACATATTGCCCTTAATCGGGTAAGCTAATGAACATATATTGCTTTTTAATCCAGAGTTTATTAATTTAATTATCTCTGATTTTTCTTTTGTTGACTTCAGAATTCATTTTTCAAGTTCTATAGCTTGTCTTAATTATTGCTCCAGGCTTGGAATAAAACGAGTTTTCCATGAAAATCCTGTTGCGTTTGTCCTTTTAGAAAATTTTGACACAAGTTTATTAGTTTATTTGATTTTCTGAGAAGTCTAGGGGTTAAAAGATTGCAGATATTAGAGGAGGTTATGATGTAAATAGCAAACTTTTTGTTTGTTCATTTCTAGCTGATTGTTTAAGGTTTCCCAATCATTCTTGGGAAGTTTGATGATGAGCCTTGTATTAGGTAACATATAAGAATCGTTTCCTGACATCAAAGGCTCTAAATATAATAAAGATGATGAGAGGAAGAGAGGCAAGAAAGAAAAAAAAGTTGATTGTAGCAAGATTGGCAATTATGATTGAGGGCAAGTTTCATTAACGTATACACAATTATAGAACTAAATAGTATCAATATAACTTCAATCTGGAAAATAGATCGATTTTATGCCGGGACTTGTTTCAAAGGGTTAAGGTACAAGTTCTGCCATTGATAAGAGTTATTTTTGAGTTTGCTGACCAAATGTTCCTGTAATTTCTGTTTCGTGCACCTTACTGGTAAATTTTAGAAGTTGGACTTAAAAGGATCTTTTTTCTTTGCAGCAAGACTGTTTAAGCTTGCTTTCTAATCTGTTCTGAAAAATAATCTGAGTAGGTTAAAGTTGAGTATAACAAGATAATGACGAAAACAGAATTCGATTTAGAAAGTCAGTTGTAGGCTGTCTCAATTTGATTCTGTAATTATGCATGCTAGGAGTATATATGCTTTCTTGTGTGTTCATTAGTTTCTACTCCAAGATTACTATTGCAACTTTTGCTGAAGTATTAGGAATTTGTTTTTGCAGCCATTGGTATGTGACCATTTTTCTCATCTTTCAGGTTGAGCAGCTCATCAAAGATGAGAGCATAGCAGCAGTGTATGAATTGTTAGATCATTTTTGTGAATTCATCCTCATCCATCTTTCGTATATCCGAAGACACAAGTATGTAACTACAGATAACCAATCTCTTTCCTGTGCTACATACATGAGCCATTCTAATGTTAATCAAAGATTTTTTTTGTAATTTCGTGGATTCAGGGACTGTCCAAATGATATCAATGAAGCAGTTTCAAGTCTTATATTTGCCTCAGCAAGATGTGGGGATCTACCTGAGCTTCAGGTGATCCGGAAGCTTTTTGGAGAGCGTTATGGTCAGAGGTTTGCAGTGTCAGCTGTCGAACTATTTCCTGGGAATCTAGTGAATCATGAGGTTAATAATCTATACCAGTTAGTAATATTGATAGGGGGTATTCCAGTTTCTAACATATGAATTCAATTTGATAAAATCTAAAACTACAGTTAAAAGAGAAACTCTCCATTCAGTCAGTCTCAGAGGATGTGAAGCATAGATTGGTTGATGACATAGCCAGGGTATGCCGCCTGGAATCAGAAGTTTTAGCACTTGAATACTACCCTGAATGGCAAAAACAGCAGGTGACCTACATGCTTGAATCAGTATGTAAAAAAACAAATTCATGCTGCTCTTACCAATTCTAAGCAATTTTACTCTTTTTTCTACCATGGAACCTGCAGGTGAAAGAAGATAGTGGACATCAAGTACTGGATACAGATGTTCTGACTTATTATGATACAAACAAAGGACCTGAAATTCAAGCTTCAAATGCTAGAGAGATAGAAAGAAATGTCATAAATCTGGATTCATTATCAACAAGCAAGAACATTTCGAATGAACAGTGCAGCTCTCCCAGCCATCAAGATTCTGGTACATCTAGTGCTTTGACTGTTTCTTCTAATGTTCAGTCAACTAGTTCTTCTGTTGTTCAGCAATCATCCCCAGATGTAGTAGAATCTCCTATGCATGAAAAAGCAGAGAAAGTAGAAAATGCCAGCCTCGATTCACCAAGTAAGTGTAGAATTTCTGGTTTGGACCACAAGGAAATGAGAACTCCCACAGCAACTTCTACAGAGAATTTGCCTCAATTTTCTGAGGAAGCGGTAGTATGTTTTGATGACATAGAGGAGTTTCAGTCTTTCACGAAAAAGGATGTAAATTTCCAAGACCAAAGAGTATTTAAGTTCAAATCATCTGTCGATCCCAGGTGTGAAAAAAATGGAATCAGTTGTGATCAAAATAACGTCGACAATTGTGAATCATTGAGTGAGACGTCAGGCTCAAGAAGATGTAGAAAAGGTGGAAAGGCACCTGGGAAAAGATTGAGGACATCAACGCCTCGGGAAAAACAAAGCATGAACAACATTGAATGTGTAACATATTATGACAAACCATGCAAAACTTCCCCAACTAATCATCCCAGCAAGCATCAGAAGAAGACTCCAGGAGTAGGAAGGCAACAATCGTATGATGCTCGGAAAGGACTGAAGAAGCCTTACTGTTTTGTCAACTTGAGTGGTAACATCCAGACATGTAACTGCAGGCATGATCTCAAGGGTTCATTCTTTAACCATGATATGCCTGAGAACAGCATGAGACACCGATTTTATGTTTGCTCCTGTGGTGACAAAGGCACAGACAACCTGGAAGTTTTACCATGGAAGCTAAAGAGAGAAATCACCTTCCCAAATCAAAGTCCCAAAAGAGAACATGTTTGTCATGAATGTTGCCATCACCACAGGTTCTGGAATGGAGAATCAAATAAGGACATAGAATGGACAATCATCCCTCAGAAACCGAGGAGAACAAGTAACTGCAGTGGTGCTAGTGTGCATAATGATTTCACATGCCCAGATTTCCGGCATAATTGGCAGAAGAGTGAAATGAGAGGCAGTGAAGACAGATTTTCCAGCCAAACGATGGATAGTTGTTTTACAAGAAAAGAAACTTTGCCCCCATATTCCAGAGCTGAGACCATGCCCTCGGAACGACCTAAAGAAGCAAGCAAGGAAAACATGCAACGCTCCAATTCTTGCCCTTATCAACATCCCAACCACGTTCATCCCAAGTTGCCTGACTATGATGCTGTAGCAGCTAAATTTATGTCTCTCAAGAAAGAGCATCTGCGAAAGAAAGGCTGTGGCATGCCAACAACAGACATGATCTCATTATAATGTAGAGCACAAAGCAGTCTGAAATGTAGCACTAGGTAATTAATCAGCTTTCAACAGATCCTTGAATTTTTCCGTCCTAATATAGTAATCAGCTGTTTATATTGTTAACGAATTTTAATTAGATAAATGTTATTTTTCTTCTCAAAACTTAATCATTCTCAATACGCCAGCTGATGTGAATGAAGATATTAAAATCCAAAATAAAGAATAGCATTACTTTTATAATTAATATGCAATTTGCAATTAGAGTGAAGTTGTTCTTCATCAGTACCGTTTATTTCAAAGTTAGAAGGTGAATCGTTATATATAGGTTCCTGATAAATACAAGAGGCAGAGGGATTTTATGCCTAAATTGTTTATCAGGGAAAAGAAAGAGCAGCATGCAAAATTGCCGAGCATATAAAATAGGAGAAATTCTATATTATATACTTCCACTTAATCAATATGTAATTTATATGTTTTTCTTTCTATATTAATGTTTAAATATTTTTATCATTGAGCTTTATGATAATAGATAGATAGATAGATTAGGCTGGGATTTCCCTACGTTGTGTTTTTAGTCCATTGTGTCTAGCTCTTAGGTTTGATTGATGCCTTTTGTCTCTTTGCTCTCATCTATTGTCGGTACATGCAAGGCACGGGACAAGATTTTCAAACTCCAACATCTGTTTTCTATTTTGGGTCGAAATTCCGGTTGGCTTTACCAGCCAAGTGTAAGTAAATAGTGAATAATCATACATAATTTGTTTAATTTTTATTTGAATACTAGTCGACTTTGAGCTTATCACCGAGTTGCATTTTATATTCACGAACAATAAATTTAATATTCAAATAAATTCGAGCTTGTTCACGAATTATTTCAATTTATAAAATAGATTATTTAGATTATATTTTATAACCTTATCTATAAATTTTAACAAAAAAAACTTTGATTTTTTTATTATCTTTATAAAGTTTATATTCAGAAGGATTTAATTAGTAACTAGGGATGCTGTCCGCCCCCTACGGGGGGCCACCCCTTCCCCGTCCCCCACTCCCGCATGGACGGGGGTGGTGAATTTTTCCCAGCAATCTGCCCCTGTTTATGCCGGGATGGGGTACCCCGTCCGCTGCACGGAGTGCGGAGGTGGACCTCCATTTGTCTGCCCCCCGCCCCGCCCCTCCCCTCCCCTCCCCTCCCCTCCCCTACACAACTACTCTGCCCTCTGTAGAGCTCATAGATGTGTTGGTGTCGTATGGAAGAAACAACTCCACAACTCACAAGCAAAACAAAAGCTTCAAGAACACGAAATTGATCATAGTAAAAGGCTAGCCCTTCCAATTGAAAGAGATACTGCAAACACACCTGGTTGTTGGTTGTTATTTGTATCAAGGGAAAGTGATTGAAAGTGATGAATTGGTGCGCAGCATCTCAACACGAAATGGTGCGCAACACCCTGACTTAAAGGACAGCTTTTACCTAGGTACAGAGTGCTCCATGGCATGGTATCCTCTGAACCTCTTCTTCTTCAAACTTCATCACTTCGCAACACACATACACTTTAACAGATCCTCCAGAGTCCAAAAGCCTCTTCTAGTTCCCAAGTCCTTGTCTTTCTTCTCCATCCCTTCTGTCAGAACCCTAACAAATCATAAGGATATCATAAAACTATGGGAGAGAGATCAAGAGAGAAGAGGGGCGAAGGCTACGATGTCTTCGAGTAGGCGCAAACTTAGTCTGGGAGAGAGATCGACAGAGAAGAGTCCAAAAACCTCTTCTCAGTTCCCAAGTCCTTGTCTTTCTTCTCCATCCCTTCTGTCGAAACCCTAACAAATCATAAGGTGTTGGTGAAATTCACAATAATATAATAAAAATTACAATGAAATTAAAATTAAGACGAAGCCAGTTTGGACTGAGGCACAGAAATATCGCTCTCTTTAAGGAGATTCAAGCCATCTGCGGTGTATAATGTCTCAAATTAACCGGTGCAGCAGAAATCATCTTGACCTGACTCCTCCATGATACAACAGCCCAACTGATCGTCGTCTAGCCCGAACCAACTCTGCACAAGTGGTTGAGTCCAAAGTTCCACTCAAAGAACACATTTCTATATCTGGAAAATCTCTCAAAAAAATATATGCACACTATGCTTAATTTTTTTTTTATCTTCCTTTCTCTTAATGTTCACACACATACCTACCCAAAGACCAAAAGAACATTTTATATACCATATGGACAAGAAACGCCCCAGGAGGTAAAAAGACAAACGGGCATAAAACAATAAAAAAAACTTAAAAGCCCACCAATATCTATAACATAAAAACCATCTTAAGTAACTCTTCAAAGCACAAACGGCAACTTAACAATAAAGAGAAATAAAACCTTCAGGTTAAAGAAATTAAACTAACAACGTCCAAGGCATAAAACCGCTTGAAAACAAAACGATTTGAACACTTAAATACCAAAACTCTCCCCAACGGCAATGTTAATATTAACTACTAGCAAAATATGAGAGAAACTCAACGGCAAATAATAAATATTATTAAAAAAAATACCAACATTCCCCCATTATTTTTTAATAATAATAAAAATAATAACATAAGAGAGATACTTCTAGATAAAGAATGATTATTATGCATCATGAATGTGTGCTCTGCATTGAACCTTCACTTAGTGAAATAACAATCTTTACTCTAGAGTCAGTAGTGGTCTCAGGCTTGAACTATGACTGCTTAAGGGAAATAAAGAATTATTACTCACACATAGTAACCCAGGTGTTGACATAAGCTTTATTAGCCAGCACATTACGGCCTTGTGCTCATCCCGGTTTCATGAGTGTATTTAAGAATAAACCCAAATCTCATAGAGAGCGGCCCCACTCTCACACTCACATAGGTGAAATCTGTCAAGAGTGTCCTGTAATTCTTACACCCCACTCATAAGAGCTACATAATTTCATTAAGAGTTTCTTTCAAAAACTCATCCTCCACAACATTACAGGATAAATGCACTCATATCATAGGAATGAGAAATAAAAAAATAGTGCATTTCTTACAACCATCATATGATTCGTTTTTTCCATTGAACCCAGTTCTCAGGATCTCTGGTCCCCAGGTTGGGTATCCTCATACATGGTTCATGAATTTATGGGTTTTAATCTCATTCCCCTCGATGTATTCCAGATCATTTCTTTTGTCAAAACTTTGTTTAGTGTCTCAAAGCTTTGTTTAGTGGATCCACATTAATAACACCATCAGTAAAAAAAAAATCTCACAGTACTGTATTTTTTTTATAAAGGATCTGGATTTACCGTTATAATAACGGTTTTGTACTCTACCAATTATAGTAATACTATCACAATGAATTAATTGATTTTTTTCACAAAGGAATAAATTTCTCAACATAATTTGCTTCTTTATTGAAGCCAAAAGAGTAAGCTCAACCCCATAGTTGTCTTAGCAATAATATGGCAACCAAATCATGCAATAAATCACTTAAATTTTTAAACGGCTTAATCTTTAAAAACTGTACGTTAAACAACTTTTGGTAATGGCATTAAGTCCAAGATTAATACCATAAGTATACGTTTTAAATAAAGGAAACGGCAACAGTGCATTTAATGTAAATACGTATAGATTAATTGCTTGCCACTTGGAAGTTGGAACAGTTTTCGTGCATCTAAATGCACTAGACATACACCAACGTTCACCAAACACCAAAATTCAACGGCCACTAGCGTCTTTATTCCCAAAATCAAAGAAAATAAACCTGAAAGAAAAACGTTTGGGGCAATTTCTGTTGGAAAAAAAAAAATTATCTTTTAAAGCTTAACCCCCACTAATTTTGGATTTAATAATAAAAATTTCTTTATAAAAAAAAAATTACTCCTTACTCAAAAATCACTTTATTCTAATATAAAGAATTGGACTGCTCAATTTTTTTTCTTATCCCATATCAAAGAAAGATATAAGTATACATGCCAAAATATTTTAAGAATAATGCACATAAAAAGAAACATCTTATGTTTTAATCTTAATACTCAAACTAAACATCCCATCACAAGCATAGCCATTGCCCACAAAAACTCCATTTTTTTATTTTTTATTTTAATCACATATTGATCAAATTCCATAGTTTGTTTGAAACCCGCTTTTTTGAGTAAAATAACTCGACATCAAATTCTTCCTCATAGACAATGTATAGAGCACATATTTAAGCATCAATATACGTCCAGAGGTGAATTTCAGCTCAACCACACCACTTCCAACAACCTTGGCTTTTCTAGAATTACCAAGCATAATAGTTTTCTCTTCTTCAAAGGGAGTAAGATTTTTGAACCAATCTTTATCATATTAGCTTTGAAAGCACTTTTTGTGAGGTCTACTAAATTTTTGAAATCTTTTCTTTACGGCTTCAAAAAACTATTTCTTGTATTTTGACCTTTGGGCAAGCTACTATTTAATTTCAAAAATTAAGTTTACCTTTGTCATGGTATTCTCATTACCATTTTGAAACACCAAATCATCTTGGCCTCCAGCCTCCTCCTCTACACGAATACGTGTGATTAAGGTCTCAAAAAATTGCTCCTTTTGTTTACGGCGCATCGACTTTTGAAACTCCCTTCACGATAGATTTTCCATCTATCATTTGATATCGAAATAAGCGACTTGCTGTATATTTTTTCGCTCCAGCTTCTTCCGTATCATATTTACTATGTAAAGCTTTCCAAATTTTCTTTGCAGAAGTGTAAGTAGTATTGTAGTAATCATAAAATTGATCAGCAAAACAATTTAAAAGGTAATATCGACAGTTATACTTATCTTTAGTATATTTCTCAATCTTTTCTTCGTGAGCTTTCACTTGTGCTTCAGTCATGTTCTCGATAGTGATCTTGCTAGGATTCTTTGCAGTGAGAACATAAGGAACATTGAGAAGGCTTAGATATAAGAGCACCTTGCACTTCCATCTCTTGAAATGAGCTCTTTTGAAACGGAAGGGCTTGTTTTGATCTCCAATGCTTTCCGTGGCTTTTTCAGTTGTAGGCTCCATGCTGAATATCTCCTTAAAATTATTGGTGAAATTCATAATAATATAATAAAAATTACAATGAAATTAAAATTAAGACGAAGCCAGTTTGGACTGAGGCACGAAAATATCGCTCTCTTTAAGGAGATTCAAGCCCTCTGCGGTGTACAACGTCTCAAATTAGCCGGTGCAGCAGAAATCCTCTTGACCTGACTCCTCCATGATACAACAGCCCAACTGATCGTCGTCTAGCCCGAACCAACTCTACACAAGTGGTTGAGTACAAAGTTCCACTCAAAGAACACATTTCTATATCTGGAAAATCTCTCAAAAAAATATATGCACACTATGCTTAATTTTTTTTTTATCTTCCTTTCTCTTAATGTTCACACACATACCTACCCAAAGACCAAAAGAACATTTTATATACCATATGGACAAGAAACGCCCCAGGAGGTAAAAAGACAAACGGGCATAAAACAATAAAAAAAACTTAAAAGCCCACCAACATCTATAACATAAAAACCATCTTAAGTAACTCTTCAAAGCATAAACGGCAACTTAACAATAAAGGGAAATAAAACCTTCAGGTTAAAGAAATTAAACTAACAACGTCTAAGGCATAAAACCGCTTGAAAACAAAACGATTTGAACACTTAAATACCAAAACTCTCCCCAACGGCAATGTTAATATTAACTACTAGCAAAATATGTGAGAAACTCAACGGCAAATAATAAATATTATTAAAAAAAAGTACCAACATAAGGATATCATAAAACTGTGGGAGAGAGATCGAGAGAGAAGAGGGGCAAAGGCTACGATGTCTTCGAGTAGGCGCAAACTTAGTCTGGGAGAGAGATCGACAGAGAAGAGGCGAAGCCTTGAAGTTCGAGAACATAAATGAGAAAACTACTGAAAAGAAGGGGAGGGTTTCCCCTTATAAAGCATATCATCAAAATTCCTAATTCCCAAACCACCTTCATCAGTTGGTCGACAGATTTGATTCCATGCTATCTATTTTTTTTTCTCTTCCATCCCTCTCTCTCCAAAAGAAAGAACTCAACAAACAGTTCAATGAATGAATAATTGTATTAGGAACCTGTAAAACTGCTAGGGAATGCAAAGCCATACTAGCAAGAACATGCCTCAATAAAATTAACCTCCCACCAATAGATAGCAATCTCATTTTTCAACCACTCATTTTCTTGCGAACTTTACTCACCAACTAATCTTCCTTCTGAAAAGCCAGTCATTCTTTTAAGAGTTCTTTTTTCAGGCCATGAGAATTTTATTGGAGAAAAACATAGTAGTTTTTTCTTCGCTCATTATTTGACCAGACCACTCCTCATATTTAGACAAAATATTTAGTAGGGCAACGAACAGATTTCCTCCCACCGTTAGTAAAAATAGCCACATCATCAGTATACATGAAATGAGAAATCAAGCAAGTACCTCTAGCCTGTGAAAAATGCCCAAATCGATTAGTCTCAACACTTTGCTTTATAAGGCGTCAAAGAACTTCCTGCAAAATAAGAAACAAGTACAGAGACAAAGGATCCCCTTGTTACAACCCTCTCCATCCTCGAAAAAAATTGTTAGTAGTGTCATTCATCATAATTGAATAACAAGGCGTAGTAATGCATTCTCTAATCAATCCACAAACTTGATTAGAAAATCCAAAAAAATGAAGAACCACCAGAAGGAAATCCCAACCAATCCGATCATATGCCTTTGACATATCTAGCTTTAGCAAAACATCTCCACCATGCGACTTCTTATGAATAGAATGCACCATTTCCTGTGTAAGATTGATATTTTCAAAAATATTTCTTCCAGAGATGAAAGCACCCTGCTCAAGAGAGATCATCTTTGGGAGAAGACTTGTCAAACGATTAACAATCAATTTGGAGCAAATTTTGTAGATCACAAAACAAAGGCTTATAGGTCTGAATTTATCAAACCCCGTTATAACTTCCATATTCGGAATTAACACAACATAAGAAGTGTAGAATCTAGGCAGTGTTCCTCCTTGGAAAAATTATGTAACTGCTTCCAATATATCTTGCTTAACAATATCTCAACAACTTTTAAAGAAACCCGAACCAAAACCATCCAAACCCGGTGCACTATTTGAAGGGGTGGAAAATACGGCAATGTGTACCTCTTCAAGAGAGGAAATTTTGCACATTCTTTCACTTTCTTCCACCGAAATAACTAGCGAAATAAGCTATGAAAGATCCGGTAAATTCCTTTGAGACTCCTTTTACAAGAAAGCTGAAAAATAACTCATAGCAGCAAGATGAATCTCCTCAGGCAAACTCAAATAAGTACCATCCTGTAATCTCATATCCAAAACTCTTTTTTTTTTCGTTTATAAGATAACCAAGCATGGAAAAACTTTGAGTTTTGATCCCTATCAATACGCCATTTCAGTTTTGCCAACTAGGCAAGCCTGGTCTCCTCTCTACTCCTCCAACTAGGCAGCTCCACATGCTTCTACACAAGCTCTCGCTCGACCTCAGAATCCTAGCCATGCTGTAGACTTGTTTCCAACACTTCAACCTGTTCTTCTAACTCCTGAATCTGTATTTCAGTCCTCCCAAAAACTCTTTTATTCCATTCTCTCAAAGTCACCCTTAACAATTTCAGTTTATAAGCAAGCTTCATTAGGACCCCCCCCCCCCCCAACATCATCCTTCCTAGAATTCTCCACAAAGGTATAAAAATTCTGATGCTCAATGCACATTTGCTGAAATTGGAATGGAGAGGGGCCATATGAAAAATGATCTTGTTTAAAATTAATGATCATAGGCGAATGATCCGACGTAGTTCTCAGTAAATAAAAATTAGACGCATTTGGAAAGCTGGTGAAGAATCTTACATTCAAGAAACATCTATCCAATTTCGCCCAACTTCTAGATAATCCCCTATGCTCAATACACCATGAAAACCTCATGCCCGTAGATTTCATTTCAATCAATCCACCTTGGTGTATCCAATTGTTAAAATCCTCCATAGCAGCTCGTGGTCTAGGTCTTTCACCCCTACGTTCTGAATCCTCCCTTATTATGTTGAAATCGCCTGCAATGGATCCATTGCCTAGAAATTGGCAACTTAACTCCACCCATAAATCCCTTCTTTCTGCATGGTACACTTTGCATATACAATACAGCATAAAAGCTGCTTATTCCCATCCCCTACTCAAATTAAAATAAACTGCTCACTACTTTTAATCAGTTGTACCAAGAATTCAAAAACACCCATATTTTACCTGCATGTTCTTCATTCGTAATAATTTGGTCCATTTTTAACGAGTGCAACAAACCATGCACCTTATCAAACAAAGTAAAAGGTTCCATCAGAGCAACTATTTTTAGTTTATACTTGGTAACCAACTTTTTTAATGGTCCCCTCGAAGTTCCAATACCCCGTATATTCCATGCAAGTATTGGTCCAATCAAGTGATGCGACCCACGAAGGTGATGCATGTAGGTCCAATTAAGAGAGCAACTATCTAGTATATATGTATGGATGTAGATACATATAAATATATATATATATATATATATATATATGAAGTAATTGGAAATATAAAAAACCATATGACGAAAAAATGGACTAATTTCTTAAAAAAATATATATTAACAAAAACCAAACATAATAATAATAATAATAATAATAATAATAAACTGGTACTATTGCTGGCCCAAACTGGGCTACTAGTGGTGGTGGCTCCTATCAAGGAGAAGTGACCCAAAACCTTCGTTAAGGTCAAATCTAGGCATGCCACCCACGAAGGTGATTTGGGAGGCAATCTTTATATTAACTGAAAGAGAATCACCACTTTTTATGATTTTCTGTTTTAACTTTTTAGGTTTTGTTTTATTTTTATTTTGTTAAAATGTTAGAGTCTAAATCCAAAACAAATTAAAGTCTAATTTAGATAGTGAGTTGAAATGAGATAAGTTAAAAATAGTTTGAATTAAAATATTTTATGAAATTTTACAAAATGAGAAAAAAAATTGAATAAAAATATTATGGGATTTGTGGTATTTTGATATTGAGATAAGATGAGATGAAATAGGATGGGATGGAAGCATCTCTGAGGGCACTATTGGTTCGTGGAATAGGGTGCGTGCTAGAAATGGATAATTATAAGCTTACTACCTCTTACCAGTCATTTACTACTCCATAGTATATTTGAAATTTTTACTTTTTATTATTTTCTTTCAATTATTTTTTTAAAATCCTTAATCATTAAGAAAAAATTTAAAAAATATACAATTTCACTAATAGTCAATTTCTTAACAATTAAATAAAAATAATTAAAAAATTAAAAAAAAAAAGGGAGAATAGTAAATAAGTGATAGGAGATGCCTATCATTATCAATTAGAAATTAATGACAATTCTATAAAAATAATTATTCCTTAATTTGGTTGTCTTTCTTGTATAAGATATAACAATTTATGGGAATGACTTTTCCTCAATATGAGTGATGGTTATTCCTCCCAAAACAGGAATAACTATTCTATGGATAAATGCCGAAAGTTTTTACAAATTTTTTTATATAATTTTTTTAAAATATTATGTTGGTCGGTCGGCCACAAAAATAAAAATAGACACATTTGGAAGGCACCTAAGCATTTATCTTTCAGTTTTATTAGGATAGTCATATTTTGATACCAAACGAAAATAAAAATAGATATTCCTATTCTTAAAGCATTATGAAAAGGAATTTCTAATCCGCAAACCAAACATGTCTTGAGAATTTAATGGAACGTAACAAGCACTAAATTATTAAAAGAAGTGATAGGCCAATAAGAATATTTTATAAAAGTAAATGCATAAATTGATATATTTTTATATAATTAGTTAGATCTATTTTATAATAAAAAATTTTATACACCACACTATCATTTCACTATATAAAATGTGATATATTTATTATTATTGAATTATGCTTTATTAGATTATTGTTTATCATCTAATAATAATAAATGTATAATATTTTATATAATAGAATGAAAGTTGGATAAGAATGTAATGTATAATATTATTTTTTTATAATATAATACGTTAAATCTATTTTATTTTTATAAAATTTCTTTGATGACTAAACCACTAAAACATTTCTCAAATATTAAACTCTTTTTAAGTATTTTGTTTAACTCCTAAACGATCTTCCAAACATGGTTGGAGGTCGAACTTATCATGCAATAAAAAATGCGTATAATGTGAATCTTTCCCAAACCCACTCATAAAAAAGATGACATATCTTTCATTTGGTATCACTACACGTCATCATAGCGTTTGCAGTCGCAGTCGCAGTCACTTGCAGAAACACAATAATAATGATCAAAGTACTTGTAGTAATTTGTTTTAAAGAGTGTACTGTCCCATTTTGCATACGTGGGTTTATGTCCTAGCTAGGTTTCTAACCAATGGTTACCCATCGAATAAATTTTAAACGAAACCTTTATATTGCACATTTTTATTTAAGTAATATGTGATTTTTTATTTTTATATATTTTAATAATTAAATATATGTATTTAAATAAAATGATAAAAATAATAAATTATATATTGATTACATGGAAGTATATAATGTAAGTAAGGCTTACTTATAAAATAATTAATCTATATTCATATGTCTGGATAATTGCTCTAATGTGCAAACCTCTTCCTTGTCCTTATTGAGATAGTTAGGAAACATTTTTTTATAAAATAAGGAAGATAAATTTGTATAAAATCAGGCTCAAATTAAGGCACTACTATGTAGTTAGATAGGAAACAAATGTCCATAAATCAAGGCTCAAATCAAAACACCATCGTGTGTCTCATATCTTTTCCTTCCTATAAATAGCTAGTTTACGTAATGAGAAAACACACATAATAGAAAAGCATAAGTGTTTATTATCTTCTTCTTATTCTCTTCTTATTATCAGAGCGTTAATTCGCTCTATCCAAAAATTCAAATTGATCGAAATCAATTTTTGATCATACCAGGAGATTCGTCTCAACAAGACGAAACCGTTGCCACAAACGGCATAAAAAACCAACGCTAGGAGAGTCACCACGCGCCCAGAGAAGGTCTGAGCGTGTACACCACGCGCCCCACTCGCTCCAGAGGTAGACGACGCGTGAATCACACGCGCCCACGCGCTCCAGAGGTAGAAGACGCGTGAGTCACACGCGCCAACGCACCGTCACTCTCGTCACGCGCCTGTTGATCTTAGCCGTTAAAATCCAAAATCTGTTTTGGGCTATATCTAAGCCATTCGAAGTCCAATTTCGATGATTAAATAGTGCTTTCCTACTATTTGGACCATTCCGGACTCATCTGTATGGTTAGATTTCTTGAAATCTATCTCAAATTTCATAATTTTTGAATGTTTCGGAAAACTCCATGGAAGCACCACCCATCCAAACTCCACCCACCCAAACTCCATCTCAACTAATCAGTGATCTCACTTCACCATATTTTCTAACCACTGCCGACAATCCTGGAGCAACCTTAGTTCCAGAACTCCTCACCGGCAACAATTATCCCTCGTGGCGACGCTTCATGCGTATGGCTCTCAACGCAAAAAATAAATTTGTTTTTGTTGATGGTACTCTAACAAAACCTAAAGATCCCTCCATCGGTACACTATGGGAGAAGTGCTGCGACATGGTCCTTTTATGGTTACTAAATTCCATTAACAAATCTCTAAGGCAAAGCTTGATCTATTGTCAGAATCCCTTTGAAGTATGGAAAGACTTAGATCACCGATTCTCTCAAAGCAATCACCCACGGTTGTATCGCATCAAGCGCGATCTCATCAATCTACATCAAGATTTCATGACCGTTACAGCCTAGTACAACAACATCAACGGGCTATGGGATGAATTGCAGACTCTACAGGAACCCAATTCTTGTACATGCCATGCTCGAGAAAATGCCTCAGCAAGAGAAAACACAGAACGTTTATTTCAATTTCTCATGGGGCTCAACGATTCCTTCAACAACATCAGGAGCCAAATTCTTGCTATGGATCCACTACCCTCCATCGCCAAAGCCTATGCTACTGTTCATCAAGAGGAGACCCAGCGTCATCTTCGTCTCTCGCTCCTACCCACACCCGAAAACACAGCAATGATTGGTACTTGTCCTTCACATTAGACTTCCAACAAAGCAAGAAACAAAAAAAGGTGTGCAAAATGGGGTAAAGAAGGTCACTTGATTGAAAGCTGCTATGAAATTATTGGGTACCCAACCCACTGGAACACCTCCAAGCCCAAACAGAAGACGAATGCCACCATTGCCCTACCAATCTTAGCCAATGCAGTCTCTTGGGCATCCTCACCTTCAACTGCAAGTGTAATCTCTGGGCTTTCTACTGAGCAATATCAGCAGTTGATGGGTCTTCTTTAGTCCAGCCGTTCAGATGATTTCTCTGATTTTTTTCTTTCACTGCTTCTATGCCTTCTTTGCCACGGGTCATTGACACAGGTGCCTCAGCACATGTGGCATCTATGAAATTTTTACCACATGCTACCCATGTCACACCTTACTCACAATTTCTTACTTTACCCACAGGGGCCACAGCTCAAGTCATTCGTATGGGCAATCTTCAATTATCACCCTTCTTTCAACTTACTAATGTGTTGTTTGTTCCTGGTTTTAAGTACAATCTTATTTTTGTTAGCCAACTTACTAAAGCCTCATCTTGCCTTGTTTTTTTTACTCCATCTTTTTGTGTTTTTCAGGACCAACACACGAGGAAGCTGATTGGAATGGATGAGGAACGTGGAGGTCTCTACCATCTTTGAGCCCCAGGTCCCATTGCTCTTCACGCCGACTCTGTTGCTAACCCGTTGTGGCATTTTCGTTTAGGTCATCCATCCCTTCCTTGTACTCCAAAAGATTTTTCTAATTTGAATAAAGATGCTCACTGTGATATTTGTATTCGTGCTAAAAATACTTGTTTACCGTTTTCATTGGTTGAAAATAAAAGTGCTAGTTCTTTTGATCGCATTTACTGTGATATATGGGATGGCTATGCCACACCTTCTCATTCTGGTGCACATTATTTTCTTACCATTGTAGACGATTATTCTCGTGTCACCTGGGTTTATCTTATGAAATTTAAATTAGATATTTTTTCATGTCTCACCAATTTTTTTTCCATGATAAAAACTCAATTCAATTTTAACATAAAACGAATTCGCACTAATAATGGTTAGGAATTCTTAGCTCATCACATGCAAAAATTCTTTTCTGATCATGGTGTAATTCATGAACGTACTTGTGTTGAAACTCCTCAACAAAATGATATTGCCAAGCACAAGCATTGTCATCTCTTAAATGTTGCTCGTTGTTTACGTTTTCAAGCTTCTTTACTTATATCCCTTTGGGGTGAATGTATCTTAACTGCTACATATTTGAAACTCCGTATGAACTTCTTTTTCATCAAACTCCCACTTATAAGCATCTTCGTATTTTTTGTTGTCTATGCTATGCACATACTTTAAAAGTTCATCGTGATAAATTTTCACTTCGTGCCTCCCCATGCATCTTCCTTGGTTATTCTCTTAGTCACTCCACCTATCGCGTATATAGCATAGAAACCAAGAAAATATTTTCTTCACGTGATGTTCGATTTATTGAGACTGTCTTTCCTTATGTTGATCCTACAGCTTATAACCTCACAGACACTCCACCCACTGTCCCTATCAACCCTAATCCTATCTTCATAGAATTTCCTTTCCAAGATCATTTACCTAACCCAAGCCCAGATAGTACAACCGATAGTACCACCGAAAGTCACTCTCTCAAACCCGTTGAACCCACCCCCCCAATGTCTCCTCTAGGCCACACCGCCAGATCACTCGTCTTCCTACCTTCAAGACTATATCTGCTCAGATCTCCCGGATTCTTCACGTTCTAATCCCGCTCCACAGACTTTCTCATGTATGGTTCATTCTTTACCCAATTTTCTTTCTTATTTTTTTTTTAGTCCTAACCATTTTACTTTCCTCACCTCTGTTTCCAAAAATGTTCATGACCCTCAATCTTATTCTCAAGCTATTCTTATTCCTCACTGGCGTGTTGCTATGGCTGATGAAATCAAAGCCCTAGAAGTCAATCACACTTGGACTCTCAAACATCTTCCTCCCAACAAAAAAGTCATCGGTTGTAAGTGGGCTTACAAAACCAAACTTAGGGCTGATGGATCCATCGAACGTCATAAAGCTCGGTTGGTTGCTAAGGGTTACACCTAGGTAGAAGGTTTGGATTACCATGATACTTTTGCCCCCGTTGCTAAACTTGTTACACTTCGTTGTCTTCTTGCTATAGCTGCAACTAAAAGTTGGTTTTTACACCAATTGGATGTTCACAATGTCTTTCTTCATTGTGATCTTGATGAAGAAGTTTATATGCATCCACCTCCCGGTTATTGACCTCAGGAGGAGAAACGTTTCTGTTGCTTGCACAAATATTTATATGGTCTTAAGCAAGCCTCTCGTCAATGGTACTCCAAACTGTCTCATGTTCCTACTTTGGCAGGTTTTTGTCAATCTCATGCTGATCATAGTCTCTTCACCAAAACTACGGGCACTGTGTTCACTGTCATTCTGATATATGTTGATGACATTCTTATTACTGGCAACGACCTACCCGCCATCACTGCTCTCAAGAACCACTTGGCTACTGCATTCAAAATTAAAGATATTGGGAATCTGAAATATTTTCTTGGCATTGAAATAGCACGCTCACCTGCTGGAATTTTTTTCAATCAACGCAAATACATTCTGGATATCCTCTCTAATACTCGTCAACTTGGCTCCCGCCCTGCTTACTTTTCTATGGATCAGCATCTTAAGCTCAATGACACTAATGGTGCTCTCCTTGTTGATCCAGCATCCTATTGCTGCTTGTTTGGTTGTCTCATCTATTTGAAAATTTCACGCCCAGATATTGCTTACACAGTGAATATTCTGAGCTAGTTTATGCATGCTCCTCGAGAGTCACATCAACAAGCTGCTCTCCGTTTACTTCGGTATTTGAAGACCACTCCTGGTCATGGCTTATTCTTTTCATCATATATCTACAATCATAATATATATACACCAATATATATGATTGGATCAATGTTACTGCAAACAAAACGGTTACATAATAAAAGTACGTCTGCTAAAGTGTCAATGGGACATGAAGACAAACACATACATTAAGAAAATAAAAATACTAAAAACACCTCAAAAATAAGGAAGAGAGCTTCAACACTTCCGAGAATGTATTTGAGAAAGGGTTGGCTTCTTTTTCCTCCCCAATTTCATCTTCTTGATCTCTTTCTCACTATAACAAACTGCATGCAAATAGGAGTATAGTGTGGGTTTTTGTATATATGAACTATTTATAGTGAATTTAAACCCTAGGCTCTGTGAAAGTAGGGCATGATGTCAAACCACACTAAATCTTGATGTTCCCTTTATTTTCTGCAATCTATTTATCTCATTAGACCATGGATGCATAACACCGTGCACCATCGACTCCTAGTATGGGCTCAAGGAGTCACACCATGCAGTTATCGTCGTCAGTAGGACGCCTAGCTAGCTAGGACTCGACTTCTTGAGCTTTATCACGGAGCAATCTAATTAAGGCTTCAATGATCCTACCAAAGGTATAACTCCTAATTGAGCGTTACTCAGTGCATGGTCATCTTTAATTAGCAACACACCCCCTATATGGCTAGGACCAAATAGGACAAAGTACTGCAAATCAGAGCTTGAGAACATCTGCTTGTCGTGACTCCACGTGAAGATTTAGGTCTTGTTTACAAAATCTCGTTGATATATGCAAAAAGAAGCATATGCCCAACCCCCCCCCCCCCCTCTCTATTCTCTCTCCTCACTATATACTTATTAGGAGTTTGTTTGTTTTTACAGATAAAATAAGATAAATTAAGATAAAAATTAAAAGTTAAATAAAATATCACTAGAATATATTTTTTTTAAATTATTTTTATTTTGAGATTTGAAAAAATTAAATTATTTATTTTTTATATATATGAAAATTTAATAAAGTTAAATAAAATAAAATAAAATAAAAATTTTTGTAAAAATGAACGAGACCTTATCTTGCGGCAACCTAAGGTTTCAATGATCCTATATATCCGATGCATGACTTCTCAAGCGTTATATCAGAACCCTTTGGTGAACGTCTTAGTTAAGTGGTTTTACCAGCTTAACTACGATAAAACATATTACTTTTGGTGTAAAGACGATGTCATTGTTGTAGAATGTAGAACCTCTCGGAATTTACTGAATTAAAAAATGAGTGATGATCCGATGGCATATCCATGGATCACGTGTTCCAAAACTTGTGCACAGAGAGATAGAAAAAGTTGGAGAATTTTCGGTTCTGAGGGGTCAAGGGAAATGAGTCAGTACCCCCGCCCCATTTTTGTCACCATGCACCCACCTGAATAATTCTAAGTTCTGTGCAGATATTTTCCACACTTCAGCACCAAGGCCACAAACGGAGGAATAGAGGACACGTGTCCATTGGATCGCCTAGGACAGCTTAATTAAGCTTTGTTTATGCAGCTAATTAAGGCGGACTGATACTCCAAATTAGGCCAAAAAACAAAAAAAAGTGGTACTTAGGATGAGCTAATTATCCCAACCTTTCTTTATCTTAAACTTATTGTCTTTAGTCATATTGGTACTCATTTATTTGATGCATTTTTAATTATCAAATAAAAATTGGACTAATTTTAATTTTATAAAATCTTTTTATATTTATAACATTTCTCGTCAATAAACGAGAAGAAATAGGAAGGTGCTAGCCCCATCAGCTTACACCGAGCTGGGCAGGGGTTTGATATTTTTGGGCGCAGAAAGGTAACGGAGTTTCGTGTGCGTGGGGGGCGTGTTAATTGGACTAATGTTGAAACAAAGAACAAAATGATGAGCTTTTAAGTGTGGACCACCGACACGTACCGATCTTCACCGACATGCACCGTTATGTTGTTGACTTTTGTAACGACAAACCGAAAGTGAAAGAAAGAAAGCCAGAATACCCAACGTCGTGGAGTATGATGATATGATCACCTGCGTGCGTACCTGCATGCATCCATCAAATCACATCCAAATTAAATTTTTGACAACTTTTGTTTATATTAAATAGTTCTCTGGTCTTGAGACATGTTTTTTAAGTTCGCATTTAATGATTCTTTTTGTTAATTAAAGTTTCAATGGACATGATTTTCGTATATAATTTGAATTATGACTAATATAATTTTATTGAATTATTGATCGAATGGACAAGATTGTTTTAAGTGATCAAAAAATAATTAGATTTTTCCATCAATCTTGTCCATTCATTTTTCAACGGGATGTATTCGATAAAATTTTAACATGTAATTATTTCTATTATAGGCTAGGGATGGTTTTGGTTTGACATCATGTATATATTCTACCCCACTAACCTCCCCACAAAAAAAAAAAAAAAATCAAAAGGAAATGAGTTTGGTCCAACCCTAAATATATAGTCTAACCTTAAGTCAACTAATAATACATTATAAACTTTAATAAAAATCAGACCAAACTCTGATCTAAAAAGTTGTATCCTGGAGGATAGAATTTCAGACCTAGCTAGCTTGCGACTAGCCGTCCATGCATTTTGTTTTATAAGAATTCCAAATTTTTCAACTGCATGGAAACAATTAATACTTATTCATGATAGGAAAATACTTTAGTTACAAAAAAATTATATAAAAATAAATTTATAAAATGACATGATTTAATATGGTGCGTCAAATTATAAAATATTTTTATTAATAATTATAAAGTAGATTTAACGAATCTCATAAAATCACGTCAATTTATATAGTTATTTTTGTATAATCTTTTTGCGTTTATAATAGTTCTCATTCAGATATATATACATAGTGGGGTTGATTAATTTCATCAGACTTATATAACGTTAGTCTTATGTTTACACACTTGTTTTTGGTAGCCAATGAAAGCATGCAATTTCTCTAGCAAATAAAAGCAATAGCATATTAATTAATAATTGTAAGAGGCATATGAGATCAATCTAAATTCTAAATACATTCAAAAGTAGAGAAAAAGAGGAGACCAAAATGAATGATTAAGAAAGATAAGAGGGAGAAGTTGAAGATTTAGGTTTCGTTTGGATTTTAAAAGTGTTTTTTCTCATCTCATCTCACCATTACATTTTTTTCAAATTTTTTCATAAAATATAATAAATTTTTCAAATTTTTTCAAATTTTAAAATAATAATAATATTAAAAAATAATATTTTTTTAACTTTCATCTTTCATCTAAAACTATCTCGCCTCATTTCTAAATCTCATAATAACAATATTTTAAAAAAAGTAGACTTTGAATTTTTTTTAAGGGCTTTAAAGCACGTTCTATAAATTTATCGAGCGTACTATTTGTTCTTTAAAAAACCTTTTAGGTTGTTAAAAGCATTTTTTAAACTTCCAAATTCAAAGACAAGCAAACACTTGGGAATGTTTGGACACATAGATGAGACACAACATTTTTCAAGATTTTTAAAATTTTTCATAATTTCATTCTCAAATATTAATCAAACGTAAAATACTTTTCAATTTTTTCAAATTTTCAAAATTTTCATTTAATCATTACATAATTATTATCTAAACACAAAAAAAAATTACAACTTTTACAAATTTTAAAACAAAATGCATAAATTAATACAATTCTTACAAACTTCAAAACAAAAATTATATTAAAAAATTATATTTAAATAATTTTTTAACTTTACAATATTTTTATTCAATTTTTTCTCTTTTATTTTTTAAAATCTAATAAAAGATCTTAATTCCAACAATTTTACTACTATTAATATAATTCTAAGATAATTCAAGTGTCAAAACGAGGCCTTAAACTCTTAGGGTGATTTTTCTTTGAACAATACTAAGAAAGATTTTTGGAAGAGTTGGGATTCCAGTAAAATAGTTGTGATATGGTTGCTTTTGTATCACTATTCTATTATTAAGGTCCTGGTTGGGTTTACGTTAGAGGTTTTAAAAAATGCTTAAAGAGCCTTAAAAGGTTTTAATAATAAAATTAATTAAATAGATATAAAGGGATTGGGATAATATTATGATAATGGAGTAGTTCTTGTTATTAATTCCAAGATTTATAATCTGGAATCAACTATTTGTTAATCAA
Source organism: Cyclocarya paliurus (assembly GCA_029856935.1). Taxonomy (NCBI): domain Eukaryota; kingdom Viridiplantae; phylum Streptophyta; class Magnoliopsida; order Fagales; family Juglandaceae; genus Cyclocarya; species Cyclocarya paliurus. Next base: position 17,299,376 of record CM056950.1, read on the forward strand.
GCCACTGAACCGTCCTTTTTATTGTTGTTTTGTGTCTTTTGGCAGTTATATATGAAATAAGAACCTAGTACTTACTAAAATAAAAATAAAAAATATCATACCACTGAGTTTTGTTTTTGTTTTTGTTTTTTTTTTTTAATTCAGAACCCTGCAAGTATAATTCCATTAATACCTAACATTGGTGTCCTCTGTTTTTTGGCACAGTAGGAGACGAGAGCAGAGACAGAGGCAGAGAGAAAAGGTTGGAAAGGGTTTGCAGAGAGGAATTGGATTTGAAGCAAAGAAACAACGACACAAACCAATCTTCATGGGACCCAAACATGAGCCAACCAACCACGAGGCTTCTACATATTCTCCCTCCCTCTCTCTCTCTACTCTCCCACAAAAAGTCTCCTACAAAATCTTTTTCTGCTCTCCTATAAACCCCCTCCTCCCCTGTCTCTCTTCTACCTCTCGCAATACAAAACTTGTGTAGCTCCCCTGCTTTCGCTTCCTTATTTGGCTCCAAAGTCTCCCATTTCAACGCCTTTAGAATCTGAAAAACAGCAGCGCCCAACTTGGATTCCCTCTTTCTTTCTTTACAGAGACCTCGTTCTCCCTTCTCTGCTTTCTTGCTCCGTGTTCAGAGTTTTGCGATGGGTTCCTTGCACGTAAACTCTTTTGGTATCCGATTCTGTTTTTGGTCCAAACGGATTAGCTTTTGAAATCTAACCCAGATTCCAATATCGATATTTTTTTTATTCTTTGACCAGATTTTGGATTCGGTGTTCGTAATTTTTGCATTTGGGGGTATATCTTTTCGTTTGTTCTGATATCTATATTAGCTTTTTTGACCCATCTCGAATTCTCTTCAATCACTGAGTTCAAATAATTGTCTCCTGGTTTTACTTGTTGGAGCCTTGAGAGAGAGAGAGCCGAGCAGAGCGAATATCTTCTGTTTTGGATTTTCCTTGTTTTTGGTATCCGATGGCTGCTAGGAATCATGGCAAATCCAAGTTGGGTGTTGATGAATCACTAAGAATGAGCAAAGATTGGGAGATTAGCTCTGAGAGGCGGCGTTGGAAGTCAGCTTTTGATGAAGCTTCCATGTCGAGTAGGCCTCTCAAGAAGATCCGAAGCCCTGAACGTCAAAACCCAATTCATTCCTCTGCTTCTTTAGCTCACCAACCTCATCCATTCTCCATTCCCAGCTCAGCTTCCTCTCTAACTCTTTGTCCTCCTCCCCCTCCTTCAAGACTTGCGTTTCCTTTTGCATATGATGGGTCTCAACAATCCTTTCAGTTTCCCCACCCATTTAGAACCACAGCTTTGCCGATGTACCGCCCACCACCGCTGCAACCACTACAAAGTCAGCAGGAGATGATTTCTTTCGCTTCGAAACAACATCATAGCGTCGCTTATCCGCAGTTCTTGAGCGGAGACGTGGCGCTGATGCACCTCCAGCAACAGCAGCAGCTTCTTCAATATTGGAGTGATGCACTGAATTTAAGTCCTAGAGGAAGGATGATGATGATGAATAGGTTGGGGCCGGATGGTAGGCCTTTGTTTCGTCCTCCGTTGCAGCCCATACATACTACCAAGCTTTACAGGGGAGTGAGGCAACGGCATTGGGGCAAATGGGTAGCTGAAATCCGTCTCCCTCGCAATAGGACTCGCCTTTGGCTAGGCACATTCGACACAGCCGAAGATGCTGCCATGGCATATGATCGTGAGGCCTTCAAGTTGAGAGGAGAGAATGCTAAGCTCAATTTCCCAGAGCTTTTTCTCAATAAGGACAAAGCAGCGTCCACAGCTCCTAGTTCCTCTACATCTTCTCCCCCGACTCCCAATGAAAGTTCAAGGTCAAGTCGGTACTCGAAGCAATCTAAACAAGCTCCAAAAAGCCTTGATTTGCAGGCTTTAGATATGGAGATAAGGCCACCAACACCACCACCGCCACCGCCACCGCCACAGACCGTAGAAGATAACAGCTATTCAGGATTGGGGTCAAGTGAGGAAGCTCAGGCAATTTCAGCAGGTGCTGATTTAGGGGAAGGTGTTTCACAGTCACGGGAACTGGTTTGGGGAGACATGCAAGAGGCTTGGTTCAATGCAATTGCAGCAGGAGGTTGGGGGCCGGGTAGTCCTGTGTGGGATGATTTGGACACCACCAATAATTTTCTGCTGCAGACTCAAATTCCCTTTGCTAATCCAAATCACCTGGAATTCAATGACTCTGATCTTCAGAGTCAGCAAGAGACCTTAGTCTCAGCCTCCTCCTCCTCCTCCTCATCTTGTCCCATGAAACCCTTTTTTTGGAAGGATCAAGATTGAAAGATCATTCCCAAACCTGTGCGCAACCTTTCCTTTTTCTCTATAGGATCAATAAGAAGGCTTAGAAAGGCCTGCAAAATCCCTTGTACTCTTTATAACATGCATCTTAGGATAGTCTAGCCTGAATTCCCACCTTTTCCTGTCCCTGGTTGCTCATTTATCACAAAACAACCAGTGATTCCCATTTGGAAGTTGATAACTTTGTTAGGATCTTCGAAGTTTCAAAGTTCAAACCATCGTTGGCTTTGAGTTCTGAGCTCAATACACATCCCCACTACCCCGCATTAAAGCTTCGATTCTCCTCCACTCCATCTGCTGCAAAAGGCCGAATATTTTTCCAGCCTTTCAGCAATGGCAGTACAGATCATTCCTTAGGAATCGTTGAGCAGTGACGTTTTAGCTTTTTATGTTTGTTAAGGTCATGCAGTGGTTGTCGTTAATTATCTAAGTGCTGGACCAGCACAGAAGAAGACGGTTTTGTGATCTCCTTCAGTTGGTCCCCTTAAATCAGGGGTTTTTTTTAATCGTAGATTGTGTAGTACTTCTTTCTAGTCTTACCATTGTAATGTGATTACAGATCAAGTAATTTGCATCATTCTCACTTTTATTCTGTTGGTAGTATTCCAAATTTGTTGTTTACCACTTATGCATAGGCTTCTTAATTTCAACTAACACATGCTGCACCAATTGTGGGCGTCACGCTTGTCTTCAGAGATTTTCCGCCCACAATCGCATGAGAGTGAAGGAAACGAGAAACATTATTCATCATTCTTTTAATCATCGTTCTTTTATCGCTCAACTTTTATCATTCTGTGATACGAAATGATTTACACACCATTAAGAGATTATGAAAATATAATGATTAAAAGAACATCTTGAATAATATCTTCCAAGAAAATACTTATAGTCCATCCACTCAACTTTGACATCAAAAAACCCAAGGAGCTATATAGCCAAACTCATTAATCTTTCCTAGCAATCTTAATCCATTGCAATGTACTCCACTCCATATGAGCTATATAGAAACAATAAGATCACACAACAACCTAATTAACTCATGTTCCTACTAAAAAATAATCACGTTCCATCACATTCATGGTCTTCCCACAATATATATTGAACTTGGTACTCACAAATTCCAAATTAGCTTATTTATAGTTATTTAGATTTCTTTTTATAGTGAGATGAGATGAAATGAAATGGTTTTAGATGAGACGAATAAAATATTATTAGAATATTATTTTTTAATATTATTATTATTTTGAGATTTAAAAAAGTTAAATTATTTATTATATTTTATATAAAAATTTAAAAAAATTATAATAATAAGATGGAATGAATTGAGAGTATTTTTATACCAAACATCATCTTAACATTACCTAAAAGGCACATGGCCCAAAGACATTGTTGATGATTGCTAAGCATTAGAGTTCATAGTGGAGAAGAATAGTCAATTACTAATCAAAAATAAATGAATAAAATTTTCATGGTCTGCTGGAATCTGCATTAATCAGGTGGGGGTGATAAGCCTTCCATTTTGTTTGTAGACAAAACAAAAAAAATAAATGTCCTTTTGTGTGGGAATCCTCAAATCTCTCATATTTTAGGGACTTGTTAATCACATCTCCAAGTATAAACAACGTATTGAAAAGACAACCTTTACACATTAATTAGTGTCATTAAACCTATCTAGATGGGTCATCGACTTTATGGGGTAAGGTGGGGCCGGTCGCCGTCCCATGAGATCACCCGCATTTCTTATTTGTGACGGCACGATAAGAATTTAATAAGAAAATGGACATCTGTTTTTTTTCAATTTAAAATATGTTTGAGTGATGGACTTTACTGAGATTTTTTCCTGAGATTAACAAGCTGAATGGCGAATGTTAATCCATTAGGGAATCAAGCTTACTCGAATTTTTACTCAAAGTTGATCATTTATTATATATTCAATGTTATACAAAATATCTATATTGATCGTTGGATCTAAATACATTCTATGGGCGAGAAAAGAGTCGCAGGCGACTAATGAAGTTTCTTTTTATGTCAATTACTTATAATTATGATATACTTAATATTTCACATCACCGACTGTAATAAAGTTTAAGACGTGTAGTAGTGATGGATTAATGATTGGCAATTTCTTTAAACCAAACACAATATAAAATTAATAAGTTGTAAATAAGTACAGCTGGACATTGTTGAATGTTTTAATTTCAAAATAAATTGCGTTAGCTATAGATCAATAATTTGGATTTGGTTTATGTGTGTGAATAAAGTATAAGACGGATGGGTGTGACTGCTGTATTATTCAATTTTTTTTTTTTTTTTTTGGAGTACCAAGCTCGGCCACTTCTCCAAGTTCCAAAAACGAAGCCTAAGGAGGCGTTTGTTTTTAGGAATCTTATAATTTTTTTAAATTGTCGTATAAAATAAATTTAATTAATTAATTTTTTTTAATATTAAAATAAAAATTATATTAAAAAATTATATATTTTAATAATATTTTATTTAATTTTTAACTTTCATCTCATCTCATTTTATCTGTAAAAATAAACGTAGTTTAAAAGATAACTAGATGATGTTCTATGTTATCATTTTACTCACATCTTATAATATTTTTATAAAATTATTATTTTACAAAATAAGAATTGATATAAAGATTAATATATAATCTTTATAAGGAGGTATTAGTTAAAGAGTGAAAATCACAATTCTTTAAGATTACGTTTGGATGATAAGTTGAGTTGAAATGATAAAATATTATTAGAATATTATTTTTTAATATTATTATTATTTAAAAATTTAAAAAAATTATAATAATGAGATAAGAGTGGTTTGTGGTCTAAACGTACCAAATCGACTTCCTGTTTTATTGAGAAAGACTTTTACACCAGACGCTGTTGACGTTCAGAATAGAATAATTGATTGAGGAAATACTGTTCTAACTTATAGTTTTTTATAGAGATGAGGTCTGGCTTATGTGTAATCGAATTGAAAATATCATGGTGATGACGTGGTATAACACGACGAGACTGAAAATATCTCCTGAGGCCCACCCAACCCCATGATAATTTCTACAAGGCTTTTGGATGGCCGAAAAAGCCCCAATCAAACTGCATCAACCCAATCTAAACTCGAAACCTGATTGGATAATGGAAGGCCACGTGTCCTATTAGTTTGCAATACTCCCCAAACAGAGAATAATAATATCACTTGCCTTTTCGCACAGAGAAGTATTTCAGTTATAATTCTTTTTTATTATAAAAATAATTATAAATTGGTGTAATTTTGTGTGATATGTCAAATTATTTTTCATGTATTATTTAAAATTAAATTTATTTTTATAAAATCTTTTTGTCACTAAAATATTTTTCTTTGGCACCTAACAAAACTTGTTAAGCTTTCAATCCCCATGCGTCTCCACCCATAGTACTTAGGGTTAGGCTACTCATTATTTTATACCATACATCATACATATATTATTTTATTCCTATTAAACTAATTGAATTGTTCTACTTATCACACATATACTATATATTTGTTATAAGAAAAAAAATTAAAAGATGTAGTATGTAGTGTGTGAGATGCTAAGTAGGATTATTCTAGTTCTTATTACCACTCAAATAAATTATATGATCAGCTTATAGCGTTGTAGAGATTTAAAATAAATAATTAAAAAAAAAGGAGGAGGAGGAATGGTCCTACATATTCGAGACTGCATCTTAGGAATGGTCCTGCATATTCGAGACCTCCATCTTAGGAATGATCCTACAATCTCTGTTGCCAACGTTGTTTCTCAAATTGGAATGGACCCAAGAAAGATACTGGGGTTTTTGACGGCCCATAATTCAGAGAATATTTGAAAATAGAGGTGGTTTCATTTTATTACAAGTGACAAATCCTATTTTCGGATCATAATCGTGTCGTGTTAAATTATAAATATTTGATTATATAAGTCAATCTGAACTCAATCCGTTAAACTAAATGTGTTAAACTTTCAAATCCCAATTCAATTTATTTAAATAATGAGTTGTGTCGTGTCACAATTTTTGACCCGTTTAATAATTAATTAGAAATATGTTAACATGACATAACTCATTTAAATTCGTTTGTTTCATGTAAATAGGTTAAAGTAAAATGCATAACTCATTTAACTTGATTAATATAATTTCACATAAAAATTTAAAATATCTATTTATTATTAACAAAAATATCGTAAAAAATATATATCAATATTTTTCAAATTTTAACATATAATAAAATTAATATTACAAACCATACAATAACAAATATGAGCATGTAATCCAACTATAAAATTAATAAAAATACAAAAATACTAGAAATACCAACATTACAACTTAAAAATAATAAATTTTAATTTTAAAATAAATTCTAAACGGGTCAAAATGGGTTGATTTCATGTTAAATAGGTTGATCCATTATTGACCCGAACCCATTAACATCAAATCTAAATCTGTTAATTTCATATCGTGTTCGTGTTGGGTTCATGGATCGTGTCACATATTGTCGGTCATATATTTTATCTCATTTTATCTTAGAATTTTTTATCTAATTTTTTTTTAAACATCATTCAAGATAAACATTTTTCAATATCAAATCTTTAACTTTTTCATCTAATCATTACTTAATCATTACAATTTTTTCAAACTTTCAAACAAAATACAATTCAATTTTTTCAAATTTTAAAATAAAAAATCATAGTAATGTTAGATACAATCGTAGAGTGCAAAAGCGTCGCGCAATCTTTGTGAAAAAGAGTGTAGTCTACTATTAAAAACTGAGGGATGCTACTCATCATCTACCATCACATACTGTACATATTCAAAAAAATTATTATTATTATTTTATTTTATTTTGATCTTGCTAAACTAATTAAGTTGTTTTACTTATCATCCATACACCAAATACTTGTTATTGAAAAATAGAAAAAAAAATTAAACGAGATGTGATGTGTGATGTGGGGGATGATGAGTAGAATTTTTCTTAAAAAATTTCATATAGGTCCTGTATTTCCTCATTTTTTTAGAAGGAATTGCGCAGCACTTGCACACTCCACGACTGTAAATATCATTTCTCTAAAAAATTATATTATAATAATATATTAACTTTATAATATTTTTATTCAAATTTTCTCACTCATTTCTCAAAATCTAATAAAACTTATTAGATTATTTCACAATTATTCACCGATTTTTCATCAAATCTCATTCGTCAAGTATCACTTTTATTTAAATTTGAGTTTTAAGGATTTAAGGGTTTGAATTTGAGTTTTAAGTTCTTGAAGATTTCATAAAAATAAATTACCCCAGTTGATTTTTATTTTTTGTTTTTGTAGTATCATGTACGTTAGTCTAATTTCCTGTACATGAATTTGGGCAGTTTGGGACAAAATATGATAGTGATGTAGGCCACCTCCGCAACAAGACGCCGTGTCCCAGCCTGGACTGTCGGTGCATACAACATATATACATCGAAGTTTCAGAACCAAAAAAAAAAAAAAAAAACTGTAAATTTAATGTATTGAACTATGGAGTTCAAACAATCTATCAATTACACAATCTGGTTGCATCATTATAGAAACCATAAATTCCTGTTACATTTAGTAGTTCATGTAAGCAGGCATTGATTTTTCACTCGCTAACTATTCATACATATAATAAATACAGCCGTACTATAAATTACACTATAATTTCATTTTTTATTTTTCTGTTTTAAATGTAATATTGTTAGTCATTTTTTGAATTTTTAAAATTTTTTTAAATAAAATTTAATCTAATGACTAATAAATAATATCACATACATAGTATGATCTCTAGTGCAATAGGGTACACCATATAGCATATAAAAATTAACAGTGTTCATCCGGTCAAGTTTATATCCAGTCCTATCCGGAACCAGGATACTTGGATCCCAGTTATGAGTTTCACCAGGAACCGCATTTCTGAAACCGAGGCCAGTGCCCCTGGTCCCCCCTGAAGTCTTATATCTTATTAGAGCAACATGGCATCAACTCTCCCAAGAATTCAGATCACATGGATGCAGCTACTCATGGCAAGATCAGTGATACTGATATGCAGCATTTTGTCTCTTGTAATAAATCTGTAAATAATTTACCAAGTAGTCATTCTTCTAGATGAGTTGTAATGTACATTTATGTAACAGGTGTATAGATTGTAGGTGGCACGAATATTCTCTAGTTTGTTAGCATTTGTCTGTCCATTTTTAGTATAAAGCAGCAGCAGTACAGTGTAAAGAATTAAAATGAACTTTTATGAAATTCAGTAAGGCAGTGAGCATTTTTCCTCTATTTTCACTCGTTCCCTTTTGCTTCCATTGTTATTCTTACATGGTATCAAGAGCCTCAGAGTGAGAATTTTTTTTTCTTCCCAAATAATTACTGAATCAATTCCTTCTCCTTTCCTTGATTTCAATAACCTCACCAACCCATATAGATTTGACCATGGTGATAACCCCTTAGTTCCCTTGGTCCTTGACCTTCTTACCATAGAAAACTACACAACCTGTCGAGAGCTATGTGTTAAGCTCTCCGTGCCAAAAATAAGCTAGGTTTCATCAATGAAACCTTGACAAAACCAAAAACTGTCACTAACCCTCTATATGATGCGTGGGAAAGATGCAATGATCTAGTTGTGGCTTGGCTTCACAACTTTATTCATCCATCCCTCAAATCCAGCATTGCTTTGGTGGATGATGCTAAACAAATCTGGGGTGAACTCAAAAATAGATTTACTCAACAAAATAGTCATCGAATTTTCAGCTCAAAAAGGCATTAACAGGTTTGCAACAAGATACTGATTCTGTTAGCATGTATTTTGGTAAGCTTAAAACTCTCTGGGATGAACTTAGTATATATGACCCTATGCATGGCTGCATTTGTGGAAAGTTGACTATCTTGCAAGATAGGTACTAAAGGGATTGTGTGATACAATTTCTTATGGGGTTAAATGACTCATTCCAAGCAACCCGTGACCAAATTATGCTCTTGGATCCATTGCCTACTTTAAACAAAAATTTTGCTATGATCCAGTAGCAAAAGATGCAACATGGCATGCTGTCTGCTCTTCCTTCAGCAAACACAATGGCCCTTGCTGTGAAACAACCATACACTTCTCCTAAATTCTTTTCTAAAACACCTTAGCAACCAAAACGTGATAGACTTTTCTACACTCATTGCAAAATCCAGGGCCATGTCCTTAATACTTGTTTTAAGGCAGGTAATGCCTCAGCCCCCACCTGCACTCACTACCATATGACAGGCCATATAGCAGAAAAGTGCTACAAATTACATGGCTATCCACCTGGGCACAAACTCCATGGTAAAACCAAGCAACATGGTTTTCCCTCTGCCAACATGACTTCACTCGAGCTAGAGGCCTCCTTAGATGACAAATTGACCTTCACCAAAGAGCAGTATCACCAACTGTTGTCTCTACTGTAGCCAAAGGAAGTATCCATTGCCAGTCAACACTGTCAAGGCAGATTGCACACACCCATCCACCATGAATGGTATTATTTCTTGCTTCACTTCTTTCACTCCCACGCATACCCCCACGCACACACCTTGGATCATTAACATTGCTGCTACAGATCACATGATTTGCAACACCACTTCCTTTTCATCCATTACCTCTCAAGTGTCATTTGTAGTTAAACTTCCTAATGGCTACACTGCACCTGTTACTCACATTGGTACTATCTACATTTACAAAATAATGTGTTATGTGTTCCTTCCTTTCATTTCAATTTGATTTCTGTAAAATAGCTAACCAACTCACTCTCTTACTGTTTTATTTTTCTCTCACCATTTTGTTTTATCCAAGACCTTTTGTCATGGACGACAATTGGTATGGGTGAGATAAAGAATGGTCTCTACCATTTGCTTGCAGAACCAGTGTCACCAACAGCTCTCCTCGATCATTTTTCCACTTGTTTACATAAGAATATCTCTGTTTTAGCTACTTTCAAAAATGCTGATCTTGTTTCAGATCTTTGGCATTGTCGAATGGGTCATACATACCCCTCTTTCCAGATTACATGTAATCTCATATTCTCTTATTAAAAATCATGTTTCTGACATTTCCAATACCAATCCATGTTTTGTGTGTCCACTTGCCAAGTATCATAAACTTCCATTTTCTGTAAGTTCCCATAAAAGCAAAGCCATATTTGAACTCATCCATTGTGATATATGGGGGGGACCTAACTCAGTCCCAGGTTATGATTGAACAAGATATTTTTTTACCATTGTAGATGATACTCTAGGAGTACTTGGATATATTTACTCAAGGCTAAATCAAATACTAGACCATGCATTGAAGCCTTTTGTAATCTTGTTGAAACCCAATTCCACACCAAAGTTCAAACACTTCGAAGTGACAATGGTCTTGAGTTTCACATGACAGACTTTTTCAACAAGAAAGGAATAATTCACCATAGAACTTGTGTGGAAACCCCCAACAAAATGGGATTGTAGAAAGAAAGCATCAACACCTTTTAAAATAGCTCGAGCCCTTAAAATTCAATCTAATCTTCTCCACTTGTATTGGAATGATTGTACTCTCACAGCAGCATACATAATTAATTGGATTCCCACTCCTTTACTCTCTAATAAGACACCATTTGAGATCCTTTTCAACAAACCCCCTATATATTCTCACATGAAAATCTTAGGCTACCTCTGTTTGCCTCTTCCATTTCTCAAAATAGACATAAATTTGATCCTAGAGGTAGGGCTGTGCAAGATTTTGATTTTTCCGACTCCATCTGAATTCTGATCCGACGGAGTTAGAGTGATCAAAAATGGAGTCGGAATCCGGAATGGCTCCAAATAGGGAATCGGAATCGGAGTCGAAATTCGGAGCTCCAAACTCCGACTCTGATTTTTTTAAACAAAATCCAGATGTAAAACGACGTCGTTTTACATCTGGATTTTTTTCAAAAAAAATAAAACGACGCCGTTCCACTTAACGGCATCGTTTCATCATACGGGGGGTCCAAAACGCAGGACCCCCCTTCCCTTCCCTTCTCCCTTCTTCCTTCTTCGGTTCTTTCTCCTTCCTCCTTCCTCCTTCTCGTTCCCTCGCCGGACTGAACCAGTGATCCTCCGGACCTCCACCAAGCCACCTCGTTCCCTCTCTTCGTGAGTCTTTGCTCCTCCATAGTGTGCGACTTCAATCCGAGCTTTAGCCTATGGTGAGCACTGAGAACCCGATTCCGATCCGTAAAAATAAATTCTTTGATTTATTTTTATGTATTCCGTTACTCATACAACATACACGTCTCAGTATTTTTGAGATTGAAATGATTTTATAGTGTAAATTTGTAGTAAGGAAATGTGTTTGATAAAGTATGTAATGTGTTTGTAAGTTGTGTTGTATGCATGCAATGTGTTTGATAAAATGTGTAAGAGAAGTTTGTTACTTTTTTTTTCTCTATTTCGCCCAAAATTGAATTCCTCTTTCGCATATAATCGGTAATTTCTCTTTTCAACCTGTTCTATTTATAGCCCATGTGTAAGAGATGTTTGATAAAATCCCTGTCATTCACGGCGCTTAAAACACTGGTTTTGAAATTCTTGAACATTGGCTCGAGCGAAAGATCGAGCGAGAGTCGAGTGAAGGTTAATATTCAGAACTTCACTCGAGCATTGAGTCGAGTGACCATCGAGCGGTGCATTCTGCCTGAGTTCGCTCGAGCTCTGTGTCGAGCGGCCATCGAGCGGTGTACTCTGCTTTAGTTCGCTCGAGCTCTGGGTCGAGCGACCATCGAGCGGTGCACTCTGCCCGTGTTCACTCGAGCTGTGAGTTGAGCAGCCATCGAGCGGTGCACTCTGCTTGATTTCGCTCGAGCGCTAATTCGAACGGCCATCGAGCGGTGCACTCTGCCTGAGTTCGCTCGAGCGCCAATTGGGTCTGCTCGAGCCGTGTGAAGCACACTTCAATTCTTTTCATGTGAAATTGCATCAACACTAGTTACAACACAATTTTACATAGGTTTTCACACAAATATGCCAATCAACTAATTTTTTCCTCAACACAATTTTACTAATTTTTTGCTTCTAATTTATTTTTTCAGGTTCATTAACATTGTGATATGGATCCTAGACCTAGTGGAGATGATCGTCTACAAGGGGATGTGGTGGATGCTAATACTACAACTCCTACACCAATAGGTACTTCCACCCCTAGAGCCACATCTAGGGCAGCTACATCTAGAGCAGCTACATCTAGAGCAGCTACATCTTATACGAGTAGTCGACTACCACTCCCAGGAGATATAAAGGATGAGGATATCTTTAACGAATAGGAGGAAATGCCCATTGAGCAAAATCAACCAGCACGGCCTTCTAAAAATAGATCGTGGACATGAGAGCATTTCACCAAAATTCCTGGTGATGTTGCGAACCCGGTAGTAAGATGCCATTACTGTGGACAACTTTGTGGATGCCATTCGAAAAAGCAAGGCACCAGTGTGTTAATAGCACATCTAGGTGGTTGCCAATGATATAAGATAGTGAAGGGATTGGCGACCACTGATCAGACCAACCTCAGTTACCAAACTTCTACAGCCACTGACGGTACACAAACTAAGAAATTGGTCATCCCTCAATACAGTGAGAAGATGTTGAGGGACATGCTTGCAGAGATGATAATTACTGATGAGATGCCTTTTACCACAGTCGAGAAAAGAGGCTTTCGAAAGTTTCTTAACTTTGTTGAGCCACGATTTCTTATTCCATCACGGTATACAGTGATGCGAGATTGTATGAAGAGGCATGCGAAAGAGAAGGCGAAAATGAGGAAGATGTTTATTACCACTGGCCAGAGAGTGTCGTTTACGACTGACACATGGACGTCCATACAGAACGTCTGCTACATGTGCATCACAGCACACTACATTGACAGTGAGTGGATTTTGCATAAAAAAATTATTGGTTTTAAAGATATTGTGGATCATAAAGGTGCATCCATTAGGGCAAAGATGGATGATTGTTTAAAAGACTGGGGAATTCGAAAAGTACTGTGTATTACAGTTGACAATGCCAGTGCCAATGAAACAGCTATTGATTGGTTTAAACGGAACACGACAGTGAGAGATGATGTGATTCATGCCCACGAGTTTATTCACGTTCGATACTGTACTCATATCATCAACCTCATAGTTGTTGAGGGGTTAAAAGAGGTTGATGATTCCATTAGCTGAGTCCACAGCATTGTACGATATGTGAGGGGTTCCCCTCAAAGGCTTGCCAAGTTTAAGGCAACAGCATAAAATCTTAAGATTGATTGTTCTAGTATGATGTGCTTAGACGTTCCGACTCGATGGAATTCTACATACATGATGTTGGATGTGGCACAGAAGTATCAAAAAGCATTCGAGCGGATGGAGGTCAAGGATGGGGGCTTGAGGTATGCTTTGTTGGAGCCAGCAGGACAGGGACTCGGTGAGTCGAACGCACATGATTGGACCAGTGTAAGCTACTTTGTTGAATTTTTAAGAATTTTTTATGACATAACCATACAACTATCTGGATCCAAATATACGACTGCGAACTCATTTTTCAGCGAGCTCTCGGAGCTTCACTTCCACTTGAAAAATAGTTGTACTGACTCTGGTGGATTATTATCTAATATGGCTATGAGAATGAAGACCAAATATGATAAATATTGGGGGAATATTGAGAAGATAAATAGATTGCTATTTGTGGCTGTGATTCCTTGACCCACGATATAAGTTGGCCGTTCTAGAATTTTGGGTCAATTCCATCCTTGGAGCAGTGAAGGCTGCAGAGTTTATTAGAGTGCTAAAAAGTGATATTGATGACCTATATAATCACTACAGTAATAGTAATCATCCTTCATCTGCAGCTGGTAGCTCCTCACATTCGAGGCCGACGGGGTCGACAGCTTCCTCAGGTGATACTGACCCATCTATAGGGCTTAGAGACCATCGTATTATACAACAGTATCATTAACTCATGTCAACAAGGAATATTATGCATTGTACATCTGAGGTTGAACGATATTTTATGGAAGCTGTCGAGGCACCTACTGATGTATTTCAGTTATTAACTTTGTAGAAAGTTAATTCCACCAAGTACCCAGTCCTTTCCCGTGTAGCCCGAGATGTGCTAGCCATTCCTGTCACTACGGTTGCCTCAAAGTTGGTATTTAGTACTGGAGGTCGCGTGTTGGATGCTCATCGGAGTTCATTGTCACCGTCAACCGTGGAGGCCCTCGTTTGCACACAGAATTGGATAAGTGAAATGCCCATTAGAATAGATTCCGTTGGCGTGGATGTCGAGAGGTATAGACTTGAATCAGGTAAATTTATATGCTTTTAAATGATTATTTAATTATTTTTAATGTTTCTAACTTCTATTTTTTATGATTTTATAGATCTAATTGTGAACTCTAACATAATTACTGATGACTGAGAGTCTAATACGAACGCCCCTTAAGAGTTGGGAAGGAATTGAGAGAATTCCCTTTCTTGGTAAGAATCAAATTCTACTTTTATCGTATTCAATTTTTTATTATCAATTTTTTTTCATTTATTGATTGCAACTTTCTATCTTCATTTCAGGCATGACCAATGAACAAAAAAGCATTTGATTGAAATCCGTGTTTAATATTTATGTAGTTATATTTCAAAACTAAGTCAATGTTGTTATTACGTTATAAATGAGATTGTTATAACTTATGGCTACATCATATATGTTATTTAGGTTTTAAACAATTGTATTTAAGGTCCCTTTTGTGTTTTTATTTTATTTTATATATATATATACAGATTTGGACTTGAGCTTTGGTGATCATATTTATGTAGTTATATTTATATAGTTAAATTACATTGTACTCGATCCGAGCAAAGACTTAAACAGGGACCCACCATGTGATACTCTTAAAATCTTATTTAGGCTGCATTGATTTTTGTCTTTTTCTTTTTCATATTCTCCAATATTAATTATGTTCTTTGCAATTAGGATTTTGGCCAATTGAGTCATGTTGCTTAAAATTTTTATTACTATTAGATTCTTCATTCTTTTGTCGGTAGTAAAATTTTGAATTTTTTAATATATATGATAGTATTGGCGGCCCAAAGACATTTTAATTTATCTCCACAATGTCCTATATACACAAACAAAACAAATTCCATAAGCCAACGTACAACTCCATATGTAAGAAACGTAGAGAAATAAACGGTTCGATTCCGATCGGGGCGTCGGAGTTTCGATCGGAAGTCGGAAGTTAGAGTTCATATCGGAATGATTTCCGATCAGAATTTGGAGCTCCGATTGGACGTTGGAGCTCCGATATTAATTCGGAGCTCCGATCGGAGGTCGGAGCTCCGACACTTTTTCGGAGTCGAACTTCGACTCCAGTTCGGAGTCGGAGTCGAAGGGACAAATTGACTAGGACTAGAGTTGAAGTCGGAGGTCAGAAAAGACAATTCCGACTCCGTCGGAGTCGGAGCTCAGGCCTACCTAGAGGTAGACAATGTGTCTTTCTTGGTTACGCCTTTGGGGTAAAAGGGTATAAGCTGCTTGATTTAAATACAAACTCAATTTTCATCTCTCAAGATGTTACTTTTCATGAGCATGTATTTCCTTTCCATCAACATCATACCACTCCATTTTATCAATTACCACCTTCTGCCACCATTCTTCAAATTCATTTTCCTTTTATTTCACCTTATCCCTCACCATACAACACCTTTTTGCCACTCACATCAGAAACAGACTCCTCATCATCCACACCCCCAGATCTTTCCAGACCACATTCTTCCAATCCCTCCATTCCATCAACAACAGAACCTTCATCCCCTTCTCCTCTTAGAAGATCCACTCGAACTAGAAAAGTTCTTCAATACCTGCAAGACTTCCATTGCCAGCAAGCAACTTTAATCTCATCCCCTAAATCAATGAACATGGCATCAGCTCCTTCAGGTATCTCTTTTCCTTTGGCTTCTTCCATTTCTTATCATAACTTATCTCCTAAATTCTCTTTATTTTCTACTACCATCTCTTCGACTAATGATCCACACACTTGCACACAAGTTGCCAAAGACCGCGATTGGTGTAAGGCAATGGATACTGAAATTGAAGCTTTAGAGCTCAACAACACATGGACTCTGACAGATTTACCCCCTGACAAAACCCCCATTGCATGCAAATTTGTCTATAAAACCAAGTACCATTTCAATGGTACTATTGAGAGGAAGAAAACAAGACTAGTAGCTAAGGTTTTCACCCAACAAGAAGGGGTAGATTATCATGAAACATTTTTCCCAGTAGTGAAGATTGTCACTGTCAGAACCATTATTGCCTTACCTGTAATTAAAGGATGGCATCTCCACCAGTTTGATGTTAACAATGCTTTCCTCAATGGAGAGTTCAATGAAGAAATCTACATGAAGAAGCCACCTAGCTACACCAAAGGACTACCTGACCAGGTCTACAAGCTCAACAAAAGTCTCTATGGCCTTTAACAGGCCTCACACCAATGGTATGATAAATTTTCTACTTCCTTGGTTGCCTTTAGTTTCACTCAATCCAAGGCTGACAGGCTATTTACTTGCATAACTGCTACTACTTTTACTGCACTACTTATTTTTCGATACCATTGTAGTTGCAAGCAATTCCCTTGAATCCATTTCAGTTCTCAAGACTATCTGAACATATATTTCAGAATAAAAGACCTTGGAACCTTGAGATACTTCCTTGGCATTGAGGTTACTCGATCACCCAAAGGAATCCACATTTGTCAAAGAAAATACACTCCAGATATTATTGTTGACTCAGGCAATCTAGCTTGTAAACCTTTAAAGCTTCCAATGGACCAAAACTACAAATTGAGAAAGTCATCAAGGATACCCCTAGCTGATCCTACCTCCTACAAACAACTCATTGGTAGATTACTTTACCTCACATTAACCAGACTTGACATAAGTTACCCCATCCAAATTCTAAGTCAATTTATGGACCACCCTTCCACCTCCCACCTTGCTGCAGTCCATAAGGTATTGAGATACCTAAAAAATGCACCTGGTCAAGGCATCCTTCTTTCTTCAAGCTCTCCACTTCAGCTTAGAGGCTACTGTGATTCAGATTGGGCTTCCTACCTAGACACACGCAAACCAATCACTAGTTTTTGTATCTTCTTGGGCCATTCTCTCATTTCATGGAGACCCAAAAAACAAACAGTTGTCTCAAGGTCTTCAACTGAGGTAGAATATTGTGCAATGGCATCCATTTCTACTGAAATCACTTGGCTACAGTAGCTGTTCACTGATCTCTCCATCCCTCATCCACAAGCTGTTAAACTTTTTTGTGAAAACCAACATGCTCTACATATAGCAGCCAATACAGTTTTTCATGTGAGGACAAAACACATTGAAGTGGATTGTCATCTTATCCGAGATAAAATACACGAAGGTAGCATCAAGATTGCTCATGTTCACACCAACTCACAGCTTGCTGACATTTTTACTAAGTCTTTACCTTCTTATACCCTTTTCTCACATCTCTCCAAGATGGGAATGGTAAACCTCTATTATCCATCTTATGGGGGGGGGGGGTATTAGAGCAACATGGCATTAGCTCTCCCAAAAATTCAGATCACATGGATGCAGCTGCTCATGGCAAGATCAGTGATACTGATATGCAACATTTTGTCTCTTGTAATAAGTCTGTAAATAATTTATGAAGTAATTCTTCTAGATGAGCTATAATGTACATTTATGTAAATTTAGAATTAGTTAGTCTGCAAGTGTACAGACTGTAGGTGGCACGAATATTCTCTAGTTTGTTAGCATTTGCCTGTCCATTTTTAGTATAAAGCAGCAGCAGTACAGTGTAAAGAATCACAATGAACTTTTATGAAATTCAGTAAGGCAGTGAGCATTTTTCCTCTGTTTTCACTTGTTCCCTTTTGCTTCCATTGTTATTCTTACATATCTCTCTCTCCCTTCCCCCCTCTCCCCCCCCCCCACACGAAAGGGTGAAACTCTAGCCTTCAACTCTCTGCTGTCGTCTCTCGTTGTCGTCCTTCTGGTAAATCTCTCTCCCCCTCTCTCTCTGATTAAAAGTTGTACGGTCAGTTACTATATTATTTAATCTTGGTAGAGTTTTGCTTGTTGGGATTCCAATAATAGTTTGGTTTTTTCAACCAGGGTCTGAATCATGGTTTGGTTTTTTTTTTTTTTTTTTCCGGATTTGCCGACGTTTCTAGTATGTACTCTTGATCTACTCTTTTTACATGATAGAAACAAATTATTGGTTTGGCATGGGTTTTTTAAAACATGGCTTGTGTTTTTTTTTTAAAGTATTGAGGGTTTTCGGTGGTACCATTTTTCTCCCTCCAAGCTTTGGATCTGATCATCTTTGGTTTATTATTTGAGTTTTATTAAAAATTATTCCTTGTGAGTTATGATATAAACACATGTTTGATGTTTCCCTGTGCTTTATCTTTTATTTGTCTTTGCCTTTGTTACTAGTTCTTTATCTTTTATTTCCTTTGTTCTCTATGTTGATTTGGGTCTATTTTGATGATAATGTTTGAATGAAATAATCTTTTAGGAGTATTTTTATGGGTTAGATCTGGGTTTGTGAATCCTTTTGCTTGCTTTCAAATCCTTTTGCTGGTTTTCAAATCATTTTGCTAGTTTTTGAATACAGTGGAAGGAAAGATCAACACCCAAACCGGGGACCCTATAGACAAGGGAAACGAAGCTTCATCTGTCAAGACGAAATTGCAAGAGCTCAAGATCTTATTGACTTGACGAAGATGCCATTGGAGGTGTCTTCATGATTATATTGGACCACAGATGAGAAGACTTCTAAAGAGTAATATCAATTTGTATAGACATTTGGAGGGTAGAGGTAGAATGAATGTTCTTAGCAAATTAGGTCATGTTTGTTGTTGTGTATTAGAGTTTGATTAAAACAATGTAAGTGTTTTGTAATGTTCTTTGCAAATTAGTTCAAACAATGCAATATGTAGTGAATTGCATAGTGTATGTCGCATGTATTTTACATGATGAATATTGAATTTATTTTTATACATTCATTTAGTTAAAAAATTAATTAGTTGTTTATAGCTTTAGCTATTTTTTACATAAATTTAGTTTTTCATTTTGATAACAACTAGTTTAATACTAAGTTGATGTAGTGTGATGATAGAGTATTGAGATCATTTTAATATCAAAGAGTTGAGTGATCTACAAAGATATTGGCGATATTGGCATGTATTAACCTACATGCCTTTAACTCATCTCACCTTTCAATGAGTTTTGGAAATGAGGTTTTGTACTCAATCAGGCTGGACTCAAGTCTCCTGTGCCAAGGCCCAAGACCCATAGCAGGGAAGACTACAGAATAGCAAGGGGAGAGGCTCAGGTAAACCCAAGGGCTCGAGAAGGGGGAAGGCACCTAACGGCTCCTCTAATCACAACGCATTAATGAGGAACAGACAAACTAGAGTCCTATCTCCCGTAAGATCGGCC
Organism: Cyclocarya paliurus; assembly: GCA_029856935.1. Classification (NCBI taxonomy): domain Eukaryota; kingdom Viridiplantae; phylum Streptophyta; class Magnoliopsida; order Fagales; family Juglandaceae; genus Cyclocarya; species Cyclocarya paliurus. Next base: position 17,319,239 of record CM056950.1, read on the forward strand.
ACATTGAATGCAGCTTGGAGTGACTAGCCCTGACGTCGGACTCTTGTAGTTGACAGGAGCGGCTGCATTAAATATGACGTCACACCACCCAGGAAAAATACAATCATTGCAATGACAGAAGGACCTTACAAGGAATCAGCTATAAATAGAGGAAGGTTGTCAACAAGAAGGAGGTTACACACATATCCGGTATCTCTCTCTAACTCTCCATGGCTTCTTGCTTCCTTGGCTCCCTTTGGAGAATTCTGACTTTGGTATCGGAGGTGACACGGTCATCCCTATTGCCGCCCTTTACTCCACCCTCGCAGGTCCAATAAATGGAAGTAGAGGAACTTGTGAAACGATTAGTTGCATTCGTACAAGAAGAAAGTCTCCCAAGCTTCTTATTGTACTCATTCATTCAATAGTACGTAAATTATCCTCTGGTGACCAAAACAACAGTGAAGGTAGGAGGTATCTTTTGCCAAACCATGGTAAACTATGACATTCATTATCACTCTAGATTTTAATTGTTTTATGTTCATGTGATGTTAGCCTCTTAAAATCTGAGATCCAACTAAAAGATTCAAGCCAACGAATGATTGTATAGGGTCAAATCTTTGGAATCTTCAATTGGAACAACCATTATGTGTGTTCTCTAACATCAAGATTTGATGGCTCACAATTGATTAATGATGAATGCTAGCAACCAACATCTCAAGAGAGCCAATTTTCACACTTGGTGCAACCTTAAAAGCAACACAAAAATGCCTTTGGAGCTTGCCTAAGATGCGAAATATGATGAAGCTTTTTATTAAAAAATGCAATAAACAACAACAACATCAAGACGTAATGCAAATGCTCAAATATGAGCTTCAATTCAATCCCAATGGCCCTCTAGGCTCTGGGATGAACAATCAACATGCAATACTCATCAGTAAGACAACAATGTTGAGACTGAAGTGACTAGAGTGGCGAGACAACCAAAAGCAAAGGGAATCTCATACCCAAAGGCTCACCAGTCATCTTGCTAGAGGACTCTCATAGATAAAGGGTATAAAAAAATGAGACTCACTATTGTCTAGAAGATTGGCACAAAGCCATGCAAGTTGTGCCTTACAGAGTCATGGAGCTGGTAAACGGCAAGTACTCAGGTCAAGTGTATTTGATAGTTGATAAACTCTTCCAACAGACAAATCTCTCCATTTCTCCCACCATCATAGAATTACTCTTTGAAGGGAACCAAGGACCCTACAGAGAATTGAAGGATTGCAAGATTCGCAAAGTTCTAAGGAGGTTCTCGAGGAGATTATGGGCATTTGTTTAATTACACGTCTACGCATCAGAGAAAATTATTCTCCATGTTGGAGTTAAACTAAATGAAGTTTAGTTGTTCAAGATGTGAGCGATCCAAACCTGAGAAAATTAAGTTTTAATGGAATTGAAAGGATTGGACAATGATAGAAATATCAATGTGTAAAAAGATATTTGGATTTCTAATCTCACTTGATAGTTCATACAATATTGGCTCACTCATTCAAGGTCTCAATGATGAAGTAAAGGTGGAGGAACTGATCATACATCCATAGATAATAAAATGGTACAATTGAAACTTCTTCACATGTTATAATTGGAATAACTTACTGTTTGCATAAAAATATATCTGCAAATGCACAAAATCGTAACAAGTAGTAAATTGTTTAAAAGAAACGGATATCAAACCCATAGGGAATAATTATGTTATTGACTATTGAAATTTATTAAATTAATTACTATTTGAAAACCGAATTTTGAAGAGTGGATTATCTAAATTAAACTGAAGAAAAGAACATTAAAATTAAAATTTTAATAATAACAAGAATAGATCTAGAGCGTTTGACTTTATCTAGCAAATCCCACACAATTTATTCTTCCTTTTTATAGAATCCCAATTATCCCAAGTTGATGATAAAAATCCTTTAAATATTCAATATTTTCTCTCGAACAATACAAAAAATATCTCAAACTAATAACTCAATATCTCTATGTGAATTTAACTAATTTGTGACTCATTAAATTCTTTGAATTTTTCTTGAGAATCACACTAGTCGCAGTAAAGCCTCTCTACTTTCACTCAAATAATGGTGTTTAATCCTAGAACTTTAATCACAAATTACCTCTCAATCTCATTGCAATCCAAAAGATTGAACAATAGTTAGTTAGAGAATTGTAATCATTAAGAACAAAGAATAAACACTCAATCATGGAAATATTGAAAAATAAAATAACTTGGAATATAAATTGTGTGTTCAATGCTAGGCTACATCAAAACTCTAAAAAATAAAATTATTTCATAATGAAATTAAAAAGAAAAATAATAAAATTGGTGTTCTTTGTTGAAGTCGGTTGATGAAACATTCGACTCTCGCCTCTGCTCCCCCAGATCTACCTTATTGAAAGAACACTCAAAGAATAAATTAGAGCTCTAAACTAAGACTTAGACTCTAAAACATAAAACTCTCAACTCTCAATCAGAACCCCCGAACTCCATCCCACAAGACGGGATTAAATAAATGTCGAAATTCAAATATGAAAACAAGATAACTACGGCTACCATCTCGCCTAAAAATTTGAAAAATAATCTCTAAAGATAGATGTTAACATAAAAAGAAATATCTCAAGAATAACAGGATTGTCTAAAATGAAAAATCTAGTGATATGCGGCTTGATTTGCGGATTCGGGAGGATTTGGTCACCAATAGATTGATTTCGGAACTAGGATTTGGTGGTCAGCAGCAAATTGATCCCGGTCGGGATGAATTATCCCACCAAGTAGATGTCGTGTGCATTGAATATAATTGGCATGGAGGTCACAAATGAACGGGTGTGGAGATCACAGACCACACTGCCTTCTCCTCGCCTACTGAGTAGAAAGACTCCCGACTGGGATGAAAGACTCCTCTCGCCTTTTCTAGTTGTTGCCCACAATGTTGTTTAGGTTGGTCTTTTAAGTTGGTCATTTAGACTAGTCGCTCAATCTAACCGCCTAGAGCCTTGTCGCCAAGTTTTCGCGCATTCTGGTCGTGAATCTCCTCGCCTATCTAGAGGTAAGCCTTCTCGCCTTTTGGTTAGAAAAACCTCTTTGTTTCCCATAGAACAAGGCTCCTCTCTCAAATCTTATCGGCTCTCTTCAGATCTCGCTGCCTCTCATCGGTCTGGATCCGTAGTCTCTTTTTTTTGTATCAAAATGCTCTAATTTTACACTAAATCTTCTCATGCTCTTGTGAATTTGTACTTTGTGTAAACTTAGTCTCTTGAAAGGTAAGGAAATCAGTGTTTAAGCTCAAATAGGATAAGGAATATGAGGTTTACAAGAAGGAAAAATATAAGGCCAAAATATATTTCAATAAAGCTCAAGGGGGCGACTAGAGATAAAGATAATAAATAGATAAGCTTGAAAGACTCAATCGGTTCAAAGAATGCCTTAATCATTTTTCTAGTAATATTGTTTTTAGGATTTCGCCTTGAGTGTAATCAAACAAGTTCTAAAGCAAGTTGAAACCATATAAATTCACATAAAATTTCTCTAGGTACTCAAAACAATTAATGATCATAAGAAGCATTTATTGAACATAGAAAATATCAAATTAAGTAAGATCAAGTAAAGAATTAACAATTAGACTTAAGCAATGAGAATTTCTCCTAAAAATGATAATCAATTTCAATCATATTCTTATCATAGACTTTTTATTCATCAAACCATACTGTTTTTATCATCATCATTATTATTATTATTGTTATTATTATATATATATTTTTAAAAATAAGAAAATAATAACATTTTTCCCAAACTTACATATCATATTGTCCTCAATGGGAAAAAGGGAAAAAAGAAACTAAAGCAGAGAATGAGAGAAAGTAAGAGATGCTCCCTGATTTTGTCCAGATCTGTCATTTGAATATTTTCCTTGAAGGCGCATCCATGTACTTCTTGGAGATCTTCTCGCCTCTTTGTTCCTGCAAAATGAAAGAAAATGAATAATATTAAGCAAAAATAAAAATAAATAAAATAAACTTGGGTTGCCTCCCAAAAGCGCTTTATTTAAAGTCTGTAGCTACACATTGTCCGCTCATCATGTATTACTGGCGTGATCGATGGAGCACTTTTTTGAGTTAAATTCTCCATCCATATATGGTTTTAACCTCTGTCTATTTACTTTAAATGTGTATTTTTTCACGTGATGGACTTCAACCACCCCATAAGAGAAGAGACGGGTTTCCATAAACGGTCCCGACCATTGAGAGCTCAACTTTTCCCGGAAGAGTCGAAATCTTAAGTTAAATAATAGAACTTTCTGCTCGACTTCGAATTTCCTTTTTAGAATATGCTTATCGTGTCGTCTTTTAGTTTTATCTTTGTAAATTCGAGCATTCTCAGACTTGGCGCCTTCTGGTCGCGAGTTTCCTCTCCTACCGAGAGGTATGCCTTCTCACCTTTTGGGCGAGAGAAACCTCTTTCTTACCACAGGACAAGACTCCTCGCCCAAATCTCATCAGTTCTCTTTAGATCTCGCTGCCTCTCATCAGTTTGGATCCGTAATCTCTTCTTTTGTACCAAAATGCTCTCTTTTTGTACTAAATCTTCTCATTCCTTCAAATTCAAGAAAATAAATAAAAATATGTAGAAATAAAATAAAATCAATATTACTGAAGGGAAATGACACTTTTCATAAATAAAAGAGTGGTAAAATCACATAAAAACAACACTTATCACTTACCATCATAATAAAGAGTAATATCTACCCACGGGTCAGAACAGGAGAAAATGTCAATTACGGCCTAGGGTGGCGACTCGTGCCTCCTTGGTGTTGTCTGTAGGCCACAATGGAGGTCCGAAGCAGTGGTACGGTTCCCGTACATACACTCATGACAATGAATATAAAACAAATACATAAGATAAAAATAGAGAGGGACACATATTTACGTGGTTCGGGAAAGACTTACGTCCACAACTTGTTTGGAAGAAAAATCCACTATGATAAAAGTATTTTACAGTTTATTGGTCTCTCATATATGACAATATAGTGGGGCTTGGGGCCCCTTTAGCTTAGTAAAGATTAAAAAAAAAAAAAAACGTCTTGCCTTGTCTCAAGTTGAAGAAGAAGAAGTGGATTTGTCTTGGCCCTAAGCTTCTTTCTCAGATCCCTTTTTATATAGCCCTTGGGAGTGGAGAACACCACCCTTAAGTCACCAAAAACAAAAGTGTATTGGTTAAGTATTTTCTAGATGGATGGAGGTATTTTTATTGTGATGGGATCCTCTTTAACCTCTACAATATGTAATAACAAGCCATTTTTCCCCAATTTATAGTTTTGGTTGACATTCCCATTCTTCAATCAACCTAGCTGGGCACAACCCTTTCAGTTCAAGTGGCTGTTTGTTATATTGGAAATGCATGGACAGCTCCCTAAAATTACACACAATTGGCCCCAGATCATGCAACCACTCCACTCTGAGCACCATATCACACCCTGCTAAAACCAACACAAAGGTGACTGTAGTGAAGACAGTCCCGCGTAGCTTCACTCTCAAGACCACACACCTACCTTCACTCACCACATGCTCCCTGTTAGCCCCCCTCACTCTCCACTTCTCCTCAGAGTTTACTGAAATGCCCCATTTTTCTACCATTGAAGGGTCCAGAAAATTATGTGCACTTCTCGAGCCTATCAACACAACAATCTCCTGACTGCCTAACCTCCTTTTCATCCTCATTGTTTTAGGCTTCAAGGACCCAGTTAATGCATGAAGTGATATTTCAGGTTGGTCTGAACTTGTGACAAAGTCCAAAACCTCTCCACTGTCAACCCCTTCTTCCAGTTTTATAGACTCACTTAATTCCTCATCTATCTCCTCAATTAAAAAAAACTTAGGTTGCTGACACCTATGGCCCAGATTCTACTTAGAATCACAATAATAACAAAGGTCTTTGTCCCTCATGTCTTTCATCTACTAGGGTTTTATTTTCTGAACTGGGATAATAGCTTTGGTTTGGTTGTGTAAACTGTTTGAAGAACTCACAAGGGGGTTGTTTAAGGATTCTGGGTTCATGAGGGTGATGCAACCCTCTAGTATTCTTTCTACCCACTCCCACATTCTCCTCCTGAATTTTTGCTAGGCTATAAGCTGTCAACAAACTCTTGGGGTTAAACATACGCATAGGTAGCCTAATTTCATCCCTTAGCCCACTCAAAAAATAGCCGAGCTTATACCCTTCAGATAGGCCTCTCAACATATTAGATAATGCTTCAAAATTAGCCTGTTTCAATTGAGTTAAGGACTCATTGGTGTCATCATAAGAGGATGGCTCAAATCTCACTAGGATGGCTCAAATCTCACTAGTATGGCTCTAGTAAACCCTTCCCAATCTTGAATGGATTTATATTCTTTCAAATCTTGGAACCACACCAAAGCCTGCCCCTCCAAGTGAAAAGAGGCAAGCCGTAACTTGTGTTGAGGTAGAGTGTTATGATAAGCAAAGTAATGGTTGATTTTATATAACTTGCCACTCGGGTCCTCTCCATGAAAAGTGGGAAAGTCAATCCTTACTTGCCAAGGATGCGGCTCCAGAACTGGATCTCCCTGTGCATTGCGATGGCTTTGATTCTCAGATGAGGACTCTCCATGCGAGGTGTTGTTGTTTCTTCTCTGTAACTCCAATGTAATGGTCGCCAATTGTTGCATTACTAAGTCTGACTGTCTTTTTAAAGCCAACATTTTTGTTTCTAGGTTCTTGAGCAGTGAGTCAAAGGACTTCTTCAAGGAGGATAGCCCATCCTGTAGTTGGTTGAGGCGTGTACCCTTTGCTGTGATGAAGCTTGAAGGGTGAAGATGATGATCTACTGAAGAGGTGGTCACTAGGTATCACTTTCTGATACCAACTGTAACACTTTGATATTCTATAATGTATTTAGCTAGGGTTTATGGATGATTGTAAATGGTTATCTCCTTAGAGGGGAGTATCTCCAACAATTAGAGAGAAGGAAGGAAAGATCTGAAATAAAAACTTTGATAAAGATTCAGCATAATTCGGTGTGCACAGGACGCTGCCCTCTAATAGGGTCTGACACTAGGGAATAACAAATTAGATTCCATTCTAGAATATCGAAGGAATAATAGATACTGATTGAAAATAAGGACTAGGCCTTAGGCCCATGGACTCTTACATAACACTAGACTCAATGTTTATTAATCAGGCTAAGGCTTAAGAGATAGCCCATACGTCACAACCCAACATAACTAGACTCAACCCAACCCACTACACAAGCCAATCTTTAACCCTAACACCAAATTCCTTCAAGCCCTTCCTTCATTCGCGTCCTCCAACCCTAACATCGACAGAAGTGTGACAACCTTTGTAACACCCCGTTCTCCAATAAAGACATTTTAGAATTTTCGGAGAGCCAGTGTGCTACTACTAAACTTGAACTTAAAAATTTTTCTTTTTAACAACGCGCCAAATGCAAAAAATTTCATAAATAAAACGAAATTGAATAAATACTCAAAATCTAAAATAGAGTCTATGGAAGTACTTATTTAAAAATAAGAAAGTCTCATGTTTTTTCAGAATAATTTATTTACACCTTAAACCATAAAACAAATTATAACATAATCTGTCTAGGCCTCTGCCTCACCTCCCGAGGTCAAGTCCTGTCTTGCAGTCTCATCCTCATAAATGTTGAGGTGGTTTAAAAATATACAAAAATGAGTTGAATACTCAATAAGCAACACATCATACAGTAAACATAATAAACATAAGGCTTCTTGAAAACGTGCATACTCATAAATACATATGTAAATAACATGAATATGAACTTATATTTCACTTGTCATAAATACTCATAAACCGATACCCATTGTTTACCCCCGTGAGTTAGGGTTAGCGAATCTAAGTAGATTCTGATTCCGCCCGTAGTCGAGGGTTGTGGAATCCATACATAAAGAAGATATACTGGGTGCACTACTAGCATGTACGACCTGGTAATACAATATGCCCATAAGATAGGTACCGTCTTCATATCATAACATAAGCTATTACATATTTTATCATTCATACTTCATCATAATCATACTTGCATACTTATCATATCATAGATTTTAAAAGAAATCGCATACATATTTTTCATATCTTGTCATATCATATCATAAATTTCAAATGAAATCACCTTCTTTCATAAATGTCTTGATACATGTTTCCTCACATAAAATTATAATTTTTCATAAATATTTTGATGCATAAATTTTCACATAAAATCATGCATGACTTTTCATAAATTATTTTAATGCATAGCTCTCAAATAAAATTATGACTTTTCATAAATCTTTTGATGCATAACTTCTTTAATAAAATTATGAATTTTTATAAATAACTTAATGCATAATTATTCACATAAAATCATGAATTTTTATAATTTTATCATGTCTTAAGTACGTAAAAATGGGCTTCCAATGGAGAGTGTACATGCACAATATTTTATAAAAGATAAGCATTTTACTGTACATACGTGTAAGGGTATGATCATACTACTTACCTCGTAGCGCCAATCTAATATTTTCATGACACAATTGATTTCATATAAGATAGGCACGTAGCTTACGTCAATTTCTATTTAAACACGTACCTCGTAATTAAACTTGAAATTCCAACTTAATCTATATTTCCATAAACTTTGGTCCTTCATAACTCTAAAATTACATTGACTCCATAATATTGAAATCAGTTCTGTATATCTAGAATTTATATGTCCTGATAAGCGCAATACATAAATCTTTCCGTCCATTTATAATAAGTATATGTTACCTATACAGTACACTACGACTTACGTAATTACTCCAACCTATAAATTAAAGGCACGTAACTTAATAGGTTGATCACACAAGGGAGGGGGACGTACTGCGTTTTAACATAGAGTGTGTGAGAGATCACTTACAGATTTGGACGTCGATGGGCTCTAGGTGGTTCGTCGGTGGCTCAAGACTGGAGAGCTTGGTGCTGGTGAGAGAGAGAGAGAGAGAGAGACAGAGAGAGGTAGTGAGGGAAGGTTCGACGTGGCCTTACCGAGAGGAGGACGGCGACTGAGAGGTGGGAGGGGTGGTTCATGGTCAGTGTCCGATGATGGAGAATATTTTCTGGCAAGTAGTGGTGGCTAAGCGACTGGGATATGCAAAGGTGGCTAGAAACTTGATAACGAAAGAGAGAGAGAGTGTGTGTGTGTGCAACGACAGCGGCCTACGGTGTTCCTACTCTGCTTGAACTGTGGTAACCGTAGGGTGGAGAGTTGGGCGGTGTTTTCTGTGGAGTTGGATGGCTAAGGAGGCTTGCGGGATTGCTGTACATGGGAAGAACCGATGCTCTGCTTTTTGTTTATGAAAACAGAGGATGTTTTGGGGACACGCATGGGTGGCTTGGGTAGAATCGATTGGCCATGGAGGTGGTAGTGGATTTGGTTTCCGTGGTAGTTCACAACAAAGGGACGAGAGGCTCGGTGGGGCTACAATTTCTCTGTTTTTTGGTGCTTTGTTGCAGCTGGTGGTTTTTCCAGTGTAGGATGGCTGTCGGTTGCTTTTTCCTGGACGTGGCCTGGAGGCTGTGCATGAAATAGAGGGCAACGTGCAAGGGAAGGCTTCAAGGGAGTGCAGCTTGGAGTTTTGGTGAGCGTACTATATATAGGTGATTGAGAACCCAAAAGAAAACCCTAGATAAAAAGAGACGTGCAGGTGGGAGTGGAGCTGGGGGTATAGACTTATAGTAGTTGGTATGGTTTAGGAGTCTTAATAGAGATAGAACTCTAAAATAATCTGTTAAGTGGGAGACGTGTGTGGCATAGGATTTTTGTTTGAGTTTTTTTTTTGGCATTTGACTCAACCTCTAAAATAATCCAATATGTTCTACAAAAATTTCTCTGTACATAAAAAGTTTCACCTCAAAAATATTATAACATAGCAAGCTCTATAACAAAATCGATATCTACTAAAATAAAAATCTTAGGCCCGTAGTCTATTTAAAAAAATACTCGAACACTCAATTGGGCTTCTAATATAATTGGTCCATTAACTTAATTTTAGACCCAATGAAATTATCCATAAATTTATTTTTAATAATATTGAGTCGGGTCATTACAACCTCCTATAACCCTAACCCTAGTATGAAATTTATGTGTGTGCGCGAGTACTCTTCTAGAATTGTCAAAAATGGAGAGGCTAGAATGAAAAAAAATGTGAAGAAGACAAAAATACCAAGGGCTGATTCATAAGACTTCACGGTGTTTGATAGTGACGTTGCCTAATTATAAATGGGATCCCATTGCAACGTTTGTTTATTTCTTTTACCTACATGTAAATTTGTTTGGGAAAAATATTGGGAATCCCACCCAATAGATAGGATCCATATGATATTAATAATATTATTTTATAAAAAATATACTCGGTCTTTCAAAATTTACTGTTTAAAGTTATCGTTCGAATATCTTATTTAATTTTTTATTTTTTTAATAATTAAAGAAATAATTATTAGTGAAATTATATATTTTTATTTTATTTTTACTTAATAATTAATGATGTTAAAAAAGAATTCAAAAGAAAAGAAAAAAGAAAAATATTTTTTTTTACAATAGCAGTACGCCCAACATTTACCTTATTCTTATTCTATTGATTAAAGAACTATTGAAAACTACCGTTACTAAGTAACTCATAGTTTTAAGTTAGAGCGGTGCTACTCTGTTGCCTAAGTAGCATCATTCCATTTGACTGACAGTGCAATTTTTTTTTTTCAGTTTTACATTCACATTTTTTTAATGTATTTAAATATTTTTAAAAAATAAAAAAAATACACCAGTACAGTTAAAATCACATCCTTCATCATTAAGTAAAGCTAAGTGGTCAAATAGAGCGGTTCATTTGGGGAGGCATAGTAGTGTTTTTCTTTAAATTTAAGTTTGTTTAGATATGCAATTGGTCTCATTTCATCTCATCTCATCTCAATATCTAAAAATTATTTCAATATAAATACTTTTCAATCTTTCTTTTATACTTTTTTATCTAATAATTATAACTTTTTCAAATTTTATATAAAACATAAAAACATTCAATTTTTCAAATTTTAAAATATAAAAATTATATTATAATAATATTTTAATTTTATAATATTTTTATTTAACTTTTTCTCTATCATATTTTAAAATTCAATAAAAATCTTAATTTAAAATATTTAATTACTATTTACAAACCATATATTTATTATTTACATAATTCTAACCTCATTTTATATTTTACTATCGAAACGAGGGCCTAACCTCGAGAAAATACAGTTCAAAGAAATAACTTCAGAATATAAATATACTAGAATCTCCAAGTTTCCTGAAAAAAGACGGAAGAAAAGCCGGTTGGCTAGTAAAATAAGTAAAATAATCATTGAAAATTTCCATATTTTACTCCACATCACAGCTGTTACCTTGGAAGAACAATTGGAGCTTTCTGACGTGAGAGGTCGAAGTTCGTGACGCAGACCCTTGGCACATGTAAATAAGGGGAAGTGGGGTTGCTTGTGTGACAAAAAGAAAAGCCCCACTTGCCGAGTCTTCTCCTTCCCTCTGCCCTCTTTCAGATCTAAAACCCAATACATGCTTAGATAGTTTAGCAGTCAACCTCCCTCTGGGCTGTCTTGTTTTCTGTTTTTTTTAACTGAGATGGCGTTGGTGGGTGTCCAAGAAAATGGGAATGGAGAGATGGGGTTTTCAGGTATTCCTTTGGGGACAAAGAATAAATACAGAAGGATGGACTCAGAGCTCACCGAAGCGTCTGATGATGCTTCACACCATCGTCATCAAGAGGGAAGGAGTAAGAATACAAGGAAATATGTTTTTGCCTGTGCCGTCTTTGCTTCTCTCAACTCTGTTCTTCTCGGCTATGGTATGTTTTTTATCTGTCAGCCTTTGAGTGGTGGTTGTTGTTATTTTTCAACTATTAATCTAGTCAAAATGTTTCCTTCAACAATTTAATGTATCGAAGATTTTTGAGACCTTGCTGTTGCTCTTAATCGGATGGGTTCTCTACCTATATCTTTTCCATTTGGATGAAGAATGAATTCCATTTGTGGAGAGCACCCAAAATCATAAGTATCATTACTCTATGATTGATTTGATTGATTTAGATTTAGAGATTGGGAAAAAACAAGAGAAGCTCTTTATCCGATTTTTTAGATTAGCAGGGAAAAGAAACTTCGGTATCCTATGACCGACAATTCAAACACAATCTCTTGTATGATTCCAACGTTTATGTCTATGTTTTTGCCTTTTTTTCCAACCATCCGTGGGAATTCCGATTTTTATTTCATATATTTGGTTTTTTTTTACTAGGGTCAGAACCGACATTTTAAGGAACACAGTTATCGTGAATCATGAACTGCTGAATGGATTCTTTTGTTACTTTGATGGGCCATTCTTTAAGTTAAACATTAATGATACATATAAAAATGCAAACTTTTGGTTCTGTAGATGAGGGTAACTAGTGGAAAGCCACCTAACCTTACTTTTCATTTTTCATTTATATGCCTCTTGAAATTTTATCGCGAGTCTTTAGGTTACGTTTGGATAATGAGGTATTATTAGATATTCTGTGAATAATAGTAAAAAAATAATAAAAAAGTAATGATAAAATATTGAATAATAGTAAAAAGTAGATGTAAAATAATAATAAAATAATAAATAATAGTAAGGTATTCTGAAATACTATTCTCAATATCCAAACTAGGCCTTAGTTTCAGTTTCGTGGTACATCATGTGAGACAAGTTCTGCTCTCTCTCTCTCGGGCAATACACATTGACAAAAGAAAACTGCAATCTCATATTTTACTTTCGAAAATTTAACTAGATTAATTTGCAAACCGAGTTTTAATTTTAAGATCTTAGATCTGTTTCACATTACTCGGCGATGGCTAAACTCAAGATTTAAATGGAAAGTTTCCATACAGGGAAACTGTTAAATTCTAGTCCTTTATTTTTGGATCATTCTAGAAGGCATATCATTTGACAATTCATTTTAACTGAATCAATAATTTTTTTTTCCAATTTTTAGAAGAAAAGTCTGTTAGATGAGTTATTTTTATTTAAGAAAAGACAGAAATTAAAAAAAAAATTATTCCATAAGTGAAAATGGGTTGTCAACTGGTATGCTAACTACGCTAACTACTATTTCTCTTTCTTCTCCAGTAATAGAAAAACACATGCTGGCAGCTCTTGTTCATTAATATACCTCAACATTTGACATGGCTGTTGTCTTCTTTGTTGTGTTAATAATCCATTACAACGAACTCCTGTTCCAATCATCATAGTGGTGAAAAATGAACTATAAATATCCTTTGTTCTATTAATGAGCCAGCTTCTATATATATCATGTATGTTTATACCGTCCTACTCTAATAATGATCAGTTGCCATATTTGGTGTTTACAATATGTAGATGTAGGGGTCATGAGTGGAGCAATTATATTTATACAAGAAGATCTGAAGATAACTGAGGTGCAAGAAGAAGTACTTGTCGGGATTTTGAGCATTGTTTCGCTTTTTGGAAGTTTAGCTGGTGGTAGAACATCAGATATTATTGGTAGAAAATGGACAATGGCTTTAGCTGCTGTTGTCTTTCAAGCAGGTGCTGCTGTAATGACTCTTGCTCATTCATTCGAAGTACTAATGATCGGAAGACTCCTGGCTGGGATTGGAATTGGCTTTGGAGTCATGATTGCTCCTGTTTATATTGTTGAGATATCGCCCACCGTTGCTAGAGGCTCACTAACCTCATTCCCTGAGATTTTTATAAACTTAGGAATCCTACTTGGCTATGTCTCAAACTACATGTTTTCTGGACTTCCAGCACACATAAATTGGAGAATAATGCTTGGTGTGGGAATTCTGCCCTCGGTGTTCATTGGGCTTGCACTCTTCGTAATTCCCGAGTCACCAAGGTGGTTGGTGATGCAGAACCGAGTTGATGAAGCAAGATTAGTGTTGTTAAAAACTAATGAGGATGAGAGAGAGGTGGAGGAGAGACTTGCCGAAATACAACTAGCTGCTGGAAATCCTAATGTGGACAAGTCCGAAGAGAAAGCTGTTTGGCGAGAACTGTTGAGCCCTTCTCCTTCCCTTCGCCGGATGCTGGTCACTGGTTTTGGAATCCAGTGTTTCCAACAGATTACGGGAATTGACGCAACTGTGTATTACAGTCCTGAAATCTTCAAAGAAGCTGGGGTCAAGGGGAACTCAAATCTCCTTGCTGCTACTGTCGCTGTTGGTGTTACAAAGACCGTTTTTATATTGGTTGCTATTATTTTTATTGACAAACTTGGCAGGAAGCCCTTACTCTATGTGAGCACAATTGGAATGACTATTTGTTTGTTCAGTTTGGGAATATCTCTATCTCTACTTGGGAAAGGACAGATTGGAGTTGCCTTGTCAATTCTGTCTGTCTGTGGTAATGTAGCTTTCTTTTCTGTGGGAATCGGCCCTGTTTGCTGGGTTTTGACATCTGAAATCTTCCCTTTAAGACTCCGTGCTCAAGCATCTGCCCTTGGGGCAGTGGGTAATAGGGTGTGCAGTGGACTGGTTGCCATGTCTTTCCTTTCTGTATCAAATGCAATTACAGTGGCTGGAACCTTTTTCACCTTCTCTGCTGTTTCAGCTCTTTCTGTTCTCTTTGTATATAAGCTTGTTCCTGAAACTAAAGGCAAATCATTGGAGCAGATTGAGTTGCTATTTCAGAACGAACATGGATGGCAAGGAAGTGAAGTGGAGCTGGAAGATGTGGAGCATCTTGTGCAGAAAGAATGACTGGTTAAAGGGGTGTTTACAAAACGACCCAAAATCTTCCTGGTCCCATGACTAGTTGGTTTGAATGAGGCTGCGTAACAGCTTTCAAGGGATTAGAATTTGCATATGGCTACTGGATTTACTCTTGCAGAATGTGGGATTTTCAAAATGAAAATTTCTACTTATCATCCCTTACACCACACACCATGTGATTTGTCATTTTTATCTTTTTATTTAAGCATACACATTTATACATGTGTGTTTAAATTATAAGGACAAAAATGACAAATCACATATTGGTGTGTGGTGTGAGGATGATGAGTAGCATTTCTTGGAGATCCAATCTCCATCTGTTAGCAACCAAAGAGAGAAAATACAAAGTGGTTTTGGATTTATTATCCTTCTTGTAGTTGAGGAGAGCAAACTGTTGCTTATCTGAGCTGTACATCTACTTTTATTGGATTGGGTTACGTCCAGAACAATTGACATAATTCTATAAGCATTGAAGTTTTAAGCAATCCTGATATTGTTGCCTTCATTGCTATTTGCTACTTGTAATTTTTCTGAGATGATTCTTTTAATAGAAGTGTACCATCCAAGCTATGAAGTCATGTAGCAGAAGATATTGATATTCTTCACAAACAATATTCAATCAAGAACTTGTAAGCCCTATTTGGTCAAGAATATGAATGGCCAAAAAACTTTTCGAGAAAGAGTTTTAGGGCCATTTGGATATAGAGATGAGATGAAATGTGTCCTTAGCATCACGAAGAATACAGTACAAGGTGAAACATTTGACAATAGTTTCAACAATATTATTATTAAACAAGTTCAAACTCAAATAATGCTTATAAGAAAATTTCTTAAAGAGATAGAAGAAGAAGAATAAGATGATGTAAAATGTGTTCAAATATATGATGCCCCGTTTGGATTTAGAAAGTATTTCATCTCATTTCATCATTACAATTTTTTCAAACTTACACATAAAATATAATAAACAATTCAACTTTTTCAAATCTCAAAATAATAATAATATTAAAAAATAATATTCTAATAATATTTTATTTAATTTTCATCTAAAACTATCATATTTTATCTTTGAATCCATACAGCCCTTAATTAGAATTTAAAATTTTAAAATATTATTTTTAATATTATTATTATTTTGAGATTTGAAAAAATTGAATTGAAATTTAGAAAAATTAAATTATTTATTATATTTAATATAAAATTTTAAAAAAATTATAATTAAAAAATAAAATAAAATGAAAATTTTATGTTCGCAAGCGTACCCATACTATCATGAAATATCTTTAAAATTTATTTTAAAAAATTTCATCAATCCACGTCACGGATTTGTTTCCCAGTAAACTAAAGTAATAAACACGTGTTTGTTTGGAATTCAATCCATCTGCCTCCAATCTGGTTCCTACAAAACAAACAACGCTCTCCCGGAACACGCCATTAATTCCTTTGGCCTTTGGACTCAGCCAACGACAAACTAACCATTCGACTCCCACTTCCCCCCGATACACAGACAAAGAGCCAGAGAGCTCAGAAATGGCGTCCTTCGACGACAAAGACGACGGTTACGTTGGCTACGACTACGCTGGGGACCCACCGCCTATTCCCTCCGATGACCTGAACACCGACCATCACGACAGCTCCAATGGTTACAACGAAGACGTTTACGGGATCCCTGCTCCAACCGACCCGGACTACGGTTCTCCCTTCCAGTCCGCTGCTATTGAAGATGATGACGTTGATGATGGCGGGCCTTTTGTTCCGGAGGGCCCCGTTTTGCCACCGCCTGAGGCGATGCGCGAGGAAGGGTCCAAGCTGCGCGAGTGGAGGCGGTGAGTTTTTAAAAATCCGGTTGAGTTTTCGGCTATGACCTGAAAAAAAGAAGAAAAACTATGCTTGATTTATGACTACATAGCTGGGTTTCAATAGGTTAGCTAATTATGAATTATGATTTATGATTGAATTTGTTAACTGTGTTTTCACTGATTGATGATTGTTATGAATGAATTTGTTATTGTTCATTAGGAAATTGAGATGGTTGGGATCTGAGCAGTTCCTATAACCTAAAAATTTAGTAGTATTTATGCATGTTTCTTTACATCGATTATAATAATCATTTTGCTATTTTTCTTGTGATTTATATGATTCAATTGCAATAAACAATTATTGAGTAGAATTGAAATTGATTGTTTTATTCTGTTTTTTGGGATAATTGCACCAACCTTCCGTTACTTATAAAAAAAAATACACAAATCGATATGAACCCTTGGGAATGGAATCCCTTGAACCCACAATCAATTTGGAAATTCATCCATGAAAGTCAAAATCAAGCCAATGGAAAATTTAGACCCAGTGAATAACTCATTTTAAGAATCTAGATTATATGAAAATATAAACCCGTTAAAGAATCTGTCTTAAGAACTTTAATTATAAGGAAGAACGCCACAAATGTTGTGATTTGCCTTTAATAAGTTCAAAAGTTCATTTAAAAACAAGAGGAGATAAACTCAACTCACAATGAATAAATTCATCAAATTTCATAAATTAATTAAAATGAGGTTACAAAGAGTATTCAAAGCAAAACTTAATTAAAAACCTAACCAAAATAAATCTCTTCCAGAAATACCACCTAGTGAATAGTACCACGGCTACAGTAATTTCTTGAAACCCTAATTCAACAAAATAAAACATATGTAGGCCAAGTATCCTAAAGTCCAATTATTCTAAACTAATTCCAATAACTAATAAAATAAGCTCATTTAATGAAAAAAATAAGTCCAAGGCCTTCAATCACATAAATATAATAATAGACCCTAATTTATGTTGCACTCTTCCATAGCTTGTATCATGTGGATGATCACTAGATCTCCTTCTTTCAAGCCTATTTTGAATATTCAGCTCTCGCTAGACTTGTTCCAAATGGATTGCACCAATCTTTTCATTGTTTTCTTGCACTTCTTAGCTCTCGATCTTGTGATTGCCCCATCTGAAACTTGCAAAAGATCTTTAAGATTTGGCCCACCTTGGTGTCTATCATTCCCTCTCTCTTCAAAAGGATTCAACCTGGAATCTCCACCTGCATCAAAGGGAAATAGATCAGAAATATTGAGAGTAGTTGAAATATAATACTTATTTGAAAGATCCACTTTATACGTATTATCATTAATTTTCTCAAGAATTTGAAAAGGTCCATCCAAGCTACTCCTGTCATCAATAAGCAAAAGCATCAAAGCTAAAGGGGTAAGTGGATAAAAACTATAAACAATTTCAAAATGAGGATAAGAAATAGTAGTATGCAAGGTTTTATTATATGCACACTTTAATAAGTGCAAATGATACTCCCGCAAACGTCCATGTAACAATTCAATGAATGACAAATGATACTCCCACAAATGTTCATGAAACACTTTTAAAGTTTTCCTTACACCAAAATGACCATTCCAATTTTATGCTAACTCAATGAATGACAAGCAATACTCCCACAAACATTCATGCAACACGTCTAAAGTCTTCCTTACACTAAAGTTATTCAACAAACCACCATGTCTATCACACAAAAGCAACTTACGGATAAAACTAGTAAGCACACACAGTCTATTCTCTCTAAACAAGTACCAATCTAGTTTGTAGAACTTACTAAGCGATGCTTTCTCCCATGTTCCATACACACTAGCAAAGTCATCGTCATTAGCATGCAATTTTTTATCATATTTAAATCTCAATAACTTTGTATTTAAAATAAAGATAAGGACATACTTTCTTGCTAATGTATTAACCACAAAATTTTTCTCACCATGTGTGTATTTCATCACCTGAGGAAAAGTCTCAATATAGTCCTCCCACTTAGCATACATTCTAGTCAACAACTTACCTTGTCCCTTTAAGTGTATCAAGGACTCATGTTCTTCAAAGAAAGGTCTAGTAGGAATTATCGCACCTAACACAAAATCAATGTAGTGCTCTATCTCCATAATAGGTGGCAATCTACTAAACACACCGTTAGGAAACACGACCTTATATCTTTGCAACAAAGAGACAACAACACTAGGCAAAGATACGCCAAGTTCGTTAGTATTAAGACTCGCCTTAGCATAAAAACTCATTTTTCTCTTTATTTTTCTCACTTTCTTCACTCTCTCTTTTCTTTCCACTCTCTTTCTTTGTCACTCTTTTTTCCCTTTCAATCTCTCTTTTTTTTTTCTTTTTTTTTTTCTCTGTCACTCTCTTTTTCTTCATCTATTTTTTGAACTCTCGACCTCACAATTGTTTTTCAACTCATTCTCTCTTTTTCTTAAGGTCTCAGCCTTAGCCTCATTTTTTTTCTCTCTCTCTCTCCCCTTTTCGGCCTCACTATTTCTTTTTTTTCTCAATCTCACCTTCACTTTTACTTTTTAGCTCAAATCTCTTTTTCACTTTTTCTTTTTTGATCACTCTCACTTTCACTCTTTCTTTTTTGATAACTCTCATTTTCACTCTTTCTTTTTTGAGCAACCTCACTTTTCAGTTTCAATTGATCCCCATGGACCTATGTTGGAGTTAAAGGAGCAAGTTTGATTGTTTTTTCATCATTTTCAAAACTGTACATGTTTCTTAAATTCATTATAGATCACCTTCTTATCATACTACCACGGCTTCCCCAACAAAATATGGCCAGCATGCATAGGCACTACATCACAAAGCACCACATTCTGGTATTTCCTAATTTAAAAAGAAACTAGTATTTACTTATTTACCCTAACCTCCCCACAATCATTCAACCACTGCAATTTGTATGGTTTAGGGTGTTTCAAGGTAGATAAATTCAATTTCTCAACTAAAGTAGTGCTAGCCCAATTAATACAACTCCTCCCATCCATGATCATACTACATACTTTGTTGTTGATGTGGCATCTAGTATGAAAAATGTTCTCGCTCTGCTGCTCTATATCATCCATCTTAATTTGTATATTGAGAGCACGCCTGGTATCAAGAGACTCACCATACTCTTCATTCTTACACTTATGTTCAATACTAGGCTCACGCCTCCTCCTATCTCTCCCACCTTGTAGTTTTTTACACACTGCATCTTGTTGATCCATCCTATCTCTCACTTCCCCAACACCAAATTTAACTGTTCAAACTGTTGTTGCATGGTTTGCAATAGAAAGAATGAGTTATCTGCCATCCCATTTGGTGATGAGTTACTTTTGTGAGACATCGTAATGCGCTGCACAAAAAGAATGTTAGTGGAAAACCTCACACACTCCCTTACGTGTTTAAACTCGAATAATGACAATTCACTCGTGTTTCACTCTTAATTGGCTATTTTTTTTGTGACAATAGTCTCACACTCTCTTGCCTTTTATGCTTCCTTTTCTTTTCCTTTTCCCTTTTTTTTTTCCGATTTTTCTTTTCTTTTCTTTTCCTTTCCTTTCTTTTCTTTTCCTTTTCTTTCTTTTCTTTTCTCTAATTCAATCACAAACAACAATATTCAATTGTGAAAATCAAGCAATTGAATTCAAACACACAAAAATTGACAATGAAGTATAAGAGAATCAATGGAACGGCACTCCAAGCAATTGACAAACTTAGAGATGCAAAAAACCCTAGGTGATGCAAATTTCAACCAAACCAAAAATCCTAAGAATTTCAGCAGCCTACTTTTTGTTTTTTTTTTGTTTTTGCAATCCTAGAATAATGAAGCCCTAGAATTAAATTTAAATATGCAATAATTAAAAGATAGAATCAAATTTGATTGAAAACCTGGCTCTGATACCAAATGATATGAACCTGTGGGAATGTAATCTTTTGAATCCACAATCAATTTGAAAACTCACCTAAGAAAGTCAAAATCACCCAAGAAAGCGAAAATCAAGCCAATGGAAAATTTAGACTCGTTGAGGAACTCGTTTCAAGAACCTAGATTGTATGAAAATCCAGACCGGTTGAAGAACCTATCTCAACAACCTAAATTATAAGGTAGAACGCCACAAAAGTTGCGATTTTTCTTTGATAAGTTCAAAATTCATTCAAGAACAAGGGGAGATAAACTCAACTCGCAATGAATAAATTCATCAAATTTCATAAACTAATTAAAATGAGGCTACAAAGAATATTTAAAGCAAAACCTAATTAAAATCCTAGCCAAAATAAATCTTTATCTTCCAAAAATACCCTTGAGTGAATAGTATCGTGGCTACAGTAACTTAGCTACAGTAACTTCTTGAAACCCTAATTCAACAAAATAAAACATATGTGGACCAAATATCCTCAAACCTAATTATTCTAGATTAATTCCTATAACTAATAAAATAAGTCCTTTTAATGAAATAAACAAGTCCAAAGCCTTCAATCACATAAACATAATAATAGGCCCTAATTTATGTTGCACTCTTCCATAACTTGTATCACGTGGATGATCACTGGATCTCCTTCTCTTAAGCCCATCTTGAATATTCGGCTCTTGCTAGACTCGTTTCAAGTGGATTGCACCAATCCTTGCATTGCTTTTTTGCACTTCTTAGCTCTTGATCTTGTGATTGCCCCATTTGAAACTTGCAAATGATCTTTAAGACTTGGTCCACCTTGGTGTCCATCACCAACCTTCCTCAAGGTTTGAGCAAATATAATGAACTTACCTTCTTTTCTATTTTCCCGAAAATAACACGTTGGCCCTAAGATGAGGCTTTGGATAACACTTTTCTATGTCATCATCAAATCAGTTTGGTTAGCAACCATAAGATGAGGCTTTGGATGGAAGGTCAACTTGGGAAAAGAATACTTTGTATTGCTTGTAAAGGCTCGGGAGTGGTTGTAAAGGTTTACATATTGTATGGATCACATTTTTTAAGGGGCAGAGTATAGTTTCCGAAAATAGGAGATAAGCCCTTGATATTTTCCTAAACCTCGGGGGAGGGGCTAATATAATTTGTATCTATTGTGTTGTTTTTTAAGCATGAGATTATATGGATTAGTGCAAAATTCATGTTAGATTGTACCTTTAACGAGTATATATTTACATTCTAGAAAACTTTTTAGGTTTATTAAAATTATTATTTTTGAACTTCTTAATTAGTTTCTCTAGAGACAGCCAACATCATACCAAGCAATATGTTTGTTTAAGCTTCTTCCATAGAGTTTGCACTGATTGAAAGAAAATCTTAATTTGGCACTACCAAGGAGGGATGATGGTTGGTGAGTGGCGAAGCTACCCTGGGAGCCAAAATACTCCCTCTGGAATGGACTTGTGAGTTTATGAAATTGTATTCCGCTACCCAGGAGGGATGGATGATGGTATGTCTGCTCGGTAGCATTTCACTTCAGGTCTTCGGCTAGATTTCCACTTTTCTCTACCTTTTTCTTGCTTATATAATGAGCATATGGAAAATAGTATTTAGGGTTAGCCAAGAGCTGATTACATGGAAAAGCTCGCATTCACCTAAGAACCAGTACTGGACCAAACCCACCGGTTTGGTCGGTTCAACTCGTTTTCCAGTTTTTTTTTTTATACCCCTATTCACCCGGTACGCGTTTTTAGCCAACGACACAAGGAAGTCTGCCAAGTGTTTGCATGAGCTTATATCGATGTTTCACTATTATATTTAGCGCTAGCCTACTTAGGCACTAGATATGTACATTTTAAAGCCCTTGACATTACTGGTTCAGTCAAAATGCTATCCATCTCGAAGAAAAGGAAAAGAGAGAAAAGGAGTTGCGAAATCAAATTATTGAAGAAGCTGAAGAGTATAAACAATCCTTTTATGAGAAAAGGAAATTGAATTGTGAAACAAACAAGACTAACAATAGAGAAAGGGAGAAGGTACGAGTTTCAAATGTTATTATTATCCCTTTTTCCTCTGGCCCTACTCTCTCTCTCTCTCTCTCTCTCACGTCACTTTCTGTGCTTTATATCCAATATAAATGGACTTAATATTTTGCATAGCTTTACTTGGCCGACCAAGAGAAGTTCTACAAAGAAGCCCACAAGCATCACTGGAAAGCAATAGCAGAGCTCATTCCACATGAGGTCCCTAACATTGAGAAGAAGCGAGGGAAAAAAGATGCTGACAAGAAGCCTTCGGTTATTGTCATTCAGGGTCCAAAACCCGGGAAACCCACTGATCTTTCAAGATTGCGGCAGATTCTCTCAAAGCTAAAACAAAATCCTCCCCCACACATGATGCCTCCCCCACCTACACCTGTCAAAGATGGTAAGAACCCGAAGGAAGGGAAGGATGCCAAGAATGGGAAAAGTCCCACGCCAACTGCAACAGAGGCTGCTGCAGGAAATGCATCTGCTTCACATGCAAAAGATGCTGCAGCTAATGTTGCTTCTGACCCTTCCAAACCAGAGGCTGCTGCAGCTGCTGAAGGTGAGCAGGCTGCTGCAGCTGTGGAGGCTGATCAAGTTGCTGAAACCGATCCAGCCCCTGCTAAGTGATGACACTGCATAGGTTCTTTTATTATTAACATCTTCTCTGTTCACTTAAATCTATTTAGTTTCTCTGCTTCGCATTTGTGAGGTTGAAATAAGAACGACCATCTGTAGATGTAGTAGAGTCTGTCAGATGGCTGTGGAGGGTTTTCTTCCTAACCCTTATATTTTCCAAGATTAGGTAATATGCAATTTTTTGCCTCTCTCCACTTGCTTTGGCATTCTTTATCTAGCTATGTAATCTCTCCCAATTTACACCTCTACTTTATAGGTTTGTGGATTTGCTTTGGATGCATTCTATTGTCTTTAATTGCTTGCCATTGTCTCGGCATTAGACATTCCACGTCATTCATTATATTTACTGGACAAGGTTTCCCTCCAAACTAGATTTAGAGGAAATTAAATTTTCATTTGTCCTTTTAGCATGTGAAAGTCCTATTTTTTGTAATAGGAACGACGATATTCATCCACTGTTAACTCCACTTTAACATGCAAAAATCATTCATTCCTTAATTTGACATTGTTAGTTCTATGGACAACATTATTACTTGTGAACAACATTCAAAATCGACCATTGAAGAAGCTCAATGTCAAAATTGAAGATTTATTGACTATCTTAATTGGAATATTGTGAGATCGTGGAAATGGAACTATATACTTTCTCTATACAACATTTAAACAAAATTATTGTAATCTGGAAGTTTAAATTTTTTTAATTTTACAGATGGCATGGGGCACATGCTGATAATATTCTTACAATTAGGAGAACATTTACCCAGTTTGCAGGCATTTCATCTTGTCTTTATTATATTTTAGATTAAGAGCATCCGTCTCGGTCTAGCGTCAAGCTAGCTGTGTCGTTAGCTCACCCGGAGAGCGCGCGCATGGCTTTCAACTGCAGTTTGGTCCTCCTTTATGCACTGATCATGCGCTTTTTAATATTTTTTCAGCTAATTAATATTTTTTTTCTTTTCACATTTTTTAACATATTTAAATACATTTAAAATCACTTTCTTAATCACTAAGTAAAAAAAAAAAAAAAGAATTTGACCAGCAGTCAAATAGAAGTGTCAAATGAAGTGGGCATAGTATCTTTTTCCTTAACAAAATATGCATTGAACGGTACAGATTCATTAAAAATTACGGGACCCATAAACCTACAACCCCAACATATAATACAGCAAGCTCTCCCTCTTTTGGAGAGGGGGCTCCATTTTCATGGTTACCCAAAGCAAAAGTAGTGACAAATCGAGTTAAAAAGAAAAGAAGCTTTCTTTTCTTTTGAAAAAAATAAAAGAATAAAACTAAGATTATGTATACCGAAGTACAACGTCTACTTTTTACCGTTTGGGGGAGGCAGGAGCCTTGGCCATGCAGAGAATTATTCTGGGAAGAAAAACAAGCCCTTTTGGGAAAGTAACAGAGATTAGGTTAAGAACTTGAGGCGAGAGGCTGTGTAAGTGGCTTTAGGTGACCAATTGGTGGGGATGATATTTGTGGCAGAGAGAGTTGTTCCTGTTGTTTGTGTTGTTACCCTAACAGAAAATGGCCCTTTCAAGGGTCCCTTATTAAGGCACCAGTTTGCACCCCAAAGATGTGTCATCTCTTCCCACTCTGTAGAACTTGCCTGCCAACATTAACATACAATAACTTAATTTGATTATGCATGTGATAAGTTTCTACTTATAATAATGTATTTGGCATGCAATTAGCAAATTACTGTTAATAAATTGGTATTTTCTATCAAAATATTGCAATTAGTGATGTGCACTTTTGTGGAGGGGGAAGAGGGAAGCATGCTCTTTTTTCTTTCCTTTTAATGTCTTAATTTGTTATTGGGTGATAAAGAACGAAATTTAGTAGATGGTGGATTAATATATTAGAAATTAAGAGAGTAAAAAATGGTGGAAATTAAAAAGATTGAAGAAAAGAAAAAGATAGAGTAGATACTTGTTTAATCTGCACTGATCCGATGTCTCCATCTCCATCCTCAAAGAGCACTAGAATTGATAGCCAGTAATCTGATGAACCTTCATTTACCTGGAAGGTAACGCTTTTTCCATGATACTTGCATGCTGTACTGTAGTTACCAGACGGACGTACAATAAACACAACAAATGGGTTAATAAAATCAATTTATTATTTATTGCATGGGATTAAAAAAAATGAAAATCATTTATAATATGGGTAGCCTGCAGGCAAAAGTTCCGTGCATGGCTCAATATTTTTTATTAAAAAAAAAGATTTTCTTTTTTACATTATAAAAAAATTTTATAAAAATAAATTTATACGACATGATTGCATCCCTCTAATCACCTAAACTTTATTGATTAAAGCAATTTTATTTTGAAAAACTTAAAAAAAAAAAAAAAAAGGAACAAAACTATCAATTAACGAAGAGATAAGCCAAAGGTGACAAAAACAAAAAACAAAACACAAACAGTTAAGATAAAGAAGACCACTCGCATATATACATACCGTCGGTATACAATTGGGAGCACACCTCGGTTCCGAAGCTGACCACCCTCCCCAGACACGGCCATGTGGCCGAAGGCGGCGCCACTGAGGTCGAAGTGGGTGTGGCCATTGGCGCAGTAACCTCCGTTGGGGCACTCGTCCGTCACAATTACGGTCACAGCGCGTCTGGAGCATATGCTCTTGTCTAGGCACTTCACCTTAAAGCAAGACCCACATCCTGTACCGTTCCTGTACAGTGCCGGGCTCACTGCAGTAACCCTGGCCCTCATCGGCTTCATGTTCACTAAGGTACCGTACCCGCATGCCCCACCTGCAAAAAGCAACATCCTTTCTCAATCATATGACATTGTACATCGATTTTCCAAGCCAATTCAAGCCAAACTACCAATGCGGGAGGGAATCAACTATCAATTCGGAAAACGAAAATGGGGTTGGGTGAGGAAGGAATAGTGACATACCGTTGCTGCCATCGCCTTCCGGGCTGCCATACCAGGTGGCGGTGGCTGGGTACCAATGTAGGTCTAATTTAGGGTTCTGAGGGTGAGCCCGAGACCCAACTAAACACTTGAACAACAACAAAACCAACGGCAGGCTGCGAAAGCCAAAGCGGCGTGACATTGTGTCTGGCGGCGGCGGCAACAATACCCAATTACTCAGGTCTCAGCTCACAATGACCGCTTGTACGAAGCGCAAAGCCTGATACAAGCAGTTGGCAGATGACCGGAGAGAGCTCTGCCGATTGTTTTTGCTGGGTGAAAGCGCTTTAAAGGTATAGGTTGGTGGGAAGGATACATATATAGGATGTTGAGAGGGCGGGAAGGTTTATGTTGGAGGCTTTACGAGGCTGTTGTTAGCTTTATTTACGGGAATGCCAGCGAGGGGGTTCCATGGACGGTTAAGCTGTTAATTCCGCACGACGGTACGTCTCTGTTTGGGGTCTACAAGGCTAAGGATGTTTTGGTCATTAAAAAAAACCGTTGGTTATTTATTTATTTATTATTATTATTATTATTATTTTAAATCCTTTTTAGTTAAAATTTTGCTCATTGTCGTTAAATACCATACATAATATTTTTTTTTATTTTTTTTATTCTTCATAAACTAATCGATTTCTTCTACTCATCATTCATACACCACACATTTAATAAGATTAAATATATATATATATATATATATATATTATATATAGTGTGTAATGTGAAGATGATGAATATAAATTTTCTTCAATTCTAATCATCGAAAGGAAACGGTCTCTATGCTGGGCTGTAAATAAGTAGTCTTGAATTTTGTTTGTATACTAGAAATGCTTTAGTAACAAAGTTATTTTAAAAAAAGTAAATTCATAAACGTAACTTTATATGTTACGTTTGTTGGTAAATAAATCTAATTTATACATAAAACTAAATAAATTAGTTAGTAAACACTAATATTGGCTAAATGTTGAAAGAGTAAAACTCGTATAAATTCTAACAAATAAACTTAAATCAGTATAAGTTTGACTCGGTTCACTTGAACTCTTTTTAATCTAATAGTGCACTAGTGTAATGCATATTTATGTTATATGTACTTTATGTTTGGTGATTTTATATAATTAGTTAATTATGTATTATTAGTTTAATTATAGTTTCTTAAATAATATATTTATTTACAGCCAATGTATAACACACGCCGCGCGTTCACATTATTGTCAAAAAAAAAAAAAAAAAGATTTGATTTATAAGACATAAAATTTCAAAATTCTCTTATTATAGTTGGTGTGTAAAATTTGTGTGCAGGATTTAGCTGCTTTTGTTGACCCATATTAAGAATAGAATTAGTCATGTACCAACAATTTCTTATTTCTTTTCTTCTTTTCAAAAAAAAAAATGCCAATTTCTAATAAAGAATTATATAAAAATAAACTCATAAACTGACGTAGTTTTATATGATTTGTTAAATATATTTTACAATAAAAATAACTTACAATGAGACGTATTGCAAGGGTGGGAGAATCTGTGCCTGTCTCCATCCAAAGATGTTCGTTCATTAAGGTTGCCATCCCTTAATTACTTGAAGCCAACATTAATTTTACCAAAAAACAAAAACACACTAACAAAAAACTTACCATTTACATTGGTACAAATATCAAAGCTCTAGTTTTAAGTAAACAATACTAGCTATCTACTTGAATGGTACTTAATTAGTGCTCTTGAAAGAACTTGAATTATTGAAGGTGATGCGTGGTTTGATTTGATAGATGAGATGAGATATCTTATATAATCATTATAATTTTTTTAAACTTTTATATAAAATATAATATACAATTTAATTTTTTTAAATATCAAAATAAAAATTATATTAAAAAATTATATTCTAATAATATTTTATTCAACTTTTAACCAAATGAGACATGAATACAGAAAATGAGACACCAAGACCTAAAAGGTTCCTTAATAAAAGAGTGCGTTACAGTAAGCATTCAAAGACAATATTTGTAGTTAAAACTGCCGTTAAATTAGAGATGATATATAGCTAGCTTTTAAAGAATCCATTAGGCAAATGGCAGAAACTCTCCCAATTATTATACTGACACCAATTGAATTTACTGCATGCAATCCCTCTTTTTGTTAACGTGTGCCTGCGTTATTGTTCCATATATTTTATATAGCATGCAGTCTCTTTTTTTTTTTTTTTTTTTTTTACGATTGTTTAGAATTATGAATAAGAAGCTCAAGAAAGTCTACTTTGATCCCTTTAAATTTGTTTCTTTACCTTTCCCTTTCTTGTTTTGAGGGATAAGTTGTCAAGAAGGAGATTCATGGGCCACTACAACATACTAGCCTATTTGCTATTGCGTGCATGTCGCCAAAGCAACCAAAAGCGGTGGCAAAAACCCATTTGCTACTTGTCTATGTCACCGACAAATCACCAAAAATATCATGTCACAATTTTTTTTATTGGCACCAAGTGTCTAAGAACAAAGCCTCAACTAATTCTTGAGGTGCACAGACCCTCGACAAGGAGAATACCTTGTCACAATTAGCCTTACTAACTGCAGTCTGCAATGCTCGAGGAGGGCTGCAAATAGGCAGTAAATCTTCAAGAAATGTAGTACAAGTATTAGCGACAAAGCACACTCTGTGAGAAGACAGATAATCCTTCTATTTCTTAGGTGTCACCATCATCATTCTTTTGTTCATCTCAATTGAAAATGGTCTCAACATCATGGATGTAAATGAAACATAATGTCAAACATTTGACATGAGTACAAGCCTTAGAAATGGAGCTTTTTGGACCAGCTTTATTTTTCACATAATGCTTGAATTTGCCCAATACATCCACCTTTCGAATGGATGTATTGGGCAAGTAATCTATCGGGCAAGGGATGAATAGCTAGGTACACCATTGCATAAAAAAAAATTAAGCAGAAGAAAATACCATCTCAAACTTGCAATAATGATAACGATTTAACCCTCAAGAAGCTTTAACACATCCAAGGACACTGTTTGTGCCCTCAATTCCCTGAAAAAGGTGCTAAATTCTGTCAAAACCAAGTGTATCTCGTCTCAAGTATGCACCAATGGCCACAAGAAGAAGTATTTGTAAGAAAACATGACACTCGTGACTTTTGATACCTATCATTTTGCAATCACTAATACTAACATACTGAAAAGTATTTGAAGCAAACCCATCAGAAATTTCACAGCAGCCAAACACTCACAAAACCTTTTTCCTTTCATCCCCTTCAAATGAGTAATATACATATAAGAGTATAAATGATCATGATCTTGGAGCATATGTAATTCCATCATCATACCGAGATTCCAACAGGTTCTTGGGTGCGTGGACGGTAACTTTTGTTTTGCCTTCAATATTCATCATGGGATATTGCTTTCCATTAGGTCTGCTGAAAAGCAAGTAAATGATTTGCTACACCAATATGAGACCAGAACGCCTTATGATATAGCAATAGAGAAGTAACTGGAGGTTTAATCCTTCAATTATTGAACTGCCCATCTCATTATCTCACACCATATTGCGATACTTTTTAGCAAGACAAGCATGTGGTGTAAGCCGAGAAAAATAGAAATACATGTGATATGGTACGGTCATTCTCATGACTTCTAAGCTATAACTATAATGGAGAGTATTACAACATGAACATGTACTTCATCATCAACTCCTCTGAAAGTACACTCGAAGGCTTTCCAATTTCAATCTCTGTCGATTAGCTGGACTAAGGAGCATCAGATAACATGCCCTTTTACATCCCTGTACTTCCTTTTGATCCAGAAATGAGCATCATCCTGATTTTGATCATGTTACCTGTTTGTCTGATAAATAAAGTGAAGCACAAGAAGAAAATAAAATCACAAACAGTAACGACAACCTGGCCATCTTGAGCAAATAAGAACCCATTATGATACAAACAAAAGGAATATATAAAGCGGGAAAAAACAAAAAAATAGAACCTGGGAATAGTACTATAGTTCGGTATAAGGCAACAGTTTTGGTTGAAGACTTAATAAAGCAGTTCACATTTTACAATTTACCTTGTCGTTAACTCTTATCCTCCATGCATCATTTTTCGATCCATAGATAGGGTCACCAACAACATAAGGATGTGGCTGAACAGCATTATTAAGGAGTGGAACTCTACGGTCAGGAGCATAATCATCATCGCTGTCATAATATTGATGCGGCCCAAGAGCTTTCAGAACCATTGACAATAATAGAGAGAGTCCCTGCAATGTAATATGAGAAGCAAACTTCTTTATTATAATCCAAAGTGTTCTTTACCATACTACTGAAGAAATTAGGTAATTCTTTTACAGTTCCTCTTCAAAATGGTTGTTACGTTCTTGGGCATTTAACAGCCCCCAATAATAACCGGCCATGTCAGCAATACTACACTGCACATTATGAGACTCCTCGCATCTGATAAAATCGACATAAGTGAAGGTCTAACAAAGCAAAGCAGTCATCCTCCTATTTGTAACTGAATTTTGGGAACCAGTAGCAAATTCCAGACCACTGCACGGCACCAGGTACATCACTGCCAAAACCGGACAACGGCGTCGCCACACAAAGTAAAGTTCCATCGCCCACCAAGTTTCCGGCATGGAAATCTAAGAAAAAATCACTCCTTCAACCACTGTTGGAGAAGCTTCAAAGTGCTCGAGACTGTCGCTAATATCAGATTAA
Source organism: Cyclocarya paliurus (assembly GCA_029856935.1). NCBI lineage: Eukaryota > Viridiplantae > Streptophyta > Magnoliopsida > Fagales > Juglandaceae > Cyclocarya > Cyclocarya paliurus. The sequence continues at coordinate 17,350,153 of CM056950.1, forward strand.
ACGAAAGGGAAAAGAACAAATTTTGACGGATAAATTTTCGCAAGAAAAATGCAAAGAATAATTTTGTCATCGATTCCCAGCTTTCTTTTATTCTATCTCTCAAACAAGAAAAATTGACCTTTTACCAATCTAACCCCATATGTGAATCTGCAAATTTAAACCTCTAAAAATTGCCCTCCTCGTGAAATACTATGAACATTCAACATTGAGGAGGTCTGGTTGCTTTCGTAGCCTCAGTCTCCAAATAGAACACACTAAAAATACTTTCTTTTCTCCATTGAAATTAAGTAGCAAACCACAGAAAAAAAAACACAGGAATCTTTTTTGTGTAGAAACTGCGGCAAGGATTGCGGGGAGGGAACTTGGTTGGTGACAGAATTTGGGACAGAGAGGGAACATGGTCAAGAAGAAATCAAGGGTCTTGGGATAGAGAGGGTCTTGGGAATTTTTGGAAAAGAAACTCAGTTCTGAAGATGTTCTTGGGCGAGGCCGTGAGCATTTGGGAAGTGGAGGGTCATCATGTGTTATGCACCTCAATGTAAGTACTATGGGATGATGAAGTAGCAACCATTCATTTGAGGCTGTTTTTAAGGCTTTAATGGAAGCACAGGTTGGAAGATATTCTCATTCTTTTATCTAAGTACTGGAGAAAGCATAACCCTAAGAGGCACCAAGGAAATTTATAAAATAAATGAATAACCAACTAAAGTCTAAGAAGAAAAACAATAGAACCTTGGCAATCAGCAAAGACAAGGAAATGAACTAAGAAATTTTGAGAAAATAAGTCAACAGTCTTTGGAAACATAGTTTTTTCATTTATTGAGTGGTAGATCCTTGCTCACTTGAAGGCACTACTTAGAGAGAGAGAGAGAGAGAGAGAGAGAGAGAGAGAGAGACCTGGACAGATACAATGGTCAAGCCTATCCCCTTGCAGATCTCAAAGTTTGATCTCACAAAATCTTTGAATTGAGCAAAACTCCCACTAGGATCCTCTGGAAAGTCCTGGTTACAAGTTAGTGAAAGAAGCATAATTACCGTATTCTTTAAAATCACTTTTCAGCTAATCAGTCATCACATAAGAAATAACAGAACGAGTATGCACATCAAATACCTCCTCCCAGTTACGGTTCAGAAATATATCAGCAGTCACTCCAGCCTCCAGCATGAGGAGCAAGAAGACAAACAGCATATACTGCTTTCATTAAGGTTAACTATGATCCATTAACCATTATACATGTCATACTTCGTTTAGTAGTTCCAACCCAGCCCTCCCCCAATTTTTTCTTTGGTTTTAAAAAATGAGAACATAAAATAGCTTGACAAACCTAAAACCCCAGAAGTTATAACACAAGGATTCAGGACAAGCTATTCAAAATGGCTAAGTTGTTGAATATCAATAGCTCTTAAACTATTTTTTTCCTCGCTCAAACTACTTAACATTAACCCCAGTTAATAGAATTCTTAACCTAAGTTCAGCATACACCAGGGAAATCACAATTCAACTCCAAAACCAAGATCCAAAAAAGTAAACAACAAAAGCAGATCAATTTTGGATATATCTACACACATTATAAAAGTGAAAGAAAACGGTATAATCTATTTAGGGGAGAGATAGTGTATGTGGATTAGATGGTGCATCTCAACGGCAAGGTTCTCAATTCTAATTAATGGCAGCTCAGCTGGTTTCTTCAGCAATTTTCGTGGCCTGAGACAAGGAGATCTGCTGTCCCTACTTCTCTTTGTTGTTATTATGGAGGCTCTTAGTCGGATGCTATCGGCCATGATTAGAAATGGTTTTGTGGCTGGATTTTATTTAGGTGACCCCAATAGGGGCTTTCTATCATTTTCTAATTTATTATTTGTAGATGATACTTTAATTTTTTGCGAAGCAGATCAAAACCAACTCAGGGCACTGAAGGCACCCTTATTATGCTTCGAAGCAGCGTCAGGCTTGAGAGTGAACTTTGATAAATCAGAGCTAGTGCCGGTTGGAAATGTCAGCAACACTCGGCAATTAGCAAGCACACTTGGGTGTAAGGTCGCTTCTCTTCCTATGAAATACTTGGGATTGCCGTTGGGGGCAGTCTCACGGGCTCTTTCAATTTGGGATATAGTTATCAAGAAGATAGAATGAAGATTGGCAGGGTGGAAGAAATTGTACTTGTTAAAAGGAGGCCGGGTGACTCTAATCAAGAGTACTCTTTCTAAATTACCAAGTTATTTTTTTTCTTTATTCCAATTTCAACTTGTGTGGTGAAAGTGATTGAAAAACTCCATGATTTCTTGTGGAGCGGGATGGGGGACAAATTCAAGTTCCATTCAGTCAGTTGGGACACCAATTTCTTCTGGTGGGTTGGGGATAAAAAATATGAGAACTTTCAATCGGGCCCTACTCAGGATGGGGGGATCATTTCCTCCATGGGAATGAGTATTCGGTAAATGAGTAAGGGATTTATAGAAGGATCGGACTAAGAAAGGTCCCTTACCTGCAGGTGTCCACCACAGCTTATCGTCTCGTATTCCATGCAGCTTCATGGAATATGCTAGGTTGGAAAAAGCCTCAAAGCTGTCTACTTCCGAATCTTGAGCCGCTTTATTGAAGGTGATGTTCCATTAGACTTGGTCCTCCGATTGAACCATGAGGTCCACCACTGAAACTTCTTGGTCACATGCCAACTGGAAGACGGATGGAAATGAGTCCTTTAGAGCCTCCTCCCCACACCATATGTCCCTCCAAAATTTTATCCGAGTGCCCACACCTAGCACAAATTTGGTGTGGCACCACCCACCCTCGTCTAATGTGCTTCCAAATCCTCACTCCATAGGCCCCGTTCACCTCCCTAGTACAACCCCCCCCTCCCAAAAAAGCACTCTTCTTCACTTAGACAACTGCTCTAGGTAAGATTCTGACAACCAATAATATGAGGAAGCGCCAGGTTGTTATCTTAGATAGGTGTTGTATGTGCAAGAGAGTTGGCGAGTCAGTGGATTATCTCTTGCAACATTGTGAGACAGCTAGAGCCTTGTGGGTCGAAGTGTTCAGCCGAGTAGAGTTAAATTGGGTAATGCTTGTCACAGTGGTTGAGTTATTGGCCAGCTGGACATCTCTGGGAGGTGCTCCACAAATCAAAACCGTGTGGAAGATGGTCCCTATTTGCATTATGTGGTGCATATGGTGAGAGCGTAACGATCGAACATTTGAAGATAAGAAGCGGACAATAGAGGAGCTTCAATCTTTATTTTTCCATACTTTATTTCTTTGGGCCATAGCTATAGATTTTAATGGCCTTAATTTATATGATTTTCTAGTTTTCAGTTCTGCGACCTAGATACGTCTTGTCTCTTGTATACCATCTTGTGTACTTGGACTTTGCCTTTTCTTATCAATAATATCGTTTACTTATAAAAAAAGAAGAAGGTATAATCTGTTTATCATAAGGATCCTACAATAATCAAGGTGGACTCATGGCATCATATATGGGTTTTCAAGGAATAGATGGGCTAATAGAATTTAGGCTAATAGATCGACCATAATTTTAGCAATAAACCGAGCATAGACACAATTATCATTTTCCAGATATGACTGCATTGCAACTTACATGGTGACATTCTACGAAAGAGTTCAAGTCTGATGGATACAATAAAGGGGCAAAAACTAACGAAGCAAAATATTTAGATAATATAAGAGTGGATAATATAATCTAAACACAAGTAAAAAAAGATAAGACGGGTAAATTCAAGCACTATAATCACTTTAGAGAGAAGATGAAAGCAGGAGCATTATTGCTTGGTTCAATTTAGTCTAGAAAAGGATACTATATAAAGGCAACATCCATTCGCAGTCTCTGCAGCAATATGACCTGCGCAAGTTATCACACATAAAGTGATCCCAAGGCCAAGGAAAGTGTAAATGAACCTGCGATTCACACAAAGAAGCAGTTTCTCTAAAGGTAAGTTTAATGAAAGCAGCTATGAGAAATGTTAAACTATACCTCCACAGACCTAACGAAAAAAGAAAATGAGGCAAACTTCCTTCAATAATCTATGTACTTCAATAGGTAATGTCCGAAGTGATCTATAAAGAACAATAGGTAGACGTTGGAAAACGAAATCCTTATAATAGCGGAGATAAGAAAAAATAATTCAATGGGGTTAAGACTTCCTTCCAATTAATCCACGTATTCCAAGAAAAAAAATTCATCTATTTTTGTTAATTTGTTTACTTGCGAAGTAATGACCTCATTCATACCATAATCAACTCTTAAGAATTCTTCAAGACGGCACCAATTAGACAATGGTGGTTAATTAACACATCAAGATCAAAAGACAAGAAAGGGACCATCAATCTTCAGAGCCTATAAAAATGGTATTTGATTCGGGAGAGAGTTCAAACTAGTGGAACACACTTCAACTATAATTAGACAATAGTCTTCTATAGTTCCATTGTTCTCTATTCCCAAATCCACATTTCTTGATCATCCAAACAACCATCAATAAACACTAGATTTTCTCGTCATTTCCCTCATTCTCTCAATAACCAAATAGTCCCCAAATGCAATAACCTTACAAAAAATAACAGAACTCGAACAAAACCCAGAAAAAAGAAAAGGAAGAAAAAATCACCAGGGAGCTGGGTGATCGGACCCATCAAAAGGCAACTCGCCCATATGCCTCTGCCAAACAGTTATCATCCACACGGCATACAAAATCATGGCCATCCCAACCATCCCTATCAATGAATTCACCAGTTTCAATATCGATTGCATGCAGCTCCTCACTATCCTAGCCATTTTCCGCACAAACTCAATGAGCCAAAACACTACTAATCGCGAAAAACAGAAGGAAAAGAACTGGGAAAGGATAATTGCAGGAAGGCCAAGATGATATCTAGGGCTCAAAAGCGCGTGGAAGATACGCGGACAGAGGAGATTTTGTGGGGCGAACGTCACCAGACACCAAGGAGGATGTGTTCTTCAAGTTTTTAGAGTTTAGTTTCGAGGATTTCAAGGATTAATTTTTGGAAAAACAGAAGCACAACCTGGATGACAGAATGAGACAGAATGTTTACCTGAATTAGAAATAATTTGCTATATAAGCTTTTAACTAAGTAAAGGCTAAATTATAATGTGAAATTATAGAACATTATGATTTTAATTAATAATATTCATTTTGATCTTAATTTCTATTGTCTTTACCTTTTTTTTTTTTGACATTATCTTTACTTATTGGTTTGATATACTTAAGAGATTTCTTATCTTTACCATTTAACATAACAATCAATTAACATATATTATATCAATAAATTTAATTTAAAATAAATAAAAATGATAAAATTTAAAATAAAGAATTACATTTCCATATACTTTAATAATGATGCTGAAAATAGTTTGAGTCTTACTACTTTGCCGCCGGAAGAATATTGTTGAAATTGCCCATTAATGTGGCACAACCAATTGGTGTTATGTGGCTTATTAAAAAAAGTAAAATAGAGTTCGAAAATATATTAAAAAAATGAAATTACAAATTCTCTCTACTCTTTTATGTTTATGATTTGAAATTTTTTAATAAATCACGTGACATTACATGATGGTGTAACACATCAATGGGACAACTACAGTAGTATATTTAGTAGTATTTCTAAAAAAGTTGAATGTGTCAAACTAGGTTATGTTTGAAAGATGAGATAAGATGAGAATTTTTAAAAATTTTATGAATAGTGTTAAGATGAAAGTTTAAAATATTATTTTTTAATATTATTATTGTTTTGAGATTTGAAAAAGTTAAATTAGAATTTAAAAAAGTTGAATTATTTATTATATTTTATATGAAAATTTGAAATAGATGTAATGATGAGATGAGATAGAGATAAGATGAGATTTCTCATATTTATTTCCAAACATAACCTAAATCTCAAAGCTTTGAAAAAAATTATGAGATGGGTATAGATATTCAATATTATATCTGTAAAGATCTCGTTGATTTATTCTTATTTTTTAAAATATAAAAAATTGGAGTGTTTTTGTTTTGGCGATTGAGTTTATTGGTTCAATGTGCAGAAGACATAACAATTATGTTATTTGGGGTTACTTACTATTATTAAAAAAAAATAAAGTGAGTTCTAATTTGCACGTGTTGCTGTGGTGTAGTGGTTATCACGTCAGTCTTACACACTGAAGGTCCCCAGTTCGATCCTGGGCAGCAACATCTTTCCTTTTTCTACTTTTTTTCATCTGCTATAGTGCTGCTATTCCTAATTCTGCACCGCTAGTCTATTTAATTTTTTTTTCTTTCATTTTTTTAACAAATTTTTAATATCCTTAATTATTAAAAAATAAATAAAAAATACACAATTTCACTAACAGTCACTTTCTTAACTATTAATTAAAAAAATAATAATAATTAAAATAATTAAACGGTAATTTTGAGGGACTCTACTAGCATTTTCTTTTGTAAAAATAATTGTGCTTGTATTTCTACAAATAGGAAACGCTAGTTGTCCCCATGACGGGTCTTGATACAATTTGTTTTTTACTTCTACTTTTTTCATCTGCTATAGTGCTGCCATTCCTAATTCTGCACCGCTAGTCTATTTAATTTTTTTTTTCTTTCATTTTTTTTAACAATTTTTTAATATCCTTAATTATTAAAAAATAAATAAAAAATACAAAATTTCACTAAAAATCACTTTTTTAACCATTAATTAAAATAATTAAGTGGTAATTTTGAGGGATTCCACTAGCATTTTCCTTTGTAAAAATAATTGTGCTTGTATTTCTACAAATGGTAAACGCTAGTTGTCACGATAGTCCTGATACAATTTGTTTTTTATTTCGTGATTAAAAAATGAATAATTCTAGATGCAGTTCAAAATAAGGCCTCCCCACGCACGACTTAATGAAATGGGAAGTTTTAATTAATTAAATGTTGTCGTTTCGGTACCTCCTCCAAAGAATTGCTATGTCTTGTCTCCCCCAAATGACCTGACCCTCCCTCAATGCTCGAAGGTGGGCTCTCTCTCTCTCTCTCTCTCTCTCAAATCTGGCGTCCTCTATCTGACCTAACCCACTTGGCTTTTCATGTTTAGCATTGTCGCTAAGCTTACATGCATCGCCGCCAAGCTCGAATCAGAGCAGAACTCGCGAGAGATTTTAATCCCATCTGGTATTTCTTTTTTCTGATTTTGATTTCAGAGGGTAAATTTTGTCGTTAAAATCTTTTTTGTATTTTATTTTGATTTCAGAGGGTATTTCTTCTTTATGATTTTGATTTTGATTTCTCGTTAAATTTTCTCCCATATGGTATTTTAACGTTAAAATCCTTTTTGTTTGCTTTCAGAGGGATTTGTAATGTTAAACTCCAAGTGTATGCGTTTTAGCTTGCCTGTGCTTTTATTCTGCATTTTAGCTTGCTTGTGACATTCATTGATTTTGGAGGTTATAGAGAACAATAGATTATTACCAAACTAAAGAAACTATACAAAATAGAAAGAATTACAATGCTATGGCGCTCTTTTTTTTTTTCCTTATAATTAATGTGTGCAAAGTATTAATTATCATCTAAAAATTATGTAATCTAAGATAGTGAACTTATATGCCTTATGAATCTCTTTCCTTCATGCTACTTAAGAAACTTCAATAATATATTCTTACATTGTATCATATATCCATATATCTTATTACTTGTTCTGTTTATCTATTTTCTTCTACCCAATTGATTTGTTTATCCAGTAATTCTAGGTATGAGAAGATCCCTTTATCCAGATTTTCATTTGTATGCATTTTGGATTCGGCATAGGTACACCCCTTAAATGGGAATGTTGATCTAGCATGTCTCTTTAGTAATCATGGTCCCCTGTATTTTGTCGGCGTTAAAAAGACTTTTCAAAGATGTTTCTAGCTTGTCATATTGCAAATATTCATAGTGAGGTAATGAATGATCCCTTGGTACAAGGCCAATACCGATCAGGATGTATGAAAATGTCATTTTCTAACAATGTCTTCAATTTTTTTCAATGATTATTTCACTTTATATTTTTGTGATATAATTTTAAATACTGCTTCACTTTTAGTATCTTTCTATCATGTTCATAAATGGCATAACATTATGCTAGTGTGCTAGCTTCTAATATTTATTCTTGTATGCAGACATCGGTGGAGCAAAATACATGGGAACTGAAGTAATATATTGAGGAGCTTTACTGAGGATTTGGCAAGCGTGTAATGTTGCTAGGGCACATCAAGGGTTGGGTTGATGCTGTGGCTACATTGTTAGTTTACTAGTCTGATTTAAAACACAAAAGTTTCCGATTTGGGTATGGTGCAGACTCCCTATGGTGGCATCCCTTTAGTTTCTGTTACTCTTAGTAAATGCCAGATTGCTAAGAAAGAAATCTGGATGATCATGGAATTCTTGATTTGCAAGCTTATTAGGATGTTAGTTCCCTTTGTCAAAAAAATTAAGATATTGTTAATGTTGTGTTTGGAACTTAGCTCTTTTGCCAAGTTTGTAACTGTTGTAGTTAGACTGGTCACTTGTAAGTGTTGTTGTAAGTGTTGTAAGTGTCTAATATCACTTTATGTGCTACATAATACCAGACTTGTGATGTTATAATAAATTTTCTGCTTTTGTAGTTTTATTTATATAGCAGTGTACTATCCAGCAGTCATACTTCATAAGTAAATTGTTTGTGCACAATAAATTCAAAAACTGTTAGTAGTAAAAACTGCACTTCATTCATAGAGTAGCATCTCTGAGAATATATCATCAAAAACTCGAAACCAACATAGAGTAGTAACTCTCAAAATACATTATCAAAAACTTAAAATCCAAAAATCAATTCGGGGAGGGGTACATCAACTGAGCAAGCTGGTTATGATGTTAAGGATTCATATGTAACAGCTCATCCACCTGTAAAAACCACCAAACTCTAAATTAACAACCACAAAAATAAACTCGAAATATTTTTAAAAAACCATGTACTTACTTAAAAACTGCATACTTGTGAAATGACACTTTATTGTGAGCCAGGCACTAACACAACTTCTGTAAAAAATGTACGGCCACTCATGATGTTGTCATTTTCCATTTGTTTCTTTGTCTACAATTCAATATATACATTTTCTTAAAAATCAAATTAAAAACTCGACATATTAAATACAAATGAGAAATACTATTGAAATAAAAAATAAAAATAAAAAGAGATAAGAATGGAATACATTTCTTCTCTTGCTATTGTCATCGACATCGGATTGGTTATTTTTAGTACGTCGCTTTTCCATCACTTTCTAAATTAGATGTGCTCTTCTCTTTGATAGGGGTCTCCCTTTGCCTCTAACAACTCAAGGACTCAAAACTTTTTTTGAACTTCCAACCTCAACATTATGTCCCTCATTACTAGCTCACGCAAGTGCAGGTTGGGTCTTCATTTTTGTGTACTGCAAATTCATTACTCGTAACTTTTGTACCATATCCTTTGCATTATCATCACATTTTGCTGCATTTGTAGCTATTTCGTAGCATAGCTTAATCAACATAGAGTACTTACTAGCAGCTGGTTTACCACTCAAATCATCGTAACTGCTCCGAATGAGAGCATACCTATGTTTAATGTCCTTTCTCTATCTGTCCATAATGTATTTTGAAGGCAACACTCAGACAACCCACACTGAGAAAATTGCAAGAATGTGCTTACATAAAATGCCTCTCATCTCAAATAGGCCACACATGCACTTCGCCTCACATTCATCCTCATTGAAGTATACCTGATATGTAACCCACTTAATAAAGTCCTTGACTTGCAGCTGGTCATTAACTTGATCTTTTGAAATTGCCCCTTCTATCTTGATGAGAATTCAAGGTGAATTGATAATTCCTAGGATTTGGGACTGTACTTCCTAAATTTAGAGTTAGTATAGAATTCTTGAATTTGTTTCTCCACAAGTAAACGGGTTATACATGGGATTAGGCAGTTCCATGAATGAAAGTCTGCTGCCATCTGATTCTTTACTTTCTTCCTCAGTGCATTATCAAACTGATCACCAAACTCTTTCAATGTTGTCTCCGAATGCACAAATCCATTAAAGAATGCATGCATGCTTTCACTCCTCTGAGTTGTGCTCATCCTAGCCAAAATGTATCTTTTAGATATATAGGAATCCAATAAATTCATTCACTATACAGATTTTGAAGTCATACATGGTCGTGCAAGTTATAAGTATTAAGAAACACCTCCCAGGAAGCCTCAAACTCGTCGAGAGTCTGACAATCATAAATACATTTGTGCAGGGCAGTCTTTAAACCACAATTGTATTGGGAATGTGAACTCAACTTCTTAGGTAGTTTTCACATAATATGCCACAAATAATATCTATGCCAGGTGTTTGGAAAAATTATTTCAATAATATTTTTCATAACCCTTTCTTGATCAGTGATTATAGCTTTTGGCACTCTTTTATCTATACATTTCAACCAAGTTTCAAATAACCAGACAAACATTTTAGTATTTTCACCTGATATCAAACTTATGCCCAACAATATGATTTGTCCATGATGATTAACACCGACAAAATGAGCAAATGGCATACCATATCGATTTGTTAGGTACATTGTATCAAATGTCACAACATTCCCAATATACCCATATGTTGCTTTGCTCCATGCATCAGTCCAAAAAATATTTTTTAATCTTTCGTCGTCATCTAAATCCATCAATGAGTAAAAGCCCTCATTCTTATATTGCATTCTCACAAAATAATCCCTCAATGCTGCAGCACCTCCTTTGCCAAGTCTGAAGTGACGGGCTTTGTCAATATAATTTTGTACATGTTTCTTAAGAAATGGTAGTTTATCGAATCCACCAGCCTCGACAACCAATGCGCTGAGACTTTTAGCCGTACTTATGTCAGCCTTGTCGTTAATGTCTAACTGCCTCTTAACAGAATCATCAATAGCTCGATTACATCTAAAGAATCTTTCATTTCTTGAACTTAAGCCATGGTTGTGTGCATTTTTCACAATATTTATGCGCAACAATCCACCAACCAAGAATGCATTAATTCTCACCTTACATTCAGTCTTGGTTGTCGGATGTAGTTTAGTGAGATTATTACTACGATTCCTTTCCTTCCCTCCATGCGCACAACCAAGTGTTACATATCTAATACTCAAATCTTGATCATTTTTATTTCGTTGGGTCATTATTCCAAATCTAGCCTATTTTCCATATTTCTTATAGTACTCAATGAGTTTCGTCTCAGTTTTAAAAACCATCATAGTCGTTGGCAATAAAACCTCCCCATCATCATTACAGCCTGACGTTTGCTCTAACACCCCCTCATCATCATTAAATCCCGACGTTGGCTCTAACACCTCATCTTCAGCATTAGAGCCAGTCGTCGATTCTAAAAACCCATCTTCAGAAAATAACAATCACCAAGTATATTTGGTGGGTTCAACTTGATTACTTTTGCTACTTTCTTCCATCTTGTTCATGACTACTAGATTAAAGCATGATTGTAAGACAACAACAAACAACATACAAACCCAACAAATTAAAGCAACAACATTGATTAGGAAGAGCATACAATGTTGATCAACAAATTAAAATAATAAAACATGAGGATTAGGAAAAGCATGATTGCAAGAACAACAAATTAAAACAACAACAATATTTCAACATACAAAACAGCAACAAAGCTACTAACCTGTAAAAAATATAAGTTACTAAATGCGAGATCCGTAGTTTGCTAAATGCGAGATCCATAGTTTACTAAATGCGAGATCCAACACTCCTATAACTTGTAAAAATATAACTTAAAAAGTACAACAAAATTGCTAAGCTACTAAATTAAATGCAAGATCCGTAATTTGTATACAGGACAATCAAAGAGCATAGGAAATCAAAGACCTCCATAATATGTCAAATTTCCCCAAATCTAAAAAAAGTTGATTAAAAAAACTTGGTTTGTTTAGAGGGTTTATGTTGTGGCGGCCGAAGATGGTGGAGGAGAAGCTGATGCCGACTGTGGTGGACGAAGCTCGAAGGTGGCCGATGGCGTTGGAGTTGTCTCTAAGTTGTCTCTGTGAATAGAGGGATCTGAGATGTTTATCGGGATGGATAATTGTTGGATCTTGGAGGGGATTTACTGAAAGAGGTAGTTTTGATATTTTACCACAATTTGAGAGGAATTCACTGAAAAACCCAGTTGTCCCCATCCAGTCCTCCCAACGTAGACTGTACCTAGCAATGTTCTTAAAGAAGTGTGTTTTAATGATGTTGTGAATCTTATTTTTTAATGTTAAAAATGAATGAAAAAAAAGCAAAATGGCCTTATCAGGACCCATCCTTGGGTTACACCCTCGGTGGGTGTAGCATGACTCTTCTACAAATATATGACTAAACATGACGTTATTGCTACCTTCATCCTTCATCTTAAATTTTATCATTTTCAAATGTACTTATTAGTATGGTACATTTTAAATAGTTTTATATATCAATTAGTTAAATAATGGCCTCTTAATTATGTTGCATGATTCAAAACATATCTTGAATAATTAACTTCTATTCAGAGAGGTGTAAAGATTACACCACCAAATCACACCCATCAAACAACTATTAAACAACATATACTTGGTATTAAAAGTCCCACCTAAAACCCAATTATGGAAACATTCTATAGTTTTCTTTTTGTTTTTTTTAAAATATTCTACAGGCTTATTACTATATATAGAAAGTTCTTGGATCAATTATGATTTTATTTCATTATGGGAATTATATTGTTAAAAAACCCAATGACTATTAGTATTTATTTTAGAGTAATGCTAAAAACAAGTCTCAAATGTACAAAGTTATCACACACACATCATTTCTTTTCATAGAATAATTTTATTCAAAAGCCATTACACCACACATTATCCAAGTGGCATAATTTGAATTTTATAATCAAATTATGTCATGTGGATGATGTGTACTTAAAAGATTTCAAATAGCACTGCTCTTTTTCCTAACATGCTGCCCTTTTCTTTTCTTTTCTTTTTCTTCTTTTCTCAATATTGAATTCTTCTATTTGGATTGAATTTTAAAAGAGGTGATACTTTTTGCACCCAAAATAGAGGTCATACTTATTATTGATATGGAGGAAAGGCGCTGGAATTGGATCAAGTCGTTAGCGAATCCAACCTAATTTGACCCGATTGTTTGCAAGGTCCACTGAGAAAGGAGTGTTAGGTTATGGAGCCTAGTTTGGAGTGAGAAGATGTCAAACCGAGTGTTCGCTCGACTTTCGCTCGATAAGGCGCTTGTGTGAAATTCAAGCAGAGAGTTCGCTCAAGACTCGCTCAATGGTTGGCTCAAGCGAATGTTGGACAGATTGCTCGCTTGAGGCGTGCTCGACACTTTGCTCAAGTGAATAACTTTTTTCTAATGCCATGCACTATATATGTGTTATGTTTTATGTTCAGAGTATGTTAGATTGAATAGAGTGAAACGAAAAAAACTAAGAGAGGTGTCTTGTGAGCATTATTGAGAGAGAAAAAAAAGCTCTAGAGAGAGAGTTAAGATTGTAAGTAGAGGGAAGCTCTTGTAACTCACTGTGTACGTTGTAATCTCTTATGAATAAAATTTCCTACAACTCTGTAAATGTAAGCATGTTGTCGAATAACGTAAATCTTGTGTTGTATAATTGTCTATGATTGATTCACGTGTTCTTGCATTTATTTCACTATCTATCTTGTTATCGTTATTGGTTGGTGTGGCGTTATCATAACAATTGGTATTAGGGACAAGGTTTTGGGATTCGGAGCTGAATGATGACCGAAGAAGATGTGAAGATTGGAATCGAGAAGTTCGATGGCACAGAGTTTGGATACTAGAGGATACAGATTGATGATTGTCTCTATGTGAAGAGGCTTCACCTTCCTCTGTTGGGAAAGAAGCTGGAAAACATGGACGATGCTAATTGGAATCTGTTGGATCAATAAGTTCTGGGGATTATTTGGCTCACCCTATCTAGTTCAGTGGCGCACAATATTATTAATGAGAGAACCATGATAGATCTCATGGCGGCTTTATCAGGTATGCATGAAAAGCTGTTTGTGAATAACAAGGTGGATCTTATGAAAAACTATTCAATCTGAGAATGACATAATGTAATTCGATCATAAATCAATTGTTGTCGGTCGAGATTAAGTTTGATTATGAAAGTAGAGAATTGATTCTGCTGTCATTGTTGACATATAGTTGGGAGGGAATGATGATGGTGGTGAATAATCTAGTTGGCAAGATGAAATTGAATTACAGTGAGGTTCGTGATATGATTCTTGTTGAGGAGGTACGTAGGAAAGACTCTAGGAGTTTATTGGTACATGTTTGGCCTTGAGTGTTGATGATCAGAGTAGGGGACATGGCAGTTCCAGGAACAAGGGCATGGGCAAGTTGAGATCTAGGCAGTAGATCACTTGCTGGAATTGTGGTAAGCCGGGACACATCAAAAGAGACTGCCCGAATCAGAAAGTACTAAGAATGAGGCTATGAACGCATTGACTGAAGAGATACAGGGCGCTCTATCTCTTGCAGTGCACAGTCTAGTTGATAATTGGGTGTTGGACTTAGGGGCTTTGTTCCATAGCACCTCACATTGAGAAATCATGCAAAACTATGTTGATAGTGATTTTGAGAAGATGTACACAATTGATGGAGAGGCACTAAATGTGTGCATCGCACTCCTAAATAGGAGCATGTGGATTTTGCAGCAAGTTAGACACGTTCCAAATTTAAAGAAAAGTATGATATCTGTGGAACAGCTTGACGACAGCGGTCATATAGTAGTGTTTTATGGAGGAGCGTGGAAGGTCACGAAGGGTACCCTGGTCTTGGAGCGTGGTAAGAGAACTAACACTTTGTATTTGACATTATGGTCCAATGATGTGTAAGAAAATAAAGAGCTGAGGCAGAGCAGGTTTGGTCGCGCGAATCAGATGAGAAAGAAAAGGGGCCAGTTTTGTAGTTCCTTATGTAAGCTTTGGGAAATCTCCCGAAACCACAGTGCATAGTAGAGGTGTGAGAGACAGTGACAGAGTGTCTCGTATTCCAGGGATGTCTACACTTACAGTAGTCACCGACCTTAAACTATATTCGACTAACTGAAGGTGATGAACCAAGGAACATTAGAAAATCTTGCGATATGGGAGACCGAGCAAGTGCGAATTAGTCGAGAGGAAGTTGACTGGACTTCCAGGGAGGAAGCAGACACTGCACAAGAGATGGGCATGTCGACTGAAGATAGAACAGGTTGGTAGTAGGAGATGGGATCAATCCTCCAGATCAAAGAAGGGGACGTCAACAACAAGTTCTTTAATGTATGCCAGGGTCAGTTTGAGACCAGATATTCTCAGTGCAGTGAGAGTTATGAGTCAACCATCAGATGAGTTGACCGAGGGCGCTGTACGTGAGAGATTGAATTCATGCTCGACTTTAGTTCGTCTTTTGGCTTAAAGATGGGAGTTGTGAGCTCCATAGGTGATAAGACTTGTGCTGGAGACAATGACTGGCATGTGAAGAACCAATCTCCAAGTGGGAGATTGTTGGGTTAGAGCTTGGTTTTGAGCTGAGAAGATTTCAAGCAGAGAATTTGCTTGACTCTCGCTTGAGCAAAACTCAGACAGAACGTTCACTTAAGGCTCACTCAATGGTTGGTTCAAGCGAATATTTGACAGATTGTTCGCTTAAAGCATGCTTGACACTTTGCTTGAACGAATAATCTTGTTTTGCCGCTTTAGGATTTTCTGACGCGGTGCACTAAATATATGTTATGTTTTATGTTCAGAGTACGTAAGATTGAAGAGTGAAACGGTAGAAATTGAGAGAGGCGTCTTGTGAGTGTTCATGAGAGAGAAAAAAACCCTAGAGAGAGAGAGAGTTGAGATTGTGAGTAGATGGAAACTCTAGTAGCTCATTGTGTGCGCTGTAATCACCTTTGAATAAAATCTCCTACAACTCTATAAATATATGCACATTATCAAACCATGTAATTTTTTTTTTTTTGAGTAATCAAACTTGTATCTCATTAATTTAGCAAGTGTTGGATACAAGGAGGGACTCCCTCCAAAGAAATGCTCTCCTTAGAGGGTTTTAATGCATCCTTTGCTATACAATGGGCCATACAATTATAGACTTTAGGAATGTGTTTTACAGACCAATTTGGCAAATTCTGGAGTTCTCCTTTGATGTCTTGAATGATCCAACCTGCCGAGCTCCAATCCCTTGTCTCTCTGTTGATGTCTTGAACTACGTTGAATGCATCTCCTTCAAGCACGACTCTTGACAGTCTTAATTGCTTACATAAGAATACTGCTTTAAAAGCTACCACTGACTCTGCCAACTTCACATCTGGGAATAAGTTCCTTTGAGATCTCAGTGTTGCTATCACTTGACCTTCCTAATTCCTCACCACCACCCCTACTCCAATTTTGCACCTTACTTTATCAACAGTAGCATCCCAATTAGCTTTAAAGTAATTTTCTGGTGGAGGAATCCAGTTTGCGGCTTGAGGCCTCTCTGTTTCTAGTCTAGAATTGCAGCATCTATTAGCTACCTTGTAATCTTTGAGCATCGATTGACCCTTTAGTACCAATTTGGAGGGATCTTCAATCTTCTCTTCAAAAACGAACATGTTCCTTCTCTTCCACACAAGGCATAAGGTTATAGCAAAAGCCTCTAAATCTTCATCGTTTAATAGAGAGAAAAGGTGGCTCACTAAGTCTCTGAGGGAATCAAAATTGATATGCACTTTCTGTATACTTCTGGAGCAAATACCCCATACATCCTGTGCTGCCACACATGACCAAAGAACATGTATTACACTTTCAGTTTCCAAGTTGCACAGTGGACATAGAGGGGATTCTCTTATCTTCCTCTTGTTGAGGTTTAGATTTGTTGGCAAGGATTCGTGACATGCTCTCCACAAAAAAGTTTTGACAACATTTGGTACTTTAATTTTCCATATCAATGACCAAATCTCCCTATTTCTTGCTCGGGTTGATGATTGTCCTAGTGAGGATTGTTTTATCTCCCCTAGGAGATGGTAGGCACTCTTCACTGTAAACTGGCCATCTTTAGTGCTCCTCCACACATGCTTGTCTGAAAGTCCACTCCAACTAATCGGGATCCTGCTGATGGTACTGATATCCTCCTCTCTGAATATGCTTCTCAAGATAGGTATGTCCCATGCTTTAGTCTGTTCCTCAATCAGATTACAAACTCGCCAGTGAGCCAAACTCTCTTCCATAGTGGTTTGTACCTTGAATGATGTTGGTTGAGGAAGCCATTTATCTTTCCATATGTTAACATCCTTTCCATTTCCAATTTGCCATATTAAGCCTTCTTCCAATAAAGGTCTGGCTTCTATTAAGCTCCTCCACAGGTACGAAATATTACTACCCTTTTTTGCATGTAAGAAATCAGACCTATGGAAATACTTGGCTTTAAGGACTTTTGCCACTAGAGAGTTGGGTTTTTGTATCACTCTCCACCCTTGCTTGTCTAGGAGAGCTAGGTTGAAGTGTTCGAATTCCCTGTACCCAAGCCCTCCATCTGTTTTACTCTTACCCAGTAAATTCCAACATAACCATTTTTTTTTTTTGAAACAAAGATTTCATTAAGATTCTAGATTAACCACCAGATCAGACACATTACACACTGGATTAAGAACCAGCTCAGAGACATTTTCTTCTAACTCTAAGGCTGCTCTAGCAAGGTTATGAGAAAAACCATTACAAGTTCTTCTTACAAATTGCACACTCCAACTAGGCAAAGATGATAATAACAGTCTTGTATCTTCAAGGATCATGCCCACCCTATCCCATCTGTCCAGCTGCTGCTACAATCCTTTAACCACTTGGCTTGAGTCACCTTCTAGTATCACAGCTCTACATCCCAGATCAATAGCTAATTTTGCAGCTTGGAAAGCTCCTTGGGCTTCAGCAAGTTCAGGATCGTATAGACTAGTTTTCGAGATTCTTTTTGTGGCTAACACCCTTCCCTCATGGTCACGGGCTATAAGGCCATAACCTGCTAAGCCTTTGTTCTTGTTTAAAGCAGCATCCCAGTTGATCTTCACATGACCTGACGGAGGAAGGTTCCAGCTAGTATCCACTTGTGGGTTTACTGCATTGTAGTTTCTTGAGCATTGTTGAGCAGCTTTGAATTCTTCAATGGACTTTTCAGCTTGCTTAGCTATGATTGATGGGTGTATGAAGGATGCCTCAAAGATGAATTTATTCCTTCTAGCCCATATTCCTTTGGCTGTAACAGCAAAAATCTCCATGAGAGGCTGGTTTCCCTCGAGGCTTAATTCTTCCACAAGATCACAAAACCTCCCTGGTCTGAGTGAGCTTTTGCTCAGTACACCCTGGCTCCACACATCCCTAGCAGATTGACAGTTCCATAATATATGGATAGAAGTTTCTTCTTCACTCAAACAGATAGGACACATGGGAGTTTCACATATTTTCCTCTTAAAAAGATTTGATCTAGTGGGTAATGACTCAATGCATGCCCTCCACATGAAGTTTTTTACTGCATTTGGGATATGGTATCTCCAACAAGAAGTCCAGTCCTTTTCCTTTTGAGGACTTGAAGAGGGTTGTCCACTGGCCAAGGAGAGCTGCTCCATTTGTAGGTGGTAAGCACTCTTGACTGAAAAAGCTCCATTCTTAGTAGCCAACCAGATTACTCTATCTCTGGCACCCGATGCACTGATAGGTATTTTTAGGATGGTCTCAGCTTCCTCCTTACCAAAGATCTCTCTCACCAGTCTGATGTTCCATTGTTTGTCTAGTTGTGAAATGAAGGCAGCCACTTTAGCATCCACAGGGAGTACTTTAGTAGGAGATTGGACCCTATAACTCGAGGGGGTTGGAAGCCACCTATCTGCCCATATTGAGGTATTCTGCCCATCACCAATTCTCCACACTAAACTTTTCTCCAGGAGGTTTCTAGCTGCACATAAACTTCTCCATAAGAATAAGGGCCTAATTCCCACTTTTGCTTTAAGAAAATTTGCCTTGGGGAAGTATTTAAGTTTAAGCACTTGTGAGGCCAGTGAATTGGGCTGCTGCATAATTTTCCATCCTTGTTTGGCCAATAAAGCCAGATTAAAGCTTTCTAAGTCTCGAAATCCCATGCCTTCTTTTGCCTTTACCTTTCCCATTTGCTTCCAAGAGACCCAATGGACTTTGTGTTCATCTTGCTGTTGCCCCCACCAGAAGTGGTTCATCACTCGGTTGAGTTCTCTTAGCAGATTTTAAGGCAATTTGAAGACTCCCATGCAGTATGTGGGGAGGGCTTGGGCTACTGCTTTTAGCAAAATTTCTTTCCCTGCTTGTGAGAGAAGCTTTATTGACCAGTGGTTCACTTTATTCCTGACTCGATCCAGGATTCCTTTGAAGGCCTCATACTTTGATCTCCCAATGAAGGCAGGAAGCCCGAGGTATTTTTCATAACTAGAGGTGGCTATAAGCCTTGCCATCCCAAGAATAGTGTCCTTGGTTTGCTGATTAGTGTTTGCACTGAAGAAAATTGAAGTCTTACTCTTGTTAAGTTTCTCTCCTGAAGCCCTTTCATAGAGGTCAAGGAGTGCTGATATCTTGGACCATTCTACAGCATTAGCTCGACAAAAAAGTAGACTATCATCTGTAAAAAATAAGTGATTTATACTTAGTTTTCTGTTCCCAAAGTGGATGTCGTGTATTTGCTGAGAAGCGACAGCATGGTTAAGGAGAGAGCTCAGCACTTCAGACACTAATATGAACAGGTAAGGGGATAAAGGATCCCCCTGCCTAAGGCCCCTAGATGGTTGGAACCAGCCTGTGGTGAGCCATTGATTAGTATCGAGTATGACATAGTTGAAATACAATCCATCACTAAGGAAATCCATCTAGACTTGAATCCCATCTTCCTCATTGCCTCTCTCAAGAAAGCCCATTCCACTCTATCATAGGCCTTACTCATGTCTAATTTTAAAGACATGTACCCCTTCTTCTCCTTTAACTTAGTATTCATTGAATGCATTGCCTCAAAAGCCACTATCACATTATCAAGGATTAATCTTCTGGGCACAAAGGCACTTTGGGTAGGAGAAATTATTTGAGGCAGAATGAGTTTGAGTCTGTTAGCTAAAGCTTTGGAGATCACCTTATATAATACATTACATAAAGATATAGGCTGATACTCATTAACAGAAAGAGGTTTCTTAACTTTGGGAATCATCACTAGAAAAGTGTTATTGATAGGGGAAATGTCACCTGTTGCATTAAGAAACTCAAGAGCTGCCCGAGTCACATCCCCTCCCACAGTGTTCCAGTGTGTTTGGTAAAACACAGCTGAGAAGCCATCGGGTCCTGGAGAGCCTAAGGGATTCATTTGGAACAAAGCAGCTTTAACCTCCTCTACTGTGAATTCCTTAGATAGGATTCTGTTCATCCACCTTAAGATCCACTTTGGCCAAGCACTCTTCTATGTTCACAGGGTTAGAGGTATTAAAGAGTTCCTGATAGTGAAGGCAGAAAGTTTCTGAGATTTCCTCTAAACTGAAGGCTAGTCTTCCATCCCTCCTCTTCACTTGTCTGATTTCATTAACTCTTCTTCTCTGGTTTGCCCTTCTGTGGAAGAACTTGGTGTTTCTATCTCCATCTTTGAGCCAAACTTGTTTGGCCCTTTGCTTCCATCTCACATTTTCCTCCTCCAAGGCAACATCAATTTTCTTTTGTAGATTCTTCACAGCCAAGGTATGGGACCTCTCATTGGAGTTCTGTAGGTCTGAGAGGGTTGTGAGTTTCTTTTGAATTTCTAACTTTTGCTTTCCAAGCTTCTCTTTGCTCCATTTTAGTAGAGAGGTCTTACATCTTTCTAAACTGTTCTGGACACCCCTTAGTAAAGTTCCATTCCACCCTTGATTCTGGTCCCAGTTCGATTGAATAATATTAGTGCATTCCTCCCTTAGTTCCCAGCTGGCTTCATATCTGAATAACTTGGTTCTAAACCTTTCTTCACTCCATCTTCTCTCCCTTCCATTCCTCATGTCCAGTATAAGGGGACTGTGGTCCGAGTTCTGCGCTGCTAGGCTAGTGACCCTATATTCAGAGTACAGGGATAACCAAGCTAGATTTCCGAAGGCTCTATCTAATCTTTCTTTGGTAAATTGAGACCCCTCTCTGCCATTGTTCCAAGTGAATTTTTTTCCTTCATACCCAAGATCACTCAGGCTACAAGACTCGACTGCCTCTCTAAAATTTTTCATTTGATTATAAGGTCTAAGAGCTGCTCCTTTCTTATCATGTTGATGTAGGATCTCATTAAAATCTCCAAAGCATATCCAGGCTTTATCATTGCTAGGCTTGAGCATTCCCAGCAACTGCCAGCTGCCCTCTCTTTGTGATGTCGATGGGTGGCCCTAAAAGCCAGTTAAGAGTAGCTCCTTCATGTCTTCTTCCCTTTTCCACAACAAGGAGATATGATTCTGTGAGAAGGATTCTAGAACAAAATCATCTGAACTGTTCCACAGGAAAGCAAGGCCTCCACTTAGGCCCCTACTCTCGAGTACAAAACTTCTATCAAACCCCATTGAATTCCTGATGTCTTCCACTCTCTTTCTTCCACACTTAGTTTCCATTAAAAATACAAACTTGGGCCACTTAGACCTCACCCACATGTGAAGTTCTCTAACTGTATGAGGGTTCCCAAGCCCTCTACAGTTCCAGCTTAGGCCTATCATTGCTGTTGGTGGAGCTGCATTGCAGCCTCCACCAACTCATCTCCATTACTGCTTCTCTCCCTTCCTCGACTCTGTTTTTGTTTCTTACATGAGTTTCCTGGATCTTCTAGTATAGAGCTATCACCTCTCATCTTCCCAGCACCTGGAGCTTTTCCAGTAGCAACAGGATGAAGGGGCCTTGCTTCCCTTGCTTTCCTTTTCCACGCGGCCCCTCTAGTGTTAGGACCTGCTCCCTTCCCATCTTGCTTTTAGAAGTTGGTAGGCTCAGGATCCCCTTCTGTCATGTTAGATTTTGTTGCCACTTTGGTATGACCTTGTGAATCTGTTTTGGGATTCTCGAGTTCCATAAAGCTATCTCTTGTATTTTCTTCTAAGTCACTGTTAACTGTAGAAAAAGGAGTACTTCTTACCGTAGCTCCCATCATGGGGTTGATAGGCTTTACAGCTTTTACCCCACTGTCACCAGCCTTCCCCTTAGGTTGACTCCTTCCCTTCACTAATTCTTCACATGTCAGCTTCTTGGAAAAGGGACCTTCCTGCTTTCCCGTTGGAACCTCACCCCATGGGACCTTCTTGTCTGCTTCTTCAGCTTCTTCTGCTACGCCTTGGACTTCAGCCTCTTGACTCCATTGTTGATGGTTTTTTTCAGCAGCTCCACCATACTTCCTACCATCAAATATATTTGTGTACATTGGTTGAGCCCTTAGCCAAGGGCCATAGTGTTCGAGCTTGACTCCTTCCTTTCTGAGCTCATTCTTCTGCCTGTTGCACCCCTTGCCTTGATGATATAATGTACCACACTGGAAGCAAAAGGCTTGTAGCCTCTCATATTTAAATGAGATCCAGTGTTCTTTCCCTTCATAGCTCAGCCATCTTCCTCTCATTAGGGGTTTATGGATGTTAATTGCCACCCGAACTCGAAGGCATTTTCCCCAGGCTAATCCATCAGCCTCTGTATCCACCCTAATGACATGTCCAATGGAAGCTCCAAATTGCAATCCCACCTCTTCATTCATGGTTGCTAGAGGCAGGTTGTGGAGCTGAACCCAGAATGGTTCAAACTTGAACTGCATGGAGTTGATAGCCACGGTTTCATCCACCTCTTGAATAGTCACTAGGTTCCTATCGAAAAACCATGGACGTCCACTGAAAACCTTCTCTTTATCAGACACAAGTTAGAACTCAATTAAGAATCGTTGTTCACCCACGCCCTTGAAACGGACCCAGCTATCTAGCCTCCACACTTGAGACATAATCTTTCGGAATGCTTCATTGTTTACACCTTTTTCCGACAGAACTCTACTCAATATGCAATGGTTGCCTCGAAACTTCTTCTCTGCCTCATGAGGAACTTGATAAATGGAACTCTCCTCAGAGGATAGATTAATCCTCTCCCATCTCCTTGATAGTTCTTCCTCGTCAAGAGCCATAGCACCCTCCAACTCACCTCCCACTACGTAGGAGAACTCACACCCTTGCTAATGAAGGGTACACCACCTTACTCTTTCTCGCTAGCGAGAGATAAGAGAAGGACCAACATAACCATTGGGTTTTGGTTCTGTCCCCTCTACTGCCCCACCAGAAATTCTGCATTAACCTGTTGATTGCTTTGATGATGGTCTTAGGGAGCTTAAAGATGCTCATACAATAGGTAGGGATTGCTTGCACTATTGATTTTAAGAGAACTTCCTTACATGCGTTTGATATGAATTTCACCTTCCAATTCTGTAGTCGGTTTATGATGGAGTCCAGGATAGGCCTAAAAGAAGCAAGTTTGTTCCTCCCCACGTATGAAGGTAGTCCTAGATACTTTTCAAGGTGTTTTACTTCCTTCATCTTAGCTATCGAGAGAATAACTTGTTTTGCCTCTGCTGTAGTGTTTTCACTGAAGAAAATGGCTGACTTTTCCAAATGAAGTCTCTGTCCAGAAGCAACCTCAAAGGAATTCAGAATACCAAACAGTCTGCTCCATTCCAAAGCATTTGCTCTACAAAATAGCAAGCTATCATCTGCGAAGAAAAGATGATTAACCAACATTGAACCTCTAGCAAACAGGAAGCCAGTGATATAACCCTTGTTCTCAGCCAAATCCAATAAGTTCCCAAACACCTCAGTACCTAAAATAAAAAGATAGGGAGAGAGAGGGTCCCCTTGTCTTAGTCCTCTAGAAGGTTTGAAGGGTTCCTGAGGTACACCATTAATCATTAAGGAGTAATTCACTGAGGATATACATTCCATGATCAAGTCAGTCCATCCCTTTTCAAAGCCCATCTTTAGGAGGACAGCTTCCAAAAAAGGCCACTCTATACGGTCATAGGCTTTGCTCATGTCTAACTTCATTGCCATGTAACTCTCTTTTCTTCCTTTCATTTTATGCTGCATGGAGTGCATGGTTTCATAGGCAACAATTATGTTATCAGAGATCAAATGCCTAGGGACAAAGGCACTTTGAGATGGTGATATTGGTGTAGATAGGAAAGGCTTCAGTCAGTTGGCCAGAACTTTGGAGACCACCTTGTAAGACACATTGTAGAGGCTAATGGGTCGGTACTTTGTCACCATTGTAGGGTTCCTTTTCTTGGGAATTAATACAATGAAGGTTTCGTTTAGCTCCTGTACCTTCCTCTTGGAACTGAAAATCTCTCTGACAGCAGCAAACAGACCCTCTCCTATAGTTTCCCAATGGTCTTGGAAGAAACCAGTTGAGAAGCCATCGGGTCCTGGAGAGCTTAGGGGGTCTATCTCAAACACTGCAGTCTTCACCTCTTCACAAGAGCAAGGTTTCATCAGCTGGCCATTCATCTCAAGTGACACCACTGGTTCTAAGTTCCTCAAAACTTCTAGAATATCCCTCAGGTTGGAAGACATAAACAGGTTCTTATAATACTTTTGGAACATGTCACAGATCTCAGCTGGGTCATTTACCCAGTCCCCCCCCCTTCATTGATGAGCTTGGAAATAGTTTTTGTCTTTCTTCTTTCAGATGCACACTTGTGAAAGAAGCTAGTATTCTTGTCACCTTCCTTCAACCACTATTGTTTTGATCTTTGCTTCCATTTAAGTTCCTCCTATGCTAGCAGCACATTGACTTCATTCTAAAGGCCTTTAATGGACTCATTAAAGTCACCTTGATTGTTACTTAGCAATTCCTGAATCCTGTCACTTTTTTGTTTGATCTGGTACCTTTGGTTTCCCTCAGAAAGTCTTGACCACACTTTCAGGTTTTCCTTGCAACTGCCGAGTCCACAAGTTAGTTTAGCCATTGAGCACTCACTTCTAGTGGTAGCTTGCCAGGACCTCCTGATTAAATCTTTGCATCTCTGTTTAGAAGACCAAAAGGCCTCGTATCTGAATAGCTTCCCTTTCCTTTTTTATGGCAGCCTCTTCATTGTCACAGATGACTAGAAATGGAAGGTGGTCAGAGTTCAGCACAGGTAGCACATGGACTTCACTATTGCTAAATTGCATAGGCCATTGATCATTGCCCAAAGCTCTATCCAACCTTTCTTTAGTAAAATCTCCCCCTAATCTGTTATTGTTCCAGGTGTACTTCGGGCCAATGAAGCCCAGATCAGTTAACTCGGCATCATCAAGAGCCAATCTGAAGGATTCCATCTGTGTAAAAGATCTGTTTGTTGTCCCCCATTTCTCCTCATTGCTCAATATTTCGTTGAAATCCCCCATGCATAACCATGCCATTGGAGTCACAGGTTTTAGCATTCTCAAGAGACTCCAACTTTCTTTCCTCTTTTCTGTTGCCGGGTTACCATAAAAACCCGTGAGCATCCACATTTGGCCTCCCCTTTTAGGAATGACAGTCACTGATATATGGCTATTGGAAAATGTGAGTAATTGAGCATTTACCTCATCTTGCCAAAGGAGAGCAAGACCACCGCTTCTGCCAATACTTTCCACTATAAAGCTGGATTTAAATCCCAGTTTGTTCCTTACTTTCTCCACCTTCGATCTGTTGCTCTTAGTCTCAGACAAGAAGATTACAGATGGGCCTCTTTCCTTCACCAATAGGTGAAGCTCATTAACTGTCCGAGGGTTCCCAAGCCCTCGGCAGTTCCAACATAGGAGTTTCATGGCGATTGGCAGTGCTGCAAAGCAGCCACTGCCTTTCTTCCACCCTTTTCCCCTTCCTCCTCATGTGCCTTTTTAAGTTTTTTGCTCACCACTTCAACTAAAACCTACTTCTGTTTCCTTTTTTGGCCAACTGTTGCTATATCTAAATCCATTTCCCTCATGTCATTCTGACTCAAGGGGGCTAATCCATCACATGCCCTTCTTTTCCATCTAGTGGTAATGGATGATTCTCTCAAGCCAACCTGGCTATTAGTAGATAAAGGACCAATACTTTTCGACAGTTCAAGGTGGTTACCTTCTGAGGAAATCTGTACGTGGCCTCCCATGAACTTAGTAGTCCATCACTGCAAGTGGAAGGGTACTACTCACCTTTACCTAAAGTAGATACTTCACCTGCCAGAGGGGATTCTACCCCTTTTCCTTCTACCAAAAAGTTGTCATCTGTCCTTTTTAAGCTGACAGAATCTTCTTTCCCATACCAACATCCCGGATTTCCTCCAACCTTAATTGTTCCATTACCTTCTTCCACAAATTCAGCCACGGTTCCCTCATTGCCTTGAATAGATGGTTCTTTCTGTGCTCCACCAACTTCCTCCCTACTCCCGTCCTCCGACCACTTTCCATGGCCAGACACCTTCCTGTCCTGGTTATCTCTAGTAAGGGAACTTTTTGAGCTTGCTCTTAACCAGGCACCATATTGTTGACAAAAACCTTCCAAACTAGCTTTACCTCTGTCCAGACTTTCACACCCACCCGTAGGGTGTTTGATCTTCCCACAGTGATAGCAGAAATTTGGCAACCTCTCATATTTAAAAGGAGACCAATACTTTGAGTCATTCAGGCTAAGGAGTCGCCCTCTTGCCTAGGGTCTGGTAATGTCCATAAGAACTTTCACCCTTAAGAAGCTCCCGCAGCACATTCCACTACTGTCAGTGTCCACCATAAGAACCTCTCCCGTTGCTTTACCCAAGTTAAAACCTGTATTATAGTTCATTCCAGCAAAAGGAAGATCATGGCACTGAATCCAGAAGGGCTATTCTTTGAACTGCATGTCCAACTAGGATTTGAAACCTTCGCAATCTTGTATGCAGACTAGGTTCTTGTCAAAAGACCATAGTTGACCCCTCATGATCCTCTTCTTATCTGTCATCTCCTTACATTCCACCGAGAATTTGTTCCTGCATACTTCTTTGAATACTTCTCTCCCCTCAACCTGCCACGCTTTAGAAAGAGTACTTCTGAGGGCACCTCTATTGACTTCTCTGTCCGTCACCACAAGCATCCCAAAACATAGTTTGCTCTTTGTTTCTGATAGCAGCATATCTTCACTACTGATTACCACTTCCTCCTGTTCTTCTTCCGTGAGTTTTAGACCTTCACACAGGTTGGATATGTCCCCCTCCATCCCTGTCCTTCACAGACAGAGGTCTAGAAGGGTGTAAGCTCTAAGTTTACCAAGAAACTTAGAGAGAAAAAACCTCACCTTCACAACGTGAAAGGAGGAGGATGAGTAGAATTGTAAGTCCCATGTAATGTATGCCAAGGTCTGTTTGGGACTAGATATTTTCAGTGCAGTGAGAGTTATGAGTCAGCCATCAGATGAGTTGACCGAGGGTGCTGTACGTGAGAGATTGAATTCGTGCTCGACTTTAGTTCGTCTTTTGGCTTAAAGATGGGAGTTGTGAGCTCCATAGGTGATAAGACTTGTGCTGGAGACAATGGTTGGCATGTGAAGAACCAATCTCCAAGTGGGAGATTGTTGGGTTAGAGCCTGGTTTTGAGCTGAGAAGACTTCAAGCAGAGAATTTGCTTAACTCTCACTTGAGCAAAACTCAGATAGAGCGTTCACTTGAGGCTCGCTCAATGGTTGGTTCAAGCGAATATTTGACAGATTATTCGCTTAAAGCATGCTTGGCACTTTGCTAGAACGAATAATCTTGTTTTGCTGCTTTAGGATTTTCTGACGCGGTACACTAAATATATGTTATGTTTTATGTTCAGCGTACGTAAGATTGAAGAGTGAAACGGTAGAAATTGAGAGAGGCGTCTTGTGAGTGTTCATGAGAGAGAAAAAAATCCTAGAAAGAGAGAGAGTTGAGATTGTGAGTAGATGGAAACTCTAGTAGCTCACTGTGTGTGCTGTAATCACCTCTAAATAAAATCTCCTGCAACTTTATAAATATATGCACATTATCAAACTATGTAAATTTTGTATTATGTGATTCTGTGTGATTAATTCGTGTATTTTAATATTTATTTTACTGCCTATCTCGTTATCGTTGTTGATGGTTCACAACAAGAAGGCAAAAGTGGCTCGCTCCTTCACCTCACCGGTGAGTGGTAACGCTAAACGCTTATAAAAAGTTTAGTTCTTGTTGGGGAGGAGACGAGAGAGCTTGAAATGAAATGATATTGTTACAGTGCGCTTCTGTTTATATTACACCACCCAAATTTAGCATAGAATCTAGGAAACTGCCAGATTCCTTTCCATCTCCAAATTCTCTCCTCCGTTCCTCCATTTTCAAATCTAAGCCAAGCTCGAAAGCTTCTTTCAAGCGTTCTTGCACGCAAAATGAAGACGCCCACGAAGCCTCTATTCAGGTAGATTCACTTCTGCTGCTACACTTTTTTGTTTTCAAATCTTTATTCATTTCTATTTTCATTCTCTCTGTTGTTTTAGTGGAGACTTTTTATCTGCTATTAATTGGTGAAAAAGGAATTTTTGAAGGTTTAAGATAATGGGCTTTTACGATTTCGTTTACATAAAGGTTCTCTTCCAGTGAACAAAGGAAACATTTTGGGGAATGTCTACTTACAAATGGGTTTTAAAAAATATACCAAAAAAGGTTCTCGTTTTCATAATGGATTATGGTCATTTCTTACTTTCCTGCATATTCGATTTCGGTTATTTTCTATTGTAAATGTGAACAAGTTTAGATTTTCTTGGTTATTTTAGAAACGTAGTGTATTTGAAATGTATTGGTTAGATAATTAGCGAGTTTTAACTATATACCTTCCGAGTTCTCTGTATGTTGATTCAAATGCGTGAATAGGGTTTTTTGTGATTCTGGATTATAGGGGTTCTCGGTGCTGGCAGGAGATATTCCTTGGGATAGAGGGAGTATATGGAGCACAATGGCCTTTTACATGTTCTGTCTGCATATTCCTTTGAGTTTCGGAGGCTTGTCTGTGGTTGCTGCGATATTGCATGAACCTCTTCTTGATCCACAGACTGAGGTGAGTGCAGTTGATCTATAAGATCAATAATTGCATTTATCACATTCTGTTTGAGTACTGAAGCAGTAATGTTGTGAATGTCATCATGATCATTAAAGATCTATCCTATTCTTCTTGTTTCTTTTCTGTTTTGATATTATTTTGATATGATTTTTTCAACTTTTTTTTTCCCAGAAAATGTAATCAAATGATGCTGTCCATGATCAACGCTTGCATTGTAGAGTGGTGTAGGAGTAGTCTATCTGACCTTAGTCTGAGTTTTTTTCCTTAGTTTTTTTTTTGGGTCTGTGGTGATCTGATATGTTTATTTTGGGAAAATAGTTTGGATAGGCATCGGTCATAAAGTGAGGCTAATAAAAGTATAAAACCTTATAGTTTATTTATTTTGATAGACATACCATATAATTGATTTTCCCATAATCTTCACTATCTACTTAGAACGAGGATTCAGACTTAAAGCCAGTTACTCCTGTTTCCATGAGCATGGAGATATTAAATAGGGAAATACTCTAGCTGCAAAAGAATTATACAAAAACAATCTCACAAACCGATGTGGCTTGATGTGGTTTGTCAGATTGTATAGTTACTTTTATTATAAAATAGATCTAACAGATCAAATGAAGCCATGTCATTTTGTGGGATTATTTTGTGTAATTCCTTTGTGGATGTAGCGATACTCTATTAAATATGATGTGATACTCTTTTTTTTTTTTAAATGTTGCAGTATAATAAAAAATCATATTGCGCTGTGTTAAAAAAATCATTTGCATTATATTTAACTCTTTATTATGGGCCTAATTCAGTCATGTGACTTCCATGAACAAATCAAATCAAGACTCTGAAGTTGAGGATTTGATAGGCTTGTGTCATGGATCTCATGATATTGGGTGGTACTGGAATTGTTAAGGAACCAAGTCTTTTAGGTTGAGGAAGCCTTAATAAGACTTGATATGTGATAGATGACAAATTGTGATGCTTGCACTAATCACTTGGAAGGTGAAGCGCAATTGTGGTTTCAGTTTTACTAGGAGGACATAAAGGAAGTCTCTTGGGAAATCCTAAGAGACTGCCTTGTGCAACTCGAAGATATTTTCAGTGACCTTAACATATTGAAATGACATGGTTTTGTCCTTGAATACCATGGGCAATCAAGTTGCTGCTGAGTAGATCCAGGTATCCTACATTGCCAAAAGTAAGGTGTTTTATTTCTGAATTGAAAAGAAAGCATTAGGAATGAAGTGCAATCATTTTAAGACTGTTGTCCCTGTGTGTTGTGGTCAACTTGGTCCCTTCTTTATAAAGGGTATAGCGCTTACGGTCCTGGCCCCAAAATTAGCTTTTTGGAAAAAATTCTCGTTTGGCCTCCAACGAATGTCTATTTCATTGGTAGACCAATTTTGTTTCCAACATAGGTCAATCTAAAAACAAAATTCAAAGTATCTTGTTTTTCTGTTGTCAGTATGCCAGTTACACACTCAATCTCGCTAGAAGGTAACAATTTCTTTGTTCAAATTCTCAATTTGTCTGATTTTTTGATGCATGAAGTTGCACAATAATGTTTCGTTTTTTTTTAACTTACTTTCTTAACCATGACAGGCAATATCACTTCTTATAGCTCAAGTTCTAGAGCTCATTGCAACTCTGTTGCTTCTACAGTGGACTGCTAAGCCTAGATACAAGTTTTTGAACTTATTTAGAGCCAACAAATTATCAAGAGAGCGGAACTGGTTTTTGGCATCGGTACTAGGATTTGGGTTTCTATTTCTGTTGGTG
Organism: Cyclocarya paliurus; assembly: GCA_029856935.1. Classification (NCBI taxonomy): domain Eukaryota; kingdom Viridiplantae; phylum Streptophyta; class Magnoliopsida; order Fagales; family Juglandaceae; genus Cyclocarya; species Cyclocarya paliurus. The sequence goes on from CM056950.1 coordinate 17,381,019, forward strand.
TTTCTTACATCAATCCTAGCTGACAGATTGATTGGACCCAAGGTTGGTGCAATAAGGTTTCTCCTTTTGCTTTGCTTTTTTCTTTGATATAAATTTCATTAAAGAGTTGAAAATGCACAATCTAAGTATACTAGATGATACAAGAAAGATACCTACCTAGCAAGCGCAAGCAAAACAAGAAAATCAAGAAAGACTCTTATTTGACACGTTGATCCAACACCAACAATTGAGACAATTTTTTCCCTTTCGTTGTTGAGTTTTCAGAAAGCAAAGTAAGATTGTATCTTGAATGAATGGACCTGTAGATTTGTGCCATTTTAAGGATAGGCGTAGGGGCTGTGCATGTAAAAAATAAAATTAAGTGGAGTGTGGCAAAATTAAATTTGAGGATTTACTCTCCATTTACCTAATATATGCATGTTTAGGGTACTAGAAGTTTTTTGATATGTACGTTTAATGTACTAGAAATTGGAATCAGTATATTGTGGTTGTTGAAAAGGAGAAGTGGATAGTGGAATGGAATGGAATGAACTTCATCTCAGTCATTGCTGAATAACTAGTCTTAAGCATGCATGATGCACAAGAATGGTTAAATTTATTATATGAAAACTTTTTTAATTAAGTTAGCAAGCCTTGAAGCTTTAATTAGCATCCGTTGAAGCATTATGGAATAGATAGAAACCCTTAAATGAGTGCAATATTAATGTTTTGATCTCCAACATTTTTGGTTGAGCTATTTGATCTTCTATTTTCTTACGCTTATTTGTTTCTATGTTAATTATGAGAAACCTCACAAAATATGTTTGAGGGAAGAGAGGGATCTAGAACTTCATATTAATAAAAGCTTCATGATTTGAAAATGATATTGTAACTAGTCGTGTATCCTTGTGATGCGCTGGAAAAATGGTTAATTTTTTATTTTCTTTTATATTTTAATTATACTCATAACATGACCTGGAGTCGTTTTGATTACTAATTGAAATAAATTAGCTATAAATGAAAGAAGACGAAGTGTTGTATAGGGAAAATGACCAAGTGTTCCAGATTTTCAAATTCCAAATCATATAATATTTATCTATATGGCCTTTCAAATTATTCTAAACTTATATGGCCAAATTTATGGCTATTTAATGTAAGAATCGATGGCGTGACTCAATTGGAGGAAAAATTTGTGTTTCGAAAGTTATATATGTAATAAATATAGGTGTGGATCTTGGCATTATCATAAGCAAGCAAGCATGCAATACTTCATTGCCATAGAAGGAACTTCATACTATTCGACAAGTTTCTAATGTGGATTCCGATTCTAGTTTTTCATTATCCTCCTCTTTAATATTTTTCTACATCTCTCAATACAGGGTATATAAATGTCTTTAGGATATGTTTATTTGTTTTTTTTTTTTTGGGGGGGGGGGGGGGCGCTTAGTTTTGAAAATTTTGGTGCCTTGATTTTGGAGTTTTCCTTTTCTATTTTCCCTTATCAAGCTGCACCTCTTATGCCGTATGCATGCAGGCCGTTAACAACCCCATAGTGAAGGAGATCCTCCTGAGCAGTGACATCTCAAGAGCAGCTTGTGTGGCTGTTTACTGTATTGTGACACCTCTTTTGGAAGAAACTGTTTATAGAGGTTTTCTTTTGACATCAATTTCATCAACAATGAAATGGCAGAAAGCAATCTTCGTAAGTTCAGTCATCTTTAGCGCTGCACACTTCTCTGGCGAGAACTTTTTACAGTTGTCCATCATCGGGTGCGTCCTTGGATGCTCTTATTGCTGGACTGGAAACTTAAGTTCCTCCATTGTCATACATTCTCTGTACAATGCCTTGACCCTCATGTTAACGTTGCTGTCATGATTATAAAATTTAATCCATTTGGATAAGAGTTTCGGCCCGATGATCTCTAGAAGAGTTTTTCCACTTGCAAGCCGATATGAAAGTAGAAAGGTTAGTTTTTTCTATGACAAGAACTAATTTTTCTTAAGCCAGGTTAATTTGCAGTGGATGACAAGAAGTATGCTGATTGAAGTTCAAAAGAAAATCAATATTTCTGTCTGAATCATCTATGAAACCACTGTGCTTGAAAGAAGCTAAGTTCCCAAGAGCTTCAAGAACGTTGGAGCTGATTGGTTCTGATCTACAAAGGGATGGTGCCCAATGCCCATCCAAGTGCTTTACCCGTACTTTTAAAAATGGGATTCCAAGATCACACTTGAACCCCACTTGAATTTCAACCTAAAACCAAATTTCCGAAGCAGATGCTTCTGCTCTAAGAGCATTGGCATTGGTTTTATCAAAAGTCTAGCCAAATGTAAAATATAATGAATCTCATAAAGAAAGAGCTGCATTGGATTAGCTAAAGATATAAATGTGAAACTTTTAGCTACAGTAAATCTATGGATTTTTTCAAATTTGAAGGGCTACTATTCATTCATTAAATCTATTTTTTATTCACTTTTAATCTCCAAAGGTCTTTTCTATTCACATTTAATCTCCAACCATCTTGTAATAATAATGTAAGAATCAAATTAAATTATTAATTAACATATGATTAGTGTGATTATAAAATATGAAAAAAAATAAAAATATTATTATTAAAAAAATAATATTATATTATTATTTTGATGAATCTAATGACTAATCCAATGTGGGATTATAGATGTTAAGGTATTACATTTATGGAAAACATGTACTTTTCATCAAATTTTAAAGATGAATTTGATGAATCCAATACTAGTGCTCTAAGAGTTGCATTTTGCATAATCTTATGTTCATTTCAATTCAGAAGTCTTCCTTTATGATACCTTACAACCACTCCAAAAGCAACACAATGAAAGAGATCATAGCACTATGGAATTTTCCCGAGGGTAATGTTAGGAATCGGCCCGCATAGAATGCATTCATATCTATTAAGGCAGTCATTCCTCAAGAAGATCATACGTCAGAAGCATGCTCACAGAACATGGTGGAACAACCAAAGGAATTTCCAGAATTTGAAGCTTCCAGAAAAGAATCCTGCAAGCACAAATCATAGCATTACACCTGTCCTAGTTCTAAAATATTCTTGCATAACCGAATGGGTGATATAAACCATGTGATCAAAAGATTGTGATTGGTTTTTTCTCTTTCTGAAAGTCTGTATAAATATGCTGAGAAAATGTAATACTGGCAGTGTACAAAACACGGAAAGGAGAAATGAAAGCTGGAACTGTCCTTGAGGCATTTTATCAAATACCTGTCGTGCATTCACTTTCTCTTTGGAATTTATTTACGCTGTCATGGTACCAGAGCCACTGCAAGACTAACGTCCATCGTCTTCATCACAAAACAGCATGTCCAACCCAGAATCCTCAAAAATCTTCACCTCCTCTCACCCACCCGCCATCTACCCCCCTATCATAAACTCTTCTACACATTTCATCACTATTAAACTCACCATTGATAATTATCTATTGTGGAAAGCACAGATTGTACCATTTCTTAAAGGTCACTGGCTGTTTAGCTTTATCGATGGTTCTATCAAAATGCCTCCTCCCACCATTAATAATCTGCCTAACCCCGATAACAATCACTGGGTCTTGCAAGATCAACTGATCATCTCATCCATAAATGCCTCCCTCTTTGATACTGTCCTTGCTCAGGTTCTAAGCTGCTCCACCTCCCATGAGGTTTGGACCACCCTACACAGCCTGTTTTTCGCTTAAAGCTCTGCCCATATTATGCAAACATAAATTTAGTTAGCTACCTTGAAGAAAGGGATCTAACTCCATCACTAATTATTTTCATAAAGTCACCTCCCTTGCTACGACCCTTGGAGCTGTCGGCCAACCCCTTTCATCCTCAAAGTTCATCATTTATTTACTAGCTGGCCTTGGTAGTGACTATGAACCACTGGTCACTTCTATACCCACTCGGTCTGATGCTCTGTCAACACCCCAAGTTTTTAGTTATCTCCTAAATCATGAATCTAGACTTGAACATCAAACTAACTCTCTTCACTCAGGTAGTCAACTTGCAGTGCACAATTCCACTCTGCAAGCCCTCCCAAGTTCCCTTACGGGTAGAGGTAGAGGAAACTTCTTTAGGGGCAGAAGAGGCCGTGGAGGTCATAGAGGAGGCTCCCCTCAACTCTTTAATCAGTCTTCTAGTCGACCCATGTGCTAGGTTTGTCAAAAACCTAGTCACACAGCCATAGCCTGCTATAGCAGATTTAATCACGCTTATCAAGCCCTTGCACCTTCTTCTCTTATGGCTCATTACACATATGTGCCCTTTATTGGTGCTACATCCAGTGCTTGGTTCCCTAACACCGCTAGAACAAATCACTTCACTGCTGATTTTGCAAATCTTAATCTGGATGGTGCTTCTTATCAAAGGTCCAACCAAGTCAGTACTGGAGATGGATCAACTCTCCTTATACAAAACATTGGATCTGCACATCTGCACTGTCCCTATGGAAAACTTCTTCTTCACAAGCTTCTTCATGTTCCTTCTATTACTCGAAATTTACTTTCCGTTCGTCAATTCTATTGATAATTCTGTTTTCTTTGAGTTTCACTCCAATGTTTTCTTTGTGAAGAATTTGCACAGTCGGCAGGCACTTCTTTTGGGTAGCATTAGGAATAGGCTTTATGAATTACCCACTGATGTTTCAACTATGCCGCCTCCTTAAGCTCTGATAGGTGAACGTACATCCCCACAAATTTGGCACTCTCACCTTGGCCATCCCAATACTCACACCACTACTTTTACCAATAATAAATTTCAACTTCCTGTTACAAACAACGGTTGGCTTGCTCCCTGCTCTACATGTCCTCAAGCAAAGTCTCACTCTTTAACTCATCCCTCTTCCCCATCTCAGTCAAGCAAGCCTTTTAATCTTTTATTTCTTGATGTTTGGGGACTAGCACATGTGCCTTCCTCCACTGGTTGTCATTTTTATTTGTCTATAGTAGATGATTTTTCTAAGTATATTTGGTTATTTCCTCTTCAATCCAAACCATATTTGTCTACTATTTTCTTAGCCTTCCTGCAATTTGTTAATAATTTTTTCCCTTCTCATGTTGCTTCGGTTCAAACCGATTGGGGTGGGGACTTTCGCCCACTCCGTAAAATTTTTCAATCCACTAGTATTAATCATCGAGTGATGTGTCCCTACTCACATGCCCAAAACGACACCGCGAACGACAACATCGACATATTTTCGAGATCAGACTTTCTCTCTTAGCCCATGCATTTGTCCCACAAAAATATTGGGCCAAGGCCTTTTTGACTTCTATCTTTCTTATAAACCGCATGCCTACATAAGTGCTTAATCATATGTCCCATTTTCAAAAACTTTTTCGTCATCCTCCAAATTATAAATTTCTTCGTTCCTTTGGATGTCAATGTTGGCCCAATTGGCAACCATTCAATCTTCACAAGTTGGACTTTAGGTCTAAACCATGTGTCTTCATGGGCTACAACCCCGATCATAAAGGGTATCTTTGTCTCCATCTTCCTATGGGACGAATTTACATCTCATGGGATGTATAGTTTCAAGCAAGTGTTTTCCCATTCTCTACAGTCCAACCCACTAGCCTAGCCCCTTTAAATCCATAAGCCTGTGAGCCCATTAATTTCCCCCACTTCCGCACTTTGACTCTCCTTTAAATCCAACATTTTTTATTTTTATTTTTTATTTTTTAAAGAGCTAAAAGTCACATGTTAAGAGTGACCCCTTTTCAAATTTATTAAAAACCCTAACTTGTGGTGGAGAAAAATCATAGTAACAAACAAGACACTTGGGATTTACAAGAAACATCCCAAATATCAAGTCAACACAAGCCAAAAACCAAAACCAGAGAGCAAAAATAAACAATAAACTAAAAATAAAAAACCAAACTAAACAAGACTATTAAACTTGAAAAAACCATTAAGCTTGAACATGTGGTAGGCCAGCCTTATCAAAACGAAGAATACCCTTCAATTTACGAGGCAAAGAATCAAAATCAACAAAGATGTTATTGTGTCCTTCCTCTCCAAGTTGGAATAGGAAATCCGCAACATTGTTCCCCTCTCTAAATTGATGCTCAATAGTGAAGTTCACATCCCTTAGAAGGAGTAAAAGATCCTCCCAAAAGTCCCATAAATACCATGCTGTGCACTTCCAACTAGCCAACCAAGTAATGACCAACATGGAATCACTTTCGATACAAATTTGATTGAGTCCCAACTCCTTGCATAAACTAATGCCACAAATTGAAGCCCTTAATTCGGCCTCATTATTCGTACCATGACCAAAATAGGAAGATAAGGCACCTTTAAAATTTCCCCAGTGGTCCCGAATGACGCCTCCTCCACCACAAGTGCCCAAGTTTCCCAGGCAACTCCCATCTACATTCAGCTTGATCCACCCCTCTACAGGTTTCCCCCAAGCAATAAGCTTCGGTTGAGTCCTAGTGCGAGAGACATACGGGACATCTAGTGCACGAAGAATCTCCTCATCACGTGCGGAGAGATGCCAATGTTTTATCGTAAGTGAGGAGAGCTTCCTTATCCATACCTTAACTACTAACCACACGGCAACTGCCGATTCCGCGTGATTCTCCATTTGTGCCTTGTAGTGGCGCATCCAGAGGTGCCAAGTGATGATAGAAGGAAGGATCCCAATTAAAAGACCTCTGTGCCTCGACTTTTTAGCTAGGTTGAACCATTGCATCACCGCCATCCACTATGAAAGATCTTCAATATGCAGAATGCCCAGCGCACTAGCAGCCACCTTCCAGACTTTAGAAGCAACACTCCCACACTGTAACACATGATCTAAAGTTTCAGCTTGACCCTGTGCACAACAATCACACTTAGAGGCCAACTGAATTCCCATAGATTGCACCCGAGAATCGACAGTTAGGCCATTAAATCTTGCTTTCCAAATACAAACAACCATCTTTTTCGGTAAAAGATGATGCCAAATCCAGTCCATCCCCTTTACTTCTATCCCTTTTATATGAATGATATCCCAAGCAGTGGCAGAAGTAAAGAGACCATCACCTAATGGTTTCCAAATTGTAATATCCTTTCCTTCTCTTCCTGCCACAATTTCAAGCATGATCTCTCTAGCCTTATTAGTGCCAACCAACTGAACAAGATGATTTTCATCCCAAAAGCCATTGACCCAGACATCATGTATATGAAAATCAGCTGGCTCATCGTTCCCATAAACACAAAGAGGCCCATTCTCCAACGAACGATCAAACCAAAATGAAGACCTGGGTTCGTTTCCCGGCTGGTGCACAATCTATTTGTCCTTTTTAATCAACTTTTGTTATTATCATATTCTTGAGATTTCACTACCCGACAGTACTCTGCAATTCTTGGAGTTCCCTTTTTTGTATCTTTTTCACTTTCAATGCCTAGGGCACACCCATGGAAACCCCTTCCAGTGTCCTTGACATCGTCGGCGAACTTTGCTGGTGGAGTGTTTGCTAACAAGTCTTTTGCGCAAGTGGTTACGAGGCAGGAACAATCTCCTTTCAAACTTTCTATAAGCTACCTGGTGGACATAAACAACAAACTAGGATTTGTTTTTACAGATTCTGAGATGACAAAAGCCATGGATGATTTCCGTTTTGCGCTAGTGTTAAAGTCTTCGCACTCAAGGCCATCCATTGACAAGATACACTTGCATGGGATGAAATCTTGGGGTCTAATGGAGATTCCTAATATTAGTTTTATGGACGCATACCATGTTCTAATTCAAATGCAATCTGAGAGAGACTTCGTGCATGCTTGGGCTCGAGAGGGTAGAGTAATTGACGATTACGTATTCAGGCTTTTTCGGTGGACAAAAGATTTCAACCTTCACGTGGAATCTTCTTGGCTCCACAATGGATATTCTACCAGGTCTACTGATGCATATGTATAGAACTGATTGTTTACAGATTCTTGCTACTAGATTTGGTCAGTACTTGGGCACAGACAATGCAACATTGCACAAAACAAGGGCTACGAGGGCATGTACATGTGTCGAGGTGGATCTAAACGAGGAACTGGTCTAAGGTTTTCCGATTGTTGTGTTGTCTAACAGGACAATCTGGCAGGAGGTACAATACGAAAAACTTGGCTTCTATTGCTCTAAATGTTGTAGGCAAGGTCACACGAAGGTGGTTTGTCGGATGGGGGAGCCTCGGCATAATGCAGGTGGAACAGGGCATCGTGTGAAAGGAAAAAAATTTGGAAAGGAAAAAAAAATTGAAAAAGAGGGGAGAAGGTGCAAGACGTGGAAGGAGTTGGTCCATCTCAACCTGTTTCTTTGGAAGTTCTTCCACTTCAGGATGATGCGGCTGAAAAGATTTTGGTTTTGACAGATGTGGATGAGAGTTTGCTGAAACAGAGCAGGGAGGAATCATTTACTTTGCAAAATGTGAGTAACGGTAATGATGTTGAGACGAGGCCTATTGAAGAGGAGCCTAACACTACTTTGATTCATGATGTGCCTACCGTGTGTCTAGATGAACCTAGGCTCTTGCAGGAGAGTTTGGTCTCACTTGACATGCAAGGAGGAGGAAGTGCAGACCATGTCATTATGGAGAGCCCTATGGTTGAATTGTTACCATTGGACAACGTACTTACCAAAGATGATTTTGAGGGTGGGCAGAATGCTCTGATATCTTAGCTATTGGAGTTGGAATGCAGGTCCAATATGGTGGTTGATGATGCGCATGTTGTTGGGGATGATAATGAAGTATCTCTTTCGGATATTGAGGATGGAGGCAGACCTTTAGTTCTTGCTAATTGCGAGGGCTAGGTCGATCCAGATGTCAATTAAAATGGTTAGTGAAGAAGTATGGTGTGAATATTGTGGGGATTTGAGAACCTTTTGTTGATGTTGGAAAAATGCCTCGCTTGGCTTGCTTCTTAGGGCTTCCCCCCCACTATTGTAGCAATGATGCAATGGAAGGCAAATTGTGGATTTTCTATAATGATATTTGCGAATGGGAGGTGTTGTCCATGACTAATCAGATGATCACTGAATGGTTTTGGATTGGTGAGGAAAAGATCCTTCTTACGTTTATTTATGCAAAATGCAACCCACTAGAGTGTCATGATCTATGGCATAGTCTAGAGGGAGTTGACCCCAATGAATTGCCATGGCATGTTGTTGGGGATTTCAATATTATCAGGGCCGATGGAGAAAGAATTGGTGGGAATCCAAGGTCTATGTCTTCTATGGAGGAATTCAATGCTTGCATTGACCACTGCAGTTTACTGGACATTCAGGTTGTGGGACATAGATTTTTGTGGTGTAATGGCCATGAGGGTCATACTCGTAGTTGAGCTCGGCTTGATAGAGCTCTCATTAATATCTCGTTGGCTTCTCGTTTTCCTCGTGCTTTCTTTGAATATCTTGATAGGAAGTCTTCTAATCATTGCTCGATGCTTATTCATTTCCAGAATAAAGTGGTAAGCTATGACCCTCCTCCTTTTCTATTTCAAAATATGTGGTGTTCTCATACAGATTTTAAATGCTGTGTGGAAGACACTTGGAAGGTTCCTTCTCAAGCATCGGGCCTTTTACAGTTGGCGAAAAAATTGAAGAGAACTAAAGTGGCTCTCCGAGCATGGAATAAATAGGTTTTTGGGCATGTAGGCCAGACTATTAAGGAGTTGGAAGAGAGACTGGAGGTCTGAGAAATTCGTTTGCAAAAGAGTTATGATCCTGAGGTTGAATTTGATTTTTTGGTCACTAGAATTGAGATGGACACCTAGGAACATCGAGAAGAAACTAGACTTGCTCAGCTGGCGAAAAAGAAATGGCTTATGGAAGGGGATTAGAGCACCAAATTTTTTCATGCTGTTGTTAATCAATAGAGAAAAAATAAAGTTATCTCTAACATGTGGCTAGAGGATGGCACGCTACTGGACACTTAGGAATAGGTTCACTAGGGACCGCTCAATTACTATCACAATTTTCTTTTATCTCCATCTTTTGTTGAATAGGTTGATCTTTCGCATCTAATCCAAGTGCTATCTCTGAGGTGGATAATTTGTTGCTTGGCCTTGATCCTATAGCGGAAGAGATTTTTGCCACCTTGAAGTCGATTTCGGAAGAGAGTTTGTCTGGACAGGATGGGTTTGGCTCGGGTTTCTATTTAAGCTTCTGGGATATCATTAAAGATGATGTGATAGAGGCAGCTAAGGATTTTTCCTCTGGCTCTCCTTTGCCTCCCTTTTATATGGCCTCTTATATTGTCTTGATCCCAAGGGTGGAGGACTCCAAGAGTTTTGCCAAATTTAGACCTATCAGTCTCTGTTTTGTTGCTTATAAAAATCTTTCTAAGATGCTTGTGCAACATATGACCCATCTTTTGCCTCAGTTGATTTCTCATGAGCAAGGTGCGTTTATCTCGGGCCGTAGTATTTTTGCAAATATTACTTTAGCACAGGAGTTGGTTCATTCGCTGAACAAGAAGACGAAGGGTAAAATTGATATGGCCAAAGCCTACGATCGAGTGGATTGGTCGTTCTTGTTAAAGGTGCTAGAATGTTTTGGTTTTTCGTCTCGGTTTCGCAACTTAGTACGGGAATGTATTCAGTCTCCATGGTTTTCCATTATAACGAACGAGACTTCTAAGGGTTTTTTCCAACCATCCCGGGGACTTCGGCAAGGTGATCCACTCTCACTCTATTTGTTTATTCTTATGGAGGAGGTTTTATCTCGACTTATTCGTAAAAATTTTAAGGAGGGTCATATTAGGTGTTTCTCTCATCTAGTGGGCACGCCATTAGTCTCTCACTTACTTTATGTTGATGATCTCTTAGTTTTTGTGAATGGGGGAAAGCGCTCAGTACATAGGCTGATTAAAACGCTGAAGGTCTATGAGAGGTGGTCTGGCCAATTGATTAATAAGGATAAATCAATGTTTTTTTTTCCAAGTCCATTACCTCGTCTAAGAGTCGAAATCTGATGCGCTTAACTAATTTTGTTGAAGGTAAGTTCCCGGTTGTCTATTTGGGTGTTCCCTTTGTTTCAGGTCGACTCATCGCAAGAGACTTAGAACCTCTTCTCGCGAAAATTCGAAACAAGGTGGCAGGGTGGAATTGAAGCTTCTTTCCCAAGGTGGTAGACTCACGTTGATCAAACATGTTCTCTCGTGTGGCTACACATCTCTTAGCAATTTTGAACGTGTCATTGAAGGTTTTTTAAAAAGATCAACTCTCTGCTGTCAACATTTTTTTGGGGTGAGATTAATGGGAAATCAAGAATGAAATGGTGTGTTTGGGATAAAATGTGCAAACCAGTCAAGGAGGGGGGTATCAGGCTAAGAAATTTTCATGAGGTTCAGAAGTCTCTCCACACGAAATTTGCATGGACATTGCTTTCAATTGACAATCTATGGACTCATTTCTTTTGGGCTAAATATGTGAAGAAGGGTCACATTATACAAGCTGAAGTTCGCAGTACCGCCTCTCAATTTTGGCGTTCGATTATGTCTATTCTTCCTTATGTGACTAACAACATCAAACTCCAACCTTTATTCCTCGTTTTGACCACACTCTCGTGTCTTCCTCTCCTGGCCTTCTCTCCACACCCTAGCCCACTTCACCACATGCGTCCATCGATTCGACCCAACTCAGATACCCACTACTTCGGCTAGGTCATCTTCTTCAGATGAGAACTCCTCAGCATCGCAACTCCTTCACTCATCCCTTTCTGCAATCTCAACACCCTCCAGTCTATCCTATGGTCACACGTTCCAAACTTAATATCTACCGCCCACTTCATCGTTCCGATGGAACTGTCCCATCGCCACCACCAAAACCATCTCTCACTATCTTGACTTCATCCTCCATACTAGAAGAACCTACTTCCTTCACTGAGGCCTCCAAATATCCCAAATGGAGATTTGCCATGGCTTCTGAATTCGAAGCCCTCCTTCATAACTAGACATGGGATTTAATTCCATTCTCCTCTAGACTTAACATTCTCAGATCCAAGTGGGTCCTCAAGACCAAGAGGCGTGCTGATGGTTCTCTTAAGCATCACAAGGCTCGCCTTGTCGCCAAAGGATTTCATCAGCAAGTCAGGGTTGATTTCACAGAAACTTATAACTCTGTTGTTAAACCCGTTACAATCCGACTTCTTCTTTCCATTATTGCCTCATCTGGTTGGTCGTTGCATCAGTTGGACGTTCAAAATGCTTTCCTACATGGTGACTTGGAGGAGGATGTCTACATGTATCAGCAACTAGGCTTTGTAAATCTCGACTACCCTACACATGTCTATAAGTTGCGTAAATCAATCTATGGACTTAAACAAGCCCCTCGGGCTTGATTCTCTAAGTTAAGCAATAAGCTTTTGTCTCTTAGTTTTCATGCTTCTAAGTCTGATCCATCTCTAATTATTTTTTGCAATTCCACTGATTCCATCTATGTTTTGATCTATGTAGACGACATTATAGTTACTGGTTCTAGTACTTCATTTATATCTGATTTTCTTGCTGCTCTACGTGTTTCCTTTCCAATCAAGGACTTAGGCTGGTTACACTATTTTTTAGGGATTGAAATTCATAGAAGCTCTCATGGTTTGTTCATGTCCTAGTCTAAATACATATTTGATTTACTTAAACGCACGAACATGCACAACTCTAAGTCAATTTCCACTCCCATGTCATCATCCATCAAGCTCACTACTTTAGATGGATCCTCATTTGAGGATCCTCAACTTTACTGTAGCATTGTAGGGAGTTTACAGTATCTAGCTTTTACATGACTTGACATTTCCATTGCTATAAATAAAGTTTGTCAATTTATGCATTGTCCTCGAACTCCTCATTGGCAAGCTGTTAAAAGTATTCTTCGGTACTTGCAGCTCACTTCACACTTTGGTCTTCATTTCTCTGTTTCTTCTTCTTTCTCTTTGCCTTCCTTCTCCGATGCTGACTGGGCTGGTTGCCTTGATGATCACAAATCCTCTGATAGATTTTGTGTCTATTTTGGATCACATCTTATCTCTTGGGAGTCTAAGAAGCAACCCACGTTGCTAGATCTTCCATTCAAGCTGAATATAAGGCAATTGCTAACACCACATGTGAATTACTTTGGTTACATTCATTACTTGGTGAACTTGGTATTTTTTTGTCTGATCCACCCACACTCTGGTGTGATAATCTTGGTGCAACTTACTTATTTGTAAACCCTGTTTTACATTCTTGCACTAAATATGTTGAACTTGACTATCATTTTATGCGAGATTGTGTGGCCGCAAAAGTTCTTAAAGTTTCATTCGTCTAAAATAAAGATCAACTCGCTGATATATTCACAAAGTCTCTCTCTACTGCTCACTTTAATTACTTCGATTAAGCCTCACCATTTCTCTAGCGCCGCTTGACTCGTTGGAGGCTATTAAGGCAGCCATTCCTCAAGAAGAACATGCGTCATAAGCATGCTCACAGAACATGGTGGAACAACCAAAGGAATTACCAGAATTTGAAGCTTCTAGAAAAGAATCCTGCAAGCACAAATCATAGCATTACACCTGTCCTAGCTCTAGAATATTCTTGCATGTGATATGAACCATGTGATCAAAAGATTGTGATTGGTTTTTTCTCTTTCTGAAAGTCTATATAAATATATTCATGAGAAAATATAATACTGGCAGTATACAAAACACGGGAAGGAGAAATGAAAGCTGGAATTTTCCTTGAGGCATTTTATCAAATACCTGCCGTTCACTCACTTTTCTCTTTGGAATTCATTTACGTTGTCAATATCTATTAAAACCAACAAATCTGATCATTCGTCTAAGCCGTCCTTCGCTCTCTTATGTTTGCCAGCGTGCCTGTCAAAGACGTACTTGACCTTATAACCAAAATCATGGAAAAATGGTTAGGAATATGCCCCGAAAGGAATCTGTAATTTTGACTTTTTATATTAAATAAAATTATTTATTTTTGAGATATTAAATAATTTAAATTGAGTATTTGTTGTGTTGTTTCAAGCCCATTTACTATATTCGCGATTGGTAATAGAATTTGACAAATGTCAATATATGATAATCTTGCTATGAAATAGAGATTCAAAATTGGCATATTTGTACTGAGACATCGAGTATGAAATAGGAGATGTGGACTGCTCATCACCATAGCAAATAACTCCAATATGATATTCGTCAAAATTTACAAAAGTGCCATAATTAGAACATTAAAAAAATTCATCAAGTACAAAATTAAAGTGCGCACTCTGTAGTACAATAGACAGCAACCAATCAAGTTATTAGATTTATATATCTAGATACATTACCTAGATGTATTTTGTATATTGACAGTGAAAAAGATCTACCCTAATATCTAACTAGTCATAGATTGCACATGCGTTGCGTATCTTTTTTTTTTTTAAAATGAATAAATATGAGATTCATATAAAAAAAATTAATTTTATTTTATTTTTTAAAAGAATGTACGATACTTACACAATTTATATACGTATTTAATATTACTCTTTCTGGTAATTGTATATGGCAAAGGGGTTGGAAATCTGTTTTTGTGATCAGGCCTCTGTCGTTGCTTAGCTCGATCGAGTTTGAAGGATTCATGAACAATTGGGTTCATAACTTTGACGCTTTAATACGCAACTCTTATGGTATCCATGGATCAGAAAACTTTTTCACATGGCCATGGTGAGTCTGCTTCACGTCATCATTCTTCTGGAGAAATCTCTCCTCTTTCTGTCCCGATTTTGAATTTACTCTTTGTAATCATTTATTTCTTACTTTTATTAACCAACTTTCAATAATGCTTTAGAAAATTTGAGAAGAAATCCAATTGGTCCACCTCATAAGAACTCTTAAAAACATTGTTCTCCCAATATTTTAAAAATTGACAGCCAGATTTAGCTGTGGATTATATTTATTTGAACTTCAAAACTCTCTCTCTCTCTCTCTCTCTGTTCTTTTTATAATTTATAACTTTAATTTACTTTCAAACTCATTTGTTTAAACTTTAATGACCTCAGACTCGTAATATGAAAAGAGTCTCTCACCTTTTGATTATTTAAAGCATATTCCAGCTGGTGAAATCAATTCCCTGTTTTGCTATGAGCTGTGGTTACGTTGGCTTCATAATTAGTGGAAAAAAAAAACATATATATTATACAAAAAACTAATACCCCAAATTGTTCAAGCAATAATAACGAATTGTTTGGAAATTATATATAAAAAATTAATATTGTTAATAAAAATTAATTATTAATACTCTAATTTCTTATAAAATAAAAAAGTATCTCATTAGCAAAATTAAAAAACTGAAAAATCAAATAAATAAAGAAAAAGCTACAGTTTTTCACGTGGGGTTAAAGGAGTCCTATTCATTAATTTAACAAAAAAATTTTGTATAGTTACTGTTACATACTATAAAATAATTAATGTGATTGATTATTATATATTTTTTTAATATAAAATAATTATTTTATCCAATCACTTGAAATCGTAAAGAATACACAAAATGATTTACCTAACAGAACTCTTGATTTAAACCGCAGACGGACAACCCATCCACACATGGACACTGTGCTCGTGCTAATCCCGCAATCAACGTAGCTAATTAATTACAAAGAAAAAATCAAAAGCCCAGGATTACCGTTGAATCAGATGCTTGATCCATGCCACGCGTCCATGCTTAGTTGGATCCCACGAGATTATCGTCTTAAAAGTTTGACTCCCAGCGCAGCACAACCACTAGACGGTTCTACTTCTACCTCTGTTGTAGCTGTAGGTTGGGAGAGACTTCCGAGCTAGAAATAAAACCTTACAAATCCTTAATAAATACTCTCTCTCTCACTCGCTCTCTCTCTCTCGCTCTGTTGAAAACTTGAAATGGCTGGATTCGAGCAGCAGGTGAAGGAGAGGGCCAAGGGGCTCAAGATCTTGTTCAAGAAGGGGGTGAGGATTGTTGGGGAATCATGCAAGAAAGGGTGGTACAAGGTCAAGCATATGAAAGGCTGATTAGTATTCATGGCTGTTCTCAGTCCCCTGTTCAATACCCAATTTCCTTTGCTTTTATTGTAAAGATCTAAGTCCATCCCTTAGTTCCCTTTTTTATTTCTAGCTTTGTGTTTTGGTATGTTTTTTCCTTTGTTTTTCTTTTATATTTTCGGTTAGTTTTGAAGTCTGGAGATTCTGGGTGTTTTGTTAAATGGGTCAATCTTGGTTTTGTTTTTCGATACTACATATATCTGGGTTATGAACTTCAGTTTTTGGCCTGATGTTAATGTTTAGATCTTATTGGTTTGTATTGTCTTTATTAATGTGAAAAATAATATTTTCCTTGTCTGTGATGGAAACAACTGTGATTGCGAATTGTTAGTTTTGGCATGCAATTTCACAAATCATTTGCATGCAGAAAGCAGAAGACTAGCCAGGAATGAATGAATCTCTATATATAGTCATTCAAACTAGTGGGAGTTTATTGTTCATGATACAATTTGATCTGGATCCAGTTTATTGGGATCTAGATCTGGAGAGAGCATCCCTAATTGCTTAAAACTGAAACAAACTAGACCCAACTCCAACTCACTTGATTTCTTTTTTTCTTTGAAGGGTCAGTGCCTAAGAGAGTCCAACTTATGATGGTTGAATTCATGATAGTCATGATCCATGAATCAAATCGTTGTTGAAGTTAAACAGAAAGCATAGATCAGAAACAAACACACTCATATTGACACGATTCTTCTTCTTTGTACTCTGTGTGAGATGATGTTGCTGGAAGTCTAGGTCAGTTCTCTTTTGTAATAGGAAAATATTCTAATCACAGAGTGATTATACAAAAGAAATTTCATAAATTAACGTCGTTTAATGTGATTTATTAAATTGTATAAACGTAGCAGTCTTCTTTTATAATATCTCAGCTCAAGGAAAGCAAGTTGCCTTAGTTTAATGGTTTTCCTTTGGATCCAGGAGGTTGCTTAAGAGTATAAACAAAGACCTTTTGAGCCAATTGATAATTTGATTGTTAGAAAATCAAGGGCCCCATAGGGTAAGGAGAGGTTGCAACTTGCATGTGGCTTCTGACTTGTATACCCTTTGGGTTCAACAGTTTTTCCCCCATTTTTTTATGCACAACATAAATAATAGGAACAAGTACATATAGAGCTATTACAGTTTCTAAACTCGTCTTCTTCTCAAGAAAAAGGAGTGGTTGGAAAATTTTAAATTTATCATAATTGTGTCGTTTACTTGGCTTGTAAGGATTCTCATGTACTCATCAATATCTGAAATTGGATAATCAAAGCTTTACACGTACCTGTGTTATTAAAATCGTAGTCAAGCTTTACACGTACCTGTGTTATGATAACCAAAGCCTTATACTTTCTTGATGTCCTCACATCGAACTCATTTCTTCTTCTTTCTTTCCCCCTTTCATCTTTTTCTTGTGCCGCCGCCCCCTGTGTTCGAGTTTTATTTTGGTTTATTGTGAAAAAAGAAGTGTTATAATTATAAATAGATCTTATAAAAATAATTTATTTTTTGTCGATAAATAAATTTTTATTTATAAAAAGAGAGATAAAAATGTCCAAGTATATGGAATATATACAAAAGCTAGTTTATGCGTAGTTTAGAGATACAAAGAAATCATGAAAAAACCTTCCATGAAAATGAATTACAATTGACCAATGGAGTAAAGTATTGAAAAACAAAATTTTAAGCTCTTCCATTGATCTCTCTTGATTTTCAAAGCGTCTTGCATTCCGCTCTCTCCAAAGGCACCACCATAGACAAATAGGTAACATCTTCCATATAGATGCAATTTGAGAGTTGTCCCTAATACCTCTCTAAGAGGTTAAAAAATCACATACCCTTTTAGGCATCACCCATGCTAACCTTGATCTTGCAAAGACTTCAGTTCACAAGGTCATGACAATGTCAAAGTGTAGTAATAGATGGTGGACTCACCGCTCTTTTTATACATATAACACCAGTCTATAGCTATAATGTCACGTTTTCTCAGGTTATCTATAGTAAGAATCTTTATTTATAAAAAAAAAAAATCTATAGTAAGAATCTTCTCCAAAGAGGTTGTCTATTCAAAAAAAGCTGCATTTAGAGATGCCTTTGTCTTCCAAATGCTCTTCAATGGGAATGAGACTAAGTTGTGCATGTTCAAGGAATGGTAGAAAGAGCAAGCCGTAAAAACTTCCTTCTTAGAGGGGTGCCAATAAATCTTGTCTTCACCTTCTCCCGACACACGAGTGGAGTACACAAGGTCAAAAAATGCCGAAAAGTCATCCATCTCTCAATCTTGTGCATCTCTAAGGAAAGTGAGGTTCCATTGGGGAAGGCCATTGGAAAAGATAACTAAATCTGCTATTGATGCTTCTTTCCTTCTTGCTAAGCCATAGACTTGTGGAAAAACATCTTTGAGTGCCTGATCACCTCACCATATGTTAGGCCAAAATTTTACCTTCATTCTGTTGTTGACTTTGAAGCAAGTATGTGCTGCATAAGTGTCCCACCCTCTTCTAATATGTTTTCAAATTCATGAGGTCCACTCACCTCATTAGAACACCAGCCTCCCCATGATTCCCCATGCTTCAAAGCAATGACGGTTCGCCACAATGCCTCCCCGTTCTTGGTGATATCTCCATAACCATTTGCCAAGCAAAGTTTTGTTGAAAGATTTCAAATTCCGAATACGCAAGCCTCCTTTGATAGGGGAGCAAATTGTGGCCCATTTCACCAAGTTAAATTTAAACTCATCCTTTATCCCTCCCTAGTTTCTCCATGCGATGAGCCACCTTGGCGGGGAGCTGAAATAATGAGAGGAAATATGTTGGTAAGTTAGAAAGAGTGCTTTTGATGAGAGTTACCTGGGCCCCTTTGGATAAGTACATCCACTTACAACCAACTAATTTCCTCTCTATTTTTTCTAGCACATCATCTCACATGGATTTCGATTTGACCGCCATGCCCACCAGAAGGCCGAGATATTTCATGGGCAATTGAGATATCTTACAGTCCAAGATGGATGCCAAACTCTCCACATTGGGTACATACCCCACTGGCACTACCTCTGATTTAGCTAAATTCATCTTCAGTCTTGACACGGCTTCAAAGCATAATAATAGAGCCCTCAATGCTCGAATTTGCTTATGTTTGGCCTCACAAAATATATCATCAACAAACAATAAGTGAGAAATGTTAAGCAAACCTGAACTTGCCTCTCCCACTGAGAATTCTGATATGAACCCTTCCGCCTCGGCCCCTGAAATCATCTTATTGAAAGCTTCCATCACAAAGACAAAGAGAAGCGGAGAAAGAGGGTCCCCTTGTCGCAAATCTCATGAGCTTTTGAAAAAACCTTTTGACGTACCGTTCACCAATATGGAGAAACAGGTCATAGAGATAAAATGAAGGATCTAGGAACACGATTTAGTGCCAAAGCCACATCTCTCAAGCATATAAATTAAGAAACTCCAATTGGCGTGATCATAAGTTTTCTCCATGTCTAACTTACATAGGAGTCCCAGCTTTCCTGATTTAATACGACTCTCCAAACATTCGTTGGCTATAAGTACAGAGTCAAGGATTTGCATACCTTGAACAAATGCATTTTGAGGCTTTGAAATCAAACTTTCCATCACCTTACTCAACCTGTTCGCCAATATTTTGGATAAAACTTTGTATAACCCATCCACCAGACTAATGGGACGAAAATCTTTCACCTCTACTGTGCCAGGCTTTTTAGGAATGAGTGCTAAGAAGATTGCATTAAGACTTTTCTGGAACCGCCTACTTCCATGAAATTCATGGAAAACCTCCATGATATCATCTTTAAGCACACCCTAACAAGTCTAAAAAAATGCCATGGAAAAGTCATCAGGGCTTGGAGCTTTATCGCCCTCCATGCCCTTGACCACCAACCTGACCTCTACCTCCTCAAAAGGCGTTTCGAGTTGTTCTATAACCTGCAGGTCAAGAACATCAAAAACCAGCCTATCAAGTCTCGGCCTTTACTCAAATTGTTCTAAAGACAACTTATCATAGTAATTGACAATGTGGTTTGAGATCTCAGTTTGGTTGGATGAGGCTGCCCCATATATAATCAGAGTATCTATAGCATTATTTCGCCTATGTGAGTTGGCCACTTGGTAGAAAAACTTGGTGCATCTATCCCCTTCCTTCAACTATAATGCTCGTTATTTTTGTCGCCAAAAAATTTCTTTCAAAAGAGACATCCATTCAATGTTTGCAATCACTTGGGATTTGCGGCCCACTCAGTTTCAGAAAGAACCCCCTCCTCTTCCACGCCCTCCAAGCCCTTAAGCTCCTCCAATAGAACAGTTTTCTAGCTTTCCACATTACCGAACTCTTGCACATTCCATTCCTTCAAGTTCTATTTCAAAAACTTTAATTTACAAGCCAGAACATAACTAGAATTACCATGGAAATGGTAAGAAGACCACCATTGTCTTATTCTCAATTTGAAGGACCTTTGACCTCTTCAAATGCCCCTGCAATTCAAAAGAGTGGGAAAGTGATCCGAACACAACCTGGGTAGTCTCTTCAGAATGAGAACCAGATAGTGTGCCTCCCAATCCAATGAGATTAGAAATCTATCTATCCTTAACCAAGATGGAAGATCTTGGTTGCTAGACCAAATGAAGGAGCCACTTGCAAGAGGAATATCCTATAAATTCTATTCAGAGATAAAGTTAGAAAAATCTACCATGGGTGAGTTGAAACCCGAACCACCCGATCTCTCACTTGGAAAACGAGTGATGTTGAAATCACATCCAATACACCAAGGTAGGTCCCATATGCTGCTAATACCGGCCAACTCATCCCAAAGTAAACTTCGAGACCGGTCAAGATTAGGCCCATAGACACCTGCAAAAGCCCACTTATAGCCATCCTTGACATTCTTAAACGAGCATGTCACCACGTAATCCCTCAAGAAATCTTCTATTTTTTCCACCACTCTTTTATCCCACATTACTAGTATGCCCCCGGATGCTCCATTGGATTGTAAATATTGCCATCCCACTTGACTATAACCCCACAAACTCCTAATGATACGAAGGGAAATAACTGCCAATTTTGTTTCCTGTAAGCGTACGATGTCTACCTTCCATTTACGGAGCTGATTTATGACTATAAGATGTTTATCTTTCTCATTCAGCCCCCTTACATTCCAAGAAACAATCTTTGGTTTCATAAAACCACTTCCTTTGCCCTTCCCCTCACTCTTTCCCCGTTAGAGCTCTTTCCACTAGCTCCATCATTCACTGTCCACTCAAGCCTTTGGAGTTCTCTAGCTTGCTTATTAGCTGAAGCGAGCTCCCTAGGTGATCCTGAATTGTGCTTGCCAACTTCTATGGCTGCAAAAAGGGCAATAAGCTGGAATTTAAAACCATCACATAAAATTCTTACACTCTCTTGCATCTCCTTTACCTTATTTAGAACTCAATTTGAAGCCTGGAAATTACTGTTCTTATAGGTGTAGAAATATTAGTGGAAATGGGTCTTCCCAACAAGCATCTTAGCACTCCAAAGGAGCTGTGTGTCATCCCCACAATGTCTAACTCTTCTTCAGTCCCAAAAAAATCTAGAAGAACTATCGCTTGCTGAGAAAAGCTTCCCATTGCCTCCGTGTCAACCTCGCCATTCCTTACCTCTGTAGGGTCCTTCTCCCAACTCGAAAGTGCCACCATTTCCACCAACGACACAATCTGGTGGTAGTCTGTGACCTTATGAGCTGAAACTCTGCCATTTTTTGCCTCAGAAAATACCTCCACTACTCTTGAGCTAGACGGTGGCTCCACCGTCGCCCCCCTCATCTGGGAGACCAGCCACTAGCTTACCTTCCCCCATCGACCAAGTTTGTGATGACCCCGTCTGGTATCCGACGTTTTCTACCTTTGATAACCCCTTATCTACTCTTGAGTCTAACAGTGGCTCTGTCGTCACCCCACCCATGTCCGAGGGACCAGCCACCAGTTCCCCTTCCCCTGTCAACCAAGTTCATGGTAACCTCGTCCGGTGGATTTTGGCTGGCGTTGGATGAGCTCCTGATGAAGATCTAACCTCAAAACCACTTATGGATGGGCCTGAGGGTGTGACCCTCCATCGCCAAGCCTGCTTGTGGGTAAGCCTTCTTGGATCACCTCTCGTGGCTTTCTTTGGGCCCAAAAAATTAGACCCAACCTTTTTCTACCCCAGGTTCGTTA
This sequence comes from Cyclocarya paliurus, assembly GCA_029856935.1. Lineage (NCBI taxonomy): Eukaryota > Viridiplantae > Streptophyta > Magnoliopsida > Fagales > Juglandaceae > Cyclocarya > Cyclocarya paliurus. The sequence goes on from CM056950.1 coordinate 17,403,220, forward strand.
CCTCAGGCCAATCCACTTCTTTTCCCCAAACCATGTCCAAATCTGAATCTATTCTATTAATTAAACACGTAAGTTTCTCCCTCTTAGCTATAAGTTTCTCCTTTGTGCTAAGTAAGGAAATCTTCTTAGCTACTTTCTCCTTGATCAGAGAGCCTCCATCCATTCTTGTGTAAGCTCATCTGACTGACCTTTCTTCTTTGCCCCTCTCCTTCAAAATGTCGTCCCTGCCTTTCAATTCAAAATCCGATTCACTAGCATCACCTCCCATGGTTGGAGCAACTCCAACTACAGCCTCAACGTATGACTTAGCAGTGATAGTAGTCTATACAAGTCTAAGGTTGGGTGCCTCACCCTTCCCATACTTCTCCCTTGCAGCTTTCACCCCACCACCACACATCTCACGAAGCTTCAAAGCCAACCTTTTCCAGCCTTGGCCTCTAACATCGTCTGGAACAATAATGATGCTTCTCCTGCCACCATTTCTATATTCCACAACGGCCAAATGTCTATCGAAATCATTAGAGGACCTCTGAGCAATATAGCCACTGCTGCCATAACTGAAGGTTTTGATGACATCCTTATTCACATCCGCTCGAACACCTCTTTCAAGGGACTATGCAACCCATTTCGTAGCAATGAAACTGATAAACAGATCCTTAGTCACATTGCTTCCCCTCTCAATGATGCATAAAGCGTTGATTCCTACATACTCACTCTTAAACAACTTTGTTTCTATGAGGACTGCCTTTCTATATCCCATCCTTAACAACTATAATATCCTTAAAAACAATGTAAAATCAACCTGGTGCTATTCCTCCATGAACGTAAGAACTGAAGAAAAGTGCACTTGTATGGAGAGAGAAACCATCTACTACGAAGAGTAGGTGTAAAACATTTATAAAAAAAAAAACTTACAAACTGTTATACTGGAAATATTTTCAAAATAATATATATTATTTTTATTATTAATAATATTTTGGAATTTATTTTTGGAAGTTATAAATTATTTTGAAAAGAAAGAAATTAGGGAAAGTTTATAATCTTATACTTATGATTATAATTATTTGGGTCTACTGTATGAGTTATAGCTGGTAAGTGGCTCAGTGGTATAGATCACCACTATCTACCTTGATGAATTGAACAGTCCTAGAAGGCAATTTTGAAATTCTCTCTCACCCGAAAGTGTTCATTTCTTAAAAAATTATTATTATGATATTTCATTTTGCAGAGAAAAAATTTCTAATTTCTTGGTTGAATAGCAAAATCTGACGGTATTCGTGGTCTAATTTTGCGTGTGCATAACGCAATTAGACAAATAGACTTATTCTAAACTTCATTGTATCTTAAAGGCAAATTCACTTGTAACACGTCTACGTACCGTTATTGGTGGGGGCGAATATTGTTTTAAGGAAAGCGACATTGTAACACCCATTTAAACAAAGATTTCTCTTTATTTTTTGTTTTGCAAACCCATTTGGACCAACATATGATAAAGTAGATCTACTTTACAATAAAATAATTTTATAATTAAATATATCATAACAAGTCATGTCAGGTTATGAGTTTATTTTTATGGGATGTTTTTGTGATTTTAGCATTTGTCTCTTTAAAATGAGAAACCAATAAATACCTGAAAGAGAAAAACTTCAAACTGGACGTGGTATGAATTTGCATTTTACACCCTCCAATAGAAAATGGTCACGTTGGGGATTTAAGTTATTCATAGTAGTTGCGAGTTGAGGCTAGCATCTCCTTTCTGTCTCCATCAATCATTCTCCTGAGCCTCTTCTCTTCCTTCTCCCTTTCTCTCTTATCCCTTTATCTCCTCACCCTAGCTCTCATCTCCCTTTAAATAGCTCTCTCTCTTTCTATCATCTCAAACTCATCACCCTTTTGTCCTTTCAAAGCGTTCTTTCTTGATAGATCCCATTCGTAGTTCTCTCTTTTTCTCTCATCTCAAACCATCTTGATAGATCCCAAAACCATTTCATTGCAAAAAATATCTCTTGTATTTACTCTTTATTAGTAACTATAGTTATATCTAATGTCCCTTGTTAACGTCATATTTTGCACGCTTTTGGGTCAGTCCTTGGCAACTTGGGTCTTCAAAGTTTAGCCTCAATTGATGCTGTGTAGAGCCCTCGACAGTGGTCCGGTGTGGCTGTACGGTGTCGGTGCATACATCCATGGCAATAAACAATATTTAAATGCAAAAAAAATAAAGAGATGAGCACACATATTTCCGTGGTTCGGCAGTAGGCCTAAGTCCACTGGAGTTTGGGAATGGAAAATTCCATTATAATAAGCTTGTTTACAGTCTCTCGTAACTTCTCATTTCTCACTATACAATGGAAGCTGTAGAGCTATTTGCTGGAGAATAAGTTCTCTTAAGAGCTTTTTGGTTGAAAAAGAAGTCCCAAAGTCCGAAGAAGTCAAAGTCATCCAAAAAAAAAAGTCTCAATCCGTAGGTTCCTCTTGCCTTTTATCTCCTACCCCCAACTTGTTTTAAGTCACTTCCCTCATGTTTCTCTCCTTACACCTTGCTTATCCTTCGTTTATGTCAAATCTCCCATTTTCCTCTCTTGACATTACTTTCCCATACCTACTGACACTTCCATGCCTTAGTCTCTTCTTGTCCCCTCTCATTTCTCTCATATTTTGTCTTTTAGTGAGTCCCCCAATTGGCTAGGCCTAATAGGTCAGGGAAAAACTCCTTTTACAGTTTTCCTGCCAATTCCTATCGAACCTATTTGATGGGAATTTCTTAGCTTGCTTTCTATCTGCCTCGCCTCATTCTGATGTGCTATCAGTTCTTCTGTTTATCAGTCTTTAGGTGGGGTTCTACCCGCCGAGCCTTTGTGTCGTCACTTTGTCTTACCGATTTCCTTTAACATTTTTTTCCTTTCCTATTTCCTTTAGCTACCTTTTCCTTCTATTTATGCCTTTCCTTTAGCTATTTCCTTTGGTTGCATTTTCCTTTCACTTATATTTCCTTTGGTTGCCTTTTCCTTTCACTGCCTTTTCTTCTCGCTCCTATTTCCTTTAGCCTTATTTTACTTTCCTATTTCCTTTAGCTGCATTTCCTTTTGCACTTATTTCCTTTAGCTCATTTCCTTTTGCTCCTATTTCCTTTATCTTCGTTCCTTTTGTTCCTATTTCCTTAGCCGCCTTTCCTTTCACTCTTATTGCTTTACCCTGCCAAGCATTTTTTCTTCCCTTTCACTTTGTCCCGCCGTGTTCCTTTTCTTTCGCTTTGTCCCACTTTTCTTAACTTTTCTTTCCATCTACTCCTTCCTTTCCTTTTGTTTTGCTTTGTCCCACCGCTTTTCTTTCCATTTGCTCGCTCCTTGCTTTCCTTTTATTTTGCTTTGTCCCGCCGCTTTTCCTTCACTTTTCTTTCCGTTTGCTCCTTCCTTTCCTTTCATTTTGATTTGTCCCACCACTTTTCTTTCCATTTGCTCCTTCTTGTATTGTTAGAGTGTTAATTTCTATTGGTAAAGATACATTTGATGGAGATTCCGTTGATGAAGATTTATTGGGTGGAGATTCCACTGATGGAGATTTTGTTGGTGAAGATCCTATTGATAGAGATTCTGCTGATAAATATTTCGTTGGTGAAGATCCTGTTGATGGAGATTCCGCTAATAAATATTTTGTTGGTGGAGATCCTATTCATGGAGATTCTGCTGATGAAAATTTTTAGTTTTTTGGTGGAGATCTAGTTGTTGAAGATTCTTTTGTTGAAGATTCCATTGATGAAGATTTCATTGATGTAGAGCCCATTGGTAGTGAGTTTTTATCTTCAGGTGGCCAAAGGCCGACCCGCACTCCTCCACAAGAGGGATAAGGTAACCTTTAAAGCCTATATTTTCCTTTTGCCTCGCGGGGAGGTAAGCTGCTGATGGCAATTCTATTGATATAGATTCTGTTGATAAATATTTCTATCTTCAGGTGGCTAAGGGCTGACCTGCACTCCTCCGCAAGAGGGACAAGACAATTTTTAAGACCTACCTTTCCTTTTTGCCTCACAGGGAGGTAAGTTGCTAATGGTGATCCCGTTGTGTAGTTTCGATTGATGATGTTAGTATCTTTCTCTTTATTATTCAAACGGTCTATAAACTCGACCCGCTCTCCCTCAGGGAAAGGTCAGAATGCCTTATGCCAAACCGCATTTTTCTCCCCCGATGAGGTAATTTAGACAACAATGTGGTTGGTCCGTTCCTTCACCACTCTGGGGGTCAGGGTAAGTATTCGGGCAGCCTCAAGGCTGAACCCGCTCTCCACTGTGGGAGGGGTAGGGAATCATTTAGGTCTACCTTCTCCTATGATATTCCGTAGGGAGGTAAAGTAATTCGGGTAATTTGTTACTGGATCTGCTCCTGCCTATTGATACCGTAGGAAAGGGTAATTTTGGGTTAAGCTAGAATTGATCCCACACTTCTTCATGGCTAGGGTTAGGATAAGTTATTCGTGTAGTCGTCAAGCTGATCCAGCTCTCCACTGTGGAAGGGATAAGGCAACCTTTTAGGCCTACCTTTCCCTATGGTATCTAGTAGGGAGGTAAATTATTCGGGCAATTTTGTTACTGAACTCGCTCATGCTAGTTGACGTTCATGAGGAAGGAAAATCCTTTGGGTAGTTGAGTACTAACCCGCACTCCACCGCAGGAAGGATAAGAAAACCTTTAAAGCCTACATTTCCCTCTATTGCCCCTCGAGGAGGTAATTTAGACAACGATGTGGCTGATCCGCTCCTTCATCGTGATGGGGGTTGGGGTAAGTTATTCGAACTACCTTGAGGCTAGTCCCGCTCTCCAGGAAGAGGAGGCTGAGTCGCCTGCTTGCCTATCATCCTTCGTGGGGAGGTAAGTTATTCGGACAGTCTGTTGCTGGACCCGCTCTTGCCTGTTGATATCATATGAAATGATAAATTTGGGTCAGGCTAGCGTTGATCCCACACTTCGTTGTAGAGAAGGTTGGGGTAAACTATTAGAGCCACCTCGAGGCTAGTCCCGCTCTCCTGGACGAGGAGGTTGAGCCGTCTGCTCGCCTATCATCCTTCATGGGGAGGTAAGTTGTTGATGGAATTCTCGTTTAGTGGAGTTGACTTTCCTGATGGAACTTAGTTAATTTTTTTGTTGCAGGTTGTGCTAATTGGAAATACCCTGTTGAGTCGTAAAACTGGTATTTCACACCATAGAAAATAATTGCTTTATTAAAACAAAATTCACACAAGTTTTTAAAGAGACAAACCGGGGCATTTAGCTGCCACGATTGATTTTCGCCCTCTATTGTTTGACTGCTGCTTGACCAAAATTGCCTGTAGTTGTTTTGTCATTTCTTCTCTTCCTCGCTCCTCATTTTTATTCCCGCTCCCCCCCCCTTTTTCCTTCTCCCCCTTTTTTGTTTTGGCAACCCGTACAGTATGGTGAGTCCGAGCAAATGAATAAACGGTTGACAGGTGTCTTTGACCCAGTAGCATGCATGGCTGTGAAGGGGTGTGGAGCCTTTATACTGTGCACTACTGTTTACCCTTGCACTTGTGTACTTCTGCATGCCCACTATGCATATGGCCATGGAGGGTCTGGCCTGCCACCTGCTTATGTGGCCGCAATGCATAGCACACATGTAGTGGCAGCGTAGCCTTTAGCCGTAGGGTGCTGTCTTGCCCATCTGTTGGTGGCCATGTGGAGGAGGCTGTGGAAAGGAGCTGTAGAGAGGGGCGAGGCCGTGCACATTTTTTAGGAGTAGCTCTACGACCGTGGAGAGTCTGTGTTCGTGGCCGAGGAGTATAAGGCTGCGAAGTTCAGTGGTGATAAGTGTGATTTTTATGTGATTTTTATTACTTTTTTATTTATAAAAAAGTGTTAGTTTTTCTTCAATATTGATTTTATTTTATTTTTACATATTTTTCTTTATTTTCTTGGATTGGAAGGAATGAGAAGATTTAGTATAAAAGAAGAGACTACTGATCCAAGCCGACAAGAGGCAACGAGATCTAAAAAGATCTGAGGAGATTTAGGCTAGGAGACTCAATGGCGACAAGAGTTAGGCGATGAGTGAGATATTTTACCTCCTAGGCAATAAGGCTTTGAACGATTAGATTAGACGACTAGTCTAATCGACCAACTTAAAAGATCAACCTAAATGAAATCATGAGCAACAACTAGTAAAGGGTTTGAAAGTAATTTTGATCAAGAAAAAGGGAAAGAAATCATAGAAGGAATCCACAAGAAGTCCAAATTCGGAATACACTAGGAGACAACCTGGACATGCTTGAATGTTTTGATCATAAATTTCTACTCACATATCCAATGGATACGATTCTAGATGGGTTGGAAAGCTATCTTAAATGGATATAACTTTATCTCCAATAATAATTTCTAAATTCTGAATCTTGGAGGGCGTACGAGGCTGTCAAATTTAGTCTTAAAAGTTAGGCCATTTTTTAGGCGGAAATGATGAAAACATTAGGGTTTCTTTTCTACCATATATAAACATATCATTAGCACAAAATCAAGAGGAGGTCTGAGTTTTAGAGTCAAATATTCCAGAGTTTATTCTTTAAGTTTCTTTCAAGGAGGCGGATTTGAGGAACAGAGGCAAGAGCCACATGCATGCTTTATCAATCGACTCCATCAAAGAATACTAGTTTTATTCTTTTTCTTTTCAATTTCATTATGAACTAATTTTATTTTCTAGACATTTGATGTAGTCTAGCATTGAACACATAATGTATATTCTAAGTTATTTTATTTTCAATATTCTCATGATTGAGTGTTTATTCCTTATTTTTAATGCTTGCAATTTTCTTGCTAATTACTGTTCAATCTCTTGAATCACAATGAGATCGAGAGGTGATTTGTGATTAGAGCTCTGGGATTAAGCACTATTAGTTGAGTGAAAGTAGAGATACTTTACTGCGATTAGTGTGATTTTTAAGAAAAATCTGAAGAACTTAATAAGTCTCTAATTAGTTGAATTCATATACAGATATGGAGTTATTAATTGAGATCTTTTTAGTATTGTTCTAGAGAAAATATTGAATAGTTAAGAGATTTTTATCATCAACTTGAGATAATTGGAATTCTATAACGAGGAAGAATAAATTGTGTGAGATTTGTTGGGTGAAATCCAACGCTCTAGATCTATTCTTATTATCTTTAAAAATCTAAATTTTAATGCACTTTTCTCAATTTAGTTTATAATCTATTCTTTAGATTTTGATTTTCCAAATAGTAATTAATTTAGTAAATTTTAATACTCAATATCATAATTATTCTTTGTGGGTTCGACATCCATTTTCTTTTAAAACATTTTACTACTTGTTATAATTTTGTGCACTTGCAAATATTTTTATGAGAACAAGTTTTTTACACCGTTATCGAGGAATAATTATTTGTTATTGATATTGATACTAGCTAGATTTCTACTACTTTGGATTTTATTTTATTGGTTTAAATTAGATCTCAGTTTGGTTTTTATTTTCAGGAATCAAAAGTGCATGCCCCGATCTAAATCATTAGAGCATACACTTTTCGATCTCGAGATTGAAAGAACCTTATGTTGGATTAATAAAGAGAAAAATAAAGAGGTCACTGCATCTAAATTTAATATGGCCGACCAGGAGTACAAGACGTTAAGAGACTATGCTATGCCCTCTGTCAATGGGGCGACATCTAGTATAAGGCGGCCAGCTATACAAGCCAATAACTTCAAGATCAAGTCAGCCATCACTCAAATGATTCAACAAACCGTCCAGTTTGGGGGGCTGTCACAAGATGATCCTAATGTCCATATTTCAAATTTCGTAGAAATTTGTCATACTTTTAAACACAATAGAGTAACAAACGATGCGATTCGATTGAGACTTTTTCTTTTCTCATTTAGGGAAAAAGCAAAAGTTTGGTTGAATTCTTTGCCGCCCGGCATCATCACCACCTAGTAGGAGTTGACATAAAAATTCGTAACAAAATATTTCCCTCCGACCAACATAGCAAAGTTAAGGAATGATATTACTATCTTCCCCCAAATTGAGGGTGAATCATTATATGAGGCATGAGAGAGATACAAGGATTTAGTGCGCAAATGTCCACATCATGACCTCCCAGCCTGGCTTCAAGTACAGATATTTTACAATGGTTTGAGACCCACAAATCGATCTATGGTTGACGCGACTGCGGGAGGAGCATTAATGAGTAAGATCCATGAAGCTGCATATGAATTTTTGGAGGAATTGGAATCCAATAACTATCAATGGTTTGCGGAGAAAGCAATCCCAAGAAAGACGACTGGAGTTTTTGAACTTGAGTCTCTTACCACATTAGCAACGCAGATGAAAAATCTATCACAACAACTAGATAAGATGAAAGTTAATGATATTCAAACTAATGTTGTTTGTGATCGTTGCACAAGAAATCATTCAAGTGTAGATTACCAAGTGGTGAATCCTTTTGCCCAACCGAGTTATGAACAAGCCCATTATGTGTCTAATTTCCAACGTCAAAACAATTCTTATTCAAACACGTTCAATCTTGGATGGAAAAATCACCCTAACTTTTCATGGAGTAATAATCAAGTGCCGGCTAGACCATCTCAATAGTTTCTACACCAAGAGAAGAAACCGACACTTGAGGATATGTTTATGCAGTACATGCAAAAGACCGATATGGTGATCCAAAACAACTCGGCTTCAATCCGCAATCTTGAGGCAGCTCCGTGGTATTTCCATTTATCAGCTTCCATGTGCAGTCGCGGGGCTCGTACGTCAACCCGTCGTGACCACCACCGAGCTGGCAGACCACGCCAGCAATCCTGATGATGCCTACCAGTTTCGGCATAGGCCCCCATTGCCGATGGGCGAGGGATGCCTAGGGGGCACGAGGCGTGCTCGGCCCCTACTCACGATGCATGGCATTGCTCGGGACATGGTAGCCGTGCACTGTGCACTTATGCACTACTTCCTGTGTGTGTATATTTAAAAGTACACAGGGCAATTGCATTTACAACTCAAGTGGCTGGGAAGTTTGGTTCCTGGCCTTACATGTTGGAGATATAAAAAAAGTGTAGTGTGTTCCTAGTCTTTCATGCTAAATATATATAAAAAGTACAATGCACTTTTAATCGCCCCTTTCTTACAGTAGTGTTTTTCATAAAAATAAAAGTCGAAAGGTTGAGAACACTGGGAGACTTTCATCTGCTCCTTTGGAAATAATTTAGCATGCCAAAAAATCGTCTTCCTTCTGCTTCTAGTCCCACAAAAAAAGCTTCGACAGCATACATGAAGAAAAATCTCATTCTTGACTTCCGAGTCGCTTGGAACAAGTTGTTGCGGACATACGAAGTACACGCAAGATTTATTACGATCCCACAGATGGCACCACTGTTAACATCGTGTTTTGCATGCCTTTGGACTAGGCCCTAGCAACTCGGGTCTTCAAAGTTAGGCCTCTCTCAATTGGTGTTGTGTGGAGCCCCCGGCATGGCTGAATTTTCTAGAGCAAGATTCAGATTTGGATCTTCAAAATTAAAATCTAAATTTAGAACATATCCAAACCCAAACACAACCTCAAAGAACTAATTGATGCTCCATTTTTAAAAATTCTACAATATAAGCTAATAGCGAGCCCAGAAGAGAACTCTTAAAAGCACAATAAAAGTTCCTATATTCTCAAATAAGAATTTAAAGTTCAAACAATAGAGGATTTCTCTAACTAATTGTACATGATATCCATCATCTTGGTTGTCTGGTAGAACTGACGCCAAAACTCTACTTTGGAGACGCTTCGGGGTGTGTATGATTAACACATTTTGTAACGGAAGGAGGAAAGGGGGATGGCTAGTAGCGTTAATAATCATCTGTGTTACTTTAAATAAATTGTACATAGCCTCCCCTACAGTTGAGCAGATTTCAAGCAAGAAAAGAGCCAAATTCTAAACCAATTCAAGGTCCCCTTCTTCTTGTTGCTCGGGTAGCCGTCCTTCATAGGAAGGAAGAAGAATGCGCTTTGTTTCTTCAACTTGAGGGGTAAGTATGCACTAATCAGTAATCACCGCGTCCCGCCCCTAGCTGCTCTCTACTTGAAAATGAGAAACCACTAAAAACTTGTTACGGATAAAGCTGGACTGAACTTAACAAAGTCTACGTGATATGACTTGTATAGCTGCAGAATTAATATGTAGAAACATTCGAAGTACAAATTAATATACAAGGCAGAGCATAACGTGAGCTACAATTGAACTGTTGAAATCATTTCTTTTGTGAGAGATGTTACAAGGATCGACCATCGATTCAGTACGGCCTCCGGTAGTCATATTCCCTCCAACCGTATTTCCTTCAGCACCATAATCCACATGCCATTTATCAAACTATCCTTAATTATCTTCATAGATGGTTCCTTCTTGATCCTCCTCTCACGATTGTTGAGAATCACAATACCATTCCTAATGTAGTGCCTTCAAAAATTTTTTTTTTTGAAAATCTCAATTTCATTAATTGATCATGAGCAAAGTTTACAACAAATAAAATAGAAACAAACTTGAGCAAACATAGCAGGTAGCAGTGTCACATTTGACAGAAAGCTACTGCATTACAGCATTTCGTTTGTTACTATGGATAAAATGCTAGAAGGACATTCTTCAAACGCATATAGGTCTTCTACACATTCCAGATCCTCTTTGGCTAAAGAGTGAGCTGCCATATTTGCATTCCTATGCACATGTGAAGCAGACCATTGGTGCACATCAATCAATAACTGTCGAGCCTCCTCTATGAGACAACCTCCCAAGCTCCAATTTAATCCACCACCTTTTAGAAGCTCCACAACTTGCTTAGACTCCCCTTCAAAGCAGATCCTTTGCATACCCATGTGTCTGCAGAAATTGACTGCTAAGAGTAGACCATAAGCATCAGCATCAAATGAAGAGCCTCTAAACAACCTATTGGCCCGAAGGGAACCAATAATTTGTCCAAAATGATCTCTTATTAGTACTCCTATTGTAACCTTCCCTTCATTTGTTTGAGCAGCTGCATCCCAGTTAATTTTGTACCAAGTTTCTGCAGGTTTAGTCCATTTCTGGTTACTCTGCGGATGTGTAATTGTTCCTGCCCTTGCCTTCTTCTGTAATTCCTTGTAAGCAGCAGCTTCAACTATGGCCAAGTTAGCCACCATGGTTGGATGTTTAAAATGATTATTATGAATAAAATCATTTCTTCTTTGCCATATGCCTTTCAGTATCGCAGCTACTTCCTCAAGTTCTGTGGCATTTAACAGTTCAACCATTGTAGACCAGATTTCAAAGAAATGCTCACTTTGGTAAGTCATCTTTTGCACCCTTTTTGCACTTTGGTTCCAAACATCTTGGGCTGAAGAGCATCCCCACAAAGCGTGTCCTGTTGTTTCAGGCTCCTGCTGACAGATTGGGCAGAAGGAATAATTCATTAATCTCCTTCTCTTCAGATTGGCAAACGTGGGAAGAGCATCAGAGCAAGCTCTCCATATGAACATCCTAGGGTTGCCAGATTCCCTGTGATCAACTTGCCAGATTCCCCACCTTCTCCCCTACTATGCTGTCTCATTCTCCTCCCTAGGGTTGTAATTAAGTCGGGTTGAGCTTTTGGGTGATCGAGCTTGGCTTAAATCAAGTAATTCAAGCTTTGAGCTGAGCTCATCAAAACATGAGCTCGCACCGAGTTGAGTTATTTCTCGTGTCTTGTTCTTGCTCTTTTAAAATATTGTTTTATTTTTTAATGAAATTGAATAGTTAAAAATACAAAATTACAAAATTACAAAATTTAATGAAATTTTTAAAACCAAAAAGTAAACCCTATATTGAATTATAAATATATATATATATATATATATATATATACATTTTATGAATAATTAAAAAATGGGAAAAAAGAAATTGCCTTTCACCTTTCTAAATCTCTATCTAAATAATTACAAATGGGATAAAATAATAAAAACTACATTAAGATTAAAAAAAAAAATTGAAAATTTATAATATGTGACTATGGACTATTGACTAATTATAAGCATTTTATATCATCTACCCATTAAAATTTGAAACTAGTCAAAATTTATCCCTGATAACCATATGTTACATGTCTACCTAACTTATTTATTAGAAATATTGTATGTTATATGTATATATTAGTTTTATAATGGTGATGTGTATGTGGTAGTATACAAATTATACAACAGCATCTTATATGAACATTTCTTTATGTAGTTCCTACATACTAATATATAAAGTACTAAGTGCCATCTACTAACTATTATACATCTTATAAAATAACTGCTATAATTTAATGGCTTAAGCACTTAAGTAACTAACGTATAATTGCAGAAAATATTCAATATATAGGTATAAATGACTAGACATAAGTAAATGGGTTACATGTTACATATTTAATTATAAAATTTATTATCTTATATTATTAAATTTAATATATATATATATATATACATATTTATTTACAATATCTACATAGGAATAATAAATATATGTGTGTGTGTGTGTGTGTGTGTGTATATTCAACAATGTATGAACAAGTTTTAATCGAATCGAGCTAACGAGTGGTGTCGAGTATAAACGAGCGAACTTTAACGAGTTTTAACTAAGTCAAGTCGAGCTTAATTGAGTATGCATCATTTACTAATTATCAGGCGAGTTTCTGCTTTCACGATCAAGGTTTTTTTTTTCTGATTATAAGTTCAAGTCATGCTTAACTAATTAACAAGTACCGAACAAATAACTGTATAGAAAGGTTCATTTATAGCCCTACTCCTCTTCCAAGCTTCAAAGACATTGTTCATGATTTCTTTGTCAAATCTCTGGAGGGCCAAATTTCTATTGTCAAAGCATTTACAGCCCGAAGAGATGAAAATTAAGTCTGACCATGTTGTAGTCGAAACAATAGAGGGAAAGGAAGCAATAACTTGAAACACCATTCCTCTGTTTCTACTGTTAACATCGTGTTTCGCATACATTTGAGTCAAAATTCGAAAACTCAAGTCTTCTGAAATAGGCCTGTAAAAATGGTGAAGAGTGCAACTAGGAGATGGTGGCCTTGGGGCCAGAGAGTCTCTAATGCCAAAGTTAGTAAGAATTCTTGGAAGTGTGTAAATAAGTAAATGAGTCTAGGGATCGGAGAGTTTTTTCGTACCTGGAACTCCATAAATGTGGCATGTAGCTCAGTAGTGGCGCCATTAATGTAGCGTGATTTTCTGACTTTTTGTCTATTCCTTGTGAGCCGTAGATGGTCTGATGTCGATGGATCGAGGGCCGTTTGCATTTTTCACCGTGTTCTATACAGGTTTCTGAGTTCTGAATGTAACCGCAGGCTGTCAGGCTGGCCTATCTTATCCACTACTCGACTCTCCTTCTTGGTAGATGCCTTGCCCCCTGCGCGGGCTCGGTGGCCTTTGAGCTAGATATTGGGCCAAAGACCAATAAGCTTTGTGAAGTGGGGAAAATTCCCTTACATCTACTTCCGTCCTATTCCTCAAAACTAGTTTTCCAAATTTGTTGTAAAACTGGGCATGTGGAAACCGTTTCAATGGAGCGATATATAATCAAACTCCTCACATGGCCAATGTTACTGAACGTTTTTCTTAGCATTCTCTCAACGAGTACGTGCACTGCTTAAGATTGGTGTAATGATAATGGTGCATCCTCACATATGTCAAATGTTCTTAGCAATCTGACACTAATCATGTTGTGGGAGCAAATGGTAATTCTATACTTATCTCTCAAATTGGTTCCCTTTCACCTTTCCTCTTTATCTTTGCTTGATGTTTTTGTTGTGCCTCAAATCACCAAAAATCATGTTTCCATCAATAAACTTACATAGGGGTGTTCATCCGGGTTCCGACCCGAAAATCCGAGTATACTTGGACCAGAACCCGGATTCCAAATCTGGACCGAAACCTGAACCGAGTTGGTCCAGGTTAGATCCAGGCCGAAACCCAGGTGAATCCGGGTTTTTAAAACCCGGAAATTCGGGTTCCGGGTTATACCTGGATATATTTTTTTTTATAACTAAAATCAATATGTTTATAACTTTTTTTAAACAAGAAAATGATGAAGAGAAATTTTTTTTTTATCAAAAAGCTTATATTTTATTACAATTTTTTCAAGAAATAATATTGTTGAAAAGCATTTATATATATATATATATATAAAAGCTTATATTTTATTAAAAAAAATTCAGGAAGTCATGTTGAAAAGCATAATACTAATGGATCGAACATTGTCCATAATGAAAAAAATATATCAAAATGGAAAACTAAATTTATGTCAAAAATAGCTAAATCTATAAACAACTAATTAACTTTTTAACTAAATGCATGTAAAAAAAAAAATCCAATATTCATCATGTAAAATGCATGCGACATACAAATCCACTACATATTACATTGTTTGAACTAATTTGCTAAGAACATTACAAAACACATATATTACTTTAATCAAACTCCAATACACAACAACAAACATGAACTAATTTGCTAAGACATTGAATGTCTGACATTCATGCTACCTCTGCCCTCCCCCACCCCCAAAAAAAAGGACTATACAAATGCTCTCCAGAAGTCTTCTCATCTCTAAAGAGAAGACAATATCTTTTCTCTATCTCTATTGCATGAGGATCCTTGAAGCACCAGAAACAGAAATCAGAAAGTGGATAAGATGATTCCAATGGATTATATGGAAAAATCTAATCATTCTGGACAAAGCCAAAACATTTGAGAAACATATTCAACAAACATCACTAGAATTATTTGTATGAAATTTAAGTAGTTATTACAAAGTTTTATGCTCAGCAGTACCAAATATGGCCGATGCAACAATAACCTCATGGAACTGCTCCAACTCTAGAAGGTAAGCTTCATCAATACATTAAATCCACTATGGTGCTTGGGTTTGCATCCTGTAACAAATCTGATAAAAAAAAAAAACACTATCAGAAAAGGACATAAATGTGGGATGTGTTTATAGCTGAAAAAATATATACAAGAAAACTGCAAAAAACAAAGATAATATTTAACCAAAAAGAACCCATAGGAACATAAGCTAAACCTACCCACAATGCACTGTCATTGACTCTTTTATATCAAAAGACTCATCTGCTTTAGACTCAAATGAAAAACAAAAAAGCCTAGAAAAAGATAAGCTACCCATGCGTATGTATCGGATTGAGTGGACCCTAGGTAAACTACTCTCAGTAATTGATTGTCTCAACAATTACTGAGATGAAGCCCAACAAGAGCTTCCATTGCAGCAACAGAACTTCTGGTCAATACCATTTTCGCGATTTGAGTCCAGTCTCACAAATTCAATGACAATGCAAGAAATTAGACTTAAAAAATGCAAATGTTTACCTTTAACACCCAAAGAAGAGTTCTTTAAATCTTGGATTCTCTAAAGTTTTTTGATTGCCTCGCCAAAATCCCCTTTAAAATCCACCAAACTCAAACTTAATATAAATTTCTGAAACTAAAAATTTCACAGAAAAATAAAAGGAAAAGCGAAACATTTCCAAGAATGAGGTAGACATAGCCAGAAAAACCAATCCCCTTGAGTTTTTAGCATCTGGGACCTCACTTAACTGAGTGGAAAGACACTGTTCCAGTATCAGTAGACCTTGTACATAGGATTCATCTGAAACGAAAATGGAAGAAGAAAGTGAAAGACTAAGTATGAGTAAATTTTTCATGAAACCCAACAAAAGAAATAGAGAAACGGTAGATCTGGCCAACCAAAACACTACTCACGCACTACCACAACATAACAGGTTATAGATCTGGGCAACGAAATAAAACCCAAAAAGAAAAGAGCAGATCTAGCCAAACGGCAGCTCTACTAGTCACCGGCAATGATGGCTAGGGTTTCGACTTCCCCGACACGCTCTAGATACGAAAAAAACCTCCCCCTAAGAGAAGAGATCTAAATGCTCAAAACAGAGAGAGAGAGAGAGAGAGGAACATACCGAGAGTAGGGAAAAGACTTCTGTCTTCTGTGGACAGTGGCCTCTGATAGCACCAATGAAGATGGTTGTGGTTTTGCGCTCAGTCGAGAGAGAGAGAAGTTAGACAAAGAAGAGAAGACAGAATGCTTCTTCCCTTTATTACCGCAAGAGACTGAAGAGAGAGAGCTAGGGTTTCGGTTTGGACTTTGGGCAAGAGAAGAGAGATCGAGAGCTAGGGTTTTCGTTTGACTCTTTGGGCGAGAGAGAGAGATGCAGAGCTACGGAGTCAAGGATGAGGGTTTGGAGGCTGGACATTGAGCGAGAGAGAGAGAGGACATCGAAGAATGAGGGTTTTTTTTTATATATGTAACCCGGGTACCGGATGTTAAATCCGGAACCCAGGTTTGATAACCGGATCCGGCCTGAATTAATCCGAGTTTTGTAATGTAGGTTTCAGCCCGGATCAAATCCAGGCCGGAATCAGGTTATCCAGGTTCTAGACCAGGCCGAAAAAAAAATTCGGTCCGGATGAACAGTCTTAAACTTACAGATGACAACCATTGCCAAGTCACTTTCATTCTTTTGAGATGATATTGAATTATTTCTATTTGGGTTTGAAGTTGTGGCATTTCTTATTCTTTTTTTTCTTGACCTCAAAGCCTCTGTTGTTTTCAGAAATTATCTCAATTTAATTTATCTCATCTCATCATTACAATTTTTTCAAACTTTCAAATAAAATAAAATAATAATTCAATTTTTTTAAATCTCAAAACAAAAATTATATTAAAAAATTATATTCTAACAATATTTTGACTTTATAATATTTTTATTCAACTTTCATTTCAACTCATCTCATTTCAACTCACAATCCAAACTAGATTTTTTTTTTTTAATTCAGCATAATCCAAATTTTAAAGATTTTTGAGCTTTACATATAGAAAATGAAAATTCCAATCTAACTAGGTATCTAATAGGAGTATTGTTATTTTAAAATATTTACATCACATACTATTTATGTGGCATTATTTAATTTGTAAGATAAATTTTAAAATTTGAATCTTACAAATCAAATCCTACCATTTAAGAGATATAGATGATGTGCTCTACATACCAACTTGAAAATAGAATAATTCTTCCAAATAAAATAACTAATTAGATTAGGCAGATCGATCAATTCACTAACTCATAGGTCAGTTCGAATATGACCCGATTATAATAGTGCCAAATTTAAGTCTACTCAAATTAACCCAAACTCGATTTTTCACGCCAACTTAATTATTTTGTGTCACATTCGCGAAATATTGTATCAAACATAGACACTGCAGCCCTAAATCGAAACTAAGAAAAATCTTATATATTACAAATTGGAGTATAAACGATAATTTCTATCAATTTGGAGGAAACTTCTCAAAGCTAATTTATTAGATGGTTATGTCTTTCTGAACATGCGAGGGATTTATGTTTTTTCTTTTTTTTTTGGTCATAAATAAGACAAACAATTCAAGTTCACCATTGGCTCATTTTCCTTTAACATAAAAAAATTCATTTTGTTTGTTAACCTTTAATCATATTAAATAAAATTATGTGTCTGCTTAAAGGAAGTATGATACTTGAATACAGCTCAATTTAGATTAATGGCTGGTTTGGAAACTTGGAATATCTCAGAATATCTATGAATAATAGTGAAATGATTTGTGAATAATAATAAAATAGTTTGAGTTAAGATGTTTTATTAAATTTTGGAAAAAAAAAAAGAAAAAAAGTTGAACAAAAATATTATAAAGTTCAAAATTGTTTGAATTTAATTTTTAATATTATTTTTGTTCTAAAATTTAAAAAAAATTGTATTATTTTTGTGTTTTGTTTAGAAGTTAGAAAACATGGGTTTTATATCTGAATAATGGTTAGATAATAATTACATACAAAAATTGAAAATTGAAAATTTGAAATTGAAAATTATTTTATATTTAAATGATGTTTTAAAATAAAATATTTGAAAATACCTAAAATTGTTTTTTTTTAGCAAATATTCCTTAGGAAGGAAGAGGACCAGCCAGCCCACTGAATTTCTTCATTAGAGATTGGTTTTTATTGTTTGTACGAAAGTCAAACTACTCTATGCTTTTCTCAGTAAGCTTTTACCTACCTGTGATCATATGAATGATTAAATTTGTTCTTCCTGTGGAATCGGTGGCAGAAATACCCACCTTATGCAGGATCCCAAAATAATGTTTTGAATATCAGATTGGATGTCATATCTGTCAAAGTATTAGAACGAAATATTTCGATACTAGTACCGTTTCGAAATAGTCGATATATTAATAAATTATATATATAAATTATATTCTAAAATAATAGTCTATATATGAATAAATTATATATAAATACATATTTATAAAAATTATAAATAGTCTAGTCTAAATTAGAGGTAAAAAAATAAGCTTGTAGTTTAAAAAAATAAAAATAAAAACTAAAAGCCGAAATATCGGCCGGTATTTGGGCTAGTACGAAATACATGTAGTACTTATACTAGACCAGTGGCCGGTACGACAAATACCGGCCGGTATGGTACGAAATTAAAAGCAATAACCCAAAAAGCTTTTATAATTCAAAAGTTCCCCTATTCTTTTTTCAAAATTCTATGTACAAAGAAATTGCCCCCCAAAAAATTATAACTCTCAAGTGTTTCCAAAATTTTCTAAAATCTGTATATACATGATCATAGAAATGTCTCTCTTTGAATTTTTTTTATTTTTTTCCTATACGGTCCGAAATTTTATTTAATTTCTATATATCATGTATTTTATATGATTTAGCCCCTTCAAGATTAATATCTTTTGCGCCAAAACTTTTTCAATTTGATGGGTAAATTCTAAAAAAGGTTAAAACTAAAATTAAATTTATGAGAATAATAAACTTATTAATATAGATTCCAAAATTTTTTATTATTCAATATTATGCTTGGTTTTGAAGGTTATCTTAGCAATTATTAGAGTTTGGTTTTGAGGAATCCAAAGTTGATTATTCTTTGTTTACATTTTGTACTAACACATTAAAAATTTTTGTGTTGGTCTACATAGATGACATTATTGTCATTGGATCCAGCCCTACTGCCATTCATTCTTTCATTGATAGCTTCAAGGAAAAATTTCATGTTAGAGATCTTGGACAACTAAGTTACTTCCTTGGTGTTGAAGCACAAAGAAACAGTGAAGGCCTTCATCTCAAACAGGCTAAATATATCTCAAATCTCCTTGACAACACAAAAAAGATAGGTGCTAAACCTCTGGCCTATCCTACAACTTCAGGAATCAAACTCTCCTCTCATGATGGAACGCTTATGTCAGATCCTACTGAATACAGGTGTGTGGTGGGTGCATTGTAGTACTGCACCATTACAAGTCCTGATATTTCCTATGAGGTAAATCAATTATGTCAATTTATACATAGTCCACGCGATTTGAAAGGCACAGTTGACTACGGCCTATTTTATGCACCTTCTGCTGTCGGCTTAAATGTTTTCTGTGACTCAGACTAGGCTGAAAATCCTGATGACAGGAGAAGCACCAGTGGTTTCAGCATTTTTCTAGGCAAGAATTTGATATCATGGTGTGCCAAGAAACAAGGTGTTGTCTCGCGTTCAGGCACAGAGGCTGAATACCAAGCATGGCTTTAGCTACAATAGAGGCTTACTGGATTAGAATGTTAATGAAGGAGTTCCAGATTTATCTTTCATCACTTCCTATTATTTGGTGTGACAACATCGGAGCACTCGCTTTAACCTCGAATCCTGTCTTCCATGCCCGAACCAAGCATGTAGAAATTGACTATCATTTCATTAGAGAAAAGGTAGTAAATAAAGATATTCTCATTAAACATATCTCTACTAAGGATCAGTTGGCAGAAATGTTTACTAAAGGGTAGATTGCAACTCGATTTCAATTTCTAAGGTCCAAACTTATGGTTCGCCAACTACCCATCAGTTTGTAGGTGGGTGTTGGAGTATGCACTGACTTAGTCAATGACCAGTTGCAAGAATCAAGTGAACAAATGAAAGTCAGTACAATAGATATGCAGTAGGCACTGATTATATAGCAAGAGCTGAACCATCTGCACACTTTTCTGATTCTATTAAACAAAGTGATAGACACTAGTTGTATATTCTCATTTGTACTCCTTAAACTTCTCAAGTTTGTTGTTTGTAAACCTCTATATATTACGATTCAATACAAAGTGAAAGGCAGTCAAACCAATCAGTTTAAACATTTTCTTGGTTTTTTACGTTCTGTTTATTTTACTTACAATTTTGTAAAAAAAAAAAAATGGTTGAGAGGTTTTCTCTTTTAGATTTTAGTAAGTATGAACAAATTTATTTAAAATCTCAATTGTAGCATTATATACTTAATGTGGTACCAAAATGTCTAGATTTTTTATGAGATTCTTATAATTAGCTTACGTAATAAAATGAAATATGTGCTTATGAAAAATTACCTGCTAGTATTTATTGAAAACACAATTTATAAAAATATCATTACAAAAATGATAACGGATGAATACTATTTCATGAAAGACTACTATAAAAAATCTAAAAGAGATGCTAAGTTGTATTTGTAGAACTTTATTTATACATGTATATGCAAAATTATAAATTCTTTTCTTCGAAATGAAAGCTCTCTTTAAAAATGATTTTACCGAAATTTATCTTTTATATATAGTTATAATTTTACGATTTAACGTGGGATTAAACTTAAGATTTATCTCCTTTTATTTTACATAAACGTTACACTCGAAAAAAACTGTCGCCCCCACATAAGAATGGCTCCACCACTGCGTGAAATAATGTCAATAAACTAGCTAGTCAAAAACGTAAAAATTGAACAAGAAAAAAACTAGCAATCATGATAAACTCAAAGATTTTTCAAAAAAATAAAAGAATATTTCTAAAAGTAAAAAGACTTGAAACTTTTTCGAAAATTTAGATCGAGGTGCTTCGAAGATTTCTAAAATATTTCTAGGTATAGAATTCCAGAGGGTGTTGATCCTGTTTCTTTCAAGAATAGTCGAAACACGACGGAAAACACACCCATGGTAAGTCCAAACATAGGCCCATTATTTGTCCAAGGAAAAAGATTCACATCCGCTCCTGTTGGACATCACCCAACCCATACTTTTGTAAAAAAACTAAAATACCCTCTATAATAAAACCAAATTTTTTATCCTTTTCACATTTCAAATTGTGAATTTTGAAATGGATGAGAGAGAATGAGAAGAGAGAGAGACGACGAGAGAAAGGGAGAGACGGTGAGGGATGAGAGAGAGAGTCAAGGAGAGAGAAAGCATCAAGGAGAGAGAGAGCATCGAGGATGAGAGAGAGACGGTGAGGGAGGAGAGAGAGAGCTGATGAGAGAGAGAAACCGAGAGGAGAGAGAGAGATCGAGAGGATGAGAGAGCGTCGAGGAGAGAGAGAGACCGAGAGGATGAGAGAGAGAGCTCGCGTCGAGGAGAGAGAGAGCGTCGAGGAGAGAGAGACCGAGAGGATGAGAGAGAGAGCTCGCATCGAGGAGAGAGAGAGAGACCGAGAGGATGAGAGAGAGAGCTCGCGTCGAGGAGAGAGAGAACTTTGAGGAGAGAGAGAGACCGAGAGGATGAGAGAGAGACGGTGAGGGAGGAGAGAGAGAGCTGATGAGAGAGAGAGAGACCGAGAGGAGAGAGAGAGAGAGAGATCGAGAGGATGAGAGAGAGAGATTGTGAGGGAGGAGAGACAGAGACGGAGATGAGTGAGAAAGAGCAAGGATGAGAGAGAGAGAGATGAGAGAGAATGTCTGTTGAGAGAGACGAGAGGGATGAGTGATAAAAAAAAATAAAAAATAAAAAAAACTGCCACGTAGGGTGTGCAAAAATGCACACCGCTACAGTAACGAATGTGTATCACAGCTTTTTGTCCAATGAGGCTTAAGTGGAAACAAGCAACAACCCATTATTAAAAATAAGTCCAAACATGGGCCCAATCCAACGAGACCAGAATAGGAAAGATTAAGAACCCCTAACACGTATGGTGGGTTCGGGCTCTTAGCCTTTTAGAGCATTAGCATCCATCTAGGCATTGATTTAGGTAATTTTTAGCTACAGGTGTCACTTTTTGCATGTTACCAATTTATTCAAAATCAAATCTTATGCCATCCTTCTCTTTATAATAATAAAGTATTAATATTTTTATGAGAAATTTTAGGTAGACCATGCACTTTTATTTTTTGTTTTTTTCTTAAAAATACAACAATCAGTCATTCTATCGGTAGACCATCGATCTCTGTAGAATGATCTTATTTTTATTTATTTTTAATCTATTTTAATGCATATATTAAATCCATCAAATTAGCTTTATTTTCATTATTTTAAAATAGAACCTATACATCAAAATATATCCTTAAAATAAAAGTATCAAAATACATTAAATTAAATTAAATTAAATTTATATCTTATATAGATAAATTTGTTGAAGAGAGAAAATAATGATTTTAAATTAGTTGCCTAGAGCTAGAGTGACATACAAATATGTCATTCTTTGTTCACTTACATAAATTAATCTCCCAATAAATAAAAGCCATTATTTGTTCGCTTTCCCTACTCTATAATAGGGTAAAAGATAGTGATATAAATTTTAACCAAAGAGTTCTTCTACTCATCATCTTTACACTACATACATTGTTAAGAGAAAAAAAAATACATGTGATTTAAGGATGATGAGTAAAATTTTTTTAACAAAAAATAGACTCAAGGTCGCATACCTGCACGGATGTGAATACTAAGGTGCAGTTTGAATAGTGAAATGAGATAAGATGGTTTTATATTAAAATTAAAAGTTGAATAAAATATTGTTAGAATATTATTTTTAATATTATTATTATTTTGTTATTTGAAAAAATTGAATTATTTATTATATTTTATTTAAAAATTTAAAAAAATTATAATAATAAGATGAGATAAAATGAAACATTTTTACTATATATTCGGGAGCTAACATCCCTATACAAGCTGTGAAAAAAAAAAATTAAAGATTGTCAAGAAAGGTGCACAGGTATCTTGGACGCTTCAATGATTTAAAAAGTAAAGGGAAAAGAAAATGCAAATGTGAACGCAAGCGAAATTATTTAAAGGTTTTAATATAAAGAGGGGATCTGTTTTTAGCACGGTGTGTAATACTACAAATACTTTTAAATAAGTTCTCATAAAAAGCAACTGTGTGATCTAAGCTTGTATATTTGAAATTTATATAAATCATTACTAAAAAAAAATGTGGGCTAAACGATCGGACAGCGTGAGCAATTTTGTTATTAAAAATATTGTTTTTCATACTAATTTTTTTATTTTTTTACCACACTTATTGATATAACAAATTTTAAATAACTGCTAATTTATATAGAATTATTTAATATGTCATATCAATCTATATACTAAGGGATGTCAAAATTAGGGGCGGCAGTATGTGACACGATCCATTAACCTAACATGAACACGATACAAAATTAACAAGTTTAGATTTGATGTTAACGGGTTCGAGTCAAAATAGGTTATTAAAAATATTGTTTTTCATTAACGGATTACTAACAGGTCAACTTGCATAACTCGTTTAGACCCATTAAATTTTTTATTCAAAATTACAATTATATCATTTTTAACCTAAAAACAAAAATATCCTAACCCTATTACGTATTTCCCAACTCTCACTTAGACCCTCACTTTCTCTCAATTCTCAGTTGAGTAAGTTCTCACAAATCACGATCACCTCCCACACTTTCTCTTGATTGTAGTTTTGGAGTTTTTATTGTTTGCATTGTAATTTTGAACTCAAGTAGTTATTTTTATATTTTTAGAAGATATTATGATTTTAACTTTTATGTAAATTTATGTTTAATCAGGTTAAATGAATTATTTGGGTCAATTCAATCTATTTACATAAATGGGTCGAAACAGGTTGTTTCGTGTCAATATATTTTTAATTAATTCATAATGGGTCGTGTCGTATCAATTTGTTATTTTAATGGGTCATGTTAGAGTTTGAAATTTTGACCCATTAAGTTTAATGGGTCGTGTTCGGATTGACCCATATCATATAATATACACGACTCGTTAACACGATTTGCCACCCTAATCAAAACCTAGAATGAAGAGTTATATAAATCAAATAAATTGAATTCCAAAGGTACTTTAGCTATTGAAATAACAACTCAATCAACTTTACTCCATTTCTCCTTTCTCGACCAAAGGTGTTGCCCTTTTTCATTTTTCTATCATTTCCACTTCCAAAGTAGTCAACAGCTCATGAAAAAGATAATCACCAATTAGAAAGATAATCATTTTGTGCTAAATCACAAAAGAAAAGGATGATCCAGACACGATTCATTAATGAATTACTAATGGGTCAACTCGCATAATCCGTTTAGACCCATTAAAGTTTTTACTCAAAATTACAATTATATTATTTTTAACCTAAAAACAAAAATACCCTAACCCTATTACGTATTTTCTAATTCTCTCTCAGACCCTCACTCTCTCTCAGTTCTCAGTTGAGTAAGTTCTCACAAGTCACAACCGCCTCCCACATTTTCACTTGATTGTAATTTTGGAGTTTTTGTTGTTTGCATTGTAATTTTGGACTCATGTAATTATTTTTAATACTTCTAGGGGATATTATGATTTGAAATTTTATGTGAAATTATATTTAATCAGGTTAAATGAATTATTTGGGTCAATTCAATTCATCTGCATAAATGGATCGACACGGGTTGTTTCGTGTTAATATATTTTTAATAAATTCATAACGGATTGTGTCATATCGTGTCAATTTTTTATTTTAATAGGTCATGTTAGGGTTTGAAATTTTGACCCATTAAATTTAATGGGTCGTATTCGGATTGACCCTTATAATATATACGACACAAACATAATCAAAATCTAAAATAACGAGTTTTATAAATCAAATAAATTGAATTCCAGAGGTACTTTAGCTATTGAAATAACAACGTTATCAACTTTACTCCATTTCTCCTTTCTCGACCAAATTGCCTTTTTTCATTTTTCTATCATCTCCACTTCCAAAGTAGTCAACAGCTCATGAAAAAGATAATCACCAATGAGAAAGATAATCACAACTCTATCAGCTCATGTTGAAGGCTTTTTTTTTTTTTTTTGGTGCTAAATCACAAAAGAAAAGGTTGATACAGATTACATTCTTTTATGATATTTATCTCATTTGTTCTCTAAGATTAAGACGTGAAACAACCAACAAACTACTATGGTTCATGCCAAAGAAACCCACTAATTTCATTTATTTGAAAAACATTGAAAAGAAGAAGGAAAACATCGTCCCCTATACTCACTTTGACATAATACCTGCAATTATGTACAAGCTAATTAACATGAGTATCCAAGCCCAAATCCCCAAAAAAGAAAAAAATCCCCAACAATTCTTGCCTTCGTGGGTTAGTGAAATGCCATTATTATTCTTCCTCGTCAACCATAAATTAATATTGAGATCCACTTTTAAGAAAGCCCATAAAGCCTGAATAATGATTGCAAATAATAATATTAAACTCAAATCTTACAAAAAACTAAAATAAATATCCTAAAAGTAAATACAAATTAATATTTTTACAAGGAAAATGCCAAAATCCCTAATATAATAATGAAAAATTTTATTTTTTTCATTTTGGACAGGAATTAAAAATATATATTGAATAAGTTGATATTTTATGGCCATTATCCTAATTTATCCTATCCTTCTACGAGCACTCTCAATGGGTTTTGTAAAATCTATTTTTATGTAAAATTTGAAAAAAAGTAGTTCAAAAGTGTCTCTAACGGATCATCTATTTTACATTTCGCTACAGTATTCAGCTACATTTAGCATGAACTGTTCACAAATGTAAAAATATTTTATTTATTTGTTTTCTTTTCATGTACTTTATCTCCCACAATAATTTATCTCTCTTTGTACTTTTTTTTCCAACAAACTATTAAATAATATAATATAAAAAAAATAGATAAACGGATGTATGGTATATTGTAAAAGTCAGTATATATAATAAATTTTGATGATATATTTTAAAAGATAAGATACATAAATGATCATTGAGAGTACTCTATTTATCTTGTAGATTATTCTTCTTTTTATGCGTCCAATCAGGCTAAGTGGAAACAAGCAACTTGAGTAGGAAAATAAGTCCAAACATGGGCCCAACCCAACTTGAGTAGTAAAGAACGGCAAGATAATATAATATCCCTACACAAGCTGAAAAAAAGAAAGAAAAAAGACAAACAATAGTGGTCATAAAAGGTGCACATGCAGGTATTTTGGACGCTTCAATGAGTTAAAAAGCAAAAGGAAAAGGCAAATGTGAACACAAGCAAGATGTTAAAGATAAAGGTTTTCATCTCGAGAATGAGTAGGTTGAGCAACTTAACAACCACACACCTTCACACAATGGGTAAGGAAAATGTATCTTTAACGTGACAATTTTTAATACGAGAAATGTTAATTTTTTTTTAATCTTAAATTTGTATTTAATTACAGTTACGTTTGGATAGTGAGACATTCTCAAGTATTCTATAAGTAATAATAATAAAATAATAATAAAATATTAAATAATAATAATTAATAATAGTAAAAAAATAAAAAAAAATAATGAATAGTAATAAAATATTCTAAAAATACTCTAAGACATTTTGAGTTACTGTTCATTTAAATGATTGCATATGAAATTATTTAATATACCATATCAACAAATATAACAGGAAATGCCAAAAACTTAAAACGAGGAGTAAACATGAATAGAGTAAATTGGATTCCCATTGCCCAACGCTTAACTATTGAAATAACAACTCTATCAACTTTAGCCCCCTTCCCCAAAGGTGTTGTCGTTTGCCATTTTTCTTGCAGCTTTTGCCACTGATTTCCAAGTACTCAAAAGCTCATGAAAAAGATAATCACCAAAGACAATGAATGCTCTTCTTTTATGTTAGTGACCAAAAACAAAAAGAAAAAAAGAAGTTCAAACTTCAAACAGATGACGTTCTGAGACGTGAAACAACCAAGAAACTGAAACTACGTAACATGATCGATCACTACATCCATATATAACGACGACTGTGACTGAAATGGATGAGAACCGCACAAGTGGCATGTAACAGGAGAAAATGATAGGCCATAAAACATGGAAAATGATTCACATACAATTCTTTAGGTCTCGTTTGGTTAAGCAGTTTAGATGAAATAAAATAAGATATTTTTAAAAAAATTAAATAAAATATTATTATAATATAACTTTTTTAATATTATTTTTGTTTTAAAATTTAAAAAAATTAAATTATTTATTATATTTTGTATGAAAGTTTGAAAAAATTGTAATGATTATATAAGATGAGATAGTTTAATTTTATGTAACCAAATCAACTCTTACAATTTACACAATCTGAACCTATTTTAAATGAGAAATATTTTTATAAAATAACTTATAAAAGCAACAACGTTTTATAAAAATACCTTTAATTTAAAATAGTGGTATAAAAAAATCGTAAAAATAATTGTATTTGAATTTGTAGATCAATAAATTAAGGCACATGATCATCAGAAAAATAAAAAGAAAAAATCTCGCCATGCAACAAATATCAGGTACAGTTTCAACAGTAGAAATAAATTATAAGTCAGAAATTACTGCCAGATAATTTTAAAATGATTAAAATAATATAGAATTGTGAAATGGGACTAAAAGCTCATGGATGAAGGACCCCGACGCAGACAAAAAACAAAAAAAAACAAAAAAACAAACAAACAAACAAATTAAAGACCGGAGAATTCAACCATAAAATTGGGAGATTAGGTGGTGGCATTGATCAATGATCATAAACTTCTCATTTGGAATAATAATGGAGTTTCTAGAAAGAGATGGCCAGCTTGCTTGAGAGCTCGTCGAAAGGTACTCCCATTTTTTATTATTGAAAAATTCTTTAACTTTTAAATTTATTATTTTCAAGAATATTATTTAATGTAATAGATCATGACGGATTCTTGTGTAGGGGCTGATATATAAAAAATTCATTTAGAACAAAAGTTAAAAGATAATTAAAAGCGTACGTACATAAAAATATATCTTGCTAGCTACAAGTTTGAATATTTAATAAAAAAAATAAAAAAAATATCATTCATTATCTTTCAGGAACTTCATTCACATGAATATAGACTACTGAATAATTATAATCTGTAATTAAAAAGTCATCTTCCATTTCATACTGATGGTTTAATTTTTCCAGAATACGTACGGATACATTTCCATTTATATATATATGTATATCAAATTTATAAGTGACACCTTTTAGATATGCCTCTATTATTTCAATGTTGAATTCTCAATACTAGGACTTTTTTTTTTTTTTTGAAATACTCAATACTAGGACTTGAAGTATCAATACTAGCGGTGGTTATTTTAATACAGAACATTATAATATATTAGAGTTGAAGTGTCAATATTAGCATTAGATCAGGCTGCAGGTTCAAATCAAAGTCTATTTTCTTGAAAAAAAGATTCAATAATTTTGACCTACCATGTTGTTCAACCTAAGTTTTCAAAGTAAGAAACTAAAGAAAATGACATATATATCATGAATAACCCATAAAATTAAAATGTAGAAACTGGCTAATTTAGCCATTTGCAAATTGAAAGAATCTGAATAAAAAGGTTTTTAAGTGTGTATATATATATGACCAATAAGAAATAGAATACTAGCAGTGGGTCCTTTTTCACATCATCTTACTGCTTTCCTTTTTTATTTTTTTATTGTTAATTAAAATAAAAAAAGAGTTCGTCTCTTGAATTTTTATCTGTAGAGATTGAGTCATCTCTTCTATAAATGGTGAGATTAAATCTCTATTTAGACAAAGAGTGTTATCTTTTAGACGTTTGTCTGTAAAGAGTATTGGCAATAGTGAAAACTAAACTAATTACAAAAGAAAATAGTGTACTAGTGGAACTCCAAATGTATTATTTTAGTTTATAATGTCATGTTTGTTGCGGGGACATATTAGAATGTATCCAATCATGGATGTAAGTTTTTTTTTATAAATGAATGATGGCAATTTTCCTTCAAAAAAATAGAATAAACATGAGATTGGAAAAAATTTAAAGTTAATACACTCTTTTACCAGAAGATCCTCCCCTTAAGAGCATTCACATTGGCATATGAATCTGCATATGCAAAGTCATATTTGTATAATATGAACCTAAATTTCTCTACATTAGATTATGCATCTCTAAATATTTGCATAGTTATGAATAGTAATTATACAAATTTAGAGATCTACTGCTCACTCTACCTAATATATTTTACTAATTCTTTCTCTCTTCTACCAAACACTCTTTCTCTCTCAATCGACAACTTCCATTGGGGTTATTTTCATCCCACTTCTCCCCCCACAACCCACAACATGCTAATTGCAAACTCTATATAAAAAAAAAAGATTAAGCAAGAAATTAATAATAATAAAATATTAATATTAATATTATTAAATATTTATATTATTATTATTATTATATTTGACTTATCTCAAATATGTATAAATCAATGTGAAAATTTTACTTGAATAATAAAATAGATCTTTAAAAGAGATAATTTTACATATGTATATGTATAAATTAATGTGAATGCTTTTAGAAACGTATGCCTATTTTGTTTTTCAATCTATTATTAAAAATAATTAGATATATTTTGGTGTAATTTTGTAAGTCTAAACTCTTGAGGAGAGAAAATTATTTTCTGTATTTTTATTAAAAAAAACCATTAAAATTTCAGAAAACCAAAAAACAACGAAACACTTGAGGCAGGAGACTTTCAAGGAAGACTTGCTGTTACCTAGCTACTAGAATTAAGTCAAAGAACGTGTACGTGGCCGTTTCGTCCTACTTTTCTTTTTTCTTTTTTCCTTCTTTTATGCACATTTAAAAAAATGTAAAACTCCTTTTTTTTTTTTGGGAGGAGGGGCCCTGCCACCTTAGACTTGTCTATGCACAAAACCTTGTATCATGTATGGAATAATGTTGGATATATCATTATTAACAAGTGGAGGCCGAAAATGTTGGATAATATAATTTAATAATTAAACTCACTATTGTCTATCGGCCTAAATTTTAGTGATATTGGTGACTAATATCAGATTAATAATCCTAAATTCTAAATTAGTAAATTTCACTCCTCTATCTTCAATTTTAATGTCAATTTGTTTTTCTAATAAGTGGTTAATCAACATTCATGTGCCATATGCGAAAAGGAAAAACAAAACTGAACAAAATGTAATTAAAAATTTGATGAATGATGCCAATTCTGCTCGATTCCTTTCTTGATCAACTACTAGGAGTCGACTTCAGCGGTGACGTCTTAGGACTGCTTCAAAATTACTTGGTCGCTTTTCCATACCTCCTATACAGCAACCTTTTTCTAGGAAGGTTCCCGTGCATGCAAACTGCCACTGTGGCCGGCCGCCACCCTTTTTACCTTCTTCTTCACCAACTTGTCAGTGGAAAGACGTCAGTCAAGGGGAAAAAAAGGTGATACAGACATTTGCCTCGTGACGATGATCGATTGCAGCTTTATAATGGCCGCTCGATCTGTTTTGATGACCAAATTATAGTCTACTACTCGCTTTGAAATTCACCATTTACTAAGTAAAAAGCATATAAATGACTTTTAGGATATATTTGGGGATAAAGATAAGAAATCTCATCTTATCTCTATCTCATCTTATCATTATATTTTTTTTAAATTTCTGTATAAAATATAATAAACAATTCAACTTTTTTAAATTCTAATTTAATTTTTTTAAATCTCAAAACAATAATAATATTAAAAAATAATATTTTAAACTTTTATCTTAATACTATTCACAAAACTTTTAAAAATTCTCATCTTATCTAATCTACCAAGCATAATCTTAGCCTTCATGTAACTATTTTCCTCTAAGTCGGTGATCATCAGTGACCCTTCTTCTAAGTATGTTTCTTTTCTTTTCATTTTGAGGGTATATACCAATATTTTAAATTATGTTTATGTCAACATATCATTTCAGTTTAAGTAATAAAATAAAATATTTCAATACTCTTGGTATACCGTTTTGGGTTATATATATATATATATATATATATATATATATATATATATGGAAGAATTGAATATTTTTAAAATGAACATACACTAAAAATATTACAAAAATGTAGAGATATTGGTGCCAAAAAATAATATTAAAAAAATCATAAACTTGAATAAAGACACCAAAAAAAAAAGAAGAAAAAAAAAAGAGCCACGCTAGAAATTATTATAAATAATGAGATTTAAATAAAATAAAATAAAAAACGAGGGGAAATATTTGAAGTTATAAAAAAAAATTAAATTATATAATTTATTTTAGATTTTAAAATTACATGAATGCTAACTAGATTTAAAATTTACAAAAATTACATACAAACTTTAAAAAATTGGCATTAAAACAATTCGAAAATGGCTGAAACGGGTCGGAACAGACCGGAACGAAACGAAATTTGGAACAAAATCAAATGATGATGTATAGTTTATGGGTACTGTACCGGAATGAATAATTTCGACCGTTTCAACGAAAATGAAACAAAATTCAAAACTATAATATATATACTGTACACCCTAGTCCCATACACTACAAGGATAATTTCTTCAACGGCGTGAAATATAAGAAAGGAATACAGATATTCCCGTGTTGACTTTATCCTGTTATTCATTAATCTTGAAATTCTATTTCTTAATAAACGAAAAAAGATAATATCACATACATTTTTTTAATCAACCATGCATATACGATCTACTTCCGGATATGAAATGAGTTTATAATGTAAATAAGCAAGTAGTAGTTGTGTTGATTGGCCTCCACAACATGTGATTCATTTGAAAGCAGAGTCTTAGCTATCTATTATTAGTTCAAAGTGAAGTTAGACACGTAAATGACGAAAACAACACCCATGATTCGATGATTTGTTACGACAACCGCATGAAAATACTTCTCTTCTTTGATTTGATTTGATTTGGCTGATCCGAATAAACAATTTAGTCATGAATGTCGTGTTGAATTCGCCGCTGAGCCACATTTCTCTTCTGCAGAATAGCCTTTAATTTCTACTCACTAGATAACTCCAAAGACAATAAAAGCCGACCAAGAAATATAGAAGATCACCAAAATGAGAAAACTAATGCGCCGCGAACTCCACACGTGACAAACGTAAGAGTAGTGTTACAGCTATAAAGGAATTATACAAAAGTAATATCACAAACTGACGTGACTTTATATGATCTATTAGATCTATTTTACAATAAAAGTAACTTTATAATTTGACAAATCACAACAAACTACGTCAGTTTATAAGATTATTTTTATATAATCACTTTATGACTAGAGGATTTCACTCGTAACAATACCAACCTTTTTTTTTTAATTTCCTATCTTATTTAAATTTCAAGTTTTACATAAATAACATTAATTTAAAGGGTTTTGCTACACAACTTCTATCACACTCCACACTCCACATTTTTTTAAATTTAAAAAAAAATTATTTTATTATTTTTAAACTATTTCAAATTTTTTATTCACTATTCATATAAAAAATATTTGATAAATTAAAAAAATTATAAAAAAATATGGAGTGTAGAGTATGGGTGAATAGTAAGAGGTTGTGAAGATTTTTTGTAATTTAAAAGTCTACACAAAGTATTGTAAAAAGAGTCCTCTTGCATATAGCCGTAGTTGTGAAAAATAATACTAATAATAATTACATACAATCACAGCTCTGCCTCCGGAAATTCAATATCCCTAACATCTAGTAGTACATCCGGCTGAAATAAAGATGTCCATCATCTCGAAAACTCATAATTTTTTCAACAGTATACAATAGAGGCAGGAAGAGAGATTCAGAACGAAAGAAGACACAAGATGGAGAAACAGAAGATGAAAAAACAGATTCTGTTGAGCGACTTAGCAGCCTGCACTACATGCCTTCTGACTCTTGGACTATCGTTCCCTGAAAGATGGTATGAATTTGGATATGTGTATACGTTTGTTATGGTGTTTTTGAACACCCTTGCATACACCATTTCTCCAAACACACCAATCCGTGAATCGAACATATTTGTCGTTGTATCGGCTGGGTTGAGCATCGAAAAAGTATTGTAATCGCCTGAGTTGGGGTGTTGATACGAATAATTTTCCTGGTAAAATTGCTGAGTTGATCTTGGTGAGTCAAAACCACTAGCAGGACCAAGAGGTCTTGGAGGTATGACTATCCCAAGACTAGGGGCTTTGCCTTTAGAAAGTTTTGTCGTTTTGCCCTTGCCATAGAGTGGGACTAGGGATGTTTGGGAAATCTCAGTTTTGCATACAGGGCATTGCTGCTGTTGCTGGTCTTGATCTTCACAACATTCGCTCTGGAAATGAAGCCATTTGTAAATGCAGGGCCAGCAGTACAGGTGACCACAGAGTGTCACCACTGGATCTTGCACAGCCTCTAGACAGATGGTGCAATCAAAGCCATCCGAGGTATTATTTTCAGCATATGCGAATGCATCAGAGACAGATTTCCACTTGTCTAGGGAAGACTTGTCCTCTCCAAATGAGTCATTTTGAGACAAGGCCTCCTCAAAGTACTGCTCTATAGCCATTTATCTGTCAATGAATATGTTTTCCTTTGATGTCTAAATCTGAGAACAAAAGGAAAAAGAAAAACAAGGTTAGTAAGGATGCAAAGAGACAGAGAGCTTGACACAAGAGATGTATCTCTGCAACCAAACACACCTCAGACAGGCCAAAGGGCAAAAAGAAACATAGGATTCCATCCACCCAAAGGGCAAATTAGAATAATTAATAAAATACCCGGGGCCCCTGTTTAATAATCGAAGTAGACTTTTATATGTGACGATAGAGGCAGTATTAGAGATTGAGACATAAAGAATTATTGCCACTGGTCCTCCTAGAAAGTTTTGATCCACAAATCCATTCCTATGTCAGCATATAAATCGGTACAGATATTAAACAACTTGAGGAAATTGAATCGAAATTGCTTTCTAGAAAGATTCAGACTTGATTCAGTAAAAGCTTTAAATCCGAAATATAAAAGTAATTGGATTATTAAAATACCATATCCAGAAGTCCGATGCAGTATTAATCAACTTCTAAAAACATCAAAATATCCCAACACCATCACAAAACAGAGAAACCAAAAAATCTTCTTCTTCTTATATTCTGTTCTGTGGTAAATTAAGATATGGCAATTGTTGGTAGGTAGGAAATGGGTGAACAAAAGCTTCCCACATAAACCGAAATTGCTTAACTCCCATCTAACTGCTTACCCCATCAAGTTTCAAAGGCCTGAGATCTTTAACACCTCGTCTATCCCTAATAAAGATATGATTTTTAAGGTGACTCAGAAAGAGAGGGATAACCAACATAATCATCGACGTTTTAACATCGATCTCAGAACGAATTAGCAAAGTAGGCAAATAAGAACTCAAGATTATATTATGTTTCAAAAATCTTCCATTATAAGCATGTGTATAAAAGCAATAAACTTAGACAATCAATAGAAAATATCATATTGATAGGATAAGATCCAAAACTCCCTTAAAAGAAAGACAACTAGCTTCCTGATGACCCAATAAAGAATGCAAGGCTTAAGCGTGGGATAAGATTTGAATCCCGCTTAATTCTTATGCGAAGCAAATAGATCCTCAAGAAGTGAATCATAAACTTCAAAAAGTGCCTTATCTCGATGCCTGTAATTTTTATTCAGAATTAAGGAGACAGAAAACACAAACAACAAGGAAACCACCATAAAAGCATCAAATCCCACCGATGAAATACAATCAATGTTCAGGAAGAGCCGACCCACAAATAAAAAAGAGTTTTAACAGTTCTAAAACTGCATCTAAACTACTCCTTGGAAAGAGACAACAGGGTAAGCAACATCAGTCTTCAAGCAGACACGAGCTTCGCGCAAGCTGTTTTTGATTTTTTTTTTTATATATATAAAAAGAACGGTATTTGATCGAGATTGATGAAAAACGCAGAAATTTCACCCATTTTTTGAGTCAAATGAGCTCCTTAAAAGCATCGACAAGAAGACGAAAGATTCAAGTAAGAGACAGAGGAAGCAGAAAACGACACAAACCCAGCTAGCGAATTCTGGGTTCCTTTTGCCAAACCCAATAAAAACCCAGGTCCCTTTTGGTTAAACAGAGAATCTATACAAATTTCCATGGAAACGAAAAGTCGCACTCTAATAAATTTCGCGGACTCTTAACTCTTAAGAGACTGATTTTTCTCTTTTTGTTTTACGTTGTCTTTCAAGACCCGTTTTGTTGGAGTCTATTATAACATATAAGCAAGCAAGTTGGAGTCTTTGATCTCCGAGTAAATATTTCTTCAGAAGAGTTTCCATTGAAACAGAGATAGAGAGAGCCATCTCAAAGGATTCCAGAGCCGGATCCGAGCTCATTAGACCCTTGTAACATACATACACTGATGCACAGACACGGACGTGCGTATATGTTTGTGCTGTGAGACTCTTACGCAAAGATAGAAGAGAGATAAACAGATTGGGAAACGTACCGAAAAGATGAGAGATTGATTTGGTTTTTGAGATGTGTCCGTAGCTTGATGGCAATGGCGAATCAGAGACGGAGAGAGTCGAGAGGTTAGCAGTGGCGAAAGGCTGATTGAGAGGAGGGAATAACGAACGGCGGCTTTTATAATTGAGAGAATAGTATTTTGTCGTCAGGATACTTACGTGTCACGTCAATAATTTTTTTTTTTCTTTCATAACCAAACAATCATTTCACCGAAGAAAAATTCATTTATTATTTATTTATTTTATCATTTTATGATATAATATTAAATAATAAATTTTTAAATATAAATAATAAATAATATTCAATTATCTAATATTACATCACTCAAAAAAGAAAAGATGGAAAAAAATTAAAGTGACGAGTAGGATCTCAATTCATGTAAATCTTCTTTAAAAAGGAGACGCCCGACATATTGTCCCGTATAAAAGTACAATTAGAAAAAAGAGAAAAAGTAATATGAAATAACCCTAAAAGAAAAGTTATATTCTCACCTCATTTACGTGATTAGGCGGTTTATAACCGTTAGATTAATAAATGAATTGTAATGATTTTAAATAAATTAAATAAAATATTATTATTTTATAATTTTAAAAAATTAAATTATTTATTATATTTTATATAAATATTTAAAAAATTATAATAATAGAATGCGATGATTTTCAATCTAAATCGGAGCCTAATTTTACAGACATTTTAATTATTTCATCCATGAGATCTAAATATCATAAATATAAATATTTTTTAATTTAAAATATTAACTATATTCATTTAATTATTACTTAATTTTTATAATTTTCTTCAACCTCCAAATAAAATATTAAAAATAATTTAATTTTTTTAAATCTAAAAAAAATTAAAAAATTATATTCTAACCCCTTTTTAACATTATAATTTTTTATTCAATTTATTCACTTTCATTTTTCAAATCTACATAAAAATCTTAATTCAAGCAATTTCATAACTATTTACAAATTATCTCACTATTATTTACAGATTTCTCATCTCATATGTATAACCAAACAAGATCTTAAATAATAAGATTTGATTTATAAAATTTAAATTTTAAAATTTATTTTCATTTTCATTTTTATTTAGTCAAAATGAAAATGGTGTCAGACTATACATACTTAGGGCTCGTTTGGTTGTAAGATTCAACTAAGATCAACTCAGTTTAGTCTAATTTTAAACTGAATCTAATATCTAAACACTCAATTATCAAATTATTAAATTCATCTCAACTCAAAACCTCTTTACACGTGAGACCCACAATATTTTTCAACTCAACACATTTTTATACATGTGACTCACTACATTTTTTAATTTCTCATAAATAGTACTAAACTCATCTTAATATTCAAACAGAGCTAAACTCATTTTAGATGGATCTTACATAACTTATTTCACCTACTTAACTCATTATTATTCATAAAAAATTCAGTTCAACTCAATGTCCAAATGCAGCCTTAATGATTATACCTAGGAAATAATCACCATCAAAGTCGGGTTTTACTCTTTTGTGCGATTCCATTGGAGGATTGTGTTAATGCTAACATGACTAATATGATGTTTTAGATGGAGCTTCCTTGGTCGTCTTCTTCTATATTCTCATAATACCAAACAATGACAAATGCATGTTTTCGGTAAAAAATATAAATAATCAATAAATAAAAATAACAAATATGTTCTAGAAACGTCGGAAAATGCATGATTGTTAGAATTATTGTCAAATGGAGCGGTGCGTTGGAGCACATATGCATGGTGGAAGGATGATCTGATGGCGGGCGTGCCAAATCAGCAAGGCGGTGGGTGTGGCTGTGGGTTGGTGGGCGATGCCATACTTTTTTCTTTTTTTTTTTAATTCTTGTTTCCGTATTTTATTTCATTATTTTTTTTACACTAGGCTAGCTTCCTTCATTTATTTATTTAAGTATGGTTAAATATCCTCCCTTTTCCAAAACTCTTTCCTTTCTTGGTTAGAAAACAAATACAACTATCTTCATGCCAAGACTATTTACTTTTCTTTTTACGTATAAAACTTATTTTACTATATTTTTAAATTTAAATCTTGAACTTTCAATTTTATAATTATCAATATATTAAAAACTGACACATGAATAAATAAATTTTTTATAAATTTTTCTTAAGTATAGTTAATATTTTAAACAAAATACGGTGTTGGTCATCACTAAGGTACAGTTTGAATAAAATATTATTATAAAATATTTTTTAATATTATATTTGTTTTGAAATTTTAAAAAAATAAATTATTTATTTTCTTTTATATTAAAATTTAAAAAAATTATAATATTTAGATGAAATAAATTAAGATAAACTGCGAATAAAGAACTTGAAAATCAAAAGCTGAAGGAATGAAAGAGCCGACCAGTGGCAATGGAAGTAGTTAGAAAGAAAAATTGTAGTTTTTTTTTTAATTTGACTGCTGTTCAAATTTGAATACCTTTATAAATATTTCTCGAGATATTTGCAGAAATGTCGCCTTGTTCTCTCTCCCGCATGTGGAAAGTTTGATCATTGCTGCTCATCAAATAATAGCTTAATATAAATTTTTTTTTATCTCATTTTAGCACATCTCAATCATTACAATTTTTTTAAAATTTCAAAAAAAATAATATTAAAAAATATATTTTAATAATATTTTATTCAACTACTATTCGAAATATCTCATTTCATCTCATCTTATATGAACTGTCTATCCAAACCTAACCTAAACCTAACCTAAATACCGTGCACGTAGAAATTTGCAGAAACATCGCCTTGTTCTCTCTCTCTTGCATGTGAAAAGTTTGATGATCACTTGCTGCTCATCAAATAATAAATATCGTGCACGTTTTAAATTGTAAGAATTAGCAAACAAAAGATGCATGCATATTGCATGGCGTAGCTAGCCAAAAAAATGTAAATATAAAAAATAAAAAACATGTAGAGAATTAGCCAGCTTTATTACCGACACTTGTGATTTGAAAAATGTTAGTACAAACTGCCAGACCAATCTATATATGGGGATCGAATAAGAAGAATTGTGAAAGGGCACGTACGTTGCAGCTTGGTGCGTACATAGGAAGATCAGAAAGAAATCGTACGTGGGCAAGGTGCCAGAAATTGGGGGCAGCTAGCAAGCTAATTGCATCATGCAGGACTCTAGCTAGCTAGCTAAGTTATTATCTTGATCATGAAAGAAATTAACTATCTAATCATGGGTTAATTATCATAATTCGGTTAGTGGGAGGTTAAGAGTTCTACAAACTTTCCAAATTATCTCACCATATCTTATCTTATCTTAATATCTAAATATTATTTAAATACAAACATTTTTTAATTTTAACTTTTCAACTTTTTTTCATTATTACTTAATCATTATAACTTTTCCAAACTTACAAACAAAATACAAAAAATAACTCAACATTTTTCAAATTTCAAAATAAAAATAATATTAAAAAAATATTTCTTATAACCCTTTTTTAACTTTAAAATTTTTTAATTCAACTTTTTTTCTCCCATTTCTGAAAATCATATAAAATTCTTAACTCAAACTATTCACAAATTTCTCATCTCATCTCATAATGGAATCAAACGAGACAAGCTGGTTGAGAGGCTATATTTATGGAAAGATAATTTCAATTTGAGTAATGCTAGATATTGTACAAGTACCACATACTCTTTCTCAAAAAGAGTGGGGTTCACCATTAAAAAAATTAATTTTTTTTATTAAAATTTCATATTTGCTCAATTTTTCAAAAGAAGTATACGGCGCTTATGCAGTATATGACTACAAATATAATTTCTCTTTCAATTTTACTTAACTACATAGCTTCATTTTAATATGAGTAGTAAACCAATAGTAAACTAATTATAGGTTTATTATTTTTCTTATGGAATAACATATATAGGAGTATACATATATATATTGTCGAATCACATAAATTTAAATTTTTGATATTGCTTTCTTATAAATTAGTTTCTTTATTTTATCAACTATAGCTACACATCTCCACCATGATCATCACCATTTACTGGTCATCCAACCAATTATCGTCGACCATTGAGTCTGAAAATGGCATCAACAAGTATGCATGGTGAGTAGTTTAATTTGTTCATCCAAACTAATTAGGAGAACACATACATAGGTTACCTTTGATGGCCTAGCAATTAATCGTTTTCATCAGTTAGTAATTAAAACCTATCTAGCTGTAGCCAATATGTACGAGTAACAAATTTCTTGTCTTGAAGCCAATATGAGGCCCCTGATCAGCTCGAATATGAAGAAACTAGAAAAGATGTTCCTAGCTATGATTTTTAATATTGAATCTAACTCTTTTCTGGAATGTGAAGAAGAAGATGTTCCAAAAGCTTTAATCACACTACTTATGTGACATAATATTATTGTAAGTAGCTAGCTTAATTTAATTATGTGGCAATCACTTAAATAACAACGGGTACTTAACATTTATCATATATATATATAATATAATAAGTGCAACTAATCTGACAAGATCTAGAATGGAAGACAACACGCATTTTCCATCCCCTAGTTATTGGTGTAGTTGGTATGAGTACTAAATTTCGACATATTGAAAAAAACTCTTGAGACTTCAATGATGTGAAGCGTGAATTTTGGTCTTGAAATGTCAAAAACTCAGGCTCCAATTTCATATGTTGCGGCTTCGGAGTCAACAATATAAGTAATTGAAGAAACATTAGGAGATCGATGCCAATTAAGTTGATACTTCATTGCTAAATGAGAAAATGGACAAAAGTCGAAGCTGGTCATGAGGGACATGCAAATTA
Source organism: Cyclocarya paliurus (assembly GCA_029856935.1). Taxonomy (NCBI): domain Eukaryota; kingdom Viridiplantae; phylum Streptophyta; class Magnoliopsida; order Fagales; family Juglandaceae; genus Cyclocarya; species Cyclocarya paliurus. Next base: position 17,443,684 of record CM056950.1, read on the forward strand.
TGATGACGTTGGTTTTGAAGATAAACAAGAAATTTTATTTTGGAAGATAGTGGTCATGATCAACTAGCTAGAAGGTGCACGCAATATTTAGGCTATGACTAAAGTGCTTATTGAAAAGTAAGATCATGATGTTTGTGGCGTCAATATTACTACTAATGAAATGGGATTACTCCCATATTAGAAAAAAAATTAATGGTAAAATGATGCTCTTTTATAATGTTGGAAGGAAAAAATAGAAAGTGATGCAAAGGAAAAGAGTAATGTTATAGCTAGCTAGCTCCAAAGTAGGAAAAAAAGGACACGATGATGATGATATTTCCCAAGTTTATGCTTAAGGATGCTAAGGGTACTACGTATATAGATTAATCTATGAGGAAGAAGAATTGTATAAGGGCACGTTTCTTGATGCGTAGGAAGAAGAAAGATACATGCATGCAAGTAGTGGGAGCAAGCTAGGCATGACATGATCGAACAAGCTGTCAAGTGAAGCAGCATGTTTGTGTAGGACTTTGCTTGGTTATTATTTCAATAAAAGATATTAAGACGAGATCAGAGATATACTTTTCACCAAAAAAAAAGAAAAAACAAATCGCATCCACTTAAAATAAATCACATCGATCAACCGGTGTGAATGTGTACGTAACTTATCAAATACCATTTCGAAAGCTTATTTATTTACTTGAGGCATAGGGATCCAAAAAAATCATTTAAGTGGATCTTACTACTTTCAAAACTACAATATATGCTACATATAATCGTATATTATATAAGTATTGTGTAATAAAAATAATAGAATCTATTATTATTATTATTATTTTACGTGAGTCTCATATATTTTACTTACTTTTTTTAAAAAAAAATTATATGATGCTTCGCATATTCTATAATTATAAATATCATTTCTCTTTCTTTAACGGACACTCACGCACTATATACCATGAGCAACAAACCGTTTGCTGGAGTTGTTGGCGCTCACGTTTCGGGTGAGGTACTACGAGCGAAGCGGCAACTTAGAAAAAGTGCAAGAGACTAATGAAGTGATAAAATTAACAGGCGGAAACGTAACAGATATCGTAATTTGGGAATAATGAAATCAATGATTTGATAAAATAATACGAAAATAAAATTTAATAGATTAATCCATGCTAAATAATAATTTAAACTACAGAATTTATTGAGAGAATTGGATATACATTAAATTATAGATTTTATCAAAGTAAAGACAAAACATGTTAAAACAAATATAAATAATTAACGAGTTAAATCTATATATAACCTCTTCTTATCAGGTTAAATTTTTAGAACAAATAGTGATTTCATGTGGTATTATAATAGATCGATCTTGAGTTTGAATCTCGCTGAACAACTCTATATTTTTTAGACAAGTGATGATTTCACAAAACGAAATCATTTATTTATTTATCTATTTGTTGCTTTCTTTGTTCTTCTAATAGCAATTAACATGATCGAGCTCCACTATAAGAGTTTATACGTTACACAGCATAATATTGATCTAATAGTGTGCACGTAACCCATATGCACGTATTTCTAAGAAGAAAAGTAGACAATACAAAATCCAATTTCAAAGAGGATAGGCAAATTGCTAAATAATACGTACATCATGAATCATGATAATGATGGCCGGCAGGAGAAGTCAATGACTTTGATAACGCTATGGTAATGGAGATATGGACGGGAGCTGGCGAGGCGAGGTTTGATATATATCCATCTTAACCAAATGTAAGACTTTCATAAATAATTAGGCAAACAGAAACATATAAACAAGACTATCTGTTGACATTATTTTTTAATTTAAACGTACTGGATCGATCACTGTTATTATTCGATCTTTAGGAACAATACATCCGTATCATTAATATTATAATTGGGTACGTACGTACTTATGTGCACGCCTGAAATTGTACTGTTTAATTGGGACGTTTTCAGTAGTGCAAACATATTTGATATAAATTCTCCTAAGAACAATGAATATTTAAGAATTTATATGAAGAGTTCGAGCAATATTTATATTTGTTTTTTCAATTGACCAGACTCTTATCAAATGCAAGCTAGGAAATTTGATTCCCAAATACTGGTGAAGTTTAATTAAGCCACGACCGCCTCAAATACATGATGTAAGGCGTTTTGATTTTAAGTAACAACGCCAAATTACAAAATGGAATTAAGTGGGAAAACTATAATGAAAAGTCTAACCACAATCGCCTCCGTTTGGATATTGAGTTGAGATAAGATGAATTGAGATAAAAGTTGCCACTCGAGCGAATGTTTGTAATTAAGGTTTTCCGTGTTGTATAGTATAAATACATGTTATTTTTTAGAGCATTGCTATTCATAAGTCGACACACCACACACCAAACATTTTTTCAATTTTTTTTAATTTTTTTTCAATTTTTTTTATTTTTTTCTTCTTAAAACATTTATATTTTTTTATTCATCATCTATATAACACACATTTAATAAGAGAAACAAATAAAAAAAATAAAAAAAAAATTGTGGTGTGTGGTGTATGGGCTTATGAATAGATTTTTTCTATTTTTTATTGTATTGTGACTTTGAGCAACCAGAATAAAGAGAGAGAAAGAGAGATAATTTTGTGAGATTCTTGAGAGTTTATTTAGGTGTTTTTGGAGCTCTGGGATTGAAGATTTTGTGATTGATTTCTTATACTCCACATTTATTGATAGTGAATTTATTAATAGTGACTCCACAAGTGGACGTAGGCTCATACTAAGTCGAACCACCTAAATCTTAGTGTTTTGTGTGTAATTGTCATTATTTCTTTTTGTTTTGCTTTGTTATTTCACTTTAATTTAGACGTTGATAACTAGTTAATCCCAACAAAAAGTACAATAGTCACAAAAAGATTTTATAAAATAAATTCAAAAACTGATGTAGCTTCGTATGATACGTTCGATTTATTTTGTAATAAAAGTAACTTTATATAAATCTGAGATACCATATCAAGTCATGTTAGTTTGTATATTTATTTTTACGAAATCTTTTTTGTAACTAAAGTATTTCTCAAAGAAAAAGAAAACAAGAAGCATGATCCACGATACAGTCATTTAAAAGATCATGTGCATGGATGATGCTATTTTTATTTATGTTTTTGTCTTATTAAAACTATATGTAGCTAAGGATCGCATCCACCCAATTTCAAACGATTAGGAATGGAGTGCCGTATCAACTTGAAAAATTATATCTGGCCAGCAATTAATAAAAAAAAATCATAGTCAGATGGAAGATTTCAATCGGTTTTCACTTGGATGATTACTCTTGTTTGAATAATCTTTGATTGTTAGAAAATTTCCGGTGAAAATTTGGAAAATCCAATCTCATTATAATGCCGATTATCTATTTTGGGATTGCAGAACGATGTGAGAGGTATTTTTCACTGCTAGCTTTAATGATACAACGCCTTTATTAGAGAATTCACAATGGCTCCTGTAAAATGTAACGAAAATTGATCAAAAGATCCTTCCAATAGATCATTTTGTATTTTGATATTTATTTTACATTTTGCTATATATAGTAAAATACTGCTTACAACTCTAAAATATTTTCAATTATTTTCTCTCTCCTTTGCAAATTTATTAGTAGTTAGAAGAAATATTTGAAATGAATAAAAAATATTAAAAAAAAAATTAAATGATATAGAGAAAAAATAAGTTTATGTATGACCTATTATAAAAATCAATATGTAAAATAGAAAAAATGAGTTTTGATGATGTATTTTGAAGGATAGGATAAATAAACTATTGAGAATGCTCTTAGCTATAACTATGGCTGTAAGGGTTATGATATATTGACAGACGGTGTTAGCGGACCGCCTAACATTTACTCTTGGGCGTATCCCTTGTTTGAACAAATGAAATTTGTTATTCTAGTTTTTTTCTTTTTAATATTCTTTTAACATCTTTAATCACTAAGAAAAAAAATTGAAAAAAATCTATAATTTCACTAATTGTCACTTTCTTAATCATTAAATAAAAAAATATTTAAAAAATTAAAATACTCAAATGGTAATATTGAGGAGACTAAATAGCATTTTCCTATATCGAGTACTGTCTATGCTATATATATTATGAAACATAATTTAAATGTTTCATTGATGAAGAGGGTTAAATGAAAAATTACTAAAATAATTTACGTTTGTTAGTATCATTAGGGATGATAAAATTCAGAAAGAATAACATTTCTTGATTTCGAAAGTAGATGGACCGTTTGAAACTCTAAATTTCACACAGATTTTTATTTTTAATTTTTTTCCTTACCGTGTATAGATCTCAATTACTTTAAGATGAATAAAATAAAAATAACTGTAGCATGTAGAAAAAGATAAGACACAACATGTAGACTTGACTGTATCTAATCTGGTGATGATTGGGTAAAAAAACAATTGTAGGAAACTCTGATGACTCTGATCCACGTCACACGTACACAATATGTACGTCAACCAGCTCAATTATTGGTTGTAATGGCGGCTATTGGCGATAACACCATCCTACCACGTACACTCGTACAGCTAGTAGGCCAAGGGTATCGTATATTGAAGTACATAGAAATAAACCGACTGAGAAGATGACAAGTCGACCTGCAATATCGGAGTGATTCTTTGAAAACTACTCAGATATAATATATTCCATGCAATATTGCAATATTGCTATTCATATTGATCATATTTTTACTAATCTAAATGGTTGCTTTCAAGCACATGAAATGCCACTTCCCATGCTCCATCGACACAGTAAACTCTTGCATGCATGCACTAGATCGATCTTAGCTTAAAGGAATTGATAAATAATATTATCAGCCCTTATAATCCGTTGATTTTCTCAAGAGTGGCACTACAGCTATCGAAAATGTCTCAAATAGTCTTTTTTATTTTTTTTTCTTTTTCTTTTCTTTTTTTTCATATATTTTTTTAGTCATCATAAATATTTTTTTAAAAAATAAAAAATTTACAATATTATTAAAAGATACTTTCTTAATCTTAGGCCTCGTTTGTTTTCGAAGATGAGACGAGATAAGTTGAGATTAAAGTTAAAAAGTTAAATAAAGTATTGTTAGAATATATTTTTTAATATTATTTTTATTTTGAGATTTGAAAAAATTGAATTGTTTATTTTATTTTGTATTAGAATTTGAAAAAATTGTAATAATTAGATTAAATAATATGAGATAGATTTGAAAAAATTGAATTATTTATTTTATTTTGTATTGAAATTGAAAAAAATATAATAATAAAATTGAGATGAGATATTTTTTAAAAATAAACGAGGCCTAAATAATAAAAAAAAAAATCGAGACACATTTTCAGACCCAAATTCGGTGGATTTAACATTTCCGTTTTCTTAATTGATAGGGTCCGGCCTGATGAGAATCATTTACAAGAAAAGGTGTACAGATGATGGCATTGGCCATATTTGCTTGCAATGTCAACGATCAGAGTCATATATATATATATATATATAAATGTTTAGGATGGAAAGAGACAGATATTCTTTATTTTTTTATTTTTAAAGTAAGGGCACTTAATTTATAATTTTTTCCAGGTGATCAGGCATGCAGTATTTTCTCCAGAATCTTGGAACTTCAAGATTAGAGCCAAATGTCAAGTTTAGTACTGTAGAGGAGAAATAAAACCAAAAACTAATTAATTAATTAATTAATAAAAGGTTATGTGCCTCACACGATATATATTATGGATATATTGTCCATGACCGATCGAGACGGCTGCCTGCAAAAGTCGTACATAAATTGTTTAAGTTACCCAATAATATTATAATTTCTTGTAATCACACTACAAGAAATCAAGTCTTTTTCAGCGCGTAAAATCGTCGAAAATATCCTATAAAATCGCTGGGTTTACTCTTTCTCGGCGATTTAAAATCGCCGACCATTCGACGATTTAAAAGTGACGATTCAGAGAATTTTCAGCGATGCTAAAAAATCGTCGGGAAAATTTCTATTTCCGGCGATTTAAAATCGCCGCAATAGGCTTTGAATTCGTCGCAAATAGGCCTCCCGTATTCAAACTCAATCGCCGAGAAGACCAAAATCAACAAAATAAATCGTCGCAATTGTGAAAATTAATCGCCGCTAAAGGTCTCTTTTTTCAACGGTTTTCCAAAATCGTCGGTAGTATCTATTTCCGGCGAATAAATATCGCCGCTAATATAATATTTTTCGCCGCAAATTCCTGGATATTTGGAACGATGTTATTTGCAGCGAGTTATGTCGCTGCAAATACTTATATGTTTAAAAGATTATTTCCGGCGAACTTATTTCGCCGGAAATGATGTTTCAGAAAATAAAATAAAAAGTGCACAAAACAGAATACTACACATATCCTACTCAAATTCAATTTAAAAAGCCCTTCCTCCATTCATTCAAGTTAGCATGGAAAGATCCATTCATTCAAGCCCAAAAATACTTAGTAGTCCATCAACATGGAAACATCCAATCCATGGCTCTACACATAACTTATTAACTTCAAACTAACTTTAATCACTAAACATCACATATATACATTACAGAGGTACGGTCAAGGTGGCTAAAAAGGGAACCCAAAAACAGCATGAGTAACTGCCTTCTATATTCACTGGGCAAAAAAAAAATGCAAGTCTAAAAGCTCCAATGTATTAAATTTTTCTTACTCATGGTAAGTTGCACATGAGCTCCAATTACTCATGGTAAGCTACCAGCATTCCCATGCCTGCAAAGTAAACTTCAAGATCAAAAGGACTTGATGTAATGACCAATAAAAAATGCTGACAGCCCCAATCATTTATAACTTACCCACTCTATAGATTTACTTGCATACATATCCATATATATAAGTTTGTATATACACACACATGCAGGTGGGCTGAACCAATTGATTTTTGCTGTTATGAAAATAAAAAATACATCTTGAACTTTTCATTAAGTATTCCAATATTAGCTTCTAATTTCATATCCAAGAAATTTACAGCAGATATTGTAAGAGAACTACCAAGTTTTACACCAGAAAATTAGAAACTTTTAGACCTTAGATGTGAAAAGGAGGGTGGAGGTGGGGATATCATAAAGTGATGCATTATGCATAGACACTATCATAGTAGGCAAAAGATAGTGAAATTTAAACTATCATCGGACGAACTGTTCCTAGGAAAGATAATGGTATTATAGCCAATGCAATTAATTAATCCCCCTAGCGATATGTATGCATAGCATTATCATACTAGGCAAAAGAATATGCTGCAATTTAATTAAATTTTCATCCTAGCATAGAAATAAGAAGTGAACTTACAATATTAGGAGCACCGAACATAAAGTTGTTTGATCTTGCTTCTGGTTTACCATTCTCATAACCCAACAAGTACCCCCGACTTCACACAAACTCTTATTCGGTAACTTTCCATCTCAACGAAGAATCAAAATCCAGTAAAACAAGTCCATCAATATACTGATTATATAGCTTTTATCAATAAATTTATTCATTGCCAAATTGATACACAAATTAAAATGGAAGTATATATAGGTATTATTGTTGATGATGATATGTAAAAAACTAGCTATGAAAACCATTTGTTAATTAGATCATGCTGTACATTATACTTTCATACCTCATGCATGCTAAGGAAGATGAATTCCAAATGTGCTTACATATGTTCATGAAGGGTTATTATTAGTTTTTTTTAGCATCTTCCTCAATCAAGGGCAGCAGAGCTTTGATTAGCTAAGCTAAGTCATGTGAAATCTTAATCTCCAATTAGCAGCTAGCTGTTCTTCATCTTCATCAATTTGGCATCAACAATTAGCATCTAATTAAAGAGGAGTTGGAAGTTCGGAAACATGGGTTTTAAGTGTCGGGATAAAGATGACCCCCATTAATTTATACCAATTAATTGTTGGGTACTTGATTTATTTAATTAAGTCAATTAGGACCACATTATATATTAAAGTACTCCAAAACAACTCAAAAAGCGGCATGAAGGGAGCCTCTCCATGCCTCTCCATTCATGTCTTTACTTTAAACTTAGTTAACCCCCTTGTAAACTTTAGCAAAATAAAAAATTATATCGGCCCTCTAATTAACAAGCTTATATACAGGGCAACCTGCATTACAGAGGTACGGTCAAGGTGGCTAAAAAGGGAACCCAAAAACAGCATGAGTAACATATCAGGAGCAAAAACAAAAAATAAAAATAAAAAATCCACCTCAACCTGGGGGAGAAAAAATCCATTAAAAGGCAGATATGAAAATGGCAAAGTTCAAATTTTATATTTACACATGCCAATAACCAAGATTACAATTAATAGTACAGGAAGCAAGAGTTACAAATTGCCAGTTTTGGAATGATGCCATTGACAAAACTAATACTAGAAACTTGAAATGGGATGAATTTATTATTATTTTTGTTCTTAACTGTTACTTTGCAAAAGTTGATATAACATGAAAAACTGAGTCTCATACTTCCAAGTAAATTTTGACAAATCCATTTCTTAAAGACAAGAACTAACAGCTCTACATCTATTACATGTGAAGTTTTCAGAAGTAATTGCATTGTACAAAGGATGTGTCTGAGTTTTTATGAGTCTTTTACTTACTTGAGAAGCCACAACACGGTTATCATCTGGTGTTAACAAAACATTAATAATAAACATTAATCAATGAGATTATATGCACAGAACAATAAACTATAATCATAACTTGATCCATTATTAATAAAGCTTAAACAAATAAAATACAAAAACATCATCAAAAGGACAATGAGATCTTGCGGTAGAATACATAATCAACCATCTCATAATGCACCCAAATTGCAGCCAACTAATATATATTACCAGACGATTTCAGGGGTGGTCGTGGCTCTGGAGGAGCACGGTGGCGCTGGGCAGAGCCGGTGGCTGTGGGCTGCGAACAGAGCAAGGGAGAGAGGGAGGGCCTCGGGCTGCTGGGCTAGGCGTGGAGGAGAAGGAGCTCCAACGGAGAACTGGCGACGGCGTCGACGTGTGGCTGGCGGCTAACGGCGCCCCTAGTGGCGGCGATATAGAAAAAATCCGAGAGAGAGAGAGAGAGAGAGGTGAGGCCAGATTTGGGGAGGAAAGAGATCGGCGAGGGGTTGGGGGAGAACGAGGGGGTGCCGTCGAGGTGAGATGGCGGTGGCATTGTGGGGCCGCTCGCGACGGACAGTGCTTACTGGCGATTTTTCTGCTTCAACCAGAAGGAAGAGTTCGGGAGGGAGGGAAAGAGGGGGGGGCGAAGGGCTGGAGGGAAAGGAGCCCGAGCGGGGATTTTAATTTTAGGTTTAGGTATTTGCGGCGTTTTTATCTCGCCGCAAATATCTAAATCCTCACCGCAAATATTCACATTATAAGCAGCAAAATACTAAGCTTTTGCGGTGACTAAAAAATCGCCGGAAAAAGCTGCACAAGTGCATTCCATCACTAGTTCCAAACGTCCTAATGAAATAGCGGCGAAATTCAAAATTCGCCGCAAATATTATGAATTTACAGCCTCTTCAGCGATTTTACATCGCTGCAAATGTCTGCCTGCATAAAAGTGACGATTATTTAATCGTCGGAAAGAAATTTTTGGTATTCCGGCGAATTTTTCATCGCAAAAACTCAATAATCGCTGCAAAAGACCAAAAAATTATTTGCGGCGAATATGACTGTCGCAAAAAATTAAAAAAATCGCCGCAAAAGGATAATTTCAAAATTTTATATAAAAATCGTGCGACGATTTTAAAATCGTGCGACGATTTTAAAATCGCCGAAATTAAATCTTTTTTGCAGCGATTTTATTTCCGACAGTCATAAAACCGCCGCAAAAAGCCTTTTTTCTTGTAGTGTCATGGACCTCCAAATGCTATTATAATATATGCACCAAACTAATTAACTGATCTCGATCGATCCATTTTCGTTAGGGATCATCGAAACCTTTGGAATGATCATTCCAAAATGGAAATAATAAGAAAGCTACATCACTTGTGCATGCATGAGACATGCATATATAGTAGGGCGATTATCATTCCATTAATAAAGATGAGATTAATGAAATAGTAAATTAATGCACTCCGATCGATCTCTCGTTGTGCGGATACAAGTAAACAATATTTACGTACAAATAATGAAGCACATGAATCATTGTCCAAGTTTTGTGTATAAATTCATGTCACAGCCCATTTTTTTTTCTTGAAAAAAAGAACACGAGAAAATGCAATAAACAATTTCAACTAATAATATCCCAATAATTTTTTCTTAAAATTTATAATGTCACTTGTCATTTTTGTCTTATCTAAATTCCTTTCACATTTTGTCCCTGAGGTACTCATCGAGGGACGAGCAGTACTTCACTTCAGTTGTGTCGTCTTTGCTTGCTGAGAGGCGAGCATCATCATTACTAATTCCCTTGTACACAGAGATGACGAGCATTAATAAACCTTATTGCTTGCCAAGGAGCGAGCAATAGAATCTCGTAATGCTTGTATTGGGGTGGACACATGTGAAAATGCTCGACTACCGTATACTCCCTATCGCTCGCCAAGATGGTGAGCACCATCGTTTGATATGTTGCCTAACACACGAGCAACATCTCTCCTTAAACTACTTCCCAATCTAACGAGCAATATTCTTCTTACGCTGTTTGCCAAGTGGAGAACACAAAAATCCATAATGCTCACCTGGTAGCGAGCATTTTACACAAGTCACTAGTAGAGGTAAATATGTCAATCAATATCATAATAGAATACAAGGATGAACCGTACATCAAAAGTGGATTGTCTTCAAGTGGTTAACATAAGATACAAAATTTTCCAAAACATAAAAGGATTACATAAAAAAATTGTTTTCATCCCAGATAGCCATGAAAACATTTGATGTATCATTTCTAGGAATAAATCCCACTCATATCTCCTTCTTCATTGAAAGGCCCCTCCATGGGAAAATATTGGTACTCTTTCTTTGGTGGAGGGGTTGGGATTACTATGGCAGTGGCAGCTGGTAAAACTTCACTATTGAGAGATTGGAGAGAAACTGAGGATTTCCTCACACATCTTGCCATGCCATTAATATCCTAGTACATGTAGCCGCTCAGGAGTAAACTCTCATTCTTCCGTTTGAGAAATGTATATGGTTATCTACAAGGATGGTAACTGTTGTGCTTGTAAGCTCTTCAACAGTCGTACTGCTGTATAGTTCCATTTAGAAAATAGTGAAAGGAATGAGTGAGTTCATCATTCTTGTAAGTGAGATTAATGCCGGTAATGTGAACGAATAAGTAGATTATCATGAACAGTTTATACTGAGCAATTATTGTGCAACAGTGGGAAGATAGATAATTAGTTTAATCCACATGCAGTATTACCAAAGATTGCAGCAACTATTAATCCAAGATTGAAAATAACTGAGACATATGATCATATGAAGAAGACATCAATTAATCCAGTATTTATCAACATGTTCATTCTTTGATCTTAATCTTGTCTTATCCTAACTTCACACATTTTCCATTCTTCACTATTCATTGTTCATGGTATCATATAACCTGTACACATAGTTTTACCCCCCCAAGTGGGTTGTATGACCTTTACTCCCCTTCATTATGTATCTTCCTCTCACAGGATCCAGTGGCCTCTTGCCATGCATGGGGAATGCTCCCCCCAGGACTGCTTCAACACCATTAGATGTATTGTACTATCCATAATCAGACCTGGTACTAATCTCAAAACCGGAACATCTCTGGTTTAGTTTTTTAATTATATTAACTTTGTCCACTTTGTCTCCATAATTCCATCAGCTTGATATAGGGACATGCTTAAAGCAATGTCTTTTTGGGCGAGCATATATATATATATATATTTGTAAAGAGGGTTCAAATGCAAGTTTCAATGCCTTGGAATGGTGGAAAGCAAATACTCTTAAATTTCAAACTTTGTCTAAATTGGCCTGAAATATATTGACAACACCAATTACCATTGTTAATTCAGAATCAACTTTCAGCGCAGGTGGTTGAGTTATTGACCATCACCAAGTTTCATTGTCAACTGAAATAGTATAGATGTTGTTATGAAGGTCTGATTGGGTTAGAGCATTATATGGGTTTAAAATATAATCAGCTATGACAATATATTTAAACTTTAAGTTGCTAGTTTATTATCTTATATAAAAAAATTTTTACAAAAATACTAACTAATGTTTTTTTGTCAATAGAAGGATGTTCTATCAGCAACTCAAATTCTCTTGCTATAGTTGAAACCGTGAAAGTATTTCGATTTGATAATATGTGATCTAATCGACAATTTGTTTTTATTTTTGAATGTTTGGTAGATTAAGATGATTTTGTAGAATGATATAACAGTTAAGGTAATTTATAACTCCCCACCATCCAGCCGATTAAATCTTGTTAAGGCAAATTAAATTTTGCATTATTCTCAAACATTCCTTTATAGTATGACTAAGTTAAAAGTACTTGAGTAATTATGGAAGGGATTAAAAATTAGCTTAATATTTTTTTAGTGTGTTTCAGTGTATGCAAGTTGATGTCATGGTGATTTTATTGAAGTTTAGTGTTTCCAAATTAGTGTATGCAGGTATAGTTGCTAACTTGATGTCATGCTGAAGTTTGTATGCATCTCAGTGATATCAATATAGTCTATGATTTTTTATTGCAACTGTATGATGCTAGCTTAATCTCAGTGAGATCTCTAGACTCTGATGCTATATCTGATGGTTTATTTTTGTTTGATTGATTGTTATATTGTGTTAGTACATATTAGATATATATGAATAGACAATTGAGAGGTCTGTTAATTGTTATTGCAATTATTGAAAATCACCATTATGACATATTAAATTTTCTTGAGACAAATTAAATTTTGCATTCTTGTCAAATATCCCTGGACGGTGTTACTAAGTTAAAATAGTTGAGAAATCATGCAAGGGATTATTAACTAACTTAAATGTTTTTAATGTATTAGTGTATGCAGGTTGGTGTTATGTTGATTTTGTTGAAGTTTGGTGTTTTCAAATTAGTGTGTGTAGGTATAGTGCATAAATGGACTTCACTGCAGGTATAGACCTAAGACTATAGACTGTTTTCTAAGTTTGATGAAGTTTGTATGCATCTTAAGTCTTAGTGATATGCTAATGTGTTATATTGGTTTGCTTTATCTGTGCTATTTGGGGACTTGCAGGAATCCATTGTTACGTCTGGGGCTGTACGCTGCCAACCATTTGTGCCTGCGGGACACTTCCAACCATTTGTGGCTCGCTTCAGCCAAGGTCAGTTTATAGATTATGAGTCTCCAATGCTATCTCCGTAGACTGTGCTTGAAGTAAACGGAGGAAACCTTGCAAGTTGCATAGAAGATGTGATTCATGAAGACAGAGGACTTTAGAAAGCATTTTTGGTTTTAAAGTTTGATGTACCATAATTTATAATCATTGTTAATTTGTTATATTTTATTTAAATTTTTAATTTAGAATTTAATGTACCATAATGTATCTAAGGGCTTGCTGCTCCTGACGTAACTTTGTATTTTATTGTTAATTTGTTATATTTTAAAGTCTGTATTTATTTTTAATTTGTTATAATTTATTTGGAAATAAAAAAAAAAAAATCACCCATCTCGAGCCGAGCTCACCTCGAGATCAGACCAAACCTTGAGCCAAGCTCTAGTTTATATTTCACATAAATGAGCTGAGCTCGAACGAAATTTTGGGCTAAACTTAGGCTAGGTTTGAATACAAAAAATATTTCATTTTATTTCATCTAATTATTACAACTTTTTCAAATTTTCACACAAAATATAATAAACAATTCAACTTTTTCAAATCCTAAAACAATAATAATATTAAAAAATAATTTTCTAATAATATTTTATTCAACTTTCAACTTTTATCTCAATTTGTCTCATTTCAACTCACTATCCAAACATCCTCCCTTATAACAAGCCGAGCCGAAACTCGTTAATATTTTAAACGAGTCAGCTCGTACATCATATGCTCGCTTGAGCTCTACCAGTCACTAGTCATAGTCAAAGCTATACCAGATGGACCAACTTGACCTGAAGTCTTGCATTGGCTTCTTGGGATTCGATCGGGTTTTGGGTTGGGTTGAAAATGCATGAGTACACTGAAAGCAAGCATGCTAGACCTATGTGGAGGTTTTCCCAAGAGGAAAATGATAGACATACTGGTTCAAGTTTTTGGCATTACCTTTTTTGTGTCCTTGCAAAACCTAAAGAGGCTGTTTAACTTGGCCGTATAGCCAGTTCAGCGAGTGAACTCTCTTATAGATTGTACCAGCTGGTTGAACAGGTCAAATCTCTTAGGGGCATTATAATAAATCTGAGATCAAAACTCACTTTCCCCTTTCCTGGACAGCTGATATGTGGGGATCAGGAAGATCTCTTGGTCTGTAAAACAAGGAAGAAAGAGAAACAGCCATAAATATATTTCCAAGTCAATCAACACCATGAAGACAAAATGGTCTGCCAAGTTTGAATTTAAGCTATTTGTGCCTGTATTGGTTTGCATATTAAATGCTAGAAATTTAAAACGAAAGAAAAGTAACCATATTTTTCAGCTTAATTCCAAACTTCATCAAACCCACGTGAAAAACTAGTCAAATTCGAAGGTTCCAGGTTTGATTGAGGAGACAGAACCCAACAGTTTCTAATGCTTGAACTCCAATTTTCAAACCATACGTTGACAAAACTGACACTCGTGGGGAGAAAATTTTTCAGCAAAACCGATCATTTATTATTGAACAAGTTGAGATGTTTCCCTTGCAAAAGGGAAATATTCATCGTCAAAAGAAAACCTGGTACATAAATCTTCCAGAATTATACAAAAATATGACAGATATTCAACACAGCATGAAAGACTTCCAAAAGAATAATGCAGAAAAATCAAGAAAGACTTCTCAAACCCGCGTCCTACAAGAACTTCTCGATGCTGGCAGTTAGTGTGGTTTTGGGCACAGCACCAATCACGACATCCTTCTTCTCACCATTGATGAAAATCATGATTGTTGGGATGCTTCGAATTCCGAATTGGGTTGCGATTGAAGGACTATCATCAGTATTGAGTTTGAAGCACTTGAGCTTCCCAGCATATTGCATTGATAGTTCACCAATTACTGGATGGACCATACGGCAGGGCCCACACCATGGAGCCCAAAACTCAACCAGAACAGGCCCTTCAGCCTTGAGGACAAGTGATTGCCATGTAGCATCGGTCACAGTAGGAACTGAAATTTTGAAAGACGATGATCAGTGAACTCAACTTATATAAATCTCGCACGAAGAAACATTTGGGGGCATTTCATGGAAGAAACTAAAAATCCATCCACTCTTTTAATTCCAGTAATTACAAAAAGAAGAATCAGCACTAAACATTTTTGGATAGTTAACATTGAAATTCAATTAACAGAATAGAACCCTACAAAGTAGAGGCTATTTAAACTTTAAACATGCATAGTAAGACTTTCAGCTTCAGTCCAAATTACGCCCCCCACGTCAGCTTCCTATAGCAGATATGTTTCTCAGAGATTAACAAAACCCCAGTTTTCGTATTTTGCTGCCTAGGTTTGGCAAATCTTATTGCTGTGTTGGGTTTAAATCGTTCACATCGGTTCATGTTATACATGAGTCAACGCAACCCGATCCGTTTAATTAAACAGATTAGATCCCTCAACCCTAAAATACCAATTTCATGTTGAGTTCGTGTCAGATTTATGGGTCATGAAAAAAATTGCCTGTCTAAATGCCGTGTTGTATTCAGGTTGTATATGTGTGTCAAACCCAACCTTACCCATTTAATTAAATGAGTTCCACTTAATCCTAACCTGCTAATACTTCGTAAAGTTAGCGTCAATTTTTAGATCGTGTCAAAAATGGCCAGCCTTATTGTCACCACCCCACTCTGGTCGCCAGCCTAGTCATCAAGATATGAAACCTTTAAGATAGAGAGCTTGATCAAAGGAAAAAGACTTTAGACAAAAAAATTTTATTCTCCATATGAATGCACATATATGCTAAGAGCAATTAAATTGACTGGGCAAAGGCACCCCCAAATCGAAAGTAGAAAGGAAAAATAAAGAGAGAATAAGAAGATATCAAATGCAAGAGAAATCCAACGAGCAGTAAATATAAAGCCCAACAAACATTGAGAGCAAAAGATGAAACAAATGGGTTTGTTTTCCAAACAGTATCAGACACACTTTGAGGTGAAATAAAATCGCTCTCTCTCTCGAGTACCATATTAGTGTACAAGACCACTGAAATTTAGGCCTCATTTGGTTTCACAAACCTTTGAAACCATCTCATTCCATATCATCTCATCTCATCTCAATATTTAAACACCATTCAATAACAAGCATTTTTCAATTTCAAAATTTTTATCTAATCATTACAACTTTCCTAAATTTCCAAACAAAATACAAAAAATAATTCAACATTTTCAAATTCCAAAACAAAAATTATATTAAAAAAATTATATTCTAACCCTTTTAACTTCATAATTTTTTTATTCAACTTTTTCTCTCTCTTATCCCAAAACTCCATAAAAATCTTAACTCAAACTATTTCACTACTATTCCCAAATTTCTCATTTCATTTCATTTGTGTAACCAAACAAGGCCTTATTCAATTCCTTGGAAAAAGCGCTACTATAACTTCATTTTTTTTTTTTTTTTTGCAGCTTCTATAATCTCAGTAATCAAATTTGAGCCTCTAGTGCAAGTACTGACCCTTCCCTCCAATAGAACAAAACAGAGCTGGTGATCCTCTACCAACAGTTGTATGATTGTATCCATGCAAAATTCTATGATTGGGGCAGCGAGATGAAGATGACAGAGTGAGGCAGCAAGTTACCAAAACTGGGTTTTGTTATACTTAGAGAAACTGATTTGCTTTCAGGAAAATCATTATTACATACTCCCAGAATATGTATGGCATGCTACTCCCATCTTATCATAACAAGCCAAGCCATTAAACTTAATTATGTAAGCGCTAATCTTTAATGACACGGCATACTGTGATAGAATGAGAGTAACACATATCAGTAATCCGGAACAACCTAATAATTACTCCTACTTTAGGGACCCATTAGTATGCATCTCGCTATCTCGTTTTTAAATGTGTCGAATTAATATTGAGGACTCTGAACCAAAGTTAAACGCTTGTAGTAAATTCAATGTGTTGTTGCGATCATACCCATTCCCCTTCTCTTATCTAGCTTCCCTCTGTTTCAATGTAAAATCATGTAAAATGAGTTTTACTAACTTAAAAGTCAGTGTGTAAACATTGTAACATCCAAGCTCAATTTTGTTAAAGCTAGGATCGATTTGAATAATTTTATTGGCCTCACTGGCCCATGAACTTCTGCAAAGCCCCTTTGAGTTTATTGTATATGTTGGCCATTTGATAGGTCCGACCCATGCTTAAGCCCAAGAAACTTATAATACACACTTGGCCCATTGGGACCCAGCCCATTTAAGCTACCTAATCATCCCACCACCCAACTCCTCTAATATTTGATCATCAACAAAACACCAGAACTCTAAGCGCCAACTCTCCAAGCTTGGAAAAAATTGCAGTCATCTCGCTTTGAAAAATTCTCTCTTTCAAAAGAGAGAGCTAGGATAAGGTCTCCCCAAAACATGTCCAGGCCTGCAGTGGGTCAAGTTGGACCTATTTTCTCTCTCTCGTTTGCTGATATTACTCAACATACACAGTCCAAACTGGAACCAAGCATCTGCCAACCAACACAGGGAAGCCAAAGGAGAGCCTCAGGGATCCTGATGACTTCTTAGACACAGCCATAGGACTGTTCATCCAGGCCAAATTTTTTTCCATGCCCGGTCTGGAACACTGTTATCCGGGTTCCGGCCCAAAAAAACCCGGGCCGGTAACCACATAAGGTTTGTGAGTGCTGTTTATGTCAAAACATATATGATTTCTACTCCATTTATTATCTGTGTCTGATTATTTATTTTGTGTTTAAATATTTATTCTATTGTATTGGTAGTCTTTATTATTCAATAATAGATAGAAGAAGATTCTATGAGTTATAATGTTGGTACAATCGAAGGGGTTGGTGGTGACTCTTCTATTCCAGTGGATGTGAAGGAGCATAGTAGTCTTCCAACCCTTTCATCCACATATACACAACACCCTGCCCACTCTATCCCACATTTACCCAAGAAATCCACAAAAACGCCTAGCACCGTGCTACCAACTGGCCTATATGGGCAAGTAGCTACTCATCCTGGTCTAGGCAGGTTGGCGTCTCGTTTGTTTTTAAAAATGAAATGACATGAGTTGAGATAGAAATTGAAAGTTGAATAAAATGTTATTAGAATACATTTTTTTAATATAATTTATATTTTAGAATTTGAAAAAGTTGAATCGTTTATTTTATTTTGTATGGAAAGTTGAAAAAATTGTAATGCTTAGATGAGATGAGATCAAATGAGTTGAGAAGTTTCTTGAAAACAAACGAGATCAATCCCGCATCCTAGCCCGTCTCTGCTCTCATCCCTGACAATCCAAATTCATTTATCGAGCAGGCGGATTGACACAATCACCTTTCAGCCACTCTGTCCACCAACAAATTATTTCTAAAAGAAAAGCACAAAATCACAACAAGAACACAAATATACCAAAAAGTCGCATAAAACCAACAATAATCACCAAAACCAACACCAATCTCACAAAATAACTAAGAAACCTCATGATTGTACTTAGGTCTATAGATTTCTGGTACAACGATATAGTTAAATAAAAAATCGTACCTAGAAATTTTAAATCCATTGCAGTGCATTGGCAACTATGGTCTTGGGTCCCAAAGAGCCAAGACCAAGCTATGGTCGTACAACTCTTGAGACCCATAGAGAACCCTAGAGAATTACACCGCTTAGTGACAACCCAAACATAGAAAATTTCATAACTTCCAATTGAGATGTTTTACGATTGGAGGAAGAATGAGTTTACCATATTTAGGACTCTAAAAAGCCAAGGTGCCATGTGGCAGCTATGTGTCACTTACTTGGCGAAGCTTAGAGCAAGTGCCACATGGTGACCTTAGAACCTTTTGAGGAAATGACTAGGAGTCACCTCTTTAAGAGTTTAAAACACATCACTTAGATGCTTGACATGTGGCATCCACATGGACCAATAATGGGAAGCTGCCAACTCATCAGGTCTATATGCCACATCACCATGGTCATGCCATGTCATCAACCACATCGGCATGAACAGTATCATATGAATAATCACCCTCAAACCACACTTAGCCAAGCTTAAAGAAACTTTTGGACAAGTGTCACACATTAAGGAAAAGTTGACCATAAAGGACCAACCACAAAAAGTGGCTTTGCATCCTCTTGGATGGGCAAGAGGATTGGGCGTCCCTCTCAGACAGCATCACCATTAGTTTATCATTTCATGTCATCAACTCCCTCAGTCCACCATACATATGCACATGAGGATGGAATCCAAAATCATTCTCAATCATAAGTCATGCAAGGAAAAGCCTAGAGCTTTACTCTCTTGCTTTTATTTTCCTCTCTAGCTAGCTCTTACTCTCTCAAGCTCTATCTTGCTCGCCCTCTCACTAGATAATTTCCATCAATCTCTCTCTCCATTTCTCTAGAGCTTAACCACACATACACTTAAATCTTCACCATACTAAAGAACTCCCCACCATCTCTAGCTACTTAGGCCATATTTCAGAATAGAGATGATCGGATTTCATCTCAAAATTTCTCATAATTTACTTCCCAAATATCACTCATAAAACACTTTTAAATTTTAAATGATCAAATTTTTCATCTAATCATTACTATTGTCTCAAATTTCCAAAAAAGATTACACTTTTTCAAATTTCAAAACAAAACTAATATTAAAAATTATATTCAAACAACTTTTTAACTTTATAATATTTGTATTCAACATTCTCTTTCTTTTTCCAATAAAACATCTTAACTCAAATCATTTTACTACTATTCACTGAATACTCATCTCATTTCATTACCCAAGCATGCCCTTAGTTTTGGGAGTCTCGGATTGGGCCTTCAAGGTATGAACACACTCCCACCTTTTTTCTCTTGTTCAGTTTTCAAAGGTTTGTTTATGAGTGTGTTTGGTGATAAAGTCTTGATGGTTGAGTATAGAGTTCTTCTTGTTAAATTGTTTTGGGTATGCTTGTTTTGAACCCTTTGGGTGTGAGTTTTATTATCTTATATTTTGGAGACCTCAAAAAATTTTGAAGTTTTGAAGTAAAAGTGAGATTAAAGGGTTGCTTTGAAAGGTGAAAATATCGTTTTCCTTGAGATAAGGTGGTGACCAAAAATCCATTATTTTTCTTGGGGCTATGTTTTGATCAAATGAGTACTCTTAAGTTGTATAAGGTAACCGAAAGAGAAATGGTCATGAGGACTAAGATCCTTTTAGGATCTCAGTTTCATTTAGGATCTAAGTTTTGGGTTGTTGAACTTTGGTCAGAAGTCATGAAAGAAATGGTATTTTGAGATGGTGCATAGACTTATGTAGCTATCCATTCCAAGTTGTAGTCAATATTGGTATGATCTTGCCTTAAAACTGTAAGTTATAGTATGAGATCCTTATTATTAAAAAGACTTAACTCTTGACCACGATGGTCATAAATATATATGTGAAAACTTTGTATGATTAGCCACTACAAGAAAAACAGGCTTTTGCGATTAATTTATTACAACTAACAGACTGTTTGCAACCAAAATACAGACTGTTTGCAACCAATTCAGTCTGTTGGTTGCAATAAATTGGTCGCAAAAGCCTATTTTTCTTGTAGTGAGCCTTGCTTGAACCAAAAGATATATTGATGGATTTGCAAACAAAACTTAATTTGTTTCATAAGGTGGTTTCGGTTTCCCCACGTGTGATAAATTATTTATTGATTTGAGTGTATATGACTTAGAAAACTAGGGTTTCAACATAATTGGAATTCTAAGTAAACCAATTTCTTCAAGTGTGTGGGTGCATTTATCTTGTTTGAAGAGTCAAGAGTCTGGCTTAGGGACTTGGAGCGTCTTGGGTCATGTTTGGTTTATGCATGTGTATGATTGAATAGAATGAGAGTATATGCGCCTTATGATTGAGCTGCATTATTGCATAGTTTATATAGTTAAAATCAATACATTTTTAATTGTTTTACTATTTTATCATTGATTTTAGATGAAAAAATGGTTAAAAAGAATAAATCCAAGTTGTGATTTAAATTGATTAAAAGCATAGTTTATGCTTATTTTTATAACTTGTGATTTAATTGTACAATATTTATTCACATGCACAACACACTTTTAATATTTTAGTCTAGTTTTATTTTATCTTTATCTATTTATTTATTTATTTATTTTTAGTTTTATTTTTGTTTATTTAATTATTATTATTTATTCTACATGTTTTATTTTATTTAACTTTTTATTTTATTTTATTTTTATTTTTTTTCTGTTTTTCAGCGCAGACTAAACGACATGTCGTTTGTACTTAGTTTGAATTCGACTGTCTGAGAAAAATGACTTGTCGTTTAGTACTCAGAAAAAAAACGACTTGTCGTTTTTCTCGTTGAAGTTTTTACTCCCCTCTACTAAAAGACGTGTCGTTTTGTCTATGGACAAAAACGACACGTCGTTTGCGTCGTCTTCAACCTCTCGCATGCACACCATCACTAAAACTTCAAGCTTCCATCCACGCCGCAACAGCCACCCCATGAAGCCCAGTAGCACCCTGAAGCACCACCGCCATTCCAGATCACCTCAAGCAACGCTGCTAGAGTGGAACCTATTGATTGTGATAACCCAAAAGTTGAGTGCACTTATTGCGCTAAGATATACAGTTGTCACTACAAAAATGACACTTCATCCATGATACACCACCTCCAAAATGCGTGTGAAACTTCCCCTCTTAGAATTAAAAGAGTTCAAAAAAGCTAAACCTCTAGTGTTAAGAGGGATGTGGAGGAAGAGTGTGTAGTCCCCTTGTGAAATATGATGTAGAAAAACTTAAGGTATCAGCCGCTAAGTTTTTTATTAGGTGTGAATTGCCTTTTAGGCTAGAGTCTTAATGTTGAAAATTATGGCAAAGATCTATTCCAACAAGAAGCTTCAGTTGGTAAATTAGATATGTTAGAAAGGTGCCAAGGAAAATTTAGATGGATTATAAAGGAAGATTCCAATATCACGACTAATCTTTGCTTTAACTCCTTTCATCAAAGCACAAGTTGATCATAGTAATTCAGCTAGTAGGATATAGCACAAATGTGTGGATCTTTTCAAATTGAGGCATGTTATGTGACAAGCCAAGGAAAGTGCAAGCCACATAGTGGCAAATATTCCAAAAGGATTAGCTAATGTTACAATTAGAGCCATTTGAAATTATTATAAAGAGCAAGGACTTCCTCCCAAGCATTGTGAGATCCAAGTCACCACCTTCCTATACTCAATTTGGGGTATTACAATTTCCCCCTTAAATATCTGACAACCTCTACGTCATTCTATCATAGGTGACATATCTCCAGTCTCACACTTCTATTTGGAACCTGTCTTTGACGCCATTTGTAACAATCCAAGGAAAGCCAAGCCACTTATGGTACTATACTCCAAAATGTAGTCAATGTTAAAGTTGGAGCCCATTGTAACTACCAAAATGGAAAGAATTTCTCCCACTCAAGAAATATAAAATTTCATTCACCATCTTCCCATACTCAATATGGGATTACACGTTATAATATGATTTGAACGGTCATGCCTGAGCCCAAACATGAAGAAAACAACTTCATCAAGATCGCCAACCAGGTTGCAAGATGTTGACTTTCAAACTCCTATCTGATGGTATAGACTGTCCTTATAGATTGAAGAGCTTCAATCTAACATAATATCTGATGAATCTATTATTATAATGAACACGGATTCAAAACCACGTACAATATTATAAATATTGGTCACATATCATTAATCATGTTAATAAACGATTAATTAAATTGCGAAAGTTAAGAAAGTATATCGTATAGGATATTGAATTCCGTCAGTTTTATTCTTCAACTACAGCATAATATATCATACTTCACCATAATCCAGCAATCTAACAACACCATTCAGAATATGAAAGTTATAACTTCCATAATTCTAATTTAACTATATCAAGCGCATTAACCCAAATGAGGATTGAGATTCAGGCAGGAGAAACTTACTATCAAGAGAGGTTTCCTGAACTTCACAAAAAATACGACCACTTGGGCGAAGAACCCTCCGGTTTCTGGAGCTCAACGAAGAAACAGATGGGTTCGAAGGGAATTGGATCCTGAGGCCAGATACTCCAGGCAAGGGCCCAGGTCTCAAGCTGCCGGATAGGGCAAGTGACGGATATAAAGTAATCGCCTTTGGGAGTGACGGTCTGAAAATGACGGAATGAGAACAGAGAGCAATGGGTTCGGGTAAGGTCGCCATCGTAAATCTGACACTGGGGCTGGTCAGATTGAGACTAATATATGTATGCATATGATGGATATAGACTGGAAGGAATGGAGAGATTGAAAGTCGGATGTGATCGGAAATGGGGATGTGCTGACAGGAAAGGGGAGAGGGAGAGAGAGAGTAAAGTGTCGGATGGAATTGAAAAGTAGCTGAGCAGAGACTCCACGCAGAGAGAGTATGGCACGACGCTATCGTTTATGGCGGCCTCCAACTCAATCTTAAACGATGTTACGATGTTGTCTTTCGTTGTTATCATATTCGATTCAAAATTATTTTTATTTAAATAATTAATTTAAAAAAATATGTTAAGTTGAGATAAATTAAAGTTTTAAGTTGAATAAAATATTATTAAAATATTAATATTATTTTTTAATATTATTATTATTTAGAAATTTTAAAAAGTTGAATTGTCTATTATATTTTATATAAAAATTTGAGATAGTCGTAATAATGAGATGAGATGAGATATTTTCATCATTCAAACAGGCTTTAAAATAACTCACATCCTTTTTTTTTTTTGAAGAAATCAGACTCATTTCATTAATGAACCGAAGTTACAACTGTGACTTAATAATACATGGAAAAATCAGACTATAAGTCAACTACGCATCAGCTCAGGGGCATCCCCGCCACAAACCAGTGACAGATATTGTCTTAACTTCTAAAAAACTCTCTCATAAACAGAGAAAGCGTTCTGTAAAAACAGAACTAAACGGCCCCCCAACCTCCCTAGAGGAATGAGATGGAGCACTGCTATGGACATCAAATCCAAAGCCCATTTCTAAATTATTACTAACTAAAACCAAAACCTACACCTAAATACAAACCAAACAACACCAAAAAATCGACCCCAAACACTAGTGCGAACCCGGATGTTACGCCTACCGCAAGCATCGGCATCTCGAATCAGCCTGGACGGGCACCCAGCTCACGCACGGACCACAAAGCCCGGCCGTACGACCACCAGCGTAGCATCATCCAACACTCTCAAACAGCTCTTGCCACAGAGTACGTCCAATCCAAAGGTCCAACACAACACTCGGGTCAACAAAATAACAATAGAATAGAAAAATTAACTACAAAGTGCTGAAAACAACCAAACAGAAAAATAAACAACAAAAAATACGGATGAACAGTGCACGGAAGTTCGGCATTGGTTCGTGCAGGGCACTGTTTCTCGGGGAGGAAAGCCGACGGTCGATCTTGGAAACCCCGGAGTCAGAGAACCCAGAGAAGCTGAGCGTGGTGGCGGCAGAGGGCTCCCTGGTGGCGCGTGGTGGCCACGCGCCGACGAGATCTGGAAGTTTCGTCCCGCGCGTGCGGGCTACACGCCTCTCCGTTGGACGCCGGATTTTGAGGTGTTGAAGATCGGCGCCTGGACGTCCTTCCGGTGTGGCGCGTGTGATGAGATGGCGGCTAGAATGACCGGAAACGGCGATCCTCCCTTATGCAACCTGAGAAAACATAAAAATGAAGAAAAAACACTACGACAAAACAGAATATAAACGCCGGAGACGAAGGGTCGGCGAGGGGAGGAAGGAAACGGCGAGGAAGGAGGAGCCGAGGCTCCCCCTTCCCCCAACTGGATTCGGACGAGAGGCTGTTTAGAGAGAGAGGGTCTGGTTTAGAGAGAGAGGGTCTGGAATTAAATGGATTCTCAAGATCGAAAATCTCAAAATAACTCACATCCTAAACTTATAAAGATGATTGAAGGGGTGGGGGTGCCTAGTGAGGCTCCCTTTGGATACACTACAACAAATCTCTTTTTTTCTAAGAGGGATTGTCGTCGGAAAAAGTGTGGACTTTGTGAGAAACGATATGTTTCCTACCAATTTGTGTGGTGAGAGATCCGTAGCATAAAACTGGTGAGGAAAAATTCTTTTTCCACCAAACCATAAGTTCATGGGAAAAGCTTTATTTTTCCCTAAAATCATTTTTTTTCGTGGCAAATAAAGTTTCATGGAAAGTATGATGTGGTGGGAAATAATACCATTTTTCATGGAAAGAAGTTATGGCAAAAAGTATTTACCCATGACATGTCTTAGTGGGAAAAAATTATTTCCGATAAAATACTTTTCTGGAAAATATATATTTTCCACACAATATTTCATCGGAAATACTTATTTACGGAGAAATCTTATCGCGGGAAATAATCACTTCTAGAAAAAAAAAAAAAAATTGCCACGAGTTGCATTCACGACAAATGCTAAGTGATTTTAGAAAAAAAAAATTTGAAAAATAAAAAAATGAGACTAAGCTAAAAATAATTAAAACAAATAGTCTAATATAAGCTAAAATAAATATATCTGAACCGTAGAGACCCAAATTCACGTTGATAATAATTTAAAAAAAAAACATGTAAAATTGTGCTAACATAAAAGCTTCTAATTAGAACCCAATAGAGGAAACTGTCCATATAATTTATACACATACAACACACAACCACAAAACTTTATAAGTTACACAATATAAAAAAGTGTTTACCTATGATATGTCTTCGTGGGAAATAGTTAGATCAGATAAGATGGTTTTAGATAAAATTAAAAGTTGAATAAATTGAGCAATCTACCCTTTCCTCCAACTCACAGATGACTCAACAAACAGCCTCCAACTCAGCAGTTAGCCTTCTAGAAGAATCAGGTGTGACATAGATTAGGTTGTGCGCTACCTCTGTGTAAATGTAGTGCTCTGGCAAGATTCTTTTTGTAACAAACTCTGCAATATTCCTCTGTACAGCAGCGCATACCAGCTGCTTGATATTTTTCCATATGAATTTTATTAAGCCTAGCCGTGTATATATACCGACTTGTATTACTCTACTACATCAATGAGAATCAAATACTCTTCTTTCAAAAACTCTATCATGGCATTAGAGCTGGAATACGACTAACATCCTCCATTGCTGGTGAAATCTTCTCCTCCGAAAAAGACCACTCCACCAACTTCCAACTCCCCAGTAATTTTTCTCACATTATTTCTGTCAAACTAGGTTCCAACAATTACCTCTTTTGGCAAGCTTAGATTATCCCATATCTCCATGGACAGGAACTCTTTCGTTTCATCGATGGCTCTTCTCCTCCTCCTCTTTTGATCCTTCCAGCTTCCTCCCCTTCTTCGTCACTCTCCTCCCAATCTCAAACCAATCCTGCTTACCTCCAATGGCATCGCATAGACTAGCTTCTTCTCAATGGCCTTCTATCATCCCTCACTGAACCAATTCTTGCTCAAGCCATTGCCTCCCGTACATCTCGAGAGCTTTGGGTCACACTTGCCACAATGTTCACTTCACAATCTCAAGCAAAAATTTTTCAAATCTGCCATCAACTCACTAATCTTAAAAACAGAAGAATTAGGTGTAACGTAGATTAGGTTGTGCGTTGCCTTTGTGTAAATGTTGTGCTCTGGCAAGATTCTTTTTGTAACAAACTCTACACTATTCCTCTGTACAGCAGCGCATACCAGCTGCTTGATATTTTTTTCATATGAATTTTGTTAAGCCTAGCCGTGTATATATACCAACTTGTGTTACTCGACTATATCAATGAGAATCAAATACTGTAACAACCCGATCTTAAAATTAGGTCATAAGATAAGTTTTATTTTCTTATTAACTATAATTTTATTACTAATATTATTATTATTATTATTATTATTATTATTATTATTATTATTATTATTATTATTATCATCATCAAATTTTACATTTTTAATTTAATAAGATTATTATCATATTGTCTTTAGTATTTTATATGTAAGACCTATTAGATTTTGCAATAGCCACTAGATTTCTGTTGTTTCTTCCCAAGTAAGCCTCATCTTTATCTCCTAAATGATAAATTTCCTAAGGAAAACCAACTCAGTTCATGGTCAGTTTCTCCTCCTTGCACGTCTCCACTCCCATGCACTGCATGTCTCTATTCCTCTAGGTTTCCTTTTGATTCTCAAACACCTATATACATATATATATATAGATACACACACGGTTAGATCTCATATATGAAGAAAACCTCACGCCGCATACCTTCCCAGCCCACACTCAGCCTCCCTCCACCATGAACCTTCACTCAGTTGTCCCCTCCACGAAAAGCCCGAGAGCCATTCTGCCATAGGACCACTGCATGCCACGGGAACCCACTACACAGAACCAGTCCAAAGGAAACTTCATGTCGCAGTAGCAAGTCCAATCCCTACTACCACTCGTGCCGCAGGAAGCTCCTCCATGCCGCCTCCCTCAGCCATAATACCATGAAGAACCACCTGGATCCACCCTAGTCCACCATAAACCACGGACAAGCCCCCTACGCAAGCCCCTGTTTTTAGCCCCTCAAACAGAGCACTTCACTCTCATGCCGGAAGCCGCCACGAAGAGTCATCGCAGTTTATGTCTCCAGCCACCACAGAAGACGTCGGAGCACTATTCCGAACAACCCAGAATTTACCGCCGTCGCACCATGACGTTTGAACCAAGAGAAGGCAGCTGCCCAGCCATGCAAAACCATAGCACCAGCGTAGCTCCTCCACTTTGCAGCAAGTCTACGCTGCCCAGAACACACCGACGCCACCACCGGCCACCTTAGAAGACCTCGCACCGCCCCAGTAAGCCTACGACCATAGCCCCTCCTCTCTCCTCTCAGTTGCTTTTCGGCATGACAAAACTCTCTCTCCCTCTCTTAGTGTCGACCACCATGCTCAGAGGAGCCTCTTGTTGCGCCGTTGTGACCCCTGCTGGCCACCCAGCCGCCGTCGCATTCAACCCTCTCTCAGTCATGAGCCCCTGCCTTGTACGTCTCTCTCCCACTCCCTCTAGCCTCTGTTGCTCTTCACGTTTTAAAGTTGTGTTTTCTCTTTGGTTTTAGTTGCTGCAGGTTTTAAATGAGATTACATATATGCCCTCTTTTAATCTAGTATCTTGGAGGATGGTTTTCAATTTCATTTATAAATTTACAGTACTTATGTATATATTAACTTTGGAGACTATTACATCATTTTATTTGAAATTGTGTTGAGCTTAATATTTTAAATGTGAGCTTTTACTTAAATATATATATATATTAGTTAAAGACTCATTTATTATAAAGAAGTGTTTGAAAGAATTTGAAATATATTTTAAAGTATATTATTGAGTTTAATATTTTGTTAATATTCCTTTACCTATTTAGTAGAGTTTTAATAAAATAATTATGTTAAGAAATGAAAATTATTTCAAGAATTGAAGTTTTTATGACTTATTTAAAATAGCCCAAATATTTTACTAAATTATAATATATTTAAAATATCAGGATTTATTGATTATAGTGTTAAACAAACGATTTATTTGACTATCTTATAGATTATGAATTTAATTAAATAGGTTATTAGTATATGTTGTTTCTAGATAGATTTAGTAATATTTAAAACTATGTATAGGCGATGAGCTACGAAAGTGAGATTCAAGAAGAAGCGCAACAAGGTAAGTAATTTGATCATAAATTAGGATCATCACAGGTCAGCTCATATTTAATTATTATTCAAGCCAGGTCATTGACAACCATTGTTTATGCACCACTCATGTCACATGCAAATATGTTATCCAGCATAGCATACAATCATGTCATTCCGCATCATGTTCAAATTCAGAAATTATAATTATGTATATATTATGTCATACATCTCATGTGTATAAGACACGTAAGTTATCTTAAATTCAAGTGCAAGATAAGATCAGATCAGTTAATCAGATGGTCATTCAAATGCATAGTACCAATGCAGTTCAGATCAGGGTGGATGTGCAAGCCACGGACTCAAGTGTTGTCCACCATAGTATGCCAGAATACTATCAGCGGCTTCCTTTGCTGCAGCGGGACGTGGGGCCGGTGCACAGCCTCGCACACAGGGTTAAGTATGTTGGCCAGTCAGTTTAGTCAGTTAAAACAGATCAGTCAGTTAATTCAAATAAACCAGTCATGCATAGCATAAATATCAGTATGAACAGTCATAAAATTTAAACTCTCAGCATGAAAACTTTTATGAAAATTTTATATTTAGTATGTTAACGCTGTGATAGATTTCTTACTGAGTATTCGACTCATTTTAGTTTATTTTCATGTTTTTAACCACCCAAGTGAGAATAATGATTACGAACAGGCAGGCCAGGATTAGAAGGAGCAGGTGATTTAGTTTCAGACCTCCCAAATTAAAATTGCTTTTATGACATGACTGTTATTCAGTTTATTCATTAATATTTTTGGAAGACATTTTTATTTAGACAAATTTTTATGAAATAAATCCTAATTTTTTTTTTTTTAATATGAGATCTCTTGCCAGATTTATTTTATGAAAAACACGTGACACTCATAGCCTACGGGAAGGGGGTGTTACAAATACACTTCTGTCAAAAACTCTATCATGGCATCAAAGCTGGAATACAACTAACATCCTCCATGGCTGGTGAAATCTCCTCCTTCGAAAAAGACCACTCCACCAACTTCCAACTCCCCAGTAATTTTTCTCACATTGTTTCTGTCAAACTAGATTCCGACAATTACCTATTTTGGCGAGCTCAGATTATCCCATATCTCCATGGCCAGGAACTCTTTCATTTCATCGATGGTTGTTCTCCTACTCCTCCTTTGATCCTTCCAGCTTCCTCCCCTTCTTCATCACTCTCCTCCCAATCTCAAACCAATCCTGCTTACCTCCAATGTCATCGCATAGACCAGCTTCTTCTCAATGCCCTTCTATCATCCCTCACCGAACCAATTCTTGCTCAAGCCATTGCCTCCCGTACATCTCGAGAGCTTTGGGTCACACTTGCCACAATGTTCACTTCACAATCTCAGGTCAAAATTTTTCAAATCCACCATCAACTCACTAATCTTAAAAACAAAAGAATCAGGTGTAACGTAGATTAGGTTGTGCGTTGCCTCTGTGTAAATGTAGTGCTCTGGCAGGATTCTTTTTGTAACAAACTCTGCAATATTCCTCTGTACAGCAACGCATACCAGCTGCTTGATATTTTGTCCATATGAATTCTGTTAAGCCTAACCGTGTATATATACCAACTTGTATTGCTCTACTACATCAATGAGAATCATATACATTTCTTTCAAAAACTCTATCAAAATAAAATATTGTTAAAATATTATTTTTTAATATTATTATTGTTTTGAAATTGAAAATATTGAATTAAGATTTGAAAAAGTTGAATTGTTTATTGTATTTTGTATGAAATTTTAAAAAAATTGTAATGATGAGATGATATGAAATGAGATAAATTTAGATGATTTCTCAATCCAAATGGGCTGAATCTACTTGGGAAAAAAAATACAAAACTTATAAGGATGCCAAAGTACATGTGAGAAGTCTTGTACGAAAATTTTATTGAAATCATTAGTGCATGTAATAAAAATAGAAAAGGCAATACACTAATATTTTAAACCTTTATTTCTTGACAAAGTCAAGAGGAAACTGTCATAAGGGATGGTGTTTCGAGATCCAGTGCAAAATAGTTAGTATGTTTTCCACTTTCACCGCCTTACAGCCACAGTACTCAATAAATGTAGGAACATAAGAGGATAGTTAAAATCAAGTTGATCGGATTGTTGGTGGCTTATGGATAATGCATGCAATTCTATGGGCACCACAAGCACGCGTTGGTGGTGGAGGGGTGGCAAAGTTAACATTTGGGAGATCCAAGTTTCAAAAATCGATTTATGTGATGCTTTAAATTTACTAATGATTGTGGACGATTGTGAATTTGTGATTCACAAACTTTTATAATTGACTCATCACTCAACATGACTTGGCTTGAAGATAGATATTCAGGGAATGTTTTGATGGGGGCGTGTCGGTGATTTAGATGGAGGCAAAAAGAGCCTCTTTTTATTTTCTTCGTTTCTTGGGAAACAAAACCAGCAGTTAGGTTTTAACACTACATTAAATGGAAAAGTCTTCTTTCAGACGAAGATGACGTGGAATGGGATTAATGAAACTATGCACATGGGTGAAGTGCGAGTAGGGGTGTAACCGGTCCGGTTTGGTTTGGTTTTGGATAAAATCTTGGATCGAACCGATATGATCGGTTTTGTATTTTTCAAAACCGATTACGCACCGGTTATACTCCTAAACCGGTACTTCCGGTTTTACCGATTTCCAGTCTGGTCCGGTCTGGTTTTCCAGTTTTTTTAAAATATAAGTTTGATATTTTGTCTTTAAAAATATGTTTTAAAAAAATATGTTATATTTTTATTAATCTATATTAGACTATTAATATAACTATAACTATAATCTATATTAGACTACTTTTTTTTTTTGAGGGAGTCTATATTAGACTATTAGTACAAGTTATAAATTTATATATTAGTATAGCTATATATTAGTATATATTAATATTAGTGATAAACTATATATTAGTATAGCTATATAATACATGATCAATTACATTTTCATTTCTAAGATTAAACTTTTATTTTATAATAACATTATCTTATATATAATTATATTAATAGTATATGATCAAACAAATTACAAATTTTCATATTTAAAATTAACATTTAATGTTATATTTTATAAATTATAATATGAAATTATTTCATATATGATATATAATTATATATAAAAATTTCACATATAATTATACATTATATATAAAACTTATATATTTAATATATATAAAATATTTTGTATAATTTTAATTTTGTATAAAACTTATATATAAAATATTATTTTTTATATTTTTTATCAACCGGTTCGGTCCGGTCCGGTCCAAAAAATCCTAAAACCGGAATCGGACCGGTTCCAACCAGTTTATGAATTATAAAAATCGGTTCCGGACCGGACCGATTCAAAACCGGTAAAATCGGTCCGGTCCGGTCCGGTTCGGACTGGTTTACTAGTTTTCCGGTTTAAATTTACACCCCTAGGTGGGAGACGAAATTTTTGTTTGTTGAAGCTGGAAACCAAGATAAGTGCACAAATTCTCTTCTTTTCAGAGCGGCATGTTGTTGGGAAGCAGAGATAACTTACCTGAGCTTCCCTCCCAACAGCATACATGTCACCCAAGACGGCAGCCCTTGCTCTTGGATCATTACACAGCTTCCCTAGATCTTGGATCATATCTTTTTTTTTTTTTTTTCAACTCAATCAAAGCACCAGAACTATACTTCTAAAACAGGAAAAACAAAAGTTTAGAGGCTTGTTTTAAAAAAAAAAAAACTGTATGCACTCCAAATTTAGTAACTTTTAGGCTGATTTTCAACAATATATAGACATCTAAACAAACTGTAATCGAATCAGAAAGCTTCACTAAAACACCTATAAATGAAAGAGGAAGGCGACTTTCCCGTCGACCACAGGTGGAGGAACAATCCCGAAATGTTTACTCCTCAACTAGGGACTTTCTGTTTTCGTCGAATACAATGAAAGATGCATGTGGAGGTTTTGGATTCAATAGAGGGCATTAAGCTAGAAGAGATTTTGGTTTCTGCATCTTCTTCTTTCGTTTTTTCTTTTCTTTTTCTTTTTCTTTTTTTAATAAAATATATAAAGGCCGCCATGTTAGCATTCGGTTCGTGGTTGGTGCGCCAAACTGCCTATACCTAGAAGAATTGATATTAAATTTAGGTCGAATTAATCCATTTATTATTTATATTCACTTCAACTTTGACAAAAGATTTTCCCTATCATTAATAATATTAAGAGTTCCATTTCAAGATTTTTTTTTAAAAGGTGACAGAAGTTTTTCTTTCTTATTTTTTTCTCCTTCAATAGGCCGTATTACTTTTCAAAGTCTATTTAATTAGATTTTAATAGATTTTATTTGGATTTATTAGACTAACTTTAAAGTTTCAAATGCCACCCAGCCATCTTCATGTTGGGTTGAGAACTTTTAATGTGATTTTAGGAACTTAATACTTTGTTTGGTCTTCATATTCGTGTTGGAATATAGATCATTAATTTTATGGCTCGATCAAAAGTTGCTTCCATGAAATCTAGAAATTTGAGTTGGAAGGATGCATTTGTCCCTCGATAAGCTGGGTCTGGTCCGATTGTCAGAGTTAAGGGCCAAGTGTTAAAAGGCATGGCGAGGTCTAAAGGCCAGCATGGAAAAGGATGAGACAACTCCTATTGGAGCATGTCCCTGGCCACACCACATCAAATGATTAGATACAGGTCGAAATCTCATCTCTAATAGGGAGTGCCATATTAAATGTAATGCGACATCATTCCCAAACTCAAAGGCTCGATTGGGTTGAGAGCCCCCTGACAGGGAGTAATGCATTAAATGCGATTGGATCCGTCCCCCACACACAAAGCCTCGGCATGGGTCGAGAAATCCTGGCAGAGTCTGCCACACTAAATGTGACAGCATGTTGTCCAGCACGGGGGAAGACACTCCAAGCACAAGGAGAACAAAGCTCCACTGGACAAAAGGAGTATAAAAGCCTCGATACAGGAACAATTCAAGGGATTCATTCTCTCCAACTTTATATCTCTCTCACTCTTAAGCATACACTAACTTAGTTATCAGAGGTGCTTCCTAGCACTCCGGGCCCCTCAAGCTTTCTTGCCTCGTGTGACCGGTAAAGCACAACGAGGTGCAAAGCACGTCCTTAACAGTTGCGCCATCTGTGAGATCTCCCTCCGACGACCCGGTCCCAGGCAACCCAGGAACAAGAAGCGATTTCGACCAACATGGAGGATAGGTTCACCAAAATGAAGGAGCAAATAAAAAAAATGGCATCGAAAATGGGAAATCTTCCGCGAGAGAATGAGACCCTAAAGCAGAGGAACATGGGATTCGAGGAAGGTACTGCATGAGCCAGAATGAGAGAGTTGATATAGAGTTGTACAGCATAGGAGGGGCCACCCCTGACGAAGAGGAAAAGAAAAAGATGCACCTTGAGTTATGTAGCCTCATGGGCAAGTATGCAAAGATGGCTTGGAAGATAGGAGCATCTTCCTCGGTTGACGAATTGCTAAGCAGCCATGACCTCCCTTACAAGGAGGAGGTCATGGTAGTCCCAATCCTGCCAAAATTCAAAGTCCAGCAGATCGAGATATACGACGGATCTAAAGACTCGATCGAGGATCTCGAATAATTTAAGGCCCACATGACGCTCCACGACTTTCCCAAGAAAATCACATGTCAAGCTTTCCCCTTGACACTAAAGAGAATGGTGAAGGGATGGTTCGAAACTTTGCATCTCGACACCATCGATAGTTTTGAGGAGCTAGGCTAACAGTTCATTACTCAATTCATGGCCAACCGAAGGATGAGGCATCTAGCCGCTATCTGCTGACAGTAAAGCAGCGGAAAGATGAGAGATTGAAATCTTATCTCTCTGGGTTCAATAAAGAGTGTCTGACGATAAATGACCAGGATAAGAAGATCATACTAGCATCAATCCCGGGCTGCATTTGGCCTGGAGCGTGTTCATGGTTGAACTGGCTAGGAGAACCACTACAACGATGCAGGAGTTCATAGACCAAGCAGAAGAGTGTGTCAATACCAAGATACCTTTCAAAATTTGACTTCCCTGAGAAGGCCTGAGGTAGAATAGACGAAGAAATGGGAGAAAAAGTCTACAAGCAAAGGCACTCATAAGAAAGAGTCAAAAACTAGGAAAGGGTCGTACGAGCAAGGGAGAGATAGTGGCACCTCTCCCAGGAAGACACACTCAAGTATGAGTGTGCAAACGAAGAATGAGGAGTACCTCGAGGCAATGACGACCATGGTCGAAGAACTTGCCGGTTTTGCACTTACCATAATGTGGAAGGCCACAAGATCAAGGATTGCCATCACCTAAGGCAAAGGATGGAAGAAGTGTAGGAGGATGGAGAGTGGGATGGTTCATCTCCCAGCATTCACTGCCACCTAGGCGATTCAACTGCGAAGGGAACAAATGGAGAAGGAAAGATCATAGAAGCGAAAGCTCGAGATCGAGGAGAGCCACAAAGAGGGATGCGAAAAACTCCCCACTGAAATCTAGACAATGTCCCAATAGGGGAAATCCAGACTATTGATGGGGGGTTTGCTGGCAAAAATGCATCTGAATCAAGTAGAATGGCATATGCTCGAAAAGCAAGGTATGAGGTGATCTACCCTCACGACAATGCCTTATTAGAGACAATGTCAGTTGCCAACTTCACCACCAGAAGAATACAAATAGACAATGGGAGCTCGACTGACATTTTCTTTTCGAAAGCGTTTGTCGAGACGGGCATTGACCAAAACTGACTACGCCCATCACCAACCCCATTGAAGGAATTTTCAGGGGAAATGGTACAATCCTTGGGTTCCATAACGTTACCCATGACGGTTGGATCAAGGATGGACACGACAACCACCTTGATAGACTTCTTTGTGGTCAAGACCCCCTCCTTGTACAACAATCACCACACGGCCAATGTTGAACAGTCTGAAGGTTGTGACCTCTATCTACCACCTAAAGATGAACTTTCCAACATAAACAGGTGTGGGCGAAGTGTACGGTGAGGAGGTGGTGGCAAGAGAATAATACGTGTAGGAATTAAAGGGGGGAGGCCAAGAACTCTTCACCAATAAAGGAACACCAAACCCTGAGAGGAGAGGGGTTTGTTGTAATTCAAGGAATATTTTTCTTACAAGGCTCTCATCTAAGAACACCCTACAAATATAGTAAAACCGCTTTATATGACATGACTCTCCTTTGTTTTTCACTTCTTACTGTCAAAGTCCTCGCTACAGTACAAAAGTCACGGATGCCACCCATCGCAGCTAAACACATCTCCCGCCTAGTAATGAAAGCTGATTCTCCACACTCACACCTAACAAACAAAGGAGGGAACATCTCTCCTAAGTATCTCATCTCTTCTCGACACATGGCTCGGTTGAGCACATCTCCCACCTGGTTTCTTAAACTGATGCTCCCCGCTCGCACCCGATGAACAAAAGAGGGAAAATCTCTCCTAAGTGTCCCACCTCTCCTCACCACCTATCATGGTCGAGCACATCTCCTGCCTGATTAATTAAGCTGATACTTAGCGCTCGCACATCACGAACAAAGGACAGAACACCTCTACTAAGTGTCTTATCTCTCCTCACCACCTAGCGCGGTCAAGCACATCTCTCGCCTAGTTACTTAAGTCGATGCTCCACTCACACCCAGCAAGCAAAGGACGGAACACCTCTACTAAGTGTCTCATCTCTCCTCGCCACCTAACGCGGTCAAGCACATCTCTCACCTAGTTACTTAAGCCGATGCTCCGCTCACGCCCGGTGAACAAATGAGAGAACACCTCTCCTAAGTGTTCCATCTCTCCTTGCCACTCAGCGCGATTGAGCATATCACCCTCTTGGTTACTTAAGTCGATACTTCGCTCGCACCCGATGAACAAAGGAGAAAACATTTCTCTTAAGTGTCTCATCTCTCCTCATCACGTAGCACGGTTGAGCACATCTCCTGTCTAGCTGCCAAAGCCATTACTTCGTGCTCGCACCCAACGAATAAAGGAGGGAATACCTCTCTTAAGTGTCCCATCTCTCTTTGTCACCCAGTACAGTCGAGCACATCTTCTACTTGGTTAGTCAAGCCGATACTCCGTGCTCGTACTCAGTGAGTAGAGTAAGGAACACCTCTCGTAAGTGTCTCATCTCTCCTCACCTGCCAACGTAGTCAAGCACATATCCCGCATAGTTACTTTAGCCAAAGTGTTTCTGCGCCCAAACAATGATCGATAGCCTTTCCATTCAAAATCAAAGGGACATCAACAAACAAATGAGGGAACACGTCTCCTAAGTGTCCCATCTCTCCTCGCCACTCATTGCGGTCAAGCACATCTCCCACCTGGTCACTTAAACCCGCACTCGCACCTGGTGAACAAATGAGGGAACACATTTTCTAAGTATCCCATCTCTCCTCACCACCCAAGGCGGGGAAGCACATCTCCCACCTTATTACTTAAGTCAATGCTCCGAGCTCGCAACCAACAAACAAAGGAGGCAACACATCTTCTAAGTTTCTCATCTCTCCTCACCACCCAACAAGCAAATCTCATGCCTGGTCATTTAAGCAAATGCTCTGTGCTAGCACTAGGTGACAAAGGAGGGAACACCTCTGATAAGTGTCCCATCTTTCCTCGCCACCCAGTGTGATCGAGCACATCTCTCGCCTAGTTACTTAAGCCAATGCTTTGCACTCATACCCAACGAATAAAAGAGGAAACATCTCTCCTAAGCGTTCTATCTCTCCTCACTACCCACCGTGGTTGAACACATTTACGGCTTGGTTACCTAAGTCGATGTTCCACGCTCACACCTGACGAACAAACGAGGGAACACCTCTCATATGTGTTTCGTCTCTCCTCACCACCAAGTGTGGTCGAGCATATCTCTCGCCTGGTTACCTAAGATAATGCTCGGCGCTCACACCCGAAGAGTATAAGAGAGAACACCTCTCATCAGTGTCTCATCTCTCCTTGCCTCCTAATGAAGTCAAGCACATCTCCCACCTAGTTACTTAAGCCAAAGTGTTTATGCGCCCAAACAATGGTCAATAGCCTTTCCATTCAAAATCAAATAGACATCGACTTGCATGGTAAGTGGGCACCCGGAAGAAGGGGGAAGAAGAGGAAGGAAGCAAGAGTGCACATATTTGCAGATACCAACAAAAGTACAAATTAGAATAAATGTATATCATTTAAAGCAATGGAAGCACAAATAAGAACAAATGCATGTCATTGAAAGCGGCAAGAGCCCAAACCCAAGAAACTTATGTATAAGGCGTATATTGTTAAAAAAAAGGAGGGTTGATTATTTCTTAGTTTGGATAGTAGGCCAAGGAAAGACATCCGGCATCAGGTCCCTCCCAAAAGAGTCAAGGAACTCAAGAGCCTCCTGATTAGACTTAAATATCTCTAAGTCTAGAGCCTTCAGGTCGACTTGGGGGTTCGACAATAAGTATGTTCGCATTCTCCCCAGGCATGGTTACGGACCTTTTGGCCACAACAAACTAAGGGGAGATCCTGATAAGATCCTCTTTGGCAGAGGCAAGCTTGGACTTGAGTTCCTTCACTGACTCACTCAAAATTGAGCAGCACGAAAGGCTATCCCAAGTGCAGGAGCGTGTCGCGTAGTAATTAGGAATAAATTCCTAAATCGTCTCCACAGGGAAAGTGCTTAAAAATCAAACTCGTGTAAAATTGTGGAAATAGTTACAATGAGAGAATAAAAATAAAAGTGATGATATGTACAATAAATGTGGGAGTGCAATGGAAATGAAAATTTACTTGTTATGGACTAGATTCATGTTTGTTGGTTTTGAGTGGATGATGACAAGTAACAAATTAAAATGCAAGATAGTAAATTAAACTTGCTGGAAATTAAATAACTGAAATGTAAAGGGACAATAAAATTTAAATGACATAAAAGTAAATTGCAAAAATTAAAAGTGCAGGAAAATTAAATGACAGTAATTTAAATTGCAGGAAATTAAAAGTGCGAGGAAATTAAATGGAAGTAATTTAAATTGCAGAAAATTAAAAGTACGAGTAAATTAAATGACATAAATTTAAATTGCAAGAAATTAAAAGTGCGAGAAAATTAAATGATATAAATTCGAAATTAAATAAAAACTAGAATTGTAAGAAATAAACTTGATATTTGGAAATGGAGACTGCGTTCTCCAACCCAAAAATCTGAACTTCCAATTAAAGTAAACTCTCAAAAATAAAATGGACTCTCAACATTTATCAAAGAGGACTGAAAATTTACTCACTAAACAAACTCAAAATTGAAAATAAAGATTTACAAAAATAAAATTTACTAGACCATAAATTGAAACTGACTGATGAATAACTTACACAAAATTAAAAACTGAACTCAAAAAAATTAAAAACTGACTACAAAAACTCACTTA
The DNA here is from genome assembly GCA_029856935.1 of Cyclocarya paliurus. Taxonomy (NCBI): domain Eukaryota; kingdom Viridiplantae; phylum Streptophyta; class Magnoliopsida; order Fagales; family Juglandaceae; genus Cyclocarya; species Cyclocarya paliurus. The sequence continues at coordinate 17,483,089 of CM056950.1, forward strand.
CTATTTTTTTTCTGAACTCTAACTCTAATTTCACACTAAAATCTCTCTAACTCCTGACTGACTCTAACCTCTGACGCCCTCTCCAGTCCATCTACAAGCTCTTTTATAGGCATCCAAAGTATGTGCTTAGCTGCCCCGTATATGTGATCTCGTCCCCACTCAGAAAGTTATTCCGTTTGTCCCTGCATGTGCGTTTGCTTGGTCTACCGGTGTGAGTGGTCTGTCCAAATGAAAAAGTCCCAGTTGTTCACGTGAGTGTCCATCGTTAGCCTTTCTTCTTTCGGCATTACTGCGCTTCACTTGCCCCGCGTGCGTCCACATTCATCTATACACATTTTTTTTTTCTTCTTCTCTTTTCTTGCTTTCCTGCATCTTCTTCCTACCTCTGGCATGCTGCAACGTTTACTGAGAGAGAGAGAAAACTGAAACCGAGACGTAGAGAGAGCAGCCGAGTTGCAATGGTGGCTTCGGTCGTTCTCGGCAGTGTTGCACAGGAGAAGGTTACGGTATGCATGAGGGCTTCGGTCGTGGCGCTGGGCTTCACTGGGCAGTGGAGACTTGATCTCCGGTATCTTCTGTTGCTACTGGAAGTGGAGGTGCGTCGCTGCAGGATGTCCATGGTGATGGTGCAGCGAAGCCGAAGGTTGAAGATGACACGACGTGGGGTTGCCGGCCGTGAGGCTTTTGGACAAGGCGAGGCGATTCATGGCCGTGTTCATGGTGTTTCTGTGAACGTGCGGAGTGTATAGGATGGCTCACGGTGGTGGCTCGAAGCTGGCGGAACTGTAGCGTGAAGACGCAGGCGCGAGGTTGAAGACGAGGAGAACGACATGTCGTTTAGGCAACGGGTGTTTTGTTCTTCTCTAGAAAACGACATGTCGTTTTACAAAAACGATATGTCGTTTAAGACCTGTAAAAAAAAAATGATATATAATATATAATCAAAGAAACAAAAAAAAAATTAGACAAAAAAAATAAAATAAATAAATAATTCTAAATAAAATAAAACTAGACTAAATATTAAAAATATGTTGTGCATGGAGAAAATATTACAAAATTAAATCGCAAGTTATAAAATTAAGCATAAGCTATGCTTTTAATCAATTTAAATCACAACTTGGATTTATGCCTTTTAATCAATTTTTTCATCTAAAATCAATGATAAAATAATAAAACAATTAAAAATATATTAGTTTTAATTGTATAAACTGTGCAATAATGCAGCTCAATCATTCACCAACCCTTTACGTCACCTCACCCTTTTCTTGGTCGCGGCATACTTGGTGTCCACGACAGCCTTGACCCCTGTGAGCATCGTGTGCTACACAACAAGCTCCTCTCTCTCAACCTTGACACAATCGAGGTCCATGCCCATATCCAACGGAGCATCCTTGGCTTTTGACATAGAGGCATCATAGCCAAGGCAACACTCCCGGGTTGCCTCTAGCTCCTTGACCAGACAGGAAGCCTGAATCCGCTCTAAAATCCATTCTTTTGTCAAGGCTTCAACCTTGAGGCACTTATGGGAAACTTCCTCCCTAGACTTGCCTAGATCCTTCCGTAGGGCGTGAACCTCTTTGCGAAGAGTCATAATGTCTCCTTCAAGGGACTGATTGTAATTGCCAACCTTAACAAAAGCCCAGCCTGGTCTCTCTCGACCCTAAGCTTTAAGATCTCGTGGTAAGCCTGCTCAGCATAAATTCGCAACCCGCATGCGTACTTTTCTAACTCAGCTCAACCATCCATGATCCAAGCCCCCAAATCATCGACCCCCTGTTTAAAGCAAAGGCAATTGGTTAACAATTGTAAAAATGATTGCAGAACCCGGTGGGAGATGGCAAGAGAATTTAATAGAGAAAGAAAGTCCTTGAGTTGGGTGGCCACCCCATGCACGGAATCCACCCTGGCTTTACCAACATTGGATTGGGACTGTCAATAATCGAAAGGACCAAAGCATCCCAAAGAAGTGTGCTCCTTACCTCGATGGGTGGCCCAAGGGAGACTGGTTGGGATAAGGGAGGTGGTGGCGACTCCAAGCCTCTTTTAGGCCTCAGATCACTAGCTTACCCTACGCTTGGTCAAGACGAAGGCCCAGTACCTGCGAGGTTAACAAAAATTGGCTCATCCATTAGGTCCTCACCACCTTCCAGAGGGACCAAGGAGGACACCTCCTTAAAGACAATGGGCGAAGAAGCCCCCTACTTGACATAGGCATTCAAAGGCAAGAAAGGAGTCAAGGCCCTGTCCTTGTTGAAAGCCACGAGGTCATCAAGGGAGGGAGCCCTTAAGATCGAACAACAAGAAGGGCATTTCACTGTTGGGACTATGGGAGACACCTTTGAAGATGCAATGGGCACCTCGCCTTTGGGGACTATGGAAGGCACCTTGAAAGTCAAGGCACCTGACTGAGCGATGTCACCACATGCCTCCTCAAAGTGCTCCTTGGAAGTCGAGCCTTGGGAAACCCAGAAATCAAATTGAGTGGGGCCTCAAAGAATGCCATCACCAAGTCTGCCTTGTTCTGATTAAGAGCCCTTATTGGCCTTTGGTCTCTAGGTGGGGTAGGAGCGAGATGCAAGGATAGATAAATGGGTTGAGCATCAAGGACCAAAAGATCGAAGTCTAATGTTGCAGCCAAATTGGTGCCAGCCTGTTCCATGATGGCGAGCAAGTCGTCCGAGTCAGAAGAGTTCTCTCAAACTAGGGTTGAGGGGACTAGCAGGGGCGGATTTTGACGCGATCGCTCTAGGGATGGGAAAGAATACCCTTGCTCAAACTCTGAGCAGCCGTGCGTTTATCTTAGTCCTCAACCCTCTTTGCCCTCACAGCAAGGTCTCTTTTCTTCCCCTCCCAACACGTGTTAGAAGACCTCTTCCCACCTCGAGAAATAGCAGGAACCGTAAAGAAAAGAGTGACTGACCAAAAAGATCGATCCAATATCACCAAGAACTGGTCGATGTTCTCTCTAGTCAAAAGGGAATCAGTCCTTACATCCTCTAAGAGTTGGTCGACCCAGGAACAAACCGCTTGAATGCGAGCTTGCTCTTGCTCAGAGAGAGTCATAGACATCACCTTGTCATCGGGAACAATCCCCAATTAGGCTCTTGCTTGTTGGCTTCATTGTCAGGAAACTCCCACCCCTTGCCGGAAACAAAGAAAAACTTACATTGCAAATTTTTGGAATTAAATAACGGCCCAAAATGGGCAACACGATATTTGGACCAGGAATAGAAACTACATATATTGCACCCAAAAGATCAGATCTTGTGCGTAAACACAAACTCTTGGGCGGTCTAATCAGGATATTCCTCACCTGCATGCTCCGGGACCATGCACCATACGACGCAACACGACATCAGGATCCTCCATGAGTTAGGGTGTAGCTGGGTAGGGACCACCCTCAAAAGATCCAGGACATTACAAATGGGTGATAAAAGTGAGTCTCAACACGAGAAAGAAGGCTCTAGTATACAGAACAACCTTCTCAACAAGCTCCTAAAAGTCGACAACCCCGCAGTTGGGGCTTGGGAACTCCAGGACAACCGAGTCTAAAACTCCGTATGTGTCCCTCAATGCCCTAAAGTCCACCGAACTAGTGGTTGAGGACTGGTCACACCCGTCATAGCAAGGAAGGCTCATCTGGGAAGAGGGTTAAAGCCTTGCTGGGGACTCCCCATGGTGAGAGGAGTGCGAACCCCACAGAAAGTTTAAACGCATTTCTGGAAGCTATCAAGGAGGAAAGGAAAGATTAAGGCTCCTGGAGAAGGAACAAACAGAAGAAGCAAAATCGGTTAAGGTAGAAAGTGTTCAGAGGACATAAAGAAGGGTTTAAATAAAGAAGATGACGATCGAGTAACCCCAATAGGGGGCTGACAAGTGTGGAGGAAGCAAAAACGTCTTTAAAGGTTCTCGTAAACCACACTGTTGCCTAGATGACTAACCCAATAGGGGAGTGAATTGGGCTATTTTAAAAAATTAACAATTATAAATCAATTACACAATGTAAAATATAAATAAAATACAAAGCAACAGTAAATAAAAAGAGTAAGGATAAGAGAGATGCAAACTCAATATTTTAACGAGGTTCAGCCCCACTGCCTACATCCTCACCTCAAGCTACCCCTTGAGAATTCTCAAATTCACTATTCAACCTCATTTAGGATGAGATAGAAATATATTACACCTTTGAACAATATTGCTTCAAAGAATCCATGTAAAACACTTTCTATACTTACAATCACCTTATGAGTGGTGATTCAACTATTTCCCTTGAATAACTCAAACTGTAGACTCACAAGGATTACACACACCCTTCTACTATTTATAAAAGAGCTAATAGTTGGTAGGTTGTCAAAGTACACTCCTTAATGAGTGAAATCAAAGCAATACAAGATAAATTATATCTCTCTAAAACAATGAACAAGTCTTAAAGCTTAATACTTAGATAATAGAGTTTGAAAGCTGAATGAATGTTGTAAAACTAGTAGTTGATATGTAGTATTGTGATTTTGAAGATCTCAAATGAGCTATTTATAAACATATGAGACTTCTTTTTCAAATTTCAAAATATTCAAGTGTCAAAAAGAAGCATCACTCATTTTTCAAAGATTTCAAACAAAAGTTTCTCCTTTATGCAATTATCAAAAATAATATCATTCACTTTTCAATATTTTCGAACCAAATCTTAGACTTTTTGCATATGTCAAAACAAGAGTATCAAACACTTTTCAAAATTTTCAAATAAAAAGAAACTACATTTTGCATGTAAAAAAGAGCTTCAATCACTTTTAAAAAATTCTCAAACTTATCATGCACATGTAAGAGATGATATTCAATATTCTTTCAAATTTTTAAAAATCAAACTTTCAATCATTTCATGCACGTGTAAAAGATGACAATCAATCATCTTTCAAAAAATTTAAATTTTAAACTTTTAATTTTCAAATATATCATGCACATGTAGAAAATGCAACTTGATATTTTATGAGAAAATATTCTTTTTTAGCCTTAATCATTTTTTGAATTTTGAAATAGATGTACAAAATTTACTCTAAAGAGTTTATTTGTAAGTTTGTTTCCTTTCTATCTCATACTTGATATGTTGATATGCTTGACTCCATTATGTGTACAACTTGAGCTTAAGACTCATTTATGTTTGAAAAACTCAACGCATTTTTGAACAATTATTATTCTGGAAATCAAAAATTGTGTAACTACACCATAAAATCCTAAATATTTATCTGAGACTAATTGTGCAGACCATCTTTCATTCCCGCACTCCTAACTACCTCAAATAAATAAAATAGTGTTTCTAGCATCATTGTGAGTAGTAAGATTAACTATGCTGACAGATTAAAACCTACGCAATTGCTCGATTGGTGAAAACTTTTCAGAGTTTCTACAAAGTTTCTGAAGTCTAAAAATTTTTTTTTTTTTTAATTTTTGACAAATTGTTACATCCAGTGTACCAAAAAATACTTCTGATACCTAAGCCAGTGTGTGATTAAGGGTGGAGCATTGCTATTCATAGGCCCATACACCATACATCAAATTATTTTTTATTTTTTTCAATTTATTTTATTTTATTTTTCTTAAAATAATTAAATTATTCTACTCATCATCTATATAACACACATTTAATAAAAGAAAAAAAGAAAAAGAAAAAATAAGTATAGTATATGATATATAGACTTATGAATAGATTTTTTCTTGAGGGTGAGGGAGCAAGATAGATGATGGGAATGAATCCTTGAATCCTACCTTTAGCGGAACTTTTATCTCTCTTTGCATCTAGGGCATCTCGCTTTGTCTTGAAGGGGACAAGTTATTATATTTAAAGATTTTGCTACACAATATTTTACTATTCACTCACACTCCACACTCCATATTTTTTAATATTTTTAAAAAAAAAAATTTTGAATTTATTTTTTTTAAACTATTTCAAATTTTTTATTCACTATTAATATAAAAATTATTTAATAAAAAAAATTTAAAAAAATAGAGTGTGGCACGTAGATAAATAATGAGAGATTAGAAAGATTTTTTTGTATATTTAATACGACAGACAGGATCTCTTGCCAGGATCCCTAGTCGGCGCAATTAATGATGTGAGATTTCTGGTGAATCACTTGTGTGGAGGTGACCAATCATTGTATTTGTAATTTCTTTTCTTTTCTTTCATTTCAAATATTTTTTAAATATTTTTTTCTTAAAATACGCATATTCACTAAGGGTTTTGCTATTCATCCTCTCCACATTCCACACTCCACACTTTTTAATATTTTTTAATATTTTTTTAATATTTTTTAAATATTTTTTTGAATTTATTTTTTTTTAATTATTTATAATTTTTTATTCACTATTCATATAAAAATATATTTGATAAAAAAATTTAAAAAAAAAATTAAAAAAAAGATGGAGTGTGGTGTGAATAGTAGGAGATTGAGTAGAATTTTTGATTCACTAATTATCACTTTTTTAATTATTAAAAAATTAAAAATATAAAGCATCGGTCTACTCCATCGGTCTATTCCGACGGTTGGAATAGCATTGTCGCACATAGATTGCAATATATAGTTAAAGGTTTTGCTATTCATCCTCCCTACATTCCACACTCCATACTTTTTAATATTTTTTAATATTTTTTTAAATTTTTTTTAAATTTATTTTTTTTAACTATTTATAATTTTTTATTCACTATTCATAAAAAAATATATTTGATAAAAAAAAATTTTAAAAAAATTAAAAAAAAGATGGAATGTGATGTGAATAGTAAGAGGTTGAGTAGAATTTTTGTATAGTTAATAGTATATACTATTCGATCAAACGCACTTTCCATACTGTTCTGACGGTTGAAAAAGCATTTAAGTATTGATAGAAAAATACAGCTCGATCGTTTGCCAGAAGTTTGATAAGGAAGTCAGGAATTTCGGCCACAGAAAAAAAAAAAAAAAAGAGATGGAGAAAAATCAACATCTCAATCACATAGAAAGGCAAATACAGAAAACGGTGCAAGTTATCAACATCATTTTCTAGATCCACTACGTACGCTTTAATTTGTAGAGAAAGGGTAAGAGTAAGTAGTGTCTGGAATATTGTTACATAGCATGTGCGAGCAAGTTGCACACTTTAGACAAGTGGTTGACAATGCTTTTCAAATTAATTGAGGGGTTTATACTTCTCTTCTTAGAGTGACATGATGTTTGTCCAGAACAGCAAGTATTTTGGCAAGTATTGTCGATATTTATTGAAATCCTAAGATTTTTAAATGTCTGTCCTCCATCACAAGGCATCTCTGGCCAAGGTGTCACCTCTCATTGTATTATGGTGGGTAGCCTTTAGTCGTGGAGTTTGTATCAACATTAAAAATATATATATATATTATATATATATAAAAAGAAAAAGAAAGCATATATCATTTTAGGCTTGTGTAGAAGCGTGCCACTCTTTTGAATCTTACCTTAAAGTATTGACAAAACTAAAGCCTCTTGGAAAGTTAGTGAAATGGTGCACAATCAGGAAAGAACTTGCAATTGGAAGCCGTAGATGGCACCAGGAGAGGTTAGGGACGATGGATTTAAAAGTGGCTTAAGACTAAATTTCTGTCAAATTTTAGGAATGGTTATATGAGTAATGCTAAGATATATAAGCACTGCATATTTCTTTGAAAAAATAATAGGATTTATCGTTAACAGATTAATTTTTTCATATGATCTTATATTTATTCTCTTTTTTTTCAAAATGAATTTGTAGTGCTTGTACATTTTATTATTATAAATATTATTTCATCGTGCTTCCTTTAAAAAAAAAGTGAGTTAAATTTACATAAAAAATTAATTTTTAAACAGTAAATCCTACACTTTCAAAAGGAATGCCAGCGCTTGGACAACTTACAATTATATTTAGCATCACACCGCTGAGAATTACTTTCCTCCAAGCAAAAACAAAACACTGCTGTAAAGAAATAAAGAAAAGGGCTACATGCATGCATAGATCCCACAAAATCTGTAACAAGACCTGAAATATTACAGTCCATAATTTTCCAATGGGAAAGCCTACAAAAAAGGGGTTGAATTTTGCCTTCACTGTCTTTTGTTAACAGCATAAGACTGAGAGATGCAGAAGCAATGACCATGGAGCCCTGAAAACTTGATGATCAAGCTTATCTGTGGGCAGTGATCAGGGTTTCAATGAATCTCAGGCCGTCAAACTTTGGAGCAAACTTTTCGGCCGAAGATGACCTCTGATTTTCTCTAGTTTGTTTCAATTCAGCCTCCTAAAAAATCAGACGCAGAAATTTAAGAGAAACTTCTTTGAAACTATGATTGGAAAAGAAAAAATATACGCATCATAGATATCAAACAGGTACTTGGGATGCATTTGACTGAAAGAAACTAAGAAATTGACAAAAAAAAAAAAACTGACCCAAAAATTAATCACTTATAAAAAGTTTTAAAACTCGGAGATAGAGAGAGCCTCTGATTTTGGTAGAGAAACTAGATGGAAGGAAAGTTATTTGGTTGCCAAGATAGCAGAGGAAAAAAAACAGAAGAAAATGTCGGGAATTATAAAGTTTTGGGCTGCAGTTTGAACTGGCAAAACAAGTCAAACCTCAATTTGACAGACATTTTCTGAGAAACCGAACAGGGCGGAACCCCAATCGAATAAGAAAAACCGGACACATCCAAACCAGAAACAAAACAAGAAAGGAAAACAACACAGATATAATATTGAAGGCTTACCTGTTGAGTACTATAGGTGGAGTTCGAGGAAGAAGAAGAAGACGAAGAAGAGAAGGCTGTAGCGGAGGCTGCGGCCACCGAGGCAGCAAAGAGTCCTGGTTTCTTCATTGTTGGAGACGGAATTCCTAGTCCCCGGAAGATGGAAACAGTGTTCGGAAAGAAAAAAATGGCGCAGGAAAATGGGCGAGAAAGTGAGAGAGTTAGAAAGGCTTGGGTTGGGGGGTCGTGGACGACAAATTTAAGGAAGAGTGCAATGGCACGTGTCGGTTTATATTCTGGGCATTTTACGCGGCAACTATCCTCGCCATTTCGTTAGCAACTGGAGTTACGATTTTAACCCTTGAGGTTTTCTTTGCAAAATTTCTGTCCACTATTAAAATATCACTGTATCGTGAATTAATATGAGATTAGTTAAGATAAAATTTGAAAGTTGAATAAAATATTATTATAATATTATTTTTAATATTATTATTATTTTAAAATTTAAAAAAATTAAATTTTTTATTATATTTTATATAAAAATTTAATAAAATTATAATGTCGAGATGATATGAAATATTTCTTATATTCAATTGGTGTTTTTACGTGAATGGTTGATATATAACTCTTCTTATTTCATTTAAAATTGATAGGTTTAGATTTTTTAAAGTTTATTTTAGATTTTAACTTTTAAATATTAAGTTGTTCTTATAAAAATTATTGAGAGAAATTTACTTAGCAAGTAAATATTATAATATAAACTTTACGTGTATATCTCTCACACTAAAATTTTGGACAAAATCATAGGGAATTATCATCTAAAAAAATTATTTATTTAGTAAAAAATATAGAATATTCTAATCATTTGAGTTGACAATCTAATCAATTTTATAAATTAAAATAGAGATGATTATAATCTTTGAAAAGTTCAAGTCAAGCTACTGTAATTGAAATTTGTAAGAATAAATTATTTTTAACAACTATTTTAATAATATAAATTATTTTATTTTTTTTTCTTTTATGCTATGTGATAATTTATTTGAGATAAAATAAGCAGTGTGATTATTTAATGAATATCTTGTTACAAAATAATTTTAAGGGGCTTCCATCAGTTTTCTGACAGAATTTAATAATAAGAAAATCTTTATTTTTTCCTGAGGCCGAAAGTTACAGAAGGCTGAAGTTAGTGTCCCCACGACGATGTTTACAAAAAAACATCCAATTAATGCCTGACACGTTTATGGTGGTAACGAGACCACGAAATCGCTACCAATTTCACAAGCTCCTGAATGATCGACAGCTCACGGTAGACATTATTGGGAATAAAAATTCGTCACTTATTTTCTACACTAATAAGTACATATTTATTATTTTTATAGTTTTATTTAAATATATATATTGATGTATAAATATATACGTTTATAAAATAATAAAAATAACAAGTGACAAGTGACATTCTTAATTGGGAACGGAAAATCAGAATATCTGTTTGATTTCCAGTATTAGCCCCTTTCTTATCTCAAAATCACAAGATATATATATTTTTTGATATTAATCGAAAATTTCAAGAATATTTGGAGAAGTAATTAGGTTTTAATGATTATTAATTACTAGAGTCCATCTTTTATCCTACGCTATGGTGCTTTACACCACGCTGTCTCTTGCCTATATTTTTGGAAATCCAAAACACCCATAGTCCCTTTTTTCCTTGCAAAACATAACAGAGCAAAATGCCCTCAAAAAAAGTTGAAATTTTCCGGGTGAAAAGGAGCAACACATGCAGAGAGGTGCCAGTGGACATCCTTTTTCTTCAATTTTTTTAGTTACGTAACTACGTTTGTATACTTTCTGGGACGTATGAGCAAAAATTTAAAAATTCGACTTCATTCTAACTCTAATTTTAATTTTATATTCTGACTCCGACTTTTTAAATTTATCTCTAATATTGTATATATATTATAAAAATATGTATTTATCTATATATTTGTCATATATACAGCTAATTATTATAAAATAATATATTAATATTATAATATAAATAGACTAATGATAGTTTAATATATGTAAATATCATCACCTTACTACCATACATAATCGAGTATAGAAATAAATTAGACACTAATATTTAAATAAGTCTAGTATAATAAATTAATAACACATACTAATTTATTGAAGTATAATAACATATAATTAGACACTAAAAATTCTAGTATATAATTAAGTTAGAAATAAGTTAGACATTAGTATAATAACATGTGATACTAAAAATAATATATAATACTATAATATGATAACATGCAATTAGAGACTATAGTATAAGTCTAGTACAAAAATTAGTTAGATATGAGTATAGGAATAAATTAACAATGAATGATTTAGTTTTAATTTTAAATCTTTTGGAAAAATCAAAATTTGAAAGGCCACAAATTTTTTTAAAAAAAATTGGCTAAATATGAAGGTAAAAAAATCCAAAACTAAAAGTCCAGATCCAACTCCACTCCGACTTCGACTCCTTAATTGGAGTCAGAGTCGGAGTCAGAGTTAGGTTGTTTGGATATTACATATTAAAGAATTTTTAATCTCAAATAAGCTAAAAAGTACATTTTGATGATTTTCATCAAACGTAATTTTCTGGATAACACAGAATGTAATTCAAATTTTAAAAAGACCTTTAATGAACTAAAATACTCATATAACTCTCAAATAATTACAACTTTCAAACTTTTAAATATATGATCATAATTTTTAAAAATTTAAATAATCGTCATTTCTACCTTAGAAGATATTTTTTAATTTGTTTTTAAATAAATATAGCGTATTTGAAAGTGTTTTAAACATATAGTTACCAAAAAGTGAATAACTTTTCAATAGTAGAATTTATTACTTTTTTGAAATAGTAAAACTTATTACTTAAGTTATAAGTCATAAACTTTAAAGTTATAAGTTATATTTCTCACCACAATTTTAAAAATGCACTAAGTCGGTGCTCACCGCTATTGTAAAACACTTCTCTAAAACCCATAAATGTATAACGTCTCCCATATTTTCTTCTCCACCTCTATCATCCCTTGACCTGATTCCTTCCTATGCTTCAACTTCATCTCCGGTGACAAGTTGTTGACCGCCAACACCAGGTGAATCTATATATTTACTACACCAAGTGTATCATTATTTACAAAAGTTCGCTCCATTTAAAACTGAATCATAAAGTAGTTGAACAATAGATAAATTTATATATTTTTTAGTGGCAGCCCACTATTTTTTAAATGATGGCTTGAAATTTATACATTTTAAAACTGTATCTAATATTATTTTAAAATCTATTTTTATGGATATTTTTTTAATATACCTAGAAGTGGATCCCAAAGTAAAGTGTATCGATACACTAAACTCGTAAGTAATAAAATCGCAGGTCCATTCAACCATGTAACGTATGAAAATGTGTCTCCCAAAACCTAAAATTTTTCAAGTCAAAGAACTGCAAGCATACGTAGATAAGCTCTGAAATATGGTAAAAAAAAAAATGGTAGTATTTGCCATTTTTAGTTGCACGACTCCGTCCATTAAGTATGCGACAATATAATTGAAATGACAAATTCAAACTAATAGCCGAAATTTTTCCGTATATGATTGGTAATTTGATTACGGAAGAAAACTATTAGTAGTTGGTTTTGAATCTTGGCATTATAATAAAAAATAATTATTATATCGAAATGAATGTGTCCTCACACGCATGCAAAGGATATTAAGTGGATCAAGATTCAAGATCCTCTTAAAAAGATGATTACTAAAGTCTATATCTTGATTTTCGGGTCATACTTTTTTTTTTGGTAATTACGTTATTTAATTTTACATATTTGAATAAAAATATTTTGTATATAAAAATAAAAAAGAAACTTACAAAATAATGTGCTTTAGATTATAAATTATTTTTTACTGTAAAAAGGATTTAACATATTTTATAAAATCATATCAATTTATAAATTTATTTAAGATTTCTTTTTTTATATATAACATTTTTGTTTGAGAGAAATATTGTCATATTATCAAATAATTTTTCAAAAGATTACTCATGATAAAAGTCATAGTTTGAATATATTCATTATGACTTAAACAATTTTTTTTCCTCTTGGATATTTGATTATGTCACGATGAGATTTCAAAGGGAAGAAAATTAGTACAAATCTAATTAGCATAGTTTTTTTAACTTACGAAGGGTTAAGCTGGGGCATCATGCAAGCATATGTCTGACCAAAGGGAGAGCCACCAAAATTGACAACACAGCAATACCAAATCAGAAAAGATTGCATAACAAGATGAGCTGATGGGACTATTGAACATTATTCAAAGTCATCTTAAAAATGAATGTTCTAAAGTAATGCTTGATTTTTTCAAAAACTATAAACTTTATTCCTTTTAGTAAATACATCTCATGGTGCCAAAAAACTCCTCCCCTCTTTCTTCTTCTTCTATCTCCTCCTCCTTTAGGTTTAGTAAAAATAAAAAATAAAAAAAACGCAAGAGAGAAGTGTGCTGGATTATAAATAGATTAACAGAGTAATCAGCACTTTTCTCTATTTTTATCCTCCACAAATTAAGTTTGTAATGCATTAATCGGTCTTTAACTAGAGAAAGTACTACGATCACAAAAATATTTTATAAAATTAAATTTATTAATTAATTTTATGTAATATATTAAATTTATTTTATAATAAAAATAATTTTATAACTTTATTTTTATGAAATCTGACTAAACATTTGCTCTAACCACTCTAACCACTGGTCCACAACCATTTTCCTGGGTCAAAAGTCGCGTAAAGCAGGCGCCCATCTAAGATGGGCAATTACATAGGATCTCGTGGTCAAAATGATGTCATCGAGCATTTAAGAATATTCAACCGCTCTTTTGATTGTATCTATTCACTGAACCAAAAGTTGGAAATTTGGAATACCATCTGATAAACTCAATATGGTAGCAAAATTCATGATATAGAGTAGAGATGGACGCACATACAAACTGAAATAGGCATACCAATACAAACCACGCATTCCCAATCCCACCCCCATAAATAGAGAGAAAATCAAGTTATAAAGTACTACAGTTACAAAGAGATTATATAAAAATAATCCCACAAACTGACATAATTTCATGTGATCTATCAAATCTGCTTTACACTAAAAGTAATTTTACAATCTGACAAATCACATTAAACCACATCAGTTTGTAGAATTACTTTTATATAATTACTTTGTGGTTAGAATATTTATCATAATTGAATATAGATTTTTAAATTAATAAGGTTACTCAATGAGTCTTTTGGAATCGATTCAGCCGGACTCGAATTCACGGATGACATATCAAATAGAAGAAAAAACGTTAATTTTAAACTTTTCTTGCAAATCAACTTAGGCTATATCATTAGCATAAGGAATGTATCATCCACACCGACTTGCATTTAGAAAACTACATGGAAATATCCAGGTATAAAGCAGACAAGATGGGTGCAGCATGCTGCATGTGATGTCGACAAGAGAGAGACACAATCAACATCCCTAGTGAGCTTTACAGAAATTATTTGAAACTGGTGAAGGTCAGCATGACCCCACCTGTTACATTATAAAAGGGATGGAAGAAGTTAGGTCCCGACATTGTGCCTCCCAACAGATCAAACCGGCCACTCCCTATTCCATTGTTTTGGGTAAGCGAGACCATACAAAATATAAGAAGAAGAAAAAAGAAAGGTGTCTTGATGTCGGCTCTGAATGTATAGTTGATGGAAGGATGTCTTGGGCTGATCTTCTGCTTAATAAATGTACAAATCAAAAGCTTATAATAAACATCCTCGTGTTTATTTTTAAAATTTTATATCTAATTCTACCTTTCTGTAATGACATCAAAGCAACCTCCAAAAGATATCTTGCCTTTTTAATTTTCAGAGGGTGATTGGTTATGCAAGTATGATTTTATTTTATTTTCCATTTGTTTATTTCATTCCAAAAATATTTATATATTTTTTTCATTGTTCCGAATTGGGTAGTGCTACTTAACATATCAAAAGTGACCAAATCTATACCGAGATTTTTTTTATATATACTTTCACCTTTTCATAATTTTTATGACTAATTTTTATTCATGTACAATTCAAGAAGTGTAAAAAAAATGAAAAATGAAAAATGAAATAAAAAATGAAAAATTCGGTTCAATTTCGATCACATTTAAGTAGTGTTTTCCTTCGCAATTTACATGGCAATATGCCACGCCAAATTGCCAAAATGGTCACATACCCATTGCATAATCTCTCTCTCTAGAATTGCGACGAGAAAAGAAACAAGTTGCAAGGAAAAGAGGTAGAAAAAAAGTTCAAATGGAGTTTGAAGAATTTCAAAACATAGAACTTCAACTACTCAGTGAGCAGACGGGACGCCATCACCAGTGAGGCTGAGTATCTTCACATAAAACCCAACAAAAAACAGGTGCCGGATAGAGCTAGAAATCATAAATACATATAGATTTTTTTTTTAAAGGAAAATATCATTATTCATTCATTCATCAAGAAAAACTTACATCCATAACCGGATACATGTGGAGATATTCCCATATCAACCATTTGGAGCTCCACTAGTACACTACTAGACTAGTCTGAACTATATTGCTGCTAATACTCTATAAAAACAAATGTCTAAGAGACAACACTCTTCCTAAACAGAAACTCAATCTCACCCTTCATAGAAATAGAAGACTCAACCTCTACGGACAAATCGTCCAAAAAACTCATTTTTTATTTCTACTATACAATAAGGAAAACAAGAACGAAAAAATGATGGATTACAATTTGGACTAACTCTGATAGACTTTGACGGCACGTGAAAGCAACAAACTTTTTTCTTTTCAGCCACAAAAGTCAGATCTAAAAAATGATCTGTGGTAAAGATTCTAGTGATCCAACACGTGTAGCGAGAAGAGCTGCTAAAAGGGATAAAAGACTATAGAAACACATGAGTTTTACTATCTTGTCAACATCCCTCATTGTCCCCCATACCTCTAAGCAACATGTATAGTTGTGAAATCACAGAAGAGGAAAAAAAACCATTGAATCTGCAAGTCACACCCAGTAGCATCTTACTTTGATGTAAGATGATTTTCATATCCAATATTGTCTCACTCATAATTCGTTTTCATACTACCAAAATCAGACCAACTTGCAGTCCTTAAATCAGTCTGAAAGAGTTATATTTTCATTCAAGTTGCTTACAGTGCTACATCTGAAGACCCAATAACCTTGTGCGAGATTGGAAGGATGTCTTGGGCATCATGGTAGCAGTGGCATGTGTGGAAGTGTAGCATAAGGGTTGTTGCACGTAATGGAACTCAGGGATTTGATGAAGTGTTGTAAGATTTGAGGAGCACGTGATTCATTAATGTGTAGATTTGCAGGGCTGTCCTTACTTCCTTAGGGTAGATTAAGAGAAGCCCTTATCTGTGTAACTAGAATAACGATCATCATTTTAGTATAAATATTGAAATCTTTTGTAAAGAGATTCATCATGAAAAGTCAATAAAAGGATTGTTTTGGAGGAGTCTGATCCCTCGAAGATCAGAAATTGCACCGTTTACTTGTTCTTTGTTACAATTGGCATCAGAGATTTAGAATTTCTAGGGAAAAAAATTTTCGTTCTATGTGACTATGGCACAGGGAACTCGTTTTAAGGAACATAAAAAATGGTTCTTGGGTTGTGACAACACCAAGAAAAACAGGAGAAGAGAGTTTAGGATCATCATGGGAATTCAAAGATCAATGTATTGCTGGAAGCAGTGAATGGGTTTCACAATGGCAATGGTAGACATGAGGAAGGAGTCAATCTGAGTTTTTGGGAGTTTCTGCAGGTATGCAATTTCGTTCCATCAAGTTAGATTTTCCAAGATTCAATGGGGAAAATCCAACTGGATGGATTTATAAGGCAAATCACTAATTTGCCTCACAACCCATGCCGGATGGGCAAAAGGTTTTAATGTCCTCATTCTATATGGAGGGCAATGTATTGATCTAGGATGCTGAGGAAACTGGAAACTTTAACACATGGGGCTCTTTTGTAGAGGCTTTACAGATGAGATTTGGGAATTCATCTTATGATGATCCCATGGAAGCACTTACACGTTTAAGGCAGAATACTATTGTTGCTACCTATAAAACCCAGTTTGAAGTTATCTCTAATAGATTGAAAGGCTTATATGAGAATTACAAATTAAATTGTTTTTTAAGTGGCTTGAAAGACGAAATAAGACTGCTAGTGAGGATGTTACATCCTCAGAATCTTAATACTGCCTTTGGATTATTGGATTAGCAAAAATCCAAAAGGAGGACATTCTTAGCCAAAAATCAGTGCCATATCAAACTTCTTATGTGTCGATAATAGTGAGTAGTAATGTAGCAGCCACTAGTTCTGTGAGAAAGAAGGGCTCTTTTGTGGGAAAGAATAATAATTTTAAGGCTTCTCTTCCTATTCAAAAAGTTAGCCCAGCTGAGATGAATGATAGAAGGGAAAAATGCCTCTGTTACTTCTTTGATGAGAAGTGGAACCCAAGCCATAAGTGCAAGAAGGCCAAGATTTTTGTCATGGAGGGTATGGAATGTTTTCAAGGTGATGACTATGAAAGTTGTGACCTGGTGGAAGAAAGTGAAGGAACTACAATTTTGCCTGTCGATAGTGACATTTCTGAGATATCATTACATGCCATTGCAGATGCTTTGAGTCCAAGAACCATGAGAATTAATGGCCGAGTTCAAAACTGTTTCAGAGTGATCCTTGTGGACACTGGCAGTACACACAATTTTCTTGATCCCATGGTAGCTAGAAAAGTGGTATTGGCAGTCAATTGCATGGAACAAATAGAGGTTAGAGTGGCAAATGGAGAAAGAATCAAAAGTGAAGGATTGATTCAGAAGGTGCAGTTTCAGATGCAAGGTAATCAATTTACTACTGATTTTTTTTTTGTTGCCACTAGGTGGATGTGATGTAGTGGTAGGCATGCAATGGTTAAGGACCTTGGGTCCTGTGTTATGGGACTTTAATTGTCTCACTATGTCCTTTGAGCATAACAAGAAATTTGTGACTGTTAAGGGCATGAATTCTAGCAAGTTTGAATTGGTGGAAGATGTGCAAATATGTCAGTTACCTACCATTGAGAGAAAAGGTATGCTGTTACAAATTGTACAGCAGGAGCAGTGTAGATATATGGGAAGGATTGATTCGAATATAGAGACTGTGTTGGCTAAATACAGTGTAGTTTTTGATGAGCCAAAGGGGTTACCACCCAAAAGGAGTAAAGATCACAAATCAATCTCAAATAGGGTACTTTGCCAGTTTCTGTGAGACCATATATATACCCTTTTTATCAAAAATCAGAGATTGAAAAAACTATTAAGAAGTTGTTGGATGTAGGTGTGATTAGAAGTGGCCAATCTCCATTTTCCTCACCTGTGCTTTTAGTAAGGAAAGCTGATGGATCATGGTATAAGTGCATTGATTATAGGGCACTGAATAGGAAAACAGTAAAAGATAAATTTCTCATTCCAATCATTGATGAGCTGTTGGATGAGCTGTGGGGAGCAATAGTTTTTTCCAAGTTAGACCTCAGATCTGGGTACCACCAGATTCGTGTGAGGGAAGGGGATATTGAGAAGACTGCATTTAAGACTCACCAAGGTCATTATGAGTTTTTGGTTATGCCTTTTGGCTTAACCAATGCTCCAACCACTTTTTAGGCCTTGATGAATGAGGTATTTCAGCCATTCTAAAGAAAATTTGTTATAGTTTTATTTGATGATATACTTGTGTATAGCAAGAACATGATGGAACATTTGCAGCACTTGTCAATGGTACTAGAAGTTCTAGCAAAGAATACTTTTTTTGCTAAAAGAAGCAAATGCAAGTTTGGTTGTGAAGAAATTGATTATCTTAGGCATTTAGGTTTCGTTTGTTTTTGCAAATGATATCATAATGAGTTGAGATTAAAGTTAAAAGTTAAATAAAATTGTAACACCCCCTTCCCGTAGGCTAGAAGTGTCACTTGTTTTTCATAAAATAAACCTGGTAAGAGATCTCATATTTAAGAAAACAATTTTAAGATTTATTTCATAAAACTTTGTCTGATAAAAAAGTCTTCAAAAAAAAACTTAATTTAATAAACTGAATAGAAGTCAAGTCATAAAAGTAATAAAATAATTTTCTTCTAAAAGGTCTGAAATTAAAATAAATGATCCTTCTACTCCTGGTCTGTCTGCTCGTAATCATCATCCTCACCTGGGTGGTTAAAAACATGAAAACAAACTAAAATGAGTCGAATACTCAATAAGAAATCCGTCACAACGTTAACATACTAAACATAAGGTTTTCATAAAAGTTTTTCATGCTGAGAGTTTAAAATTCATGACTGTTCATACTGATGTCTATGCTATGCATGACTGATTTATCTGACTATTCTGATTTAACTGACTGTTCTGATTTAACTGACTGTTCTGATTACTGACTGAACTGACTGGCCAATACACTTAACCCTGTGTGCGAGGTTGTGCACCGACCCCACATCCCGCGGCCGCGAGGGGAACCGCTGATAGTATTCTAGCATACTATGGTGGACCACGACTGAGTTCGTGGCTTGCACACCACCCTGAACTGAACTGTATTGGTACCACGCATCTGAATGACCATCTGATTAACTGAACTGATCTTATCTTGCACTTGAACTTAAGATAGCTTATGTGTTTTATGACCATGAGATGCATGACATAATACATACATAATTATAATTGTTGAATTTGCACATGATGCGGAATGACATGATCGTATGCTATGCTGGATGACATGTTTGCATATGACATGAGTGGTACATAAACAAAGGCTATCAATGAATTGACTTGAATAATACTTAAATATAAGCTGACTGTGATGATCCTAATTTTGTGATCAAATAACTTACCTTGCTGCGCTTCTTCTTGAATCTCAAGTTGTAACTCGTCGCCGAAAAGAGTACGTGATGGAGGATTGGCTGGACGAAACGACGGTGGCTCTAGGTGGCTGGGGCAAGCCCGAAAGTTTAAGAGAAGCCGAGATGAACGAGAGAGGTGGGTTCTCGGTCTGCTACGACTCACTTCGGTGGTTGTGGTTTCTTATGTTTTTTCTGGAGGTCTCGGCCAGGGGTGGGTTTTATAGGCAAGGAAAAAAGGTATTGTGACCATAAGGAGATGGGATAGGATTTGGAGTTGAGAGTTTGGTTTCCTACTAGGATTTGGAGTTGAGAATTTGGTTTCCTAATAGGATTTGGAGTTGAGAGCTTGGTTTCCTAATAGGATTTAGAGTTATTAATTAGAGGATAAGGATGAGACTTATGGGTGGAGGTAGGGAGAAATAATGTTTAAATTCAAATAAAACCCTAGGCTATTGTAAAAATCGGGTCATAATAAAATAATAAAAATAAAATGATAATAATCTTATTAAAAGAACAAATGTAAAATCTGATGATAATAATAATAATAATAATATTATTATAGCTATAAGAAAATACATAAAATGTATCTATAGCCTAATATTAAGGTCGGGTTGTTACAAAAATATTGTTAGAATATATTTTTTTAATATTATTTTTATTTTAATATTTGAAAAAATTGAATTGTTTATTTTATTTTAAGTGTTTGATAAAATTGTAATGATTAGATGAGAAGATGAAATGAATTGAAAAGAGTTGTGAAAACAAACGAGGCCTTAGTGTTTGCTGGAGGGGTAAGAGCAGACCCATCAAAGATAAAAGCTATGATTGAATTGCCTGGGCCAAAATCCATTAAGTCCTTGAGAGGATTCCTTGGATTAACTGGCTATTACAGAAAATTTTTGAGGAATTATGAATAGATTGCTACTCCATTAACTGGGTTGTTAAAGAAAGATGTGTTTGTGTAGGGGTCTGAAGCTTCACAGGCTTTTGAAGCATTGAGAAAGGCAATCACTAACCCACCTGTCTTGGTCTTACCTGACTTTTCTAGGCCTTTTGTACTCGAAAGTGATGTATTAGGAAGAGGTATTGGGTCTGTATTAATGCAGAATGGAAGGCCTTTGGCATACCTTAGTCAGGCATTGAGAGGCAAGGCACTGGATCTATCTACATACGAGAAATAATTGTAAACTTTGGGGTTAGCTATCAAGAAGTGGAGGCCTTATCTTTTGGGGTCTACTTTTGTTATTAAAACTGATCGACAGAGTTTAAAATTTCTGTTGGAGCAAAAGATTGGTACTCCATCACAGCAGAAGTGGATCAACAAGCTTCTTGGGCATGATTTTACCATTGAGTATAAGAAAGGTAAAGAAAGCATTGATGCAAATGCTCTTTCAAGAAGAGATGAAGTGGTAGAAGAACCTAGCTTGTCAGCTATTACAGTTCTTGATCCAATCTGGTTGGAGCAATTAAAGGCTTCTTATTTGCATGATGAGGAAATTTCTAGGATATGCAGCAGGTTACAGCAAGGGTCTGTTAAAGATCGATCTTTTGAGGTGAAGAATGGGCTACTTTTCAAGAAAGGAAGGTTGTTTTTGTCAGCCTTATCCCTTCTCAAGCAACAAGTTCTGTAGTTTATTCACAGCAGTGCTTTTGAGGGGCATTCTGGTTACCAAAAATCCTTGCATAGAACTAAGGCTAATTTCATTTGGACTGGGATGAGAAGAGACATCAAGCAGTTTATGAAAGAATGTGCAGTCTGTCAAAGGTGTAAAGTGGAGAATTTACAGCCTGCTGGTTTATTACAGCTTTAAGGGGGTTTTTTCCTGGCCCATAGAATATCGTAGGCTCAGGCATTAAGGGAGACTCACTAGAAAATAAAATATAAGGGACGAAGGCAGAGGGTGTCAGGGGAGAAAAAGTATGGAGGTGACATAAAGTAAGGTATAACCGTATAAGGTGTCAGGAGAGAGAAATAGAGGAAGTGACTTAAAGCAAGTGAAGGCATAAGATGGGGGTAGGGGGACGGATGGGGGACGAGGGGAGTTCTTCATCCAGAGAACTCTAGAGAGCATGGATTCTTGAGAAAATAGTTATACTGCTTCCATTGTACAGAAAGAGATGAAAGGCTACGAGAGACTGTAAACAAGCTTATTATAGTAGAACCTTTCCTCCCCAACCTCCCGTGGATGTAGGCTTAATGCCGAATCACGTAAAACTTGTGTTCATCTCTTTATTTTCTGCATTTAAATACTGTTTATTGCCAAGGACGTACGAGCCAACACCGTACTGCCGTACTGAACCCTTGCCGAGGGCTCACACACATCACCGATCGAGGCCCCTCTCTAAAGACCCGAGTTTCCAAGACTTGGCTCAAGGGCGTGTGAAATACGACATCAACAACAGCCATTGCCAATTCCCACAAGATCATGGAGTGATATCTACATGAATTTCATTGATGCCCTTCCTAATTCATAAGGATTCTTTGTGATTTTTGTGGTAGTTGATAGACTTACAAAATATACTCATTTCTTGCCCTTGTCCCATCCTTATACTGCAATTTCAATGGCTAAGCTTTTTATTTCTCAGATCTTCAAGTTGCATGGTATGCCAGGAACTATTGTCAAATATAGAGATGTCACTTTCACCAGTAAGTTTTGGAAGGGGCTGTTTCGACTGCAGGGCACTAAGTTGCATTTCAACTCTGCCTATCATCCTCAGTCAGATGGGCAAACTGAAATAGTTAACTAGTGTGTGCAGCAGTATCTTAGATGTTTTGTGTGTGAAAGACCCAAGCAGTGGATTCATTAGCTTCCTTGGGCTAAGTGGTGGTATAATACATCAGTCCATTCATCCACTAAGCTTCCACCATTCGAGGCTTTATATGGTGTTCCACCCCCCTTCCCTGTTGCAATATGTAGCAGGTACAACCCTGAATGAGGCAGTGGATTCTGAGTTGAAGTCAAAGGAAGAAATTTTAGCCCTTTTGAAAAAGAACCTCTTAGCTGCTCAGGCTAACATGAAACAACAATATGATAAACACCACACACAAAGGCAGTTTCAGATTGGAGATATAGTATATTTGAAGTTGCATAAGTATAACCAGAATAGTTTGACTCAAGTGGCCAATCCAAAGCTAGTAGCAAGATATTGTTGGCCTTTTAGAGTGCTGGAACGTATTGGGGAAGTAGCATATAAGTTGGAATTACCATAGAATTCATCTATACATCTAGTTTTGCATGTTTCCAAGTTAAAGAAGCATATTGGGCCAACAGACAATGTTACATCTTCATTGCCATTAATTGATTCTCATGGGAGATTGAGGCCTGAACCAAAGAATATATTGCAAAGAAGAATGATTGTCGTTGACAATAAACCCTTCACTGAGTAGTTGGTTAAGTGGTGCAGGGCTCCTAAGGAAGATTCTCATCTTGGGTTCCTGTTGAGCAGTTGAGGGAACATTATCCTGACCTTGTGGGCAAGGTCTTTTGATGGGGGAATTATTGTTATGGGCATCATGGTAGCAGTGGCATGTGTGGAAGTGTAGCATAAGGGTTGTGGCACATAATGGAACTCAAGGATTTGATGAATTGTTGTAGGTAGCAGTTGAGGAGCACGTGATTCATTAATGTGTAGATTTACAGGGTTGTCCTTACCTGGAGTAGATTACAAGAATGCCCTTATCTGTGTACTAGAATAACAATCATCATTTTAGCAAAAATATTGAAATCTTTTTTTTTTTTGATAAGTAATAATTTATTCAAGAAATAGGCATAAGCCCAAGTACACAGGACGTATACAAAATAAACACCTACAACTTCTAAAAATCTTTATAAGGAGATTCATTCTGAAAAGTCAATAAAATGATTGTTTTGCAGGAGTCTGATCCCTTGAAGATCAGAAATTGCGCCATTTACTTGTTCTTTGTTACAAAGGAACTTATTCTACATTTAAAATTGGCTTTTTTCCTTTTTCTTTTTTCTTCTTCTTTTTTCTTTTTATAGCTAAAGCACAATTGAGCTTGATGAAGAAACATCAATTCACCTAGGCAGCTTCGCTCTCTTTTTTCTCCAAAGCCGAAAGAAATCCCTGCACTACCCCCATTTGGGCACCCTGGCTTCTCCCTCCTCTCCATCTCCTCTCTCCCATTTTTCCCACTACTCCCAATAATCTTCCCCCCTCTTTTCTCATCCAAAAGCCAGACAAAAACCACTTAATAATCATTCCTTACACCCTCACCCCCACCCGCCTCGCCTTTATTTCTATTTTTCTCATCAGCACACCGTCTCAAGCGCATGCAGAAGTCATGAGAAATGTGGCATCCCGAACCTTAGTTGTACCTCCTTAGAGAGCTGCCCCTAATATGTGCTCTTCTGTCCAAGGTTGTGGGAGAAAAGATCTCCTTCAATGGCCCTAATTGCTCCTCATTTCTGTTTTATACTTGTTTGACTGTTTTGTTCCTAGGTACCAATGTTATGGGGGATTGTAGGAGCCACACCTTTTAAATCTTGTAGTGTTTATATAATTGCTTTGGCGAGAAAAAATAAGTTATATATCAAAGCCAACATAATAATCTTTAATTTTAATTGCCAAGACGTGACACACATATGCAACTTTTTCTTACCATCCAGCTGAATCTAGAGCCAAATACTTCTCTAGTTTTGGACAATATGGCCTACTTTTCTTTCTTTTCTTTTTTAATAGCAAATCAAAGATTTTATTAAAAAAAAATACTCAACTGAAATACTCCAAAAACATAGGTAGCAGATAAGAGAAACGCATAACTAAAAAAAAGAAAAGAAAAGAAAATCATGGAAACTCGGCACATTACAATCCATAGAAACTACCCAAAAGAAGTTTTAAGCTCCTCCAACGTCCATTTGCAGTCCTCAAAATGTCATTCACTAGACAAGTAGAGACCATCTTCAACACTACTGCAATTTGTAGGCTACCTTATACCCTCTCTGACTGGCAAAGAAGTCTAATATCCTCCAAAGCATTATCCAACCAACTCAACTGAACTAAAAATGCAATTCCACAATGTACGGGCAACCTAACAATGAAGTAAAAGGTGGTCTACAAATTTCTCACTCTTTTTGCACATGAACCAATCTGCATTTCCTTGGATTGTCTCGCGTGAGAATTTCCCTAAGGAGGCAGTACAAGAAAAACTGCTCTCATAGGTGCCTTAGTCCGCCAAATACTATGCATCTCTAGAGAGGCTTCTTTGAGAGCCCCATCACCGCATCATAAATCATGTTAGAATCTAGTCTTGGAGTCATCACCCACCTCAAGTCTAGTATGACTAGAAAATACCGCACACACCCCCCCCCCCCAGGGGGGCCCCCTGTCTTTTGATATTCTTCCATAAAAATACCCAATATGGCCCATGTACTTCATTAGAACACCATCCACCCTAGGTCACCCAAACTTAGAACCCACCAGGCTTTCCACAAGGCCTTCCTCTCATTTTGATACCACCAAAGCCATTTCCCTAAAAAGGTAGGGTTGAACAGAAGCATGTTTTTAAACTCCCAAACCACCGCTTGAAAGTAGAGAGCACATTAGCCCAATTTGAACTCTTCACCTAGCCCACTCCATAAAAACTCTCGTTGTAACTTTTTTATTTGATAAGCATCTAGCTAGCTTTTTGAGTGCATGCACTTGTTAGGAAGTTTACAGGCTCTCAGAATTTCAGAAAGTTGATGAAGAATTCTCAAAAAGTAGACTATGGAACATCATCCACTCGTTAGCCCAATTTATAAGGTGAAATTTGAAGTTTTCACCTAGCCCACTCAATAAAAAGTCTCATTGTATTACTTTATTTCCTTGGCTAATAAGGAGGGGAAACAAAGACAATATATGTATGCAAATTCGAGGGAGTGCTCTTTATCAAGGTATTCCCACCAACATTGGATAAATACATCATCTTCCATCCATCCAAACAGAAATTAAGCTTCTCAAGCACACCATCCCAAGGGGAGGCTGAGGTATTATGGGCAGATACGATACCTTGCAACCCAAAATGCTAGCCAGATTATCCACATTAGGAATATTATCCATCGGAACAGCTCTAACTTAGCTAAATTTACTTTCAACCCAAAAGTGGCATCAAAGCATGAACAAATGGCCCTAAAAGAGCAGAAATGAGTCAGGTTTGCTCCACGAAGTAGATAGGTCTCATCTGCAAACAGTACACGTGAAAAGTTAAGCACACTATGATTGCTTGCTCTCACTAATAAGCCTAAGGTAAAACCTCCATCAACTGCAGCTGCATTTGTTGGGAGCCTCCATGATAATAATGAAAAGTAATGGGGAGAATGGGTCTCCTGTTCCGAATCACTAGAAATACTGAAAAAGCCAACAGGAATGTGATTCACCAATACAGAAAAGCACCTGTTGAAATATATCCAAGATCTCCACTCCTCCCCGCCCCCCTCTTTCTTGATAAGTAGACCTCCATTTCTCCTATTACCACATCTCCCAAGCACATAATAAAGAAATTCTCAATTCACATAATCATAAGCCTTCTCAATATCTAATTTGCAGAGCAACCCTACGATACATACATTGATTAGCAATAAGCACTGAATTTAAAATTTGCCTACCTTTGACAAATGCATTTTTTTACATTAAAAATAATCTTCTCAACAACCCTACTCAATTGATTTGCAAGAACTTTTGCAATTATTTTGTACACCACATTCACAAGGCTAATGGACATTAGCATTCACTTCTCCGTTCCTTAGGAACAAAAGGCTATCAAAGGGGCATTAAGACTTTTTATTAAACACCATACCAGTAAAGGGTTTACTCACCGTCACAATGCCATCAAAGATCCAAAGTTATCACACAACCGTTTTGACACCAAGGTTTGATCTTGCTAAGAAGTTCCAAATGAAGCCTTATTTTTTAACTCAAGGAACCTTCTACGCAATTCAAATGATCATGCCAGGCATGTCTAAAATAAACCTACTTTCCTCCAAGACAATTATAGCATCATCAGATGAATATTGATAGAGTTACAGCAAATGAGCAATTGCAGAATCGGCCAAAATAACACAAATATCAATCAAAATTCCGTCTTCCTTATTCAAACAATAACAACATACATTGTATCAGACAATGATACATTAACTGAAACAAAACCATAAGTGAGTACCTTTTGTCATGAAGATCTAATAGACTCAACAAAACCAGAGCTAAGCAGCCTCTCCACGTACTTCCCCAGTATATCCACCTCCAAGTTGACCTTCTGCCCAACTTTCTTCAAAGGAATCACCACCTTCTGTTGAGTATAAGCCACCAACATGAAATTAAAGCAGCCCTCCTCATCAAACACATCAACCACCGTCAAACTCGTCCCATCCACCGCTATAAATCCCTTGGGCACGATATATTTTAACAATTCCTTCCCCGTTTTTACTTTAATCCACAAGGAATCCCCCTCAGGCTCCTTTGCCACTATCTCCCCCGTCCCATCCACATGCCCCTGTACGAAATGCCCGCCCATTCGGCTCGTGGGCTGCACCGCCCGCTCCAAATTCACGACCGAGCCCGGTTCGAGCTCGATCAATGATGTTTTTCGCAGAGTCTCGGGCGACAAACCGACGCTAAATTCAGACAATTTGGTGTCGAATTCCGTCACCGTAAGGCAGGTACCGTTCACGGAAATGCTATCGCCGAGGTTTACGCCTTCGAGAACAGTCTTGGCGCCGATTCTCATGTCGAATCCACCATTTTCAGCGATACCCAATTGCTTGATTTCGCCCATTTCTTCGACGATTCCTGTGAAGAGGCCGCGGATATGGGATTTGAATTGAGTTTTGACATTGGGTTTCCGTTTTGGTAGGAAGAGGGTGATAGTGGAGGGTCTGAAAATGGGATTGATTTTAAGGCGGGGATTTGGTGATATAGTGAGGGTAGTGAAACTAAAGCCTTTGGGAGGAGAGATTTTGGGTGTTTTGGAGATTAGGGTAAAGGAGAGAGAAGAAACAGGCATTTTTGAAAAATTTCTGTCTGGTTCAGTAAAAAATTATCGAGAGGATTGGAAAAGAAAGACGTGCTTAAAATGAGAGGGAAATAGTAAACTTCCTCGGACAAGAGTCGACCTTAACGTCCCCGTGCCAACCTATTTTAGCCCAACCCTCTCATGTTATTTGGGCCAGTCCATGTTGGACTCTTCACTCTAATACAAAAGCAAAGAGTTGATGGAGTGGGAGCTGTTGTCGAGCTGGTAGCTGATAAAGTTAGCAGCTGAGGTATGAATTAGGTCTAATTTCGACGGTTAGAATATTTTTCAACAGTAATAAAATGAAATATGTTTTATTGAATTTAAAAATAGAGTCATATTACATCTAAGTGTTTGATTTAAGTGTATCTAATGTATTTGGGCCATAAGTGGCCATAGTATTATTTGGTACGATACATTTTATAATCAAAAATTTTATGTGTAATTACTTTTATGTACTTTTTGCACACTTCATTAATGTGATTGGTTATGTCACTTTTTTTAATATAAAATAATTGATTTACTCAATCCCATCAATGTAATATGCAAGAAATACGCAAAAATAATTATATGTTTATTATTTTGTAATAGTTTTTTATAATAGTGTTCATATTCATAATATGCTTATTATTAGAAGACAATGTTGTATACTAATGACAAAATTGTAGAGTTCCTAATTGCAAAACTCGTTATTGAGGGGGAGACAATTTTTGTCTAAGAGACAAATTCACAATCTCCAGTGTCTACATTTCAACCTTTCTTGATCTTTTCTATTCTTTTTTTTTAAAAGTAATTTGAGTCGTGATCACTACTTCTTTTTCGAGCGTTGTCATGTCATGTTTATGATGTTGATGCTCTTATCCATCAATCGTGTCATGCATCCTCTTCTTGCATGTCTGAGATGTTTAGCATATTCTCGTGTTAATTTGGTGATTTTGGATTTGTGCCAATACGTATGCTTTAATACTCACAAATAAATAACTTCATTTATCTAAGAAAATTTAGTAGGTAAGATCCGGAACTTTGAAACTTAGCACTTTACATTTTTACATCTATTTCTTTGTTACCTACATTACTCTCATCTCCAACCTACTCAATTATTCCCTTAGGGCATAACATCGTTTTCATCTCTAGGACAATAAATCTCATTATTCCTTTAGGACGTACATTTCTCTTATTCTTAACACATTATTTATTCTACATTTTTCTTATTCTTAACACATTATTTATTCCTTGAGGATATATGTTCTTTTATACCTATATATAATTATATCATTGGCTTTTTCTTCTCTTTTTATTTCTATAAAGAGAGGATATTCTTGCACGTAAAGGTGTAAACAGCCAAATTATAGCGAGTAGTAAGTGTTATTCATTTAGATTTTATTTGAATTCGACTAAAACTTATTAAGATGTATTTCATGTTTACGAATAATTCATTTAATATTTGAGTGAATTTGAGTTTTTTTTAGTTGCTACATTAGGATAGAATAGATTTTTTTTTGTGACACCCCCAATCTCCACTTGTGTTGTAACGAAGACTTGGAACATCAAGACATGTAACACACGGTCACTTATCCATGTTCATGACAGATAATATGCAATGCAACCTATAATATATTTAGCAGTATGTAATAATTATAGCGGAATTTATGAGTCGTAAAACTTTTTGTAACAAAATAACTAAAAAACATAACTTTTTAAGAAAAACAACCATCATTCACGCCACATTAATATTAACAAATGGAGATTACATCTCCTTATTCATATATTGGTTAAAGGGGTCTTAAAACAAAATATGCTCAGAGCATCGCTCGGATGCAATGATTGGCTTGCAAGACCATCTCTAGGAACATCACAATCAACTCTAAATGGAAATCTTGATCTAACTCCTCCTCAATCATTCTCAGCCAAGGATTTGCATTCATCACCATACTTAGATCATGTTATAGCTCCTACCATCCCAAATGGAATGGTAGTTGAAATTAATAGGATGAAATTCTTTGAAATCTCAATAAGTTAATATCCAACGTACATAGAGATAACATAAACATGATAGATAATAAAAATGTGATGGATACATGATATGCAGAAAATTTCATATTTGTTTCCATCTAGATTCCTCAACATCTTTCAGAAAAGACACATTTTCTTATAGAGAACATTTCATACTTCTTCAATCATTTTTAGTTCGATTCATTCTTTTGTTACTATGATCTTTCTTAACATATCGTAATCTACGGCTCTCCTTTTTTTTCTACACCGTGACTATCTACTAGTTCATTACTAAACTTTTGGTGAGATAACATCATCAGAGCAGTGCATATAAGTTTCAATGTATTGATCATACTTTCCATGACATTGACACCTACCACCATTAGGTGTTATAATATGGTAGCGCCCTGGAATTCTTTACAGAGGAACCAGTTGAAAGTCATTGATTATTCTTCGTCAACTTACGGATTACCACTCCATTTTTAATCACTGCAGAGTAGACAAAGGAGTTCCATTAAAATAATCCATTATCATAAAATTAGGTCGTGATAAAAATATTTTTCATGGTATGCTCATGACAAAACATATTTCATGACATGTGTTTTTCTTTTGTAATAAATATCAACTTTATGTAAAATGTCATATTTTTATGCATCATGCTAAAGAGTACTTGTTTATACAAAAATTCATAATAACCAACACATGTTATGTAGTGATCAAATGCTCATAAGGTAAAACAAGACATTTCACGATCAAATAGCATTTGTAACATGAAAGTAGAGTTTACACAAAGTCATATAAATATTATCCAATAATAAGTTAGAAGCCAACTTACAAATTTCTTGAGATATAAATATTTGATGGCCGAAATAAGAGATATATTAAAAGTTAGCATTATAATAGTTGCTAAACTATACACTTAATTATTTGACATTGTGCCTTTTGCTAAATTTCACCAACTATGCAACTCCATAACTTTGATTTCCTATATACCTCTCACACCTCTTGAATCAAATGTTTTACCACGAAAGTTCTTACCTAAGCCGTGGCATGTGATCATGAAGAAATCAATACCAAATGTACACACTATCATTTATGGTGCTTCTTATTACACTAATACTAAACCCTTCAACTCAAGTTCTTCATGCAACACTTTAATTTATACCCCAACATGATACAAACATCTGCATAAGTGACTTAGCCAAAACATCAATTTTTGAATCACTAGTAGCCCAAAGCATGCTTGATGATCAATCCAAGATATTAATTCAATTCTTAGCATGGAGTGTCATAACCAACATTCACTTTGATGTTTATAACCTCATATCATGATCACTTAATATATGTGATCATGAGAATTGATATAACCTCATATCATGCTTCTTATTATGCTAGCATCAAGACTTAACCCAAGCATGCATACCCTTTATTTTCTTATATCAATTATCATGGCATCACAAATTCATGCTTGACATTTCATTCATCACTTTGTCAAACATTGAGATAAAGTATTTACTAATTTGAGCTTTCCCTCCAAGTACTAGGCTATAGCTCTCTTTCTTACTATTTTCAGAACATCTACTCTATATCACTCAAGTTCTCTTACTTGTAGTGTGTAGTGAAATAGGACATAAGGGGTGCTATTTATAGATTCCATTTGAAGAAGGGGATCATTCAAGAAGCAATACAAACAATAGGTTACCCGATAACTTACCCTTAAGCTTACCATGGTGAATTCGGCTAAGGGTTATGATGATCTTTCAATTTTGTTCTTTTGTGTACAACTATGGAATCTTATGTCTACCCTAATATGAAGTCATTTATGAGTTTGTGGAGCGTGGGGTGCAAGAACTACTGGGTTTTGAACAAGTTTCCATGAACTTAGTTTGATCTTGCTCAAATCATTTCTCTTCTTCAAAACCATCGCCTAAAACCACTAGTTTCCGTTAGCTACTTTGGTTTTAGGGCCCTAGTTGGTACAGAAATAGTTTCCTCCTTATGCAAGAAAGAGATGAGAGTGAGAGACACATGTTTTCATGGTGGAAGAGATGAAAGAGAAGTGGGGTGTTTTTGATACTCAAGAAGAGCCATTTGGCTTCTTCCAATCTTCATTCAGTTTTTCTTCAAACTTTTAGAGTCAAAACAAGTTTTAGGTGTCAAGTGATGGTTGAATTCCATGGTTTCTTTAACCTTACTTGTAAATCAAGAAGATGGTGTGGGAATAGGAGGTGGTTTGTAAGATTGCTCATCATGGTGCCCGGCTAGATGCTAGGGCTACAGTTCCTTCTTTGTATTTGTTGTAGGGATGCAGTTTACTTCTTCATTCCAGATTTGATTCTTCCCTCCAATTTCTTCAATTAGGGTTGTGTATTTTCAAAAACTTTTTTTCAAACCTTGACTCAAACCGATGGTCTCACTCTAGGGGTACCCAACTGCACTTATTGATGCTTGGAGTGGGGTGCAAGGGTTTGACATGTTGCTAAGGAACTTGAAATGGGTTGACATGTTTTCTTGGCATGAGATAATGTATAAAGAGTTTAATTTGAAAGGGTGGAGCTTTGGTGGCAAGTGGAAGAGAAGTAAAATCAAATTTGATGCTAAATGTGTCAATTGGTCGAGATAGGGCATTTTGGCTTCCTTTGTCTTTTCTTCCAACTTTTGGCCAAATAAACATTTGTGGGGTCAAAGGGGATCTGATCACTTGGGATTCATTGTTCTTTTTTTTTCTTTTTTTCTTACTTGGAGACAAAGCAAATGGTCTAAAGAGGTGTTGCCCTTATTTATTTGGAATGTGTAAGAAGGGTTGGTATTCAGTTTGAACTCTAGTAACTTGTACTTCATGTGAAGGTGTAAGAGTGTGTCGTCCCTTGTTCTATTTTCATGGCTCAAGTTTCTACGCATTTATTCAAGTGATTGGGCTAGGCTTTAGTGCATTCAAAAATGAACAAGGCACTTGGTGGCATTCGTAGGATGTATCGGTTTGTACTTGTTGTGGAATGCTCGGTTTAGGCATACCTCTTAAGGATATCACATGTATCTTAATCTAAGTTTCTAGTCATTTAATGCTTAATCTAATTTCAAGAAATCAAGCCTAAAATTTCAAAAAAAATTCCCTATGGGTTGGTTGAAGTTTAGTGGCCGATTGTCTATCCTATGCTAATTGACTTGATCTTTCTTTTGGTTTGATCATACAAATTCAGAAATTGTCCTTTGAATTATCTAAAATGTAGAACTTGGCAACCAAGGATTCCTTTAGGCACCACTTAGAAGAGTTGTATTGCACAAGGTGTTAAATTTCTAAGATAAAGGGTGATAGGCAAGTTTCTAAAACTGGGTCTCCAAGTTTATAAGAATAATTAGTAGTAAATTGTCCAATAGATAATAAATTCTTGGCCAAGTCAGGACCTGAGGTGAAATCTTTTAATTTAATTTTAGAAGTGAGTAATATGTTTGTCACCAATATGTGTAATAGCATATGTACTACCACGACAATAACAACATTATTAACAAGAAAACAATGAAGATTTTCAATGAAACCAGCATTACCTATCATACATGGTGAAGCACCGGTGTCGGCAATTAATTCAATATCATTAGGGGAATTGTCAAAGTGAGCACAACTAGGGCTTGTGTAATATCTTTAAGCTTATACGTGTGGTTGAACGTTTTGAAGAAATTGGTCATTTTTGTCATAAATTTCATAGATGTCTACACAAGTGCTTGATTTCTTGTTGTTTGACATATTAATAATTTCGAACAAAAAGGAAATGTGCCACCTCAACCTTACAATCCACATGCAAGAATCTTAAGTCATAAAAATAACTCTTTCAATAACATGGCAAATAAGAAAAGTGTATGTCCTTATGAAAGCATGAAACACGACTACATTTATTCAAAGCCATAAAAGTTCAAGCAATGTGGTTGTGCACATGGTTAGTATTTTTAAGAAAAAATGTACTAGCCCAAGCTCCTATCCATGGGCTAGGCCCTTACAAAGTTACCAAAGGCTTAGAACAATTGTCATAAAGCCAAGCTCATGTCTCTTTTACATAAGGTTTCCTCTATGGGCCAGCCCTCAGAAAGTCACCAAAGACTTAATACAACTATAAAAAAACAAAGTTCAATAAAAAAAAAAAATCCTTTAAAAAACAGTTCCACCACAAGGCCCTCCTCCATGGGCCAACCCTTCACAAGGCCACCCAAGGCCCATAGCTACCAACAAAGCATGATAGTGGGGTACTACACATACCATGGCCAACAGCCTATAAAAATGTGGGGACTTTTATATAAAACTAATGTTCTTGTGCTATGCCAATATTTTATATTTTTTTTCAATGGTGTGATAAAAATGATAGGGATGTAATTTTTGGAGTTTTAATGGCATGCTAAAAGTTTCAGGATTTAGTGCCATGATGGGGGCATAAATCTTATCAGTGGATTCATGGTTTTTGATTAACTTGTATGTGTGTTTATTATCCAAAGCAATAATATCATGGAAAATGCTACTCACATTGCTTGCGCTTCCCGCTTGATGTGACATCTAGGTGGCTGACTTTAATAGAATAAAAAATGACTGCATCTTCCTTCTTGACTGAAAGAAAAAAAAATCCTCTCTCTCTCTCTCTATTCCACTCACTCCCTTTCATCCTCTCTCTCTAATGATATTGGGTCTATGGCAGTGGAGAATAACTAAAACTTTGCTGGAGCTCCATCGTGGTTTGTCATTGGCGGAGTGAGATCAAAGAGTGAGAGAGATCGAGGGAAAGACTTACTAGCGTCAATGAAGGCCACTTGAGGCGGTGGTATGTGGCGTTGATGGATTTCAGGGCTCATGAAAATCGTAGTAGTGATGAAGATGCAATCGACTATGCTGTCCTGAACAATGCACCTCCCACTAACCCAAAAAAAAAGTAAAAGAAATTTTTAAAATTCATTCTTACACCTTTATTTTATGTTCTTATTCTGTGTTGAGTGTATGGTATATTGTTTGTATTTGAAAATTTACCCAAGATCTACAAGGTTGAACCTTCTTCCTTCTCTCCTCTGTTATTTTTAGATTTTGCATGGTCTGTTTGGATATGTAGAAAGTGCAGAAAATATGAATAATCGATAAAGCACTATCATTACATGCGACAGCCAAGCACCTTCACAAATTGGGAGCTTTGCAAGGGGCGGGATCTATCGGGGAGGGGTTTGGGGGGTATTTTTTTTATTTAATATGGAAGAAGTAAATGATGCATTAAAAAAAAAAACAATGTGGCTTTTCCACATCAAGAGGGACCTGAAAACGGGAAGACACAACAGTTGTTGTAGCAGCGTCTTAATATCATGGTTGCGGCGCCCCAGCCCCCGCTTGAGATTTAACGAAAACTGAAACGCCAGAACATGCAACACCAGGGTTACCTGTCTCTTGTACATGACATATAAGATGCAATGCACCTACTGATGACTAATATTATGCAGTATATCACAGCGAAAAGTCAAGTTAAATCAATTTATAGAAAACATTGGCCATGGTATCGAAACATAAAATCCCAATACTATTGTATAATTCAAAAGAGTCATTATAGTTGATACGAGTTTCTAAAGAACTCCCAAAAACACGGGACCAAAACATCAAAACCTAAACAGAAGATCATTTCC
Organism: Cyclocarya paliurus; assembly: GCA_029856935.1. Taxonomy (NCBI): domain Eukaryota; kingdom Viridiplantae; phylum Streptophyta; class Magnoliopsida; order Fagales; family Juglandaceae; genus Cyclocarya; species Cyclocarya paliurus. Next base: position 17,518,439 of record CM056950.1, read on the forward strand.
CAAAAGTGGTCCCATAATATTGTCTTGAAGTTCAGTGAGGTTCGGATCTCACTCGCTTTTTTAAAGTCTGGTCCTTATCCCTATGATGGGACCTTCTAAACTGTTCTATGTTTTCAATTATCTTAGTAATTGTTTTATCAATCAACTCGAGATTGTCTAAAATGGAAGGCTCAAACGAGCCTATAACCATCTTAGGCACGATCCTCTTCAAAAATGGTATTGTCCTCTTGCGCATCGTCATTTGCGTTGACTAAACCTGTCACAGATTCTATCATTCTGAGTAAGGAATGATAGTGGGTAAATACAAAAGTGAGATTTCGAGAAATTTCAATAAGCAAACAAATAACGTGCAATATATATTATAAATATATGCAGCAAACTTAACCATAAATGCATGGACATGAACTTATGCTTACACATTTAACATTTCAAAGACTTCGTATATAGACATGACATATCATAACTTTTGCTTTCATAAGCATGCTTTCATCATTTCATACCTATTCATTAACGTACTTATAAGCTCGTGGTTAAATTATAACATGACATTGGATAGCTCACGGCTCTCTTATGCACCGTTTGTTCTCCATTAGTTACCGCATCAACCATTGGCCACTTTGACCAAGGTGACTACGTCTTGACATTTATATACGGCAGTTCGCATTTTGCTTTCACCGTAGGTGCACCCACTAGCTTTAAGTACGATCCCGCTCTAGTATCATTTTTCTTTTAGGTATCATTCGAGATCCACAGACAGTACTTCATCGACTTAGGTGTATCCTTCCATTTTAATTACTCATGAGAGGACAAACGAGTTCCACTAAGACATTCCCTAGTCCCAGCATTAGGGGTCGTGACAAAACTTTACTTTTTTAAAAAAAGATTCTCTTTTTCTTTCGAAAGGGTTTTCACAATCCTAATGCATTTGATATGACAATAAATTTTAGAACTTTCATCAGACACATGAAATCCCAAATTGTTTCATCATAACCATGAGATGCCGAAATGCTTTATCATAATAACCATAAAACATTCATGCATGCAATACATATTGCCTTACGATTTGAAAATATTAGAATATGTGAATATGTTCCTTTATACTTATTCGAAGGCATTCATATCAATCAAATGCATACATCTCAATCATCATCATGTAAGGACTAAAACATATAAAACCTTAACATAACCAAACATCATTCATATCACATCAATCTTAAGACACCAATGATCATGCTTCATCCATAGGGTTGGCCAAAACCTCTCATCTTAGTAAACATGCATTCCAATCAATTTTCATGAATTTAGAATATTCTAGTGTATTGAGCAAAGCTTTTAATAAGGAATTTCTCATGGATGGCCAAAATCCTTCATTGTGGTCATGGACAATATTTTCATGAGTTTAGTCTCATACTAAAACGTTTGAGTGACAACCATTCATGTATAAACAAACTTTGTACAAATCAAACCCTAACATGGCATTCTTACTCCATTTTTCATATCATACACATCTTCCTTAGACCATTTTAATCATACTTTAAAAAAGTCATAACAAAAAAAGTTCATAGCACATGAAAGAACATCAAGTCACAAACAATCATACAAAACCAAATCAACCAACAAGTTCACAAGCCATATGCATAAAATATCCAAGTACAAGTTAGTGGTGTACTTACAAAATCTGAAATATGTGTTAATAGCAAGCAAGCTGAAAATCACATGTAATACTAGTTAAGATCATTGCTCAAGAAAATCCTAACCTATGTGTTCATGTGTAGTGCTTCTTACACCCTTTTTTTTCAAGAAAATTCCAAGTTTTCGGACCCTTTCCTCCTGAATCCGAAACTTGCCTTCCAATAAAAATCCTAGTTACAACTCACTAGAATCTCTTTCCTCAAAACACCATGTTTTAGAGCTTAAAGACAAGTAGGATTACATTATCTTTCTTTAAGAAAAATCCTAACCTAACCATGTGAGTGTAGGCATAGTTCATGTGGAATAACCTTTCAAAATACAAGCAAAATACACCTAGCTCAAATGTATGGATGTTAGAGCATAAGTTCTAGATGAACTATGCTTAAACCGAATCTTCCTCTCCCTTCCATATACACAATCTCTCCTCTTGATAATATCTCCTAGTTTTGCTTAACTTCCAAGTTATGTTTAAATGAGAAGAAAGTATGGTGGAGAGTGTTTGAATGGTGAGAAAATAATGAAAACTTGGGAGGAAACATGTAGTGATCGAAATTCACAAGAGAAGCATAAAATGGCCAAAGGTTCTAAGGTTTTCAGCTTGTCCCATTTTATAGATATTTCAAGAGCCTTTTGCATGAAACAAGCTCATGCATGGATGCCAAGTGGCGTGTAGCCCTGTGACCTCTTCCCATATCTCATCATTTGATTGTGTTGGGAACCAAAAGCATCCTTTCCTACAATTGGCGTCTCCCTCTTCCAAAACCAAATTCACCTTCCTCAATTACCCTACATTTCATGTCTTGTTTCAATATACCTTATGGCTAAAAGGTTTTTTACTAAACTCAAATTGTCTTCAATCTCTTACATGTGTGCATGAGTGCCAAGTGTCATGTGAGGAGTGTGTGTGTAAGTGCATGGGCTGCCAAACCCCTTTCTCTTCCCTAAGAGATCTTCTTTTCACCATACTTTTGGACAAGCATGTGATTGATTCTTTTTTACACCAAGAACCACGCCTTAGCTGTCCACCTTAAGGGGTTCTTACACGAAAATGTTCTTTTAGAAGCCCTTAAGTGTGTAGTTTTCTTCCAACCTTGATTTTGCTCATTTCCAAGAAAATCTTTTTACCTACCTTCATGCATGGAAGACACATAGCAAAAAGTAAATCTTTTTCCTTCTCCATTGTAGCCGTCCATGGCCTCTTGGCCTTCCCTAGTTCCTCTTTCTCATAATCCTAATTATTTCTTTCTAGATTCCTTCCCCCATAGTGACGTGTCAAAAACTTTCTTCCACAAGCAAAGACCTACATGCATGCTTGACACATGGCATAAAGTGCTAGATTTTCCTATGGTAGGCATGTAAGTCAAACCCTAATTCCTTCTCACTTCTCTTCTCTTATTCCCATCTATATTCATCAAGTCTTATGCATAACCTTAATGGATGACAAGTATCATGTATCAACCTCAAGTTGGGCGTGAGCCCTAATTTCATTGGGTTTCAAGCCTAATTTCCTATAAGGGCCGAAACTCTCATGAGCTAAAAGATAAAAAAAAAAAAAATACACAAAAATCTAGAAAGTCTTGATTGTCACAATGGTCTGTGGTTTCTGCTTGAGGTTGATTAAAGTGTGGTTTACATGTTTCTCCCATGCATTAACCAATAGCATGGCCTAAGTTTTTGCTTTACATTCATATTTTTTACACATGTTTTGTATTATCCCTGCCTAGGGTCAGTTATTATGTGTTTTTTTGCTATTTTTTGTAGGTTTTTTTTTTGTTTTTTATTTTTAGAGGCTATTGGCTTTTGGTATGTTGATGTTTCTCCCAAAGTAGTAGTATATGCTCAAACCTAAGTGTTATTTTCCATACTACCTAACTATTGTTTTTGTCAATATAATGCTTTGTGAATATAGTTTTATCCTCTAAAAAAAAGCGCTAGATTACCAAGTAAACTACACAGTAAAACAAATTACAAAACAAACTAAAAAAAAAAACCAACCAAAGAAAAATCTAACCACATGTCTAGCCAACCAAAGAAAAAACCAACCAGATTTATGCACTCCAAGTGCTATGGCATAACAACACGAACATGATAGTAGGTTCAAGCACCAAATACGAACTTTTTTCCTCGTTTCCTAAAACTTAATAAAATATCTTAACTCAAACCATTTCACTATCATTCTATCCATCTTGAAGTTTCTTAAAATTATGTGTAATATCATTAATCTAATCATTACCAATAGACTATCACTCATTTTAGCCATTCCTTATCATTTTCAGTTTTTTCTTACATTTTATTTTTGAAAAATGATTTACGCACAACACTTTTCACAATATTTTATACAATTATGTTTTAAATAATGAGTTTTTTGGGAAAAGAACTTATAAAAATAATATTATATTATAAAAATATCCTCATCTTAAAATATAAAATATATTATGAAATGTGATGTGTATATCATTATTATTCTTTTCACTTAGTTTGTGGCCCAAATCTATAATTCTCGAACTGAGCATTCTCATTGAATTGGCCAAATGTAACAAATTTTAGCTAATATCACATGAGTTTGCATTTTCATATTCCATTCAAATCCAATTCCTATATTGGATTATCCATTTACTCTCTATATAATAATAAAATATTATTAATTTAATAATTTTTTTATTTAATTTATTTTTATCACATTTTGTAGTTCTATTGATAAAATGTCAAAACTGCATGATTAAGTTGCTAAAGTAAATAAATTGTTTAACAAAAAATGAATTAAGCACTTAATTATGCAGTAGATTATAGTACTTGAGTAAATTGGCAATTCCTAATATTTTGCACTTAAAAAGATTCTAATTTTACCCTTAAAGTGATGAACACTTAATCCTATTTGTTGTAGGGTATTTTTGGAAAAGAGACCAATTGAATTGATATTAGAGGTGGTCCCAAGGAAGACATGAGGAATCGTGGGCTAAAAAAGAAAAATGCAGTAATGTCGAAAAAATTCAATCCCACTGTGCACGTTCTACCAAAAATGGGTGAAGCACATGGTTGCAAACTATAAAGGAATAAGTGTGCAGCACTAGGTGAGCAACACATGGACACATGAAGCACTTATTCTTGCTTTTACACCCTGGAGATTTTCAAAGTGGAGACACATTCAGGTGGAGAAAAAATTTGGAGTTTTCTCAATCAATTTATTTGATCAACACTCACGCGGGATTCAGCTGGAGGGAAATTATTCCTTTTGACATATTTATATAAAGGGTCTTAAAAGTAGAGTTTGAAGATTACAGCCAGTGAGCTTTTAGGAGTGAGGAGACTCTCACGGTAGGGAGTTTTTAAAAGCAATGTTAATTTCCTTAGTAGTTTCGTTTGTTTTTACATTGAGTATGAAAAGCTAGTTTTATAGCCTAAGCCGATGAAATAGTTTGAATTGGTTGTGGTTTCTTGTAATGGAAATTGTCTCTGCTCTTATTCATTCTCATTTAATTTATTAATGGATTTATCTCAGAAATGACTTGAATCTCTTGCTCAAGATCTATTGTTGCTTAAAAGAACGCAAGAATTCAATTCTAACTCGAATTTTTATTTCCATTTATGAATTTCAGAAAAATATGTTGAAAAACTTTGCAAATAAACTTTCAAAGTGAAATCCTCCAATTATAAATACTTTGGCTGGATTAATAATCGAGAAAACTAAAAGAGGTTGAGATTGTAAGAATCACAATCGACTAAAGCTAGGCCTGAAGTTTAGGTGTTTGTTTATTTGATAAGATCATAATTTTCTACTACAAACTTTATTTCTTTTCTTTTGTTGCAAAATTTCAGTTTTCATTTTACATTTCACATCTACAAATCACAAATACCCTTTTGTCCTTGTGAAATACGATCATGGATTTATCCTTGGTACAACTTGATACTTCTACACTTGGAAGAACACATTCGGAACCACGTCATCTACCAATTAAATGTTAATTATATTCTAATTAAATTAATATTAATATTTATCACATTTATTAAATATTAAATTAATATTCAATATATTAATATTAATAATAATAAATCGAACCAAATATCTTAATTACAAAAAATACCTACATATTTGTTGAGAAGAGTGAGAAATGAATATTATAGTGTTTGGCTAAGTTACTGTAGTTACTGTATAAATTTATATAAATATGTGTAATTCAATGTGAGGTGTTTTAAATATCTTGTTAGTTAAATTTGATTAAAGTTAGATTTTAACCAAGCCAACGAGAGTACTCCATCTATCATCAATCCTCTTTCCAACCAACCCCTTTTATGCTTTATTACACATGTCACCTCCCTACACAACCCTACTAACCTATTTTAATCAAGAAGTAGATTTATTGTTTTACAGTGTTTGGAATTGATCTACTGTTGCCCAAGGGAGCTTATATTCTATTTTTTGAGAAGGATAATAATATTCTTACACCTCCTTTACTATTATTTATTATCAAACTTTTTTTTTGTTCATTTTTCTATTTGAATTTGGATTAAAAATCTCAAAACATGACCTTCTTGCATAGTCTAAAAAAAATAAATTCAATCAACCAATCAATCAATATAATCATGTGATTTGATTAAAAATAAATTCAATTTTATAAAATTTGACTCAAAGAGTAAAAGTAGGTCAATTTTTATAAAATTAAATTTATTTTTAATTAAATTACATTATTACGTTGATTGATTGAATTTATTTTCTGCTAAATTATACAAGAAGATCATATTCTAAGATTTTTAGTCTAAATTCAAAGAGTAAAAAAAATAGTTGAATAATAAAGTAATAGTAAAGGAGATGTAAGAGTTCTTCTATTCACCTACCACTTTTTCTCATACGGCACACGAAACGTGATATGGCATTTTTTTTTCTAATGTTAAACGTGCATTTAAACTCAACCTAAAATTATACCCAATACACGTTTCGAATTCCCCCCCCACGCCCACATTCACGTTCTTCCTCCACAAGGCATTATCTTCTTCCCGCCAATAGCCTCTTCTTCCTCCGACAATGGCCATTTCAGTCTGGGGCTGCCGACGAGAACCTAGCCACGGCGGACCCACCGCCAACGTCAGCTTGCATCGACGAGTCTTCCGCTTCCAACGTCACATGTTTTTACTTTTTTTTTTCCTGTTTTATAATTTTTGAGCCATTTCCATTTTTCTTATGTGTTACAATCTCCTTTTTATGTTTTTCTTTCAACTCACACAGATATTCAGCTCGCTTCCATATCAGTGCTGCTTGTTCCATTCTACTTAGGGCTCTCATTTGACGGTTTACCCCCTGTGTCAACTCTTGCAAAGAAAATGGAGCACCGAAAATCACAATTGATAAAGTTTAGATTTTTTTTTTGTCTACTATTGTTCGAAAATCACAGTATATTTGATAGGTTTCATTTCTCAATCTATTTGTGAACTTGGAACTTGGGGTAGGTGTTAGTGCAAGATACTTTTTTTTTTTTTATGCCTTGTGTAAGAGTGGGAATTGCATTAAAAGTTAATTATTTTTTTCTTTTAGTTTTCAAATGTATGTTGTTTGTAATTTAAATCTACGAGTAATCATTTTTTTGTTGTTATTCCAGCTACATTTAAGAACAACAAATATCTTTATTTCTCAGCTACATGTATGAATAAACATGCAGTGCAGGGATTCCTTTTTATTAAAACAGACCACTGTAATTAATTTCAAAACTATGATTTATGCAAGAGAATATTTGACAAATAAAAAAAAAAATTGGCAAGAGAAAAAGATTCATGTGAGGTACTCAATTGTAGAATGATTTATGCTTTTAAAGTATTCAACCACCATGCTTTTAAACTGAAGTATTTAAATTCTAGATTTAAGTTGAAGATTTATGTTTAACCAATATGCTTTTAGCGTACTCAATTGTTAAATGATTTATGCCTTTTTATTTAGTAATTTTGTCCTAAAAACTCAGTTGAAATAGCGGGATGGACAAAGAGAAAGATGAAACGGCACCTAAGCTATCTACACCTTCTACATCGATTTCAGCGACTCAAGTATGAAACATATTGATCATTTGGAAATGTCATTGTGTCCGATATTGTCATTTAGTTAAATGTATTTTTTTTTTACATAGTTAAATGTATTTTTTTTTATTTGTATATTATAGGGATATTATAGTCTAGGAAACCCATACTACCCACCATTTATGTTGCCTCAAAATGCATATCCAAATCCATATACATGCACTTGGGGTAGCCAGGTAGATTATTTTTAAATGTTTTTAGGTTTTTTTTTTTTTCCTTATATGCATTTCGGATGTTCTAACATCATGCCTAACTACAGCTCCCATCAATGTCACTTTTTGGACCAATGATGCCCTACCCTCCGTCGAGTAATCCAGATGAGTTCACACAAGTTGAACATACCTACCAGGTATACTCATTTTAATCGTTTTTTTTTTTTTTAATATATATCCATTGAATTTATTTGAATACCATGCCTCATTACAACATCCATCAATGCCACCATCGAGTAATCTGGAGGAGTCAACAAGATATAAAAAGACTCTCCAACTAGCAAGTCAATCATCAACTGTGCCGTTGCCATTGGGTGCTGAAAGTGAAAAAAATTTTGGAGGTACATCACACATAACTGATAAGAGCTGTCACCTGACAAACTATATTAGATTTTTAACCTAATTAGTAAACATCCATGTTATAATATAAATTCTAATATGAAACATATATTTTCATTTTTAGAAACTTAATCGAACGTAAATAAAGAGGTAGAGGTTGAGGAAACTAATGAAGTATCTGATGATGATGAACGAGTTAAGGAGCCAAAACTTGGTGTGGAGTTCTCCATTGATAAAGAGCTTATTGCATATTATAAGCAATATGCCAAGCAACAAGGTTTTTGTGTTATCATACAGAGGACGAAGAGAGATGCATCTGGAAAACCGAAGTATGTGACAATTGGGTGTGCACGTGGCAACAAGTACCATCCGAGTCATAGTAATATCTCGAAGCTTCAACCAACAATTAAAACGGACTAAAAGGTGAAGGTAAACGCTCATTTGGACAAAAATGGTGTATGGGTTTTGACCACTGCTGAGAATACTCATAATTATGGTACTGTCAGCCCACAGAAGTTTAGATTTTTCAGAAGTCACAAGTGTTTAGATGAATACAGTTAAAGAATGCTCGATTTAAATGATAGGGCAAGTATTCAAATAAACAAAAATTTTGGAGCACTTATTGTTGATGCGGGGGGGTTCAAGAATCTTAAATTTCAAGAGAAAGATTGTCAAAATTATATTGACAAAGCCAGACACTTGAGGCTGGGTAAAGGGGGTGGTGAAGCACTTAGTGATTACTTTAAGAGGATGAGGAAGATGAATAATGGATTTATTTATGTGATGGATGTGGATGATGAGGGGCGACTCAGAAATGTGTTCTAGGCTTATGCACGTAATTGAGCCGCATAGGAGTATTTCGGAGATGTGATCACCTTCGATACGACGTATCTAACAAATAGATACGGTATGCCTTTTGCTCCCTTTGTTGGGGTAAACCATCATGGGCAATCCATACTGTTAGGGGCTGACTTGATTTCAAGCAAGGATACAAGTACTTTTATGTGGTTGTTCCGAGCATGGTTGGACTGCATGAATGGTCAGGCTCTAAAAGCAATCATAACAAATCAAGATCGGACAATGAAGAGTGCCATTGCGATGGTATTCCCAGAAACTCGCCATAGATATTGTTTATGGCATATCATGCGGAAACTACCTGAGAAATTGATATCTCACTCCCAATTCAAAGATGGATTGAAGACTGTCATTCAGAGTGCCCTATATGATTCGCATACTTATGAAGAATTTGATGCCAAGTGGGGGGAACTAATTCAGAAATATGACCTTAGTGATAACGTGTGGCTGGAATGGTTGTATACCGAGAGAACATTTTGGGTACCAGCTTAGTTGAAGGGTGTATTTTGGATTGGTATGAGCACTACACAGCAGTCTGAAAGTATGAATGCCTTTTTCGATAGATATGTGCATTCTGGTACAACGTTGAAAGAATTTGTCGATCAATTTGACAATGCTCTGAGGAATAAGGTGGAAGTAGAGACGACAACTGATTTCAATTCGTGCAACCAAACCATCTCATGTGTGAGTCCATTTCACATTGAGAAGCAGTTTCAAGCGGTGTATACAAATGCAAAATTCAAAGAAATCCAAAGGGAGGTGTGGGGGATGATTTGTTGTAATTGCATACTTGTTAGCAAACAAGATTGTATTTCCACAGATGACCATGTCAAAACCGTCCATTACGTAGTTTACTATAATAAGGAGGAATGTGATATCAAATGCACGTGTGCACTGTTTGAGATGAGAGGCATTATTTGTAGGCATGGATTTAAAGTTTGTCAAATGAAAAAGATTCATGTGTTGCCAAAGAGGTACGTCTTGGATCGGTGGAGGAAAGACTTAAAGAGGAAATACACACTTGTCAAAAGTAGCTATGATGACTTGCGGGATAATGCGGACATACGAAGGTACGAAATTAGCAATTCGTGTATCTCCAAGTGATGACCATGTCAATACATTCGTGCGGGTTTTGAATGAGTTTGAGTATAATTTAAAATGATTACCACTTGAGTCCGATTCAAACAAGGTCAATGAGAGCGACATCGTGGATAAGGGTAAGAAAATATTAAGCCCTAACATTGTTCGAGAGAAAGGGAGACCTCTAACAAAGAGAAAGGTTCCACCTATGGAGAAGGCCGCAACCAAGAGAAAGAAGAAACAGGTACTTGGTTTTTTTTTAATTGTATATATGTTGGACTAGTGTTTGTTTCCTTTCTAATAGATATGTATTTTCTGGCATTTTGAAAATTAGACTTGCCGAAAAATATTTGATGACGAACAAGTTGGAGTTGGTGAGATCCCTGCCCCACAAGTTGGTGCTAACATTGAAGATGATGGTGAGTTCCTGGCCCTCCAAGTTGGTGCTAACGTTGAAGATGTTGTTGTTGGAACCCAATATAGTATTGTCATACAACAAACACCATCAGGCAATGATGAGAATTTGTGAAGCATTGTTTATGGGTTTCGAGAAGTATTTTGTGAAAATCTGGATATTTTCTATTGGAGGTTGTGGTTGTAAAGAATGTATAGATTTATGGGGGTTCAACATGTATGAAAATCATTATTATATTTTTATGGGTTATTTGAAAGATTTTGTGAAAAGAATGTACAGACAATTGAATGCAGTACTTGTATAAAAATCATTATTATCTAAATCATAGAAATCTTGAAATATTTTATGCATATTTATTTCGAGGTTGTGGTCGTATGTGACTAGCCTTGGTGGAATGTTTTGCTGCATTTCATAATTATAAATGCACCACGTTAACTGTATGTGAGTTTTGCTTTGTTTTATTATATTTCATTATTATAAATGGGAAAAAAATAGCTTTGAAATTTTTTAAATAGACTATTGACTTGTTTTGTGACTTTCTCGTATCATGCTCGATCCAATATACTCTTTTCAATTTCGATATGCCACTTTTTGGTATATAAAATAACTAGTTATTTTGTTTTAAAAAAATGAACAAAAAAAGGTTTCTAGATGTACTTGTTGCTGCATGTATATACAGTCTCTCCTTGCAGCATTTACAGGATTCTTCTTAATTAATTTGTTGTATATTCTTGCCTGCATGTATATATTCTTGCCTGCAATCTTAATTAATTTGTTGACGCCAAAAAGCAAAGCAAAACATTAACTAAGAAACTCAACATCTTGAGCATTTTAGAGAGAGAGAGAAAGAGAGAGTGAAAAGGCCCATGTCTCAAAGCCTGTCCATAACATTCTAAAATATTGACAAAAGTCAACTCATTACATCACATGTTTATTTCATTTACTAAACACGACTAATTACATAACATGTTCATTACAATCAGTTGTCCAAAACTAAAACAGCTTACATGAGTTGAAGCACTGCCCGACATACAGGAATGTTTTTGGAATACATAAAAATTACAACAAAAATCGCAATAAACAACAACCATGATGTCAACAACATTTTTAAGGTTCCACAGTAGCAAAGTGGTCTGTCCAAACTTGCTTTGTCTTTCCCTCTTGAAGTCCATGTACTTGAACCGATATTGGTACTTGAACTTGTCATTTGGTGGAAAATAGATAAACATTATCATTAGTAAATAGATAAACAGTTTATACTCAAGAGGCAGCACAGTTTGGATGGAAACTACTATTAAATGTGGAAGGAGTGCTAATTATAATTTCACCATAAGCACAAATCCAACAAAAGCATCCCATAAATCCCACAAAATGTTTAATCTGGTGAACCCAGATTTGAACCAATTAATAGGGTACCCCATATGAGTTCATCCAAGCCCTATTAATAGAATACCTCAGTTGACTCTACAACTGAAAATTATAAACGCAGGTATCTCATTCTCTGCCTGCATTTAGACCAACTCGAACCAAAGGATGAAGGTTAATTACATGAGATTCATGGAGACAAGCTCGCCTAACTGCAGCTCACGCATGCAAACACTTTTAAATAATGTCAGATAATAAAAGGCAATCTATCTTTTATTTAACTGATTGAAGCAATGCCAGCATCATTGTCTGTGTGCACATAATGATCAAGTAGAAGCACTGCCATTCTACGATATATGTACTGACCACAAAAAAATGCAAATGGAAATGAGTATCATGATCTTTCATTTCATATATTTCGAACTAAATCAGTGTTTTTAGCGTGAATTATATTGAGAACAATGCTAAGCTTTTCAGTATCCAACCAACTTCAAAGAAAAGAAATCCTCTCAAAATCAAAGAAACCCTACTCTAATCTCATAAACCTATGTGAAAAATTACATCCAACTTGTAATGCAATAAAGATTAGCGTTATAAAGCCATCGAAGCAACTTGCATAAAAGGAATTAACAAGATCTTAATTAGCCAAAACATGCAACAAATCCAAGATCAACATCATGGTTTAATATCCTTCGCTCATGATGACCCCGGGATGAGAATTACAAACTGCACCAGGTCCCTGTGAACATAATTATTTGGAGAGGAGGAAACAGAGCTAAAATGCTCTTTAATCAAGTTGGGGAGCCTTCAGATTTTCTGTTTGAGATTCACATTGATGATGCCAATAGAGGATTTAGGTTGCTAGTTTTCATTTGTATCCACCTCCTTAATTTCCTGGGTACAATAATGTACAAAGCAACCCACATTTACCATTACTGTTTCTATAAAAATTGTAGGTCCCATAAAAAAATAAGTTAAATAATAAATTAGAGAGCTCCTGCGACTTTTCATAATTTCAATAACAAAAATTTTAAACATATGCAGTGACACAGTTACTTAAGGCACTTTTGCGACATCAACATGGAAAATGTCACCAATATCAATCAGCATTCATCATGTCACTTCTAATCGCATATATCACATGGGGCTGACTGTGTAGTATGGTACTAGTGCAGTTTATCCCAAAGGTCAGCAAGTGTGTGTGTGAGAAGATACATTCTTGATTCATGTATATGGAAGGAGTCCCAATTGGCAATGCCAATCACTAGCATGTAACTAACCACAAAAAACCAAACACATAATCACAGTTATTTGTCACCTGAACAACTTCCTCGCCCTTGATGACCTGCCCAAATACAATAAGTTTCTCGTTTAAATTTGGGATGGGGGCAGTTGTAATGAAAAGCTCAAATCCTTTGTCATCACGTTTACCCTTTGAAGTTCCAAGCATGCATGCCTCATGTTTCAGACTGTTTAAACATTACAAACTTCACATGTCAAAGGAGAACAAATCAGTAATAGCATCAAACTATCAATTTTTTTTTTTTCAAAATTAGCTATCCACCTTGTGTCAAGATGATCATAATGCTTTCCTCTCGAAGTCCAATCTTCAGTAGCTCCAACCCCTTGAGCATTCCTAGCTTGAATGACATAGTGTTTTATAACACGGTTAAAAAGCATTCCCTTGAAGTGCCCCTTCTGACTGCAAAACCACTTTCATTCAAATTTAATATAATTTTTCATGGAGAGCAGGTATCATGTCAGAAAATTTCTACAGGTGTTAGCATTTAGTGGACCCGTGCAACAGTTTGGATAGATAACATTAATCTTTGATGTTTCTCGTGGATGTTACTAATGCCTCCATTCATGAACCATAAACTTGAACCATGTGCAAATCCAATTAATAGGTAATCTATTTAAATAACAGCTTTCAATTAGCACGTGGCATGATTCCAATTAACTGCTTGATATGGGACTTCCAATAACTCCATAACCTTTTTGCATTCTATATGGCATTTAAAAAAATTGGAACTCGAAAAAATTACCCAACAGCGGCAGGAAGCTTCTCTCGGGGTCGAGATATGTGATTTTCCTGGGGGTCGAGCTCAGTTTGTCGTCGCAGCTTTGGGAGTCGAGATCTGTCGAGTTGCCTTCGTGGTAGTGGTAGTCAAGGAAGGAAGAAGTTGATTCAGGGAGGGAGAGATGAGAGAGGGAGTGTCGGGGAGGGAGTTGATTCAAGATTTGCGAAAGAGGCAAATGAGTTTCGGGGATTCAGGATTTGCGAGAGAGAGAGTAGAGTTTAGGGGTGCTCCGTCGAGTTGCCTTGAGAGAGGAAGAAGTTGAGTTTCAGGGAGGGAGAGGCGAGAGAGGGAGTGTCGGGGGAAAGGGTTTTCCAGGAAGAAAGGATTTTCGGAGAGAACAGAGGAATTTCAAATTGGACCGAAGGCTTAACACGAACCAGTTTACCATGTGGATTTTCTTGTGGAGTGTAAAAAACTAGACCGAACTATGAGTAGAGTTTTTCGAGATGTTAAGGTATGATTTCTCTTTCAAGAATACATTGATACTCTGTTTAGTTGGGAAGTAACTTATGTCTACCAATCCGTGTTTGATAATAAAAATGACATTGAATTTGATATCTTTAGCCCGCCGCCTCAACACACTAGACATACATGTACATCTTTTTTTTTTTTTTTGGAAATTATCTCCCATATATGTTTCAAAGTAATTAATGAATTGCCAACAAGTGCCTCAAAAACCATGTTTAGTACCATTTCTAAAAAATTTATTTTATTTCTTAAATGTATCAACTGATTTTGGAATATTCATTGAAACCATTCTTATATTTCTCTTTTCATTCTTAAATAAAAGAATAATATTAAATACAATTTTAAGATGTGTAAATTTCATATAATTTCTTTAAAAAAATATAAAATTTATTTTAAAAAATAATTTTTTATATAAATTTTAAATTTATTTACTTTTTAAAAAAATATACAAAACTTTTTCGTTTTAAAATTATAATTATTATTTCTCTCTACAAATTTCCCTCATAATAAATACGAAGAAAACCAATCACAATATTACATATAGTCTTTATTTAGAGATTGTAATATAAGTCTACGTAATTTTATATTTAAAATTGTTTAAAATTATAAAAATATTTTTAAATAATATTTTTTCTCATTTAATAACACTTACAATTTCAGTAGAATTATAAATAGAATTTCTCCACGGTAATTGAGGCTATAGCTGGAAAAAGTATATGGTGACATGGCCTGTGAGCCTCGTTCTTATCTTCCCTCAAATCTCAACATGTACGAAAGCTTCATTTATATCTGAAAGAAAATAAACGTGTTTCCTCGTACAGAATTCCACGAAACTTCCTCTCCAAACAAAGCCTATAGAAAAGTCTGTTCTCTCTCTCTCTCTCTCTCTCGCTCGCAAAGCCCCAAGTTTTCTCTCTGAAAACCACGCATACCTCGATCCTTCTCTCTTTTGATGGCGTCCGGATCTTCGGCTCGGGCAAACCCGGGCTCCAAGGGGTTCGATTTCGGGTCCGATGACATCCTCTGCTCCTACGAAGACTACGCGAACCAGGACTCCTCCAATGGCAGCCACGGCGAACCGGTCATCGCCTCCAATACAGGCAAGGTAACTGTACCTGCTCTCTCTCTCTCTCTCTCTCTCTCTCGAGCTTTAATTGGGGTCTTTGTAATATGTGCATAATTCTAGAGAATTAGTTGAGGTTTACTGTTTATGCCATATTCTACAATTTGTTCTCTCTTGGTTGAATTGTAAATATTAGGTTTTTCGTATGTTTTATATGGTTATGGATGGTTAAATACCTGGTTACTATATACGGAAAGATATTTAATTTCCAAAGCCTAGAATTTTCCCAAAGCTGAGCTTCTTAAAAGTGTGGATTTTTTTTCAAGATGGGTTTTAATTTTTTTTTTGATCGGTAATAAGTTCATTCATTAATAAAAGATAGGCATAGCCAAGTACACTAGAAGTATACAAAGGCATACTCCTATTCTTTAATTTTTAGCAAATTAAAGAAGCAGATACCAATTTCTTTTTTCCAAGAAATATAAGCGTATGGGGAAGGGGAAGTAGATAACATTCTTTACTTTCTCTCTTTTTTTTCGAAAATCTCTTAAGTCTCTCGATCTGTTTGTAATATATACCAATCTATATTTCTTGATTTAAAATGGGTGCGAGCTTTGATAATTTACTTTTCGAAAATTTGCTGTCCCATTGAAAATGTAGTTATAGCATACTCGTGACGCAACTTTTTCATCCTTTGGGGGCTTTTACTGGTTAGGATCTTCTATGATTTTGCTTTCAAGGTTGTAAGAATTGCATATCACTACTACTTTGATTCAGGAAAACAACTGGTAGTTACTTCTCAGTCATGTTGCTCATTTGGAATGTTTAATCATCTAATGCCTTTAATTGACCATAATGGAAAACTGTTGTATTCACTTTCTAGAAGCTACTGTTTTCTCTTTTGAGCAGGATTTTCACAAAAGTAGAATGGCAAGATCAGCAATGTTTCCTGGAGGCTATAACCAACCTGAAGATTCTTCCAGCCAAGATGTGATTGCAACCGTTGAAAAAAGTATGAAGAAGTATGCTGACAACCTTATGCGTTTTCTTGAGGGACTCAGTTCGCGGCTGTCTGAGTTGGAATTATATTGCTATAATCTGGATAAATCAATTGGTGAAATGCGGTCAGATTTAGTTCGTGATCATGGAGAGGCTGATTCGAAGCTTAAATCTCTTGAGAAACATCTTCAAGAAGTGAGTTAGAATATCCAAAGTTTTAGCTATGAGATATGAAATGTGGCACCTTTGTATGTTTAGTACTATCATTATGGTGATTATTTGCATTATAATTAGTGACCTTTAGTTTTTCTTATTGGAAGTACAAAGACCAGTGCTTTATTGAGTTTTCTTGGGCCTAATGAAGAAAGGATGCTAGTGAACTGTAATTTGATAATTGTAGTATTGCTGCTTGGAGTATTTTTAGAAATGAGTCAATGACCCGCCTCTTTCAAGTTTATAGTGCATTTTAAGGACCATAACTCTTTGAATTAGGGAAGGGGCTGGATTTGTTAATGGGAGAATGGAGATTGTTGATGCAGAGTAATTTGACGTATATACTGACTTAATGCAGAGTAATATGAAGGATAGAGAAGACACTCCACAACAGATTAAATTCATTAATAAAAAAAGAACTGGGTGGCTGTCCACCCCAAGAGTGGCTGTCACCCCATTTAGGTTGTGACTGTGACTGGCGTCGCCCCAGAGCCGGGTTGGTCTGCTACCTCCCAGGTGGTGGAGTAGTGGCTAGATCCATCCCGGGCTGAAATGGTTTGCCACCACCTTGAGTGGTTGGACCACCCCCCTTTATTGGTTTATTTTTTATTTTCTAAATATTTCATGGAAAAAATAAGTCAGTGTAGGTGGTGTCATTTGAAAAATTATACAATTCTTACATATCAGTGTTCCATTGGAGGTTGCAGTTTTACACCACATCTTGACAGTAGGAGCTCCATTTGTTGTTTATGTCTCTCTCTTTTACTCTCTATGTATTTGGGTATCATCTTCATTGCTTTTTATTAATAAATATTATTAACTTGGTTATAAAAAAAAATTCTGAATTAAAATTTTAGTAACACCTTGGAGTGGGTTGTATGCATTCATACCTAATACTTATAGCTGTCACTGGACTTACAAGTGAGCTCATGGCATCATCTGTATTTATGTTTTTTTAAAGTGTTTCATAACAGTAAATTTTAAAGTTTTATCTTTTAGAAAAAGCCTTCTGCTCCCATTACCTTGGAGTGGGTTGTATGCATTCATACCTAATACTTCATAGCTGTCACTGGACTTACAAGTGAGCTCATGGCATCATCTGTATGTATGTTTTTTTTTAAGCGTTTCATAACAGTAAATTTTAAAGTTCTCTTTTAGAAAAAGCCTTCTGCTCCCATTCTGATACCATTCGTTTGATCTACATGCCTACTTTTTAAGACCAAGATAGATTGTTTCAGGTCATATCAAATTTAGAACAATTCATTCTTTTCTTTTCTTTTTTCTTTTGTCAAGTTGAACCTGATAAGAAGCCGCGCATATTCTATGACTTTGGTGTTGGGGAGGGTAACAATATGGATTAATTTATTCATTTTCATACTACTTTAGCAGGCTGGCATTTGCATTAACATGCATTTTGATTTTCAACAAGAGATTAATTTATTTTATACTCACTGCAGGTCCACCGGTCTGTACAGATCCTAAGAGACAAACAGGAACTTGCTGAGACCCAGAAAGAATTGGCCAAGCTCCAGCTTGCGCAAAAAGAGTCTTCTTCAAGCCACTCTCAGTCCAACGAGGAGAAAGCTTCATCAGCAACAGCTGATTCGAAAAAGACTGACAATGCATCCGATGCGCACAACCAACAATTAGCTCTTGCCCTTCCACACCAGGTAGTACCCCAGCAACAGCCTGTGGCACCCCCTCCCCAAGCACCCACTCAGAATCTAACCCAACAACAGCCCTACTATCTACCTCCAACTCCATTACCAAATCCACCGGCCCAAACGCAACACCCTCAGAGCCAATATCCACCTTCTGATTCCCAGTACCGAACTCCTCAACTGCAGGACATCTCTAGGGCAGCACCCCAGCCAGCTCAATCTCAAGTAAATCAAACGCCACCAGTCCAAGCATTCCCTCAGTATCAGCAGCAATGGCCCCAGCAATCACCACAGCCCCCACAACAATCCTTGATGCAGCCCCAGATCAGGCCATCAGCAGCAGCAACATACCCTTCCTACCCACCAAGTCAACCAACAAACCTATCTCCTCCAGAATCACTCCCAAACAGCATGGCAATGCAAGTGCAATTTCCAGGAATCCCTCAGCCCGTATCAAGCCGCGCTGATGCCATTCCATATGGATATAGTGGGGCAGGTAGAACAGTCCCACAGCAGCCGCCTCAGCAAATCAAAGGCGCTTTTGGAGGACAAGCAGGCGATGGATATTCAGCCCCCGGACCCCAGCCCACACTTCCTCAGGGGAGTGCATATATGATGTATGACAGTGAAGGTAGAGCACATCATCCACCTCAACCTCCTCATTTCCCCCAAGGTGGATATCCTCCAACAAGTGTGCCCCTTCAGAATCCACCACCACCCACAGCAGGCCCCAATCATATGGTCCGGAATCCAAGCTATTCACAGTTCTTTCGCAACCATCCTTATAGTGACCTGATTGAGAAGCTGGTAAGCATGGGATGCAGGGGTGACCATGTTGCCAGCGTGATTCAGAGGATGGAGGAGAGTGGGCAACCTGTTGATTTCAATACTGTCCTCGACAGGTTGAATATGCATTCTTCAGGGGGTTCTCAAAGAGGATGGTGAGTGTGAAATCCAATGCTTGAACTTCGAATTTCTGTGATAATCATTGCGTGTTTTAGAATGCATTGAATAAAAGGATGATGTGATGTGCACGGTCTTCTTGTATATGTCGTTTGAGAGATATCAAATTCATGTATAATTTTTCTTATCCTTTGTTTGATTACGTCCCCCTTGTTATCTAGCAATAGAAAGTTCCTTTTGGTTATCTTTTTTCTATGTTTTATTAAATTCCTTTGCGAGATTGGTAAAAAATTGAACATCCCTTGGGCGGATGAAGTTTTTCAATTTTCCGCAATCATTAAGAAAACATTTTGAAATGTCAATTCAGGATGCAGTGGGCAACTACACCTTCCAACCTAAAGTTACTTCAACTTTTTCATCAAAACTAAAATGCACTCTGTGAGAACCACGCTAGTCTATTCTTAAGAAGAAAAATAAAGAAAATAGGATTTTATTGCTTTTGGGCAAACAAAACGAGCTATTTGACGGTTTTGGCGAGCAATGAGTGCTCGGGATGTTTCCTTAGGCGAGCATCAAGCGGCCGAGCAACGCACTTAGTCAAGGCCTAGCAACAAGTTAAGGACTCGTTTGGATATCGAAACAGTTTTATCTCATCTCAATATTATAATTTTTTAAAATTTTCACACAAAATATAATTAATAATTCTACTTTTTCAAATTCTAAAATAATATTAATATTAAAAAATAATATTCTAACAATATTTTATTAACTTTTTAATTTTCATCCAAAATTATCTCATCTCGCTATCTAAACAGAACTTTAAGTCAAGCGAAGATGTTGGAGAGCAAAGAGTTAATACAATATTCAATAATCTGGCAAAGAAGAATGTTGAATGGACAATAGACGAGCAAGAGAATGCATGAGTGAAGGGTTAGGATGGGCAAAGTACTTCGCGGGCATAGTTAGGCGAGCAAGTGTAGTAAGTAGCCATAATAGGGCGAGCAAACAAAAGTGTGTTCCTTGAAGTGTCTAAACAAGTGATCAAAAGTATAACTCGGAGTCTTTCGAGTAGGTACCCATAACACCCTTTACATGGGTTTGGTGTACCGAGCTACCATTGGTCGGGATGCTCAGGATTTCCATGCTACACGCTACTTGCCCAACACTCGAATTAAGCTTTCATCTAAGTGCATGGTAGATACATTACTTAGACAAAAAGGACGCTTAGAAGCAATGCATGATCTACCACCTTTCACTTCTGTCTAGACAACACCTCACGCTAAATCTCTTGACACCTCATAGCTTTATTGACAACACATAGGACACCCATCACTGTGGTTGAAGACTATATATAGATGGGAGGACAACACTGTGTGGTTTGGATTGAGGAGATGAGATGGTTTAACTCTGTACGGAGAAACCAATTCTTATCCAAACGGTCATTGCGTGCTGATTTGAAAATAGTTTTTGATGTCTTTGCAAGATGATAAAGTTTCAAATAGTAGCTTTTCATAAGGCCAGCGGAAAATGAGAAAAACATTCAAGTTTTCTTTCAAATCAGAAATACGACAAAAACACAACTCATGCCTTCAGCTTTTCCAAGAAATAAATATATTTATAAATAAAACAAAATAATCACAAATACTATGCAATCATTTGTGAGACTCACATCTATCTCCTCTCCAACAACTTAAAACCATCTCATCTCACTTCCATTCCAAACATACAAAATTTTCAAAAACCATCTCAACTCATTTTAATTCACAAATCTCACTATTATTCACAAACCATATCAACTCATCTCATCTCATCTCTCAATCCAAATAGGGCCTAGTACCTTTCTCTTGATCGTCTGTCTCACCCAAACACCCTTACTCATTGTGTTTTCTTTTTTCTATCTCACACCTGCTACTAAACTGAGGGAGAGAAATGGGGCGAGAGAAGAGACCAGCTAGCATTTTGGCAAGAAGAATCTATTTTGCAACCAAAAACTTCACTTACACCACGAGAACTATAAATGGCCAACTTGTACTAAAGAAAAACAATAAATTACCTCTGAACTCCATTATGTGATATTCCTTGAATGACCAATTATTAATTGTTAATGTGTTTAGCGTTAACAAATTGTATTATTTTGTTACTGAAAGTCTCAAGTTTATCGTAAGTATGGCATTATTGCATTAGATATGAAATTATATATAATTAAAAAAAAAACTATCTGTGATTGGTGTCAAAATTTCTAAGTTAATACGCATAATCAGAGCACTCGAACTCAGAGCGAACAAATGTCTCTGGGCGAGTGGGCACGTTTGGACTTAAAGGGGATAAATGTCTCTGGTTCGATGACCACAAAGAAATTCAGAGGATATAAATGTCTCTAGGTATAAAGGTCTCTGGTCTAGTGGACGATTCAGGCCTTGTTTGGATAATGAGTTGATCGCACTCGTTTCATCTCATCTAATCATTATTATTTTTTCAAACTGTCAAACAAAATATAATAAACAATTTAACCTTTTCAAATCTCAAATAAAAAATAATATTAAAAACTATATTATAATAATATTTTATTTAACTTTCAATTCTCTTTTCATCTCATCTCATCTAAACTCACTATCTAAACCTCCCATAAAAGATTTTGAGACATCTTTGGGTATAAAGGTCTCTGGTTAAGTGAACCCACTCAGACTTAGAGGGTATAAAGATCTCGGTTCCAGTGGTTGTCTCTCAACTGATGGAGGCTTGGAAACTTTTAAGGGGAAAGATGTTTGCGAAGCGTTAAAGTTCTTGAAACAATATCACACTTTGAAATTCATTAACTGCTGGAGGAAAAGCATAGTGTGATTTAAAGGCTATAAAGTTGTATTTGCATATTTGTTAGTAATTGTCATTACTACCTGATATCATGAGCGTAGTCCTAGGACTAACTTACTAAAATTTTAAAATCTCATTGCGGTAATCCCACAACGGTCTAGCTTCTCAGAACCATAGATTGTGTTGCAGAGGATGCTGAGCAAGATTTTGAAATAGTAGAGACAAACGTTGAGGAGTTGGATTGAAGTAGTTGCTGTGGACCTTGTGGTTGGCAATGCATGTTATAACATTTTGAAGACTTGATGATTGTAACTCTGTAACTAGAGGAAAATGCCTCTATTAAAGACGTGTGGATTATAATATTTAGACACATGATCTTGTAAACATTGTAAATGATAACAGTATTTTCTATTAAAGAACATATGACCTATAATGTAAATATCTTTTATTGATTACGAAAGCTTTTGGATTGAAATGTAATTTATTTGGTAAAAGTTTTAAATTATCTTTACCCTACAAATTATTGTATAATGGTAGTATCATGGTAGGTTCATGTATATTAAGTATCATAAACGTAAAGGGTGTGTAACTAATGTTACATATCTCGATGCCTCGACTTCCATTAAATCCCAAGCGAGAGCAAAGAGCGCCACACACTCACTCATGCACACTAATAATTTAATCTGATGGCACTTGTCAACTACTGACCTCTGACGGTCGGTAACCCAATTTTGACAAACTCTGGCAGTCGGCCGTCAGGTTATGGAAAACTCCAGAGACCTCTCGAAGGTGGTAGCCAGAATAGTGACTAATAAAGTTCTTAAAAACACTTTAATTCGGTGTGGTTTAGTTTATTGTAGAATTTGTAGACTCATAAGATAGTGATGTGTGATTGAAGAGTGTAAAAGTTATTTTTATACTACATCTTGATTAAAAATACACATTTTTTAGTTTCCTTCTAAGGAGAATGGGGCCATTAAAGATCATTTTCATTAAAGAGAAAAAAAAAACTATTACAAGTGTTAGTTTGGATAATGGAGAAGATTGTGCCAAAACAAGAAGTATGCTTGGACCAAAAACATAGGTAGAAGGAGCTGCAAATGTCAAAGTGGCATTTTGAAGAGCCTTAGGAAGAGTCCAAATTCTAAAAGCCTGAGCATGGTCTGACCATGGCCCCTGTGATGAGAAAAAAGAAAGGTTAGTTCATCAAAAACAACATGTAAGGATACATATATTCGGCCCATTTTAACATCTTGACACTGATTGCCCCGTGTCGAGGTGAATAACCAAGGAAATCACAACAGGTGGATTTATAATCAAGCTTCCCTTGATCAAGCATAGCCAAACATGTTTAACATGCATCCCCAAAAAAGAGATAGATAAGATGGAGGACTGCCAAAGACCATCTCATAGGGAGATTTATTTCTTAAGATCAGAGCAAGTAGTTAGTTGATGAGAAAGAAAGTTGTATCAAAGGCAACAGTCCAAAATTTGGAGGGTGCAAAGGAGTGGGCCATTAGTAGCAACCCAGTCTCAACAATGTGTATGTCGTTGTTAGCCAAGCCACTTTGCTCAAGGGTGCTGAAATGACCTAACCGATGAACAACTCCATATGATTGAAAATAGTCCTTCAAGACTTGATTAACATACTTGCCACCCTCATCATTTTGGACAATGTCACATCAGATTTTGAGCCATTGGCTAGTGCCAACTAAATCGAAATTATTTATCAATAATAACCAAATAAAATTGAAAGCCATAATAAGAAGTGGGAGGAGCGGGTTCCCAAACATCAATGTGAATAGTATGAAGGAAGGTAAGGGCATAAGTGGATCGAGACTTAAAACGGTAATTTGGAAGATTTTTCAAAACGGCAACTTTCACAAAAAAAACACTCTTCTTAGAAGATGGTAAACAAGACAACAATTTTTTAAGAATTCTAAAATGCCTTAGTGTGCTTGCCATAAACTGCCGATTGTTTATTAGCCATGTGCCCAATTGTTTTGTGTTGAGGCAATCTTGGACTGATTGGGTACAAGTTATCGATTATGGATCCTTGAAGTATCACTCAGCCTGTCTTCAATTCCTTAACCACAAAACCCAAGGATCAAATAAGAAGCAATATTTATTTTCTTTTATAAATTGAGAGATTGAAAGTAGATTCCTGGTGATGGCATGAACAATAAACATTATTCAATGTAACATCACTTTTAGGGAGCGTAAATCAATCAATAGATATGTTAGAACCATTACCAACCATTACAGAGTCAATTATAGTATAAAGGTCAATACCTTTAATATGAATGGATTAGTTGGGACTTTGTTCTCGGACACCCAGTATCAATAATCTTTATCTCAAAGTCAAGAAACTTAGTTGTATGACTTTCAAAGAGTGGAAACAACATCTCAAGTATTAATGACAACAACTATAGGCGTGGGCAAAATTTTTTATTTTTCGACTTTGGCAGAATTCCAACTCGTTGGAGTCGAAGTTTGCGAAATTCGGAGTCAGAGTAACTCCGACTTCACTAGTCGAAGTTTGGAGCCCACACCAAACTCCGAACTCTGATATTTATTTTTTAAAAAACAATACATCAAAACAACGCCGTTCCACTTTAAGAGGAATGACGTCATTTTGCTCAAGCGGGTTCAAACGCAAAATTACGTTTTCGTCAAGTAACTAAATAACATCATTTTGCTTTTAGCGGAAAGACGTCTTTTCGTGGAGAAATGGGTCCAAAACGTAGGACCCCCTTCTTCCCCCATCACTTTTGAAAATAGACCTGCAACTCCCATTATCTCTACACTGTGCTTCACCTCCCCCAGTTCCCCACCATCTGCCATCACCTGAGGCTGTATCCGGAATTCATCACAAATTGTAAGCCACTCGGCCACTCAATTTTTTTTGTAGAATTTTAGGGTTCCAAAATCATTGTATTTAAACATTGTGGTTTGAAATTTTTTAAATTTGTTTGATTTGTTGTTCATTTCAATGATTTGTTGTTTACATTTCATTGATTTCAATTTTTAGGCGGTTAAATTTAGGAATTGAGGAATTTAGGTTTTGGAAAAATCAGGTGTTTTTGATCCAAGTGACATTCGCTCGAGTGTCGAGCGACACACAGATTGTTTGATCGAGCCTTTGCTCGAGTGTGGCTCGAGCAGACGCTCATTTTTTTATATTTTATTTATTTTTAAAATCACAAACACGAATAGACACATGTTTTTCAATGTGTTTTCAATTTTTAGATAATTTTCATAACATGTTAAATGACGGTTGTTTGTTAATTGTTTCAGATTATTTGCTCAAATTATGGATGCTATACCATCTCGTCATGATTCTCCACAAGAGGATGACGCACAGCCATTGGTGTCACAGACAGGTACTTTGGACCATACACCTCCATCTAGAGTAGCTACCTCCTATGCAAATAGTCGAGTCCTAATAGATTAAAAGACATTAATATGCTTAATGAGGAAGAGGAGTTGATGAATGTTAATGCTGATCCACCAACACAACCTACTAAAAAAAGGTCGTGGACATGAGAACATTTCACCAAAGTTTTCGATGATCGTGAGAACCCGCAGGCTCGATGCCACTACTGTGGGCAACTATGTAGTTGTCATTCAAATAACCAAGGCACGTCCGTATTCATAGCACATCTTAAGAGATGCTAGCGGTATAAGATACACAAAGGATTGGCGGCAAGTGACCAAACGAAGTTGAGTTATAAGATTATACGGCCACTAATGGCACGCAAATTAAGAAACTATCAATCCCTCAATACAGTGAGAAGATGTTGAGGGATGTTCTTGCGAATATGACTATCATTTATGAGATGCCTTTTATCACGGTTGACAAGGCAGGCTTCCACAAATTTTTGCTTATTTTAGAGCCACGATTTTTCATGCTTTCACGATATACTGTAATGCGTGATTATTTGAAAAAGCATGCCAAGGAGAAGATATCAATTAAAGAAATGTTTGTCTCCACTGGACAGAGAATGTCATTTATGACTGATACATAGGCCTCCATATAGAATGTGAGATATATGTGTATCACAGCTCACTTTGTTGACAGTGAGTGGACATTGCAGAAGTGGATTTTCGGCTTCAAAGAAATTATTGATCACAGGGGTTCATCTATTAGTAAAGATATGGATGATTGTATAAATGATTGGGGATCAGAAAAGTATTTTGTATCACGGTTGACAATGCCAGTGCGAATGACATTGACATTGATTGGTTCAAGCGGAATATGACGGTAAATGAGGATATCATTCGTGAGAACTAATTTATCCATATTTGATGTTGTGCCCCTATCATCAATCTTATAGTTTCTAAGGGGCTCAAGGAGGTTGATAATTCCATTATTAAAGTCCAGAACCTAGTGAGATATGTGAAGGTTTCCCCCCAACGACTCTGCCAGTTTAAGGCAATAACCGAGCAAATTGAAATCTCATCTTCCAGTATGTTGCAACGGGACGTTCTGACTCGATGAAACTCTACATACATGATATTGGATATAGCGCAGAAGTATCAAACAACATTTGAGTCTATGGAGGTCAAGGATGGGGGCATAAGATATGCTTTACAGGAGTAAGTTGGGGGGAGAAGGGGGCTCAGTGCGCCGGACACAGTTGATTGGACTAATGTCAGGTATTTTGTTCAATTTTTAAAGTTATTTTATGACATAACTATGCAGATATCTGAGACAAAATATTATACTATGAACATGTACTTCGAGGTGCTCTCGAGGCTTTATGACCACTTACAACTGAGTTGTATTGACAGTGTGAGTTTATTGAATGCAATCGCTATGATGATGAAATACATATATAATAAATATTAGGAGGATGTGGAGAAGATAAATATATTATTATTTGTGATTGCGATCCTTAACCGTTGATATAAGTTGGCGATTGTAAAATATTGGACTAGGGACGCCATTGATGATGAGGACGCTGATTAGTTTATTAGACCGCTTAAATGTGATATTGATGATTTATATTGCCATTACAACAACAGTGATCAGTCTTCAACCGAAGATGGTAGCTCTTCATGCCCGACCGACTAGACATCTTCCTAGGATGATACACATGCACAAAGTTTAAATTTATTGCAGTTACAATGATATCATCAAACCGTGCATCGAGGAATATTATGTAGTGTAAGTCTGAGGTTGAGTGTTACTTTATGGAAGATGTCGAGGTACCTAGTGATACATTCTAGATATTAACTTGGTAGAAGGTAAATTCTGGCAAGTTTTCAGTCCATTTCTAAATAGCCATGGATGTACTAGTCATTCCTATCACTACGGTCGGCGTTTAGCACAAGAGGTCGTGTTTGAGATGCTTATCGAAGTTCATTGTCTCCAACCACCGTCGAGACCCTCGTTTACACATAGAACTAGTTAAATTCAACGCCCATTGAAGTAGATACTGTTGATGCCGAGAGTTATATACTTAAATCAGATAACTTGATGATTTTAAATTATTTTTTACATAATTTTAATTTTTTTATTATTTAGTTTATAATTTATATGATTTTGTAGACCTAGCTGTGACCTCCAGACTAATTATGGATGATTAAGACAAACGAATCGTGGGATGGCCCCTTTATTGGTGAGAAACTCAATTCTAAAAATTACCATCATGTAAAATTCGTCAAAGTTGGAAGTGGAGGTGAGTTCATAATGTGTCATATTTTATGTCATATATCACTTGGCTGATGGTTTAGAAGTCTATAGTTAAATGACTAAAGAAAATGTAGTGCATCTAATCAATACAACTTCATGTAAAAAAAATTACACTATCCAATCATCGACTCAAATGCATGGACTATCAAGACTAATGTTGGGGATTGTGGTTATTTTATATTTGAATGAAATATATGATATTATTAATATTTTGATGCTATAAATTTAAATTTATTGTTATTTGTAATTTTAAATTTAAATTTAAATTTATCATTTGCCATTTGTAGTTTGATTTAGTCATTGTATTTAAATTTTAGCTTTTAACTTATTTTTTACAGTATATTAGATTTTTTTAATTATTTTTTACATTATTTTTTAAAAATATTTTTAAACATGGGTGGGCCAATATGAATTTCAGATTGGGCCTTAGATATTGGGTTATAGGCCCAGGCCCAATTTGAGTAGGGCAAGTGGGGCCCAATTGCTAGGAAGCCCACTTCTACTTCGATCGGAGCTCCGAATTCTAATCGGAGTCGGAGTCAGAGTCGGAGCAGCTTTTGACCTCCGACCCTAGTCGGAGACGAAGGTCGGAGGTGGGCATTCCGATTCCGTCGAAGTCAGAGCTCACTCCTAGGCAACAATGGGATCAAACACAGAGCCCAATTCTTAGACAATACAAATAAAAAAATGATCTTCATCCATTAGCTTTTTGGCACCTCTAGGCTAGATAGCCAAGGACTTGGCTTTATGATTATAATTCCCGAGGGAAGAAGTTCCCTTAGTAAGGGATTAAAGTCAACCTTCTTTTGCTAAACATGGTCTCTATTATAATCCTCGAGGGCAGAGTTGGGCAATGAGACACCATCAGCACCAACAACGTTTTCGGGTAAACAAAGAATTTCATTGTGAATGTAGCCAAGGAGATCATGACCACATAAGACAAGAACTTCTTGCGCTTTTCAATAGCAAGACGTTTGTGGAGGCCAGTTTGATAGAGATTTCGGGTAGGTTGGTTTTTGTGACGCCCCCAATCCTTGCTTAGGATGATACGGAGACTTAGAGCGTCGAGACATGCAACACAAGGTTACATACTCCCGTTCATGACAGTTAATATGCAATGCATCCTAGTATGCAACTAGCAGTATGCCATAATCGCAGCGAAAATAAAAAGTTAAAATGTAAGATATGCCAGAATAACTAAAAAAATCTCAACTTCATTAGAAAATCATCATGTTCAAAATACCAATGTAACATAGATTTCTATACAAAGTCATATCATCATTTTCATGCGATCTATAACATGAATGACTCAGACTATAAATATCAGAATTAAATCTAGCTTCCCCACAAAATCTGGCTCCTCCTCAATCATGCGGATCCAGTGCTCCATCAATCTCGTCCTGGTCGATTTCTGACATAACTTCTATCATTCCAAGTGGAATGACAGTGTTCCCATAAAAGGGTGAGATTTATTTAAAATTTCAGTAAGTTAAACAACTAACCGGTACAAAGATAAATCAATCATGAAAAATGATAAATATGCAATGCATGAGATGTAGAAAATCAGTATACATGTCTCTCATCCAAATTCCTTAACATCTTTTAAAAAATGGAGACATAGATTTTTTCTCAGTAAGTAATTTCGTCATCATTTTTTAGAAAACATAACTTCTTCATAAATATTTCATCATAAACTTTCATCCTCATAGACTTACATCATTATCTTAATTAATAACATAACGTGTAGTAATGTCACAGTTCCCCATATGCACTGTGAGTACCTGTCGGTGACCGTAGTACAACTCACATTGAAACTACGTTGTCTATAGACTCGTTCTCAATGCATTGGTAAATATAACATAACATCATAAAATTTATAACGTGTACACCCATCAGCGTTAGGTGTCATAACATGTTGATTTCACTCTGGTATTCTTTAAAAAGAACCCATGCGAAGCCTGTTGACTGTTTTTCGTCAATTCAGAGGTTACCACTCCATTATTAAATACTCTAGAGTGGACAGAGGAGTTCCACTAGGATAATTTCTCACCCTAGCCTTTGGAGTCGTGACAAAAATTATTTTCATACTATACTTTGAAAAATGTTTCTCATGACATATGCGTATGTAGTAAATTTCATGCAAAAATGACATTTATAAATGTAATATGCAAAAATGATAAAAATGTCAAATGTTATGTAGGTATCATATAACATGATAATTTATACTAAAAATGATAATTGAAATATGAAATGAGTATTTATCAATAATTCATAAATAATCTATCAATATGTAAGTTAGAGGCCAACTTATAAACTTTTGGAGAAATTTGAAATTAGCATCGTAGTTGCATAAATCATGTGCATACTAAGTTAGAGCTAATACTCTCATGGATAGGCTCAAAATCAAAGACTCCAAAGATTGGGTATTTACAAAAATATCTCTAAACTTTCAAAAATTGTCATTTAAGCCCTAAATTTTCACTAATTGCAAACGAACTCCAAATTTAACCAAATTTTATGAACTTTATATTTTTGGTATTCTAAAACCATATATGCCCTTATATTTTTAAAATTCAAATGGAATTTTTCCAATTAGTCCCAACCCGTGGCATGCATCCTAATTGATGTCTATGTGTATTTTCAACTATTGATCCCTATTAATGTATGCATATGAGATTTTCTTTAATCACTAATAATCACTAACATATTTAGGGACATTATTAAGTCTAATTCTTGAGTAATCAAGTTCATCCCAACACTTAATCAAAACTAAGAAATTCTTAATCACCAATATGCTTAAAACCGATCCATGCTTGAAGATCAAAACAAGATAGATTTAAAACCTATCATGGCATGCTTCTAACCACAAATTTAATATTCCATAATCATGTTAGGATAATGATAGATCATATAACATCATGCTTAGTACATGCCATAGCTAAATTTCTATTTAAAACATTCAATCATTCAAACCTTCCTTTAATTTGCCCGGTTTTGCATTAAGCATCATAACCTTCTCAAAACTCAACCAAATTTCGTACCAATACTTGGAAACAAAGCTTGAAATGCTAGATAAGATCAAAATGAAGAAAAATTACAAATTTTGTGGTCTTCTAAGCACTCTAGACTGCCTTACACGATAAGATTTTAGAACTCACCAAAACTCATTTGGTTTGCACTCTTTTGATTTCTAAGAGGGGGAAATGCACTTAAGGCTCAAGAGGATGTTTGGAGCTGTGGTGTGGGTGAAATGCGAAGGGGAGGAAAGTATTTATAGGAGGACAAGGGGCGAGGGGCGTTTGCTGGGGTGCTTAGTGATTGGGTGAAGTGGGAGGTGCTCTAATCTGGAAAATTTTCAGATTTGCTTGCATGAGCTTAGGTCACTTGCGCAGAATGAAATAGTGCCCTAAACCACCATCATATCCTCTCCACAGTAACTGCAAGGGTCCTGTAAATGACTCCAGGTCGTGGGGAATCATTTGGGTGGCAGAATATCCCTCAAACCACCCTTGAAAACTGGTGGATGGAGGTGGTTTTGTGATGGCAGAAATCGGTTCGGTTTTAGATGTTTTTGGGCAAAACAAAAGAGTCAAAATCCTTCATGATGGTCATGGGACTTCTTAGTGATTGGGTGGAGAAGGAGGTGGCGTGAGGTGGTGGTGTAAACCATGGCAGAAAGCTGGTTCAAATTCAATCCAAACGGTTTCTACACAAACTAGACCAAGGTGCACCCGGTTTGGTTCAAGAAATTGGTTTGTGCAAGTAATTTCGTCCAAAAATCAAACTATCTTTGGGAGGATTTCATGAGGTGTTTAAGAATCATATTAACCTTGAAGACAAACCACAAAAATGTTAGGCCCAAGGACAAAATTTTCCAAACATTACAAAGAAACCGATTGAAGCATGATTTGGGCTTGTTATGAAATTTTTCATACTGACATGTGGGTTGGTTTATTTAGGTCATTAATAGGGTCTTAATCAAGATTTAAGGCAGTTTTAATTCAAGAAAAACTTGAATTAAAAAGTTAAAGAAAAGATTAAGCACAATTAAGATCCAAAGCATGGCTTAAAGTGC
This sequence comes from Cyclocarya paliurus, assembly GCA_029856935.1. Classification (NCBI taxonomy): domain Eukaryota; kingdom Viridiplantae; phylum Streptophyta; class Magnoliopsida; order Fagales; family Juglandaceae; genus Cyclocarya; species Cyclocarya paliurus. Next base: position 17,550,429 of record CM056950.1, read on the forward strand.
ACTAACCTCAAGCATGATGGTTAATGGCCTTAGCCAATTTTAAACTTAATTTGAGTACTTTGAATGTGATTTGGGGTTAAGGAAACCAATGGTATGGTGTATTGGATTTTTGGTCTTGAATGGTGAAATGAGCACAAACATGATTTTGGGTCATGTGAGCTTAAAAAGGGCCAAGTGTAGGAGTTCAAGGCTTAAGGGCTTCTTGGGCTAGAATTAGAGGGGCCCGATTTCCAGATTTTTAGGGTTGAAAAGAAATCTCAATATCAACTAAGAGCACTAGCAAATGAGTCTAATTTTTAAAATTTGATGATTTTAACTTTAAAATCTTAGCATTGGATTCACCATATACTCAAATGTCACGCTTTTAGCTACAGTACATTTTTCTTCATCTTCAAATTTGAACTCACTATTCACACTCTATAACCATTATTTTATTTACTTAAGTTATTATTTCCCAATTTGGAGTCACAATATATTTAAGTTGGGAAATAATAATGTAAGTATCAAATTAAATTATTAATTAACATATAATTAGTGTAATTGTAAAATATGAAAAAAAATAAATTAAAAATATTATTATTAAAAAAATAATATTATATTATTATTTTGATGAATTCAATGACTAATCCAATGTGGAGTTATGGATAGAAAGGTTTTGGATTTATGAAAAATATGTGTTTTTCATCAAATTTTGAAGATAAGAATGATGAATCCAATGCCAATGCTCTAAGATGGGCTTGAAAAGGTTTAACTTGACCAAATTGGGTCATAGGTCAATTCTACACCAAGCTTGGCCCAATGCCTTATGCATTCCTTATAGTTGGGTCATAACTAGTATTGAACTCCTAAAGGTTTGGTTCAAGATTTTTCTTGGGCTTGGCCCATGAATGCTCTAAAGTTCTAAAAAGTCTCACCAAAATTATTAATAAACTTGCTTCTTTAATCTTCAACTCATTAACACTAAGTATCATAATTAACGCTAATCTCACTATCAACCTTAATGTTAGTAATTGACCCATAATTAAGAGTCTAATACCTCCACTCTTACTAAGTTAGGTCCAATAACCTTATGTCCTTTTTATTGAACCTATTTTCTAGAGTCTTCCAAGAAAGGCTTAAAACTTTATATCTCCCAAGTTGGGCCTATGGTCTTTCTAACATCTTAACCTTCACCCATCGCATCCTTAGTGCATTAGAGGCCTAAAGTCTTATGTCTATCAAGTTAGGCCTAGTGTCTATCAAGTTGGGCCTAATGCCTTAGTGTCTCTTTAAGCCTTTATATCCAAAAAGTTTGGACCCTTAATAAATCAATCTCTTAGGCCTTCTTAAGTCCATCAAGAATGTTAACCAAATTGCTTAGCTCATTGTTGTGGCAACCATCCAATGTGTCATGTGTCATTTCCTTATGTGCCTCTTGGCTTCTTATTAATAAATCACTAAAAATTCTGCAATTAACTTATAAGAATTTCATTTTCCTCAAAAATCAATATTGTATTAAAATCTCCTAATAATTCTTCTAAACCCAAAGTATATGTATTTTTTGACAAATCAAATATTCAAAACATTCTTATTCTCAAATAGCTCAACTCCTAATTAATTAGGATTAAGGCTACTAAGGTCATGGCCTAAGGGCCTTTTTAAGGCAGGGTGTTACAGTAAGGACAATAAGATCATCAACTTGCGGGATCGAAAATGTGCAGAGGACTTCATTGTCGACACCTCAATGGCTCTTGATACCATGTAAGGAAAACAACCTACCTCTTGTATATGGCCTTGTATTAATTTAAATAGTCATTACAAAGATTAAAAGAAAAATGACGAAATCAAGCTATACAATCTGATGTACAAGGAATCTAATGACTATATTTTGATTACAATCATAAGACTGTATGGTGGAGTGAACCATGGTATGTTCATGCCACGTTAATTCATTTATTCATCTTTACTTTTTCTAGCTTTTTTTCCCAGTTTTTCTTATACGCAGATGATTTCATTATAATAATCCAAAGTACAGTAGGTGAGAATTGAAGACATTTACAATTTCCCCAAAATTTCTAATCCTAGGTGCTTAACAATCAAATTAAATGTGTAAAACGAAATATATTGGGGGAAAGTTGAGACCAACTGAGTAGCACATGTCCCATATTCTCTTGGAATAGATTGCAATATAGTTTATGAGAAGACCAATCATAAAGGTAGTTTTTCCTTGTAATCTTAATCTTTGAATATACGTTATCTCAAGTTCGTTTGAATTGAAAAATCATCTTATCTCATCTCATCTTATCATTACAATTTTCTTAAATTTTCACATAAAAATAATAAATAATTCAACTTTTCAAATCTCAATTCAATTTTTTTAAATTTCAAAATAATAATAATATTAAAAAGTAATATTATAATAATATTTTATTCAACTTTTAACTTTTATCTAAAACTATTTCATTTCATCTCACTATCCAAACAGGGCTAAAGTTTTCTGTATTCTCTCACTTTACAAGACAAGATCCAAACCAATGACCAACTCATCCTATCTTATTATTTACTAACATGAACCAAATCCAATGGCATTAGACTTCTAAGAGTAAGTAATTTTCATTCTCAATCATAATAGATTTCTCATTATGTCATCAAGCCCGACCCAAAGAAGAAAGCTTTTAGTTTGAACCTCTGTAGAGTGTATTTCTGGGAACCGTCCAAGTTAGAAATTGTCATTTCCATTATAATTCAACTTGACCAAATCAATAAAACTTATTATTATTTTCATTTTTCTTTCAAATCTTTTTAGAAGAGAAGTCATGAGTATGAAAAGTCATTTTATTTAAAAAAATGCAAAAAGAAAATATTCCATTTAATCAAGCTGGATTATAAAATGGTATGCAAAATGTCAATTTCCTTATAATAACTCTATCTCTACAGCACCTTGTGGGCTTCTTGTACTTGTTCATAGTTCTTATATTATTAAGGATAAGTTTGGGGAGTAAAATGAGATAAAAATTTTGTGAATAGTAGTAAGATAATTTGTTAATAGTAATGAGATAGTTTCGAGTAAAAAATACAACCAGTATACTGGCTTGTTTGGAAAAAGTTTCTATTCTAAAATTTCTATTTCATCTCCTTCCCAAATAATACTCAAACACAAATATTTTCAAACTAATCATTGTAACTTTTTCAAACTTTCAAACAAAAATAAAAAATAATTCGATTTTTTCAAATGTCCAAACAAAAATAATATTAAAAAATAATATTTTAATAATATTTTAATTTTATAATATTTTTTATTTAACTTTTTCTCTCTTATTTTTCAAAATTTCATAAATTTCCCGTTTGGATAATGAAAGTGTTTCATATCATCTCATCATTACAATTTTCTCAAGTTCTCACACAAAATATAATAAAGTTGAGATGAGATGAATTGAACTGCTCCGTTTGGATTCAAAGATGAGTTGGGATGAGTTGGAATGAGCTGAGATGATTTTAGATGAGTTAAATAAAATATTATTATAATATTATTTTTTAATATTATTATTGTTTTAGGATTTGAAAATGTTGAATTGTTTATTATATTTTGTGTGTAAATTTGAAAAAGTTGTAATGATGAGATAAGATGAGTTTCCAATCCAAATCAAAGTTTTAGAGTTGAAAGTTAAATAAAATATTATTTAATTATAATGATAATATGATATGAGATAAAAATAATTCTTGTATCCAAACCGAGATAGTCTCTCCTCTTAATTGATAACCTTGGGAAATTTCCTTTAAAAAAGAAGAACCTTTGAAAATTTGATCTACCACCTGACTATACTTTTCATCTATGTATATAAAGAAAAATGATATTTACATTCTCTAGGTATGCAAGTTCTGCCCATTTTTTTTTTAAAATAAATAAATAAAAGATATATAAAAAATTAATTTTTGAATAGTAAATCCTACTCTTTTTTAAAAAGAATATGCAAAATTTAAATATTATAAAATTAAAAATTCTACTCATCATCCTCACTCTACATACCACACATAATTTTTTATCTTTTTATTTTTTCTTCTTACCAAATACGTGGTGTATGGGTGATAAATAGAAGAATTTAATTAGTTTATAAATAATAAAATTAATAAAAATAAAAATAATATGATATGTGATGTATAAAAATGATGAATAATAAAATTTATTATAAAATTATATCTATTATTACTCGTATAGTAAAATGGGGTCATCGGAAAGTTGGAGCAGGAAGAAAATATTAGGGTCATATTCATATAAATTAATATATAATAAAGACCGTCGGGCCGTTACAACCTACAACCCGGGACCGTTTTCGGTCGCAGTAGGAGACCCACCACGATGTCGTTGTATGTGAATTAATTATTCATTTCTGACCTTGCTAACGAGGGATTTGAACATTTGAAGCTTTGAAATTTATTCAAAAACAAAAAAGCGCGTGTAGATTACGCTCCGATTGAGATAGATTTTAATTTCTTTGGAAAATGCTAACTTCTTATGTGGTTTTGTTTCCTTAAATTTGACTGTTTATATCTTCTTCTTTTTTTTTTTTATTTAATAATTAAAAAAGTAATTATTAATAAATTTGTGTATATTTTTATAAACAAATATTTAAAATAAAAATACATTCTATAACGCTAAGTATGTGTAAATAATATCAATCTTTATATTAAATAAAATTAAGAGAAATAATATTTACAGTCGTGGGTTGCATAAATGTTACGTAATTCTTTTGAAAAAAGTGAATAAATACAAGATTTATATTAACAAATTTTAATTTTTTTAATAGTGGACTTCTCTATTTTTCAAAACGATTGCTCGACGTTTACACATTTCACGACTGTACGTAAGTTTACTCTAAAATTAATTCACATATTATATTTATATATATATATATATATATATATATTTAGAGAGATGATTTGTATACAAGGGTAATGCTAGTCGTCCAGCTCTAACATCCCGATTATGTATCCTGCTTGACGTGGCAAAACACATTCTAACAAATATTCATTTTAAAACAAAAGAAAACAGAAGCCAACGTCCCTCTTCTCCCTCCCGCTTGCGCTACTGCTCTCCCAAGCCCACGCCGTTTGGCCTCTTCAAATCGCCCACGCCGTTTGGCCTCTTCAAACCGACCTCATCTTCCCTCCCTCTATCTCAGACCTCCTCTCCGACCTCCATCAAGAGTATACAGTTTTTTTTTTCTTTCCTTCCTTCCCAGACCAGACCCATCCAGTTCGGCCTCCCCTTGCGGGGCATTTCGTTGTCCCCAGCCCCACGATTTCGAGACCTACCAATTCGTGGTCCCCTCTCGGCCATCTCTCCGACGGATCCAAGGTCTGCAATTTTTTTTTTCTTGCCCAATCGATTTCCCCTGCACGCACTCCTCGAACGTGAATTTCCCTTTCATTTTTTTGTGGTTCGCGTGGTATTTTTTTTTTTTGATTGGCTGAGTTGCAGCAGCATGTTACGATCCTTATTTATTGTACTAAGGAAGTGAATGGAAACGAAATGATGGAAAAATTTGTGAAATAAGGGAATGCAGTTTACATGTTTGTGAAAATGCCTGTGAAAACCGAAAATGGAAATCTCATGCCAAATTCAATGTGTTTGAAGCTTCCTTAATGTAATCCCAAGTAAAAAAAATTGTGAAGGTAAAAATTCTGATAAATAAAATTAATCCTAAATATTTTCTTCACAAGTACAAAATTACTAATAAACTTAACGACTAAAACCTGTGTAGAATATTTTTTTCACGGGAGGCCATTTGCCCCACACCAAGTATTGATCATGGTGAGTTTCGCCATGGTTTAATGAATGTTAATGTCAAATAATTATTTCATTTTTATTTCTTGAAGGAAAAAATCTGTCAAGTTTGATAATCCTACAATGTCGGAAGCACGTAGTAGTACTAGCAATAAGTCACGCTCAAAGAACTATTGGCAAAATGAATATCCAATATACTTTTGTGGTATTAAAGCATATAGACGAACTGCGCATACCGAAGATAATGAAGGGCGTCGATTTTTCAGTTGTCAAAACTTTGAGGTATATTTTCCTTATTTCAATCTTGTTTGCAAAGAAGTGTAGTAATCCTCGTTTGCTAATTTGTTAGTTAATTTTGCAGGCTGGACATTCTTGTGAATATTTTTGTTGGTATGATCCGGAAATACCACCATATAGTGAGAAGAGAATCAACCGTTTAAAGACTGAAATTCAAAAGATAAAACTAGCAATGGATGTCCAAACAACTCGACATCAACTGGAAATAGAGATTGAGCGGCGCAAGAGAAATGCTGAGAGAGTCATTGTAGTTTTAGTAATTTTAATGTCATGCGTATTTTGTTTAGGAATGTTTTTTAGAAAAGTCTAACACGTTATGTAATCTTTGAAGTTAATGTAATTTCATTCACTATCTTGTAATCTTGTGTGGTTGTGTAATCCAAATCCAATTAATAGCATGATAAAATCCAAACACGTCAATACAATAAGAGGTTCAATAAAATCTTGAAAAGGCAGTGGTTCTACCCAACAAAAAACTTAGAGGGGATGAATAGGTGTAGTTCGATTTTTCTGATCTAATAAAAAATATTGACAAGCAATTAAACAATGAAACAAAAATATTGGCTCGAGCGAGGTGTCGAGCGAGATTCGAGCGGTTCACTCTGGATGGATCTGCTCGAGCGCTGAGTCGAGCGAGAGTCGAGCGGTTCACTCTGGATGGATCCGCTCGAGCGAGGTGTCGAGCGAGAGTCAATCGGTTCACTCTGGATGGATTCGCTCGAGCGCCAGTTGAGTCCGCTCAAGTCGTGTTCAGCCCATTTCAATACTTTTCATGTGGCACGCTTCAACACTTGTTACAACACCATTTTACACAGGTTTTCACAAGAATATGCCAACCAACTAATTTTTCCCGTAACAAATCTCAAGCATACTCAATAAAATCTCAAGATTACAATCAGTTCATCTAAACACGTCAATACAAAAGCAAGTTCAATACTCAATAAAATCTCAAGATTACAATCAATTCATCTAAACACGTCAATACAAAATCTTGAAGTCCCGACGGAAAGCCTCCGCAATTAAAAAGCACTGAAATCCTGATGGAAAGCCTCCATAGTGTTGTCCTATAGGGGGCATAAAAAAAATGTTGTAAGTGGCAACTCAATTCACGAAACCCATTATCAAAATATTTTAGTTTTACATTACCTGTGAGTGATGAGCAGTCGAAGGAGTTGCAAAGAATTCAGGCGCATGTGTCCAAACTTGACTTTGTTGATCCTAGTATAATTTAAAACTAAAGTAAATAAAATACATTCAAACCAAGTGAATCGTAAATTGTTTAAACAATAATAATAAAAATAAAAAAAACCTCAGATTCGTTGTTGTGCAATCGCCTTTCATACTGGATTTCTTAATACTCTTTTCAGCAAGGTGCACTTTTCTCTTAGACAGTGGTCGTCTCTTACTCCGAACCACCGATAGACTACAAACTGTAGGGGTCGAAGCCTCCGTCGATCGATTTGTATCAACTGTGTTGCTGGTATCATGATCAGCGATACCAGGATACTGTGTTTTCAACTGTTCTATCTGACTAATCAATTTAACATAACTGCTCTCAGTCTTTGAAGCATTGGAACACAGTTCATAAAAGCAATTTTGGATCCTATCGTACCTTCGTGAATCTTCGATGTTCGTTGTGTCATAACTACTCTTCACGAAGGTGTATTTTCACTTAACATCTTTTCTCCAACGATCCAAAATGTATTTTGATGGTATTGTATGTTGGCCCATCTGACTCAAGACACGAAAAGCGTGTCTGTACAAAATACACCTAAACTCAAATAACTTACAACTGCATTTCACATCAAGGGGATCTTGATCAACTTCCACATTAAAGGTTACACGTTTTAATAAGTTATTACCAACTTCAACTTCAACCTCATCCATAACAATGAACATATATCTACCATCCTCACACCCCATTTCTTTAGTAGTCAAATATAGAAATCTCCGCAATTCCTCTTGTACCTCTTTGAATTTAGCAAGAGTATATGCACTTTGAAATTATTTCTCAAGAGGATAGCGACTGATGCAAGGAATGTCTGTGTTAAAGGAATTGAAGTTAGCAATTGCCTCCTTCTCTACCTTCCTCCTAAGGGCTGAATCATACTGATCAACAAATTGCTTCAAAGTAGTTCTAGAGTGAACGTAGTCGTTAAAAAAAGCATTCATTCATTCACTTCGCTGTGTGGTTGACATTTCTGCCCAAAATGTATCTTTAACATAGGTCGGCACCCAATAATGTCGATCACTATACAGTGCCTCCAACCATGCATTCTCATGCAAATCAAAAGTGTCAAGCATACGGCACCAATGTTCATCAAACTCATGCTGACTGAAAGAGTCATATACACACTTATGTATAGTACTCTTGATTTCTCCATATCGACAATGTGAGCCAAATTTCTCAAGAAGCTTTTTTCATTATATGCCACAAGCAGAAACGATGCCTGGAAGTAAGAAACACTCTTGAGATTGCAATTTTCATGGCCTTGTCTTGATCTGTGATGATTGCATTTGGCGGTTGGTTATTCATACATTGCAACCATGAGTGAAATAACCACTTGAATATATCTGCGTCTTCACTGGATATCAATCCGCACCCGAGTAGGATTGACTGGCCATGGTGATTCACACCCACAAACGGTGCAAAAGGCATTTTATACGTATTAGTCAGATATGTTGTATCAAATGTAATCACATCCCCAAATAATTCATACACAGCTCTATAACGGGCGTCTGCCCAAAACACATTCTTTAACCGCATCTCATTGTCAACGTCAATCTTATAATAAAACTCCAGATTTCTTTTTTACATATCTTCAAAATAATTACATAGAGCTACACCACCTCCAACCCCGAGGCGAAGTCGTCGTGCTTTGTCAATGTAGTTTCGACACTCCTTCTCCCCGAATATTACATTCTCATAACCTCCCACCTCAACAACCATAGACTTAAAATTTTTGGACAACGTTAGTCCTGCTTCGTCATTTATTTCAAGTCTCTTAGAGACACGAGCATCAACTTTCTTAAAGCATCTGAAATGTCTTGCCTTCCCCGGACTATAGGCGTGGGTGTGATCCAACATCACCTTAGATATAGTATATCCACCTTCAATATTTAATACCGTATTAATCCTAGCCTTACATCCCATCTTTATTGTTTGTCATGGTTTCATTACATTGGCAACCGTACTCTTCGATGTGCCTCCTCGCGCGCATGCCAAGCAAAACCATCTTACTATCCCATCGTCTTCCTGTTTAATATTCCTTTTGGATACTCTAAATCCCTTCTTCTTACCACACTTCATATAATAAGCATGCACTTCTTCTACAGATGAGAATTGCATTCCAACTGTAGGTTTTTCAATAATTTCGTCATCTCCAATTTCCTTATCAATTTCTACCTCATCACACTCATTATTTGAAAATTCTATGTCGGCATCCATTACAACGTTCAAATTGTCTGCAAATATAAAACATGTGAAACAAAGATATTAAAATAAAACTTTATAAAAATAACATCATGAGGGAATCTTGGTGCTTGTGTTCAAATTTGTTTTTAAATATCTACTAGCATAATTTATCTTCTTAAATTTTACCGTTAACTATTCCTTTTTTTGTTCTATTCTTAATTTTGGAGTGAAATATAGAATGCAACGACTTCATGTCTATGTATGCTTTTCTACTGTTAATAATTTTATATTCTACACAGGTTTTGGCCGTTAAGTTTATTAGTAATTTTGTACTTGTGAAGAAAATATTTAGGATTAATTTTATTTATGAGAATTTTTACCTTCACAATTTATTTTTTTTTACTTGGGATTACATTAAGGAAGCTTCAAACACATTGAATTTGGCATGAGATTTCCATTTTCGGTTTTCACAGGCATTTTCACAAACATGTAAACTGCATTCCCTTATTTCACAAATTTCTCCATCATTTCGTTTCCATTCACTTCCTTAGTACAATAAATAAGGATCGTAACATGCTACTGCAACTCAGCCAATCAAAAAAAAAAAATACCACGCGAACCACAAAAAAATGAAAGGGAAATATTCACATTCGGGGAGTGCGTGCAGGGGAAATCGATTGGACAAGAAAAAAAAATTGCAGACCTTGGATCCGTCGGGAGATGGCCGAGAGGGGACCACGAACTGGTGGGTCTCAAAATCGTGGGGCTAGGGACAGCGAAATGCCCCGCAAGGGGAGGCCGAACTGGATGGGTCTGGTCTGGGAAGGAAGGAAAGGAAAAAAACACTGTTTATTCTTGATGGAGGTCTGAGATGGAGGGAGGGAAGATGAGGTCGGTTTGAAGAGGCTGAACGGCGTGGGAGATTTGAAAAGGCCGAACGGCGTGGGCTTGGGAGAGCATTAGCGCGAGCGGGAGGGAGAAGAGGGACATTGGCTTCTATTTTCTTTTGTTTTAAAATGAATATTTGTCAGAATATGTTTTGCCACGTCAAGCGGGATACATAATCGGGATGTTAGAGCTGGACGACTAGCATGACCCTTTATACAAATCTCAATAGACAAGTCTCACATAGGCTCTTTGTAAAAATGTAGACCGCATCATAAAAAATGTAAAAAAAAAATCTTTTTTAGTGAGATCTATATTTTTGTAAAAGACACGCATAAAATTTATCTATTTAAACCTTATATTTTGCATTATTTTATTTTTTTAACAATTTAAAATCAGATAATATACGGTTTATAGATTTCCGTGATTTCACAACTTTCTATTCTTTCTTAAAACAGATTTCACAGCTTTTCAGCTTTCCATGATATCCATAGATAATAGTAATATTAACAGCCGGTTTGGATTGAAACGTGTGCGAGATTTTCACAATTAAAATTTGTATTTAATATTACTTAATTGTAATTTTTTTTTTTTGAATTGTAAAATTATAGAAATTTGATTTTATTATTTATCATCCTTAGACACCACATATCATATCTTTTTTTTTTTAATTTTTTTTTGTTTTATTCTTTCTATATCATTTGAATTATTCTACTTATTATTTATATATTACATATTTAATAAGAAAGAAAAAATAATGTGTGGTGTAGCGTAAGGATTGCGGCTAAAATTTTTTTAGAAATCTTGAGTCTTGACCGTGACAATTTTTGGAAGCAACATAAATTATAAAACCTTCCAAGCATGCTAATCTACGCGTTTGACGTCATAGACTGAAAAGAAATGGAAAACCGTCCAAAGATGTTGAAACAAAGTATTAATAATCTTACTTATATTTTAAGAAACATTCTAGCGCGAAGAACGCGAGGAGCAAACTTCGGGGAAAAAATATTAGGAAATTGTATTGACTTTATGGGCATCTAGATGGAGACGCTCGATATTTTTCTACAATAATGTTTTTAAATTCTTTATTAATATAACTTTTGAATTGACATCTTCCTTGTCTGAATTTCATTAAAAATAATATATTTTTAAAGAAAGACTCGATCACCAAGCCTGCCCATATGAAATAGCTAGTAGTCTTTGTTTGTTTATGCGACTACTTAATGAGTGTTGGAAATTTATATATTTTAAAGTTATAAATATAATTTTTTTAAAAATAAAAATGATGCTTTGAAAAGGAACATTTTTTAGTATTTATAATAGTTAAAGTAAATTTATTGAATTTCCACTCTAAATATTGAAATTGGATCAAGAAGTTTAGAGAATATTTATCATTCGAGTTTTGCGTTGTGATGGTCGAAGAAGATTGGAAGAGCCTCTTTTCAAAGAAGAAAAATAATACATACATAATTATTTTTTACTTTTTAGACAAATTTATTAATAAAATTGTTGTGTTTATACTATGTCTCAATGAAACCCTCTTCTTCTTATTGGCTTGGATTATTTTTGCACCCTAGTCTTTTATCCCGTCATTATCTACAATTTTTCCTTCCATATAAAAAAATAATTGAAAAATAGACATAGACCACATCAACACAACAGATATAAGAGTGAGATTATATCACAATATACAGATATATTGAGACAATTAAATCAACCATTGTAATTGAGATCACAAATTTAAAATAAAAAGTGACAAAATTGAAAATAAGCATTATTACAAAAATATAAAAAAAATCACATATTATTACTATATTATATAAAAAAAAGTTTTAAATTCAAAAGAGTACTGCTACATCTCCCGAATAGGTTAAATTTTTTTTTTTTTTCATTTTTTTTTATGTATTTTTTAATCATTATAAATATTTTTAAAAAAATAAAAAATTCACAACATCATTTAAAAATATTTTTTTAATCACAAAAAAAAATAAAAAAAAATATCCCATTCGGGACACATCTTCGGGACACAAAGCATTTCTCAATTCAAAATTCAAACCAACCTCACCAATTTGGACTATTACCGTATAGCGTTCACTGTATACACAGACGATTAAACGCGCCGACGTGCCCATTTGCCTTTTCCTTTCACCTTCTGTCGTTCCGCCCTGCGCGTTCTACACTCCGACTCTCTCTCTCTCTCTCTCTTCCAGAACCCACCATTTCCGGATCTAACCCCATGCCATGAGTCTCCGGCAACGCCCATCTCGGGGCCCTTCTGAATTCGAGCCCTACAATATCATCCCCATCCACAACCTCCTCGCCGACCACCCGTCCCTCCGGTTCCCGGAGGTCCGCGCCGTCACCACCGCGCTCCGAGCCGTTGGGGATCTCCGCAAGCCCCCTTACTCCCGATGGGAACCGCAAATGGACCTCCTCGACTGGCTTGCCATCTTCTTCGGCTTCCAGACCGACAACGTTCGGAACCAGCGCGAGCACCTGGTCCTCCATCTCGCCAACGCCCAGATGCGCCTTTCCCCTCCCCCCGACAACATCGACGCCCTCGACGCCGCCGTTTTGCGTAAGTTCCGCCGGAAACTCCTTCGCAACTATACCGCCTGGTGCTCCTACCTGGGCAAGAAATCCAACATCTGGATCTCCGATCGCACTCAGGCCGCCTCCGAACACCGCCGCGAGCTCCTCTACGTCTCTCTCTACCTCCTCGTCTGGGGTGAGTCCGCCAATCTCCGCTTCGTCCCCGAATGCATTTGCTTTATTTTCCATAACATGGCCATGGAACTGAACAAGATTCTGGAGGGTTACATAGACGAGAACACGGGTCAACCGGTGATGCCCTCGATTTCGGGCGAGAACGCGTTCTTGAACTGCGTTGTAAAACCGATTTACGAGACGATTAGGGCCGAGGTTGAGAGTAGTAAGAACGGAACTGCGCCGCACAGTGTGTGGCGCAACTACGATGATATCAACGAGTATTTTTGGAGTAAACGGTGTTTTCAGAAGCTCCAGTGGCCGATCAAGTTAGACAGTACTTTCTTCGTGACTACTGGTAGAGTGGGGAGACATGTGGGGAAGACCGGCTTCGTGGAGCAGAGGTCGTTTTGGAACTTGTTTAGGAGTTTCGATAGGTTATGGGTGATGCTGGTGTTGTTTTTGCAGGCGGCTATTATTGTTGCATGGGAGGGGAAGGATTATCCATGGCAGGCATGGAAGAGCAGGTATGTGCAGGTGCGTGTTTTGACTGTGTTTTTCACGTGGAGTGGGTTGAGGTTCTTGAAGTCCTTGTTGGACGCCGGGATGCAGTATAATTTGGTCTCAAGGGAGACATTGGGGCTTGGGGTGAGGATGGTAATGAAGAGCGTGGTTGCTGCCATATGGATTGTGGTTTTCGGGGTGTTTTATGGCAGGATATGGTCGCAGAAGAACGCTGATAGGAGGTGGTCCCCTGAGGCAGATAGAAGGGTGGTGACTTTTCTTGAGGTGGCGCTGGTTTTTGTGTTGCCGGAGCTTCTGGCAGTGGCACTGTTTATAATTCCGTGGATCAGGAATTTTCTTGAGGAGACAAACTGGAGGATCTTTTATATGTTGTCATGGTGGTTTCAGAGCAGGACTTTTGTGGGTCGTGGGTTGAGGGAGGGTCTCGTGGATAACATTAAGTACACTTTGTTCTGGGTTTTAGTGCTTGCTACGAAATTTTGTTTTAGTTACTTTTTGCAGATCAAACCGATGATTGCCCCATCAAAAGAAATGTTGAAACAAAAAGATGTGCATTATCAATGGTATCAGCTGTTCAAAAATAGCAACAGATTAGCAGTTGGGCTATTGTGGCTTCCTGTTATTTTGATTTACCTCATGGATATTCAGATTTGGTACTCAATCTACTCGTCTTTTGTTGGGGCAGCAGTGGGGTTGTTTCAGCACATTGGCGAGATTCGAAATATTGAACAATTGAGGCTGAGGTTCCAGTTCTTTGCAAGTGCCATTCAATTCAATCTCATGCCAGAGGAGCAGCTGTTAAATTCAAGGGGGATGAGGAATAAGTTTAAGGATGCCATCCATCGGTTGAAACTGAGATATGGGCTTGGTCGACATAAGAAGCTTGAATCCAACCAGATTGAGGCAAATAAGTTTGCTTTGATATGGAATGAAATCATTTCGATATTCAGAGAAGAAGATATCATCTCTGACCATGAGCATGAGCTGTTGGAGCTGCCCCCGAATTCTTGGAATGTCAGGGTCATCCGCTGGCCTTGTTTCCTTCTCTGTAATGAACTGCTTCTTGCACTCAGTCAGGCGAAAGAGTTGGTAGATGCTCCTGATAAGTGGATCTGGTATAAGATAAGCAAGAATGAGTACAGGCGTTGTGCTGTGATTGAAGCTTATGACTGTATCAGGCACTTGTTGCTTGAGATTATCAAAAGAAACACTGAAGAGCATTCCATTATGATCATATTCTTTCAAGAGATCGATCACTCTATTCAGATTGAGAGGTTTACTAAGACATTTAATATGAACGTACTACCCCAGCTCCATGCCCAGTTGATCAAACTTGTTCAGCTATTGAACAAGCCTAAGAAAGATCCTAGCCAGGTGGTGAATACACTGCAGGCCCTATATGAGATTGCTAAACGGGATCTTTTCAAGGAGAAGAAGAGTATTGAACAGCTGAGGGAGGATGGTTTGGCTCCCCGTAGTCCAGCTTCCACTCAGGGGCTGCTTTTTGAGAATGCTGTCAACTTGCCTGATCCCAGTAATGAGACCTTCTATCGGCAGGTTCGGCGGTTGCACACAATTCTTACCTCTCGGGACTCGATGCACAATATCCCAGTAAATCTTGAGGCAAGACGCCGAATTGCCTTCTTCAGTAACTCCCTTTTCATGAACATGCCCCATGCACCCCAAGTTGAGAAAATGATGGCCTTCAGTGTTCTGACCCCTTACTACAGTGAAGAAGTACTCTTTGGTAAAGAACAACTTAGAACGGAGAACGAAGATGGGGTTTCTATCACATACTATTTGCAGACAATTTATGCTGATGAGTGGACAAATTTTATCGAGAGGATGCGCCGAGAAGGAATGGTGAAAGAGGAAGAATTATGGACAACGAGGCTAAGAGATCTTAGGCTTTGGGCATCATACAGAGGTCAGACGCTTGCCCGCACTGTAAGGGGAATGATGTATTACTATCGGGCCCTTAAGATGCTGGCATTTCTAGATTCTGCATCAGAGATGGACATCCGGGAAGGATCACGAGAACTTGGTTCAATGAGGCGAGATGAGTTGGATGGTTATAGCTCGGAAAGGTCACTTTCCTCCAGGAGTTTGGGTAGAACAAGTAGTTCAGTCAATTTGTTGTTTAAAGGACACGAGTATGGGACTGCTTTGATGAAGTTCACTTATGTGGTTGCCTGCCAGATATATGGGACTCAAAAGGCAAAAAAAGATCCTCATGCTGATGAAATCTTGTCTCTTATGAAAGACAACGAGGCCCTTCGAGTTGCCTATGTTGATGAGGTTTCCACTGGGAGGGACGGGAAGGAGTACTACTCTGTCCTTGTGAAGTACGATCACCAATTGCAGAAGGAAGTGGAAATATACCGGATAAAGTTGCCTGGTCCCTTAAAGCTTGGAGAGGGAAAGCCGGAGAATCAAAATCATGCCATCATCTTCACCCGTGGTGATGCTGTTCAGACTATTGATATGAATCAAGACAACTATTTTGAGGAGGCACTCAAAATGCGTAATCTATTGGAAGAATTCAGGCGCAATTATGGCATCCGGAAGCCTACTATATTGGGAGTTAGGGAGCACATTTTTACCGGTTCTGTTTCATCACTTGCTTGGTTTATGTCAGCTCAGGAAACGAGTTTTGTCACTTTAGGACAGCGTGTTTTGGCAAACCCTTTGAAAGTTAGAATGCATTATGGCCATCCTGATGTTTTTGACAGGTTTTGGTTCTTGACTCGTGGTGGCATCAGTAAAGCTTCCAGAGTGATTAACATCAGTGAGGACATTTTTGCTGGCTTTAATTGCACGTTGCGTGGAGGCAATGTTACCCACCATGAATATATCCAGGTTGGGAAGGGAAGGGATGTTGGGTTGAATCAAGTATCCATGTTTGAGGCCAAGGTTGCTAGCGGAAATGGCGAGCAAGTTCTCAGCAGAGATGTCTACAGATTGGGTCATAGGTTGGACTTCTTCAGGATGCTGTCATTCTTTTACACTACTGTGGGATTCTTTTTCAGCACAATGATGGTGGTCCTTACTGTATATGCATTTCTATGGGGACGACTCTATCTGGCTCTTAGTGGTTTTGAGGATTCTGTTTTGGCAGATGACACAAAGAGCAATGCAGCACTTGTTACAGTCTTGAACCAGCAGTTCATCATCCAGCTTGGTCTGTTCACTGCCCTTCCAATGATAGTGGAGAACTCTCTTGAGCATGGGTTCCTGAACGCTATTTGGGATTTCTTGACAATGCAGCTACAACTGTCATCTGTTTTTTACACATTCTCTATGGGAACGCGTGCCCACTACTTTGGCCGGACTATTCTTCATGGTGGTGCAAAATATCGGGCCACTGGGCGTGGTTTTGTTGTGCAGCATAAAAGTTTTGCTGAGAATTATAGACTCTATGCTCGTAGCCATTTTGTGAAGGCCATTGAACTTGGACTGATACTGATAGTTTATGCATCACACAGTCCTGTAGCTGGAAATACATTTGTTTACATAGCCATGACCATCACAAGTTGGTTCCTGGTTGTCTCATGGATTATGACCCCATTTGTGTTTAATCCTTCTGGATTTGATTGGTTGAAGACTGTTTATGATTTTGATGACTTTATGAACTGGATTTGGTACTATGGCAGCGTGTTTGCAAAATCTGAACAGAGCTGGGAAAGATGGTGGTATGAGGAGCAGGATCATCTGAGGACGACTGGCTTTTGGGGAAAGATACTGGAAATTATCCTAGACCTTCGATTTTTCTTTTTCCAGTACGGGATAGTATACCAGTTAAATATTGCTGCCGGGAGTACCAGTATTGCTGTTTACTTGTTGTCTTGGATCTATGTGTTCGTGGCCTTTGGGATTTACGTGGTAATAGTATATGCTCGGGATAAATATGCAGCAAAAGAACACATTTACTATCGTCTAGTCCAGTTCCTTGTGATTATACTTGCAATACTTGTGATAATTGCCCTGCTGGAATTCACTGATTTCACATTTATTGATATTTTCACTAGTTTGTTGGCATTTGTCCCCACGGGGTGGGGCGTGATATTGATTGCCCAAGTATTCCGGCCCCTTTTGCAGCACACTATACTTTGGGACTCTGTTGTTTCTGTGGCTCGACTATATGATATAATTTTTGGAGTCATTATCATGGTTCCTGTGGCATTACTGTCATGGTTGCCTGGTTTTCAGTCAATGCAGACGAGAATTCTTTTCAATGAAGCATTTAGTAGGGGCCTGCGCATTTTCCAGATTGTAACAGGAAAAAAATCTAAAGTTGATTCATGATTTGAGGTAATTTCCTTTGTCTATTTGCAGGACAACTTTTCGAGATTTCCAACGTCATTTTTTTTTTCAAACTTTTGCTTATTCATAAGACTTCAAATAACAATGGAATCTTGACAAGCTGCAAAGGTTATGCTTCTGCATCATGCAATTGAAAAATGTTACATTCTTTTCTATTTTTCAAATTTTGTAAATGGGAGGCAGGTAATTACTTATCTAAAGAGTTGATTAGGTAGGTGCACTTCTTTTATTGGTAGGATGTATGACCGTAAGTGCATCGTACGCTTTATCAATTACCTATGCTGTGCTGTATCCGACACAGCTACCTATTCTGGTTATATTATACATTTCATGTTAGAGTTGTCATTTACCTATTTAAATTTCTTTTGTGACTTCTTCTCACTCCAAGCCATTGCCAAAGCACCCAGCTTCTTCTCGTTGTGCGCCACCATCTTTCAGTTGTACCAGATTGCATCCATAATGATGAGCCTGTTTTTCTTGTATCTTCATAAAATCGTCCTTTAACTCTATTAGTTTATAAGTTCCTGTGGAGTTTGATTTACTTATCAGTTATGTTCTATATGGTGCTCATGTAAACCCCAATCACAAGTACACTTTCCATGTAAACCTTTTTTTCTTTGAAAGAATGGCTAGGCTAACCGCAATTATATATGATGTGTATTGTATGTTTTCACGTTTTTATTTTTATTTTTGTAAGCATAGAAAGTTTTCACCCGTTTCTGAGATTGTTGCCCCCCATGCTTTGCAGGTTTGGTTTGTGAGGTGGTGTAGAGGAACGATAGAAGTTGAGGGGCAGGATCTTTTTTCTTCGTGGAGGTTCTTTTGTGTACGTCTGTGTAGATTCCATTATGTTCCATTCCTGCAGCGGGGAGGTAAAGGACGATATAATGATATATACTTTCTTCTTCTTCATCAATGCTTGTGAAAAATGTTCTCATCTTTTACTCATATTTGGTAGGGGAGCTCATAGTTTTTGGGCTTTTACTTCCCACTTCTTGTTCAAAAGTTAGAGCTCTTCGCATAGTGTATGCACTCTGCAGCGAGTATAGAGCCTAGTTTGGTAGTTTGCTCAGGTTAGAATATTTGTTATTCTTTTGTCAGAAATTGAGCTTGTATACGTTTGTTCATACTTTTAAGCCTTGTTTTCTTGTTCCGGCTACAACACCAATCATGTTTATTCACATCAGATTTTCTACAATTTTTTACCCAAATTTTATAATTCAGATAGAGATAGACGCAATATAGATCCGTTTAGAGCAGTAATCAAGCTTAACCGAGTTTAGAGCTGTCAGAGCTCGAGTCAGCTCATAATGGTAGAGCTCGAGCCGTTTTTACAGACTTTGCTCGAGTTTAGATGGCTTGGTTCGGCATTAGCTTTTTAAATTAACTCGAGACATATAGTAATTAAATAATAACTTTGGAAAAATTCATTATAATTAAGCAAGATTTTTACACCCAATTTTGAATAAAGAAATTATATCACATTTCTAAGTTTTTAACTGAAATAATTACTAATGGAAGGAAATTTAAAAAAATAAAATTAATTAGTAACTTTGCCTTGCAAAAGGCAAGAAGATAATACAAAATATAGAATAAAAATAAATTCAAATATAATTTGATCAGCATTTAAAGTAAGAAAAAGGCATTGGGCTTGGCTCAAGTGATAAAGACCTTGGACTAGGAGGTATGTTTTTTCATGTCTAAATTTCCTTTGTACAAACAATCTCTAGGACTATTGGACTAGAGATTTTTTCTTTAAATTATTTGAGGTGCATTTGAGGGAAATTTGTTGAGGGTTATTTTTTTTTCTCAACCAAAAAAGAAAAAAAAAAAAAAAGACCTACAATGAATTCTTTGCTCGTATGAGATTAGTTTGGGTGACGCTAAAGAGGGTAATCGACTTCCTAATTTTTTGGAGAGACAATTATGACAACTCTCAGATTATAACAATATGTAAGATAGTTTGATTTTGTCATTGACCCACGATGTTGATGTGGTTCAATAACATCCCACAACAGTGTTACGAGTCTCTAATTGAAGACCCTTAGAGCTGTCGTGGGATTGTGGTTTGGTTTATCAATCCACAACGGTATCATTGTAGGTTGAAAAATTCCCATGGTAATGTCATGAGTCTAGGACTCAAATTCGCATCACTGTCGTGGGTTTCACAGATCCATTGACGTGGATCCCTTATTCTCACGCTGTTGTGCATCTCGTTTGGTTTGTTTGATTTGTTCCTTGACTTGATTTATGGATGGTTGGTTTGATCTGAGTTGTATGGTTTGATTGGCTGAATCATCTGATTTATGTTGGATCGTCTAGTTTGATTCAGAGGAGGACATTTTAGTCTAACCATTATTTGTAATGGAGGCATTTTAGTCCAATCTGATTAGTAGCAATGGTACTTTGAGTTAAATCCGAAATCAGTGGTAGGGTCATTTTGATCTGATGTGTACCAGAAGCAATTTAGTCCAACCGATAAATCTAAAGCACAGATATTTTTAGTTAATCAACTGCTACAAAACCTACATCTTATGTTCAGTTTCATTTTTCAACCTCTTTTAATGCTTGCTCTCTCAACTATTCAGAACTCCTAAGGGCCCCCAACATCATCACATAGTCCCATTTGGGCTGTACTGATGGGCCCTGCCTCTTGCCTTCGGTCTCCTCAATTATCTCTGGCCTTCGCTTACATGGTTTTTCGGTTGCTCTTCTTTGTTTTGCAAGGAAAAATAAATAAATATTTGTGGAAATCCACAACTACCATTGACAAGAGGGTCAATTCATAAAGTCCCTAAAGTTTGCATCTTTATCTCTAGCCATTCACTCTGGCTTGCTCAAGCATTCCGACCACGAGTTCAGATTTATGCACCGTCGTGCTCTCTACTGCTAAATCCGCAATTTTGCTTTCTTTTCATTCCCTTCAGGCTAATCATTTATGGACTCTCTCAAAACTCACTCTTCCCACCACCATCTCTTCTCTTGATTATATTTATTTTTATTTTGCTTTTCAATAGGAGTTTGTCGGGATTAGAAAATGATTCATTATCATTTTACTCGTCATTTTCATGTCATCCTCTAACATGGTATTAAATGATTGAAAAATTATTTATTATCTTTTACTTATCTTTCGATCAACTAATATTACATAAGAGAATTGTGAGAGAATGATAATTAAGTACACGATAAATAAAATTTTTATTGTTTGGATCTTTACATATTCTATCATTTATGTGGACCTTCCTTGCAATGATAATAAAGTGCAAAAAAGGAAAAAATAAAAGAAAGAATTGTCCTAGTTGATAGTTCCTCCTAAAAGAAAGAATTGTAATTTTCCTAGTTGATAGTTCCCCTGAAAAAATTTCTAGGCTTGGATGTGCCTTTTGAAAAGGAGGGACCAGTTGAGCTGGGCCATCTTCAGATACTTTATATTTTTCCACACATCTTTGATCCAATTAAATTCTTTGAATAATTCACAAAAATTTGTAGGCAATATGTGATTGGAGCATTGCTGACATGCTGTTGAATAAACGGCGTTTCCCACAGTATAACTACTTTGGGGATGTTCCTGAATTCTTACCGGCAGTTTTCTTATACTTTACGTTGACGGAAAGAAGATCAAAGAAAAAATTATTAATAAAATTATATATGCATATTTTTAAAAAAGTGAGATCATAGTAAAATAAAGTTAATTTTTTCATATAAAATTCACTGAAATTACAAATTCTAAAATTATATTAATCATTTATCTTTAAGATATCCAGATAAATATCTTTAAAAGGAAAATGATAGGCATACATCTCGCTCCAAATTTTTCCATCTTAAAAAATACCTTTTGAACTTCTTGCAATTCTCTCCTAACATTTTAATAAAAAAAAAATTAAACGAACTTTATAAGGCGGCATTCGCTTTTTTTTTTTTTTTTCGAAAAACATTCCTCCTTCATTCGTATATATGTAAACTCATTACAATTTTTGTCTCTCTGTAAACTAGTAAATACATAAGCTGTGCCTCTTCAATCCACACCATCTCTTCTTCTGTTTTTAAAGCAGCCTTTGCTAGATTGTGTGCTATTACATTTTGACTCGTTCGAAAATGAGCAGTCTAAAGGCTATCCCAAGTGCAGGAATGTGTCACGTAGTAATTAGGAATAAATTTCTAGATCGTCTCCACAGGAAAAGTGCTTAAAAATCAAACTCGTGTAAAATGGTAGAAATAGTTACAATGAGAGAATAAAAATAAAAATGATGATATGTGCAATAAATGTGGGAGTGCAATGGAAATGAAAATTTACTAGTCATGGACTAGATTCATATTTGTTGATTTTGAGTGGATGATGAAAAGTAAAAAAAAAAAAATTAAAATACAAGACAGTAAATTAAAATTGTTGGAAATTAAATAACTGAAATGTAAATGGACAATAAAATTTAAATGACATAAAAGTAAATTGCAAAAATTAAAGGTGCAAAAAAATTAAATGACAGTAATTAAAATTGCAGGAAATTAAAAGTGCAAGGAAATTAAATGACGGTAATTTAAATTGCAAGAAATTAAAATTGCGAGAAAATTAAATGACAGTAATTTAAATTGCAAGAAATTAAAATTGCGAGAAAAGTAAATGACAGTAATTTAAATTGCAAGAAATTAAAAGTGCAAGAAAATTAAATGACATAAATTTAAAGTGCGAGAAAATTAAATGACAGTAATTCGAAATTAAATAAAAACAAAAATTGTAAGAAATAAACTCGATATTTGGAAATGGAGACTGTATTCTCCAACCCAAAAATCTGAACTTCCAATTAAAGTAAACTCTCAAAAATAAAATGGACTCTCAACATTTACTGAAAATTTACTCACTAAACAAACTCAAAACTGAAAATAAAGACTTATAAAAATAAAACTCACTAAGCCATACATTGAAACTGACTGATGAATAAATTACAAGACATTAAAAATTAAACTCAAAAAAATAAAAACTGACTATAAAAATTCACTCATTATTTTTTTTCTGAATTTTTTTTAACTCTAAAATCACACTAAAAACATTCTAACTCACTGACTACTCACTGACACTCTAACACCACAACTGACTAACTTCAGACTAACTCTAACTTCAGACTAACACTCTCACTGACTCTCTAACACTGCTGGCTCCCTCTAACTGCCCGCGTACAGCCCTTATATAGGCATCAGAATAATACTGTGCTATGTCTGTCCGTGATTCCTTGTCTCTACTGAGGAAATATTCTGTTTGCTGTCTTGTTCCCACATGCGTCTGCCTTGTTTCTTTCCAGCGTTCCTCTTCCTTTTTTTTTTCTTTTCTTTTCCCGCATGCTGCGTTCTGTCTTCTTTCTTCTTTTTTTTTTTTTTTTCTCTTTTCTTTTTCTTCCCGCAGCAACGTCTCTCGGTTTCCTTTCTTTTCTTTTTATTTTTTCTTCTTCCGGTTTCCTTCGGCCGTGAGTTGTCTTCTCGTGTGTATCATGTGCTTTGGTCTGCTTCTCCTTTTATTTTCTTTTCAGTATTTCAATCCAGCGTGGATGCTTGTCCCAAGAAGGATATCCATCACCAAAAGCATCCTTTTCATTTTTATTTTTTTTTTCTTCTTCTAGCAACCGCGAGAGCAGCATTCGGTGGAGTTCTATTTTTCTATTTTCATCCTTGTTTTCTTTTTATCTCTTTCTTCGTGCAGGTCTTCAAGCTGCTGCGTGACCCGTGCATCTTCGTGTATCTCCGTGAGCGAGCTGGTTGACACTGTGCATGGTGAACGCTGCGGAAGTTTACGTGGCTTCGGAGACAGCGTTGGGCTTCACTGGGTTGCGAAGCATTGGTCTCCGGAACTCTCTGTTGACTACTGGTGGTCATTGGCGATGCAGGGTGGCGTGGAAGAGTGCAGAAGTGGCGGAACCGGGTGGTTGGATGCTGCTGTGCATGGAGCGGGCTCGCCGTGGCGTCGGACTGTTCTTGGCCGTGCATGGGGTGGCTGAGTGATCACCGGCGTCGTCTGGTGTTGCTGGTGGCTGTAGGTGGGCGGAGGACGGCTCACGGTGGCAGCTCGAAGCTGCTGTGCACGGTGGTACTGTAGCTCGAGCTGCAGATTCGGAGGTAGAAGACGATCCGAACGACGTGCCGTTCGTGCTGAAACGGCACGTCGTCGGCTTCAAACGGCAGGGAATTCTTTCGTGAAAAACGACATGTCATTTTTTCCAAACGACATGTCGTTTTCCTTAGATGACAGAAACGACCAACGTGAAAAACGACATGTCGTTTTTCCTAAACGACATGTCGTTTAGAACCTTTACAGAAAAATAAAAAAAATAAAAAAAATAAAAAAAATAAAAAAAATAAAAAAATAAAATAAAATAAAACAAACAGAATAATAAAAAAAATATAAAAAAGAAAATTAGAAAAAAAGAAAATAATTAATTAATTAATTAATTAAAAATTAAACAAAAACTAAACTAGAATATTAAAAATGTGTTGTGCATGTGAGACAATAAAATCAAATTAAATCACAAGTTATAAAATATAAGCATAAACTATGCTTTTAATCAATTTAATTCATAACTTGGATTTATTGCCTCTTGATCATTTTTCCATTTAAAATCAACGATAAAATAATAAAATAATTAAGAATACATTGATTTTAAATGTATAAAATATGCAATAATGCAGCTCAATCACATTTGTGCTTCTATGAGAATATTGAACCTTCCAACCCTACCAATCTTGAAGGACCATCTTCATTTCCTCCATGATGTTATCAAAATAAGAAAACCCTGCATTTACTTCATTTACTGCATTAATAATAACCTGAGCATCACCTTCAAATATCACTTTATCGAAATTGATATCCCTGCATAAATCCATTGCTTTCCTCAAAGCATAGCACTCTGTTGTAGCTGGTAGAACAATATTTGGTCTTTGATCATTACAAGCAGCCATGACCTCTCCTTCATCATTCCTGATAATCACACCTATTGCCATCTTCTTAGCTTTCACATCCAAAGCAGCATCCCAATTGGCTTTAACATAGCTTTGCTCAGGTGGTTTCCATCATTTTACACCACCTACTACTCTAGTGGATCCCTTATGTCCCTCTGATGAAGGCTGAGCTAGTTGAAATTCACTCAATCCTTCCATAGCTGATCTGATAACACTGCTTAGATTGAGAAATTTCTTTTAAAAAATATAAATGTTTCTCTTGATCCACAAACTTCTCATAATAGCTATCATCTCTTCCATCTCAGATTTTGAAAGCTTATGTGATAGCTTCTCCCACAAACTCAATAAGTCTTCTTCTAATATACTCCATTTATGTAAAATTTTCAAATGCATAGTCCAAACATCATTTGCAGCATGACAATGCCATAAAACATGCATAGCAGATTCATCCTCTTGGAGACATATAGGACACTTTGGATCTTCAATTACTTTCCTTGCAAATAGATTCCACCTTGTAGCTAGCAACTCATTACCTGCCTTCCACATAAACATTTTCAACTTTCCAAGTAAATGCAAATTCCATAAATGTTTCCATCTGCTATCTAAATCTACCCCTCCTGAGGATTCCCCTTGTACAACCTTTGCTCTTTCTTGTTCCAAAAAATAAGTACTCTTGACACTAAAAAGGCCTTTAATTGAAGGACCCCATATCAACTTGTCCTCGACATCTCTTCTGCTTAAAGGAATGCAACATATTTGATCAGCTTCTTCTTTTATAAAAATAGTTCTAATTAGGACCTCGTTCCACTCCTTTTTATTCTCCACCATGAGATCACTGACCTTAGCATCATCATTCAGTATAGCCATTGGAGACTGAACACAAAAGGAAGATGGAGTGGATAACCATTTTTTACCCCAAATTTTGATTCCTACCATTTCCCACTTTCCACCTTAGTCCCTCTTTAAGTAGCCCCAAAGAACTCCACACACTTCTGCATATCAATGAGGGTGTATGGCCCAATTTTGCCTCCAACAATGAGGAATTTTTTAAATACTTTTCCTAATAGATCTGAGCAGTTAAGGAAGATGGATTCTGCAAAATCCTCCAGCCTTGTTTGACCAACAAAGCTGAGTTGAACATCTCCAAGTCTCTGAATCCCAATCCTCCCTTACCTTTTGATAGCCCCAGTTTCTTCCAGCTCCTCCAATGGATACAACTTTCTCTTTGTTGGTTACCCCACCAGAACTTAGCAAGCATACCATTAAGCTCTTTACAAAGCTTCTTTGGTAATCTGAAAATACTCATAGTGTAAGATTGTATAGCTTGTAAAAAAAGCCTTTATCATAATTTCTTTCCCAGCACTAGAGATAAAAGAATTCTTCCAATTATTAATCTTTTGCCAAACTCTTTTTTTTAAATACCTAAAAGTGTTATACTTAGAATTATTCACCATAGGTGGAAGTCCCAAATATCTCTCATAATTCCCTTTCACCAGATCACCCCCTTCCCTTACTATTCTTCTATTGGTTTCTGAGTTAGTATTTGAACTGAAGAACATAGCTGTCTTTTCCTTGTTTAAAAACTGACCAGAAGCTACTTCATATTTGCTAAGAATCCCTTTCAGTTTTCTCCATTCCTCCACACTAGCCTTTCCAAAAAGAACACAATCATATGCAAATAACAGATGATTGATTCTCAGCCCCCTCCTCACAACTGAAATCCTTTTTGTTTCCCTCTGCTGATCAGCCTTGTTGAGCAATGTACTGAGGCCTTCTGCACACATGATAAAGAGGTAAGGGGAAAGATGATCCCCTTGCCTTAATCCCCTTGATGGATAAATTATTGCCCCTGATTCACCATTAACCAGCACTGAGTATGTGACCAAGGTAACACATTGCATAATCATCTTTGTCCACTCATTGCAAAAACCTAGCTTCTTCATGATAGTTTCCAAATAATCCCACTCAATTATGTCATATGCCTTTGACATATCAAGCTTAATGGCCATGCTTTCTTCCTTGCCTTTCTTTCTCACCTTCATTGTATGTAGGACCTCTTAAGCAACCATAATATTGTCAGTAATTATCCTCCCTGGGATGAAAGCACTTTGATTGGGTGATATGATATATGACAATACACCTTTGAGCCTATTCACAAGCACTTTAGAGACAACTTTGTAAATGACATTACAAAGGCTAATAGGCCTAAACTCAGTAAGACTCGAAGGATTATTGGTTTTGGGAATTAAAGCTATGTAAGTAAAATTAACTAGGGAAAGCAGAGAGTTACCATTACGGAAATCCAACACTGCCTTACAAACTTCCTCACCTATTGTATCCCAATGGTTTTGGTAGAAACAAGCACCAAAACCATCTGGACTAGGTGACTTTAAAGGCCCCATATGTTTGACAGCTTCCTCAATTTCCAGTCTGTAGAAAGGCCTGGTCAATCTCTCTTTCATTTCACTTGTGACTCGAGTCTCCACCTGTTGCACACAGCCTTCAATATCTTCTAAACTTGGTCTTGTTGAGGAGAACAAATTCTCAAAATAATTCTGAAAAGCCCCTGGGATTTCTTCTTGGTTAGTAAACATATTTTTTTGTTCATCCATAACCTGTTTAATCACATTTTTTTTTCTCATTCTTTGAGATGCACAAGCATGAAAGAATTTAGTTTTTTTATCCCCCATTGCATACCAATTCCTTTTTGCTCTTTGCTTCCATTTAAGGTCCTCCTTCTCAAGCATTAACCCCAACTCCTTCTGCACCCTTTTGATTTCTTCATAATTGTATCTACTCTCTTCATCTTGTAGTTTTTTTAGCAACTCAATTTTCTCTTTTATTCCTTGGAGTCTATCTGAATTGATCAGCTTACTCCACCTCAAAAGGCCATCTCTGCATCTGTCCAATTTAGACTGAAATCTTTGAGCATGAGTTTCCCTCTGCATATCTTGCCAAGCCACTTTTATAACATCCTCACAGCCCTCCTCTTTTACCCAGCTTGCTTCATATCTAAAACTTTTCTTCCTTCTCCATGCCTTTTCTCCTCTCTTTTTCATTGTCAACAAGATTGGCCTGTGGTCTGAACTTCTCCCAGTCAGCACTTCCACCCAATAATCATTGAATTTTTGTGCCCAATTTGGATTAGCCATTGCGCTATCTAGCCTTTCTTTTGTAAAAGTTTCATCTTCATGCATGTTGGTTCATGTAAACTTGTTCCCTCTCCACCTGAGATCAAACAAATTACCTTCTTCCAAAGCAACTTTAAAGCTTTCCATTTGTCTCTCTGGTCTTGGCTTTCCACCCATTTTGTCATCATTAGAAGTAATCTCATTAAAGTCTCCTAAAACACACCACCCTTGATTATCACTTGGCTTCAAAGACTTTAACAAATTCCAAGCTTCCTCCCTTCTACTAGTTTCAGGTTGGCCATAAAATCCTATCATCAACCATTTGTCATCTCCATTCTCATCTGAAATCTAGGTACTAACGTGCCTTTGAGTATGGTTTAGTAACTCAACCTTCACTCTACTATTCCACCAAAGAGCTAAACCACCCTTCATCCCCATAGGCTCTATCACAAAACATCCCTCACAGTTAAGCCTCTTCTTCATTCTCACACACTTCTCAGTGTTCAACTTGGTTTCCATCAAAAAAATTAAATATGGGTCCTTTTCCTTCACCATAAGGCAAAAGGTCTTGAACTGTCTGAGGGTTCCCAAGCCCTCGGCAGTTCCAACTTAAAGATTTTATTGGGGAAGGTGGGGCTGGTTAACAGCTTCCACCGTGCTTTCTTTTTTGTTGTATTCCTCACCATCAGTCTCCATACTACTCTTCTTTCCTTTTATTCTCTTTTTTTCATTTCCTTCCTCATTCTCATTCTTTCTTTTTTTAAGATAACATCCACCCAAGCTAACTGTTTTCTTCCCTTTTTCTCTAGCCCTTCTCTTTCACTGACCCTTTAATGGAGCCTTTTTGGAAATGAACTCCTTAATGGTATCATACAAATCTTCTCTTTGCTCCTCCACCTCAGTAGTGATTTCTTCTTCATTTCTTAAACCTTCCTTCTCTAAACCCTTTTCTATTACCTCCTCTGCTTCTTGTTCCTCCACCTCAATAAGAATTTCCCTTGCCCCTTCTATTTGCTTATTGGTCCCCCCCTCCTCCTCCTTCACTTCATTCAGTTTCCCCTCCTTCTCATTTGTTCCCTTAAAATCAGCCTCCCTAAAACTCCTTTCCTTCTCATAAGATGTATTTTTACTAAGGACCTCTTTTCCCATCCTGCTATTTGAAACTTCTTCTCCCTCTTCTTGTATAAACCATCTCCTCCCTCCCTCATTGCTCTTTTGTGACAAAACTGGTTCCCTATCTTTTTTATTTTTTATTTTTACTCCTATTTTTGATTCTGCTCATAACCAGACTCCGTATTGATCAACCCCTTCACTCTTCCTTTCACAACCTCCCTTACCATGAATTAGACATCCACAAGAAAAACAAAGTTTGGGCAACTTTTCATACCTTATAGGGATCCAGAGTTTGTCCCCATTCACGTTGATAGTTTTGCCTCTGGCTAGAGGTTTTGATAAATCTATAGAGATCAGAACCCTTAAGAATCTTCCCCAACCACTTTCATCCTCCCTCACATCCACCTCCTCCACCCTGCCTATGGTGTTACCTATCTGTTTTCTTCTGTCCTCATTCATGCAAGACAGTGGCATGTTATGTAGCTGTATCCAAAAGCACTCATCCTCAAATCTCAGCTTCTGTGGTTGTGTATCTTCATCAAAAGGTTTTAGAACAAAAAGATCAAAATCGAATAGCCATGGTCTTCCACTCCACACACGTTGTTTATCAGCTGGATTAGCAAAAGTTATTGTAAATACATTCGTATCTACTTCAAGAAACTTTGCAGGTTTGCTTATTCTCCAAACTTTCTTCATCATGTTCTCCATCACCTCCTTGCTTATACTTCTATCCATGCACACTTTTCCCACCAGACTACACTTTGTAAGAGATCTCCTCTCCCACACCTTCATCAATGTCTATTGCAGCTTCTTCATCCTCCATTAAATGCAACCTTTCCCATTTCTCCTATATATCCTCCATCTTTCTAACATTGTTTTCTAGAATTTTTCTTCCTTTTTTTTTTCTACTTTTCCTGGCTGCAGAACCCTCTGAAGTTCTTCCGCCCCTTGTTTTAAATACCGTACTGTACCGGCCATCGGTCCAGTACAGGTATGCTACTGCAGGTATTTTAGTCTGTACCGGCCGATATTTCGACCTTCACTTTTTTTTTTTTCATTTTTTCAAACTACAAGCTTATTTTTTAACTTCTAATTTAGAGTAGACTATTTATAATTTATATATCTATGTATTTATACATAAATGATTTATATATAAACTATTATTTTAAAATATAATTTATATATATACATTTATATATATAATTTATTCATATATCGATTATTTTAAAACAGTACACAAAACGATACTGAAATTAAAATATTTCATTTTAATATTGTAATCAATACGACATTTGATACAATAGTCAAAATATGAAAAAATATATTCAACCTCCTACTATTCACACAACCTCCACACTTCACCTTTTTTTTATTTTTTTTTATCAAAAATTTTTATATGATTAGTAAATAAAAAATTTAAAATAGTTTTAAAAAAATAAATTTAAAAAAAAAATTAAAAAATATATTAAAAAATATTAAAAAATATAAAATATAAAATATAATTAAATAATAAAAAGTTATCCAGCAAAACTCGTCAAAATATTGCTTCCACCACCGTTCCTCACTCTCACTCACTCTCTGTCACTCACTCTCTGTCAACATCCCCCGCGCACCACTCAAATTATGTTAGAATCTAGTGTACCCCACTCCACCTCAACTTTCCATTTCGAAAAGAGAGAGAAGGATAGCACCACGTGTATTTCTTTACTCTATGAACAATACCTCTGTCCGGCATTTTCTGGCCCATCTCTTTATTTTTATTATTATTATATTTATAGCAGCTGACTTTCCTTACCGTAAAGAGCCAACAGGTGTTACAGATCCATTAGAATCTCAGACGTTATACTTTATTTGCCACAGATATTTTTGTTACGATACTATGTGATCATTTTATGATGCGTTTTGTTATTCATCATTTTCACACTCTACACTTCATACTTTTTAATAATTTTTAATATTTTTTTAAAATTTTTTTTGAATTTATTTTTTTTAAACTATTTATAATTTTTTATTCACTATTTATATAAAAATATATTTGATAAAAAAAATTAAAAAAAAGATGGAGTGTGGAGTGTAGTGTAAATAGTAAGAGGTTGAGTAGAATTTTTGTTTTATGATAACTCCTACAAGCGCACTAAAACTCATTACAAAAAATATTATTGTTTATTTCCCAAATGTATCGTTGATTACAAAAACAAAAAAAAAATCACATGGGTTAAAAAGCAACGACACTTTCTCAATTGATTTTCATTAATAACTAATTAATTATTCTAAAATTTTTATTCTAATGTCTAATTTAAAATTAAAAAATCTTGTTATTATTATCACTATTATCAAATTCACTAGCTTTTGTGGTAGGTATTTAAATATAATTTAAATAATTAAATTGATTTGAATTTATCATTTTAAATATTTAAAATAAATAGTAATTTAATACGACACAGGAATAGAATTACTAAATTTGAACTTTTAACTCTACATTTTTATGATTTTATACTCTCTTATTAAAATTATGGGGAGGCGACATGAAAGTTATTATTTTGGTACTTTCCTCTTTTGGCTAATTTTCTCTCGTCTAGTTATGATGGGATACAGTCCAAGCAGAATGTCGAAACTTTGTTAAGGATATCCAGATTCCAAATAGTTAACAAAGTTCCTGGTTCAAGAGTTGCAACTAACTAGCTTCATGCATGGCTAGCTGTAGGTGAAACTAACAAGTACTTGTGATTTCACATGATATAAAAATAAAATTATCAACTTAAACTTTTGGAACAAATTATGATTTCACTGTACCAATTGAGGGAAATGATATAAATATTTTTCAACTTGGATTTTATGGTTCTTAGTCATACTAATTGGTATATATCAAGTAGCCTATTTTAAAATATTATTTAAAATGTGTCACATCAATAAATATGATTGAAAATGAAAAAGATAAAAAATAACATTTCTTAAGTATTAATTTGTAATCCTTAATAGAAGGAATAGTTCAAGTCTAATTTTGTTAGATGGTCTCTAACCTAGCCTATAAATAAAAGATTTGTGTACATTATCGATACGACAATCGAAAGATATAGACCAGAAGATTTTTTTTCTATTCACGTTTAACATATTTTTCTTAAAGTGAACTATTGTTTTATTCTTAAATCACAATGACATAAGGTACGTGCTATTTTATTTTTGCTGTTAACTATTCTATATTCAGTATTTTATTCTACCACAAAGTGTTAAAAAAATTCACGTTTGATTGATTTTACGAGGTCCATTGCGAAGGCAAGAAAGTTCTGAATCTTCAAAATGGGGTCACTAATCATGTTAAGAATAAATAAAAGAAAGAATTCTAATTTTCCTAGTTGACAGTTGCCTTTGAAAAAATTTGTGGTGGAGGAGAGGATTCAGTATTTCTAAGCTTGTATGGGCCTTTTGAAAAGAAAAGGAACCAGTTGAGCTGGGCCATCTTCAGATACTTTATATTCTTCGAATAATTCTCAAAAGTTTGTTGGCAATATGTAATTGGAGCATTGCTGTTGAACAAATGTCGTTTCCCATAACTACTTTTTGGAGACTTTATATGATGGGGATGTTCCGGAATTCTTACGACAGTTTTCTTACACTTTACGTGGCCGGAAAGAAAGACAAATTATAAAAAAATAATATTTATTGATGATTTAAAATAGAATAATAATATATATAATTTTAGAATATATAAATTTTGTATGTTCATATTTTTAAAAAAGTTAAATTTTTTATAAAAAATTAATTTTTTCAAGTAGATTACAATTTTTTTTTAATTTTTTCTAATTTTTTTCAAACACATTTCGCTAAAATTACAAAATTTAAAATTATATTAATAATTTCTCTTAAAGATATCGGGATAAATCTTTTAAAAAATACATCTTTGAACTACTTGCAATTCTCTATTAATATTTTTACTTCTTGCAATTCTCTCGTAATATTTTAATTAGAAAACATTAAATATATATATATTTTTAATCACGAGGGGTTGGAACCTATAATCTTTCATTTTAAAGATTGGGTGTTGTGACCGTTGGCAAAATCTCTCTCATCATGTAGCAATTTTAAATTTAGTAAATATGTAATTTAGATGATAATTCATCATACATATATATATATATATATATATATATAAATGATTGCTGTAACAGTGACTGCTGTCAATATTTTTCCTTAACCAAAAGCGGATAGGCCACTCACTCCCAAGACTACCTGCTTCGATTTTCTGACCATCTCTTTATTATTATTATTATTTCTGACTTTCCTTACCGAAAAGAGCCAACAGGTGTTAAGATCCATCAGAATCTCAGACCGTTATACTTTATTTGCCACAGATATTTTTGTAATGATACTATGTGATCATTTTATGATGAAAAAATCTATTTAATTTCTATTATTCATATTATACTTTACATTTTATTTTTTTTAAAATTTTTTTTATCAAATATATTTTTATATAAATAGTAAATAAAAAATTATAAATATTTAAAAAAAAAAATTCAAAAAAAAATTTAAAAAAATATTAAAAAATATGAAGTGTGGGGAGGATGAATAGCAAAACCCTTTAATGATACCACTTCAATTTTATTTTTTCCAAAAATCATTATAAAAAATATTAACCTGTTATTTTTTTTAATATTTTTTTTAAATTTTTTTTTAAATTTTTTTTTTTAAATATTTCAAATTTTTTATTCACTATTTATATAAAAAAATTCTGATAAAAAAAATTAGAAAAAAAAGGTGGAGTGTGGAGTGTGATGAATAGTAGGAAGTTGGGAAGATTATTTCTAAAATTACGGGGAGGAGAGGTTAAGCATCAAAGTTATTACTCAGTACTTTCCTCTTTTGGCCAATTTGTTATGGTTGGATACAGTCCAAGCATGCCTGCATGGCTAGTTGCAGGTGAAAAATAGTGATATAGTAAAGAATAGTAATAATAGTCGTTGAGAGTAGTTACTTACTAGCCAATCCTAGCTGGTTCAGTCATCTTTTACGACAACACTGTATACAGAGCCTTTTCTTTTCAGTCCCGCCCTCCGCCTTCCCCACTCCGACTCTCTCTCTCTCTTCCAGAACCCACCATTTCCGTATCTAACCCCATGCCATGAGCCTCCCTTCTGAATTCGAGCCGTACAATATCATCCCCATCCACAACCTCCTCGCCGACCACCCCTCCCTCCGGTTCCCGGAGGTCCGCGCCGCCATTACCGCACTCCGAGCCGTTGGGGATCTCCGCAAGCCCCCTTACCCCCGATGGGAACCCCAAATGGACCTCCTCGACTGGCTCGCCATCTTCTTCGGCTTCCAGACAGACAACGTTCGGAACCAGCGCGAGCACCTGGTCCTCCATCTCGCCAACGCCCAGATGCGCCTTTCCCCTCAACCCGACAACATCGAAGCCCTCGACGCCGCCGTTTTGCGTAAGTTCCGCCGGAAACTCCTCTGCAACTATACCGCCTGGTGCTCCTACCTCGGCAAG
The DNA here is from genome assembly GCA_029856935.1 of Cyclocarya paliurus. Lineage (NCBI taxonomy): Eukaryota > Viridiplantae > Streptophyta > Magnoliopsida > Fagales > Juglandaceae > Cyclocarya > Cyclocarya paliurus. Next base: position 17,585,024 of record CM056950.1, read on the forward strand.
ACATCCAACATCTGGATCTCCGATCGCACTCTGGCGGCCTCCGAAAACCGCCGCGAGCTCCTCTACGTCTCTCTCTACCTACTCGTCTGGGGTGAGTCCGCCAATCTCCGCTTCCTCCCCGAATGCATTTGCTTTATTTTCCATAACATGGCCATGGAACTGAACAAGATTCTGGAGGGTTACTTAGACATGAACACGGGTAAACCGGTGATGCCCTCGATTTCGGGCGAGAACGCGTTCTTGAACTGCGTCGTGAAACCGATTTACGAGACGATTAGGGCCGAGGTTGAGAGTAGTAAGGACGGAACTGCGCCGCACAGTGTGTGGCGCAACTACGATGATATCAACGAGTATTTTTGGAGTAAACGGTGTTTTCAGAAGCTCCAGTGGCCCATCAAGTTAGACAGTACTTTCTTCGTGACTACTGGTAGAGTGGGGAGACATGTGGGGAAGACCGGCTTCGTGGAGCAGAGGTCGTTTTGGAACTTGTTTAGGAGTTTCGATAGGTTATGGGTGATGCTGGTGTTGTTTTTGCAGGCGGCTATTATTGTTGCATGGGAGGGGAAGGATTATCCATGGCAGGCATGGAAGAGCAGGTATGTGCAGGTGCGTGTTTTGACAGTGTTTTTCACGTGGAGTGGGTTGAGGTTCTTGAAGTCCTTGTTGGACGCCGGGATGCAGTATAATTTGGTCTCAAGGGAGACATTGGGGCTTGGGGTGAGGATGGTGATGAAGAGCGTGGTTGCTGCCATATGGATTGTGGTTTTCGGGGTGTTTTATGGCAGGATATGGTCGCAGAAGAACGCTGATAGGGGGTGGTCCCCTGAGGCAGATGGAAGGGTGGTGACTTTTCTTGAGGTGGCGCTGGTTTTTGTGTTGCCGGAGCTTCTGGCAGTGGCACTGTTTATAATTCCGTGGATCAGGAATTTTCTTGAGGAGACAAACTGGAGGATCTTTTATATGTTGTCATGGTGGTTTCAGAGCAGGACTTTTGTGGGTCGTGGGTTGAGGGAGGGTCTCGTGGATAACATTAAGTACACTTTGTTCTGGGTTTTAGTGCTTGCTACGAAATTTTGTTTTAGTTACTTTTTGCAGATCAAACCGATGATTGCCCCATCAAAAGAAATGTTGAAACAAAAAGATGTGCATTATCAATGGTATCAGCTGTTCAAAAATAGCAACAGATTAGCAGTTGGGCTATTGTGGCTTCCTGTTATTTTGATTTACCTCATGGATATTCAGATTTGGTACTCAATCTACTCGTCTTTTGTTGGGGCAGCAGTGGGGTTGTTTCAGCACATTGGCGAGATTCGAAATATTGAACAATTGAGGCTGAGGTTCCAGTTCTTTGCGAGTGCCATTCAATTCAATCTCATGCCAGTGGAGCAGCTGTTAAATTCAAGGGGGATGAGGAATAAGTTTAATGATGCCATCCATCGGTGGAAACTGAGATATGGGCTTGGTCGACATAAGAAGCTTGAATCCAACGAGGTTGAGTTACATAAGTTTGCTTTGATATGGAATGAAATCATTTCGATATTCAGGGAAGAAGATATCATCTCTGACCATGAGCATGAGCTGTTGGAGCTGCCCCCGAATTCTTGGAATGTCGGGGTCATCCGCTGGCCTTGTTTCCTTCTTTGTAATGAACTGCTGCATGCACTCAGTCAGGCGCAAGAGTTAGTAGATGCTCCTGATAAGTGGATCTGGTATAAGATAAGCAAGAATGAGTACAGGCGTTGTGCTGTGATTGAAGCTTATGACTGTATCAGGCACTTGTTGCTTGAGATTATCAAAAGAAACACTGAAGAGCATTCCATTATGATCATATTCTTTCAAGAGATCGATCACTCTATTCAGATTGAGAGGTTTACTAAGACATTTAATATGAACGTACTACCCCAGCTCCATGCCCAGTTGATCAAACTTGTTCAGCTATTGAACAAGCCTAAGAAAGATCCTAGCCAGGTGGTGAATACACTGCAGGCCCTATATGAGATTGCTAAACGGGATCTTTTCAAGGAGAAGAAGAGTATTGAACAGCTGAGGGAGGATGGTTTGTAACAGTATTTGTAAAAACCACCTTGTTTCTCTCTGGTGGAGCATTTCATTTATATAGATGTATTCGTAACAGAGTAACATTTGAATACAAAGAGATAAGCTAGAAAAGATAAATACAAATCAAAATCGTATCTCCTATAATCAAGGAGGATGAGATAGATGAGGATTCCGTAAGTTACTAACTGATTTACTGGAATCCTCTACAGCCCCCCTCAAGCTAAGAGTAGGATTAACACATACTCGAAGCTTGGATCTGAAAAAAACATAAAGATCACGTGAAACACTCTTTGTAAAAACATCGGCCAACTGCAAGTGGGAAGGAACATGTTGAAGACGAAGGGTTCCAGCAACAACAAGTTCACGTAAGAAATGATAATCGAGGTCGATGTGTTTGGCGCGCTTGTGAGACACGGGATTTGAGCTCAAGAAAATTGCACTTTTGTTATCACAGAGAAGCAGAGGCCGATGGGTTAAAGTAACCCGTAGATCACGTAGGAGATGCGTAACCCATAGGACTTCTGCAGCAGTGAGGGCGAGAGCTCGATATTCGGATTCGCAGCTTGAACGAGAGACTGTGGGCTGTTTCTTAGCACTCCAGGAGACTAGGTTGGTGCCGAGATAGATTGAGTAGCCAGAGGTGGAGCGTCTGGTGTCCGGGCATCCAGCCCAATCGGCATCCGAGTAGGCAACTAAATCCATAGAAGAGGATGAAGTGAACTTGAGACCAAAGTGCAGTGTTCCTTTTACATAACGCAGTATTCGCTTAACTGCCTGAAAATGAGCTCCAGTAGGTGCATGAAGGAACTGACTCACAGAGTTGACAGAGTGTGCAAGATCCGGACGAGTAATGGTTAAGTATTGTAAGGCTCCCACTAACGATCGGTAGAGAGTGGGGTCTTCAAATGGAGTACCTTCGGAGGATAGCCGTTGAGAGACGACCATAGGAGTTGGAACTGGTTTGCTGTCCAGAAGTTGAGCACGGGCCAATATATCAGTTGCATATTTTACTTGGCTGAGGAAGAGACCGTCTGGAAGATGAGATGCCTCGAGGCCAAGAAAATAATTTAATGGACCTAAATCCTTGATAGCAAACTCGGCATGCAGCTGAGTAATAAATCGATTTATAAGAGCTGAATTGTTCCCAGTGAGTATAATGTCATCGACGTAGAGTAGGAGATAAATGATATCATCCTGCCGATGAAACACAAATAAAGAGGGGTCCGCGCGGCTACAAAAAAGACCAAGTTTTAGTAGAAATGAACTAAAACGTTGAAACCAAGCACGGGGTGCTTGTTTCAAGCCGTAGAGTGCCTTCTTTAATTTACAAACATGGAGAGGATGGCGAGGATCAACATAGCCTGGGGGCTGCTCCATGTAGACGGTTTCATGAAGAATGCCGTTGAGAAAGGCATTTTTGACGTCTAGTTGACGTAAGGGCCACTTGCGAGACACGGCTAAAGAAAGAACAACACGAACTGTGGAGGCTTTGACCACAGGGCTGAAAGTGTCTGTGTAATCTAGGCCGGGAAGTTGAGTGAAGCCCTTTGCAACTAGGCGTGCTTTGAAGCGATCAACTGATCCATCGGAATGGAATTTAGTCCGGAAAACCCATTTGGAACCAACAATGTTAGTATGGGATGGCCGGGGAACAAGATCCCAAGTATTATTTGTTTGAAGTGCCTTCATTTCGTCGTCCATAGCAGCGAGCCAAGCTGGATGTTTTGCAGCTGATTTAAAACCCTTAGGTTCAGTGGTGACAAGTAGAGCATGAAGCAATGGGGAGGACTGCATAATACTGAGATGAGCTGGATGCCGTGTCTTAAATATGCCAGATTTCGCCCGAGTAACCATAGGATGAGATGCACACGGGGCTGTTGTAGTATTGGTAGTAAACGGGGCCAAAGAATTTGGAGATAACACCAAGTCCGTAGCAGACGCAGGTGCTGGAGAAACTGCAGCCGAAGGCTCAACAGCAGGTGCTGGAGATGACAAGGTTGACGCCGGTTCAAATGAGGAATCCTGCAAAGACTCAACAGCAGGGTCATCTGTGCAAAAATGACAAGGAGCAGCAGGGATTATCTGCGTAGTAGAGGGTGCAGAGGCGCTGGGAGTATGTTCAAGGGAGTAAGGCTCAAAAAAATTTGAAAAGTCAATGTTAGCTATAGAGTTAGCACGGGAAGTGTTTGAAAAAGGAAAAAAATTTTCATCAAAGCGAGCATGTCTGGTAATGTATGTGCGAGAGGTTTCAGTGTCAAAACAACGGAAACCTTTATGTGAGGAACTATAGCCAAGAAAAATACATGGTGAACTGCGGGGAGAAAATTTGTTAGGTGCGTAATCACGTAAGCATGGATAGACTCGACACCCAAATGGGTGAAAATTTTCATAATTAGGAGACTTACCAAAAAGAATCTCAAAAGGTGAAATACCACCAAGAACGGGCATAGGCAACCGGTTGATAATGTAGGTTGCTGTGCTGAAAGCGTCAACCCAATGCCGAGGAGGAACGTGGGAGTGAAAAAGAAGAGTAAGACCAGTTTCCGTCACATGTCGATGTTTACGTTCAGCTCTACCATTTTGAGAAGGAGTGTATGGACATGACATTTGGTGATGAATGCCAAATTGTTGAAGGTGAGATTGGAAACGATTGCTTGTAAATTCAGCACCACCATCACTTTGGAAAATTTTAATTTTAGTGGAGTGTTGATTTTCAACCAATTTTTGGAATTGGAGGAAAATATCAAAAAAATCGGATTTAAATTTCATGGGATAAAACCAAGTAAATCGAGAGTGATCATCAATAAATAACACATAATAGATAAATCCTGAAGTAGATTTGATGGGAGCGGGGCCCCAAATATCACAATGGATGAGGCCTAAAATCTCATTAGATCGAGCAATATTTGGGGAGAAAGGCAAGCGATGACTTTTGGCGAGTTGACAAGAAGAACAAAGAGATGGATTAGGCAATAAAGAAGTAAGATATAATTGTCCTTTATTATTCAATAGAGATAAAATAGAATGATTTACATGACCCAGGCGAGCATGCCATAATTCAAAGGAAGCATGTAAATTTTTATTCCTAAGGACAGAAACAAAAGCTGGGTTGCCACGGTTCAGCACGTACAGACCACCTTCTCGTTTACCGGTTGCCACCGCTGTTCCTGTGACTCGATTCTGTACAACAAAATTGTCATGAGAAAAGGTGACAGATAATGGAAAATCGGAGGTTAGTTTGCTGATGGACAATAAGTTCTTGGTAATACGAGGGACAACCAGCACATCTAAAAGCTTAAAATTGGAAGAGGGAGAGAATGTGCCGGTGTGAGTGATAGGGAGAGAAGCACCATTACCCACTATTACGCAGTCCTTACCATGATAAGGCTCGACCTTTTCCAACTGAGAAGAATCAGGTGTCATATGAGCGGAAGCGCCAGTGTCAGTGAACCAATCAGACCCCGAGCTGTTTGAGATGGAACAAGCCGTGGTGAATGCTTCAGCAAGCTGGGCTGTAGGTTCAGTGCGTTCATAACGACTTCGACAGCGATCGGCAGTATGCCCTTCAGTCTTACAAATCTGGCATCGAGGGATATAAGAACCTCGTTTGCCACGTCCATGTCCATGTCCTCCATTGTGCCCTCCACGAGAACGACGGAATTTAGAGTTGCTACCACCCCGAGAAGGAGTAAAAGGACCTTTGGTAGCAGTAAATGCAGCGGAAGAAACAGGGGAGGACCCGAGTGACTTCTGGAAAATCTCAAAGCTTTCAGCTTTGGGAACCAAATCTCTGAAGTTTGGTAATGGAGTGAGGGACATCTGGGCAGTAGAAAAAGTAGCAAAGTCAGCACCCAAACCTCTGAGGTACCAGTGAACCTTGTCTATATCATCAACCGGGCGACCCATTGCAGTAAGTTGATCACATAAAGCTTTAAAAGCACGGGAATATTCAGTGACAGTGCGAGTTCCACGTTTGATGAGTTGCAAATCATCTTTGATGCAAAGTTCTCGAGTTTTGGAAATATGACTGAATGAATTTTCCAGAGCAAGCCAGACATCACGAGCGGAGGTAAGGCCAAGGACTTCGGCCATGGCTTCTTCAGTTAAGGAAGAGAATAGAAGGCTGAGAAGGCGTTGATCTTGAAGTTGCCATTCTGCATATTTCGGGTTCGGTTGAGAAGATGACTCAGAAATAATAGTGGTTGCAGGTGCTGCGATGGAGCCATCAACATGGCTTAGGAGATTCTGACATTGCAGAAGAGGAAGGAGTTGATTACGCCAGAGAAGGTAATTTGTGGATGAAAGTTTTATGGTAACCATGTGAATCATGGTATTGAAGGAGAAAGATGAATCGGCCATGGGAGGATCGAAGATGTTAATCCAAAGGACTGGCTGATACCATAACAGTATTTGTAAAAACCACCTTGTTTCTCTCTGGTGGAGCATTTCATTTATATAGATGTATTCGTAACAGAGTAACATTTGAATACAAAGAGATAAGCTAGAAAAGATAAATACAAATCAAAATCGTATCTCCTATAATCAAGGAGGATGAGATAGATGAGGATTCCGTAAGTTACTAACTGATTTACTGGAATCCTCTACAGTTTGGCTCCCCGTAGTCCAGCTTCCACTCAGGGGCTGCTTTTTGAGAATGCTGTCAACTTGCCTGATCCCTGTAACGAGGCTTTCTATCGGCAGGTTCGGCGGTTGCACACAATTCTTACCTCTCGGGACTCGATGCACAATATCCCAGTAAATCTTGAGGCAAGACGCCGAATTGCCTTCTTCAGTAACTCCCTTTTTATGAACCTGCCCCATGCACCCCAAGTTGAGAAAATGATGGCCTTCAGTGTTCTGACCCCTTACTACAGTGAAGAAGTACTCTTTGGTAAGGAACAACTTAGAACGGAGAACGAAGATGGGGTTTCTATCACGTACTATTTGCAGACAATTTATGCTGATGAGTGGACAAATTTTATAGAGAGGATGCGCCGAGAAGGAATGGTGGAAGAGGAAGAATTATGGACAACGAGGCTAAGAGATCTTAGGCTTTGGGCATCATACAGAGGTCAGACACTTGCCCGCACTGTAAGGGGAATGATGTATTACTATCGGGCCCTTAAGATGCTGGCATTTCTAGATTCTGCATCAGAGATGGACACCCGGGAAGGATCACGAGAACTTGGTTCAATGAGGCGAGATGAGTTGGATGGTTACAGCTCGGAAAGGTCACTTTCCTCCAGGAGTTTGGGTAGAACAAGTAGTTCAGTCAATTTGTTATTTAAAGGACACGAGTATGGGACTGCTTTGATGAAGTTCACTTACGTGGTTGCCTGCCAGATATATGGTACTCAAAAGGCCAAAAAAAGATCCTCATGCTGACGAAATCTTGTCTCTTATGAAAGACAACGAGGCCCTTCGAGTTGCCTATGTCGATGAGGTTTCCACTGGGAGCGGCGGGAAGGAGTACTACTCTGTCCTTGCGAAGTACGATCACCAATTGCAGAAGGAAGTGGAAATCTACCGGATAAAGTTGCCTGGTCGCTTAAAGCTTGGAGAGGGAAAGCCGGAGAATCAAAATCATGCCATCATCTTCACCCGTGGTGATGCTGTTCAGACTATTGATATGAATCAAGACAACTATTTTGAGGAGGCACTCAAAATGCGTAATCTATTGGAAGAATTCAGGCGCAATTATGGCATCCGGAAGCCTACTATATTGGGAGTTAGGGAGCACATTTTTACTGGTTCTGTTTCATCCCTTGCTTGGTTTATGTCAGCCCAGGAAACGAGTTTTGTCACTTTGGGACAGCGTGTTTTGGCAAACCCTTTGAAAGTTAGAATGCATTATGGCCATCCAGATGTTTTTGACAGGTTTTGGTTCTTGACTCGTGGTGGCATCAGTAAGGCTTCCAGAGTGATTAACATCAGTGAGGACATTTTTGCTGGCTTTAATTGCACGTTGCGTGGAGGCAATGTTACCCACCATGAATATATCCAGGTTGGCAAGGGAAGGGATGTTGGATTGAATCAAGTATCCATGTTTGAAGCCAAGGTTGCTAGTGGAAATGGCGAGCAAGTTCTCAGCAGAGATGTCTACAGATTGGGTCATAGGTTGGGCTTCTTCAGGATGCTGTCATTCTTTTACACTACCGTGGGATTCTTTTTCAACACAATGATGGTGGTTCTTACTGTATATGCATTTGTATGGGGACGACTCTATCTGGCTCTTAGTGGTTTTGAGGATTCTGTTTTGGCAGATGACACAAAGAGCAATGCAGCACTTGTTACAGTCTTGAACCAGCAGTTCATCATCCAACTTGGTCTGTTCACTGCCCTTCCAATGATAGTGGAGAACTCTCTTGAGCATGGGTTCCTGAACGCTATTTGGGATTTCTTGACAATGCAGCTACAACTGTCATCTGTTTTTTACACATTCTCTATGGGAACGCGTGCCCACTACTTTGGCCGGACTATTATTCATGGTGGTGCAAAATATCGGGCCACTGGGCGTGGTTTTGTTGTGCAGCATAAAAGTTTTGCTGAGAATTATAGACTCTATGCTCGTAGCCATTTTGTGAAGGCCATTGAACTTGGACTGATACTGATAGTTTATGCATCACACAGTCCTGTAGCTGGAAATACATTTGTTTACATAGCCATGACCATCACAAGTTGGTTCCTGGTTGTCTCATGGATTATGACCCCATTTGTGTTTAATCCTTCTGGATTTGGTTGAAGACTGTTTATGATTTTTATGACTTTATGAACTGGATTTGGTACGATGGCAGCGTGTTTGCAAAATCTGAACAGAGCTGGGAAAGATGGTGGTATGAGGAGCAGGATCATCTTAGGACGACTGGCTTTTGGGGAAAGATACTGGAAATTATCTTAGACCTTCGATTTTTCTTTTTCCAGTACGGGATAGCATACCGGTTAAATATTGCTGCCGGGAGTACCAGTATTGCTGTTTACTTGTTGTCTTGGATCTTTGTGTTCGTGGTTTTTGGGATTTACGTGGTAATAGTATTTGCTCGGGATAAATATGCTGCAAAAGAACACAATTACCATCGTCTAGTCCGGTTCCTTGCGATTATACTTGCGATACTTGTGATAATTGCCCTGCTGGAATTCACTGATTTCACATTTATTGATATTTTCACTAGTTTGTTGGCATTGGTCCCCACGGGGTGGGGCATTATATTGATTGCCCAAGTATTCCAGCCCCGTTCGCAGCGCACTATACTTTGGGACTCTGTTGTTTCTGTGGCTCAACTATATGATATAATTTTTGGAGTCATTCTCATGGTTCCTGTGGCATTACTGTCATGGTTACCTGGTTTTCAGTCAATGCAGACGAGAATTCTTTTCAATGAAGCATTTGGTAGGGGCCTCCGCACTTATAAAAGGAAAAACAGGAAAAAGATCTAAAGTTGATTCATGATTTGAGGTAATTTCCTTTGTCTATTTGCAGGACGACTTTTTGAGATTTCCAACATCATTTATTTTTTTAACTTTTGCGTATTCATAAGACTTCAATTAACAATGGAATCTTGACAAGCTGCTAAGGTTAAGCTTCTGCATCATGCAAAATTGAAAAATGTTCCATTCTTTTCTTTTTTTCAAATTTTGAAAATGGGATTCTGGTAATTACTTTTCTAAAGAGTTGTGTAATGGGCCTCCTTAACTGAACTAGGGTTACCAAGAATAGAGAGAGAATTCAGAAGAGAGCGTCGGAAGAGGGAGAAATTGAACAGAGAAAGAGAGGGAAATTCTGTTGAACATTCATGCCGTTTATTTCCTTTGTTTCAGTATTTATAGTTGACAGTTAATAGAAGGCACTGCATCACACTACTTACAGATTCCAACCCAATGCAACGACACCGTTCCATACTCTACATTAAACCAAAACGACAACAACACTACTGCTTAACCACGACATGCCGTATGAACCAGGACTTTAACTAACAAAACTGCCTTCGCAACTCACTACTGCTACTGCCAGTGATCCGCTTTCCACAAACCTTCAACCTCTCGTTTACTTCTTACAGCAACTTAAGACCCTTACAAGTTGATTAGGTAGGTGCTCTTCTTTTATTGGTAGGATGTATGACCATAAGTGCATCGTACGCTTTATGAGTTACCTATGCTGTGCTGTATCCGACACAGGTACATACTCTGGTTGTATTATGCATTTCATGTTAGAGTTGTCATTTACCTATTTAAATTATAACCATGTCGTATGGTATTGACTGGTCAACTTCCTCTTGAAAGTTTTTAGAACCGTTATTGCACTACAAGAAAAGTTCAGAAGTGGTTAGTCTTCAATGAATCAAAGTTCAGAAACGTTCATTTTTTTCTACCTAAAAAAAAAAGGATACAAAAAATATTCGAGTCTCTAACTGCGGCTAGAAGTTTGCATGTTCAGGCGCCTGTTATGATGCTTATTACCCATTATTCTATTATCTAATTCTATTTGTTTCTTTCTTTGGTAAAATCAATTTAATTTGGCATAAGCTATGTATCTTTTCTAGTTTGTTCTTTTTGTAGACTGGTATTTTTTAATCAATAAATTTGGTGTTAGTATAATGTATATAATGTAATGGGTTATTTTGGTGATCTGAAAGGATGAAACTGCCATGTCATGAACCCTTCTGCCGCTTGGTTAACTTTTTCTTTCCAAATCTATGTTATTAGAGCGTCTAAGTTCGTAGATTCTTACAATGCGGTCATCATCTTCAAGGATGGTCAAAATCATAGTGGAAATTTTGAAAATAATAGTATGGGAAGTATTGAGTGCAGTTCAGATTTAGTGAGGAAATTTTATTTTTTGTTAAAGTACTTCAGCTTCCTTTTTTGTTTTTAAATCTTTTATAATTGTATAAATACCAGATTGCATAGCTTATTGGGTCTGATTACAAGGTTCTATGCCATTTTTCCAAATCGTCAAACTTTAACTTTGTGTCTTCCTGGTATGTAATATAGGTCAGTTGCTAAATGGCTCAATAAATATGTGGTTCTCTAGTAGAATCAAAGCTATTTGTGGTTTACTATTAAGAACAAAGAAAAGTATATTTTGCTCAATAAAAGGATAAAAAAAAACGAGAGATCCAGAACAACATACCTAACAAAATACATGAAAAAAACATACCTAACAAAATTCCCAGCATGCGTGGATATGATGTGATTATTTCTATATTGGCATTGATATTTTCCGGTCAGTAGTGGATGAACACTTAAAGGGGGTGGGTTTGGATAGAGAGTTTAGATGAGATGAGATAAGATGTTTTTTTGGAAGTTGAATAAAATATTGTTAAATATAATTTTTTAGTATTATTATTATTTTTTAGATTTAAAAAAGTTGAATTGTTTATTATATTTTTGTATGAGAATTTGGGAAAGTTGTAATGATGAGATGAGATAAATAGGTTTGTATATCCAAACCCACCAAGTTTTTGTTGCTTTTGGTGTTTAGATGATTTCTCCGTTATTGCATATAGAAGTTCTCACCGAGTCCTTTTTTTGATAAGTTCTCACCGAGTCTTATTATGTTTTTGAATATAGAAGTTCTTGCATATAGAATGTCTCAGTTGTTATCAGTGATCACTATGATCAATAAACTAGCACGTTTAAGCATTGCTCTTGTATATGTCCTGAATACTTGGGCTCTTGCCTATTCCTATGATCAATAAAATTTTGTTTCCTGATTAAAAAAAGGTCTCAGTTTTTGGTTTTTTTGCATGCCCACTTGTTTGTTTTTCTTTTTTTGCCAAACGAAATATCATTCTTTTGATCAGTTGCCAAGTAAAATATCGTTATCAAAGAGCTTACATATATGTTCTTTATGGGGCGTCAAAAACCTCATGATTGAAATGTCATAGAATGTTTTAATAGTTTTTTATTCGAATAGAATCAAATTCGACTATATACTCAACATAAGATAAGTAAGTGGAGAATATAGAGATGAATGGAACAAGGGATTCTGGGAGGGTGTTTTATTCGTCTTACCAGCCTTCAACACAAAACATAGGAAATCATTTTCCATAGTCCTTTCTTATATTGAAATAATAATGTAATGTCTTGTGTCAAAGATCCTATTTTATATTTAGTTTCAAATTTTATCCCATTTTACAATATGCCATGGAATATCAGCTCCCTTCATGCATCCACAAGTGCTCTCTGTTGCCGCCCATTTTGCCACCTCATGTGCCTGGGATTTTGCTGTTCTAGGTATCTAATTGATCTGCCAATCAGTCATCCTCATGGCCAATAAGTCAGGGCTTATTTTGATTTACGAGAGAGGGGGATGTCCATTGTTTGGCTTAGTATGTGCTTTTCATTATAACTCAACTCAGTTCTTGAACATTTTTAACACTTTGTGATCCATGGCGTTTCTCTAATCTTCATAGAGTTTTAATTCCTTCTTTATTTTTGTTTGCCTTGCTTATTTTCTGCTCTGCAGCATCCTAGACCTGAGTAATTATCTTCTAGTATTCATCCTATCAGTTTTCTTGATTTCTTCATCTTCTTTCTGTACATGGATTAATTACACTGAGATTTATTATTTAATATTGAAAACCTAGTAAAATTCCAAGATTAAAATTCTATTTATTTCTACTCTTTTATCTGCAGATGACATTCCTATAGTGGCTGATGTCCACGAAGCTATCCAGGCAAGCTTTTGTTTTCTAGTGGTAGCCTTGTTCCTTCTGTCTTACTTCTACCTGGATAACTCTTTACATATGACGGCATCCATATTTGTTGCAACTGGATGTATACTTTTATTCAATTAATATTGGATAATAATTTGGCAAAGTTTATCCAAATTCATCCTGATTATTTGCTGCTTTCACGATGAGGTGTTTGTGTATTTCGTGATCTTTACTAAGCAAATGATAATAACCATCTTATGACTTTTTGGGGATGATAAGAGTGAATTGCATGTTTCTTTACGTAAGATGAAGTCTCGATGAATTGAATAGGGGAAAGAGGAGGGCCAAAATAAAAAAATTGTGATTTATGTTGACAAGGAAATGCATTGATGTGAAAACTTCACTGGATTAGTTGTGTACCTCAGGAGGAGCATTTTTGCTTGTATACCTGTATGACTAAGTCTATGCATCTATTTGTGTAAAATGAGGAAAAAAAGAGCTGTGACCAATGTTGTACTTCAATAGTAGGAAATCTTGATTTTGGACTTGTGCAATATCCACCATTAGAAATTCTACAGTATTCTAGATCGATACAATTGAGGAAATAGTCCTAACAAGTCTAAAATCATTAAATTCCAGATCTGGCCCTCTACAGGAAATGCTGTAGAGTTATATGAGTGCCACATGCCCTATGTTTTACATTATTAACTATACATTATTTGATTTTTTTTTTTTTTTGCCTTTACATTACTATATTTGTAACGTAAAATGCTTAATATAATGGTTAATATGATGTACATCTATATTTGGGTTGATTTTCACGGGCTTTTTGGGTTATTAGGGGTTTTCTATTATGGACAAGGTGTTCTCTTATATATATTCAGTGTACTTGGTTACTCCTTTTGATATATATAATATTTTTACTTATCAAAAAAAATATTATGTACATCTAACATTTTTTATATATGTACAATATGATCAGGGATTACTATACTGCAAGTTTTTCAAGTGGAATGATAGTAATGAAGAGAATGAGCACCAACTTCGAGAAAGAAACAATGAACTATTACAGAGGAGAAAGAGTTCGAGAAGAAATTTGACGATATCGAGAAGAGGGAGATTGAGCTCTGTAAGAGAGCGGCTGAGATATTGGAGTAACAAGTTGAAATAAGGCGTTCACGCACACTACTCCGACTATATTGGGCTTTTGTAGTTGTTGTGTCATGTTACTTAGTAGTATTTAAATGATTGAAACTTTTTATGGAACAGCTTTTATATGTTGGAATCATGGATGCTTGATCAAGCGGAACTCATATGAGATAAAACACCTGTTTTTTCACAACATATCATGGATGCTTGAGATAAAACACCTGGAACAACTTTTAAGTGATTTCAAACTTTTATATGTTGGAATCATGGATGCTTGATAAAGCGGAACTCATATGAGATTAAACACCTGTTTTTTCACAATATATCATGGATGCTCGAGATAAAACACCTGGAACAAACGTCAAATTGCAACATACAAAGAGTCTTATACCATCCAAAAATAACTACAAATAAAAATCTATCCATCCAAAAACACAAATATTTGTCTAATATAATATAGCTATTGGTTCCAATACACAATACACAATACACAAAAATGTGATATCAAAATAGCATTGGTTCCATGAATTACATTCAATACATAAACAATTTTATTTTCCCGCTGGTTGTGATCCATCCAACCCAAATAAATTTCTGCAAGTATTCACGACTCTTGTCCATATCTTGCTAGTAATCAAATAACAAAACATATCAGTCAACTTTTGCATTAATAAAATATAAACAAACATGTAATATTAAAAATATGCACCTATTTACGTTCTCCTTTATTGGTACTTTGTTCGTCTTCACTTTAAAAATACAAAAATGCTGAATACAACTGGAGGAGAAACCGTCGTGCAACCGTGTCTTAAGGAAACAGTTCGTTTAAGGAAACGGTTGGTTTCATTCCCAAGAAGCATCCCCACGAAGACCCCCACCCCTCAGCCCCTAGCCTAGACTTAGCCCCCCTCCAATGGCAAACTCCAACCGCTACAGCTACTCCCACTGATCACGCCTCCTCATTCGTGGCCACCAAACTCCTGAAGCTCTACAGTCTCCATCACCTTGATCAGCCTCTTTTACCTGGACTTCCAGACCATATTGCCCAGCTCTGCCTCTCCCTCGTCCACCCGTCCTCTCTCTACTATGTCTGTCGTTCATGGCGTCACCTTATCTCTATTTTTTTTTTTGTAAAAAGATAATTTATGATTCTAAACATCAAGCATACATCTTTTCCTATGTGTCTGAGCAGTTAGAGCACTAAGGCTCTTTCGAGGTGCAACAAAAGCAATCGATAAATACTCATTATTCTTTGGGATGATGTGGCCACCCTTTGGAAGTCCCTCAGAACTCTCAACATAGAGACATTCTAGCAGTTGACAAACGAAACAATACGTCTAACTAAGGAGAGGGAAAAAAAGACTAGGCATCATGTCAATGGTCCCCAATATTTCTCTCACTTCAGATGGTGCTCAAACAAAGATGCCATCTCAATAGCTGTCAAAGCAGTCTCGGAGCCCTTATTGCCAGATTTCCCACCAACTCGATTTAATGCCTGCTCCATGTTATCGCAAGTCAGAATGCCAAATGAGCATGGAACTCCGGAACTTAAACCTGCTGAAAGAACTCCAGATGCTGCCGAATTAGCAACAGCATCATAGTGGGAAGTATCACCTCTAATCACTGCTCCAATACATAAAACTGCATGATATTTTCCTGACTTCCCAAGCCTTTCTGCAGCAACACCAATTTCGAAACTACCAGGAACCCATACAACATCGATGTCTTTATCTTGGACAGAATAGTTCCTGAATGTAGCCAACGCTCCCTCTAAAAGTTGCTTTGTCACAATCTCGTTAAAGCGTGCTACAACCACGGCAAAGCGAAGACCCTGAGTTCTAGTGACAGATCCTGTCAGATATCGAAATGTGGACGTTTTTACAAAAGACGAGCGGTCATTCCTCTCAACGGAAACGCAAGGAACCGTTCCTTGCGCAGAAAAGGTAAAGGAGAGAGATTTTTACTTGTGAGTAGCAGCGCGTTGAAGTTGTAAGAAAGAACTGAAACTACCTATTCACCTTCCTTCCCTCCTTACCTATCATTGTATGCGCTTTTATCGTCGTCTTCCTCTTTCTCACAAACTGCTGAAAGTCAATCGGATGCCTTTGGCTTCTTTACCTTCGATCCAATTTCATCAAGTTGGCATCTCCTTCCACCGCCACCACCTGACCCATCGCTGCACGTTCTCCTTCACCACCCATCTTTCATATCACGCAACCTTCCTATCCAATCAGTCTCCGTCTCTGGCAACCAAATCCTTATCGCTGCCGCAACACATTTTTTTTTTCAAAAAATATTCACAACCTCTTACTATTTACTCATACTCCACACTCCACTTTTTTTTTAAATTTTTTTTATCAAATATTTTTATATGAATAGTGAATAAAAAATTTGAAATAGTTTAAAAAAAATAAAAAAATAAAATTTAAAAATATTAAAAAATATTAAAAAATGCGGAATGTGAAGTATGGGTGAATAGTAGGAGGTTGTATTGCAAAACTCTATTTTTTACTGGCCCTCTCTCACCCTCTCATCTTCAGCCCACTCTCCACAACATGGGCGCTTGGCCAACTTTTTCACCAAAGTTTTATTTTTCACCAACGGAACCAATTTGGTAGAGTTTTTCATTCCCCACGAAAAAAAATATAAAATGCCAACTTCGAAATATTTTTTTTCCACTTTCTTGGCAACCAGACAAGACATATGCAAAAAATAAATATAAAACAAGTAGGAAAAATAGGGTTTTGCTACATTCAGGCATAAATTGTGACTGCATGTGCACTTCGCTGACGTGTCAGTATTTATTTTATTAAAAAAAAAAGATAGAGATGGACGGATGGGGAAGAAGAAAGGGAAAACTCTAGACTTTTCTTTTTTGCCGAAATTTTTCCATTGAAATAGCAGTTTCCATG
The DNA here is from genome assembly GCA_029856935.1 of Cyclocarya paliurus. Taxonomy (NCBI): domain Eukaryota; kingdom Viridiplantae; phylum Streptophyta; class Magnoliopsida; order Fagales; family Juglandaceae; genus Cyclocarya; species Cyclocarya paliurus. Next base: position 17,601,798 of record CM056950.1, read on the forward strand.
TCTTGAGAGTAGAGTTCTCTCAAAAAATGCTTGAAAGTGAATCCCTCTCAAATATACTGTAGACTTTCTCTTCTTCTTCTTCCTTGGACACCAAGAAAAGCCTAAACTGAGGATTTTGTCCAAACCCAGAACGATTTCATATGAGAAAGGAGCTTAGGTTGGCGTCGAAGGAGGGAAAGGAGGCGGAACTAAACTTTGAGAAATTTGTTTCTTTCCTACGCGTACCATTTCAGCTCAACACCAAACGAATCGTTTTATTAAATACAGTAGAAGTCGTGCGCGAGGTTCTCACGACTTGTGCCTGTGTTTAGACTTTTTTAGAAAAATAAAGAGGTAGCATACTTATAAGAGTCTAGCCGATGGGAGATTCAGTGGAGAAGTAATAGATGCGGTTGGGTGGAGAAGAAAGCTTTGTATGGTGAACGTGGGAGGCAATGCTGCAAAAGAAGGGGCAATTTATGATGTGGAAGCACAGGAGTCCATCTTGTAAGAGAGAAAGATGAAAAGGGAGAGAAAGATGAAGAAATAAAGTGATAAAGTGGGTCCCAGTGTCAGCCGGTTACGCTAAGGTGGTATTTTTCGGTTGTACGTAGCATTTCTGGATGTGAGAGCAGCTACATCAAAGCAGCAACTACGACATATAACTAAGTGGCAAGCTCCACCATATGGGTTTTTTAAACTCAACGTGGATGAGGCTATCTTTGCGAATCAAAGAAAAGCTGGCGTTAGGGCTGTTCTGAGAGATAAAGATGGATTAATTTTGATGGCTGCCAGTAAAACAGAGTTAGAGGTGGATGAGGCAGCAACGATTGAGGCTATTGCTGTGTTGAGAGGGATTCAACTTTGTATTCCACTAGGCATTCTGAAGTTGATCATTGAAACTGATTGTCTTAGTGTAGTTCAGGAGTTGCAATCCCATGAGATCTCCTATGCTAGTGCTGGTCATTTGCTTGAGGATATCAAGCATTTATTTTTGCGTTTTCAGGAAGTTCAAGTGGCACATGTCAATCAGTTAGGGAATGGGGTAGCTCATTCTTTAGCAAGATATGCTTGGAACATTATGGATATTAATGTTTGGTGGGAGCAAATCCCTTCTTTTGTTCACTATTCTTTATGGTTTGATAACAATTGATGTATTGGTGTTTTAGTTGGAATGAAGTTTCTGTTTATCAAAAAAAAAAAAAAATCTTAAAATTGATATTCATTTTAACTTGAAAATTGATTTTTTTTTAGATTTGGTTAGTATTGATTTGTTGCTTGTAACAGTCGAGCAAGAAACTTCTTATTTGCGTTGACTCTGTCGGATAGACTATTCATTTAGGAAAATGATAGGTTAACCTCTTACTATCTATTTATTATTATTTTTATATATTTTTTAATTTTTAATTTTACTTAATAATTAAGGAAATGACTATTAGTAAAATTATATATATTTTTAATTTTTTTAATAATTAAAGATGTTAAAAAAATATTTTAAAAAAATGATAAAAAAAATTTAAAATTTAAAATAAATTATGAGTAGTAAATAGATAATAATAGAATAGTAACCCTCTCACTATCCATTTCATTTATAGCTCTAATTTCATTGTTAGTTTATATTTAATGACGGGTTCAAATAACCCACAGGTAGCATTTAATGCAAGAGTTAATTTATACAATCACCACTGTTCACACAACCTCTGCACGAAAGTTGACGTGGCTTTTTTATTTTTTATTTTATGAAAACGTGACTTTTTTCTTTTATTTTCTGAAACAGTAACTTCATTTCAATTCTCCCCCCCCCCCACCTCTGCGTTCTTTCTTCACGTCTCTCCCCTTCAGAAGAGTTCCCCCGTGTTCTCACATTCCCTCCACTCCCCAGCTCGTGTCCAGCATTCGGTCTCACCCTCTCCCTGTCTTGTGTAGCTAAATCACTCCAAAACTGTGTGGCTCCATCACTTCGGCACCGTGTAAGAAATATTCTCGGGTTTCACCATTTCTGTACGGCTTCTCCAGCTTCACCATTTCTGCACAGTTTCAGTCCTCCACTGGTATTGTATTTACCACTGCTGAGAGCCATCGAAAGCCACTGTATGTCGTCTTACAAGGGTAAGAAATTAAAGAAAAGGGTTTTTATTTTTCTCTTTTCGTTTCATTTCTCCATTTCTAGCATTACTCATTTTGTGTGTTTATGCATTTATAGATCTACGATTTGATGTTTGTTTAGCAGTGTTTTGTGGGGGTTTTTTTGGTTGTTGATGTTGTATGTATGCCACTGATTTTTTGGTTGTTGATAATATCTGAAATGAGCCGATTTGATGTTTGTTTGATCTGTGTTTTATGGGATTTTTGGGTTGTTGATGTTGTATGTATGCCACTGATTTTTTGGTTGTTGATAACATCTGAAATGAGCCGATTTGATGTCTGTTTGATCTGTGTTTTTGGAGTTTTTGGGTTGTTGATAACATCTGAAGATACCTATGGAGACACCATCAATATTGCAAGCAGTGGTCAACTGATTGTGAATGCTAAATATATGGCCCTTATTTTTTTCAGTAAAAATAAACTATCTTTAGAAGTTCAGGAAACAATTTGGTCCCATTAAGCCATCCTTATTGGTATGTATGAGGCTATATATGCTGTACAATAGTTTGTGTGAAACAAATTGGTCCACTAATGTTTAGTTGGATGGGGTTGTTTGTTGCCTTTGTGCAAGTAAATGAAGTACGGTCAGTAAATAATTTAGTTATTAGTTTGAACAAGCTTGCATGATTTCCTCCTAAAAAAGCTCTTAAAATTATGGCTTTTAAATGCCTATTTCTTAGTAATGTTATGTGGTTAGAATCTCACTTGCACATGCCCCCATCCCCCAATCCCATGTTACTATCACCATTATTAGTTAATTATTTCTTCCTCAAACAATAAATGCTTATATATACATGTATAGATTAATGGATATTTTTCTACAAAAAAATATATTTGGTGGTAGGAGGAATCGGGCATGGATACTGATGATGGCTGTAGGGGTTTAGAAAGTGAATTGTTTTTTATACTTGGCCTGCAGAATCTCACTTGCACATGCCCCCATCCCCCAATCCCACATTACTATCACCAGTATTAGTTAATTATTTCTTCCTCAAACAATAAATGCTTACATATACATGTATAGATTAATGGATTTTTTTTTCTTCAAAAAAATATATTTGGTGGTAGGACGAATCGGGCATGGATACTGATGATGGCTACAGGGCTTTAGAAAGTGAATTGTTTTTTATTATAAGGTCCATGGTTGCCTATACGGACTATATCTACACTCAAGACATTAGTGAACCATGATTTTGTGTTCTTTTTTCTCACTTTAGATGTGTGCAAGTTTCTTGCTATCTTCTGTGGAAAGAATTAGACAAGAGATTTAGATTTCATATGAAATTGGGATACTGCCATCCGATTTCTCTATTTTTTTTTCTTTAATGTGTATTATTATTCTATCGGCCTAATTACATAGTGCTCAAATGAAAAGACACAAAAGAAACTGCGTGTAGCTCATAAACAAGATATCACACTAATATAGGTAAACCAAAGGTAAGACTGACATGCAATTGCATGTAGCTACCTTGTGTTTGGTATAAAAAGATTAAATAGAATTTGCAAAATGGCTATAAACTTAATAACTAGAAAGTTGAGACATATGCAAAGTGCAATTTGGCCATAAAATCTTGTACAAATAACATAGTCATTTTGCAATTATGTACACCAACTAGAAGGTAATCTGCAAGATTAAAAAGGGGATTATTCCTAAACTATAGATGACAACATATCTTCCAGCTCAGAGTACAGATTATCAAAGTTAGGAAAATGTTCTAGATACTTGACTAACAACTGTGCCTTAACACACAGAAAACAAAGAAGAAAGAACAAGGATTCATATTAGATCTGATTGGATGCAAATTTTAAACAACTTGTTTAAAATACTGCACACATTGAGATTGAAAAGTCAAGGATCTAACCATTATAACTTTTTACAGACACTTCAAAGTAGTAGAACCTACAGAGATGGGTTAGTTCCTACCCATCTAAATGCAGATGGAAGATTATTTCCTGTTCCCAAGGGAACTGTAGCAATTGGTGGTGGATGAGATAATTTCAGGTCATAAACAACTCCAAGAAGCCAGCCAGTTGTTCCATCACCACCTGCAACCTAAAAGGCCCGCTATTCATGTCAGATTTATTAAATGTCAACAGCATACCAGGTTAGTGCGATAATACAATGCAAAATAAAAAAAGGTTAGATAAGGTAAACATAAACATAAAAAAGTATCAACCATTTTTAAACTTACAATTAATCTCAAGTGCTTCTCAATGTTCCCTGAGAACTTAATATCCACTAGGCTTGAGCTTTTCTAGGTTCACATAGATCTTGCGCAGCACCTTATCAGGAGCCTCATCTCCCAAATCAAAAACCTGAGTTGTCATTTCAAAGTCAACTCCCATGGCTAAAAAAAGATCATAACTAATTCAAGAGAGACTAAGGAACCTGATTTTCATTGAGAAGACTACGGAATGTAACAAGAAGATTCCCACCCAGCTGTCCGCCACTCTTGGAATTGATGAACACTATCACTGGACACACGGGCACATTGGGGGCAGTCACAATATCTGATTCAGGTTTTAGTATGTAAGTAGGAATTTGGAAATCCTCGGCCAAGAACGCAGTCTCGGAATTCGAATCCCCCATTACTACCTATAACTGCAGTATCATATCATTGCTGGTGATCAAGCTCAGGGAGTAATAAATAGCTAAAAAGATTCTCTGTATAAGAAACACAAGGAAGATCATGCATACTAACAACTTATTTGCTAATTAAAGAAACGCAAGGAACCAAATTTTTATTTCATTAAGTGACATGTCACAGACTCAAGTAGCTAAGTAACAATGAATATCAATAACAAACCATAACACCATTGACGGTCCTTTCGCAAAATCAGTTTTTTGGATGAATCTTTTGCAATAAAATTTTATTAATAAGAGAGAAACTGTTGTAAAAGTGATCCGTAAGGAGACCCCTAAAGAATTACATTAGATTAAGAGATCCACAAAATCATCAAAACAAAAATGAAAAAAAAAATAGTCCAACAATAGTACACCGTTTCTAGAGACTGAAAGAAACAATATTTGCTAAGATGAAATGTTCTTGCCTTAATTTTCTTTTGGCAATAGTGGAATCATTGAAACTAACATTATCATATACTTGATGACTAGTAACTAAAAAGAAAATTGTGTCAAATATGCAGACGAGCTCAACTCCAGATTAGCATACAATGAGATCATTAGAGAATTGTTTTAAACAGCCAAGAAGAGGCATATAATTTACCAAAATACCAATTAAAACACACATAAGATTTAGCTACAACTAAAAAAAGATATCTGGCATAAAATATTTTGGCAAATTGCTAACTATTTAATTGGAAATTATTTTACATTCAACACTTAACATAGTTCATTACAGAGAGCTTTTACCAAAACAAATGTAATTTACAAGGGATGTAACTTATGTTCTAAAGGGCTTTTTATTTGGAGTTTGGAAAATTGCTGACTGTTTAATTGGCAATCACTTTACATTCAACACTTACATAGTTCATAATGGAGACATTTTACCAAAAAATAAATGTAATTTACAATGGATGTAGGCTAATTTCTAAAGTGCTTTTTAATTGGAGTAAAAAAAATACTAGGGTTTTCAGTCGGGTTTTGCTTTTGTGCATTGTACCATAGAAATGATACATGGCCCTTAACATTGGAATTCAGAGCTTCCCAAAATTTGAAGAAAGGAAAGGGACACTGATACAGACTTGCAGTTTCCAGTAATAGTCAGTCCCATTAAAACGAATTGAAAAAAAAAACAGACCATTGACGAAGATTTCTTCCACTAAAGGGGGTGAGGGAGATGGGTCTTCAAATGTGGTGAATCGATTCAGCGGCTCGGGGCTGAATGCTGCGTCGAGTGAGAGGAGGAATTTTTCTAGGGTTCGATGAGGGCGTCGCGGCGAGAGGGAAAAGGCGTGAGAGAGCTCCATCACGTTCAAGAGGGAGAAGAGGGAGAGTTGAGAGATCTGAGGGAGATATGAGGGTGAGAGGTCTGGGGGAGAGGGAGAATGAGAGTGAGAGGACTGAGGGAGATGCTTGAGTGAGAAGAGGGAGAGTGAAGTAAGGGTCAGTTTGTCTAAGGAACGAAGCTAAACCTTGATGTGTACAGAACCGGGTTGGGCCACGTCAGGAGTGTGGCGTGCAGTTACTAAACCAGGGGATGAATAGAATTTGGGTTTTACTATTCATCCTCCCCACACTCCACACTCCACACTTTTTAATATTTTTTAATAATTTTTAAAAATTTTTTTTGAATTTATTTTTTTTAAACTATTTATAATTTTTTATTCACTATTCATATAAAAATATATTTGATAAAAAAAATTAAAAAAAAAATTAAAAAAAAGATGGAGTGTGGAGTGTGGTGTGAATAGTAGGAGGTTGAGTAGAATTTTTGATAGAATTTTTGTTAATGCAATGGGGTCTACACATGTCTATCTCTGTTCAACATGTGGAAAAGGTTTGAATAAAAAAACATTTATAGGAAAATTTCAACCCGTTTGATCATCCAAAGCGACACTATTTATTACTATGCCGCCTCGTTTTGTTACTGTTCATGTATTTATTTATTTTGACATCTTTGTTCAACCTGTGGAAAGGGTTTGAATAAAAAAAAAATTATAGGAAAATTTCAATCCGTTTGATCATCCAAGCAACACTATTTTCTTTGAGTAATACTACTATGTCGCCTTACTTTATCTACTCATTTTGACTGTTTATATATTTATTTATTTTTTAAATTTATTTTATTTTACTTACTGATTAAGAAAGTGACTATTAGTGTATTGATACATATTTTTTATGATTTTTTTAAAATATTTAAATATGTTAAAAAATATAAATAAATAAAAAGAAAAAATATATAAAGTTGGATTTGTACTGATGGGCACGCCACGCGGTCAAAGCTGATCAGCACACCAGCATTACTCATTTTCTTTCTTTATGTCTTCTTTCAAGGGAACATAAACCTTGAACAAGTGATCTGACACTCACTACAATAGATTTAGCCTATTGCTGTGGCAACATTTGCCGCAATTAGCATAAATAATTGCCATGAAAGAGCAATATTGGTAAAATACCACGGCCGTATGTTTGTAGATAAAAAAAATGCCAATTTAAGTATGAAATGCGGCAAAAGGGGAACTGGTCGAAAATGTACCCTTATTATGGCAACACTAGTCGTTGCTAATAGCAAAATAATTTGTCAAAAATACCTCTATCAATGCATTCAACATTGCCCAATAAACTAAATACCCGTAGTGATATGTTGCCATAAAAAATGTTTTGCATCAAGAATATTTCGCACTATTTCCTTTCTACTACAATTGCTAATTATAGCAATAGAATCTATTTTGATAAAAAGTTTTGCCAGAAATTATTTTTTTGGACGAGTTGATCTTCTCATGAAATCGAATTTACCGCAAAGATATATCATCAATGTTGTGATTTAACGACAGTTAATATCTGTTGAATGAATACTATTATTGACAATTATAAGTTGCAGATAAAGGCCAATTTTCGCAAATCATCATGATAAGAAATAGCTTATGGATCGAATGAATGCGCATTTTCCACAAATAGTTGGTATTGGAAAACAAATATTATGAGAATCGGCCTACTGAACATTCTTTATACATCTAGTGTGTGCATTGCTTCCCTATAATTAATGTGACCACCTACAACATCTTAGATGTTCAAGGATACTTTGTAGGTAAAAGAACACTGCAGCTCATAGGTAAATTGTTTGTTGGGTTGCTTTGTCCTCAACAATATTATTTATAATTACATATTAGTCACCTTTAATGCCCATATTTGCCACCTTTAATGTATTGCTACAAGGCCATCATTTTTTCAACTATTTTTTGTCCAACCTTTACAATTGTTATAATGAATCAATATGAAATTGATGGTCATATTGATTATCAGAAATAGACTATTCAAGCAACATAAAGGAAAAATGCACCTAGTAAATTCTATCAACTCCAAAAATAAGATACAGCACCAACTTACTTTCACAAATTTTATATATTACTTCTGTCATCATTAAGCATGTTCCACATGATAAAAGTTCAACTTTGCAAGCAACCAATATAAAATAACATAGCAAAACATAAAGCATTTCCCTGTATATGGAAATTTGTAGCTCATGGCCAACCGTGATCTGCTTTACTTGTCAAAAACAGTTGTGGTCTTGGCTCAGAAACACTTGACAATGATACTGCTTCTTATCTCTTTGTAACCAGCGTTGTGTCTTTAGCACTAGTCCCTTTCAATCCCCTTGCTACCTGCTGCATAAAAATATCAATCGAAGTGTTAACTATCACTATCATATTAACAATAAATTTCCAAACTAGTAGATTTGACAAACTCAAGTCTAATTTCTATCATCTCATCAATAACAAACTATCCTTAATGATAGTTTCTGGATCAATTAATTTAGTGATTCCTATGAAGGTATCAAAATAGATCATGAGAACAATAAAATAGAATACAGTCTCAACATTTTCAGTCTACATATCCAACTACCAATCTTACGATGTGTCACACAATTCACATACAAATTTATCTATGTATATTTGAGGACATAAATCAGATTATATCAAATGACAAATGTAATTGAATTCACTGACCAAGCATGATAGGAGTAATATGCACCTGTCAATATGCATGGACTGGCCAAGTCTTCCAAACACTTCCAACCAAGCCACATCCTAAGTTGTTCAACAAAAGTTTCTTCAATACCATCATCCCCATCAACTGGCTGCTCAACCTTACAAAAAAGTTCAAAAAATCAAAACAATGGATGATTTCATGTACCCAAGATGCCTAGGCATCAATGAGAGTCTCTTGATGAGACTCCCTCTAACGGTCCAGATCAGACATGCTAGTGTTCATCAATCTCTCATAGTCTTTAAATTGATTCTTGAATTCTAGTAAATTAGCTCTCACTGCCTCTAACTGACTCTTGTACAAATTTGCATCATTTTTTATCTTCTTGTTCTCTTCAACAATGTGTTGATAATCCCTATTGTTGCGCAATGAAGGAAATGGTTCAGGTATTACACTGTGGCCTAGTCCTGTTGCATAACCTGATCGATATCCTAAAACCTCATTGAACGCTGCATTACTAGCTTCATCTCTATTCCCTGCATCAATCTCAGACTCATCCAACCGCTCAAGCATCAGAATCTATATCCATGGATAATGCATCACCATTATGTAATCTTTAAGAAATAGCTTTTTTCTTCTTAACATCAAAAGCTCCAACCACTTACGTAATTTTGTTCTGCTGTGTCGGTGATAAATCTACCTTTCTTTCTTGACCAATGCACTTCTTTATAAAAAGTTATCAAGTTCGGGACTTGTTCATTCTTTATCATCAAAGAATTTGTTAGGTACTCCAATCACATATGCAAGAAATAACTCAGCAAAAATAATAATGAATGTACTAAATACATCTTGCCATTTCCTCCATAATCCTAACAAAAGGCTTTCTTCCACTACTATTGTTAACCCGTTGTTTTTGACTATTTTTTTTATTTCGCTTTGACATTTTCTGTGATTAAATTTTCAAACATTACTAACTCATTCTATAAAATGATCCCTACTGCACTAGTAATAAAAAAAATAACAAAGCATATGTATCACCTGCAGGTAGAACTTAAAAAGCACAGTAGCATTTATCTTGAAGCCTTCACTTGACCACATTTCACATAAGTGTTTCCATACGGGTTTCTCCACCCAGGTTGTTCTACCAGAAAGTGCCAATTCGTGCATTGCATACCCCAGGTATTGCTTGCGTAAGAGGTAGTGGAATGCATTGTATTTTCGAGCAAGTGCGTTTGTCATACACTCACGATGGGAACTTTGTTTCCAATCTAATATAAAGTCAGCCTATAAAAAAATAGAGGTTGTTAAGATTGCATTTTTTTTTTTCGTTTGCAGTAGTAAAAAGGTTTCAATCTAACTAAGTTATAAAATGTCTTACCCAATGAGTTTATCTTTCTCCTCTTTATCTACTACTTTCCAGCTTGCATGTCGCATATTTGCATGAAGTCTCACAATCGTTGTCACTCGTTTAGAAAATATGTTGTAATTCTCACACGATGGACCTCTTTATCCATCCTTAATGTTCAAAGGTATCTTCCCAAACTTACGAATCCGTTCAAATAACGTGTCTTTTGTTGGTCCCCAACCACTTTTTCGAGTAGGCAAATCTGTAGAATCTGCACCCAATATCATAAAGTCTGTTAGGCCTGTATCGACCAAGTGAATCAGTGGAATAAACATGCAAGATTGGAATTTATAAGTATCAATCTTTCAGCTTACGTTCATTAGTATTAGTCCTATGTGCCTCATTAGCTTCTTCCCTGGCTTCCTCTACAATCACATTTGGTGGTTGAGTTGAACCATTTGATGATGTGTCATGTTCCGTATCTCCTACATCACGCAATAATGAAGGCCCATGACGTAACCTTGAGACTTTAGCACCAAAAAAATCCCCACAATGTCCACCTCGTACTCTTCCTCTAACCCATCTCACCATTGTCAGTACGTGTAATAGTAGTCCTACTAAATAATAAGTAGGTAAACGAGTTATCTATTTTATTCCCCTATTTTCATGACCAAGTGCAGTGTACCACCCAACAACTGAGTTAACACAACAAAGATGCATGGATAAAATTCCCTTGTGTCTTGTGCCTAAAACATATATGTATCTTGGATCATCTACTATAAGGCACATGTGCAAATACTCGAAAATCTAACCAACCCACGTGGACATTAGAGGAAGTTCCAGCATAGTATCATTCGAACATATTTTGTATAAAACTATCAACATGGACATATCCCACTAATTACAAACTGCTACAACTAATCAAACTTTATTTAAAATCCAGACTAAAAGTTACTGGAAAATATACTTCCATTTGATGTTGCACACGAGTTAAGTCATTGATCAACTTTTAAGAGACTCGTAATTGCATGGGTGAGTAGGGAAAAAAAATATAAACACTACCATCAATTAAAAAAGGGAATACAAGTAGCTAGGCCAAATAGATAAAAAAAAAAAAAAAAAAAAAAAACTAAAATTTACCATACATGATGTTGGAAACATGCATTACCTGCATGCAAGATAAATTAAATAAAACAGAATTTAAATTGACAAAAAATGGTGTTTTTACCTACCAAAATGTGGCAAACATGTTAGCTAAAAAACAGGGAAAAAAATTTAGATTTGTGGTTTGGAAGAGGCTCCATCAAGAGGACAGTGAAATACACCCATTACTCCATCTTGCATAAACTATTATTTTAGGGTCCCGCAAAGCCACCTAAACTATAATGGAGAGTAGCATCTCCCTTTTAGTTTGGATGAAGAATTTATATTATTAATACATTACCATCAGAAAGGTAAGAAACATGTAGAAAAAAAAAGATCCTTGAGAGAGGGAATGAGAGCAGAGAGAGATACCAAACCCCAGGCTCTTCGTGGGAAACTTGGTGTAGTGTGATTCCTTTCTTTGCAAGAAGCCCACACTAGAAATCAGTTTTCAAATCTACTGGAATTTTTGAGGATCTTTGGCTTGCAAGTTATCTAAGCCTTCTCGTTCCCAGAGTACTCCCTCCACTCTTATCTTTTTACCTACCAATTGCACTGGTACTCTCTGCCTCTTTTGTGACATAAAAACTAACTGGGTGGTCAACTTAACCACTGTATGGGCTCTTTGATAGACAGTCAGTTGTGATTTGACATTTCAAATTCAAGATAAAAACTCTACATAGTTAACATGTAAGCCCATATATATCCTGCCCTTTTTTTTGTGTCTTTCTCGCCCCCAAATGCTTTTCTAGATCTATCACCTATGGCCACTGCCTTAACTTAATATATACGTGCATGTCTTTTTTTTCTTTGTTTTTTTACAAGTAGTTGTCAACACTTATTAATGTTGTTACAAACTATATACATGCAATGGACGATAGAAGTATAAAATCAATAATTATGTCAACCTTTGCAAATGAGTTAATTTGCATATCCGGATAATTTTAAAGTACATAAAAGTGTTACTTTGAATATCCATCTAAACCCCCCTCATCTCTAGGCGTGGTAACATCAGAAAATTATAGGACAATTATTTAGTTTATTTTTTTTATTAACAGCAGAAATATGAGGACAAATTCATAGACATTTTTTTGCACAAATTTCTAATGGAGACTTATAAAGTATTCAAACACCAAGCAATGCCCCACACTCAACAAACCGATCACTCCATATTTGTTAATTTATATGGAAGACGACAACAACATGGATTTATCATTTCATTGGGATTGCATATATATATATTTATATGTAATCAGTGGGGCCTTTGAATTGAATTATTGCATCTTAAGCCTTTAAATATATTTAAACCCAGCAAATTATTACTGAACTAACCAAAACCATTCTTTAGTCAATTGGCTTTTTATTAGTGTGATTGGCTTGTTATCACATACCCAATGTTAATGCATTACATCGCATGGTTTTGTATATTGATATTGGATGTTCAACAATTCTGATCAATACCAACCCATTTCATTATTGGTATTCATAGGAGGCATGCATATGTAAAGGGAGAGTAGTAACCTGCTGTTGTTAGAGGATTTTATGATTTTTGAAGTCCTATTGACCTGTCAAACCATCTTAATTCTATGAGTTTATCATCAACTTTGAAGGAACCTAAATAACATAGCCAATAGAAATAAGAGATTATGCATTAGTAGCTAGCTACCACCACTCAAAGGCTACTATTACTTAATAGGACAGAGTTTTGCAGGATCAAGAAAATAGTTCAGGCTTCTCATTCACACCCTGGAACATAAAAAGCTTAATAAAACTCCAACACATGAATTTTGAAATTATTTGGCTACCACAACAGTCTTCATCTGCATATAAGACCCAATGCTTGAATCATTATGTAGATTCATGCATAATCTATTGCATCAACTATTAATATATGTATTATAACATATATTCCAGGTATATGTTATAATATTTGTATAGAAAGACCTATATATCAAGAGCAAAATGGCCAAGGTTTCAATAGTTGTATATATGTCAGTGAATTAGTGGAAAAATACCAGACCATACCTTCATATAAGCTTCCCTAGTTGATGTCTATTTGTTTTTTGCAAGACTCATTAAATCCAGCTTATATGGTTGATATGATCGTCATGTTCATTCTACCAATCTGTTAGGGATCTCGGTCAAGTCTCTAAACACTATGATCACCATGTCTAGGATCTCCTTGAGATGACTGAATGCCCGTTCCTCTCTTGCTTGATTCTCGAACAAAGGTGGCAAATGTGACAACCTTGGTAAGGTAAGGTTATGTGTTTAGGCTAGGATGAATGTATGGAATGTTGGAAAAGGTTGATGAAGTGTATGGATTGCTAGGGTTGGAAGTAGTGTACGACACTAATGTGGATTAGAGTTGGCGCCACGTGGGTTTAGGTTTAGGGTTTGGAAGATGGGTGATAGGGTTTAGGAATTAGGGTTTGGAGGTGGGAGGCTAGGGTTGGCCAAATGGTAATTGAGTGATTTTAGGAAAGTTTCCTAAAATCTTGGAGTCCAATTTGGATAGTGGTGGCCGACTATGTGGTGTGATGTAGTCAACTAGGATTTCAAAATTATGGAAACACTAATATGGAAAGAATGAGGGTCAACTAGGGTTAATTCAAATAAGGCAAGAGTGGCCGAATTTGAATTGGAATGGATATGGTAAGTATATCTCGGCTAGGGCTAAGTGGATGGAAGAAACAATTTATAGAAGGTTTGACAAACACTAGGGCTAGCCGAAAATATGGTTGGATGGATTGAAAGACAATGTAATGAAGAACACCAAGAACACAATGATGAACACTCAAGAACAAAGTAAGAATACTTATGAACTTTAATGAACAAAAGATAACAATTCAACAATTGATTCACGTATTGCACAAGAGTTGAATAAACCTCATATATTGATCAAATGATAAAACAAAGATAGTCACAACTTGGATTTACGAATTGCACAAAGTTGCAAGAACAAGATAATTGAATCACACATATTCAATGAATTGCAAGGTGTGATCCTCTCTTTGGGATTCAAGAATTTCACCCAAAAAGTCCAAGTGCAAAGGCACCGTTTATGATCTCTCAAAAAATTGTCCTCACTCTAGGAAATTTGCCAAAAGATTCTAAAGCAAATGGAAGTTGTCCTATTTATAAGTAAAACAATTTGGAAACCATAATAGATCCCTTGGAAATAAATAAAATAAAATAAATAAAGATAGTGGTATGGATCACATGGTCGTGGCATGCATGAGTCCATGGTGGTCTTCGATTTGGTCCATGGTTAGGTGGCACGGTATGGCTTGTTGTTGGGCATGGCATGGTGCCATGCAAGGGCTGACAGGTGGGCATGGCCAGGTGCCATGTTCAGCCTGCTGATAGTTAGCCATATGTGCTTGCTACAAAGCATGAGCTGGAGCCATGTGCTGGATGGCATGCCTGGTGGGCATGCCACTGACCTACTCGGCAACACACGGGCTAGAGCCATGCGCTGGATGGCATGCCACTAGCCTGCTTTGCAAGGCATAGGCTAGGGTCGTGCGCTGGATGGCATGCTTGGAAGGCATGCCACTAACCTTGCTGGCGTGCGGTCTGGGGCCTTGGCCATGTGCGTGCGCATGGCCCGGTTGGGCATGCGCATGGGCTTGCCATGCATGGGCGTGCGCAAGGCCCTGCAGCTAAGGTGGATGCGCATGCCCTTGTGCGTTGTGCTGCATACGGCCACTAACCTCGCTGGGCCCGTGGCCTGGCCATGCGCATTGCCTACATGCTGGGCGCCCCGTGCGTGTCAAAGCACGGGCCAAGGCATGCATGTGGCCTGTCCGTGGGCATGCTGTGCACCCTTGTGTGACAAGGCACGGGCTAAGGCATGTCCAAGGAGCATGTCCCCGACATAGCTAGGATTTGGGCGGCACTTCTAGAGGCAACTTTACGTAGAGGTCTAACACAATCACCCATGGGCAACTGCGTCAAAGTAAGATTAAAACAATGCATGCATACATATATGATGCATGACATGTTTAATCAAGATAACAACAAGCACACTCCTTCTCTTATTATTGGCATGCGAGATTGACTCGAGGATGTCTATCAATTTTTTACCTAACACATAACATAAAAGATATGTATCTAAGAGTGTAATTATACTAGCCATCTCGTGTTCTCTTGTATTTACATTAAAAAAGTCAATAGATGTTCAGTAAAATAGAATCAATAATATCTTGCACTTGCCCATACCATCATTTGAATCAGGGGTTGTATCATCGTCAAGATGATGGTCTTCCTCACTGCCACCACTATTGGCATCTGCATTGTCAATTCTGAACTCATCATCACAGCCATCATCCTCAAGAAAGGCCTCTTGGTCAATTTGTTCAAATGTTTGATGTTTTAATATGGTCGAAGGGTCAATCAGCAAAGGTTCTTCATCCATTCTATGCAATGGATTCATCAAGTCTGGGTCATTGCACCCTCCATTCGATATGTTTTTTATATTAGTTTCATCTTCCTGATAAGCATCACTGTCAGTGGATTCCACATCGTCATCACTCTTAACCGACTGAACTAAAGGAATGTTGTATACATTTCTATTAGTTATCTTATGAACCACATACTAGCGAGTAGCAAAGGGCTCATCTTTATACCAAGTCTGAGATGTATTTAGACTCGTCAAGTGGTCGCCAACACGTATCTCTCTTTTCTTATCACCAACGTCCCACCAATCACATTGAAATAAATATACCTTATGCCAACCCATATAACGCAATTCTAAAATATCATTCAACACTCCATTGAAGTAATTTGGCTTTGATTGATGTTCTCCATAGACTACCACACGACTATTTTGCGTTCGATGATGTATCTCACGATCCTTTGTATGAAACCTAATTCCATTCATTATACACCCAGCGTACGATGCAACCCACTTGTCAGGACCACATGCGAGTGCATATATTTCATTCGCAACACCGGCTCGAATCCTTGTATGCAACTCTCGAACTTAATATGTAAGTCAAGAACAACTACAATTAGAAAGGATATAGGGATGTTTATTCACTCGTAATGGAATTTACTTATTACGCTCACAAAGCTATAAACATAGTGCATAGTTATGCAAGCTACAAAATGCTCGACAAGGAAAAATATGTACGTGTTTCCTGAACCACTCGGGAAATTGAGCCTGGTGTCTATGCTTAATGTTAGTTGAATGTTCACTTTTGATCTTGTTATAATGCTCACTACAAAAACAAAGTATTATTTTCTGAACTAGAAAATGGGTTGATCAAATAGTTCAGTAACTACAAAGATGAATTACTTACTCTAGGTAATGCACGATCTCGTCACAATTATTAAGCACATACCAGTGAGCCCTTGAAAAGAGTGTTTCTTGCATCATGTGAGTGTAAGATGACCCTAGTGGACGCACCTTTTGTGAGAAGACCAAGAAAATCCCCTCATTAGATGGTTCTGGGATGTCTGAGTTTCTTTCAACACGATGATATTTGGTCTCAATGTCATTTAGATATATTGTGCAAAACGTCAAGCACTCAACATGAATATAGGCTTGAGCAAGTGAGCCCTCAGGGCGTTCTTTGTTCTGAATGTAAAGCTTAAACTTCCCTAGGTACCTCTCAAAAGGGTACATCCATCTGTATTGCACTGGTCCTGCAAAAAATGTCTCGTCTGGTAAATGAATTGCGAGGTGCACCATTATATCAAAAAATGCTGTTGGGAATATCATCTCAAGTTTACAGAGGATGATAGATATATATGCCTGAAGCCGATGCAACAATTCCAGAGTCAATGTTCGTGCACACAGTTCTTTGAAAAAAGTACTTAACTCAGTCAAAGCTAGGTGGATGTCGGGCCTTAGGTAACCACCAATCACGACTAGAAGCAACCTTTGCAAGAAAATATGACAATCATGACTTTTCATTTCTTAAAATTTGCCTTCATTAATGTTCACACACCATGCAATATTTGAGGCAAAGTTGTTTGAAAATGTAACTTGTGACAACCACTCACAAAAAGATATTCTCTCATTACGATTTAGGGTGTAATATGCAAGACTCATCGAGTAACGATCACCATCATGCATTAAATGTAATTCTTTCCTCAATCCGAAATTGGCCAAATCCCTACATGTACTTGCGGTGTCCTTACTCTTTCCATCGATACTCAGCAATGTCCCTAATACTCTATCACAAATATTTTTCTCAATATGCATTAAGTCAAGGTTATGTCTCAATTCCAAATTTTGCCAATACGGAAGATAAAAAGAGATGCTCTTTTTTGTCCAATTTAATTCTTGTGGTGCCCGTTTCCTCTTCCATGAACCTTTGCCAAATTTCACGTTAGAGACCATGTGCAATTGTTCAAGTGTAGCATGGGCTGAAAGTTTAGCTAGTTGAACACGATATTATTATTCTTTACCGTCAAAAGCACGCTTTTTCTTTCTCCAATGGTGGTTTGGCACCAACCATCGACGGTGGCCAATATAACAATGTTTACGCCTATATACCAACTACATAGAATCAGTATCTGAATTACAAGTAGGATATGCCATCTTTCCCTTCGTGCTCCACCCAAAAAGATTGGCATATGTAAGGAAGTCATTGATGGTTTAGAGTAGTGCTGCATGTAATTGAAAAATCTGTGAACTGAATGCATCATATGTCTCAATATCATCTTCCCATAATTCTTTCAACTCATTAACTAACGGATGAAGAAAGACATCAATATCATTTTCGGGTGATTTAGGACTAGGGATTAGACATGTCATCATAAAGTATAGGTCTTTCATGCAAGACCAAGGGGGCAAATTGTAAGGCAGCAGTATTACTGGCCATATCCTGTAAGGTTTGCTCATGTTATTGAAAGGGTTAAACTCATCACTTGCAAGACCAAGCTGCACATTACAAGCATCTTTGGCGAACCAATCATGTTTGTTATCAAAGGATTTCCAAACCCTAGAATCTACCGGATACCTCATACAACTTGGATCATCGATACGTTCTTCTTTATTCCATCGCATGGCTTGTGTTGTCTTCTTTGACATATAAAAGCATTGCAACCTTGTCTACAAAGGAAAATAATGCATAACTTTTTGAGGTACTCATTGATTGGCTATCCTTGAGACCCACCTAGATGCGTTGCATTTATGGCACTCATCTTTTTCAACATTTTCCTTCTAAAACAAGACACACAATCATTTGGACATACATGTATCTTGGTGTAACTAAATCTCAATCCACGCTCTAAGCGACTAGCATCGTTATAGTCTTCAGGCAAGAAAGTATTTGGGAATGCATCTTTCAGTAGCTTTATCACTATGTTAAAGGACTTCACGTTCCAACCCCAAACTGTCTTGATGTGGAGCAACTTCACCATAAATGGTAGCTTCTAGAAGTTTGTACATGATGGATAGAGTGGATGTCGTGCATCCTCAAAACACTGTTCAAAGGTCTGGTGTCTTGGAGCATCAATATTGTGTTGTGCAGTACCATCTTCATTACCACCAGCATCGAAACCAGTTCCACTATCCATAAAGGATCCTACTCGGATGTCATCTAACATCTCATCTACCTCATCAATATAGTCACCGAGCTCGGGTCCTTCATCCTCATCGTGTGACTGCCTGGCATTGAAAGGGTCATCTTCTCCATGGAATATCCATCGACTATAATTAATATCAATCTCCCTCAATAACAGATGATCTTTCACCACATTAATTGGATGGAAAAAAATTGCCTTCGACAAGGGCACCTAATGGAATCACTCGTGGGAGAATGTAATTAAGCCATGGAGATGAATCGATTAACCCCCTCGGCATATTCATTGGACCTCAATCTATCTTCAATATGCATCCAATCTTTATCCATAGAAACCTTGGTACAAAAAATACAAGGATGGTAGGACTATATAAGAAAATAAGATAGACATATCGGAATGAGCATGAACCAATGGATAGGAGACAAAAGATCAATCGACATAATGGCTAAAGTGTAGGAAGTGAAATATTTTGTGCAAAGTAGTCAAAAATTGCAATAGTCTTGGTCAGGCCCCACTATAAATCATTATCTATGGGTAAGAATATCATCACATTTGGACATGTTTGGTCAAATGATTTTAAAGTCCGTAGATACTTTAATGTATGAAAACCATTATTTCCCTATAGTGAAAACGACCAAAAGTTGAGGTGAAAATGTCTTTTAAAGATGCAATTGCAAACCACATCCATAGATCACTATGTACTACAAGAGCAAAAATGAAATGCAAAAAACATATGCAACATTTTCTCGCGAAAATGTTGACATGCATGTAAATACTATAAGCATATAGGTGGAGGTGCCATGACTAGGAGAAAGGAGGAGGTACCTTTATCCCATAATGAATCTCTAAATGACACGAACAAACCAGAAGTTTTGAATAAGAAAGCATTACGCATGATGTAGATCTAAAGGTTGATAGTGATATGGACAGCATAACAATCTGTCGAGTAATTGTGGCTTGTGGAATTTACGTTGGGGTTAATTTATATTATCAATCTCACTCAGTTTCCTAGTTAGAGATAGGGGGATTCTTAGCCATATACTGCAATGGCCTCTGCAATGAGTGAGCAATTGATTTATTGAATTGCCATTGGAAGGAGCAGATTTTACTTTCTCATCATGGTAAATTGTTTTCAAGGTTGGATAGGTTTCTACTTTAGTCTTCTTGTGGGTCATTTTTTTGGATTGACTCAGACTTTATTGACACTAGATTGTGGGGTGGTCATCATCCCATCATGTTGGATTATGGTTGAATCGTGAGTGGAACAAGATACTTTAAATTTGAGAACATGTGTTATAAGAAAGAGGGTTTTGTGGAGAAGGTGAGAAGTTGGTGGAAACCAAAGCAATGGGTATTTTTCAGGTTCTCCAAATTTTGCATTGGCTGGGCAATTGGAATCTCTTAAGAAAGAACTGAGGAGATTGAGTAAAGAGGAGTTTGGGAACATATATTTCAGCAAGAGATGCCATTTGTTGGGACATTGTAAGGGTTGCCATCCTAAAGGTATTTGATGAGTTCATCTTCGTATATGAAGTTTTTGAAGAGTTTTAATGTGACTTTTATTGCTCATATTTAAAAAAGTCAGGGGTTGTGTAGTTGCATCATTTTAGGCCTATTGGTTCTATAATATGGAGTTTATAAAACTATTTATAAGATTCTGTCCAACAATTTCCACTGCCTCATGAGCGGATTATTTTACATTTAATAGATTGTTTAGCTAAAATGAACTAAGCATTTGATTATGCAGTAGATTATAGTATTTGGGTTACATTGATAATAGCGTAAATTTCTCTTAAATAGACTTAAAATGCACCTGGTTGTAACAAGAATAATGTGATCATATTGCACTTCATAATTAAGTTAAATGTTCCACCTTTGCCCTTATAGTGGTGAGCAATTGGGGCTATTAGCTACAGGGCATCTATGGCAGGTAAGATACCAATTGATTTGGGTATTTAGCAAACTCACTCGATGTAGAGCAAGAGGAGGTGATTTTGTGGTCTAAGGGGAGAATCGGTTAAGAGCAAGGCAAAAGGAAGGAGCATAAAGTCAAAAGCAGAGAAAAGGAAAGGACACTTTTCAGATTCATCCTAGAAGGAAAAGGAGAGGGCAGGCAAGGGTTTTTAGATCATTAAAAGCTTCTTATCAAGTTTAAGCTCTTTTGCATGACATTCATCAATTTGCATCAATGCCAAAATTGAACATTCACAATGAGTGAGTAGTGCTATAACTAAGCATGGTTGGTGATAGTTGGTATTGGAATGTGGTTTCTTTAGATTGAATTTTTTTTTTTTTTTTGTTATAATTCATCATCCTATGAAGTTACAAAGTAGTCTACATTAGAAGGAACAGGCATTAGATCATTAGAGTCCAACTTGTTGTTGACGATGGGGCACAATACAAGCTAAGGTCTACAATACTTGAATCAATTGTTCAAATGCTTATTCAAATTGTTTGTTATGCAACTTTATAAGTACATACTTTTGTTTTTAATTGGAGATTGGAATTTATTTTTTGGATTTCCATTATTACATGTCTCTTGATAGAGTTAGTACTTGAAGGTTCTAAGGAATTGAGATTTACTTAGAACACAATCCATGAAGAGTGACACCCGTAGCTTAGTTGTTTGGTAGTTTGCCTCTTAGACAAAAAAAAAAAAAAATCTAAGGAGTTTGACATTTTTTTGTTTCTACTCCAGTTAAATATTCTAGTAAACCAGAATTCTTATTTTCAGGAGTCCTCCAAGTCCATAGTTGAGGCAATAAAATTGATACTTCATCAACTAGAGTTAGAATCAAACGTAGATATGCTTACAGCTCACTCTTAGAAAAAGGATTGCAAAAATCCTTTCATACACTCTCTTTTGATGTAATCATAAAAAGGCCTTTAATAGATTTTACATAGAATTGCTTCTCTATTCATTTGTAAATATACCATCAAATTATAAGTAGTATTATCAAGATTGTTTTGATAATCTTTTGTTTCCGTGGAATACAATCATGGATTTATCCTTGATATAATCTGACACGTCTACACTTGGAAGAACACATTCGGAACCACATCACATGCATCCTTATATCAAGGCAAATATCATCAAGTACTACACCAAGTGTGAAACGAAGACAGCTTAGCCTAAGCTAGGCTAAAGGCCATAAAATAAAGAGGTTGCAACATCACAAGTTAACCTTAAGAATATTTCAAAAGATAGCTCAACCACCAACCTCGGTGAAGGAAGAATAAGAATGTAAAACTAGAAAGAGTCAAAAAACACCAAAGCAAATAAAAAACACTAAGTTATAAAGAAAAAAAAGCCATGGTTGTGATGTTTAACATATATTTGTTAAACTATGTCTCATATAAAATGATACTTGTTGCTGATAAAAAAAAAATTGGAATGTTAACTTACCTTTTTGGTCACCCTACTAGCTAGCTAGTTATGCGCATGCTTTTCCTATACCCAGATATATAAACTTAGATTTCCGGCAAGATTTTGTAATTATGAAAACAGAATAAAATAGAAAGTCTTAGTTCATTAGAACAAATAGAACGAAATTAATTTAAATGGCAATGGAGCAAATGAGATCCACACTAACAAATTTGCAAAGGTTTTTTTAGAGTTCCCAACCTAATATTCCACTAAATTATAAGAATGTTGCAGCTATCAACAAATTGAGCAACACTCAATTACAAGCCATTTGTGTATTTCATCTTAGTCAACATAGTCGAATCTATCATTCAAAACAACCCAACTGGTTGACAAAACATACACATATATTAAAGAGATCTAGAAGCTATAACTTTATGTATGGCAACATGGTGGAGGGAAGGAGGAACATTAAATTTTTCTTAATGGAAGCAACAAGTGAATATTAATGTTGTGAGGAACTTAATTAGCCGTATGATGTTTAAGAATAATTCCATATTTGAGCTTAGTGTAAGGTAAAGGTTGTCATCAAGCGTTGATAATCCCTAAATGTTGAAAGAGTTCTTTATTGCTTCACAATCTGTCATGTCCCAAACTTTTGCAGTGTAGAGTTTTCTCAACTATATAAAATGCCACTAGCAATTTTGATGTGATATAAATCTACCAAGAAATACCTCTTGTCCCCTCTTCATACATGTCAACAAAATGGAGATAAACAGAGAAATATAGCAAAATAGGTGTGGCAATGGAAAAAATGAAGGGCTTCGTACGTACCTGACCGTAGCTTCCAACTACTCCCCTTGCTAGCTCACGTGAAAGGCACCTCAAAGTGTTGATTTTTGTAAGATCAGTCAAAGGATGGGGAACTATCAGTGTGTATAGTTAGGGATAGAATCTCCTGATACCACCGCGTGTGAATCGACCAGAAAGAAGAAAATATGGAAACCACCAACAATCATCACTGTCAAAGACGATTCCGTATTTCATTGGTTTGAAAGAAGATTAATGCAATAAAGGGATTCTCGATCTGTGATAAGTAGGGGGATTCAACCACGAACGATGTGGGTTTCCCCCAAAATGGAAGTTTGCAATTAATTAGAAACTAATGAAAAGAGAGGGGAAAAGTCACGAGGGTATTAACAACCCTGTTATTTATATAACCAGCTATAACGACAATTTTTTTTCATCATAAAAAGATTGAGTCATCAATATAATGGGAACCACAGTAGCGGGAACTATATGTCATTATAACACTCCAGTAAACATGCCAAATATGACTTATAATGTCAAAATTAATTGGAACGAAATATTCTTGCAGAAAATAATACTTTTTATTGACAAAATAATCACTTGTTTCTAGAGGGGTGACTTTGGTGAATAAACCTATGTATTTAAGGCAAGTTATGATCTGCTAGAATAAAAAATGGTAGCTAAAGGCCAATTTTGTTGTAGTGACTCTATTCAAACATAACTCCAAGCTTAGGTTTAATTTGTAACCATGATATATATACTTGGGGGATTGTTGCATGGAAATGAAACACACGTGAACAGTGTAAAAACTAATCCCTTAGTGTTTCATTTTCGTGCCTTTGCTTAGCACGGAAGCTTATGGATTATTAGTGGGGAACATGTGCAAGGTATGCATCTAATTTTCCAAGCACAAAATGTGATAAATAATATAAAAATAAGTAGAATATTCTTTTCCTCAAGTTTGCTACAACCTACAATGAATTCTTTACTCGTATGAGATTAGTTTGGGTGACAGTAAAAAGGATAATCGGCCTCTTGATTTTTTGGAGAGACATTTATGACAACTCTCAGATTACAACAGTATGTAAGATGGTTTGATTTTGTCATTGACCCATAATGTTGATGTGGTTCAATGACATCCCATAACAGCGTTACGAGTCTCAAATTGAAGACCCTTGGAGCTTTTATGGGAATGTTGTTTGGTTTTATCAACCCACAACGCTATCATTGTAGGTTGACAAATTCCCATGGTAATGTCATGAGTCTAGGACATAAACTCGCATCGCTTTCGTGGGTTTCACAGATCCATTGACGTGGATCCCTCATTCTCACATTGTTGTGCATCTCATTTGGTTTGTTAAATTTGTTCCTTTGCTATCTTTTACTTGCACTGACTTCATGGTCGATCTAAAGATCGGGCTTGTATTGCTTTTCTGCACCATTGCACGAAGCTCAGCTAGTCATTTAGACTGCATTGAGAATAACTGTTAGCAAGTCAGAGCTCGTGGCTCCGTTCTTGTGCTTTATATTTCGTGGATTGGCCAAAGCCCGTGGGCCTTGCTCTTTCGCCAACGCATCTGGTTCTGCACCATTACATGAAGCTCGGCAGTCACTTGGTTGCGTTAAGAATAGCTATTAGCAGGTTAGAGATCGTGGCTCCATTCCTGTGCTTTATACTTCGTGGATTAATCATTATAGGTTGGCAGAGCTCGTGGGCCATACTCCTTCACCAACGCATCCGGTTCTGCACCATTACACGAAGCTCGGTATTCACTTGGCTGCATTGAGAAAAGCTGTTAGCAGGTCAGAGCTCGTGGCTCATTTTCTGTGCTTTATACTTCGTAGATTGGCCCTTATAGGTTGGTAAAGCCCATGGGCCCTGCTCCCTCACCAACACATCCGGTTCTACACCATTGCACGAAACTCTGCAGTCACTTGGCTGCGTTGAGAATAGTTATTAGTAGGTCAGAGTTCGTGGCTTCGTTCCTATGCTTTATACTTCGTGGATGGACCATTATAGGTTGGCAGAGCCCGTGGGCCTTGCTCCCTTGCCAATGCATCCGGTTTTGCACCATTGCACGAAGCTCGGCAGTCACTTGGCTACATTGAGAATAGTTGTTAGTAGATCAGAGCTCGTGGCTCCGTTCCTGTGCTTTATACTTCGTGGATTGGCCTTTATAGGTTGGCAAAGCCCGTGGGCCCTGGTCCCTTGCCAACGCATCCAGTTCTGCACCATTGCACGAAGCTCGACAGTTACTTGGCTGCTTTGAGAACAGCTGTTAGTAGATCAGAGCTCGTGGCTCCGTTCCTGTGCTTTATATTTCGTGGATTGGCCTTTATAGGTTGGCAGAGCCTGTGGGCCTTGCTCCCTCCCCAATGCATCCAGTTCTGCACCATTGCATGAAACTCGGTAGTCACTTGGCTGCGTTGAAAATAGCTGTTAGTAGGTTAGAGCTCGTGACTCCGTTCATGTGCTTTATACTTCGTGGATTAGTCCTTATAGGTTGGCAGAGCCCGTGGGCCCTGCTCCTTCGCCAACGCATCCAGTTCTACACCATTGCATGAAGCTTAGAGTCACTTGGTTGCATTGAGAATAGCTGTTAGCAGATCAGAGCTCGTGGCTCCGTTCATGTGCTTTATACTTAGTGGATTGACCCTTATAGGTTGGCAGAGCCCGTGGGCCCTGCTCCCTCGCCAACGCATCCTATTCTTCCTTTACACGAAATTTGGCAAGTCATGGAGTAGCCCTGTTTGTAAGGGACATAATGATACAACATTCAAAAATTAGTCCATAAGACTCTAATATATCACAACCTTACACTTTTTGAGCTTGGCTCTGGTTTTCTTTTTATACAAAATACTTCCTTAGGTGCTCGGCATTCCATGGGTGTGGCAACTCATGTCCCTTATAATCCTTAAGTCAATAAAAACCAGGTCTCCCGATTGCAGTTACTACATACGGCCCTTCCCATTTGGGGCCTACTTAGCCTTCATCCTGAGTTGTAACTCCTATTTGCTTTAGGACCATGTCTCCCACTTTGAAGTTGTGGAGTCGGACTTGTTTGTTAAAATACTGTTCGACCTTTCGTTTGTTGGTCGCTGTTCAGATTACTACTTCCACCCACCTTTCTTCCAAGAAGTCCAAGTTTTCTCTTAGTATCTCGTTATTACAATCGGGATCAAAATGTTGTATGCGATATGTGGGTACCGCCACTTCAGCTAGTATCATGGCTTCCGATCCATAGACAAGGGAAAAAGGAGTTTCTCCCGTAGGGGTCCTTATCGACGTTCGATAAGCCCATAGTATACTGGGAAGTTCCTTGACCCATTCCCCCTTCTGGCTTCCTAACTTCTTCTTCAAGATGTTGAGTATCATTTTGTTGGTTGCCTCTACTTGCCTGTTGGCTTGCAGATGTCCCAAGGAAGAGTACTTAGTCTTGATTTTGAGCTCCGAGCACCATTCTCGATAATGGGAGCAATTGAACTGTTGTCCATTGTCCAATACAAAGCTCTGAGGGATTTCAAAGTGGCAGATTATAGACTTCCAAAAGAAATTTGTAACTGCTCGGGCCTTAATTGTTGCCAAAGTTTCCGCTTCTACCCATTTCGTGAAATAGTCGACCGCCACCACAACAAATTTTACTCCTCCTTTGCCCTTTGGGAGGGGGCCAATAAGGTCAAGTCCCCATTACACGAAAGGTCACTGGGAGGTGACAAAAATGAGCTTTTAGTTGGGGGCAATGTGGAATAGGAGCTTTTTCTGGCATTTGAGACATTTTCTTGCGAATTCGTCGGCATCTTTGTGAGAGTTAGGCCAATAATACCGTGCTCGGATTGTTCGGATTGCTAGTGCCCTTCCACTAGCATGATTTTGGCAAACTCCTCCATGTATTTCTGCTAGGACGTATTGAGCTTGTTTGGACGAGATACACCTTAATAGTGGCTCATTATAACCTCTCTTGTATAGGACTCCTTCTACCAAAGTGAATCGAGCTGCTCGGTTCTTAACTTTTCGGGCCTCCTCCCGGTCGTCTGGAAGGACTCCCTCTTAGAGAAATTTTAGAATGTCAGTGGGCCATTCTAGGAGTTGTATTACCCCGATAGAAGATATTCGGATCCCTACCGTTGGTACGTCAATGGTCCGAATTATGACGTAGTCGGGAAGTGGTACTTCTTCCTGGCCTGAGGTAGCCTTAGCCAGCCGATTTGCTTCTTGATTTTCTCCCCTCGGGATTTGATGGACGGAAGAGTATTGAAAGAGATTTTACTTTTCTCCTACCCGTTGGAGATATCTTTTCAAATTTTCTCCTTTTGTAAGGAATTGTCCGGTTACTTGCCCCACCACTATCTGATAATCGGATTTTATTTCGACTTCAGTAGCTCCCAACAATCTGGCAACTGTCAGCCTTGACAAGAGTGCTTCACTCAGCTTCATTGTTGGTGACTTTGAACCCGAGCTTGAGTGCATAGTCAAGCTTTTCTCCCGAATCAGTTATTATATGTATTCCTACTCCTCCTCCAGTCTGGCAAGAAGAGCCGTCAACATAAACCTGCCAAGGCTTGCCTTGGGGCATGATGACTATGTCCTCTGGAAAGTTCGAGAATTCAGCTACAAAATCCGTCAATACCGCCCCTTAATTGCTGTCCATGGAAGGCATTCAATTTTGAACTTGCTTAGCTCGATTGCCCAATTAGTCATCCGACCGAATGTGTCTGGTTTTTGTAATATCTTTCTCAAAGGGACATCAGTCTGCACTTTTATTGGGTGAGCTTGAAAGTGAGGCCTTAATTGTCTGGCCTTGATTATTAATGCGAATGCTAGCATTTCTGTTCAGGGGTATCTGGCCTCTACTCCCGGAAAGGCTCTGCTTACATAATACATGAGCCATTAGATTCCTTCTTCTTCTCAAGTTAATACGGCAAACACTGCATTTGGCAATATGGCTAGGTAGGTAGTCAGATCTTCTCCTAGCGTGGTTTGACTGAGCAAGGGTGGATGGGTTAGATATTCTTTTAGCTTGCTGAAAGCCTTTCCGCATTCTTCATCCATTCTTGTGCTTTTCGCAGAACTTTGAAAAAAGGGTGGCACAGATAAGTTGATTTTGCAATGAAGTAGCTCAGAGCAACTACTCTCCCTACGAGTTTCTAGACCTCGTTGATTGTTCAGGGCAGAGGCATATCCATTATAACTTTAACCTTTTCGGGATTAGCTTTGATTCCAAGCTCAGAGACCATGAATCCCAAAAATTTGCCTAACTCGACTCCAAAAACACACTTCTGAGGGTTGAGCTTCATCTTGTATTTTCTAAGCACCACCAAAGCTTTGCGGAGATCATTAAGGTGTTGTTCTGATTTCTTGCTCTTAACTAAAAGATCATCTACATATACTTCTATGTTTCTTCCGATTTGATTTTTAAACATTCGGTTGACCAGACGTTGATATGTTGCTCCCGCATTTTTTAGACTTAATGGTATTGCTCGGTAGCAGTAAAGCCCTCGATCCATAATGAACACAGTTTTCTCCTCGTCATCTGGGCTCATTCTGATCTGATTATAATTGGAGTATGCATCTATAAAGCTAAGCAGGGTGTGCTTTGCTGTCGAGTCCACTCTCAAATCTATTCTTTGGAGGGAAAAGCTATCTTTGGGACAGGCTTTGTTTAAGTCAGTGAAATATATGCACATTCTCCACTTCCCGCTTGACCTTTTTACAACCACGACGTTGGAAAGCCATTCGGGATAATGAACCTCCCGAATGAAACTCGCGGCCAACAGGCAATCCACTTCTTCAGCAATGGCAGCATACTTTTTCACGTTGAAACTGCGACGCTTTTGTTTGATTCTTTTTGCCTCAGAATTCACACTGAGTCGATGTTCTATCATTGATTCATCGAGGCCTGGCATCTCTTCATGGCACCAGGTGAATACATCTCGGTGTAAAATAAGTAGTTACTTCATGGATTGACTTAATTCGCTTGACATTTTAGACCCCATTCGCACAATTCGTTCCGGTTCATCGGGATCCATTAGTATCAAAATTAACGGCTCATTAGACTCTGCCTGCCTTAGAGCCTTTTCATCCCTTACTTCCATATCTAGTGTTGTCAGAGCTGGCGGTGGAGGCAAGGTTGCTTCCCTGCGGTCCTCCTCGAGGGACACTCTTACTATCACCTTGGACTTCTTCTCCCGAGCGTAGCAATTCCTTGCAGTCTGTTGTTCGCCTCACATTTCCCCTATTCCTAACTGGGTTGGTAACTTCACCTTCATCCGATTCAATGATGGTCGTCCCAGAATCGCATTTTATGAGGAAGGGGCTTTTACTACCAAGAAATCTACCATAAGGGATGTTGTTTTAGGGGCGGTCCTAGTTAGTACTAACAAAGTGATAGCTCCGATCAGTTGGATTGTGTCCCCTGTAAAACCTTTGAGAGTGGTAGGTGCGAGTCGCAATCGATCAGGCGTGATTTCCATTTTAGTAAACTCCTCCCATAAGAGGACGTCGGCTGAGCTACCATTGTCAATGAGAACTATTCTCGTCCGATAGTTAGCAACTTGTGCCATTACTATCAGAGCATCATCGTGTGGGCGTGACAAGCTTTCTGCATCTTGTTCACTAAAAGTTATAAGATATTCTCCGGTCTGACCCCTGTTGTGGGGGAGCAGCTTGTAGGCCGAGAATACTTCCTCATACCTGGCCCTTCTTGCATGGGCCTTCCACGCTGAGGAGGTCATTCCCCCGGCATATCCTCCCGTTATGGTGCTGATTTCTCCTATAGGAGGTCATTCTCTGTTCATGTCTCTTTGGTGCGGGCTCTCTCTACGTGGGTTAGCGGTTCCCCTTCTGTTGGGGCCCTCTTCATTTTTCCAAGTTGGGTTTTGACCCCTGCGAGCTGGGCTTAACTTCTACGAACCAGCCCCTGGTTTCTCCGAACGGGGCTTCGGTTCTGGTCCCTTCGATAATAGGGACAGTAATCTCGTTATGGCTCATTCCTCTCATCTTCAGATTGGTCAGATAGAATCTCTGGGTCTCCAAACATTTTCTTCTTTGTGTAGCAATCTTGCTTATTGTGTCCGCGGCTTTTATGAAATGAACAATATTTAGGATGAGACGAATCTCGTCTTTGCTCTTCTCATTAATTCAGATTTTCCTCAGTTTCAACCGTTAGGTTAGAATGCACACGAGGACTAGGTTTCCTCTGCTAGGCCTGTTCTCATTTTCCTTTAATCTCGTAAGTCCTCTTTTTGTAGTCGCCTTGGCTCGAACCCTTTCGGTGGTCTGCAGTCTTTTTGTCTGCCCTCTCCAAGTCACTTTTCCTATGAGCGGTCAACTATCGAAGCGTGTCTTGCCCGTTTATGTAACCGTCTGTTTAGTCCATGAACTCCCTCAAAGTGGTAGGGGTCTTCCTGGTGATTTCCGTCATAAAGGGGTTTCAAGGCCAGATTCCTCTTAACAGGGTGGCCAAAGTGATCTTTTTGTCTTGGTCATCCATCTTCATCCGTTCAATGTTAAAGAAGGAAAGGTATGACTTAAAGCTCTTGTCATCCCTTTGTTTAACAGTCAAAAGGTAAGCCACTGGTCTCCTCCTCGTTCACCTAGCTAGGAACTGTGTTAGAAAATGACGTGCCAGGTTGTTGAAACTATCCACAGTTCCTGGTCATAGGGATCCAAACCATGTTCGTGCTACTCCCTTCAGCGTGAGGGGGAAAGCCCTCCATGCTACCTCACTAGGGAAGCCGTGGAGAGTCATGTGGGTTTTGAAAGTCTCCAGGTGTTCCAATGGATCTCCCAATCCGTTATACGTTTCCATTTGAGGGACTTTAAATTTTAGAGGTATAGGAACCGCCATAATTGCTGTGCTATATGGTAGTTCAGCATTGGAGAGCAACTGATCGACCGTGGAAGGCTGGCCTATTTGCTTGGCCACCTCTATTTGAATCTGCATGTTAACTCTTCATCATTCTTCATCTATTGCGATCACATTAGGTTGAGGACAATCTTCAGAATGATGACTTTGATGATCTGCCTCAGGTTCTTCATTATTTTTTCGTAAAGCAGCATTTTCTTGTCGGAGGGTCTCCATGTCCGCCATGAGTTTCTGTATAACTTCAGCTTGCTCATTGAACCTTGCTTCCATTACTTCAGACTATATTGCTTCACGCTGCGAATGCTAAAAGCAGGTCGTTGCCAGCATACGAAGGACACGCTAGTTACAGGACAACAGAGATCCCACAGATGGTGCCACTGTTGATGTCATGTTTCGCGGGCCTGAGTAACTTCATGCTGGTAGTGAACAAGCGATCACCTACACAACCACAAATGAGGGAGACCTTGGGGTCCATTGATCCTCTGATACTTAAGTTAGTAATTGTTGATGGAGATGATGAATAGTTGCTAAGACATGAGTATAAAATGACTAATGATAGATTTAGATTAGACTTGGTACCGTTATCTCTTATTATTCAGCTCGCTGCTAGTAGTTCTATATTTATGCTTACTGACTTGTTCTCCACGGTAGTGGAGTGTTGAATAGTAGTAAAAAATATGCTTGTGCTGTCTACTTGCCGAGCTATCCTCATGGCGTCAGTTCGCTAAGTTAGTGAGTACTCAGGGCAGCTGCACTTTGCTCGGGGCTTGGTTCGCATTTAATGCAGCATGGCTTTCACTCATGCCGCATTGAATGCGGCATGGTTTTTACCCTAGGCCGCATTGAATGCGGCACACCTTCTATCCTGGGTTCCTTCTTATCTCATTAATGCTGAGTGTAGTTCGCCGTGAATTCCCTTATCTGGTAATGAGTGCTACGTTCCTTCCCTCTCAAACCTCGCTCATATTCCCTACCTTGCTTCCTGAGAGTATTAGCATTGGTTTATATATATGCATATAGAAAATCATCTCTTTTACATATCCATTTTGTCATTCAAGCAAAACCTCCACATTGGCTTATGCATATTTAAGACAAAATAATAAAAAAATAATTATTATTATTTTATTACTATTATTTTTTTTTCTAAAATCAATTTTTTTATATATATTTTGCAATTAGCATCCACTACATACATTTGACATTAATAATACAAATGCAATAATAAAAAATATAATTTTTTTATATATTATATTAAAAATATAATAAAATAAAAAATATATATAATATATTATAATAATAAAATAAATGTGTAGGTGAATGTTTGTTGTATTGTTGAGGGAAGGAGAAGAGGAAAAGATTGTGAAAAAGAAAGTGGAAGGAGAGAGAAATAATGATTAAAAATATGTTTTATAGACTGAATAGTTACTATCCAAATTTGGATAAGAACTGTTCATAGCTAGCTATTTATATGCATATGCATAAGCCAATGTAGATGATTTTAGGGTATATTATGCAAATATGACTTTATATATGTATATGCATAGACCAATGTGGATGCTCTGAGGTGATAATGACCCTACTTGGGTACCACACCCAATCTTTGGTCCAGGCGCTACTATCTGGCCCAGGCTTATGCCACGTAACTGGGCCCTATGCCAGCCCATATTCCTGGCTTGGTTCAACCTAGACCTCAAATGTGGGTTGTAACCTGTGCGCTGCCCTTAATCTAATATTAGGAATTTGTCTCATATCTGGATTGTAACTTGGGCCTTGCCCTTGATCTAATATAAGGGATTTTCTCCCTTCACATATTCATTATCATATTACTCGTCATTTTCATGTCATCCTCCAACATGGTATTAAATGATTGAAAAATTATTTATTATCTTTTACTTATCTTTTGATCAACTAATATCGTGTAAGAGAATGGCGAGAGAATGATAATTAAGTATACGATAAATAAAATTGTTATTGATGGGATCTTTACATATTCTATCATTTATGTGGACCTTCCTTGCAAATGATATTAAAGTGCAAAAAAGGAAAAAATAAAAGAAAGAATTCTAATTTTCCTAATTGATAGTTCCCCTGAAAAAATTTGTGGTAGAGGATAGGCCTCAATATCTCTAGGCTTGGATGTGCCTTTTGAAAAGGGACCAGTTGAGCTGGGCCATCTTCAGATACTTGAATTTATCCACACATCTTTATCCCAATTAAATTCTTTGAATAATTCACAAAAATTTGTAGGCAATATGTAGTGAAATATTCTACACAACCTCCCCACTATAGCACAACCTTTGCACACCTGATGTGGCGAATCGGTTTGGTCAATCACGTCACGGTTCGCATCCTCCCCTCCCTCACTCGATGAG
Organism: Cyclocarya paliurus; assembly: GCA_029856935.1. NCBI lineage: Eukaryota > Viridiplantae > Streptophyta > Magnoliopsida > Fagales > Juglandaceae > Cyclocarya > Cyclocarya paliurus. The sequence continues at coordinate 17,634,970 of CM056950.1, forward strand.
ACTTCTCCCCCTCCTCAATTCCCTTTCTCCCTCCCGAAAGCCAATTTGTTTCTCCCCCTCCCTCACATCCCTTTCTCCCTCCCAAAAGCCAGATATGTTTCTCCCCCTCCCTCACATCCTTATCTTCCCCTCCCGAAGGCCCTCACCTGAGTCACCTTCTTCCAACGTCGTCACCCCAGTGAAAACCCTCCCACATCGTCGCCCCTTGCAAACCGTCACCCCCATTTTCTTTCCCTCCTGAAAGCCCAGCGAACACCACCTCACACTGAGATCCCCTAGCCCTAGTATTCTCTCAGCCCTGAAAGGCTAGAAGAAAAAATTTTCATCCTCACCCAAACAGTCTCTCACCCATGAAACCCTAGAAAAAATTTGAACCCTCACCCCAGCCCAAGGAGAACCCCCTTCAGAGCTTCGAGCCCCTCCTTCACCCTTTTCAATGACTGATGCCTCCCTCTTTCGTTGTCTCCACCGTGGCATTGCTTCGTTTCTGTTCAACTCGCTTGCAGGGTAAGAACTCCATGCCACCTTTCTATCTTTGAAAGTGTTGTATGCTTTTATAGGTTGTGTTTGTGATGGTTTGACTTGGTTTTTTGCTTTTAAAATGTGCCCTTTCCTTTAAAAACTATTATGCTACCGATTAAAAAACAAATTATGCACATTGCAATACACAACTTGAGCTCCTTTTTACATTACTTGAAAAATGGAGGCCGTAACGCTGGGTCTAAAAAGGGCGATGAATGAGATTTTATATTAATTGAAACATAGAATCATAGGATTTATAATTATTTAAGGAATTCCAATTGTAAAATTTATTAGTCATTTTGGAGTATGAGGCCATATGTGTATCTTGGATTTTCTTTGGGTCATTGCCAATAGTACAGAGCCAAACCAGAACTTGAGACTTGCTACCACACAAATGACCTGTGAGGATATCAAGGATTGAGTAGGAGAGATTGTAACACTGAATTCAGTATAGGAAAGATCAGGTTTTCCCTGGATCATTATAAAACATTGTAGAATTGGAATCAAACATTGTTGTTTATGGGTTATGCTAAGCGTACTAGGGGTGATACCCGTCCCCTACGAGGCGGGGCCACCCGCCCCTCGCCCCCCGCCCCCACATATGCGGGGAGTGGGGAATTTTCCCCGTACCCCGCACCTGTCCATGCGGGGGCGGGGTACCCCATCCGGTGGCCGGGGTGCGGGGGTGAGCCTCCATCCGCCCGCACCCCTTCACCCCACTACTGTGCCTTTGGCCCAGTATAGTTTTATGGGCCCTAAATGGCCCAAAATATGTTTTTGGGCCACTTTGGGCCCAAAATCCATTTTTCAGCCATTTTGAGCCCAGAATTTAATTTATATATTTAAAAACTGAAAATAAAAATATATAATATATATAGATTATACTAAGTTTCAACTATTAACTAATTAAGTAATAATCATCACTAAGGCACTAAGCTAAAATATGTAGTTTACAATTATACAAAATACAAATTAAGAGAACTAATAAACTATTACACTATTACAAACTCCTCTAAAAAAAATAAATATTAAAAATTGTACAATTAACTATTATAGCAACATTACAATTAATTGTAAATTGAAAAAATAAATAACTTCTCAATTTGATTTTGGGGTGGAGTCGTGGCGGTGAGTTCACTGAATGGTGAGTTGTGTCGACTGCTATGAGACTGGAAATGAAGATCATAAAAGTTAATAAGTTCTAAAACTTGAAATATTAATAATATAAAAATAAAACAAATGAGAATTATAAAGTTATAAGGATGAAACAAAATTTTAAATGCAAAAAATAATTAAGGGAGAAATTGTGCAAACCATGGCAATGGTAGGTCTAATACAAAGTCATACTGCATCGGAGGTAGCCGTAGACGTCTCATGTATCACTATAACAATTAAATTTGAAATCAAACTAATGAATACCAATTAAATGAAAATAAATAAATTAAAATAAGGAAATTAAAAAATAAACTTAAAATAAATACCAGATCCAGGCTGATCATCACCTTCCTCCTCAACGTCGGCCTCCTCATACTCAAGAACATCCGGAACATGAATTGGAGTTCCCTTGATCCAATTTTGCATGCAAATCAAAGCCTCCATAGTGGTAGGAGCTTATGAACTCTGAAATGAATCTGATACACGCCTTCCGGTGCTAAAAGCCTACTCTGAGGCTACGGTGCTAACAGGGATGGCCAAAAGTGTGCGGGCTATCTCTCCAAGGATGGGATACTTCACAGCATTCACCTTCCACCAACTTAATATATCGAAGTCTCGTAAAAATGTAGAAGCTCTGCTGCTAAGTATCTATCTATCTCTGACTGAGCCTCTACAAAACTCCAGAGGAAGGGGGTCTGCTCATACCTCTCACCCCACTCCAATCTACGTATTTTCCCAATCTCGACTTCTGGAACCTGTGAGCCTAACGCTGATGGGGTAGGTGTAGGTGCTGCAATATTACCGTCCCGCAGGGTGGTAAACTCATCAAATAATCTACCAAGGGTTTCCGGAACCCTTGCTGCAATAAGCTCCGCCCATACTTGCCCGTACGCAAGGCCCAATCCAAATATCATGCCATCCAACTTATACCTCGGGTCAAAGACGACAGCTACATATAACAAAATATTAGCCCTAGTTAAATCTCCCCAATACTTGTCGTACTTTGTCCTCATAATCAAAGCCATCTCCCGCAGCCTAATGTGACCACCCGCGACCATGTCATCTAATTTTTCTTTTACCCTACATATTTGCTGACATACAACATTGGATGTAGGGTACAAAGTGGCAAATAGTCTCGTGGTGACATTGTAAAAGAGCCTAAAAAACTCTACAAAAACAGCTACAATTTCCCAATCATCCTCTACGGGTTTCCCCAATCCCCCGTGATCATCAAAATATTTTACATATTGGATGTTTTCGTCACCCAATAATGCAAATGCCAGCTGATATTCTTGGGCCGCCTCCAACATAAAAAATGTTGAGTTCCATCGTGTAGGCATATCAGTATAAAAGCCCTTCTTAGATTTTAGGCCAGCAGATCTCGCAGCAACCATGAATTTCTCCAACCTCGAAGGAAAAGATTTCACCCATCTCACAGCAATTCTAACCCGAGCAATCGAGTCATGAAGATCCCTTAAACCATCAGTGACAATCAAATTCAGAATATGTGCCGCACATCTCACATGCAGACACTCACCACCCATAAGTGTCTTATTTGCCTCTCTAAGATAGGTTTTCAGATATCCCAATGCGACATTATTAGACGAGGCATTATCGACTGTGACTGTAACAACTCGGGTCAACCCCCACTCCTTTATTGCGGCCTCCAAGGCCTTTCCAATTGTCTCGCCCTTATGATCGGTGATTTTACAAAATTTTATAATTTTCTTTTGCAATGTCTAATGACAATCAATAAAATGCACAGTCAAAGACATATAATTAAAATTTTGGACCGATATCCATGTGTCAGTGGTGAGACAAACAAATTGATCCGCCAATTGACCCCTAAACTTCTCTTTTTCAATGTAAAAATATTTTTTTACATCTTTTGCCACTGTGTGGTGAGAAGGAATATTAAACCTTGGTTCCAAGTAGCGAGAATACGCTTAGAACCCTTTCCCATCAACAACTTAAAAAGGTAGCTCATCCATAATGACCATACGAGCTAGATGTCTTCTACACTCATCGGGATCATACTTAGTATACCCCCTTAAAGTTGCACCCCCACTAGTCCCATCAGCCATTTTTTGAAGTCCAATTTCTAGCCTAAATTGGCTTTTCTCTTGTAGTGATCTTAATATTGGAATTTTTTTTCATTGCTCTTCTAAGTACACCTTTAATTGTGAGGTGCCATGTTTCCTATAGTGACACTCATAAATTTTCCCACAATGGTTACACTTGGCTTGGGGTTATTTGGGTCACCACTCTCTAATTTGGTGAAATGACTCCAAACTATTGAAACAGGTTTCTTGCTGGATTTAGGGGCGGGGCAAGGTGCCGTAGGGGTAGGGGTATGGGTAGGGGTATGAGTAGGAGGTGTAGGGGTAGGGGAAGGGGTGCCCTAGGCCTGGAAAGGAGAGCTCGCACTAGAATCTGCTGGCATATCCATGAACTAAAGCAAACAAGAAATCTGAATTAATAGAAAACATAGCAACATGCCAAACAATTAACATACTGATGATCTTTAATTTTGGACACGATAAAAAAATAAAAAATTTCTATATTGAAAGAATATAAGCATAGAAAAAATATAATGAACATAAGCATAGCAACTATATAATGAACATAACAAAAAGTAGAATAAAAAAAAGGATCACTTGACATTCATATATATATATTTCATCTTAATTAATTATAACTTAATCATAAGAAAAAAGATTAATTAATGGATGATGATTTTGTTACATATTTATAACTAATAAGTTGGACCTTCTTAGATGTTATAAAATTGTTTATTGACTTTTTGAAATATTGTAAATTTGAAATATTTTAAATATTTTAAATTTCGTTACTGAATGTTGTTTAGGGTTTCGAAATACCCTAAATCAATTAACATCCAAGCTATAGCATATATATTGGAAAAAGTAAGATCAAACATCAATGATCATTGATTCATTGTGATCAAAGATTCAAATATCAAACAATTTTTTTTTTTTAAAACCAACAAACATTCAGCAATTAACAGTGCAAGCCAACTAATCTCTCCCCTTGCAAATTGCAATTTTTTTTTTTGAAAGAAAGTTTGAATTTCATTGCAAATAGGTATTAAAGATAGATTGGATTTTGGAACCCTAAATTAATTTAGGGGTTTCAAATATTGAAGATAGATTGGATTTTGGAACTCTAAATTAATTTAGGGCTCCAATCCGAATATTATAAACACAAATTAACTCATCATTCACACACATTAGTGACATTACATAATGCAAACAAAAAAATTCCTCAAAAACACACGGACGAGACACTCAACACTGGACAGATTCATCAACGATAAACCATCAAAAATTCAAACCACATGCACAATCAAGTCTCCACAGCACACAATTCACAAAATCCAATCCTCCATCTCCGGTTAAACCCATCCTTCCTCCAATCTTCATTCCATAACATAAATCACAAAAAATTAAATTTTAAATTTAGGGTTTCTTACCTTCGATGACAGAGATGAAGAACGAGTCACAGGTTACGGTCGGTGATGGCGACGGCGACGGAAACTATAGACAGGGACCATGGCAACGGATTCACAGAGAGAGAGACCGAGAGTCGAGAGAGAGATAGAGGATTCTGGAATGGGCCAAAGAGCTCGTGTGTGGGGGGGGGGAGGGTTCCGGGGGGGGGGGGGGGGGGAGGGGGTTGGGGTAATTAATCCTAGGCATGAAACAACGCCGTTCATGCCTGGGAGGGTTAATAAAATTAAACCCAGGCATGAAACAGCGTCGTTTCATGCTTGGGTTATTTTTTTTAAAAAAATATATGTAATTATATAATTATATAATATAATTATATATAATTTTTATATATATATATAACTAACCCGAGGCGGGGGACACCCCTATCCCGCCAACGTCCCCGGGTTTGGTGACAGATGCGGGCGGGTGGCCCCGCCCCCCGCATCTGCCGGATGGGGTGATCCGCCCCGCCACACGGGGGCGGAGCGGAAATGGGGCGGGGCAGCGGGGCCCCGCCCCCGCTACCCACCCCTAAAGGTTACAAGCTGTCTATGTTGTCTGAGGAAATGCCCTATGGCTTCATGTTTCTGCGTTCATGTAGAAATTTTAGTTTTAAATGTTAACTTGGGTGATGCTGAAAAGGGTAATTGACCTCCTAACTCCTTGTTGAGGCATTTAGGGCAACTCTAAGATTGCAATGGTATGAAAGATGGTTCCAATTTGTCTATGTCATGTATACTTGGGACCTTTATCTATTTTATGATCAATAAAATTTTGTTTACAGATAAAAAAAATGCTAAAATTTATTATGAAATGACTATCATGGATACTAAAGAGAATTTGGCAAAGCATGCTTGTGGGTTGCAAATTTTTATCATCTTTTTATTTAAATAAGAGGATAAATAGTAGTTTTATCTTATTGATTAGCAAACCTTTCTTGTTTGTATAGAGCTGCATATATGCCTTCTTTGATTGAGAGGGCAAAAAAGTGCTTAGACTTTTTAGCCAGTGTTTACATCACGCATCTCTTCATATGCATTGTCTATGGAGGTTGGCCTTCCTCAATAACCTGGTGGGTTCTAAACGGTACTGGAATTGCAATTATGGCTTTGCTAGGTGAATATCTGTGCATTAGACGGAAACTGCGAGAGATTCCCATTACAAGATACCATTCAAGTTAAGAAGTTTTCTTTTGTACATTACTTCTCTAGAAAAATTCTTTTCCCCTTTATGTTTCATTACTGTTAAAGTTTTATGTTAAATCTATTCCTGTTTATACAAAGTAGTGGCTGCCGACTACTTTCTTGCTCTGATGAATTTCCATTCTCTAATATATTTTCCTGTTGTTCTGGCACTCAACTTTTGTCTGTTATTGGAAATTTAAGTCAGTCCCATTTATATGTTTTGGACATGCTTTTGTTTGTTACTGGAAATTTAATTCAGTCTCATTTATATGTTTCTTTGTTTTTTCTACAGAAATAATGATGGATATCCAAAAAGGAATTGGACAGCACTTTGGACGCTTGCAGGACTTAAAATTTATGGAAATAGTTGCAGCCAAATAATGGCTTTAGCTGTTGGTTTTGTCTTTGTTGTTGTATTTGTTTAAACTCAAGTTAGAGAAGTACAATACATTCATGTTGTTTTATTTTGAAAATTGAACTGGTGTATTTCCTTCCATAGTTGTATGTCGAGTTATAAGTGTTAATTAATACTTGTGAAGTAGGGAGTATATTATTTATATGCAATGAAATAAGGTGCTGCTTGGACAACCCTAACTATATTTTGTTACAATTAAATGAGGGATTTGAATGGGATGGGGTTCTGATTATATGTAATGGAATGAGGTTTTGTGGGCTTTACTTATATGCAATGAAATAAGGTTCTGAATCTTCTGATTATTGGATTTGAATGAAATGAGGGATGTAACTAGGGGACAAACTTGCGACACATTTTTCTTCTTTTTTGATACTTGAGGCAAGTTGTCTCTGTTTATTTGGCTAGATTCATTGATATTGATCAAGTTCTAAATAGCTGGTCTCATCTTATGGTTGCCAACTGCCCATTGGCTCACCAATTCGTGAGTTAGCATATTTATCCAAAGACCATGACAAGAGGCATGGGATTGTTTGATCTCAATAGCTAGAGTTTCTCTCGTAAAGAATGCATTCTAAAATAGAATAAAAGAGGTTGAAAATCAGAGAGGTAAAACATCAAGGCATTCTAAAGTAAAAAGGCAAAAGACATCCCATACCTAAGCATGATGTATTCCAAAAATCCTGAACAATAAGACGCACTCTTATTGCATTTCACAATTGAACAAAAAATATTTACAAAGTTCAATGAAGTCCTATTTTTTTACACTTCAAAAAATAGTACCCCTTTTACATATAGATTACCCTTTTACATATCATGATTTACACTTCTTGAAAAGATTACACTTGAAGAAAATGGAACACTTCCATTTTCAAAAAAATGCTACACGCCCAATCATCCCTCATGTATGCTAAAATCATCACTCCTTCCGTTGCTCATTATGTGGTTTATACCTGTACCAACAGTGCAAAAATCAAATGCACGACCATCTAAAATAAAATGCTAATTGAATGAGTCTAACTAACTAACATCAATATAAATGCACGGCCATAAAAAATACTTCAACCAATTTATGAAGATATTTAGTCCCATTGGGCATGCACGACCCATCCTAAATATTTTAAAATTCTGGAAAAATTAAACAAAGACATTAAATGTGGAACAACGAGAAGAAAGATTTAAAAAAATGAAACATATCACACCTCATCATTTTCTTATCCTTACCATAATACTTTGAGATTGAACTTTTAAGATCAAAAGTCATTGCAAGAAAATAAAGGGCCCAAAAACTATTGTGGATGAGCTTCTTCCATTCCTATGTGCTACAATTTGGTGGAAAACATAGAGAAATAAGACATTTTATCGCTTAACAACAATATCTTGTTTTAAAAAAAATGAACCATGGTCTCATAGAAGAAGACAATCTTTTATTACAAATTATTGACCTCTTCCAGACATAACTGAATGCATGATATATAGCTACCTATACAACTAAATGAATACTGCATAATTTTTAATTAGAAATGGCCAATAAAAATGTCACAACATAAAATAGTCTAGGCCAACATTACTTTTTTTTTTTTTTTTATTAAGTGTCCAGCCCAATCGTCACCTTCAAACTGGAAAGTTTAAAACAGTGCATTACTTCATTACTCACCTAGTATCTGGGGGAGTCGCCGGCGCGAGGGGGAGTCACCGGTGGTGGTTATAAGGTTGGGTGGAGCATGGCAGTGCTGGGCTGGGCTGAAACCCATTTCAGGCGTGGGGGAGAATCGGGCCAAAGGAGAGGGAGAGTTGCGCGTGGGGGAGATCGGTAGTGGCTGGGAGAGTTGCCGGCGTGAGGGGGAGTCGCTGGTGGTGGCGGTGAGGCTGGGTGGTGTTGGACTGGGCTGAAACCCATTTCGGGCGTGGGAAAGAATCGGGCCAGAGGGGAGAGAGAGAGAGAGAGAGAGGAAAGAAAAAAAATACTATAATATTTATCACTTTTATATATAAATAAAAAATAAAATCACTATAATATTTATCACTATTATATATAAATTAAAAATAAAATTATTAAAATATTTATCACTATTATATATAAAACTAAAATAAAATTACTATAATATTTATCACTATTATATATAAAAATAAAATAAAATCACTATAATATTTATGGGACCTACATCTTTTTCAACTACCTATCCAAAAGTTAACAACTTAACATATTTCATACATTCAAATAATTCAAAATACTTTCAATGAGATCCATAAATCCATTTTAATTTCTATTTACAACTATTTATAACACTTCTCAACGTTATCCAAACTATTTACAACTAGGCGTTTCCTGCAGTGTAGGCGTTTCCCGCAGTATAACTACTTTGGGGATAAGTTCAACTTGAGTCAAGTTGAAGATACTGTCAGTACTGTTTCCTTTTTTCCCCTCTCCATGATAGGGTGAGGCTTCTCTCTTTGTCCTCGGCAGAGAGGTTCTCTCTTGGATTCGGTCTTCTGACTCAGTCTGTAGAGGGAGGATGGAAAGTGAACTAGAGAAAATGTAGGCTTCCTTTAGCCTCACGGACACAGAAAAAAAAAAAAAAGCGGTAGTTTTGTCTTCAGAAGCCATGCAAGAGTCTACGTTAAAAGGCAAAACGTGCCTTCTTTCTCAAGTGATAGCTAAAAAGCTAGTGAACAGGGAGGCCTTCAAAAAAACCATGTTAGCGGCTTGTAAACTAGAAGGATGGATCAGGTTCAAGGAAGTGGGTGAAAAGAGAATGTTGATAGAGTTCCAGTTGGAGAAGGATAAAGCAAAGGTGATGAAGGGCAGACCTTGGTCCTTCGATAGAATGTTAGTCTGCATACAGGCCTTTGATGGGACTTCCCCTCCCAAGGAAATCCTTTTCACTTCAGAGAATTTTTGGGTGCAAATCCACAACATGCCACTGACAAGCATGACAAAAGAGGTGGGTTTACAGATTGGTAAGGGTGTAGGAGAGGTTCTAGAAGTTGAGGTAGATAGTAATGGTATGGGATGGGGTCAATTTATGCGTATTAAGGTGGTAGTAAATCTAAACCTCCCATTGGCTTGAGGCAGATTCTTATCAGTTAAGGGAAGACAAATATGGTTGCCTTTCAAATATGAAAGACTCCCATTATTCTGCTTTCAATGTGGTGTTATTAAGCATGGTAATCAAGGGTGCACTTGGTCCCCTGGTAGGTATCAGGATTCTGATGAGGGAAAGTCCCAATATGGTCCTTGGCTGCGTACCAATGCTCCTAAATTGGGAGGTGATCCATAGAAAAGATATGGGGGTGTTCAAACTCAGCAGCCCCACCATGAACGGCAGAGGGAGTTCCCTGACGGAGGAATGGAGAAGGAGAGTGCCAGCAAGGCACCTGTCGAACAGGAGCCAGGTCAGGCAAAGAGCAAGGAGTCTGCCAACCCCAAGGAAAATCACAGTATCGAAGTCAAATCCAAAGACTCAAATCCAAAGCAGGTGGTAAACAGGGAAGTCAAACCAGGATTTAAGGAAGATATGCTCTCTGTATCGAAGGACTCAACGACAAAGACTAATAATCCCAAGAGGTATGGTACTAAAAAAGGGGAGACAGAAGCGATGGTCATTAAAACTGAGCACGTTTTGGAAGACACTATTGTGATCCAGCACCCGCAAAAAAGGAATGGTCACTTACTTAGCAGGTAAACTCATTAGATAAATTTTTCAAAGACCAAATCCAGGCTTTGCAGGCCTCTAGAAAATCTGCAAAATGGAAAAGAATGGCACGTGACAAGTTTTTTCATTCCTCCATTGCTACTGATGATAATGAAATGGGTGTTGTACGACCAGTGCCTCTAAAAAGAAAAGGAATTGTACTAGATCTCGGGGAGGGAACGAATGGTTTTCATAAAAAGGCCAAATCTATAAACTCAGATGGAGAGAGTTTATCTCATAATGAAATAGTGGTGGCTGTTGATCAGCCCCACCAACAACAATGAGTTGCTTGAGCTGGAACTGCCAGGGGTTTGGGAACCCCCGGACAGTTAGAGAACTCCACCATTTGGTGAAGATTAAGTACCCCCCCTTTTATTTTCTTAATCGAGACTATATGCAATAGAGAGAAGGTGGAAGCAATTAGAGACAGGTTGGGTTATGACTGTAGTTTTGTAATTGATTGCAAAGGCCTAAGTGGAGGCATATCTTTCTTGTGGAAAAAAGATGTGGAAGAACTTTGGTATCCTACACTAGACACCACATTTCATTGAGGATTACTAATTCATTGGTAGGGGAGGAGTGGGTGTTAACAGGTTTTTATGGACATCCTAAAACAGATAGGAGACACGAGAATTGGCAACTCCTTAGAGTTGTGAAACCACCTGCTAGTGTGGCATGGCTTTGTGTTGGAGATTTTAATGAAGTTTTGTTACAAGAGGAGAAATTCGGGGTAGCCATAAGGCCTCTTTCACAAATAGAAGCCTTTAGAAAAACTGTGGAAGACTGTGAACTTAGTGATTTAGGCTACATGGGCGATAAATTCACATGGAGGAATAATAGAGAGAGCCAACAGTTTACTAAAGAGAGACTAGATAGAGGACTGGCCAACTCGAGATGGATAACTCTCTTTCCCTTTCATTCTGTGACCAATGAGATAGCTCTGTGCTCTGACCATAACCCCATTGTGATCAACATGGTAAAATAGATGATTCTCGAGCCAAGAAGAGCCAAACCTTTCAGATATGAAGCTTGCTGGGCTTTAAGAGAGGAATGTAAGCAACTTGTAGAAGAGGAATGGAAAAAACACACATTAGTTCCCCACAATCTGGCTCAAGTGACAGGAGGTATACAGAGATGTAAAGAAAAGTTAATAGAATGGGTTAAAGTTAACTTTGGGAACACTGAAAAATCCATTAACAGAAAGGTGGCTCAGCTAGCTAAATTGCAGGAATTACAGAGGGGGGAGAAGGATGACAGATTTAAAACCCTTAGTAAAGAACTGGAGGGGCTCTTGGAAGAAGAAAATGTGAGGTGGAAACAAAGGGCCAAACAGAAATGGTTAAAGGAAGGGGACAGGAATACTAAGTACTTTCATCAGTGTGCTAACCAGAGAAGGAAGACCAATTTCATTCAAAAAATCACTAATGATGGTGGAGAGACACTGACAAAACTAGACGACATTCGAAGTGAATTCAATAAGTTCTTCTTTGAATTGTTCTCTTCAAATAACCCGAGTGGAATTGAGGCTTGCTTGTAGAACATGACACCAAAGGTGACAGAAGAGATGAACAAAATGTTAACTAAGGAATTCACAACTGAAGAAGTCAAGGCTGCTGTCTTTCACATGAATCCCCTGAGTGCTCTTGGACCTGATGGGTTTCCCCTGCCTTCTATCAAGATCACTGGTCTTCAATTGGGCCAGATATTACTAAAGCTGCTCTCTATGTTCTGAATGATGATGGGTCAATTTCTGAAGCTAATGAAACCTTTATTGCTCTGATTCCTAAAAAGAAATCCCCTACGAAAGTGACGGAATTCAGGCCTATTAGCCTTTGTAATGTTCTTTACAAAGTTATCTAAAAAACAATTGCTAATAGACTAAAGAAAATACTCCCTGAGGTGATCTCCCCTAATCAATCAACCTTTGTACCTGGCCAACTCATTACAGACAACATTATAGTTGCATATGAGGCTTTACACACTATGAACAGCAAACTTGCTGGAAGAGAAGGGTATATGGCCTTGAAACTCGACATGAGTAAGGTATATGATCGTGTAGAGTGGGTTTTCTTGAGAGTTGTCATGAGAAAAATGGGGTTTGCCCAGAAATGGATTGAGCTGGTAATGAAAGGGGTGGAATCTGTTTCTTATTCTATTCTAGTTAATGGCATCCCTTTACCTTTCTTCAAACCATCTAGAGGAATAAGACAAGGTGATCCTCTATCACCTTACCTTTTCCTCTTGTGTGTTGAAGCTCTATTTTCCCTGATGTTCCATGCTGAACTGTCAGGAACTATTAAAGGTGTTCTTATTAAAAGAGGCAAACTTCATATTAACCACCTCTTATTTGCAGATGACAGTTTGTTGTTTTGTAGGGCCAATTCTCTTGAATGGAGCAGGCTTATCTATATACTTGATAAGTATGAAAAAGCCTCTAGCCAAAGACTCAATAAAGAGAATACCTCCATCCAATTCAGCAGGAATACTCCCAAGGAAACCCAAGAATTGGTGCTGGAAATAGCAGGTGTTAAGTCAAGGCAATCCCATGAATGCTACCTAGGCCTACCTGCCATAATTGGAAGAGCTCGAGCCAAGGCATTCGGATCTATCCTAGACAAAGTCAGGCAAAGAATTAGTAATTTTAAGGTTAAATTCCTGTCACAAGCAGCTAAGGAAGTTCTCTTGAAAGTTGTGGTGCAAGCTCTGCCTACTTACAGCATGTCTGTATTTAAAATTCCAATCTCTTTGATTAAGGAGCTAAACAGAATTATGAACAAGTTCTGGTGGGGTCAACAGGAGCATAACAAGAAAATCCACTAGATTTCTTGGGACACGATGGGAAAGTCAAAGGCAATTGAGGGCTTGGGGTTCAGAGAATTGGAAGACTTTAATGTGGCATTATTGGCCAAACAAGAATGGAAGCTGCTGCAAGATCCTCAATCCTTAGCATCTCAGGTTTTAAAACAAAAGTATTATCCCAAAGATCATTTTTTCCAAGCTAAACTGGGAAGCAAACCTTCCTTTATATAGAGAAGCATAATGGCAACCAGAAGATTAGTAGAAAAGGGAACATACTGGAGGGTTGCAATGGGAGGGATATTAAGATATGGTTGGACAAATGGATCCCAAGCTCGAGTACGATGAGGGTTCAGGGTAATGTCAATTCAGAGATACACCTAGCCACTGTCAATGATTTGATCAATCCAGAGACCAACCAATGGAGAGTAGACCTGGTAAGGAACCTATTCTCTACTGATAGTGCAGGGAAGATTTTGCAAATACCAATAAGCTGCACAAACAAGCCAGACAAGTTAATTTGGAAGGGGACAGTTATAGGTTAGTTTAATGTGAAAAGTGTCTATCATTTCCAAAAAGATCTAAGGATTTTAGCTAAGGGCCAGGCTTCAACTTCAAATGAGAGTAGAAAACTTTAGTCTGTTCTCTGGAAACTCAAGATCCCTCCAGCTGACAGAATCTTTGTTTGGAGAGCATGCCTAGAGGGATTACCCACAATGCTGAATCTCTTCAAGAGAAAGATAGTCGAGGCTCCTAAGTGCCCCATTTGCCTTGCTGAAGAATCAGTTATTCATGCTATTTAGTTATGTCCAGCTGCAAAGGATGTTTGGAGTATGTGCTCGAAACAGATTCAAAAATGTGCAGTAAGGAAGGCAAACTTTCTGGACCTGTTTGATCACTTTTATTCTGTTTTTGACAAGAAAAAGGTGGAGGAAATCTCAATAGTGGCAAAAAGGATATGGTAGAGAAGGAACAAGCTCATCTTCCAATCAGTGTTCCAGCATCCTAAGGAGGTTTTTAAGTTAGCTCATACGACATTGAAGGAGTTGGCTGAAAGCAAGACTAATGTGGCGCAGACAGAAATTGTAGCTTGCAGACAGACACTAGAACGGACTCCACCACCTGCAGAGTTCATAAAGGCCAATTGGGATATTGCTACAGACAGGCTCATGGACCTAATAGGGATTGGCATAGTTCTGAGGGACAGTGCAGGAGTAATTGTGGCCTCATAAAAAATGAATAGGTGCCTTCAACATTTCCCTCTACTGGCTGAAGCTATAAGAGCATTGCAGGCTACTAATCTCTGCTTTAGCTTGGGCTACCATAATGTTATTTTAGAAGGGGACTCTCTCCGAGTTACTCAAGACATTCTCAAGACTATGGTGAATATATCTAGTTATGGAATGGTGATCGAAGACATTAAAGATAAGCTGCAAGGATTCTCAAACTGGTCAGTTAATCATGTAAAGAGAGAGGTTAATCACCTTGCTCACTCATTAGCCAGATCGGCCTTAGTTGATACTGATGTTTATGTAATCGGGTCTGAAGACCCAAACTAGTATATTCTTTCTAAGTTAGTTAATGAAAGCAAGTTTATTCTCAAAAAAAAAAAACTATTTTGGGGATGTTCCTGAATTCTTACTGACAATTTTCTTTTACTTTTTGTTGACGGAAAGAAAGATCAAAGAAAAAATTATAAATAAAATTATATATACATATTTAAAAAAAGGTGAGATCATAGTAAAAAAAAAAGTTAACATTTTTATATATAATTATATTAATCATTTATCATTAAGATATTCAGATAAATATCTTAAAAAATACCTTTTAAACTTCTTGCAATTCTCTCCTTATATTTTAATAAAAAAAATTAAACAAACTTGATAAGCGGCATTCTCTGGCCCATCTCTTTATTATTATATTTATTTTTAATTTATTATATTTATAGCTTCTGACTTTCCGTACCGTAAAGAGCGGGTGTTACAGATCCATCAGAATCTCGAACGGTTATACTTTATTTGCCACAGATATTTTTGTAATGCTACTATGTTATCATTTTATGATAGCTCCTATAAGCTCACTTCAATTTTATTTTCCCCAAAACTTATTACAAAAAATATTATTGTTATTTTACATGGGTTAAAAAGCAACGACACTTTCTCAATTGCTTTTCATTAATAACTAATTAATTATTCTAAAATTTTTATTCTAATGTCTAATTTAAAATTAAAACATCTTGTTATTATTATCACTATTATCAAATTCACCAGCTTTTGTGGTAGGTATTTAAATATAATTTAAATAATTAAATTGATTTGAATTTATCATTTTAAATATTTTAAATAAATAGTAATTTAATACGATACAGGAATGGAATTACTAAATTTGAACTTTTAACTCTCCATTTTATGATTCTACCCTCTCTTATTAAAATTATGTGGCGTAGAGAGGAGAGGGGCTACAGCCTACACAAACTAAGCATGAAAGTTATTATTATTCAGTACTTTCCTCTCTTGGCCAATTTTCTCTCATCTAGTTGGTAAAGTAAGATTGCATACAGTCCAAGCAGAATGTTCAAAATTTGTTAAGGATATCCAGATTCCAAATAGTTAACAAACTTCCTGGTTCAAGAGTTGCAACTAACTAGCTTCATGCATGCCTAGCTGTAGGTGAAACTACAGGTATGAATATTGACCTATACTTGGTAACATATTTATGTTTTGGACAAAATGTTTTTTTTTTAAAAGATAAGAGAATGATGTACCTGTTAAAAATATAAAATAAATAATTAAATTTCTATTTTTTCATTAGTTTAAACTTTTTGAACAAGTACTTATGATTTCACATGATATTAAAGTAGAATTATCAACTTAAAATTTTGGAATAAGTTGTGATTTCACTGTACCAATTGAGGGAGAAATGATATAAATATTTTTCAACTTAGATTTTCTGGTTCTTAGTCATACTAATTGG
Source organism: Cyclocarya paliurus (assembly GCA_029856935.1). Classification (NCBI taxonomy): domain Eukaryota; kingdom Viridiplantae; phylum Streptophyta; class Magnoliopsida; order Fagales; family Juglandaceae; genus Cyclocarya; species Cyclocarya paliurus. Next base: position 17,651,216 of record CM056950.1, read on the forward strand.
TATATATCAAGTGGCCTATTTTAAAATATTATTTAAAATGTGTCACATCAATAGACATGATTGAAAATGAAAAAAAATCAAAAGTAGCATTTCTTAAATATTAATTCCTATTCTTTGATGAGAGTAATAGTTCCTGTCTAATTTTGTTAGAGAGTCTTTTGCCTAGTCTATAAATAAAAGGCTTGTGGGTACGACAATCAAAAGATATAGCCCAAAAGATTTTCTTTCTACTCACATCTAACATATTTTTCTTAAAGTGAGATTTCTTTTAGACTCTTATTTTATTCTTAAATCACCATGGCATAAAGTACATGCTATTTTATTTTTGTTGTTAACTATTCCATATTGAGTATTTTATTCTATCATTAAGTGCTAAAAAAAATCACGTTTGATTGATTTTATGAGGTCCCTTGCGAAGGCAAGAAAGTTCTGAATCTTCAAAATGGGGTCACTAATCATGTTAAGAATAAATAAAAGAAAGAATTCTAATTTTCCTAGTTGATAGTTGTGTTTGGAAAAAATTGTGGTGGAGGAGCGGCTTCAGTATTTCTAAGCTTGGATGGGCCTTTTGAAAGGAAAAGGAACCAGTTGAGCTGGGCCATTACTTTATATTTATCCACACATCTTTATTTCAATTAAAATCCTTGATCTTATCATAATTAATAAATAAATAAATAAATAAATTCTTTTGAATAATTCTCAAAAGTTTGTTGGCAATATGTAATTGGAGCATTGCTGTTGAATAAAAGCGTTTCCTACAGTATAACTACTTTTTTGGAGCCTTTATGTGATGGGGACGTTCCGGAATTCTTACCGACAGTTTTCTTATACTTTACGTGGACGGAAAGAAAGATCAAAGAAAAATTATAAAAAAATAATATTTATTTATGCAGATTTAAAATAAAATAATAATATATATAGTTTTAGAATATATAAATTTTGTATATTTATTTTTTTAAAAAAGTTAAATTTATTATAAAAAATTAAGTTTTTCAAATAGATTACAATTTTTTTTTAAAATTTTTTCTAATTTTTTTCAAAAACATTTTGTTGAAATTACAAAATTTAAAATTATATTAATAATTTCTCTTAAAGATATCGGGATAAATCTTTTAAAAAATACATCTTAAACTTCCTGCAATTCTCTATTAATATTTTTACTTCTTGCAATTCTCTCTTAATATTTTAATTAGAAAACATTAAATATATATATTTTTAATCACGAGGGGTTGGAACCTATAATCTTCATTTTGAAGATGTGGATGTTGTGGCCGTTGGCAAAATTAAACGAACTTGATAGGAAGAAAAAAAAAAAGAGAACGACAAAAAAAAAAAAAAAAAAATAGAGGAGTTTGCTAGGCCCCTCACTCCCAAGTCTCAAGAACTACCTACTCTCTGACAATCTTATTATTATTATTATTATTATTATACTCATTTAGAAGAAATGATAAAATAATAATTTTATTATTATTTTTTAACAATCTTTTAATAAAATAATATTTTTTAATATATTTATTTTGATTTTAATTTAAATTTGATGTATTTAAAATTTAAAAAAATATTATTTTATTAATAAATTATAAATAAAATATAATTAAATTGTAAGACTATCATTGCTCATATATTTAAAGCTTCTGACTTTCCTTACCGTAAAGAGCCAACAATGTTGCAGATCCATCAGAATCCAGACGTTATACTTTATTTGCCACAGATATTTTTGTAATGATACTATGTGATCATTTTATGATAGCTCCTATAAGCTCACTTCAATTTTATTTTCCCCAAAACTCATTACAAAAAATATTATTGTTATTTTTTTCCCAATTGTATCGTTGATTACAAAAAAATAAATAAAAAAAATCACATGGGTTAAAAAGCAACGACACTTTCTCAATTTCTTTCTACTCACGTTTAATATGTTTTTCTTAAAGTGAGATTTCTTTTAGACTCTTATTTTATTCTTAAATCACCATGACATAAGGTACGTGTTATTTTATTTATGCTACTAACTATTTCATATTCAATATTTTATTCTATCATAAAGCGCTAAAAAAAAAAAAATTGCGTTTGAATGATTTTATGAGGTCCATTGCGAAGGCAAGAAAGTTCTGACTCTGCAAAATGGGGTCACTAATCATGTTAAGAATAAATAAAAGAAAGAATTCTAATTTTCCTAGTTGATAGTTGCCTTTGAAAAAAATTGTGGTGGAGGAGCGGCTTCAGTATTTCTAAGCTTGGATGGGCCTTTTGAAAAGAAAGGGAACCGGTTGAGCTGGGCCATCTTCAGATACTTTATATTTATCCACACATCTTTATCTCAATTAAATTCTTTGATCTTATAAAAAAAATAATAATAATAATCTTTGAATAATTCTCAAAAGTTTGTTGGCAATACTTTATATTGGAGCATTGATGTTTAATAAAAGGCGTTTCCCACAGTATAACTACTTTTTGGAGCCTTTATGTGATGGGGATGTTCCGGAAATCTTACCGACAGTTTTCTTATACTTTACGTGGACGGAAAGAAAGATCAAAGAAAAATTATAAAAAAATAATATTTATTTATGCAGATTTAAAATAGAATAATAATATATATAGTTTTAGAATATATAAAATTTGCATATTCATTTTTTTAAAGTATAATTTATTATAAAAAATTAATTTTTCAAGTAGATTACAATTTTTTCTAATTTTTTTCATAAACATTTCGTTGAAATTACAAAATTTAAAATTATATTAATAATTTCTCTTAAAGATATCGGGATAAATCTTTTAAAACAATACATCTTGAACTTCTTGCAATTCTCTTTTAATATTTTTACTTCTTGCAATTCTCTCTTAACATTTTAATTAGAAAACATTAAATATATATATTTTTAATCACGAGGGGTTGGAACCTATAATCTTCATTTTGAAGATGTGGATGTTGTGGCCGTTGGCAAAATTAAACGAACTTGATAGGAAGAAAAAGAAAAGAAAAGAAAAGAAAATAGCCAGAAAAAAAAGGAGGAGTTTAACGATACAATAAATCTTCCCAACCTCTCAACACTCCACACTCCATCTTTTTTAAAAAAAATTTTTAATTTTTTTATTAAATAATTTTTATATGAATAGTGAATAAAAAATTTGAAATAGTTTAAAAAAAATAAATTTAAAAAAAAATTTAAAAATAATATTAAAAAATGTGGAGTGTGGAATGTGGATGAATAGTAGGAGGTTGTGTAGCAAAACTCTATTATTATTATTATTATACTCACTTAGAAAAATAATAAAATAATAATTTTTTTATTATTTTTTAACAATCTTTTAAGAAAATAATATTTTTTAATATATTTATTTTGATTTTAATTTGAATTTAATGTGTTTGAAATTTTAAAAAATATTATTTTATTAATAAATTATAAATAAAATATAATTAAATTGTAAGCTATCATTGCTCATATATTTAAAGCGTCTGACTTTCCTTACCGTAAAGAGCCAACAGATGTTACAGATCCATCAGAATCTCGGACGGTTATACTTTATTCGCCACAGATATTTTTGTAATGCTACTATGTGATCATTTTATGATAGCTCCTATAAGCTCACTTCAATTTTATTTTCCCCAAAACTCATTACAAAAAATATTATTATTATTTTTTTCCCAATTGTATCGTTGAATACAAAAAAATAAAATAAAAAATCACATGGGTTAAAAAGCAACGACACTTTCTCAATTGCTTTTCATTAATAACTAATTAATTATTCTAAAATTTTTATTCTATCGTCTAATTTCAAATTAAAACATCTTGTTATTATTATCACTATTATCAAATTCACCAGCTTTTGTGGTAGTTATTTAAATATAATTTAAATAATTAAATTGATTTGAATTTATCATTTTTATGATTTTATACTCTCTTATTAAAATTATGGGGCTTAGAGAGGAGAGGGGCTACAGCCTTCACAAATTAAGCATGAAAGTTACTATTATTCAGTACTTTCCTCTCTTGGCCAATTTTCTCTCATCCAGTTGGTAAGGTAAGATTGCATACAGTACAAGCAGAATGTTCAAAATTTGTTAAGGATATCCAGATTCCAAATAGTTAACAAACTTCCTGGTTCAAGAGTTGCAACTAACTAGCTTCATGCAGGGCTAGCTGTTAGTGAACTACAGGTATGAATATTGACCTATACTTGGTAACATATTTATGTTTTGGACAAAATGTTTTTTTAAAATATAAGAGAATGATGTACCTGTTAAAAATATAAAATAAATAATTAAATTTATCTTTTTTCATTAGTTTAAACTTTCAGGACAGGTACTTGTAATTTCACGTGATATTAAAATAGAATTATCAACTTAAACTTTTGGAACAAGTTGTTGTTTCAATATACCAATTGAGGGAAATGATATAAATATTTTTCAATTTGGATTTTATGGTTCTTAGTCGTACTAATTGGTATATATCAAGTGGCCTATTTTAAAATATTATTTAAAATGTGTCATGATTGAAAATGAAAAAGATAAAAAGTAGCATTTCTTAAGTATTAATTTTCTATTACTAAAATTAAAGTCCTACTTATGTAAAATTCCAAATATCTTTTTTTTTTTGTGTGTGTGTGTAAAAGAACGTTATTTTATATAATTAAAAGTTCTGCATATTACACTTTCATCATATTTTCTTATATGATTAGATGATATTGCCTATCAACTTTTGAATACCTTTTTTTTTAATAAAAAATATATAAGATATGAAATTATTACTTATACCAAAAACTTAAACCGATAAAAATAGGTAAATTTAATTATTTAATTATTTATCCTAATATAGGATGATCCAATAGAGATAAAAAGTGTCAAATTATAATAAGATAAAAAAAGATAAAATGTGATATCTAAGATTATTTTTTTATATAATGCATGACTCTTGTATGCATGTGAAAATTGATAGTAATTTTTGAGTCGGTTTAAATTAAAAGATGAGTTGAGATCATATCATTATTATTTATAAATTTTAATTTATAAATCTCACTATTATTTATAAATCATTTCAATTCATTTGTCTCGTCAGATTTTGGCCATGAAAATTTAGAGTACGTTTAGATTCTAAACTAGTCTCAACTTATATTAATTTATCGTTATAATTTTTTTAAATTTTAATATAAAATATAATAAATAATTTAATTTTTTTAAATCTTAAAATAAAAATATTATTAAAAAATAATATTTTAGTAATATTTTACCACCACAATTCAACTCAATTTAAGTCGGTTTAACATCTAAATATAGCGTTAATGGAGAGTGCATGGAGTAGGCTTGAGGGCTACCTCATGGTAGTCCGATTCGAAGTAGGGTTTTTCTATTCATCCTCCCTACACTCCACACTCCACACTTTTTAATATTTTTTAAAATTTTTTTTTGAATTTATTTTTTTAAAACTATTTATAATTTTTTATTCACTATTCATATAAAAATATATTTGATAAAAAAAATTAAAAAAAAAATTAAAAAAAAGATGGAGTGTGGAGTGTGGTATGAATAGTAGGAGGTTGAGTAGAATTTTTGTTCGAACTAATAACCGATGGGCTCGGCTCTGACACTCTCCCTCACTAAATACAATTAATTTCGTCAAAATCTGTATGTGCCTGGCCACCACCTTCTTCCATCAACTCTTTCTCTCTGTATATGATTTTTCATTGAAAGAGTGAGTTAGTTTTAGTTTCTCTTCTCCCTGGTTTTCTCTTCCTCTCACAAATGGAGAGGCCTTTTCTGGGCGGAGAAAGCAGTGGAACTGGGGTTCGTCGGAGAGAGCGGCATAATCGGTCTAATGCTATAGCTTTTGGATCGCCTTATGAAAAGGCTGCGGCGCTGGTTGACCTGGTTGGTTACATTCATTGTTTCGTCTGCAATATTGTCATATAAGACATACTTCCTAAAAATGCTGATCCCTTCCAGTTTTATTTTTGTTCTTCTGGATGAGCTATATGTGTGTCAATGAAGAAGAGTTATGTGTGTGTGTGTGTGTATGTCAGTGTTTGAGTGTGAGAACTCATCATCAATGTGATTTTGAAATTTTAATTTGTAAAAGAAGGTACAAATGGTGGCATATGTGATATGTTTGACATTTACTGCAGATAGATCTATATTTTTTCTTTTACAGATAATGCTAAGTGGTGGAATGTGTAATCTATTTGACATTACTGCTGAGTTATACTTGTATAATTTTCATTTCAAGTATGGGGTCTTTGAAGTCGGATCTTTTTACAAAGCCCTTCATCCCCATTCTAACATTTCTTTTCCTTGGAAGAGTTTTTGGAGGAATAAGACTCTACAGAGAGTAGTTTTTTTAAATTGGCTGCTCTAGGAAATAATTTTGACGGATAATCTCATTAAGAGCCAGGTATTGGTGGTGGATCGGTATTGTATTTACAAAAGTAGAGGAGAATCTGTTGACCATCTGTTACTGCATTACGAATTAGCTAGTGCTCTGTGGAATTATATGTTGTATCTTTTTGGAGTAGATTGCTTGAAGAGTGGTACTGGACCTCCTTGTGTCTTGGAAAGGGCAATTTGGTAGCCACCCTTGCGAATTTTTGTGGAAATTGACTCTGTCTTGCTTAATGTGGTGTATTTGAAGAGAAACAAATAATTGGAACTTCCAAGATTGTGAGAAACCAGTGGAACTTTTGTTTCAGTACATAGTTTTCAGGATTTTCTTCTTCTTTTTCCTTTTATTGCTTAGGGGTAGATCTTCTATGCTCACTCTGTACATGGGTTGGACCTTCTTGAATTTTGGTAAAATCTTACTTATAAAAAGAAAAAAAAAAAAAAGAACAAGAAAAAGAACCCATTTACAAACTGACAGTTTATGAGTTTTTCGTATTACTTCAATAATAATTTTTATTCTCAATTTTCTTTCAAACGAATAATTAGTTTTTGTTGTTTAAAAATGCATTGTGCAGGCTGAAGATGGTATTGGTTTACCCGAGCAAATTCTTGAACAATCAAACTTCCAGAATGCTGCAAAATTCTACTTCATGCTTATTCGACTTGATTTCATTTGGTTCCTCAATTATTTTGCATTGATAATCCTAAATTTCATAGAAGTTAGTACACTTTCTCTTCAATTTTGGTTGCTTGGTTAAGGCCTTAAGCAATGCACTTTCATAAACAGAAATTGTTTGTTTATTCTTAACTTGCCAATGTGTGTGCAGAAACCTTTGTGGTGTACCAACTATTCTACATATTCTTGCAACAACAGGGACTACTTTTATCTTGGGGAGCTTCCCTACTTAACTGGGGTGGAGTCTCTTGTATACGAGGTAAGAGTTAGATATTCAGAAAAAGTATATTCTGCCTACTTCTGTATGCATGCATGCATTTGTGCTTATCAAGAAGTGCTATGAATATATTCACTTGAAGTTGGAGTGCTGACGCACTCACACAAGATTTAAGATATCATGAAAGGTTGGGAGTGATGGTAACTTCTTTTGACCAAGTAAAACCTCACCAAGGGAACCATTTGGAACCACCCTAGAAGAGTAAACTTGGGATGACAACCTCATCCACCATAACTGTGTATTTGATAATCTTGGAGAACTCCTAGTGTGAAGCTGAACCTAGAATGTCTGGGTCTACAGCTCATCTACCCTCTGACCACTTGGCTGCACTATCACGGGTGATGTGATGATAAAATGATTCTAACATTTTTCCAACTTTATGTCAGCATTTGTTCCTTCAAGTTGCTATCTTTATGTGCCAAGTGGGTAGGTTATAATTCAACTTGATTGGGGTTTATTGTCTTTCGGATGTGTGATTTAGACCTAAAATTATCATCATGATTCAAGTATATTGTATAATTTAAGCGAAGCATGCTAGGTATAATACGAAAATATTAAATAGGTACTCCATGGTGAGTAATATGTTTCAATACTCCATTTTAATTAGCATATCCAGAAAGAAAAAAAATTAATGATATATGGATTCTTTTTGTTTTCCTGGATTGGAATGACATTTTAATATTTACTTAACATACTACTGAAGTAATGCTGAATTCTTCTCAAGAGTGGGCAGTAAGTTATGCAAATTTTAGAATTTGGCTGACAAAGCTATTATTTGGAGAAGAAGCTTCAATATTCACTGCATGATTGTATTCCACCACCAAATTAGTTAAATCGGCCGATTAGACTACTTCTATCCGGCTCCAGCCAATTCAGGACTCTATGCCTTGTTTTTTGGATTGTGTTTCAAATTCATGAATTGCATTCATAGTGACGCTTTTTTAGATTCATATTATACTTTTGTTGAAGTTGGTCAATGAAGGCACATATTAAACTCATTCATACATGTTTTCAAATGCTTAAATTGCATTTTTTATTTTTAAAATATTTTTATAACAATAAAATACCTGATTCAAAATATGTCTTGGATCATTTGATTCAATAATCCGATTCCTGTTTTGTTTTAAGTTGGTCTTATTGGAAGAAGCCCTCAGTTTGTCTACTTTGCTCAGAACTCTAAGTATGACCATGATGGGCGATTGGGTGTTTTGTGGTTGGGGGGGGGGGGATTTCTGTGGTTACTTAAACTCACACGATAATAAGTTCTTCTGTGGAAATGGGTATTGAATCATGGTTTAGGTGATCATTTTTGAACTCTATGCTCTCTTGTACGTGATAATTCAAGGGCGCCCTTATTGTCAAATTTTATTTATTTATTGTAGTTGCTATGGTCAGAAATTTAATGATGCTAAGGTGGTACCCAAGTCTTGTGGGGATGCCTCAAAGTGCAGAGCTGTTTGCTTTTAGGGATTTTTAGATAGTTAGTCATTTGCAAGTTGCATAAGTTTCTGTTCTTATGCAGGGCATAGCTTTCATCATACTTGTAGCACATACTTTCTTTCCAATCTCATATGAAGGGCATCGCCTTTATTGGAAAGATCCTCTAAATCGATTGAAGGTATTTCCCTCCAGATTCTTTCTTAAAGTTATTTTTTGGCTAGCCAAAAAAGAAAGTTATTTTCTGATTTTAATCTTATATAATTGCCAAGAAGCTATTCTTTTTTTTGTTAGGTAGCTAGAAACTCCTATCGATAGTTTGTGCTAGGGTTTCAAATTATTGACTCAATTAGCTAAGAAGTTTACCAAAGAAACTAAATCTTTTGATGGGCTTGACCTGTTTTGTTTTGAGGTCATATTCGTAATTATATTATCGCCACTTTTAATTCCATCTACTGTAGCCGATTTTTTTTTGTGCTTGATATTGCTTTCTTGTAATACCTTTAGTTTGAATCAAAATACTCTGAGCTTTGGGTGCATTTTTTGGGTAATTAAACATATTAATATTATCTTGAATGAAGTAACCTTATCCATACTTGCATTGTCATTTTTCCATCTTCATATTCTTACGTTGATTGTATTTTTTAGATCTACGTATTACTTTGCAACTGGCTATTTTGCACCTTAATAAACTGTTGTCATAACTTTTAGCACTTCTCTTGTAGAATTCCCATATATTAGGGTACACCTACTTTAAAAACAGCATCACTTGTAAAAAAGCAGTCTTCTTTCTTCATTTGATGGGGGCTTAAGTAAAAGTATCTATCATGTAAGACAACCTGAATGTTCCTTCATTTGGAGTTTTTATGGATGAATTGGCAGAGCTGGTGGAACCTACAATGGTGTATTAGCTGGGACTTAATGTAATTCTTCCCTAGAAGGAGATCATGTGAAGCATATTTCTGTCAAGCTATGTTTAAATTCTCGAATTTTATTATTAAATGAAATCTCATTGATCTTTGTTTAGTTGCTGGAAGTTTCGCTCGAGCCAATAATCAAGTTTCACCCTCATGGTATTAAACTGATAGTTTTCTCATTTCCTTAGATTGGGAAAGCGCAGTTTCTAGAGCTTCACAAAGAAGGCTACCATGGCTTTGCTTGAATCATTTCCCTATTCTTCTTGATTGTGGGATTTTTTTTTTCTGGTGGTAAAAGGAGCTCGAAATTAAGTGGTTGAAGTTTGATGGATGTGTAGAATGAGTAAAGTAGTGGCGGGCTTCTTATTGTTTCTTTGGTTCTCCAAGCTTTATTTTGGAGAGCAAACTCAAAGTGCTAATGGTTGATTTAAGATTGTGGAGTGAGAGATGTTTGGAAATGAAGATAATCAGAAAAAACTTCACCTAAATTAGATTAAAGGCTTGAATGTCTTAGAATAAGTGAGAATATTATGTGAGGAGGAAAAGATAACAAAGGCTAATGTTATCAGCCAATTGGAAAGGGTCGCCCTCATGGAGGAGGTATGTTGGAAGAAGTCTAGGGCATTTTGGTTGAGAGAGGATGGCTGATGCACAAAGTTCTTTAACTGTAACGGTATAAATAATTCTATTGAATCCTTGTTTGTTAATGGTGTTGTTTATTCCACTCAAGCTGAGATTGGTGATTATATTGTGCAATTTTATACAAATACGTATACCAAGTAGTTTAACCGGAAGCTTAAATTGGAAAACCTTTCTTTTGAGTCCCTTGATGAGGATGATGTAAAGTAGCTGGAGAGAAAATTTGAGGGAAGCGAGGTCTTCAAGGTAATGAGAGCTTTGAATAAGGCCCTAGGGCTTGATGGTTTTTCTTTGGTATTTTTCCAAGTTTGTTGGGATGTGTTGAAGTAGTATATTATGGAAGTGTTTCAGGACTTCCATGCGAAGTGCAAGTTTGTCAAAAGCTTTAATGAAACATTTATTGTACCTATCCTAATGAAGCAAAAGGCAATTGCTATTACGGACCTACAACCGATCAGCTTTGTGAGTGGTGTATACAAAATTCTTGCAAAAGTTCTAGTGAATATGCTAACGATACTTCCATAGATAATTTTTTTTTATCACTAAATAAGGATTTTATTGATAGTAGGCAAGGCCAAGTACATGGGACATATACAAGAGCCACACCTAGTCATGACTGTCTAAAGATACAAGAAAATCATGTACATTTTTTGATAAGTAATAAATATTTTATTCCCAAGAAATAGGCATAAGCCCAAGTACATAGGACGTATACAAAGGAAAGACCTACTACTTTCCAAAAACGAAAGGAAAACTAAAACAGATTCTGGAAATTATCTTCCATTACAAAAGCTATTAAAGTCTATTACAATCGACCAATGGAATAATGTGTGCAGAAAAAAAGTTTTAAGCCCATCCATTGTCTGTTCATGATCCTCAAAGCTCCGACCGTTCCTCTCCATCCATATGCACTGCCATAGGCAAGTCGGTATCATCTTACACATAGCTGCAATTTGAGAATTACCCTGGATGCCGTGCCAACTGGCCAAAAATTCAACAACCCTTCTTGGCATTACCCAAATGAGTCCCACAATGCAATAATAGATGATCTACAGACTCACCACTTTTCTTATACATGCAGCACCAATCCAATACATTGAAGCGGTGTTTCCTTATATTATCTAAGGCGATAATCTTCCCTAACAAAGCTGTCCATACAAAAAAAGAAGCTTTTAAGGGGGCCTTAGTCTTCCATATGTTCTTCCATGGGAATGTTCTTGTAGAGTGTGTCATAAGAGACTTATAGTACGACTGTACAGTAAATCTCCCCTTCTTGGAAGGTGACCATATCATTTTATCCGCTCCTCCAGACATTCTACAATTGTGTAAAAGATTGAAGAAATCTGTAAATGTGTTAATTTCCCAATTTTGGGCAGCTCTAAGGAAAATGATGTTCCATTGGGGTGAGCCACTAGAGAGATCCATAAGCTGTACGACTGAGGCCGCCTTTCTTGCTGCAATGCTGTATAGTATTGGGTAGGCTTCTTTGAGGATTCGATCTCCACACCATAAGTCATTCCAGAATTGAATTCTATAGCCATCCCCAACTACCAAACGTGTTTATCGTGGGAGATTCGTCCAGCCTCTTCTTATGTGTTTCCAAAGCCCACCATCCTTCCCACAATCCACCATACTTTAAATCTATGATCACCCTCCGTAGAGCTCCCCTTACTTTGTGATATCTCCATAACCATTTACCCAATAAAGCCTTGTTGAAAACCAACAAATTCTGAATTCCCAACCCGCCTTCGCGTATAGGGATACAAACCGTAGAACCGTAGCCCAATTCACCAAATGAAACTTGAATTCTTCCCCCCCCCCCCCCCCCCCCCCCCCCCCCCCCCCCCCCCGAGGAAATCTCATTGCAATTTCTCTAACCGGTGAGCCACCTTGGAAATAAGGATAAGAAGTAAGTAGGCAGGTTGGAGAGAGTACTTTTGATCAATGTAACTCTACCACCTTTGGATAGATAAAGCCTCTTCCAACTTGCTAGTTTGCGCTCCATTTTTTCTAACACCCCATCCCAAATAGACTGTGACTTAAAGGAGGCACCCAATGGAAGACCAAGATACTTCATTGGAAGAGTGGCGAATTTGCATCCCAAGATATTAGCCAAACTCAAAACACTTGGAACGTTTCCAACTGGAACTAATTTTGACTTGGTAAGATTCACTATCAAGCCGATGCCGCTTCAAAGCTAAGTAAAAGAGCCCGCAAAGCTTGAATGTGATTATGACTAGCCCCACAAAGAGTGTCATATGCAAATAATAGGTGGGTCATCTCAAGTGTGCCGATTCTTGCATCCCTAACAATAAAGTCAGATAGCCAACTTTGTTGCCTGCCATACTTCTCATCACCTTGTGAAGCTCCACCTCCTCAAATGGCCTCTCTAGCCAACTTGCTTCTTGCTGGTCAATTGACTCAAAAACAAGACCATCCAAGCATTGGCAGCTGTAGCATCATGAAGAATAAGGATGAGCAGTCAGAATAAGTATTTCTGCATCTTACAAGTCATTTTATCTTCCACTTTTTGGTTTAATTCATAAGTTCTGTCTTTGTATGAAATCCGTAGAAAAAATTGTCTGTTATACTAATCAGAGGTAATGGCAAGCTGACATATCTGATTTATCCTCTGAAAGTATAATGTTATTATGTCTTCCTTGAGTCTGATTTAAACAGTTCCCTTTTATGGTTTTTCAGGTGGCTTGCTTGTTAATTTTGGTTGCTGACATATTGGTTTATGCCATCTATTTGTCTCCAGTGGCCTTTGACTATCTTCCTTTCAGAATCGCACCATATATCAGGATCGTGTTTTTCATGCTTAACTTTAGGTAATATGTGATAAATGGGTAGTTTTTTTTTTTCTTTTTCATGTGAACTATCCACTTGTATGCTTAAACTCAGGAAATGTAGGCATGCACACTGATTTTGAAGATGTTTGTCTTATGAACTTGGGCTTTGAAAAAATTATGCTTTGATATATGATATTGCATAGATGGTAAATGGAATCCTGCATTACTTGAGAGGGAGAAGTTCATGCTTTTTATGATGATTGCAAGGGACTCCAATTGTACCATGGACTAGTCCTTTTGGATTATGGCTCAAATATGGTTTGGACCTTCCTTTGGGGCATTATAAAAGGTATCAGAGCCTATCCCAACTAGAAATGTGGGATTTGAGTTATGCCACCTATGATGGAATGGTCCAACGAGGATGTTGGGAGCCTTAGGGGGTGGCGGAGATTATGATACCCTCATATTGAGTGAGTATAGGTTGTGAATGGGATCCTACATTGCTTGGGAGGAATGTTCATGTTCTTTATAATGATTATAAGGGACTCCAATTATAACATTGACTAGTCCTTTTGGAGTGTGGATTAGATATGGCTTAGGCCTTCCCTTGGGGCATTACAGAAAGAGAATGGGAGAATAAGAAAGAGATAATACTACGAAGACGAAAGGATGGCACAATTCAACTTTGGTTTCTATTCTATGCTGGTCACATGAAGAGAGGGAGGAGGAGGGAGAGCAAAGAGAGAAGAAAAACAAAAGAAGCTTTTTCAATATTCCTCAGCTTTTATTTATAACTAAGGCTGTTTGTGTATTACACCTGACCATTAATTGTCTTTATAAGATCTTAGAAAAAGTGGGAAACTTGTAGAACTTTTCCTAGCCAATATATATATATCCTAGCTAATACTTAAATTTACCTAAGCATGAATAACTTCATAAAAAAAATATAGCAATCTTTAGTAACATACTTTTTTTTTTTTTAAAAGAGTCAGGGCCACCTGTCCATGAGTGGCCCTTCCCCAATTTTATTCAAAACCCTCACTTATGGCGGAGGAAAACTTTGGTTACAAATCCAACCAAACCAACTATATCCAAAGAAACCAAACAAATAAGACCCAGAACCACTAAACTGACCTAGTAAACCAGCGACACACCAATTAAGCTCTAATGCTGGGAAGGCCAAGTTTATCAGTACGAAGGATACCCCTGACATACTTAGTAACATACTTAAGTACTGTACTTATAAAAAAAAACGTACTTAAGTACTGTGAAGCAGCCTTCCATGACCTTACTGAATTCCACTTCGTTCTGCCAGTAATCCCTTGAACTAGTAGCATTGTCACAAAAACTGAAGCACTTCATTAAGAATTCTAGGTGCATGCAATTACTTAGAGGATTTCCCTTCACATGTCGCCCAAAGTTTGGGTGTTGACATAAAGTATTCAAAGGATTTGCTGCTTATGGTGCTTTAAAGTGAATCCTAAGTAAATGGATCAGTTATATTTTGTGCAAAGGAACCTCTTGTTCCTTCAGTCATTAATGTTGACACATGCAAAAGAACTAAAGGCATTATTGATGTAGACATGGAGTATACATCAGATATACCAAATGAGAGAAAAGATAAAACCAAAATCCTGGAAGCTAAAGCTAGAAAGACACAAGTGGGCTGCCATCCAATGATAAAGTGAACTGAAAAAGAAAGCCTTAAGGCCTTCCATAGCACTTGTTCTATGCACAAAACTTTGGCCATTACTTCCCCTTAGTCCCACATAAACAAATCGAGATCATTTTCCACAAGGAAACATTGTGATGATTATCAGACCATCCTTTCCAGGATTCTTGTAGATCAACCACTCATCTAGGCATCACCCAATTAGACCAACAAGACTAAGAACAACTTGACATAATAAGCTAGCCACTTCACAATGGAGTAAAAGACGATCAACGGATTCTCCATTTTGCTTGCACATACAACATATCTATCACCATAATGTGTCTTTTCCATAGGTTATTCAATAGAAGGATCTTTGCTAATGCAGCCATCTACAAAAAGAAAGGTGCTTTCAAAGGAGCATTATTCCAAATGGTCTTCCATGCGGATCTTTGCTAGTGCACCCATTTTATGCTCACTTGAATTCTTTTAAATGGAAACAGGGTGGCAGCATATCTTTGCCACCTTGTTTCCATTTTAAAAGAATTCGAGTGAGCATAAAATGGGTAAGACAACCCACCTCCCAATCTTTTGCTACATGGATAAACTCGACTTTAGATTGAGGAGAGCCGATATCTGTAAATTGTTTCTCACCGATTTGTCCTCGGCCCCAAAGATTGAGGAGAGCCTTCATGTGTTACCGCTTCCCAACAAGTTTTGAAAACTGCCATAGGATATCCATTTGGTCTTGGGGCCTTGTCTCCACTCATTTCTTAACTACCTCATAAATGCCATTTTCCTCAAATGGCATTTCCACTCACAAGCTCAAAAGCCAAACATCCATCTTAGGTCTCCATCTGAACTTTTCTGTATACAACCTCTTGTAGAACTACATAATGTGCTCACTAATCTCTTGATGGTGGGATACTTATATGCTAGTCACGTTCAAGGAGTCAAAAGAGTTGCTATGCAGGTAAGAATTAGCCACCTGGTGGAAAAACTTGGTACACCTTTCAGCATCCTTTAACCATAAATCCCTTATCTTTGTCTCCATCAAATCTCTTCCAAAAGGCAAGTCTGTACACGTCACTTCATTACTAGTTTTTTCTTCAACATCTAACGCCTTTTCCTCTAGCATAGTTTCAAAAGTGCACACTTAATCTAGAAGAAGCTTTTCATAACTAATAAAAATCTTGTTTCGAAGATTTAAGAATTATTATTATAAAGAGTTTGATAGGCACTATATGGTAACCATTTATCCTTTTAAGCTAGAATTACTGTCTGAGATGATTTCTAAACAAATTGGTGTAGGTGTGCTAACCTAGCCTTCTTTGTGGTTTTTATAATTATTTTTTTATTGGCAGTGGGTGTACGGAACAAAGTTTAGACTGATCTTGTCGGTGCACAAGCCTTCAGCAAAGATTTTTCTGCAAGTGCACCTTGGGTAATTTAAGGAGAAATTCCCTTAGTTTGATGGCCTCTAGAAATTGTTTGCACCCAAGGGTTCAAACCTTAGACCTAGAGAGTGCATAATACTGCAAAGACCAAGATTCCTTACCACCATTTTGTGTCAACCCCGAGGTGTCCAGTTTGATTATTATTGTGGCATGTTAGTTGCGCTCATTATTTTGTCTTTATTTGAGGTGTAATGGTTGATGTCCAGTTTTGTGGTGGATATGTAAGCAAGTTGGAAATATTGCAACTTTAGTAATGTGGTTTTAAAGGGCACTCCACTTTGTATTGTGAGGACACTTATGTAGGAGAAAAACATCTGATGTACGAAGGGTTAATGGAAACTCACTATATCCACTTTTATAAAATCCTTGCATGATTGGATGCGGATTGTAGGCAGTACTCATTGTGATTCGTTCCTCCATATTTGTGCTCTTAAAAAATTTGTTTGTATTTTCTTAGGGTAATTTTTTTTTATTATTTATTATTTTTTATCATGGTCTTCAAGTAATTTTTTTAAGGTAAGATAAACTTTATTAATGATAAAAAAATTGATGCTACCTAAGTACCAGAGGGTATATATGAGAAATACCTAAGAAAATGAAAAAAGAGTAAAGTAGTTCTGGTAACTAGAAAGCCATAATGAGCAATCATCCTATGAGAGAAGGGTTTAAAAAAGAAATGCTTAAGGTCTGTTGGATAAAGCATCCATGCATGTAAGGTGTTATAAGACTGTTAGGTCAGACAGGAAGGGTGGTACAACTATCAAATTACTTGTTCAAATGGCACTGCTATGCCCTAGGAGATTGTTTTAGGCCCATATAGGGCTTTCTTTAGTTTAAATTCTTTACCATTGGATGAGGATAATTGAGGGCCAAAAGGAAGTTCCTATACACTTTAGTTCTCCATAAAGGAATGAATTCATCACACCAAACTGCTAAATGGGCAATCTGAATTTCCTGTCAAAGAAAGCAGTACATAAAGAATTCATTTTAGCTATTGGAAAAAGAAGTGTCTTGCTAGGTTGGAATAATTGGGATTTTTCCTGTATCATTATCAGAACCCAGACTAAAACTTCAGAAATAAATTGGAATTTTTTATTGGTACAAGGGCAATTCAGGTTGAGTTATGCACCAAGTGTTAACAGTGTTGGGACAAAAAAACTTTTCATTTCCTAAGGACTACCTGATTAGAAGAATTGGGCCAGTGATATGTTATCGGAGGCTATAAATGAAGTCTCAATAGTCTGAGGGCTTAGACAATGATTAAATGGATGGTGCAAAAACATTTTGGGACTAGAACTTGCTTAATCGCTGTAGGTATCTATAAATGATGATGTACATGCTTGGCTTACACAGTTTTTTACTGCTAAACAATTTATAGTACATTAGCTTGATGTTTTCTCATTCTATCTTGGTATCAGGGAACTACGAGCAACCATCCTCATCTTGGCTGGAATGCTTGGCACGTTCTTGAATGTCTTGGTATGTTCACTATCTTATAAGTGTACCTATATCCGCTCAGCTTGCAAATCTTTTTAGTTTCTAAATGATAATGGTATCACTCTTTATAGAGAGAATTGTTGCACATTTTCTTTTCAGTTGTGTACAGTTGAGAAAATATTTTTAGTTGTGTGACTTACTGCACGAGTGGCCTATTGCTGTTTGCCAGAGCTCTCCTCCTTTAATGGATCTTGTTGGTGTCTTCATTAGTGTAAGACTACTTAGGCCAAACCCCTAGGGGTTGGCTCAAGTGGTAAAGGATTTGGTCTTGGTGGTATGCTCTCTTTAAGGTCTTGGTTCGAATCCTCTTGGGTGCAAACAATCTCTAGGGGCCATCGGACTGGGGGATTTTTTCCTCGAATTATCTGCGGTGCACTTGCGGAAAACTCCTTGCCGAGGGCTTGTGTACCCCCGGGATTAGTCGGGATGCTGTTCTTGGACATCCGGTGGCAATAAAAAAAAAAAAATTCATTAGGGCACTCTTTTTTATGCTTACTCTATTTGAGGGTCTCTTTGCAATAAACTTTATTGCATATTAAAACGAAAAATGTCTCTTTTTGAGTATGTAACTCTAGGAAGTTAGGAATGGTGCACTTTCATTTGCATCTTTTTCATTTTAATCCATTGTCTTGTTTTTTAAAATACATACTTTGTAATTCTTTTACTTTTCATACTAATATCTTACTGATTTTGTTTAATTGCAGGCTTTAGGGCTGTTGTTTCTTCTGTTTGCCACTTGGTTAGCCTATGTAATTTTTGAAGATACCCAACAGGGAACAACAGAATTTACTTCATATGGTACCACTCTCTATCAGATGTTTGTTCTGTTCACCACATCCAACAATCCAGATGTCTGGATTCCTGCATACAAGTAAGCGGGAGCTTCAAAATTCATTAAGATGCTTTAAAAGTAGTTATTTTGTCTTTCCAGCAGTGTTCAACTTCCAGCTCGCTATGGGTAAACAATCTTGTTTTCAGGTTCAAATTATACGTGTCTGCCATGTGACAGTTTCTGTTTGTGATTGTATAACTAGTTGGTCTATTAGGATTTATTGGTTGTGATTTAATACAAAAGAGGTTGAGAAATGGTTGGCTTTAAAATATGAACTATGAATTTGGATGGGTTTAAATAATTCAGGCCCGGTCTGCTGCAGGCAGCAGTTCAGAGCTCTGTGGAAAGGAAGCTTTAGTAACATCAGTGCCAAAATCTTAAGCTATTAGAGTAGGCCAGAAATATTTAATGCTCAAAGATTTAATAACCTGAAGATTTTCCTTAGGATTGGTCCACCCTATAATGCTGAGCAAATTGCATGCCTAACAGTGCAGAACAAGCAGAAGAAACTAACAAATGGAGGCTACCAGTAAACCATGGACCTCTTGCATGAAGGCTCTGATACCCTTTCAAGAACTACCAGCTTCCAAAGCTTATTTGGGAGTAGGCCAACAATGTATATGAAGCTTGCAGATATATTACCACTAACAGAGACAAGAGGATGGACAAAATTGTCTGAGGTCATTACTCCTAGGAACTAAATCATGCCCTCAAAAGAAGCTTCAATACCTGCTGCATCATTAATTCCTAAAAGGACATCATTCCTAAATGACAAAGATTATGAAAATAGTAAACTAATTTAGACGCATCTCAAACAAAGGAATGACACAGTGACATAGAATAAGGGGATGCTTGGGGAATGAGATGAGATGAGAAGTCTGTGAATAGTAGTGAAATGATTTGAGTAATGATGTTTTATGGGGTTTTGGGAAATGAGAGAGAAAAAGTTGAATAAAAATATTATAAAGTTAAAATATTGTTAGAATATAAATTTTTTGTTTTTGTTTTGAGATTTGAAAAATTTAAATTTTTTATGCTTTGTTTGGAAGTTTAAGAAAGTTGTAATGATTTGATGAAAAAGTTGAAGATTTAAAATTGAAAAGTGTATGTTTGAGTGTTGTTTGGATGTTGAGATGAGATGGGATGGGATGGGATGAGATGGGATGAGATGAAACCATCTCAACATCCAAACAACCCCTAAGAATCATGTCCACTGCTACAGAGCATTCCAGCAACTATATAACCAGCAACTTATGACCCCAAAGGAAACATAAGATAAGACTTTAAGATACAAGTACAAGACTCGAAAACCCTACGGAGGTGTTGTATCAATTGTAAACTAACTTTCTAAATTTGTTTGGTCTTTGGACTTGCTTTCCCCGAGCTTCTGGCAGCTTGCCTCGTGTATTCTCTCTATCTTTGATAAGATTTTAGTTTAAGAACTTTTGAGGTAGTTATTAACTTATTTATGCTCGAGTTAACATTTAGAGTTTTCTTTGGTAAGAAACTCAGACATCCCATGTACTTCATGATTGCTTATGTTTTGACTTGTGTTATTCATGTGACTAATTTTTGAGCATTAAATGATGTGATATCGACATGTGAGATAAGCTCGTTAAGTTGGCAAAGATTAGATTTTAGAATACCACGAACATTTATTCCTTCAATGAAAAGGTATTGTAAAATTCTATAATCTGGACATAAGCTTAAAATTTCCCTTGGAAAAATATTTGGAGAGGCAAGGTGCCTCTTAAGGTGGCTTTCTTCGGGTGGTTGGTTTCTCACAGGAAAATTTTTACCATTGATAAGTTGAGAGAAAGCTTGGTATTGTTGCAATGGATTGGTGCTCTTTGTGCAAAAGATGTGGTGAATCGGTGGATCATCTTCTTCTTCATTGTGATGTGTTGAAGGCTTTGTGGGACGAGAGGTCTTTGCTAAGGTGGGGGAATTGCTTGGGTGATGCCCAAGAGGGTGGTGAATCTTTTGGCATGTTGGAGAGGAATTCTAGGAAATCATCAAATAGCAATCGTTTGGAAGATGGTACCTCTTTGTCTTATGTGGTGTATTTGGAATGGTTTTCAGGGTTGGCCTGTAATTAGGTGTCTTTCTCTTGTATACTTCTTGTGTATTTGGGTTATGCCTAATTACGTTTTTAAAATAATTTATTACTTATCATTTTTGTTTTGTTTTTTGTTTTTTTTTGTATCTGAGATCATTGTTTAATTTGCTGTCTACTTTGTGCAGTGTCCTTTTTATACTTCTTTGGAATTTTAGGATTTTTATTTTAGGATTGTTATCTTTGTAGGGGATATTTCATATGCTTGACTTGTACCTTAATTGTTTTAGTAACTTTTTTCCATTTGCCCACAGTCCATTAAAGTTATCAGACATATATGGTTCTAAAGACGCTAGTAATGAATGCCCTGGAAAAGTTACATCCTAGTGACATAACTCATTAAATCTGGCTAGGAGTAGAATGAGTTATAAATACCTAAGATGAGATAGGTCAGAAGGAGTCAATATGGAAAAGTTACATATCACATCTTTGTTGACATTCTTTTTTTGGAGTCTTGAAATTTCTATTGATGACATATTAACCAGGATCTAATATTTCAACAATTTATATTTTCTTGTAAGGGATTCGCGTTGGTATTGTCTGTTTTTTGTTCTCTATGTGCTATTGGGGGTTTACTTCGTCACCAACTTGATTCTTGCCGTTGTATATGACAGCTTCAAAGGTCAGGTATGGTTTGATTCATCTTTTAAGCTGCTCTTATAAGCAGGAACTTTGAGATACAACTATTGTATTTGTTCATCTATTAATGTCAGCTGCTAGTATGTTGCTTTCTAAGGCCTCGTTTAGTTACACAGATGAGATGAGACGAGATGAAAGTTGAAAGTTGAATAAAATTTTGTTAGAATATAATTTTTGTTTTGAGATTTGAAAAAGTTGAATTGTTTATTGTATTTTGTGTGAGAATTTAGGAAAGTTGGAATGATTAGATAGGATGAGATGATTTGTGTAACCAAACGAGACCTAAATGTTTCATATAAAACTAGGTTTAGTGTTGCTTGTGTTCTCGATAACATAAATGGACATGTTTACATCGATTTTTTGTAGCTTGCGAAACAAGTTTCTGAGATGGATGGTAATAGGAGACGTATCTTGGAGAAAGCTTTTAATCTCATAGATGAAGATGTAAGTGCGGCGCTCACTGACCCCTAAATCTACTCTTGGCATGCTTCTGTGACAAGTTTTGCAGTTTTCTTGATCTACTCGTTATGGTGAATAAATGTTTCCATTATAGCTGCATTTCATTTGCTAGTGGATAATATTATTATGAATGGTAGAAATGGTGCAAGTACATAGGTTGTATACATTAAAAACACCTAGTTGGAATCAGAAACCAATACAAGGAATCATGGAGATTAATTCATAAATCTATAATCCAATACAAGAAATCTTGGAGATTTAGTCCATTAAATCTATAGCTATCCCATGGATTTTTCTCTCTGTACACTAGTATTCTTCTCTCTGCACACTTTTAGGATGGGAGAACTATTCTAGTGATCTTTGCAGGAAACAGTTTTCTTTTAGCCATTTTCTGATATTCAACCATTACTTCACAAGGATGGGTTTTCTAAAACACCTACTAATAGAAACAAAGGTGTTTGTTTTATCGCTACTTTCTGATATTCAGCCATTACTTGATAAGGAGGGGGGAGGCTACTTTTGTATCACTGAGGGGAGTATGAAGCTCATTAAGGAGATGGTGCTTAGCCATGCCAGTGCTTGTTGGTTGGTGAATAGAGTGGAAGAGTGCTCACTATCGGAGGGAAGGCAAGATGTTTACAAGATGTATCGTAATGGGACTACAACATTGTTTGCTTCTAATGCTTTCGAGCGTTACTTGGAAGTAACAGACTATGGTGGCAGTGGGTGTCAAGGACTCCTAGTGATCTCGGAAGGAATGAAAGGAAGGGGTTGGAAAGCCTTTCTACGGAGATGAAGCATGCTTTGTCCATGCATATTCTGGAAAATAGGGCTCCAGCGTTGGCTCAAGGTTTGGATAGAGCAATAGACCACGAGAAGGAGATGGAGAGGCTGGTCAAATTGTATGTAGAGGCAACGATGGGTGGCGCACAGAAAAGGGTGGCAGTGCTCGGTGGTATGGGCCACTCCTTGGCGTTACTGAATAGAGAAAAGTACAAAAAGGGAGGTGTAGCAGGGGAGTACCACTGGAGAGAGGTATGGTTGACATGATGTACCGGAAAGAGGGGGTGGAGGTTTGTCCTATGTCTGTTTAGCTGAAATTGAAAAGCAGGGGGTCTTGTTTGGGCTGAAAGAGGAACTTTCTGGTGTGAAAGAGGAGCCTGGATTATTGAAGAAGGTGGTAGAAACTCTTTCATATAAAGTGGACATGGGCTTGAGCCCTAGCTTGGGCCAAGGCCAACGTTATTCTGATAAAGGAAAAACCAAGGTTGGAAATGGGCCAAATCCCTTTAGGCCTGACAAAGGAAAAGCCAAGATTGGCTTGGGCTGGAAAGCCCAACTCGCTCACCCAGAATGAAATGGCGCCTAAAATGGATCGCGCCTACATCCACTTATGCCCAACATTATTCCTATTTCGAAAAGGGTTCTACGTCAAGGCCTGTCGCGGTACACTGGCCAGTGGTGCCATGGTCCTCTATGCCAGCATCATCTGGTGTTGTTTCTGGCAACACCAGCGCCGAAAACCTTGCGTCGGTACCGACCAAGAAGGCTGTGTAGACGAGGTTGCCAACACTGAGTTGTGAAACACCTTCCAAGTCTGGGTTTGTTTTCGGACAACACCTATGCTGGTACTTACCAAGAAGGCTGTGTAGATGAGGTCGCAGACGCTGAACTGTAAAACATCGGGAGGGCCACTATACTGTGGGGTGACACAGACTAATGCATTGGTGTTCTCTTGGTTGCCTCCTGTCATCACTGCTGTGAGGGTGATGTCCATGGCGTCTGAACATTGAGACTATGCTTCAGCGTTTTGTAGATGAAAGGGTGACAGTGTCACTGGGAGGTTAGGAGCATTGGGGGGTGCCACAGAAATGTTTGCTGGAGACTTTTGTGCTGATGGTTGACCTCCGTGCCGTGCAGTTAACCGTTCCAGTATTGGAAAATTATTTTGTAGCCAAGAAACACTGTTCAGAGAGTGCGACATTAGTGGGTGAAACCTTGCATGTAGGGGGGGGAGGTCGGAATGGAAGGAACACTGATTTTATGAGTCTAACTAGGAGAGGAGATACAACAGTTGCCAAAGATGGTGGTTGAAGGGAGGGAGGATGTAGGGAGGGGCCGGTCATTTCTGGAGGTGGAAGAACCCATTTGTAACGTCCCGATCCTGAAGGTCCAGGGAGTTAGCTCATGTCCTTTAAAATCACGTCTCTCAATACAAATATAATTTCCTAAGTGTCCAAAACAAAACATAAATTCATCTATTTCAACCAACTGCATAAATTCCTCTAAAGGTCATCAATGAAATAATCCAATAAAATAAATCAACGGTTCTACAATCTCCCAATAACCTCAGCATAATGAACTAGCAATAACACAAGTCTCAACAAACCAAATAAACATAAGGAAATCCAATCTACCAAATCAAAATCCTCTAATAGCAATAGTACCCTTAGGTACTCAACTCCCTATCCTCAGCTATTCTTGCCCACGCTTCCTATTCTTAATCCCCAGCTGAACCATCAAAATCTTCTGAAAATATTGTCAAGATAAGGGTGAGTTATCAACAACTCAGTAAGTAAAAGACATATACTAGTATATAAATATGAGCCATTTACAAGGTTCAGAATGCAGAAAAAAAATTTAGTTTTAGAATGCAGGAACAAAACATGTTATCAAAATATCAAAGCGATAGTTCATAAAATACTCATTCAAAAGTTCTTTGGCATAACATAATTGAACATCACATCATAACATCTCATATCATATCGGATCAGAGTATCATATAAGAACAGAGGTCATGTTTAACCCCCGTGGTAGGGTTGCACTATCCCTGTTGACCTATTCTGAGTGTACACAAAGGAAAGATTACGCGTAAAACCACTTTGTTTCCAAAGTGAGTGCACTCAGAGACAGAAGTTGGTACTAGCCCAAGTAGAGGCCACAGTTTTACACCTGTGGTAAGGTCAGAGTAGAGTAGAGCAGAAACAGAGCGAAATACAGAATCAGAATGTCATGCCAAAGGTTCTCAGATGCTACATCATATCAAAATAGAGTACTGAATATAATCATATCATTTTCACATAATCAAAACAGATTCAGAGTATCTTCACATAATCATGCACAAATTTTCAGATTTCAGATTTGCTCTTTTTGCACAGTTCAGAAACAAAATATCAAAAATATTACTCATGTCTATACCAGCCATGGCATAAATACTTTTCTCTTTCATATAGATTTCATAATTAATGCAGAACAAATAACTGAGGTTGTTTCAAATTTCTTTTTATAACAAAACATGCATATTTTTTCAAAATCAACCTCAGTCAATTTCTTTTATGCAAAATCTAGCATAGGAATCCTGCTTACTTGACTCTGGTGGTGTATTCTCTATGTTTTGGGACTGTAATCTAGCCGTGTCACGATGACCTAAATTAGAAAATATTGGTATACGTGTTAATAACCCATACCCGCACATAAACTTAGCTAACAAAATTCCACCATCCTAAGAATGGAATAGAACAAGCCTATAAGCAGTTAAATTTATAAACAGCCCAACACCCGTCATATCTAACAATCAACCAGCCCTCAAATTTACTCCCGACATGTAAATCACTCAACCATTTCACGGACTATGCTACCACGCAATCATCACCAGCCCAACCCACTTCATCACTCAACCAGCCATAAAACAACCGCTACAGCCAACATTGTCAAATTGGTTTGAATGCCCTTTACTGAGGGTTTACGTTCATTATATAGACCAGAGATTACATAATTGTTGCCGGATTCTATGCATATATCTATCACTAATATGCTATACATGGTAAGTATTTATATCCTAATTGACAGCTATATACAATGTAGCTAGAAAATAAAGTATGACAAAAAATAGAACAACTCCCCCAAATCACATCTTCGTAACCCCTCAAATTGATTCTGGTAGATCAAGAAGCATCAATTTGTCCAGCAAGAATTGATTCCGATGTCGAGGAAGAGTTTTAGTGAATATGTTAGCAGTTTGAAGTTGGCTGGAAATGTGAGGAAGAGTAATCACATACTTGTCAAAAGCTTCATGTATGGAATGACAATCGACTTCAATGTGTTTCGTATGCTCATGAAAAATAGGATTAGCGGCGATCTGAATAGCACTGGTATTATCAGCATGAAGAGGAGTGGAGTGAAGTTGAGGAAAACCAAGTTCACCTAATAATCCACGAAGCCAAGTGATCTCAGAGCATGTGGAAGACAGCACGATACTCAGACTCGGTGGAGGACTTGGAAACTGTGTCTTGCTTCTTACTCTTCCAAGAAATGAGTGCATTGCCTAAGAACATGCACCATCCCGTAGCTGAGCGACAAGTATCCGCACAACCAACCCAATCAGCATCACTTACTCCACCAACTGTAAGGAAGACTCTTTAGGAAAGAACAACCCGCGAGTAGAGGTGCCCTTCAAAAATCGGATAATGCGATAGACAACGGCTAAATGAAGATGTCAGGGAGTTTTCATAAATTGACTAACCTGCTGCACAACAAAAGAAATGTCAGGGCAAGTAATCATCAAGTAGTTCAAGCTCCCAACCAGTTGCTGATACAAGGATGGATCAGATATAAGCTCGCCTTCCTTGTGACGAATCTTGAGATTCACCTCCAAGGGAGTAAGAACAGAGTTACCCGATTGGAGCTAGCCAAAGAAATCACTTCTTGCATGTATTTGTGCTGGTGTAACAAGGTACCAGTCGGATTAAGCTGCATCTCAAGGCCAAGAAAATACTGTAGGTGACCAAGATCTTTCATGTGAAAAGAGGCCTTGAGATGCTGTTGCAATTGCTAAATTAAATTAGCATCAGAGCCAATAATCGCAATGTCATTGACATACACCAGAAGCAACACAATTCCTGTAGAAGTCTTGCGAAGAAAAAGAGAGGAATCAAATTGACCTTAATCAAAATGAAAAGCAAGCAGAGTAGAGGAAAATTTATCAAACCATGCATGTGGAGCCTGTTTGAGTCCATACAAAGATCATCTGAGCAGACAAACCTCGGATGAAAGAGTAGCAAACATGCCGGGGGGTGGAGACGTATAGATTTCTTCTTTCAGGTCTCCATGTAGAAAGCATTCTTCACATCCATTTGTTGGAGAGACCACCCTTGCGAAGCAGCAAGTGCCAAGACAGTCCGCACAATAGTCATCTTAGTGACTGGTGCAAATATTTCTTCATAATCAATACCATACTCTTGGTGGTTCCCAAGAGCCATGAGACAAGCCTTATATCTGTTCAGTGAACCGTTAGACCGAAACTTAATTGAGTACACCCATTTACAACCAATGGGTTTGACACCAGAGGGACAAGCCACAATGTCTCAATTGTGATTGTCTTGAAGAGCTTGGATCTCTTCTTGCATGGCTTGTTGTCAACATGTGTGGGTGTGTTAGGGACCCCGGTCAAGTCCCTAAACACTATGATCTCCTTGCCTATGTCCTCCTTGTATTGACTGAGTGCCAAGTCCTCTCTTGCTTGGATATGGCGCAACAATGGTGATGATGGCAACTTTGGTACGGTGAGGTTAAGTGTTTAGGCTAGATGAAGGGTATGGAGTGATGGGAAAATTGGCTAAATGTTGGGGTGGCTAGGTGAAAAGTGGTGCACGGCACTAAGGTGACTTAGGGTTGGCGCCACTTGAGGGTTTAGGTTTAGGTTTAGGGTTTAGGAGATGGAAGATAGGTTTAGGGTTTGGAGGTGGGCGGCTAGGGCTTGGCCGAAATGTGGGAGAGGGAGATATTTTAGGAAAGATTCCTAAGTGGTAGGAATCCTTATGGAAGAAGGAGATTTTGGTTTTGGCTTGTTTAGGCAAGTCAAAGGTTGGCTTGAGTTGTTTTAGGAAAGATAGATTTAAGGAATTGAATGTGATTGACAATTCGTTAAATCAAGGGATTTGATTTAGAAGAGGTCAAGGATGCCAACAAGGTAAAGATTACCTTATATGGACTAGGGTTTCGGCTAGGGTTGGTGGGAGTGTGAAGATGGAAAGTATTTTGGGGTTGGCTAGGGATTGTCGAGTGTGGCTAGTGGGAGTCTTTAGGAATGTTTCCAAAAAACTAGGGATATGATTTGGGATAGAAGGGTGGCCAACCAAGAGGGTGGGAGGAGTCAACTAGGGTTTCCAAATTATGGAAACAGTAATATGGGAAGTGAGGTGGTCGGCTATGGTTAATTCAAATAAGGCAAGAGTGCCAAAATTTGAATTCAAATTCAAATGGAAGTGGGAGTCCGGCTAGGGCTAGGTGGAAGAAGTGGATTAATTATGGAAAATTGACAAATAAGGTGGGTGGTCGAAATTGAGGATGGAATGGATTGAATGAGCCGAAAATGCAATGATCTCCAAGAACACAAGATGAACACTCAAGAACAAAAAGATGAACTTGAATGAACAATGAAGATAATTCAACAATTGATTCACGAATTGCACAAGTGTTGAATAAACCTTATATATTGATAAAATAACATAAACAAAGATAAACACAACTTGGATTCACGAATTGCACCAAGTTGTAAGACAAGATAATTGAATCACTCCAATTCACGAATTGCATGGAATGATCCTCTCTTTGGGATTCACGAATTGCACCCAAAGAGCCCAAGTGCTAAGCACCGATGGTGATCTCTCAAACAATAGTTCTCCCTCTAGGGTTTTTGCCAAAAGATCCTAAAGCAAGAAAAAGATGTCCTATTTATAAGCAAAACAAGTTGGAAACCCCCAAAATGTCTCTTTGCAATAAAAGAAATAACATAAATAAGGATAGTGGCATGGACCACATGGCCGTGGCATGCATGAGCCAATGGTTCGGCTAAGGTGGTGCATGGGGGTCGAACTTTGGCTTGTTCTCATGCTGAAAATGTCATTTTTGAGGGTTGGCTCGACTGTGGCTCGACCCTGGCTCGAGCCAAGTTTCGCTCGACACTCCGCTCGAGCGAAAACAACCAGAGAGCTCCGCTCGAAACTCGCTCGACAGTCCGCTCGAGCGATATGTGTGCGTATGGCCAAGGTGCAACTTTAGAGGTGATTTTACATGGGGGTCTAACAGGGTGGCTGCCTGAGAATAAGTGCGAGGGACAAAAATAGTGTCGAGAGTCGTAGTTCGTGAGGTATGAGGAAAACCATACCTATGTGCATGTGTAACTCGGGTGGAGCGCCGAGGTCTAGAAACCATGGGATCAGATGGCGGAGCAGTGTCCGAAAGGGGTGAAGAAGGTGGAAGATGTTGATGATACACAACACCTGGCTTAAATTGCTCAATTGAAGAAAGCACATCATCAAAAGCAGGTAGAATAGCAATAGGAGGATTAGAAATAACCTGAGACTGAAAGAAATATTGATTTAAAAAAAAATCACATTTAGAAAGATCCGGAATTTGTTTGCATGAGCATCATAACGAACAAATCCTTTTTGAGTTGGACTATAGCCCATAAAGGCACACGTGACAGACTCGACAGCAAGCTTGTGATGATCAATTAGTGGCAGATGAATAAAACAAACACACCCAAAAGTATGAAGGGATTGATACTTAGGAGATTTGCCAAATAATCGAAAGTAAGGGGAATCATAAGTTAGATTGGCAGTAGGCAAACGATTGATCAAATATACAACAGTAGATAAAGCTTCAACCCAAAACCGAGAAGGCAAAAAAGAGTCAATCAACAAGGTACAAATGACATCTAAAAGATGGCGATTTTTACGCTCAGCGACCCCATTTTGTTGAGGGGTGTATGGGCAAGAACCCTGGGAAATAATTCCCTTTTGCTGGAGATAAGTCTGAAAGGAATGAGACATGTACTCCCCTCGTATTAGAGCGTAAAATTTTGATACAAGTACCAAACTGTGTCTTGACAAGTGCAACAAATTTTTGAAAGACAGAAAACAAGTTAGTTTTAGAACGGAGGAAATAGATCTAGGTGAATCGACTATAATCATCGATAAACGTCTCAATATAGCGATACTGATCATGAGAAATAATAGGAGACACACCCTAAACATCAAAACATCAATATGCACAATCTCAAAACATGTAGAAGCATGGCTACCATGCACAAGAAAATGTAAAGTTTTACTTTTACCAAGAGGACAAGTAGCACAATCAAAAGATATGTTAGAAGAAGAAAACGAATCTTTATTACTCTAAAAATCATGTTTCATATAATAAGTCAAGCCAATAGAATTAGGGTGACCCAATTTTTTATGCTAAACTTCACTATTATTGGCAGTAGCCGTACAAGCAAGAGAAACAACATTAGGAATAGAAGATTATAAAGGAAAGAAACTTTCCACTTTAGGCCCCTTTGCGATCACCTTCCCCTACACTCGATACTGTGCAAGAAAACCACTGCGAGAAAAATGAACTTCACAATTATTATCCACCAGTTTTCCAATAGAAATCAAACTGGTAGATAATCCAGAAGAGACGAAAACATTGCAAAATGAAGAACCCAAATTACCAATAGTAGTGATAGGAAGAGTACTGTCATCGGCAATCTGAATATGTTGTGTGCCTCCATACTTACGAACACCATGAAGACCTGTCACATTACCAATCATATGATTTTGAAGCACCAAAATCAACAATCCAAGAAGAAGTTGAGTTAGTACCTGTAACTTGTAGGCCTAAAGTAGTAAAAGCAGACACAATCATCTGTAGACCATTGCACGGGTGAGAACAGATGAATCAGAGCTCACGGTGGGAGGTGTAGAAGAAGAAGATGATTGAATAGCAGCTTGAAAAGCTTGGGATTGGCGATTATGAGGCCGCACCCGACAATTCTTAATGATATGACCTTCTTTCTTGAAGTAGTTACAAACTTTCTTAGAACAATTGTGGGCAATGTGACCAAACTCCTTGTAGCTGAAACACTGTAACCTGTTCCTCCCTCTTCCTTGTGCTGCATAGGCAACATTAACAGCCTCAGAAGAGACCCCTCTCAAATCATACCCATCTGAGTGGATAACTGCTGTTCTTCACGTAACAAATCTCCCAAACAAATATCTAAAGAAGGGACCGGATTACGGTTCAATAAGCCAGCCCGGACAGGTTCAAATTCAGGCCGAAACTTAATCAAAAATTGATTGTGTTGACTCTCAACATGAACCACTTGAAGAGCTGCTAGTGCCACCGGGGGGACCTTAGCATGAACAATTGCAGAATACTTGCTCCAGAGATTAATAAAACTAGAATAAAATTGTTCAAGGGTCAAATTACCTTGAGTGTAATTGCTAATTTCCAACTCCAATTGGAATTTCCAAGCGCTGTGATCCTAGTGATAAATACGATGGAGATAGTCCCACAAAACTTGAGTGGTAGTAAAACAACTAAGATTTGTCACAGGATGGGGCTCAATCATCCCCAACAGCCAAGAGACCACCTTAGCATCCTTGACCTCCCATTATATAAGTTCCTTTTCATTAGTGGGAACTTTAGCAGAACCATCAATATGATTTGATAATTCCTTCCCTTTCAGAAACATTTTAAATTGGAATTCCCACGTAGGAAAATTCTTTCCAGTAAAGTGAACAATAGTAGTTACAACAGACATGATGAAAGTCACATAAAAACAACAAAAAAATGTAACTTGCCCAAAAGCAATGAAACACCAAAGCAGAGATTGCTGATTGCCACAAAGACCGTCGACCACCACATAGCCGCCCACATAAACTACCGAGAACCACATAGACAGTGCCGAGAAATGCCAAGAAATGTAGCAGCCCAGTGACGTCGAAGACACAAATGCTCACAGATAGTGCCAATAGTGGCAAAACTATCTCCTACCAATGAGAAGAAGAAGTACAGCCCCTCCACAACCAAATGACACAAAGAAAGTGCCGACAAGATCAACCCAATCGTCCACCAAAAATCCCATGAGAAAGAACCTGGAATATTTCTAAGTTTATAGCTCTGAAACAATGTCAAGTTGGTCTAAATGCCCATTACTGAGGGTTTGCATTCATTATATAGAGTAGAGTGCCACATTCTATGCACATATCTATCACTAATATGCTATAAAAGGTAAGTATTTACATCATAATTGACAGCTATATACAATGTAGCTAGAAAGGAAAGTATGACCAAAAATAGAACAAATCTCCCAAATCACATCTTTGTAACAAACATCAACTCCAATAGTTACACTAAACAGTCACAATTACTAGCCCAAACAGCCACACATAACAGTTCAGATAATCATACTCATCAACCCAAACAGCCACCTATCAGCCACGAATTGCCTCGAGTCACATATCAACCCAAACAGTCCACCACTCAACCCCGACAACCAACTACTCAACCCAAACAGCAGCACACATCAAGTCTTCCAACATATCCAACAGCAACCCAACAAGTAATAACAAAATTCACCATAAGTTTACATAAATAATCAGTTCTAACATGCATACTGCAGCAGTGTATATTTCTAAGCAACGCTATTATGCGAGTCACAACATACACAATGGTTACGAGCTAACACTTGCGAATACCATAGTCCCTGTGTGGAGATCAGTTGAATTTTGAGAGTGTACCAATGCTGCCCGAGAACTAATTCAGTGTCCTATGACAAAGAACACGTTAAACCGAGCTTGTATAGAGGGGTAATTTACACGATAGAGGGCACACCAGAAATCAGTTCATGCGGAAAAGGAATTACCTTGGAGAGGTTGTCACCAGTGGCTTCAATCGGTCACTGCCTATCTCCTCGAGAAAAAGAATGCGATTGTGGAAGGCAAAACTTGAGGGGTTAGAGAGAGCAACGAGTGACGGAGGCAATTAACCAAGAAAATAAAATCTTGGTAGGAAAAATCGATACCACTGGTAAAGACTCACCGGCGTTGGCAGTGCGTAATAGTGATAGAGGCGTCGGCAATAGGATCCCACGAATGTGTGTTGACACTCTGTGTCCAACAACAAAGAGTATTTATATATCGGTAGGGGGAGAGAGAGAGAGAGAGAGAGAGAGCGATTTGAAAATTTCATGAAACATAAACTGAGGTGCTTACCGTTGTGGAGATGTGTGGCGGTGTACGACATCTGGGTCCTCTATGGCGACAATTAAGGGTTATTGAACAATACCCATTGAAATAGAGGGTTCAAAGAGAGGGAGAGTGAGTGAAAATCGTGATGGGTGGGGAGCATCGTGTACAACAGAAAGTTGAAGGGCATATGGTGTTACCTGAGTGAATGGGAGATCGGTGATGGTGTCCGTAGCAATGGTGCTGCATGGCGGGGAGGTAGTGGAGATGCTCTGTGAGATAAAATTTGTGAGGTGAAAGGTGAGGGATGGACAAAGGACAGGGCTAGTGAGAGGAGTGGGGAAACACTTACCGGCGATCGATAACATCTCCGATGATGGGGCTCAACGGCAACACTATTCCACGGGCTCATGAAAACATAGCACCTAAAATCCTATAAATTTCATAGGAGAGGGAGAGGGAATGCAACGGGTCTGTTGAGAAAAAGAAATCTAGAGGGTGAGGAAACTAAAGATGCTTGGGGGGAAAAGTGGGATTCATGGAAGAGAAAATGGGGGAGAGAACCAACGAGGAGGAGGGAGATTTGGGGGGGGGGGGAGGGGGGAGAAGCAGTTAGGGAAGAGAAAATTGAAATCGGAAGAGAGACATACTGAAACAACGTTGTGTTGGCATCCATGGCTGGCTCTTCGTGGGCTTGGGTCTGGGCTTTGGCCTTGGGCTTGGTTATTATAGCATTCCAGGGGATTGGGTAGTTCAAAAAGCTATGGAGATTAAGCATTGTGTAGGGATTAGTTGCGAGGGTTTTGAAGATGAATTCATGGCATTACTCATAGCTATAGAGGCCGGAACAATCCAAATCTAATCTATCCCTTAATTTGGCTAAAAAAAGAGAAAGAAGTCAAGAGGCTTATGTGGGCAATGAATGATGATGGTGGAGAGAAGAGCTATAATCGGGGGTGTCCAAAGGGGATGGCAAAGACGGTTGCTATATGAAGCCAAATAATATCATGGAATGTAAGGGGGATGAATGAGCATAACAAATGACTCCAAGTCAGAAACTTATTTCATCAATGGAAGGGTGATATTATTTGCCTATAGGAGACTAAGTTGGAATTCATTACAAGAAAACTACTCTGAAGTTTATGGAGAGGGCAACATGTTGGGTGGTCATATTTGCCATTTAAAGAAGCTTCCAGTGGTGTTCTAATTATGTTTGATAAAAGGGTAGTGGAAAGGGTGGAGGAATGTGTGGGCAATTTCATTGTGCTTTGCTCTTTTATGAATTTAGAAGACGGTTTCCAATGGGCATTTGGAGTTTACCACCCTAATATTGATTTGGAGAGAAGGTCATTGTGGGAAGAATTGACAGTACTTTTTAGTTGGTGGGGGTTACCAAGCTGCATAGGGGGGGTGATTTCAATGTAACACGCTTCCTGAGTGAAAAGCCGGGTGTGTCCCACATCACTCCCGCCATGAGGGAGTTTTTTGACTTCATTTAAGAATAGGAGCTTATGAATATTTCCTTAAGTGGAGGTACGTTTACTTGGTCCAACAACTATGAACTCCCATCTTGGTTGAGAATTGATAGGTTCTTGATAACTCTAGATTGGGAGTTACATTTTTCGGATGTAACCCAAAGAAGATTACCCAGGTTATGCTCTGATTATTTCTCCATCATCTTAGATTGTGGAGGCATCCAAGGGGGTAGAAGGTACTTTAAATTTTAGAATGTGGCTTAAATATAATGGTTTTGTAGGCAGGGTCGGACAATGGTAGCCTTCTTACTGTTTCCAAGGTTCTCCAAGCTTCATAATGGCAAGAAAATTAAAAGTGCTGAAACATGATCTAAAGCATGGAATGAACAAGTTTTTGGCAAAGTGATTCAATAAAGGTGCTCTCTCTTAGAGGAGCTCCAAGGTTTGGATGACGATGAGGAGGCAAGAACTCTCTCTGAATCCGAGAAATTGCAAGAATTAGGTAATCACAAAACTTGAAAGAGTAATATTGATGGAAGAGATTTGTTGGAGATGAAACTCAAGGGCGCTATGGCTCAAATGGCTAATTCACATAGGAGGAACAATGCTATTGACATGTTGATGGTAGACGGAGCAGTTTCCTCGGATCAGCTCGTCATCAAGAATCACATGGCATGGCTAATGACAAGGCTATAGGCCCAGATGGTTTTACCATGAGCTTTTTCCAATCTTGTTGGGACGTGATCAAGGGTGACCTTATGCGGTTTTTTCAAGATTTTCATACTAATGCAAAATTTGAGAAAAGTCTTAATGCTACTTTTTTAGCACTTATTCCTAAAGAGTTGGGGTCCATGGATGTGAGAGACTAACACCGCATTAGCCTCGTGAATGGGGTTTACAAGATTCTTTCTAAAGTGCTAGTGAATAAAAAAGTTAATTTCGAAGCCACAAAATGCATTTGTCAAAGGCGGACAAATCCTAGACTCGGTCTTAATTGCAAATGAAATTTTGGATGGGCGACTCAAATCTAGAGAACCTGTGTTACTTTGCAAATTAGACATTTTTTTTTTAATTAACACCGTGTATGGAGAAAGCCTATGATCACTTCAATTGGAAGTTCTTACTTTGTTTACCTACATGATGTGGCTTTGGGGAGAAATGACAGAATTGGGTAGAGTTTTGCATCTTTATAGCTCACAGATGGGTTTCTTCGACTCCTCCTGTGGTTTCAAACAGGGGGCCCGCTCTCTCCTTCAATTTTTTTTTTTCATTGTGGAAGCCCTTAGTAAAATGATTATGGGTCTTGTGGAATGTGGTTTTCTCTATGGTTTCTCAATAGGGAATGCTGATTATGGTTCCATTGATATTTCTCACTTATTATTTTTTGGCGATACTATCATCTCTTGTGGTGCAAATCTCGGGTATATGCAATCTTTGAGGGCTCTATTCCTTTGTTTTGAGGCTGTCTCGGGTTTGAGAATTAATCTCTCAAAGTCTAAATTGGTGTTGGTGGGGATTGTCCTTGAAGCGGAGAATTTTGTCTCTCTCTTGGGACGTAAGGTATCATTTCTACCCCTGAAATATCTTGGCTTACCACTGGGTGCTTCCTTTAAATCAAAGAGGATTTGGAGTGTCGTGGTTGAAAAGTTGGAGCACAGATTGATTTCTTGGAAGAGGTTGTATTTGTCTAAAGGTTGTAGGCTCACTTTGATTAAAAATGCTCTTTCTAACCTATCCACCTATTTTTTATCCTTGCTCCCGCTCCCCACAAAGGTTGCCTACCGTATTGAGAAGCTACAATGAGACTTCTTGTGGAGTGGATTGGGGGAAGTGTTCAAATTCCATTTGGAAAATTGGTCAATTGTTTGTACTCCAATTTTTGGGGGTGGATTGGGGATTTGTAACTTGATGAAGCTCAACCAAGCCCTGTTGGGTAAATGGTTGTAGCGGTACCAACATGAGAGAGGGGGGGAGGGGGGGGGGGCTATGGAATTCCGTTGTAGATTCACAGTTTAGAGAGGCTTGGGGAGGATGGTGCTCAAATGAGGTATGTGGCCCATATGCGTTGGGTTTGTGGAAATACATTGGGAGACATTGGAAGATCTTCTGAAGACGTGAACATATTGTGGTTGGCGACGACTCTTGTGTTGTTGGACAAGATCCTCACCACATATAATTTAAGAAAACGTTAGGTAATGTTGTTGGACTGGTGTTGCATGTTGAAGAATGGAGAATCCGTAGATCATTTGCTTTTACATTTTGAGGTGGCTAGGACCATGTGGGATGCTTTCTTTGTAGGAATTGGATTATTATGTGTCATGCGTCTTTGACTGCTGGTAATTCACAAGTGGTAGCAATTTGGAGAATGGTTCCTATATGTAAGTGTTGGCATATTTGGTAGCAGAGAAATGATAGAAGTTTCTAAGATCGCGAGAAAACAATGGAAGAGTTTAAAGTTTTATTTTTAAATCATTGTTCTTATGGGCAGGGGCCATTGTTTGTAATGGGCTAAATGTCCATGAGTTTCTACTTTCAGGTGTAAACTCTAGTTAGGTACTTCTAATGTATACTTCCTATGTCTGTGTACTTGGGTTTTGCCTACTTTTAATGAATAAAATTTCTTGATTACCTATAAGAAAAAATCTATAGCTATCATACCCGAAGGACCAAAGTTTTGTAGAAGAAAGTTTTAAGTTCATCCAGTGATTGTTCGCAATCTTTGAAGTTTTAAGTATTCCTTTCCTTGGAGATGCACCACAGTAAACAAATGGTGACCATCTTCCACACTATGGCAATTCGACTATTTCTACTTAATCTTCTCCAGGTAGCAAGGATCTACTACCTTTTTTCTAGGCATAACCCATGCTAAACCGACTTTGCCAGAAAAATCATAACACAGGGTGCTAGCAAACTGACAATGAAGTAGTACATGGTCTACAATTTCTCCACCTATTCTGGACATACAGAACTAACCCACAATGATAATATGGAATTTCCTTAGGTTATTTGTGGTGAGAATTATCCCTACAGAAGCTGTCTAAACAAAGAAAGCTGCTTTTAGAGGTGCCTTAGTCTTCCATTTATTCTTCCATGGGAAGGAGTTCATATCCTGGGTAGTTAAGGCTTGATAGAATGAGGGAACATTGTACTTTCCTTTCTTAGAAGGACTCCATAGAGGTTTGTCTACCCCACCGAATACAATAGATTGAAAAAGTCTGTGAAAGTGTCGACTTCCCAGTCTTGTGCCTCTTTAAGGAAACTAACTTTCCACTGAGGGGACCATTGGGAAGTGCCGATAAGTCAGCAACTGAAGCCTTCCACATTCTTGTGGTCTTAAATATTTCAGGAAAATTTCTATGAGGGTTCCCTCACCACACCAATTGTCATGCCAAAATCATGACATTCTTGTGGTATATCTAGTGAAGACTACCCTCCTCTTCTGACGTTTTCCCATAGCTCTATGCTCAAGCACCACCATAATTGGAGTCCACTGTAGCCTTTCATAAAACTTCCCTCTCAAGTTGATATTGCCACAACTTTTCCCCCAGTAAAGCCTAACTAACTACAAGAAGATTTTGGATACCCGATCCTTCCCCTGAAATCAGTTAGAATACCTTTGTCCAATTTACTAGATGAAATTTAAATTCTTCACCTATCGCACTCCATAGAAAGTCCTATTGTAGCTTGTCCTTGTGTTTTGCCATTCTAGCAGGAAGGGAAAAAAAGGGACAAGTGGCAAGTTGGATAATGTACTCTTAATTTAATTGATCCCGCTGCCTTTAGACATAAATCCTCTTCCAACTGGCCAATCTGCATTTGATCTTCTTAGTCACGCCATCCTATATGGACTTTGCCTTGAATGAGGCTCCCAGAGGTATACCAAGATACTTCATAGGCAGATGTGATATGTTGCAACCCAACAGATTAGCTAGGCTCGCCACATTGGGCACATCTTTCACTGGAACCAACTATGACCTTCCTAAATTTTCCTCTCCAAAAAATAAACGTGACTATATATGCAAATTGATTTTCAAAACTCCTTTGTTCTCCAAATTGATGGAAGTTTCTAAAAATGAAACCCTTTATCCATTTAACTTCCTGTATTACTCTTAAAACCTGATTGATACTACCATTTGGGTCTATTGGCACATCAATTTAAATCAACATAAAGGTGCTTTGAATTTATAGTATGTATGGGCATGGTTTTTAGGTGCATATATGGAATGAGTTATGCAGCATGCTTTTGTCAGAATATTGCCCTTGTGTTATCATTCATGTTCTCAACATTTATTCTCTGCTAACATTTCTTGTTATTGGTAAGAGAGTAGTTGTTCTCTTCCTGGCATCATGATTAATCCTTTATATGTTGATATAGGTTAGATGCTTTTGTGTTTATATATAGTCACGCTTATTATTTTCTAAAGTAAATTTTTTTTTTTTTTGAGCTCCTTGTTTTGTACTTTTAACAGAATCATGGATTTATTGACAAAGAACAGTGCATTCAACTGTTTGAGGAACTGAACAAATACAGGTATTAAATGAACACAATCTTTAACTTGCTTAACATAATTTTAATAAGTATACCCCAAGAGGATACAATAGTCAATTGTATGCTGCAGTATGTCTAGTGGAACAGTTAAAAATGGACACAAGTTTGAACAAATCAATTTCCCTCTTCTTTGTGTTCTCTCAAAATCTAACCTTTGCAACGTGGTATTAGAGAGTTTTCTAGATTGTTAATACCTGATTTTCCTTTGATTTTGCTTCTGTTTGTGTGTATATATTAACAAAAAAAAAAAAAAAAAAAAACAGAAAAAGAGTAGCCTTCCAGATAGTGATGGTTGTTTGACTGCACTGGTAGGGGTTGGTTGTCGTTGTCGGCACTTTCTGCAGTGGTTGGTGGTGCTGCAGTGACAACCATGGGTGAGGCCGGAACTGATTTTTCCGGCATTACAATGAGTTTAATGTCATTTCCTGTTTTTTCCGGCATTGTGACCAGTATCAGCTGCTGAAGTTGAGCTCATCATTGCCTTTTGTGCCGTCTAGTGACTTTCCCGTTGTGGAAGGTGGCTAGTTATGCCATTTTTCGTTGGCAACGTTTAAGCTAAGGGAGCAAGCGTTGTTTGGCAACTAGAATAAGGTAACCCACTTATTCTTGTTTAAGACCTATCAAATCCGGTTTGCAAGCCGGATCCTGTACAAGGCTGATTTGTACTGGTACATACTCAACATGTACCGGTTTAGACCTTATACTAGCTGGTTCATACTGGTTTGGAGCTGATAACTACCGATATTCATCTATTTTTGTCGATATTTACCAATAATCAACCGGTACAGGCTGAAACCTGGTTATTTAGGTCTGTTTCATGTTTTCACATAACTTCAACTCGGATTTATACTTTTCAGATCAGGCTTAAGTTGGTTTCTTCGATTTTCATCCATATTGCATATTGTGTAATGGTTTGCTACCTTTGGTTTAGATTGTGTGGTATTTTCAGCTTCCATGTCTACTAAATTTGAGTCGTTGTCTTTTACATCAAGCTTTAATGTGCCGATGATCTCGGTAAAGTTGAATGGAAAGAACTATGTGCTTTGGGCAAAATCTGTTGAAATGTTTTTGCAGGGCAAATGGTTCATAGCCATTTCGTTAATACAAACTTGATTCAAGTAGTCCTACATATGTTCAATGGTAACTATCTTGACGAGTTGTTTGACTTTTACTTTCCTTGTATTTTTTTTTTTCAAAAAATTTTTCAATAGAAGGACCAACCTTGAACCCAATTACTTTCATTGTGACCTCCCAATTTCCATTGTGAATCAATTTCTTTCTTAGTCACTTGGTGGAGCATACCTTTGATGCCTAAATGTGACTTCATTCATTGAATTAGTTTTCTCTCGTTGATAGGAAGTATACGAGTAAATTTCAGTGCTTGAAACTTTGATTTGGTTTCAACCTACTCCTTTCTATCCACTTAACCTATCCATCTCGGGCTTGACTTAGTGTATAGATTTCTGGGTTCTTGAATCATTCCAAACATAAGCGATGGGTCAACCGTGGATAGCACAATTGAAAATGTGAAGGTATTAATAATTAGGATCCAGGTATTGTAGGATATGTCTTTGTGGAATTGGAGATATTGGACTGCATGGGCACCTTATGACCTTAGATGTGATGGTCATAAAGGAAGAATCTATGGAAGTAGAGGTAGAGATTATTAATTCCACAAGTCCATGGAGATTAACGATAGTCACGTTGAGCAAATTTTGAGGACAAATTTTTAAAAAGGGGGAGGAATGTAATAACCCGGCCCCTTAGAAGCTCAGACCCAAGATCCTAACCAAGCCATTTTGACTTTTAAAAGAATAAAGGAAACCCAAAATGGTGTGTTCGATGGCCTAGGCCCTTAACCCCTTGTTTTTGTTCTTCCCCCCTAGACCCTAACACTCCCTCTTTGCCCAAAGTCCGGTAAGTCTCCATCCACGTCTCTGTTTGTTTACTTTGTCTCTATCTGCCTCTATCTCTCTCTCTCTCTCTCTCTCTAACCCCCTTTGTTTTCTTCTCTTTGCCACACTAATGTTGCTCCGTCGCTTGCCGCCATCCACTGGGCCGATCGTTAAGTTTAGTGGAAACCGCCACACCCCGTCCAACCGCTCCATCTCACTCTACCATGGTAAGCATTTTTCTGATATCTCTCTCTATTGGGTATATGATAGTCCATCTATGGCTAACTTGGGTTGTTAAGTTCTCCAGATAGTTTGAGAAATTTTGTGGATTTAGATTGTGTTTGTGAAATTTGGTTTAATCGGGTTGGTTTGAGTGGAGGTCGGTTTTGAGATATCATGGACATAGGAGGAAATGGTTTGTGACCTTGAATTGGTATTCAAATATGTCTGGGTGTGAATGTGAATTGAGATGGTGGGTTTGTATGGAGTTTAGGCGAAATTCAAGGAGGTTTGGTTGACTATTTGGTGGAGTTGTATTCTTGGGACATATTGTACTTGGGCAACTATAAACCTGAGGCACTGAGCGGACCACATGTTGAATGGGTCGTCTATGGGCTTAAGAGTTGGTTCTCGTTGAGTAGTAGTCCGAACTATAGAATTATGCTATTTATGTTGGTTTAATGATGTTATGAATTATTAATATACTAGTGATGATTTTTGGTCTAGGTTGTGACACTGCTATTGTTCGGTTTCAAAGCCTTAGATAGTACACAACAAAAGTTAAGTAAACGGTGCTTCTATACTAGACTTTGCAAAAAACTAATTGAGGTTGATTTTGTGAAAAACTTGCATATTTTATTTTGAAAAACAACCTCAGACATTTTCTACACTATTTGTTGTATCTAAACAAAAAAATGAAATATTTTTGTGCTGATTGGTGTAGACATGAGCATTTTTGGTATTCTGTTCTCAACTACATAAAAAATGAATATGATGTCTCAAATCTTTATATGATTATATGATATTTATTTGCTTAGTACTCTATTATGAGATGTATTGCATCTGAAAATCCTCTGAAATGACATTTTGTTTCTGCTTTTGTTATGACCTTGACACGGGTGTAAAACTATGGCCTTCATTATTATGTTGGTACCAACAACTCTGTTTTGAAGGCCCTCTTTGGATACTTAAGTTGAAAATAGAACAGAGAAATGAATTTTCACAGAATAATGATTTCCTACTCTTCGTCTTCTTATTTATACTATGGAGGTCAAATAAATTAAATAAGTGGTACAGTAAATGCTACAGTACAACTAAGGAAATAAATAACTCTCAACAACTCAGTATATCTATAAATAGTAGTGAAATAGTTTTAGTTAAGATATTTTATTGGATTTTGAGAAATGAGAGAAAAAGTTCAGTAAATATATTTTAAATTGAATATAATTTCTACGAGTATTTTTGTTTTGAAAATTGAAAAAGTTGTATTTTTTGTGTGTTTTGTTTGGGAGTTTGGGAATGTTGTAATGATTATATGAAAAGTTGAAAATTTGAAATTGAAATGTGTTTTGTGTTTGAGTGATGTTTGGGAAGGAAATATCTGAGAACATATGAGAATACTTGAAAATAGTTGTGTTGCCAAACGGGCCCTAATTGCAACCACTTTGAAGACAAGGTGGTTTGCTACATCGGTCTTTCCCGTGTGCAAACTTGGCGCACTGAGTTTGAAAGGGGGAGATTTCACTTTTGTTTTTGCTTGAATTAGCACTCGAGGATAGCACAACCCTGCCATGGGGGTAAACATGACCTCTATTCTATTATGATCACGTTCCAGCTATACTTATGCCAAAGGTCTTTTGTCTATAATATTATTGTAAATAAATGTTTTTGAAATACCGCTTTGCTATTTTTGAGACTGTTTTGTTTTGCATTCTGTGATTGGCTCATGTTTACACACTAGTATAGGCTCACTCCTTATTGAGTCGGTGGACTCACCCATTAATCTCCACTATGTTGTTTTTTCAAATGACTTTGATAGTTGTGATAGTTGGAATAGATGGTATGTGACATAATTAT
Organism: Cyclocarya paliurus; assembly: GCA_029856935.1. NCBI lineage: Eukaryota > Viridiplantae > Streptophyta > Magnoliopsida > Fagales > Juglandaceae > Cyclocarya > Cyclocarya paliurus. Next base: position 17,693,982 of record CM056950.1, read on the forward strand.
AAAAGAAATGTGAGAAAAGTGCTAGGTGGCATTAGTGGATTTGTGACATTTTAGAGAATATGTAGTAGTGTCAAGTTTATTTTCTGTGGAAGGATTTTGGAGGATTATTGTATCTAAGTTTTATATTTTGTGGATTTTAGGTTAAAAGGTTTCACCCCGGGAATGGGGCGTGACACTAGTAGCCTATATTATCTCAATTTCGAGCCTTCACCCACTCGAGCTCTCACCTCCTCATCATCATTAGCTTTTCACGTTGGCCATCCTTCCCTTTTTGTTTTGAAATGTCAGATTAGGAATCTTGGAAATTCATCTTCTTTTCATTGTGAAGCATATCAACTTAGCAAACACCATAATGTGTCTTTTGTATCTCGACATGATGATTGTGCCTCAAGTCTTTTTGAATTGATTCACTTTGATGTATGGGAACTGGTCAATATTGAGTCAAACAAATTTCATTATTTTGTCACATTTGTGAATGATTATTCTTGTATGACATGGTTTTTTTTATTTTTTATTTTTTATGAAGGCACTAGATGAACTTCTTTCCATATTGAAAATCTTTCAAGAATAAATGAAACACATTTTGGACACAAAATTTGAGTTTTTTGTTTTGACAATGTCAAAGTATATCCATCTAGTGCCCTTGCTACTTAGGAAATAAAGGAATTGTTCATCAAACCTCATGTTTTTATACCCCAATAGAGTGGTGTGCTGAACACAAAAATCGTCATTTGTTAGATGTAACCCGAGCACTTTTACTTCACATATATTTTTCCTGAACTTTTTTGGAGTGATGGAGTCCTTACTACTTGTCATCTTATTAACGGCAGGCCTTCATCAGTCCTCGATGGCGCCTCTACTTATTCTATTTTGTTCCCTACATCTCCTGCATTTTCTCTTCCTCATAAAATCTTTGGATGTGTTTTTTTTTTAAGTTCATAACCTTGGCCCAGGTTCTGAAAAACTTGATCAATGTGCTACCAAATGCGTCTTTGTTGGTTATTCTAGGACTCAAAAGGATATCATTGCTATAGTCATATTCTTCAATATTATTTCACTAGTGTCGATGTCACATTATTTTAGTCCATACTCTATTTGTTGGACACATCTTAGATTGGTGAGTGTGATCTTGTGCCGTCATCCTCCCCATGTCTTTTGTTACCCACTCTTACGCTTCCATCATTACCCTCACCCATGTCTTTTATGAGAAATCTTGAGATGACATAATATGAGTTGAGATGAGTTGTTTTCCAAACAACTCCTTAGTTACCTAGTATCAGATTCTCTCCTTGTTGCTCTTATTAAAAGTACTTGGTTCTTTTGTTACTCAAGACCCAATTACCAGTCTGTTTATTGTCAAATTTCAAAAGTTTTACTTCTCAAATTTCAAAGCTATTTATTCCTAAAGCGGTCTAGGATGTTTTATCTTTGGGGTGGAGGACAACTATGAAGACTGAAAGGGATGCACTTCACTATAATGGGACATGGGATATTGTCCCACTACTATCTAATAAACAACTTGTTAGCTGTAAATTGGCTTACAGAGTCAAGTTCCATCTTGGTGGTTCTGTAGAACGTTTGAAAGCACGCTTGGTCGCTAAGGGTTATATTTAAACTTAAGACATTTATTATGAGCAGACCTTCTCTCTGGTTGCCAAAATACCTTCTGTTTGAGTATTGATATTTCTTGCCGCTAATCTAGAGTGGCTCTTATTCCACTTGGATGTTAAAAATACATTTTTACATGGAGACTTGCATGAGGAAGTACGGGAGTGAGTGCACCACAAGACCAGACAAGTTACTCCCTCGCCTCGCAGCGGCATCATCTATCTTTTAAGTTAATAATTTCCTAAGACGGCTCCTCTTATTCTACGATAATCCAAGCAGCAGTTCCCAAAGGAACTGCAACTTTATTTTGCAGAGGAACAGAGACTATGACTTCGTTAATGAATAAAAAAAAAAAAGGAAAATGAGGAAAGCGATTGATAAAAACGTGGTGCCAGCTTGTGAGAGTGAGCGGATGATCACTACATGGCTTTCCCACTTTTTTTTTTTGTCACGAAGGCAATCTGCTAACACTCTAAATGATTCCTAAGAATACTGTTCTCTGGCCATAGAGAACAGCCTACGTCTGAACTCAATGGAATTCGAGCTGCATCTAAACTAAATTAAGGGTAAGGGTCCGTACTCTCTTCCGTAGATATGCTATCCCTTACGGCTGTGGTATGGGGGAAGGGAAGTGAGATCTACCGATTGATTTGATATTAGATGAGCGGCCGTACTATGATCGTTTTGGAGACATGGCTCCATGCACTACACACAAGAATGAATTGTTATGTGGTCAGTAAACTATTTATGCAGGCAGCCTATAAATCAAATCACATATTTTTTAATGTCTTTCCGTCATATTCGGTCTTAAATTTTTATGTTTCTGCTCTTGCCCGGAGAGAGAATGGGCACAACTTCCCCTTTCCCTGTTCTACCGTCCAAAACATGCCGGCTGTTCTAGGTTCTGGGGTTGGGTCGGATAGGACCAGACCAAATTGGTTGGATCTGTGGAATCTGAGCGGACCTGATCGTAGCTTCAAGTTCAGGTGTCATACCATAGCCGGACTGAAAAGGAAGGGGGACAACGAACCTCCTGCCAAGAAGCCAAGGTTGCTTGCTAACTCTTAGCCACTTGTTAGAAGGAAGTGCAGCTTGATTGTCAGGGGAATCAATGGGAATAAAAAAATTAGGTAAATAAAAAAATTAGATTTCCCTTACATGGAGCAACCACCTGGGTTGGTTGCTTAGGGCTAAAATCGAGGTGCTGTATGAAAGTTAATAAAGATAATATATGGTTTGAAGCAATCGCCTCGAGCATGATTTGGAAAGTTTTTTGATGCTGTATTGGCATTTGGTCTCCCTAGATGTCAGACATACAGCTAATGCAGGTTTTATTTTGTTGGTAGTATATGTGGACGACATTGTAATTACTTGGAGTAACTAAATTGGGATTGGTAGGATGAAGCGGTTTTTTCATGATTAGTTTCACACAAAAGATTTAGAAAACTTGGATATTTTCTTGGGATTGAAGTTGATAGTTCTAAAAAGGGTAATTGTCTATCTCAGAGAAAATATGTATTCAACCTATTGGAAGAAATTTTGTTGGGTGCACGAATTATTGACACTCTTTTATGGATCTGAATCGTAAACTCTTGAACGATGAAAGAGAGTTGTTTGAAGATCTAGGTAGGTATTGACAACATGTTGCGAAATTGAATTATCTTACTATCACTAGACTTGTCACCTCTTATGCAATGAGTGTAGTGAGTTAGTTTCTAGAAACACCAAGGGTCTCACATTGAGATGCTATAATCCATATTCTTTGTCATCTTAAGTGAGCTCGTGACCTTGGATTGTTATATAGGTCACTTGGACACCTTAAAGTTGAAGCTTTTTCAGATGCTAATTGGGTAGGGTCCCCTTCAAATAGAAGATCTACTACCAGATACTGTACCTTTGTGGGAGGTAACTTGGGTACATGGAAGAGTAAGAAACAAACAAATGTAACTTGTTTTGGTGTTGAAGCTGAATATAGGGTAATGGCTCACACTACTAGCGAGTTGACATGGTTGTAACACTTCCTTCAAGAGATTGGTGCTGAAGCTTCTGTTCCTCTTTAGTTATACTGTGATGATGAAGCTGCAGTACATATTGCCTCTAATCCTATGTTTCACGAGAGGACTAAGGAAATAGAGATTAATTGACACTTCATTTGAGTGGTGATATTTATACACCTTTTGTTAAGTCTGCTGATCAACTTGTATATTCTGTTAAAACTTATCTGTTCCAAGCTGGGTTTATATGACAAGTATGCCCCAACTTGTGAGGGAGTGTTAGAGGGCATAATTGTCAATTATATGTTTTAGTATGTATAAACAGCAAGAAATGGACACATGTTCGAACAAATCACTTTCCCTCTTCTTTGTGTTCTCTCAAAATCTAACCTATGAAACACTGTCAAATTACTTTTCCCTTATTGTGTATGGTGACATATTTTTTTTTTTTTGAAAATACACATAACTAGCTAAGCTATAATTTTGACAATCACCCTCCAAAATACTAATTCTGACAATCACTCCCCTAAACTATCAATTTTGACAATCACCCTCCAAACTGCCAAAAAATTGTAATTGTACTCCCTTTTCCTTCAGAAAGTCAAAATACAATTTTTATTTTTAAAAAATACATAGATTCCTATAAAATTTAAAAGAAAATTAAAAAAGTGACCCACTAGGGAAAAAATAAAATTTTCATTTTTTTATTTATTAGGGTATTTTCATCAACTTTTTTACGTAGGGTAAATTGAAATTTTTTATAGTTTGGGCCGTGATTGCTGAAATTGATAGTTTAGAGGGGGTAATTGTGAATTACGTGGTAGTTTGAGGGGGTTATGCGTCTTTTCGTCCCTTTTCCTATTTAAAAAATCCTGCTGGTGAATAGAAGGATGAGAATGGAAGGCTCCTGTGAGAATGAAGGCTTTTTTTTCCTTTTTATGAATTTATTTCTGGGACCAAGCAAGATTGCCTTCTCTCTTAACTCCAAAGGGGTTTCAGGAAGCAATGGCAACCTCAAAGAATAGCTTTCTCTGTGGCAACGTAATGTAATACAGTTGTTTGGTTTTAGCTTTCGTAAATATTGTCACATCCTTGTTTCCATTAAGTAAATAATGCAATACAGTAGTAGATTATACTTCTTAAGACGGGAGACCTTGTTATGAAGTGTTTTTTTTTTAAAGAAAATAAATACTTGAATTCATACACTTGTAGTTCATACTAACTTGCTTATTCAAGAAGTCAGAAAGTGCTGAGTAGTTGTTATTGGAGGTTTTACTTTTTCTTTTCCTGAACTTTCAAAACGATTCATGCAGACTTGCCTGTGGCAACTGAAATTCTTGCACAATTTTGCTTTCCTAATTACGCCTAGTCATCTACTTCTGATTTCTCTGAAATATGAAATTTCAATTTATTTAAATCCTTTCATATTGTCAATGATCACTGTCATCATTACCCTGTGTTACTTTGATATTGCTGCTTGTTGAATTAAATATGCCCATGGAAACTTTCAGGCTGCATCTTAGTTGCTTTCTTAGTTGTTGTTGTTGCTGGAAGCCTTCTTTTTAAACCATTTAGATTGTAAAGGAGATTTACATTTTCACCATTCATTAAATCTTCTTTTCTCTCATTTTATTCGGCTACATGAAGTTTGGACATAAAAATGGCCCTGACAGGGTGAGAGGCCCCCTAGATTGAGAAATGGTTTAGGAGGCAACCTAAAGGCAGAAATGTCACAACCATGTGCTTTTTCTATTTGGTGATGACATCCTGATTTTTAGAATGGAGTCTACAGAAACTTCAGTGAACCACCCATCATTTTAATTGTCTTGTCAATACTGGATGTAGGCCTAGGAAAGAAACAATTAATGTGTTTTCTTTATGTTGATTTGGTTCTTTCCATTAAGATATCAGCATTTCTAACGAACAAAATGTATGTTCTTATATTAATTATAGCTTGTGATATATATTTGCCAAGGTTGAAGGATTTTTTATGCATATTTCACATAGGACTTTGCCAAAAATATCGAAGGAAGAATTTGAGTTTATATTTGATGAGCTTGATGATAGTCACGACTTCAAGGTATGCTGATTTGCTTAAGCTCTTGGTTAGAATAAATTCTGGTAACCTACATACATATACACATGCATGCATGCATAAATATTTGCTTTTTAATTATGAACTTAAAACTAATCTTTGTCATCAGTCTGAAACATCTTCAGTGGTTTATAAATTGTTATCCTATCATTATGATTCTAAATTATGATGATTTTAACCCTTAGGGAGAGCACAATTGCCCTGGGACCCTTTCCCACAAAACAAATGTCACCACTACGAATCTGTTACCTTCTTCCTCTTGCAGCCACAACACCATTTAATTCGGAAAAAAAACCCCATCAAGAAGAAGTTATCGTATGTATTTTTTGGCCTAGATATGCCTACTAATTACATACAACACTCGCTGAGGCAGAAGCATTCAATATTAGTTTCTGGGTTTGGTGCAAAAGCAATTCATGGATTTTGCATGATTTTCTTGTTTCTCAGTTCCAATTTTATCATTTCACTTCTTGTGTCTGATCTTTTCAATAAAAACTCTTCGCCAAATTTCCGTTTAATAATCTAATAGAGTTTTGATGTGACATCATGCCCAAATTGTTCTATTTATTGGTTGCTTCTTGCATTTCAAAATAATAATCTTTTATGCCATTTTTAGCATGATAATTTTCGTGCCTCCATTTGTAGGAGATCACATGAATTTCCTCTAATGAACACCCAATAACCTTGTTCCTCTTAATTAGTTTTTTTCTTTTATTATTTTTCTTAGATTTTTTAATCCTCACCTATAGTTATTTTATTAAATTTTATTGTTTCCTTGATTGCCATAGCATAACTCCCTTACCTTTTACTAATACAAAAGACCATTCGGTTCTTATCTTAAAAAGACCATTTAGTTTCTACTTCTTAAAATAACGGACTATAAATTTAAATAATTTAAAGGTTAGAAACACTTCTCCTTTCATTGAGCCACCTCAGCAATTTTCTAAATATCTTAGTTTTTTTACTATTTCACTGGTTCCTTAATTTTATTACTTTCTCAATTACAACACTAACCTTTCCACTTCATCCATTGTGATCATTCAGTTATAAATCTCTTATACTCTCCCTACTATTTAAATTATCATTTACCGCATAAAAAACCTTTTGACTTTCAATTTCTAAGGAACAGTTTGATTTCAATTCCCAAAAGACCCTTCGGGTTCCACTTCAGTTGTAATTACTACACAAAAATATGAATTTTTTAATGTTTCTTTCTCTTCTCGCATTAGCCTTGCTCTAATGAAGCCACCTTATCCACTATCTCATTTTATTATGATTAATTGTTCTTTTAAAGTCACGTCATCCTTCCAAGTGCGTTATTATTAAAAATAAATAAATAATACATGCAATTAAGTTAAATTTAATGAAAATAATACATCTAATTAAATCAATAATTTTGATTTAAAACTAACTTTCTAAATGGAAAATAATAGATTTATCCAGTTACTAATTTTTATTGAAAATTATGAATCTTTTACTTTTCAAAATGCGTGTCTGTTAAATTGAAAAATGAATATGAGAAAGAGTATAGAGATGTGACTAACTTCATCAGCTAATGATATTTCAGGAAAAAGGGGTTCACAAAGATGGGTTCCTCAACTACCTTTTTTAATTGTTTTTGCAGTGGAGGGTATAAAATGAATCTAAAACATTTATACATCTTTAAAACATTCTAAACATGTATAAATATTTTGAAATAAATATATTTAAATATATTTTTTATTTTTGATATCTTATATTATTACCGTGTGTCCCACGGAATATAGCTGGAAAAAAGACAAGTTGCATTTGCATGGTCTCTGTGGTTCCTTCTCATATAGAAAGCTTATATGGTAGACATGATTATTTGTGATGCAACTTGATGGTTAGAGAGAAAGGTGACAATCTTGATTTTTCTTTTTGTGTTTTTTTTTTTTGCTTTTTTGTTTTATTTTTTCACTTGGAATGGATATTGCAGATGGAATTTTTGTGCGGTTACTATCATTCATTATATATATATTTCTCTGATTTTTCTGCCGAACATCCTCTTTTTCACCTCTAGATCAACTTGGACGAGTTTGCTGACCTTTGCAATGCCATTCCCCTAAAATTCCAGAAGGAGGAGTCTGTAAGTCCACATTGTTAGGATCTGAATTATTAGGAAGCTCCTTTTTTCTAGTGATGAAGAGCTTTATTCTGCAGTTTTGATACTCTGAGTTTTGGTTGCAGCCATCCTGCTTCGAAATATGTCCATCATTCTACCATTCACAGTTCTCTGAAAAGTTTAAAGGCTTTGTACGGAGTCCCATATTTGGATATGTTATATCCTTCATTCTCGTATTGAATCTGTTTGCCGTTATTGTTGAAACAACGGTATGACTTCTATTAAATGAACTTCGTGTTTTACATTTGTTATTTTGATCACCATATAAAGTTGATTAAGTAAGGTTTGTTTTTATTTTTTTAAAATAAAAATTCAGCTTTAATATTCTTGTCTATTAACACTATTTGTATGGTATGGTGCCATAAATCTACTTGCATTTGCTCAATGAGGATGCAATTTCTGGATGCTATTCATTGTTAAAGCTTAGCTATTATGGCATAACTTTTTTCCATCATAACAAAATAAATTCAAATGGTAATAATTATGTGTCAGGTTTGTCATTTGTAGGGCAGTACAAATTCCATCCCAACCCAAACTGACTGGACAAATCAGAATCCAAAACCACTGATTAGGATGGCAGAAGATATTGGTCATTTATGACTTCTGTCAGATCGAAAGGCTGAAGCACACATACACAGACCTGCCTCGACCTGACCTGAACATATAAAGAATAAAAGAAAATATTCAAAACATGGAGAAATTTTAAAATAATATGCAAAACAGTGCAATTTGAGGTACAAAGCCCTTTGTTTGTGCCTAGAAAAAAGTCAGTCAGTGGTTTTGGCCTGTTCTGCATTCAGACCTGAATGCCCGGTAGGAAGTCAGTTCAGCTTGGTAGTTCCTACTCTGCAGGCCAGCTTCAATTTGGGATTTTTTCTTCCAACTTCCATCAATTGGGTTGTAGAAACACCCCTAGCCATTGTTTCTTGATTGGATTTTCCCTGTTCCCTGCCTCCAATCCATGACTGGTGGGCCTCGTTTAAGTGTTATAAAATCAGAGAATGAAATGGTATAGTTCAGTTCAGAACATTTATCAACAGCAGCAGCTTACAGGATCTATAGCAGCACAATTTGACAGAGAAAAATTATTAATTTGTGGAGACAGATGCAACCATTGATCTCATTATGGATATGGGATGTTGGGCATGTCAACTTACAAAATATAGTCTTGGTGTATAACATTGTATTTGTGAATTGATTAATATGAACATGATTATATAATTTACGGATTTATATATTTGCAGGATAACCATGGGTGATAAGAAATATCATCATAAAAATAATGTGTAATTTTCTTTGCTTAAATGCATTGCCTCCTAAAGGTTCTTCAATTTATAGGATAGTTGGGGAATCTTTGTGTCCAAACAAGTGTTAAACATGACTTGGAATGAACATCGCATCTTCAAGCAATGAAATTGCCACTTTTCCACATAACTGTCTGATAAATTGTATTGTGCCATCATTTTTGGCTAGGCTGTGACAAGTTCACGGCTTGAGTCACCCACAATTACAGTGCTAGCTCACTTTATTTCCCCTTTTTTTACAAAGGATGCAGTAGGGTTTGATATTCCAAAAGACATGCTGCATGATTAAACCACAGACCACTCCACAATCAAGCCTTGTGACAAGTTTTCTTTTTCCATGTTAACCTACAAAGAGACCTGTTGAATACTAATTGCACATCCAATGTCAGATCTAGTTACCTACCATAAGAGCAGCTATCTGCACCCTCTTTACATGCCATTGTCTTTACTTGGGTTTTAGATTGAGAAAACTAGAGATACATCTACCTCTGACCTCCAATCTATTTGATTTCAGACTTTAATACCTTTGACCATTCTTTCTCATGATGCAAAAGGGAGAAGAGGCCACGAATAGGAACCTTTAACTCTTCACAAGAGCTTCTCTTGTCATGAAAATAGATGTGGTGCTTCCCTCTTGCAGTCTTGGAAAGGGATTCGGTAGTAATTGTAGTCAATGCTCCACAAGTGGAGATAGTGGTCATGGTACTTTCTAGACAAATAAGAAAATCCAAAAGAACAAAGAATGACATATTTAAGTTCCTTAAAGATTTTGGTGCTCAATCAATGTACACACAAAACATGTATTGGCCCTATAATTGTTGTACTAAAAGTTTGTGCTTGTGTTTTTTCGGTTGGTGGTTCCTGTACATTTGATATCCAGGCGGCTCATGTAAATTGTATCCTGACTGGATGATGGGTAAAGCTAATGTGGGATATTTATTTTATTGCAGCTTGATATAGAAAACAATTCTGCTCAACAGGTGTGGCAAGAGGTAGAGTTTGTCTTTGGTAAGTGCCTGTTGTGGATTAACCTCTCCATATTTATACACATGTGAATTAACTAAGTTATGGTCAAGAGATGTTTATGGTGAGCGTCTGAGTTTCTTCAAGCCTAACATGCTCATATCTGGAGATCTTCAGACAATTTAGTTTTCCAACATAGATTTTTCTGGCACTAGTTATGGTTGGCTGCTAAAATGGTCCTGTTCCACATGTCAAATAAATGCTTAAGCTTAATGTTTTAATTAGGTTTTATTGAATGAATGTCTTAAGTGAGTGATTAGATATGGGAATGATCTGCCCAAGGATTTTGAGTTGAAGATCTCATACCCATGTATTCATACTTGATGAGATGGTCAATTGCTGTTCTAACCATCAGCAATGATGCTTGGAATTGTATCTGTTCCCTCCTGAACAATGGTATGTTTACGGGCACTAAAATGTAGCTTAGGGTTAATTCATTGCATGGGAGGAAGAGCAGAACACATGAATGTTAGTGTCAATAATTAGACACAGATAATCTGAGAAAAACGTCAGGTAATAGTGTTGGACTGGTGTTGCATGTGTAAGAAGAATGGTGAATTAGTAGATCACACCCGCATTTACATTGCAAGGTGGCCAGACCATGTGGGTAGATTTCATAGCAAGCTGGAGAGGCCTCCAAGGTAATCCACAAGTGCATTTGGCGGGAGAGAAATGATAGAAGCTTCGAGGATCACGAGAGGACAATGGATGAGCTTAAAGTTACTTTTTTTTTTTTTTTAAACCTTGATCTTATGGGTGAGAACCATTGATTTTAATGGACTAAATGTCCATGATTTTTACTTTCAGTTGTAAACCCTAGTTAGGTGCTTCTCATGTATACTTCTTGTGTACTTGGGCTATGCCTTCTTTTATAAATAAAACTTCTTGATTACCTAAGCAAAACTTTTGATGGTACTGTTGGCTGTTAGTTGTGTTGCTAGATTGACTTGTAGACATATTGGTGCATACTGGCAGAAAGGGAATTAACTGAAAATCTTGGGTCCCTTTTTCTTCTTTTTCTTTTTCAATATCTGTTCTTTCGTGTTTAGCAATGTCTCATCAGTCTTCTTCAGTGATGCCTGTTTTATGATTTGAAGTTTCAGGTAGTGTTGTAGCTAGTAGTGATAGAAACTCTTAAAATTTTGGTTACAGAGGCTAAGTCGAGGTCATAATTCTCAATATATCTGAATCAGCTTGTTGTTCCACTCTTTACAGTCATGTATATGAGACTTCTTCAGATCTGTTTCTTATTAACTCCTTGGTCTGCATGCATTTGGTCTAGTTACTCAAACTTTTATATGGTATGTTGACATTGGTTTCTATTTCTGAAATAAATAAGTTTTTTTGTTGGTCTCACAGGGTGGATATATGTACTGGAAATGGCTCTAAAAGTATATTCATTTGGATTTGAGAATTATTGGATGGATGGCCAAAATCGCTTTGATTTTCTGGTGACATGGGTAATAGGTAATTGTATCGGAAGATCATGGCCCTTTTCTAGTGCTACTTATTACAACTTTTTCCCATAGAAATTAACAATTAGTGCGTCAGTCTTCTAGGCAGTAGAATAGCGATAGCTGAAAATTGAAAGTTGTAACTTCATTAGTTTTGTTTGATTCATGGAAATATTTATAGAAACTACGTTTGCTATTGTAATCAAGCATTGTTTGATTATTACATTCTAAAATCATTTTTTTTTTTTTCATTTTTGTTCTTATGCAGTTATTGGAGAAACCTTAACTTTTGTGTCCCCTGAAGGTCTAACATTTCTTTCCAATGGAGAATGGTAGGAAAATTTTTGTTTTAAGTTTTCTGTACATAAAAATTCTTTATTGTCCCTTGCTGTATTTGTCCTATTGTTTTACTACTAAGCTTTTTATCTGATGCTAAAATCTTTTGAAGAATAGGAGTTTCTTGGTCTAGAATGATGAAAATTCTTTGGGATAATCATAAATTACCTCCTATTATCATTGCCAAATTGCTTTGAGTGTAAGATACTTCTCAAGGATATTTAGAATTTTCTGATGGAAGTATTAAAGTGGCGTGGGATATATTGATGTTTTGGGGTCAAAGCAGCTTCTAATTCTAAAATCGAAGGATAGCTTTTACAAAGAAGCAGACTTCTTGAATACAGGAACACTAGTGCTCTGGATACTGGTAAACCTTTTCCACAGGGATTGAAGTTTTTATTTAGGGTTAAATACAAATATGGCTCCTGTGGCTTTTCTTGAAATCATATTATTTTCTGTGTTTTTATTTGACCTTTGCACTCCCTGTGGTTTCAAGAAAGATCAACTTGGTGCTTTCGTCGGAATTACATTACTAAACCATTGCTAACGTGACATCAACACCTGTCATAGTTTGACATATATAATTTAAACTTTCGTATATGCTTTTTTTTTATATATAAGAAATATTAGGTCTTTTTAGTTTACTATTTTAAAGTTTGATGTTTATATAAATATATTTATTTATTTTTATTTAATTTTTAAGTTTTTTGTATTTTATTTTTTTTAGTTTTGGACTTTTATAATTTTTTACTTGTTAAACTTTAATGTTTTATGCTTTTTAATTTTTCTAATGGTTTATTACACGTGGTGCAAACAATGACAAAAGATAAATGTGGTTAACTCTAATTAGTTGAAAATGGATTTACAAACCCTTATTCATGGGTATTAAGCTTAGTTGAGTTCGTTCAGATTACTTGACTTGGCTTATGCTTTTGACAGCACAATTAGAATTAGAATTATACCAGTATCTTCATTCCATTAATCTTTATGCTGGTTTCTTCTGATGGCACTAAGTGTGAAGTTACAAGTTGAGAGTTTACTCTTATGGTTAACATGGCTTTTTAAGTACTTGCTCACTTATGAATACATCTCTTCAATCAATTATTCTGCTTTAATGTCAACAGGATCCGCTACCTTCTTCTTGCAAGAATGTTAAGGTTGATAAGGCTGCTGATGTATGTTCAGCGTTACCGTGCCTTCATTGCTACTTTCCTAACCCTTATACCAAGTTTGATGCCATACCTTGGGACCGTATTTTGTGTCCTATGTATATATTGCTCTCTTGGCGTACAGGTAAATGTTTCTCACCTGTTTGGCTAAAGATATATTTTTGGCCATCTTTCTTCGTTAATTTGAGCTTCCCTTTGGAAAATATAAAAGAAATTGTCGAATGATGATTTTTTTTACTATTTTTCTTTTTTTGTTAATTTGTGCTCCCCTATGGGAGTATAAGAAACTTTTCGACCCTGTACTATTTGAAAATACTCAAGTTTTACTGTCCCAAATCTGCATTTAGTTATTTATTTTGCAGTTTAAAGTTAAATACCCAATGTGGTGGCCGTCTATATAGATAATTGTTGTCCTTGTGTTAAAGGTTCCACGTCATATACCTCTTGCACATTGACAGTTGTAATTAATTGATCTTTGTTACTCAGCACGACATATCTTTCAGACAGCTGATTGTTATATCCTTGTGTTAAAGGTTCCTGTTTTATGTTATTGTTACAACATTCATCACATTTTTCTCCATCTGATTTTAGATATTTGGTGGGATTGTCAATGCTGGAAATACTAGTTTGGAAGCAACAGATCTTTATGATAATGAGTATCCTTGATTTACTGAAGACTTTCCTTGGCTTTGATTTAGTCCATTCAGCGTACAAACTGTGAATCTGTGATATCTCTGTATGATATTGACAAAAAAGCTAAATTTAGGAAAAATCTTTTAGATATCAATTTTCAATCATCTTCTGACATGTTTAATGCTCCTGCAAAGTTTCTACTGCAAGAGTGAATGCCAATTTCCTCTATCAATATTCTTGACAAAATCAGCTATTTACTTTTCAATTTCAACGACTATCCGAATGGGATGGTGACACTTTTCAATCTACTAGTCATGGGAAATTGGCAAGTATGGATGCAGGTATGACTGCTATGCTATTAATTATAAAATTTGAATATTATGCTATGCATCCTCGTTTTCTACATGATAAATAGTATTCTAAGTGTAGATGTCCTCTTATGATGTATGTTCCCATGAAATGCTAGCAGGGCACTTTTTAACTACTACCTTTTTGTCATATATATTTTCACACGTGATTATGAGCATTTGGGTTTTTTTATTCTACACTGATAGTGATGGAAGTGTTGGGTGGCTTCTTGTGAGCGAGCTGGTAATAGGTTGGCAACTCTAAACAACCTTGCCCAAATATTACTAGGCAGTCTGAAAACTATGACCTATCTTCTGCCATGCATGCATGCTGATCCCAATCAGGACCAGGGGAATCATGTAGGCCCCACCTAATGTATGCTCTAGTTCTGTATGTCTGGAGTAGTAGTATATGGGACCTGATCTTGTGGGAACTTACTCAATGCATAGTCATTCAGACAATTGGTTCATACAAGTTGCGGTTTTGTGTTTGATACAAAGTCAACCCTTTATTGGCACATCTACAACATGTACACCAAGCATAATAGGAAAGCGTTGAGCCTGACTCGAATTCCCTATCCTTTAGACATATTCTATTCATTTGGCAGGATTTAGATTATTTTGCCAGGCCCAATACCAAGCTAGAATCCCTTTTGATTCATTGAAGTTACTTTCTTATCTAAAAGGAATTGTCTTAATCAGGCTCCTCTAGAGAAAATCTGTACAGTAAAACTGTTAGTGAACTGTATGTAGTGCATACAGCTGATAATCAGAATATATAAGATGATCAAGCATTCTTAAGTTGTTTTCAGTAGTTCATCAATGCTAGTATGCTATTAATTTTATGGTTTGATTAGTAAAGTTGATATGTATTTGTAGCCTACACTTTTGAGTCATTAATTGATTTTAGCTTCACTATTACAGAGCTACAAGGATTTAACGGGAACTTCATGGACCCTTACTTATTTTGTCAGCTTCTACTTAATAACTGTGTTACTGCTCTTGAATTTGGTGAGTTCTACTTGTTACCACTATGATGTTTCATTTGCTTTTCTTAATTTTGTTATTTGTATGTTTTCTTATCTTTGCAAGTCATAATGTGATTATCCATGAAAGTCCACAACACATTTGGGCTTATACTCCAAAAAGACTAATCAATGCTACAATTAGCATTCGTTGTAATCATTATAAAGTCCAGTTCACTTAGTAAGATAATCAGTATGTGTGATTTGGCACTTTATGCACCTTTATCGCTTGCCATACTTCTCCCATCCAATATGGGACTTAGTGGGGCTTTATAAACTCCCCCACTAAAATCTCTGATATCTTCATCATAACCCATGCCACACTAAGTGCCTTAGCAGTACATAGTGTTACTAGGTCAGTGCTGCTACCATTTGTAACGAGACAAAATGTCAAGCCACGTTTGGGCTTATACTCCAGTAAGACTAGGTCAATGTTACAATTCAAACTCTTATAATCATTATATAGCTCAATTATACCTGGTAAGGAACCAATGTGGTACTTGGCAGTCAATGCATCATTATTATTTCACTTCTACCATACTTCTGTGATGCAATTGTGGGATTTAGCAGGCTGTTACACATAAATGCAACCAATTTGAAGTCATATAGGGGGCAAAGATGTCATTTAAACTAGAACTTAATGGCTGGTTATCTATTTGTTGCAACAGCATAATGCCTGCCGTTTTGGAATTTTGGGGGATAGAGAAACTTGCATCTTGAAATATACACTTCAGAAACACATTTTCTGCACTAAAAAGCAGAAAGTTGAAATGTCGGCATTTTGGTTTGCCTGATTTCACATAACTGAGAACCCGTACAACTAGTCAAAATTAACTTGACATGGGTGTCACCCATAACTGATAATCCATACAACTAGTTTCTGTTTGATTGATTAGGCCAGGATCCTTGCTTCTGTTCTCCAGATTTTACATGTGATTGTCTTCAGGGTCATTGAGAATAACTTTTAATATTTTAAGGGTCTCTGTATTAGGAGACTAGATTATGAACTCTTCAGCCTTCACTGCTGTGGTTGTCTTGTCTTTATTGGAAATGTAAAGCTTATTGCGCTCTATGGGTAAAATTTAACTTGAATATGTGTTTTCCATGTAAGTTCAGATTGTAGCTTTTGTCTTAGAGGCATTCTTTGCTGAAATGGATATCGAGTATTCAGGAACAAGTGAAGGCGACAAGGTTGGTAGCTTTTCTAATGTTTTTGTTGCAATGGAAAATTATACTGCCAGGTCCACATGTGAAAAAGTGATCATGATGGGTCTCCCTCATACATAATGATATAAAAAGATTCTTTGAGGACCATGCTGCTGGGTTTTGAATGGCTTTGGTAGGAGTGTGGTTAAGCACAAAGTGCCAAGACTTGAACACTTTGCTTACCAAAAGTGAACGCATTTACAAAGTGCGCTTTTTGGGGAGCTTAAAGAGAGAAAATAAATAAGATTGTAAATTTTTTTAAACAAAATAAATAATCTGTTCAAGACACAGAAAATGATTCAAACCTTCTTGAGTATTTAGTTGATGCTTATGTTGGCATAGAAGTCGTGACCAACAATGTTTGGTCATGCCCTTTTTGGCATAATTTGGTTCAACATTATATTTTAATTTGATTATTGCTACTAAATGTCATAGATCCGGATATTTAGTAAAGCAGAAGAGAGTTACATAAAATGCTGTATAAATTTATTATAATTAGACGATTACTTGATTTTCATGCTACTTAATACTCTAATAAATTACGTTAATAAACTAAACATATTACCATCTTGCTTTTTAATTTTTTTTTTTTATTGTATTTTATGGACTTTTTGTTGACGCACATTGTTTTTCAAAATATGCGCTTTACTTCAATCAAGTGCTTGCTTGGGCTTTGCACTTTGTGCCTAGGCACTAGACGGCGTTTCTGCTTAACTGTGCCTAGTGCTTTTACCAACACTGGTTTTGAATGTCAAGAAACAAAAATTTGGCATTTCACTTTAAATTCATTGTATCTTGAAACTTCATGAAAAGTTATAGGGGTTTGAGTTTTAGCGCACACAAGCCAAGTACATCCCTTGTTTTGCCTCCTGTTAATTTTGATCGTTAACTTACTCTCGTGCCAAGAGTTTATAGAGATAGTCAGACACTTTCTGTTAATAGTGGCCATGTTAGGTTAAGCTCTTCAGGCTCTTGAAAAGCTTAAGATGGAGTTCTGCCATAAATTTGTCAGCATTACCTGTACATGTTCTGAAAGCTATTTGATGTCTAGATTTTTGCAATTCTTTTTGATAAAGAATTTGATATGAGACTCTTTCTGTTAATAGTGGCCTGGGTCTCGAACCACTATTCAAATAGAGCAGGGTCTTTTTGAGATATAATGAGAGCTTTTCTTGCTTCTACCCATGTTTGTTGTGTGGTAGTTTTTCTTTCCATTTGAGTCATGTCTAATATACATTCGCGCACACATATAAATTGATGTTCTACCAAAATTCTTGTTTAAATTTAATAATTTTTTACTTCCTCAATCTAGGATGTGGATGGAGAAAAGGACCGTCGACGAACTGTTGGGTATGTATGCTAACTATTTACTCAAAGCTCACGTTTAGTTTCATTTTGGATGTTAACAGTAGCCTGGCCTCATTCTTTTGGCTTGGTGCAGCACAAAATCACGAAGCCAGAGGATTGATGCTCTTCTTCATCATATGTTGAGTGCAGAGCTCGAGCAGTCGCAATCCTCCAATCCATAGCTTTGCTTCATTCCAATTTTAGAAGTGAATTTGCCTATCAATATCTTTGATTCATAAGATTTAACTACTTTACGAGACTTTACAAACCTACATCCTGTTGTCCCATGGATTTGGTATTGTAAATTTAAAGTCAGATCTTTATAAATTTCTCGTATTTGGTTTTGAAAACCTAGATTTTGGCTACTGGCTCCTTCACAAAACTGCATGGTTTCTGTATGTGCTAGCCCTTGCAATTGCTATCCTGGCCATTATTATCTTTGTTACACTATAGAGAAAAAAATGAAGGCATTTGCAGCTAGGGCTTTCAGTGATTTGTGAAGCAAAAAATATCGATGGAACTAACTGGTCGTGGGAAGGAGCCATGTAACTGCTTCAATTAGCGCGCCGTAGACCCACCATAATTGAACTTGTTTGTTCCCAGTTTTTGGCAGGGTGCTTTAAAATCAGTGAGCATGCACATTCTATGTTATCCCAATTTTCAGAGCCTTTTCTTGTTAGTTGGGTTGCAAGTTTTTGTTCTACCACTACAGGTTATATTAGAGGGTTGCTAAGGTTTGTCTCTTAGACTCTTGTCTGAAGAGGTGATTGTTGATTCTCAATATGGAGGAAGAATTATCTCAGTTGTGGAAAGGCCTAAAACTCATAGAGTGGAGATTTCTTTACCGGAAGAAGCTGTTAAAAATTTCCATCTCAAGGGGAAAGCAATGCCTTCAAGCACTCATTATTATGAAAATTTTGTTTGGAATTCAGAACATAAAGTTTGGACTCCAAGAAAGAAAAAAACTGTTATAGGTCAAATTGTTATAGCTAATTCATTTGAAGACGAAAGATATTATTTACGAATATTATTGAATCATATTAGAGGACTAACATCATTTGAGAAATAAAGAACAGTTAATGGCGTTGTACTGCCAACATATCGGTTAGCAGGTACTTCACATGGTTTTTTAGACAAAAATAGCAACTTAGAAGATTGTTTAGAAGAAGCCTGTCTATATCAAATACCAAGCAGTTTAAGACCCTTTTTCCAACAATTTTAGTATATTGTAATCCTAAAAATCTAAAAGAACTTTGGGAATAATTTGAAAAAGAAATGTCTATAAATTTTCTTATAACAAACGTATCATTAACAATTGTTAGAAAAATGGTTGTGCAAGATATTGCTTCCACATTTGAATCTATGAGAAAAAATATAAATATGTATCATTTTGTTCTTAATATTTTACGGTCATGAAGAATTTGCAAATAGAGAAATTGACGACGAATGAATTGTCACAATTTCAGAAGAAGACCTACGTGCATCGCAATTTCTAAATTTCAAACAGAAAAATGCATACAACTTGATACTACAAACTTTACTGTCAAATAAATATAGTGCATTTTTCGTTGATGGTCCTGCTGGTATAGGTAAAACTTTTATGTACAAAGCACTTCTGGCTACAATCAGATCGAAAAATATAATAGCGCTTGCAACTACATCATCTAGTGTTGCTGCATCCATCTTACCTGGAGGACGAATAGCACATTTAAGATTTAAAATTTCATTAAATGAGGATAAAAATAGCACTTGTAATGTCAGCAAATAAGGAAGCCTTGCTAAACTATTATGTCTTGCAAAATAAATAATATGAGATGAAACACCTACGCCTACAAAACATTCTATAAAAGTATTAGATAAAATGTTACAAGACGTGAATGATATGGATCTCCCTTTTGGTGGCAAAATTATTGTTTTTGGTGGAGACTTTCGCTAGGTATTACCTGTAATTTGTAACAGTACAAAAGAACAATAAATTGATGCATGTTTAGCTTCTTCTTATTTATAGTATATTATGAAGAAAATCATATTAACAAAAAATATGAGAGCCAGATTAGATCCTAATTTCTCACGTTATCTAATTGAAGTGGGCAATGACAATGCACCAATAATTGTTGACGAAAAAATCAAGATTCCAAAAGAAACGATCATTCTTTATAATAGTGATGTTGAATCTCTAAATTCTTTATTAGATGCTATTTTTGGAGATGTTTCCAACTATTCATACAATTTAACAGAGATGGCAAGTCGATCAGTTGACAAAATAAATGCCATTCTCATTGACAGATTTCCCAGCAATGTAGTACGATATTATAGCTTTGATGAAACAGTTGATGTATCTGAATAGGGTATTATGAAAGATTTTTTAAATACGCTAACACCGAACGAACTACCACCACACAAATTATTACTCAAAAAAAATTGTCCTATAATGTTAGTTAGAAATATCAATCCTTTAGAGAGTCTATGCAACGAAACATGGTTAACTTGTTGCAACTTTAGTTGTAATATAATTGATGCACAAATTTCAGTTGGCCACCACAGTGGTAAAATGGTATTTATACCTATAATTTCATTTTTACCAAAGACAAATAAAAGTAATGGCTTCCCATTTAAAAGAATACAATTTTCTATTACACTAAGTTTTGCAATGACAATAAATAAGTCGCAAGGATAAACATTAAATTATGTTGGAATATATTTACGAGAACATGTCTTTTCACATGGACAATTATATGTTGCACTAACAAGAGCTAAAACTACTGATTCAGTGAAAGTGCTTATAAGACCAACAACAAGTACTGTTTATGAAATAAATTATACAAAAACCATTGTATATAGAAATTTCCTAAGATTAATAGATTGATTATAAATATAATGCAAGTGTTCGAATTCTTTTGACGTTATTATTATTCATATACTGTGTCATTTTATTTAGTAATACTATAAATTTTATGTTATGTATTAGCATTTCTTCCTCTTCTCATTTTTATTTGCAGTAAATATGTAGACCATGTATAAATCTATTAAGGACATCACTCCAAGCATGAAAAATAGTAAAATCGAAGTGATCGTTGCAGAGAAGTCACGGAAACGTACAACTCAAAATTCACTTGCGAAATACCAAAATTTGGTATTGATAAATGCTTAAAATATTCTTTTTCATTACTTATCACTATTTTATTTATGATTTCAAATTAAACAAATAAATTTTACCCTTATCTTTTTACAGAAAAATCGCATGCAAGCAGTGATCTTTGGGAGAGACACTAATCTACGTAATGACACACTGCATATCTACCAATCTTACTAAATCACCAATGCCTTTGTGAAGCCATTAGATCCAAGACATAAAAGAGAAGCATACGAGTTCCAATGGATAATAAACTCTAGGACTATTGTTGAGAATATTGAAGATGACAAGTCACCACTTAGACCACCAGAATATGACATCATTCCTTTGAATGAACTTGGTGTATACAAAGATACAGATGCGGAAAAAGGTAACAACTACATAAATTGTCGATATCTTTATATGGTTTTCTCTTACTACAGACTAATGAAAAAGATTTCGTAATTTTGGCACTTGCAATTCATATGAACGCATCAAAGGAAGTGAACATGAGCCACGGAAAAGCGCTGGTCCAAGATGTATTATACCTGATAGATCCAAGGTATGAATATATATCATCTTGCATTGATGAAGTTTCTAATTTGATATCTTATAGTACTTTTATTATTATAAATTTAACATCATTTATAATTTTGATAGTCTAAAACTTTTACGTCTAATGATGTGGAATTGATTTGTCCACGATGAGTGCCACAAAATTTAAAACCTTATTCTGGCAAAGCCAATTATTCTTGGAATAAGAATCAGAGTCTCTTCCTGTTAATATTAACATTCTTATTAGTTATCCATCTTGTATTTGTGTATTTATTCGTACATATTTATAATGTAGGCTTATCCTTGTCATCAAGACCAACGAGTGTTTTCACTATTGAGCCTCTTCTTGCATCCGTTGTTCCATTACGTACATGGTAAACAATTTATTTAAAACAATTGATTCCATTTCTTATTTAAATGCAATATACATTTTATATTGGCTTTTCTCAATATACTATCATATCTTTATATATATAAAGAGCCTATCAAACGGATGAAACAGAAATTTGTTGTTTAATGGAACTTTAGTAATTTAATTGTTTTCCGTTAAAATTTCAGTTAAACCCCATTTGGCCATTTTTCTAAATATAAACGGACACAGACAACTATTCAAAACCAAACTCCTTTCTCTTAAACTTCTCTTTTTCTCTTCGTATTCGTCAATCGTATCCACAACAATTTTTTGTTTTGTTTTTCATGTCGTTGAATAGAGAACTCGATCAGGATTATTCAATGGCTTTATATCTTCTATATGAGTCTACTTTTGGGTACGCGCTATTCCCCACACATGGCCTCGACAAGATCAGGCAGAAAACTGAGGTGGTCGGGAATTCCATGTCAGACCTGAACCGTTTTGGGAAGGTTGTACAGCTCACTACCTTTCACCCTTTTGAGTCCACCCTCGATGCCCTCAACTAGTGTAATGCCATCTCCGAAGGTGATCTTCTCTCCAAACTTCGATTACTCTTGTTTGGCTTCTAGTTCTTCGTTATTCCAGTAAAGTTTTTCATGGATTTTTGCCCTTTTTCACGCTCAATATGTCCTGGCTATGTTTTGTTGTTTGTTTCGGTCATGTTATCTACAGTGGGAAAACTTCGATTTCGCTTGTTGGTTGGCTATGAGACATGTGGAAATTGATTTCTTTTTTTGGTGGTTCCTTTCCTCCCCTGCTTTATGTTTCACAGGCTTGCTAGCTGTACTTTTGGGAATTGTGGACGCTTCATTATTGCATCTTTTTTTGGTTATTTAACACTGCTGGGACTTTAAAAATTGAATATTTGTTCTTGTGATATTCTGGACTTAGAGTAGAAACCAAAGTAACATCCTTGTTTTATTCTGCATAGGGCTGCTTTTTTGTTTTCTTTGGTTTCCAATATGGGTAAAAATGGCTATTTGAAAGGTCCTATCTATTTACAACAACGGCTTTATGAGCCTTCCTTTGGTGCTTAAGGTGATATATTATTTGCTCAATAGTTTCTTTTGCGTTTCAGGGATAATGACTGATGAGTTGAGAAACTTCTTGGAGCTTAATCTCCCGAAAGTCAAGGAAGGTAAGAAGACAAAGTTCAGATTAGGAATAACAGATACTAAGATAGGGTCACATATACAGGAGGCAACTAAAATACCTTGTGAAAGTGGTGAATTTATTCATGAGCTTCTTCGGGGTGAGCGGCTACATTTCGATAGGTTTTTGAAGGACTTAAAGGTATACATTTTTCTTTGATATCGAGCTTTTAATGTTGTATGCCCTTTTTTTTTGTTCAATGAAATGAACATTTTTGTCTTTTGATAGACTTTCTTTCTCCTCTTGAATTTTATAGCCTGGAGACTTGGAAAAAGCCCAACTTGGTCTGGGTCACAGTTACAACCGTGCAAAAGTCAAGTTCAATGTAAACCGCGTTGACAATATGGTGATGCAAGCTATCTTCCTTCTCGATACTCTTGATGAGGACATCAATTCTTTCTCCATGAGAGTCAGGTATGTTCTTGAAACCTCTATAGAAACATTTTATGAACTTGAAACTACCATTCTTGTTGTCCCATACAGTCCAAACTGGGTTTCCTGCTGTGTCCTCTTGGGAGGCTTCTTTGGTATTCTTTCAAGTCATGAACTTTATTATCATGGTGGAAAGATCAGGGAGAATCTATTTGGTTCGCGGACGTCTAAAGTGGTTTTTTTTGTTCCTCTAATGCAACTAATTATCTTGTGTTATATCCCATTAATGCAAAGAGTGGTACTCATGGCATTTTCCTGAATTGGTAAAGATTGTCAGTGACAACTATCTATATGCCAAAGTTGCAAAATATATAGAGGATAAGTCCAAGTTGTCTGATGATAGTATCCCAGGCTTAACATACGTAGTTGGAGATGAAGATAGGGCAAAGGAAATCGT
Source organism: Cyclocarya paliurus (assembly GCA_029856935.1). NCBI lineage: Eukaryota > Viridiplantae > Streptophyta > Magnoliopsida > Fagales > Juglandaceae > Cyclocarya > Cyclocarya paliurus. Next base: position 17,717,726 of record CM056950.1, read on the forward strand.
TGATGCTGCCAAGGCTTCCATGGGTAGAAATCTCATATTTAAATTGCTTGTTGCCCTTATATTGTCCTCCATTTCACTTGGGTTTTTATTTCTTTTTTTTTTCTTGCATGATAGGATTTGTCCCCAATTGATTTGATTAACGTCCACCAATTTGCACAGAGGGTAATGGACCTATCTGATTATCTGGAATCATAAATTTGAAACCCGTTCATTTTCTTTCCACTACCTTGGATTTCCATCCTTGAGATATAATTACTAAAATCCATGCCTTGTCAATGTTGTGTGCATGGAGATTCTGTTGTGTTTCTTCTGATGATGCTATTTTGAATGTAAAATCTTTCTCAGTCATTTTAAGTTAGCCCATCATTTGTCGTTATCTTCAGGGCATTGAAAACTAGAGGAAACACACCCAAGTATGGTATGATATTCCATTCATCTTTCATTGGTCGAGCGTCAGCAAATAACAAAGGAAGAATGACTCGTTTTCTTGCAAACAAGTGTTCTATTGCATCATGCATCGACTGCTTTGCAGATTTTTATTTATTTTTTCATTCAGAAATCTCTGGGTAAACATCCCCCCACCCCTAGAGAAATGATTTTGTTGCCTTATTTGTGGTGCAGACAGTGGAACTATTGTTTTTGGGGAGAAACTTCGCGCACAAGTTAAGGAGCGACTCGAGTTTTATGACAAGGGTGTTGCGTTGCGCCTCACAAAAATATTGATGTGATGAAAGATGCAATTGAAAGTGTTCAAAACAAAGGGACGATAGTGCCTTAGATTTACATCTATGAATTTTGAGTCATTATATGGAGGGGGTATTATGGTTTCACTGGCAAGACAAACTTGATGTGGCCTCTAGCCCATTGAAATTGCACCAGGAATTCTGGTTGCAACATTACACATGGTTGCATCATAACACATTTCTAATTGTTTGGAAACAAGTATGAAACACCTATAAAATAAAAATTGTTTGGAAACAAGTATGAAGCATTCACTTGCATTGGAATTGTTGTTACAATACCTTCTGATCGTGGCAATTATGTTTTGGTGTTTGAAGCATGTTGTTTCAGTACATTGGCAATTATGTTCTTTTTATAATATATCATATCGTGTAATTATTTATAAATTATATAAACATTACACCGTTATTTAATTAACCAAAAATATTACGTCCTTATTAATAAAAAATTAGTTCTTAACAAAAAAAAATATATAAACTAAGCAAACGTGCATTGCACGTTGCTTTCACCTAGTATATATAAATATATATATATATATATATATATATATATATAAACATATATATATTTTTTGCTTTAATTATTAATTCAAATCTTCAGGGCAACACAAAACAATACATTACTGGAAGAAATAATTGCAAACAATTTCGATAGGCTAGGTGCATTAGCTTCAAGCAGTTCTGTTGATCCGATAATAAAAATATCTGAAATTGCAGAAAGCTTGAGATCTGTACTAGCAATGACGGTATAATTTTATTGTTTAAAATTAGATCTCTTATTTAAAAAAAAAATACTTTTTTACACTCTTTTGAATGATTTTTATATTTATATTTTTTGAGATATGGAGATTGGAAGTTGGTCGGGATGAAATGGAGATGGAGGATGGGAATTTGTGAATTGTGTGTTGTAGATTTTGAACTGTGCATGTGGTTAAATTTAGAATGTTGATTGTTTGTTAGGTTGAATTGATGTGGTACTGTTGAATTTTTATTGGTGCATTTAATTGTTCCATTTTAATGCAGGGATCAACATTTCTGATTAAAGGAAGATTTACGATGGTTACATCAACCATTTTATTACATGTCATGTGAAAATTGCAATAAAACAACTGGATATGAAAAAAAATGACAAATTGTTATACTTGCAAAGAAATAGCGACTTCACAACCAAGGTAAACATTTTTTCTCATATTTTGAAGTTAAAATTTTTTACATTATAATTAGAATATATTAATTGCTAATATCAACAAATAATAATTTCTTTACAATTCTTAGATGTTGAGTTTATTTAGAGGCGTATAATGACAGTGCCTCAACCCCAATAGTTGCTTTCAGATCTGCAGTAGAACGAATCTTAGATTGTACAACGACAGATCTCGTAAAACATTTAGTGGAGGTAAGATTTGTACTTTTAAGTATGTTTAAAAATTTTAATACATTACCTTTTTTTATGTTTTTATCGTTATAGGAGGACCCCTCATATGTCGAGAATATTGCAAACAAAATCCAAGATAAGGAATAGATGATAATCTTGGGTTGGGCGCACTTATGAAAGAATATGGGAAATTGCGCCAAAATAAACTTAATGTATTGTCTGTTAATAATGTGCCAAAAAGAACAGAATAATTGTTTTAAAACTTTTCTTCAAAACTTTCAATCATTGTAATATATAGGTACAAAGTATTTATGTGTAGTTGTAAATGTGTGTGTGGAAATTTCTATGTTATAATTATGGATATTTTGCAGATAACATATGTGATGTTTTTTATGATCAGGAAGAAAGTCGTAAAATATATATAGATGAAACTTTGTCCATTCATAGTTAAACTCGAGAATTTGTATGGATTTAAACTCTCATTTTTTTATTCATTTTGGATTGTCAGGTAGTCAAGTAAGATCTAGATTACTATCATATATATAAATTTGTCCAATACTAGCATCTATTACATTTCATAATTATATTTATTAATCTGTTTTTTCTTATTACATGTTTTTACAAGAAATTTTTATTTTTAAGAATATTTTTCATCTTTTTGCAACTGGGCACACGTGCAATGCACGGTGTGTGTGTGTGTATATCTACTTATATATAAAGCGTCAATCGGTTATCTACAGTGATTTCTTCTAACAATTTTTTTTCCTATTTTGCCCCTGCTTCTGTTTCTAAATTTCCGTTTTATCCCTGCATTCTTTCCATTTTGCCCCTACTACTATTCCAAAATTTCCGTTTTGCCACTCGCCCTCCCTCGTTCGCTTCGTCTCTCGCAGTGCACCGCCGGACGCCGGCGTGACCAACACCACCCCGGCGATTCTCTTCTCCTCCTTCATGCGTCCCTCCCCTTCAAATCTCAGCTCTATCGTGCCGCCGTTAACCGCCACGAGCGAATCCAAGCCGCTACCTGCCGATTTCTTCGTCCCCTCCAGTGCGCCGCCGCACACCGGCGTGACCAACACCGCCCGGTCCATTCTCTTCGCCTCCATCCGTCGCCCCTCCCCTTCTAATATCAGCCCCTCTCCTGCAGCCGTTAACCGCCGCGAGCCGATCTAAGCCACCGTGCGAATCGGGCATGATCAGTGTTTCGTCCAATAATATTTTTCCTATTTTGCCCCATTTATAAAAACACTATCAATTCATCTCATTTCATTTCATTATTATAAAAAAGTATTTTTAATGATATTGTGAAATTTTTTTAATGTTTAAGTGTCTAAAAAATTGAATAAAAAATAAAAAAAAAGATTTTTTTATCCTTATCGAAAGAAAGATATAGTATTGCTTTTAAGTTTTAGATGTGAAAAATGAGTATCATTACAAATCAGTTGAGCTTTACAATTAGACTATAGTATTTTTTTTTCTAAATTGATACCAAGTCTTCATAAAATTTTAATAAAAAATCAAAATCTTAAAAATTAAATTTTAATGTTGTGCAGCATTTTATTTCCTTTAATTTTGAATTATGTAAATATCGAATTGAACTATTAAATTTTAGTATAAATCTAATTTTTTCCTTTTATTAATAATTTTTGTTTAATGATTTATTAAGAAGTAAACTTAAATATATATATTTTTTCATTTCTAGATAAATTGAATAGTTTATTAATTAATCTGAAATTAATTACACTATTTGAGATAGATCTACAGTTTCTAATGTACTATAGTTTGTTTAATTTTTTTTTAAATGTAAAGGATAAGACTTTATAAAATATATGATTAAATTATTTAATACTTACCACTATAGTTTTGAATTTTAAAATTAACACATTATATTTTTATTTTGAAAATAACAAATATACAACATACACATCCAACCATAACTATTAAGAGTAATAATAGTAGGTTGCTTGGTATAATTACAAATTTTCATAAGGAAATAAATTATAACTTCTTAATAATTTAAAAATATAATATACCATTATTACTATTTTATTTAGCCAAGGTTGAAAATGTTAAATAAATTAATGTTTTTCGTTGTTATTATTTCTTATAGTGCTTCTGTTTTAATAATATTAAAAAAGGTTATGAAAACTTTTTTAGAGTAAATTAAAATGATTTGGTTTACATTCTTAAACTAAAAACTAAACTGCCTTTGGAATAACGCAATGATTTAACATTATTTGTAGTGCAGAATAATATAGTATAGAATACATTTTTAATTTTTTCCTTTTCTGATAATTTATATAATGTTGAAATTTTTTTTTTACATATTTATGAATAAATGTTTCATAATTACTAAAAAATTATTTTCTCATAAAGAAGATAAAATTAAAACAATTTTTTTTTCAATAATTTTTCAGTACAATCCGTAATTTAAAAATGTTTTCTCCCATAACCAAATGAATTCACCCCATCTTTTTTTATATAGAAACTGAACAAAATTATCATTAACATTAATTTTAATTTTCAAACTGTAATAAACATCATTTTTTCGCTTGCAGCCTTGTTTCTACATTTTAAAATTTGTAATAAAATTTTAGTATTAATATTTTTATTATTAATTTAAGCTTTTATTAAAATTTTCTTATTAAAATTTTGCGTTATATAACTAAATAAAACACAAATTTATATGGATTTATCATTTCTGTTAAGTTTATAGTAGGTTTACCTCAAGTTATGTAAACCCATGACTTGTTTTAATTTTGTTTAAAAAAATTTCTTCACTTTCTTATGTCTCATTTGCTATCAATTTTTCATTTTTATATATTTGTAACTAAGCACACGTTCAGTACACAATTGCTCATCAATTACTCTTTTTTTTTTCTTTTTTTCTCATAAAATCCGATTCTCTTATGCTTTTGCTCTTTTACCGATTAGGTGAGTTAAGGTTTTTTTTCTTTTTTAAGGTTGGATATTAAATTTAGATGAGATTAGTTGAGATAAAAATTAAAAGTTAAATAAAATATTGTTAGAACATTATTTATTATTATTGTTATTATTATTTTAAAATTTTAAAAAATTGAAATGTTTATTATATTTTATATGAAAATTTAAAAACTTACTAATAATAACTTACTAAATAACTTACTAATAATTTAAAAATATTTTCTCCCATAACCATATTATTTATAATAACTTACTAAATCTTTAAGGGAATTAAACTCCATTCCTGATTTTGGCTCCTCAATCGTATCATCATCATCCACTTAGACATTCTGAGATTTCTCGACACTACTATCATCAGGTTCCTGAGGAATTGGTATATCCTTAATACATTCTTTAATTTTAGGAGATTCACATGACACTTCAGTTTCCCTACCATCAAGTCTATTATCCTCTAAACCAATTATTCTATTTGTAGTAGAGTTTGTATTGTTAGTTAGAATCGGAGGTTCCATGATATGTTGAAATGAGTAACCAACATTATGCAATAAACACAAATAATCTGCAATTAAACTCTTGCAAACAAGCCAACTTAATTTTTTTTTTTTTTTTGTATACGTGCAAAGAAGCTAACTTTTTAAGAATAAATTATGATCAGTTATTATGATTTTTTGTTGTAATTTTAGACTATCTCCACTGTTCATTTATAGTTAAAAATTTGAAACATAATAAAATTGGTCACAGGGCAAACGTGCAGCCCACGTTGCCATTGACTAGTATATATATAAACCGGACATTTTGGGTTGAAATTTTCCATCCAAACTCCTGAAGCTATTGAACTGGGACAATTTTTTCTTAAATTATTCAATGTACACTGCATTGTCAAGGGCCTATGCCTCTTCTAAGATTAGTTAGAACTTATTTTTCCGAACACTTATAAGTGTCTAAAAAAACTGTCTTCTACTTTCGTTTGGAAATATTTTAGAAAATTTATTCTCATCAGTCACTCTTTACCACTCCACACCCCACCCCTTATAAAAAAAAAAAAAAATTCACGGAGTGTGTGATGTGAACAATTGATTATTTGTAACAAAACTCAATATTTTATTCTTGCAGAACTCATAAGTCGCCATGTTGTCTATTCCAAGTCGCATGGCTTTCTTACTTGGCTACTTCTCAATCAAATCCTTTGATCAAACCCTATTTTCTTAATTCAAAAATTGTCCAAGACATTTCTCGAAAAGTTATATATATATATAGACAGAAAGCACTATCTTTAGAACACAAAAGGGACCATAAAGACTGGAAAAGGTTTAGATTGTTTCGTTGTTCCCTGTAGGGCTGTATTCTTATACTAATACCCTCAATGCAAGATTTTGAACTTTACCTATAGAAGCTAGAGAGAGTGAATGTGTTTTTATGAAATTATGCAAGATCTGAGCAACCACATTTATCAAAATCCAAAACTAAAAATCTACTTTGGGTACTAAGCTAGCACTTATATATATATATATATATATATATATATATATATATATAGTAATGACTACGAACATTTTATATACTCATAAAACCTTTACCTACTCTAAATTTGATTTCCAATTCTCACGAGTGACCCACTTGTAATATCATGAAATTATAAGCTCCAGGACTTCGGTCTTTCTCCACGACCGAACCAGCTTGTTCCAATCTATTGGATCGGGGCGGCCAGTACGTAGCTGCATGGATGAACTCACCAACATCTCGATGAACTTTTTGACTCTTCGGAAACAAAATTATTATATGATCAGCATGGTAGTAATTACTCTATGTAAAGTGTTCAGTTTTAGGATCTATATATCATTGAAGAAATTCATGACCTAACTCATTTCATAAAACCGGTTCTACAATTATTCCTCAACAATTGTAAAGTGTTTTCACTCACAAAAAGCAAATATAGAGTATATTAGAAAAAATGCTCCCCAGATCACTTAGAAAAATCATGTACAGGTATCCCTAGCTATAAATATATGGCTTAAATCAGAGTAAAGGATTTCAGAAACTATAAAAATTTTGAGCTAGCTAGCGGCCTAGTTTGCTCGACAAAGACATATCTCATGCGCTCTAACAAGTCATTTTTCTTGATTGGGACATATTTCACGTGTCTAATGAATCACCCCGTAGGGTTTCAAATGATTTTTTGTCACGCGTGTCTAGCGAACAACAATATATAGCTCTTACTTGATCATACATCTCACAAGTTGTCTAGTGAAAGAAACCTTGATCAATTCAACATCTGATCATGGACGTCTAACGACTTGAAATTTCGGTCAATTTTCAACTTCAATTCAATTCAAACCAATTACCGGGACTGATTTTTTCTTATTAGAATATGCAAATACAATTATTGAATTTAATGCCACCTAAGAAAACTGCATCCTCTATTGTGTGTATCTATCCGAACTTGACCCTGTAATTTGAGCAGGCAATCGTGGGAGTTTTTGATTCATTGATGTGGTGCATAAAAGTCGCTCCAAATTCAAGCCTCACCATCAATAATAACATATGCAAAATTGCATTAATATACGTACGTACGAGGATAAGCTAGCGTCTCCTTAATTTCAAAATCACAAATAACTTAATTTCAGTTGAATTCTTCCTCAACCGTGATTTATAGGTATGATTGAAAGGATTTATAGGCACCAACTCATAAGCCTCTTCTAAAAAATAAAGAAAACAAAAACCAAATAAAAACAGAGAGATGAGATAGAGATGGTACGTGGCTTGATTGCATTTTCCTTTGATGAAAGAAATGTCCACATGGAGAGAGCATCTCTTTCCCCGTGTCCTTCATGCATATAAAGTCCTGAAACATACCACAGAGAGAGAAGAGAGAGAGAGAGATGAGGAGCATGAAAGGGGAAGTGGTGCTCAACATTCCTGCCGAGAAGGCCTGGGAAATATACACAGATAACGAAATTATTAGCAAAATAAATCCGGAAATGCTTGCCCAAGCTGAATACATCAAAGGAGATGGCAGCCCCGGGAGTCTTAGGCGTTTCAAGCTCGGCCCTGGTAGAATCTTTCACTCTCAAAGCTCGAGTATCTGCGAGTCTCCCTTTATTCTATACACACACACCCACACACATGATGCACTTCCTTTTGGCATGATTGATATCTTACCCTATCTCGTTCCAGCTCAATTTAAGTGGTAGAGATAATAAATCTTAAGAGTCTTTCAGCAAACAAGAACACTTCTCTACATATAGGTAAAAATAAAATAAAAAATAAAAAAGTACTTGACCAAGTTGAGGATGGATGTTCAAGCTCTCAGTCATCAATTAAAACCTCCCTAGAATGACAATTTCTAACTTAGGTTCAAGTACTCCTAGATTCCATCGACCTTATTTCTTAAACCGATCTAGCTAAAAAAGAAAACGAAAATAGAACAAAACCCATTGCATTCATGGCAATATTAGTAGCATAATTTTGGGTATTGAGATTCCAAAAGGAAATTAATAACTAACCAAGCAAAATGTGCTGTACTTTTCAGGCGTCAGCAAATACGTGAAAGAATCAACTCAGAAGATAGAGAAGGTGGAGAAAGGGAAGTCGGTAACATATAGTGTAATTGGAGGTGATCTAAGTAGGATGTATGAGCCATATAAGGTTACCTTCTCATTTATACCAGTGCAAGGAAAAGAGAAGGAGATGTGCGTGGCTGAGTGGAGGGCTGAGTTTGAGGCATTGACGCCGGCAACGCCTCCACCAGAACAGGCGAGGGATGCAGCTCTGGGTTTCCTCAAGTGGTTTGACAAGTTTGAGCCATGCTTCTAGCTAGCCACCTTAAATAAATGAGCCATGTAGAACTATAAAGATTTCTTAATGATCAGAAGCTATCTATGTTAAAGTACAGTCCTTGCATGTGGGGAAGTACTCAATGATGTGGGATGTCATGATTGGTTATGTTTGCCTGCTGATAACAATTTCATCATACGTGTGATCATTTTTGGAGAACCTGATATCCCAAAATAAACAGAGCCGTATGTCCACGCTTTCTGAGAAGGGGAAAAAAAAAAAAGGGAAAAAGAAAGATGGGAATTATTATTGTAGCCGATTAGTGGTAGTGAAAGGATTAGCTGTTGAGTACTCCAACGCTCTCTACAGATGAGTTCTCTCTCTCTCGGTGAGATTTCCTCCTCTAAGTAGCAGTATACCTTGCTCCCTCTCCTTCCAACCCAACAATCGTCTCCAACAACATTTCATCCTCATCCTCACTTCATTTCTCTCCATCTCTTCAGTCCATCTAACCTCCATAACAACATACTATGTCTTCCCTCCCAATCAATACAACAGAACTCGATAGGCTCATCACTGAAGCCGAAGCCTTAATGTAACATTCCTGATTTTAGTGTATATTTTGAAAGAAGGTTTATTTTAATTATTTATTGCGTAATTCTCTTTTTTAATATTTTAGAGGTTTTATTTTATTATTTTATTGGATTTTCCTATTTTCATTAATTATTATTTTTGAAGTTTTAGAATATTATTTTAGAATATTTTAAATGGTGAAAATTATTCTTATTGGGCTTTCTTATTGTTAATTATTGTTTTGGATTTAAATTGATCTTTAATTTAAATTGGTTTGTTTGTAGGTTTTAAAATTACTATTGTTTTATTAAAGCATTTCATTGAGTTTGAATTATTTTATTTATCTAGTAGTTTTAAAATCGTTTTCGTTGGATCACTTTCGAAACCCAAGTTGAAATGACAGGATCTTCTTTTTCTTCTTCCTCTTTTTCTTTTTCTTTTCTTCTTTTTCTTCTTTCTTTTCTCTCTCCCCGTGCCCCAACCCGACCCGAACCTTCTCTCTCTCTCCTCACCCACCATGCGTCTCGGTCTTCACCGTGCAGCGTCGCCGTCGGCTGTTAGGGACCCCGGTCAAGTCCCTAAACACTAAGTCCTCTTCGGCAATAGGCTCCTTTGGTTGACCGACTCCAAGTCCTTCACTTGCTTGGTTCACGCTCAAGGTTGGCTATGGTGGCACTTTGGGTACGGTGAGGTTAGTGTTTAGGCTAATGGGAAGTGTATGGGAAGTGTGAAAAGTGGCTAAGTGTGAGATCACAATGGGGAGTGGTGCACGGCACTAGGGTGAGCTAGGGTTGGCGCCACTTGCATTAGGGTTTAGGGTTTGGATGAGTGATGATGGGCGGCTAGGGTTTGTGTGGTAAGATGAATTAGGGTTTGGAGATAGGCAAGGGTGATGGGCGGCCAAAGCTTGGTCAAATGGGCAAGTGAGAGTTTTTAGGAAAGTTTCCTAAAAACTTGGGATTTGACTAGGATTAGGTTGTTGGCTGGCCAAGGGGGTTTGAGTGAGTCAACTAGGGTTTCCAATATGGAAACTCTAATATGGAAAGGGGAGTGGGCAGCTAGACTAATTCAAATAAGGCTTGGATAGCCAAAATTTGAATTTGGACTAGTATGGAAAGTAGGGATTTCGGTTATGGAGGGAATGGATGGTAAGAAGGGTATTTTGGGATTTGGTTTATTTATGGAAGGTAGGGCAAACAAGTGGTGGTCAAATTATGCTAGGGTAGAAGGATCAAATGGATGTTGGGAAATACTTGTGGGCCGAAACTCACAAGAACATGGATGAACAATGTATGAACAAGAACATAAACTAACAAGATCAATAAGAATTAAATGGAGAACAAGAGAGTGAAAGGAAAAATACTCATAAGATAGATAGAATGGATCACACTTATTCACGAATTGCAAAGTGTGATCCTCTCCTTAGGGATTCACGAATTGCACCCCAAAGAGCCCAAGTGCTATGCACCGAAGGTGATCTCAAGAACAACTTAGTCCACAAAGGCTATTGTCAAAAGATGTCAAAGCAATGACTAAGGGTCCTATTTATAAGGTTACAACTTGGAAACCCCCAAAAGGTCCCTTTGCAATAAAAGAAATAAAAGGAATAAATAATTAAAATAACATAAATAAGGATAGTGGTATGGACCACATGGCTAAGGTGGTGCATGGGGTCGAATTTGGGCTTGTTCTCATGCTGAAAATACCCTTTTTGAGGGTTGGCTTGACTGTGGCTCGACCTTGGCTCGAGCCAAGGTTCGCTCGACCCTCCGCTCGACTTCGCTCGAGCGAAAACATACAGAGAGATCCGCTCGAACTTCGCTCGACAGTCCGCTCGAGCCATTGTTCGCTCGACCTTCCGCTCGACTCCACTCGAGCGAATTCAACCCGAGAGCTCCGCTCGACACTCGCTCGACACCCCGCTCGAGCGACTTCAACCCGAGAGCTCCGCTCGACACTCGCTCGACACCCCGCTCGAGCGATCTGTGTGTGATTTTATGTGGGAGTCTAATCAGCATGGCCTGCATGCTGGGCGCCCCGTGCGTGTCAAGGCACGAGCCAAGGCATGCATGTGGCCGGACCATGGGCATGCTGGGCGCCCCGTGTGTGACAAGACACGGGCCAAGGCATGCTCGTGGTATGATCAAGGGGCATGTCCCCGACATGGCTAGGACATGTGCGGCAACTTTGGAGGCGACTTTTCGTGGGGGTCTAACAATCCCCCTCTCTTTAAGACTATCCTTGCCCTCAAGGATAAATTGAGGAAATCTCTCCCTTATATCATCATAGTCTTCCCAAGTAGCCTCTTCTTTTGGTGCTTTCCCCCATCTAATCAAAACTTGCCACACATCTTGTCTTTTTCTCCCCCTTGATACAACCCTATAATTAAGAGCCTCCTTTGGTTGTAAGAGCATACGCCCTTCTTCATCAAACTTAGGCAGCTCTTCCACAATGAGGTTAGGATCACCAATCCTCTTCTTGAGCACGGTCACATGGAATACCGGGTGTAGCTTGGAACTTGGAGGAAGTTCCAACCTATATGCCACTTCACCTATCCTTTCAAGTACTTTGAAAGGCCCATAATATTTCTTGGCCAACTTCAAGTTAAGCTTCTTCCTCAAGGTCATTTGGCCAAACGGTTGTAGCTTCAAGTACACATAGTCTCCCACCTCAAAGGTAACCAATCTTCTACCCGCATCATAGTATTTTTTCATTCTTTGTTGGGCCTTAGCAAGTTCTCTTTTTACCTTCACTAGGATCTCATCCCTAGTGACCAACTCCTCCTCCACTTCATTGTTCTTGGCCGTGCCCCTCTCATAGCTCACCAATGTTGGTGGAGCTCTTCCATAAACAACTTCAAACGGGCTTCTTTGTATTGATACATGGAAAGTGGTGTTATACCAATACTCGGCCCATGTTAGATGCTCACCCCACTTCTTTTGCTCTTCATGGCAAAAACACCTCAAGTATTGCTCAAGTGTCCTATTAACCACTTCGGTTTGCCCATCGGTTTGAGGATGATAGGATGAACTAGCCTTCAACTTGCTCCCTTGGAGCTCAAACATCTCCTTCCAAAAGGAACTCATGAAGACTCTATCTCGATCCGTGACTATGCTCTTTGGGAATCCATGAAGCTTCACAACATTGTCAATAAATGCCTTTGCCACACTCTTGGTTGTGAATGGATGAACAAGTGGAATGAAATGACCATACTTGCTCAATCTATCCACCACCACAAGTATTACCTCAAACCCGCCACTAGTGGGAAGTCCCTCCACAAAGTCCATGCTTAAGTCCTCCCAAATCAAGTTAGGAATTGGGAGAGGTTGCAAGAGCCCGGATGGTGGTCTTGTATCATACTTGATCTTTTGGCATGTGTCACACTCGGCCACAAGGGTCTTCACGGCCTTCTTGATCCCTTCCCAATAAAAGAAGTGCTTCACTCTAATGTAGGTTCTCAACCAACCCGAGTGGCCTCCTTCTTTGCTATTGTGGAAATGGTCTAGGATCTCTCTTCTCAAGTTAGGAACATTTGGCACATATACATGCTCCTTGTAGTAGATCAAGCCGTCCCTCACTTTGAAGCCAACCACCCCATCACCTTGAGCCTCTAAAAGCTCAACAATCTCTATGGCTCTAGCATCAATCTTTGTAGCTTCTCGGATCTTGTCCCATATCATCCATTCAGCCCCACTCAAGGCCAACATATTCGGTTCTTCCTCTTCATGCACTAGCCACAAGGTTGAACTCCCCTCTTTTCTACTCAAAGCATCCGCCACTTTGTTCTCTTTACCCGGTTGGTAAATGATGTCATACTCAAACCCAAGTAGCTTCACTAAGAACTTTTGTTGCTCCGGGGTGACAATTTTTTGTTGTAACATATGCCTTAATGCTTGTTGATCGGTTATGATGGTGAATTTGCGGCCCAACAAGTAAGGCCTCCACATCTTGACCGCATGGACAACCGCAAGCATTTCCCTAGCATAAGTGCTCCAAGCTTTCTTCATAGGGCCGAGAGCTTTGGAGATGAAAGCCAAGGGCCTCTTGTCTTGAACCAAAACCGCCCCAATCCCCTCACCACTAGCATCGGTGTAGACCTCAAAAGGCCTCTCAAAATTAGGTAAGGCCAACACGGGTGTCTTGGTCATTGCTCTCTTCAATTCCTCAAAAGCATCTCTTGCCCCTTGGTTCCACTCAAAGTTGTCCTTCTTCAACAAGGATGTGAGTGGCTTAGCTATGAGCCCATAATTCTTTACAAACCGTCTATAGTAACCGGTTAGCCCCAAAAAACCTCTAAGGGCCGAAACATCCTTTGGTAGTGGCCAATCCACCATGGCCTCAATCTTTCTTTGATCCACTTTCACCCCCTCTCCCGAGATGAAGTGACCAAGGTACTCCAATTCTTCTTCCATAAAGGCACATTTGGAAGCCTTAATGAAGAAGTGATGCTCTTCCAATATCTTCATAATAATCCTCAAGTGGTCTTTGTGCTCTTCAAGGGTCTTGGAGTAAACCAAGATGTCATCAAAAAACACTAGCACGAACTTCCTCAAAAGAGGCTTGAAGATGGTGTTCATGGCGGCTTGAAAGGTGGATGGAGCATTGCACAATCCAAATGGCATGACAAGGTATTCAAAGTGCCCGGAGTGTGTTCTAAAGGCCGTCTTGTGGACATCCTCCTCCTTCATTCTAATTTGGTGGTAGCCCGCCCTCAAGTCTAACTTGGAAAAGACCCTTGCTCCATGGAGCTCATCAAGCATCTCATCTACGGTGGGGATAGGGAATCTATCCTTCACCGTGGCTTCATTCAAGGCCCTATAATCGGTACAAAACCTCCATGTCCCATCCTTCTTCCTCACAAGTAGCACCGGGGAAGAGAATGGGCTAGTGCTTGGCCTAATCAACCCATTCCTCAACATTTCATCGACTTGCCTTTCTATCTCTCCCTTTTGGAAATGGGCATACCGGTATGGTGGGACATTTACCGGTCTCTTCTCATCCACTAGCACAATCCGATGGTCAAAGAGCCTAGAAGGTGGCAATGAAGTAGGCACCTCTAGAACTCCTCTATGGTCCTTCAAGACCTCAATTACCTCCTCGGGCAGCCCCTCCAATTCACTCTTAGGCTCATTCTTGGCACCCTTTTCAACATTCCACAAGGAGTCTTCATCGGCTACCATAATGGCAAAACATTGAGCTCCTCCCTTGCACAACTTCTCAAACATGATAGCCTCACAAGAGGTGACTTCTTTGGATGTCAATGCGGTCCATATTCTCTTCTTTGACCCGAGCTTGAACTCCATGGTCATATTATGGTAGTCATGTATTACTCTCCCAAGGCCCTTGAGCCAAGCATTGCCTAGCACCACATCAAGTCCGACTAGTGCCAACACATGTAGGTCGGCCACAATCCTTACCCCTTGAATGTTCATCTTTACCTCTTTGACAAGCCCATCACACCTAAGCTTGTTCCCATTTGCTACCTTCACTTCAAAGGGTTCAATGGTGCACGGCTTCAATCCCACTTTGTTCACAATATTGGCATTGACAAAGTTGTGAGTGGATCCACTATCCACTAGGAGAGTCACCTCAAATTTTCCCACCCATGCCATCACTCTCATGGATGTAGGCCTTTGGACACCCGAAATAGCATTCAAGGACAATTCGGCCTCCTCTAGTGTCTCACTAGATTCGGCCTCTACATACTCGGGTCCATCACTAGTTGATTCTTCATGCTCTTCTTTCTCTTCTTCACTTGTGTCTTCTTCAAGCAACACATATGCTTGACCGGCCTTACACTTGTGCTCTTTGTTCCACTTGTCACCACATTTGAAACAAAGCCCCTTCTTGATCCTCTCTTGGACCTCTTCTCTTGATAACTTTTTTACTTCATAAGGCTTTGGTTTAGATGCACTCCCTACTTCCTCCTTGCCCTTCCAAGGAACTTTGGTTTGCAAAGGTTTGGTGAACTTGCTCCCCATGTCCTTGAATTGACGCTTCTCAATGTGAGTGCTCTCCTCCAAAATCTCGGCCATTCTCATAACTTCTTGAAGCCTTGTTGGTTGCTTCAATTTTATCTCTTTGGCTAGCCACGGTTTCAAGCCATCTACAAAGGTGCCAATGAGGGCCTCTTCGGACCAACCCCTCACTAGGGTTTGGAGTTGCCGAAAATCATCAATGTAGTTGTGCACCTTCCCTTCTTGTTTCAACTTGGCAAGTTGCCCATGGTGGTTAACAATTGGTGAGGGGCCGAATTGCATCAAAAATTCTTTCTCAAAGGCCGTCCATCCTAGGCGTCTCCTCTCCTTGTCATATTGATCACGTAGCCATCTCCACCACTTACTTGCCCTTCCTTCAAGATGGAAGCAAGCGGTTGATACTCTCTCATCTCTTGGAACTTCATAGACCCGGAAGTAGTGGTCTACTTTATCTAACCACTCATAAGGATCCCCCCCATTGAACTTGGGGAAATCCACCTTTGGTCGCCTAGGTCCCCGGTCATGAGCCCGGTTTCCTCTTCTTTCATCATAGTGATCATCATCATGTCTTCGGTTTCTATAACCCCTCTCTCTATCTCGGTTGTGATGTCTTCCATTGGCATAGCCACCATAATCATTCGGTTCCTCATGGCCCATATCATACTCGGCCTCATAGTGTTCTTCATGCCTTGGAATTTCAAACCTCACATCTTGAGGTTCCCTCCAATTACTTGGACTTCTAGTTCGATGATCCTCCTCTCTAATCCATCTTTCCACGGCCACTTGATCATTCTCAACACGGCCTCCTCTTCTATACTCGGCTCTTGGTGGATCATGCATGGAACCCGTCACGCTTGTCTCGGCTCCATCAACAAAGGCCTCTTGCCTTTGCCCATTCGGACTAGGAACTCTCCTTTGGCCATTGTGTTCGGCCAACCTTCTTTCAAGCCTCTCAAGACTTGCATTATTCTCACGTCTCATGGCATCCGTGGCACGCCTATTTTCTTCGGTCTCACGGGCATTAGCATTCAAAGCCATCCTTAGTTCGGCCAATGAGGATGTGACCTCACCAAGGACACTAGTCAATTTTGTGGTGTGCCCTTCCAAAGCTTCAAGGCGTTCCCGGTTGGAACCACCTTGATCCTCGGCTTCATTCTCTTCTCGGTTCATGGTTCCTTGGCTTGCACTGAATCTTGCACTGAGTCTTGCAACTGAGCTTGCAACTGAGTCTTGCAACTGAGCTTGCAAACTGAGCTTGCACGGAAATTGGACAGCACTTCGGTTGGTGGAGCTTGATCACGGCTCAAAGGTCCAACCTTGGGTCCCCCACCTTCAAGGGTGGTCGACCCCTCTTGCACACGGTCCAACCTCGGGTCCTCTACCTTCAAGGGTAGCCGACCCCTTCGAGAACTCTACTCCGTCCTCTACCTCAACCCCCAAACTCCAATTTCACAAGTAATATCACAGATAAATGGGATCCAACGAGGGTCTCCCCCAACCAATTCACAAAGTTTGGGTTAACGCGTCGTTTACCTCGTGGAGAAGTGAAAACTTCTCAAGAACACCAAGCAAGATGCCTCTCAATGAAAGCACCAATTAATGTTAGGGACCCCGGTCAAGTCCCTAAACACTAAGTCCTCTTCGGCAATAGGCTCCTTTGGTTGACCGACTCCAAGTCCTTCACTTGCTTGGTTCACGCTCAAGGTTGGCTATGGTGGCACTTTGGGTACGGTGAGGTTAGTGTTTAGGCTAATGGGAAGTGTATGGGAAGTGTGAAAAGTGGCTAAGTGTGAGATCACAATGGGGAGTGGTGCACGGCACTAGGGTGAGCTAGGGTTGGCGCCACTTGCATTAGGGTTTAGGGTTTGGATGAGTGATGATGGGCGGCTAGGGTTTGTGTGGTAAGATGAATTAGGGTTTGGAGATAGGCAAGGGTGATGGGCGGCCAAAGCTTGGTCAAATGGGCAAGTGAGAGTTTTTAGGAAAGTTTCCTAAAAACTTGGGATTTGACTAGGATTAGGTTGTTGGCTGGCCAAGGGGGTTTGAGTGAGTCAACTAGGGTTTCCAATATGGAAACTCTAATATGGAAAGGGGAGTGGGCAGCTAGACTAATTCAAATAAGGCTTGGATAGCCAAAATTTGAATTTGGACTAGTATGGAAAGTAGGGATTTCGGTTATGGAGGGAATGGATGGTAAGAAGGGTATTTTGGGATTTGGTTTATTTATGGAAGGTAGGGCAAACAAGTGGTGGTCAAATTATGCTAGGGTAGAAGGATCAAATGGATGTTGGGAAATACTTGTGGGCCGAAACTCACAAGAACATGGATGAACAATGTATGAACAAGAACATAAACTAACAAGATCAATAAGAATTAAATGGAGAACAAGAGAGTGAAAGGAAAAATACTCATAAGATAGATAGAATGGATCACACTTATTCACGAATTGCAAAGTGTGATCCTCTCCTTAGGGATTCACGAATTGCACCCCAAAGAGCCCAAGTGCTATGCACCGAAGGTGATCTCAAGAACAACTTAGTCCACAAAGGCTATTGTCAAAAGATGTCAAAGCAATGACTAAGGGTCCTATTTATAAGGTTACAACTTGGAAACCCCCAAAAGGTCCCTTTGCAATAAAAGAAATAAAAGGAATAAATAATTAAAATAACATAAATAAGGATAGTGGTATGGACCACATGGCTAAGGTGGTGCATGGGGTCGAATTTGGGCTTGTTCTCATGCTGAAAATACCCTTTTTGAGGGTTGGCTTGACTGTGGCTCGACCTTGGCTCGAGCCAAGGTTCGCTCGACCCTCCGCTCGACTTCGCTCGAGCGAAAACATACAGAGAGATCTGCTCGAACTTCGCTCGACAGTCCGCTCGAGCCATTGTTCGCTCGACCTTCCGCTCGACTCCACTCGAGCGAATTCAACCCGAGAGCTCCGCTCGACACCCCGCTCGAGCGACTTCAACCCGAGAGCTCCGCTCGACACTCGCTCGACACCCCGCTCGAGCGATCTGTGTGTGATTTTATGTGGGAGTCTAATCAGCATGGCCTGCATGCTGGGCGTCCCGTGCGTGTCAAGGCACGAGCCAAGGCATGCATGTGGCCGGACCATGGGCATGCTGGGCGCCCCGTGTGTGACAAGACACGGGCCAAGGCATGCTCGTGGTATGATCAAGGGGCATGTCCCCGACATGGCTAGGACATGTGCGGCAACTTTGGAGGCGACTTTTCGTGGGGGTCTAACATGGCCGTGGTCGACACCGCCAGCCTCACCGGACTCCCCGTGCGCCGGCGACCTTGCCCCACCAATCTCAGGCTGAGCTTCGCCGCCGTTTGCCTCCACGGCGCGCTCGAACCCGCGGCGGTTTCCTCCTTGCTGCGCCACCGTCCGGCCACCTCCGGCCACCAGCTCTTGGCCACATTACCACCGGCCCTCAAGCAACCATTTGGACCCAACCCCGGCTCCGATCCGTCGCCGGAGCCGTCCCAACGAACACCAAACCCGAACCGAGTTTTCCGGCCTTCCACCGCCGTTTCGGCCGCCACCCACGGCCAACCACCACCACCATTAGATTCCCCACCTTCCATAGGCCCTATCCTATCAATTCCAAGTCTTCGTTTGAACCCGTGTGAAATTTGAAATTCACTGTGAAATTTGAAATTCACTGTGAATTTCGGTCACAGTGTTTTTGCACTGTGACAGTTGCTGTTTTGGTGCTTCCAGTTCCTCCGTGATCCTCCATAAATTATTTTAAAGCACTGTAAGTATTTCTCCAAAAGACTTTTAAGATTTAAATATATTTTTGCAATGACCTGTTTTATAAACTGTGAATTGGTTATCTGATAGACTGTGTTGGTTATTGGAAAATGGTTGGTAACTGTTGGTTATTGGTTTTTAGTCATTTTCATGGCATTGTGCACGCATGCGTGGGTGTGTATATTTTTTTGGAAACTGTGTTTTGTAAAAAGGGCTTTTCGGGTGTGTGTATCACCCCCAAGCCGAAATGGGTTATTATCTCGGTGGAGCTCCTCTGGGCACTCGGGAGCGGAATATACTGAGTGTCGTCCCCTGGAGCTGTTGCTCGGGACTTGGACGGGATGGTAGCGCTCTCGATCCGACTCCGTGATCTCTCGTGCTGGCGGAAATCAGAGGATGCTTGGCTATGTACGCGGTGGGCGCGGAACTGGGCATCACTCATGTTGTATCACTCGCGTAGTCGCTACCTGTGGAGTGACGAAGGGAGCCAGGGTATGTGGATGGTCCCTAGGGGAGGCCATGGTGCATACGGGTTAAAATTGGAATAAAAGTAACTATTCCTGGTTAATAATTGTGCCAAATGGTGATTTTTGGCGTGCGTGGGAAAAACTTGTGATTTTTGAGAAATGGTGTTCTTCTCAGGTTTTGCACTTGGGTCATCATGTGCATGCATAGTGGTTGTTGTATTTTTATATTTGTTATCTTGGAGTACTTTTGGATTTTACTTACCTGTGGTACCATTTATTGGTACTGCAGATTTTAATGCAGGCTTTGCAGAGGCTGAGCCCGAGGATGCGGCTCCGCCTGAGGAGTAGAGACTTTTGGCTATATTTTTATTTGGTATTTGTATTTTTATTTGATGTCGTTTTATAAACAAGAAAATTGTATTATGTTGACTTATGGATTTCTGTATTATTTTTGTATTGTATTAAATTCTGGTACTTAGTTATCTGACTTAACCTTTCCGCTGCGTTTTACTTTGTACACGTGTTGCATTTCACACACTTGGCACGTGTCGTTGGGGTGCGTGACCGTGTTGTCATCATCCCGGGTGTCTCGATTTCCGTGCTGTCCGTACATGAAAGTCGGGGGCGCCACACTTAACATTGAATGACTTAAAGCTGAAACCGAAACAAACTTAGCGCTGGTTGAGAATCTGATCTCTTCAAAGACCTTTAACAAACAAACTTTTCATGGTACAATAAAAACTCTCTGGAGCTTTGTTATTGGACTTACTATAGAAGATATTGATATCAATACTTAATTTCCCCTTCACCTTCCCAACAAATCAAGAGAAAGAACGAGTTCTGGAACTTTGAAGGCTTCTACATGGTGCTCCGTCAATGGCTCCCTGGCCTTAGTATCCAAGAAATCCCTTTACAATATTACTCAATCTTTTGGATACAAATATATGGATTACCTCTGGAGATGCTGAAAAAAATGAATGCAGAAAAAATAGGGTAGGTCTTGGGGAATCTCATAGAGGTCGATTTCGCTTCTATTTATGGGGTGGCACTGAGAAGATTCCAAAGGATAAAAGTGGAGATCAATGTCAACAACCCTCTTCTTGAAGGCTTCGATCTTTCTCGTCCAAATAGAGCTAGCAACAATTAGGATCTTTTTTAAATACAATCGCCTGTCCTAATTCTGTTACACATGCGGGAATCTAGGTCATATTCAACAAGCATGGATGAGAGTCAACAATAACAATAGTAGAAGAGGTAATCCTTTTGAGATTCAGCATCAAGAAAATCCAACCAACATCTCAACCAAAGAAAAAATGCATCCAGAATATGCCCGTAAGAGTTTTATTAAAACTCTATATCCCACACACTCATATCATAATTAATTTAGACTAGTTCAAATATTATCATCACTTAATTAATGAGTCATAGTGGGACATGAATACATCTATTCTAATCATTTTGACACACGAATATCTCTAAATTTTATGATGGCTGAAGCTTATAAATAGCATTGAGAGGTTAAGGGTTCTTACCTATAACATAATTTGTGCCTCTAGCCATTAAGAGACACTCAAAGGTAAAGTTGTTAGGATAATCATTCTCTCATAATCAGGTTAGATTCTTTATCAAACTGACGTAGAGAGAGGTACATTTTCTAGCTGTTATTATTTATTATCGTGGATTAGAGAAAATTGAAGATCCTAATAATACTGTTTTATATTAAAATATTTAACATGTGGTATTAGAGTCACGTCGTAAATATTTTATGATTTTGATAAAAATATATCGTAAAGATGGAATAAATGCCTATTTGATTTTCCGTGTGTTTCACCAGGCTTGTTAATATGTTGAGGTTGACTAAAAAAATGTGCCCTCTTTTCAGTCTAAGAAATAGATTTACATTGTATTTGAGAATTTTAAGTGACTGTTTTAGGTTCTCAATGAAGAACCTCGAAGTGATATTCATGCCTTTCTTTCGGTTTTTACTTGAGTTTTCCTTATTCCTCTTCCATTTTGTTTGTACTGTGTTTGTACTAGGTTGAAGAGAGAGAGAGAATAACAAGATGGAGCCACTGAGTGGGAGCGGGAGGGGGCAGCGCAAGGTGGTCAGAATGCCCTTGTTGGTACCTCGGAATGGAAAACCGCCGCCGCCGCGAAGACCCTCTTTGGTTGGTGGCCCGATCGTGATATGGGTTTTTGTAAAAGAAAAGAAAAAAGAAAAAAAGAAAAAAAAGGGAGAATGGAGAAAGGAGGTGTACGTCGGCAGCAGAAGGAGGCAGGGGATGCCATGTCGGGTTTCTCCTCGCCGGCGATGCCCATGGCTGATGCAGAGCGAAGGAAGATTGAAAACAATCTGGTGCGATGGCGGCTTAGTACTAAAGAAGAAAGAAACAAGAGGCATGTAGGGTTTTCAACAATGCCATAAGGGTTTGGGTTGTGGGCTTTGGCCAAGTCCAAGAAAATTAATGGTAATAAGGGTGCGGGCCAGCTCGATGGGCCACTGCTATGGCCTAGCCCAAAAGTAAACTGAATAAAAAAAAATTCAGAAAAAAAATTCTTTCTTTGTCTTCTCTCTCAAAGCATGTGCTTTATTGTTTAATAAGTGTATGAATTATTTAAAGTTAAATTATGGCTATTAGTTATAAAAATCTTAATTATTATTTTTTATGAATTTTATTCTATGGTAGGCAATATATATATGAATTATTTGCACTTGAATTATGACTATATGTTATAAAATTCTTAATTATTGTTTTATGTAAATTTTATTATATGGTAAGCCATATAAATATATGAATTACTTGGACTTGAATTATAGCTATTAGTTATTAAATTCTCGATTATTGGTTTTATGATTTTTATTGTATAGTTGGCCATACATATATAATTTTTTTATCCCATATGGGGCAAATGGTTTGCACCAAAATTAAGGAAAATATTAATTGCCCAAAAGTACAAGATTTTTCTTAATTTTGACGGAAAAATTATTAAACTCCTTAGTAAAGATGGTTATAATGGAGTGAATAATTTGTCAGCCAAGATCTACTCCTAGAGGAGGATCTTGATAGCAATATTAGTTCATTCATTAAAGTAAAGTTAGAGTGAACAATTTGTATATCATGACCTACTCCCAACGGAGGATCTTGATGACATTACTAGTTCATCCATCAAAATAAGGTTGGAAGAAACAATTTGTATGTTAGAGTTTACTCCCAAAGGTGAATTATGATAATATAGCTGGTTTATCCACAGAATTTAAAACTGGAGGTAAGACTTTGTATGTCAGAGTTCACTCCCAAAGGAGAATTCTGATGATACAGATATTTCATTTTATGTGTTGGGATTCACTCCCAAAGGAGGGATCTCGATGACACTATTAGTTCATCCATAATGATTTAAATTTATACACAATGATTTAAATTCTATTATTGTTTATGAGTATCAAACTCAAAGCATTAGTGTGATAAAAATACTTTTCTTGCAATAAGTATATGAATATCATTGCATGGTTTCCTATACAGAATGACTCTAGTTTAGAGAAATATGAGCATGTCAGATTTTCACTAAGCTCTTGTTTAGGAATGACTTTAGTTCTCGACCCTAGTTTACTTATTTTAAGTCTAAAATCAATTATTATTGAGAATAATGGTAAGGGTAAAAAAGGCACAATGTTTAAGAAGATGAAATTAATTACTACATATCAAACTTTGAACTTTAGAAATGTAAATAATGAAATCTTCTTATTTTGTAGAGAATGGTTTATTCCAGATGTAATAGTATTTCATTGAAATAATGAAATATGAATGAGTTGGCAGCATAGTTGTTAGATTGATACACATTTATCTTGTTAATTTGTATTGAAAAATAATTGTATCTTTTGGGAAATTAAGGAAATGATGGTTATGAAAATTTAAGAATTGTATCAATTTAATTTTGAAAGAAACAATAACATATGAAAGTTTAAGTGTCCTAAGCATAAGACTTGATTCGAAGGGAAGGGTAAACTTTTTTTTTTTTTCTGTCTAAGTTTTGAATCAAATCTTATAAATGTTTATACTTAAGGTTGAACTTGAGCACACATATTCATGTTTTAACTTATTTCAAAATATCATTTATGTTGGTTCCATTTTTTCCTTCCAATAAAATCTTTATTTGTCATACCTTTCTAATAATATTTTTGTTAAAAGTTTTTCACTCATGAGGCATGTATTGGAACCAAATGAAAAGTGATTTATAAAAAACTTTTACAATTTGTGGCATAGAATTTGAAACATAATTTGTTGAATAAAAGTTTGGAGAATATTTCCAAGAAAAGTTGTAGAGGTTCGTAAATAAAATATTTTTCGCATTTAGATTTTCTAATCTCAGGTTGTGTGTTGATTTGTATTAAATAAAAGCAAATCAAACATATCAAGAAAATATGCCATAATAAATATAGAGTTTCTTGAGATAATGCATATATATAGACACATGTATTTAAAACTTTTTCTCTATAATGTCTTATAGATAGGAGTATTTGATTACTTCCATAGATGATTTTTATAGTATGGATGCATCTATTTGCTACATGAAAAGTCTCAAATCATTGGTAATTCTCGAGGTACTTCTCATGGGGAGGAAATGCAGCTAGGTAGAAAAGTGAAAATCTTCGAATTAGATTGAAGTAGTGTTATGAAAAATATTAAAAGTTGGGCCATATCCCTGACCTATTTTGTTAACTTCTTAAAAAAAAATGTGTAGTAGAAATCTTAAAGAAAATGATGTATATTTTATATTGTGTTCCTAGTAAGTAATCTCAAAGACTTGTTTTGAGTTGTGAAGTGATAAAATACTTTATTTAAGACATATACATGTATGAATTGTCAATCTAAAGTAAGACTTTACAATCAAAATGAAAGGAAGTTGGATCGTATAACCGTTAATGGGTACATTATTGATTACTCAAGGAGGTTCAAATGATTTAGGCTGTATTGTTTTTATTCACAATTTGAATTTTGAGGCAATTGAAATGTTAAATTCCTTAAGGTTGGCCAAATCAGTGGGTGCATTAAAGCTAAAGATGTGATTGTCCTGAAGTGCATTCTTGTACCTTCAAAAATATTTATAGTTCCTTTTTTCTGATTATCTCAATGATAATATGAAACAACAAGCAAATGAGCATCCACTCATAAGAGAAACACCGCGGAAGAATTGGCGATGGAGACATCAAAACAGGTAACCTCATGTAATCTTATTGATTTTCTATTTGGTTAGGCTACATGGTGTATCTTCAAATTTTGAATTTGACATAGAAACAATTAAAAGTTCACATATGCTTTCACAAGTTATAGAAATAAGTGATTATATAAAATATCGATGCATAAAAGAGTGATTAAAACCCATGAATTAATGTAATGTCAATAATTTCATCTAATTGTCTAAAAAGTATAAAAAGTCTAATGTAAATGGGTCTTGGAGACAAAACCTTAACGCTAAAGGCAATGTTGAACAATATAAAGTCACTTGTAATCAAGGATTTTACTCAGAAATGAGAATTGATCAGAGAGAGATTTTCTAATAAACCTAAAAGAGCTAATTAAGGATCACTATGATGTTAGTAACTCATTATGGTCTAGAGTTATATCAAATGGATGTGAAAACAACTGTAGAGTGAGATTTCGAAGTCTACAAGAAATGAATAAAATGATTACTGAGAAAAAATAAAAGTTATTTTGGAATTGGTATCTGAAATTTTGATAATACCAATACTAACTTGGATTTAAAAAAAAAATTTATTGTTAATGTATATTCCCGAAGGTCAATGTGAGTATATATGTATATATGGTCATGCATGGATATGACTTTTTAGTGAGTATGAATCATGGTTTGTAGTATGACATTATAGTTGCATGGAGTTTTGAAAGACTTTGCATTAAGAATTGTTGGTCAATAGATGTTTTAAAAATTAAATGTGACATGCTCAGTATTTCACAGTGTTCTCAAATTGATTAAATTGTTAAAGAAATTTTGTATACGATGGTGATAAGGAATTTGATGGTTGCACAACTTGTATAGGGCTGAACGTCAATTTTACAGTTGACATCCTTAGTTGTTGCCAAAGTAACCAAATGATGTTTGACTTAAAAACTGTGAAAAGAGTGCAAGGTTATTTGCAAGAAATTAAAGAACATATTGTTGCTTTTAGAAGAATTGATACTATTTAGGTAATTGGATATTCAGACTCTATTTTGCATGATTGCGTTAATGATAGAAAATATAGTTATGGTTATGTATTTTGCTATCTAGTAGAGTTATTTTATGGAAAAGTATGAAACAAATCTCTTACTACTTCATGTACAATAGAGGTTGAGTTTGTGGTATGCTTTAAGGTCACATGTATGGTATATGATTGAGGAAACTTATCTTAGGACTTGGAATTGTCGACTTTATAGCCAAGTTGCTAAGAATGTATGACAAGAATTTCTTAGAATATTTTTCTCTGAATGATGTGTATTTAATTAAATTTTCAATACCTAAGTGTTATAGAGAAAGTACATAAACAAATAATGTCCATATCAATATTGTGTTAATGATTATTCTTTAAAGAACATATTGAAGAGATGGGTCTTATGTTTATACCCATGAAGTGAACATGTTAAGAGATCATTGATATGCTGAGTATTTTATTACTTTTTTTTTTTTTTTTGAGAAATCAATACTTCATATTCATAATTCACCTAAGAAGGTTGTGAATACAATGAGGGTAATCCTCAACATGAATTGAATCTTTAGAGCATTCTAAAGAGCTCTTAGCCAAGCAATGGGCCACTACATTAACCTGTCTAGGAACATGCTTAACAAACCATGAAATAAAATGTGCTAACAATAGCTTGATATCTTGACAGATTAAGCCAGTGGAACTCCAGCTTTCCTCCCTTCCATTAATAGCGTCAACCACAATCATAGAATCCCCTTCAAGAATTATATTTGAGAGTCCCAGCTCTATGCAACATTGAGCTACTCTTAAGGCTGCAAATGCTTCCCCCAGCGATGGATCCGGGAAGGAATCTCAAGATGATCTGAGAGTAGCTGTAACCAGTCCCTCACTATCCCTGATTACTACTCCAATGCCTACCCTACACTGAACTTTGTCTATAGCTGCATCCCAATTCACCTTGAAAAAGTCAAGAGGTGGCTTAGTCCACTGAGGAGGAGAATGAACTTGGGTGTTTTTTTGCTGTTGAGGACTTCCTAACATATGTAATTCTGAGATACGGGTAGTGACAAGATTAGTAACTTGTTGAGGGGAGGAAAACTGAGCTTCAAAGATCCACTTGTTCCTTTT
This sequence comes from Cyclocarya paliurus, assembly GCA_029856935.1. NCBI lineage: Eukaryota > Viridiplantae > Streptophyta > Magnoliopsida > Fagales > Juglandaceae > Cyclocarya > Cyclocarya paliurus. Next base: position 17,744,663 of record CM056950.1, read on the forward strand.
GAGCCAAATTTGCTTGGTGGTGAAAGCCATTGCTTGATATTCCTCCTCTGGAAGTGTTGAAAAAAGGTGTTCCAGAACTACAATAAATGGGGCCTCGTCAATACTGCATTTTTGTAGTCTTCTCAAACTGTAACTCCACACATCTTGTGCTGCAATACATGTCCAGAGAGCATGAGAAGTGGTCTTAGGTGCAGACAGGCAGATTGGGCACAAAGGGGATTCTACAACCTTTCTTCTATGTAAGTTCACTTTTGTGGGGAGTATGTCTTTGGCAGCTCTCCAAAGAAAGATTTTTAGTGCATTTGGGGCTTGAAGTTTCCAAATGCACTGCCATACTACTGTGTTGTGAGTTATCTTTGAAGTTTGCTCCAGTTTTTCTGTATTAAGTGACATTTGGAGATGATATGCAGATTTCACTAAAAATTTGCCATTTATAGTGCATCTCCAAGTCAGTTTGTCATTGCTTTTGCAGGAGCTTATATGGATCTTTGAAATTGTTGAGGCTTCAGTTGGGTTGAATAATTCTTCAATCAAGGGCATATTCCATTGAAGGGAGTCTTGGTCAATTAGAAAAGCCATAGTGGCTTCCTGAGGCAGGATTTTTGGACAAGATTGAATTTTGTAAGAAGATGGAGAAGGGATCCATCTATCTGTCCAAATTTTAATACTATGACCATTCCCTACCTTCCATAGCAGGCCTTCAAGTAGAAGAGGTCTGGCTGCTGTGATGCTTTTCCAGACAAAAGAGTCTCCAGTCTTTACTTTAGCAGTATAGAAGTCACCTAAAGAGTAGTACTTAGCTTGGATAACATGTGCTGCAAGTGAGGTTAGGTTTGTGATGAGCTTCCATCCTTGTTTTTCCAGGAGGGCTTTGTTAAAATTTTCAAAGTCCCTGAACCTCAATCCCCCATTCTGTTTAGGCTTCCCCATTCCCTGCCAGCTAAGCCAATGCATCTTGGATTTCTGGTCTCTCAGTCTCCACCAAAAAGATTGCATGCTTTTATTAATGTTTCTTAGGATGCCATTAAGAATTAGGAAAATTCCCATGCAATATGTGGGAATTGCTTGGATAACTGCCTTTAGAAGGATTTCCTTACCTGCTTGTGATAGCAGGTTGGTTTTCCAGCTGCACATCTTGCCTTTGATTCTTTTAAGGATATGGTTGAAAGCCCTGGATTTGTTCTTGTCTACATAGGAAGGTAGGCCGAAATATTGCTCAAAAGGACCCGAGATTGGAATTCCTGCAATAGCCAAAATGGTTTGTTGGATTTTAGGCTTGGTGTTCTTGCTGAAAAATATGGAAGTCTTCCCAAGGTTTAGCCTCTGCCCAGAAGCTAATTCATATGATCTTAAGATGCTGTGTAGTCTAGACCATTCCAAAACCTGTGCCTTGCAGAAGACAAGGCTGTCATCTGTAAAAAACAAGTGGTTAAGATTAAAGGATCCTCGGGTAATAGGAATCCTAGAGATGAGCCCCTTTTGTTCAGCTTGGTTTAAAGCAAAGCTAAGCATTTCTGAGCACAAAATGAAAAGATAGGGAGAGAGGGGATCTCCCTGTCGAGTTCCCCTTGAGGGTTTAAAAGATTCTTGAGGAGAACCATTTAGAAGGATGGAGTATGAAACTGTGCCAATACATTGCATGATCAATTCAACCCAATCCTTAACAAAGCTCATCTTAGGCAGTACTGCTTGTAGGAATGACCATTCTAGCCTATCATAGGCCTTAGTCATATTGAGTTTGAGAGCCATGAAAGCTCCTTTTTGCTTCTTCATTTTGTTTTGCATGGAATGTAACAGTTCATAAGCTACAATGGTGTTATAAAAAATCATCCTCCGGGAAGAAAAGCACTTTGAGTATCTGATATTAGAGAAGGAAGAATGGCTTTTAGTCGATTTGCCCTTTGCAATGATTTTGTAGAGGACATTGCAAAGGCTAATTGGTCTGTAGTTTGAGACAAGCACAGGGGAGTTCTTTTTGGGAATGAGGGCAATGAAGGTATTGTTAATTGCCTGAAAACCTATCTTCGTGTTAAGAAATTCAAGAACAGCAGCAACTACATCATTTCCAACAATAGACCAATGGTTCTGGAAAAATAATGCAGGAAAACCATCTAGTCCAAGGGATCCCAGTGGGTTCATGTCAAATATGGTCTCTTCAATCTCCTCTCTAGTGTAGGCCTTAGTGAGGTTTGTGTTCATCTCAACAGTGACAGTAGGATTAAAACTATCCAATAGGCCTTCAATGCCTACTGGACTAGAAGAGGCGAAGAGGTCCCTAAAAAGGATTGAAATTCTCTACCAATTTCTTCACTGTTTGACACTATTAGCATTTTATTACTGGATATTGAGAGATATCTATTATGATTATTTCTATTGTCTTGTTTTCCATTTTATATGTACATTGAATATTGTGGAGGAATGATGACAAGATCATTTCTAAAATAGACATGAATTGGAACTCAAGGCATTATAATATTAGCCTTAATTGTCTAAATTCAAGATCGTATTAAATTAAGTTACTAATGTCATGGTACATGGAAAGAAATTTGTTGGTTATATAATAGAGGACCGCCATAACTCACATTGGTAGCTAATTTAACATTGATATTACGAAACTCATGTAATGGATTTGAGTTATGGAAGTTTTCTGGAAATGAACGTGCGTAGTATGATTAATTTCCTATAATAAACCCATGAATGGAAAAAGTTATTTTATGGGCGTATGGGCCAAGTGAGAGAATGTAAGAGTTTTACTAAAACTCTATGTCCCACATACTCGTATCCTAATGGATTTAGACTAGTTCAAATATTCTCACCTAATTAATGAGTAATAGTGGGACACGAATAACTCTATTCTAGTCATAGAGGGACACGAATGTCTCTAGATTTCATAATGACCAGAAGTCTATAAATAACAAAGGGGTTAAGGCTTTCCTGCCTACAAGTGCTTCTAGCTATCAGGAGACACTCGGAGGTAAAATTGTTAGGATGATCATTTTCTCATAGTCAGGTCAGATTCTTTATCAAAGTGATGTATAGGGAGGTATGTTTTCTAATTTTTATTATTTATTATCGTGGATCATAAAAAATTGAAGATCCTAATATTATTGTTTCATTTTAAAATATTTAACAATGTCGTCTCGACGAAAATCTCAATGGAATGGGGAAAACTCTTCAGATTTCGCCCAACATCTCCAGCAAATTGCACTCAACGAGCTCGAGTTCATCTCATCTTGTTAGTCAAACATTCCAAGAAAGTCAACACTTTTATCAAGTGACGACACATGGTAAAGATTTGTACTAGAGCAAAAATACAGAAGCAATAAAAGATTGCAGCGGCCAGGGTCCTTGTCCTTCATTCTTATCCGTTCCCTTGAGCCATCCGGATGCTACTCATCATTTCCATTCATGTCTCCTAGCTCCTGAGATATCACACCAGCCTCACTCCTGTTTAATGCATAAGGAATTCTATGCATCAGCCATTATTCATTCCCACACCTCACACCTATAGCTTTTTCATAAGGTGTGGAGTGTTTTCATAGAGTGTGTGGTGTTTTTCATAGGGTGTGGAGTGTAGGGTGGTGAATAGTGGTTGATGAGAAAATTTTTTCTTGATGCACAATATCCTTGAAATCCCAAACACAACGCCATCACCCTTAGTTGATAAAAATCTGTTAATTCCAAGCCCATCTGTCTTTAAGAGAATAATAGCCCAGATCAAAAATTTGTCTGGATCGATTCACAATCAAAACCCAACCCTATCCCTTTTGGTTAGTCCCTCCAATAAAACAAGTTTTGCAATCCAGCCCACTGAATCTGATAGACCCATTTCCATAGTCGACCAAGTCTCAATCAAACCCATTCTCATTGGGGTTCCATAAACAATGATCCAACCCTATTCTGAAGGAGAAACACTTACCTGTCGACACTCTCCCATCCACATAAAATGCACCATCCTCAAAATTTTCCCTTGCCTCTGATCACTACCCTAACCACCCTCCCACCCCTCCTAAAATCCCGATGTTACAAAGAAGAGGGTCTTATATCACCCTGAGAAAGATCCCTCCAAAGAAAAAGAGGAATTCAAACCAGTTCATATCCTCATGTTCCTGAGATCCATGAACAAGTCAGCAACCAAGATCCAGTAGTAGCTAGCGAGGAAAGCAACAATGAAGAAGACTAAAACTTGGTTGTTTTCATACAAAAAAATAAAAAAAGAATGATCAACTGGGAAGGAAAAGAGGTAAAAGAGGAAAAGAGGTAAACCAAACTCTGCCAGATGCTGGTAAAAAATCTCAGATTCCTTCTATTTTTTTTAACCCATGTAGTTAGAATGGCTGGGAGGTAGGGCCTAACCTGCCCCCAAGTCAGAAATGAAGATATTATCATGGAACTGTATAGGTTTGGCTTGCTCCTCTACAATAAGAAGTCTCAGGGCACACATCTGGAGTCACCAACTTGATGTGGTCTTCATTTTGGAGACAATTTTGAATGATGTAAAAACACATGGTGTTGTAAATAGTCTAGACTTTTCTTTATATATACATGTACTCTGTCAAGAGAAAAGAGGTGGCCTTTTGCTTATGTGGCGCCCTGGGGTGGATATAGAACCTGTAAATATTTCTAGTAATATAATGGCCTTTTTAGTGTACTCTGAACCTTATATATGGCGTGGTTACTTTCTTTGGTTTACTGAACTGCTTAGTATAATTCTAGGGGAGGTTTGGGGGTTGAGATGAGAATTTTGTGTTTTATTTTAAAGTTTAAAATATTATTTTTTAGTTTTGGGATTTGAAAAAGTTGAATTGAGATTTGAAAAAATTGTATTGGGATTTGAAAAAATTGAATTGTTTATTATATTTTGTATGTGGATTTGAAAAAGGTGTAATGATGAGTTGAGATGAGATGAGAATTCTTGACCCCAAACCTACCCTAAATCAAATTTCTATGACCTTTTGAATGCTATAACTCTTATTATCCTGGAACTATTCTAGGAATAGGAGACTTTAATTCCATTCTGAATCAATCTGAAAAATCTTCAGGATGGCCCTTTTCCTCATTTTCCTATTCAAGTGGTCTTAAGCAATTCATGGATTTGCTGACCTTGGGTATTCTAGCCCTAAATTGACTTGGTCTAACAATCGTCATGACTTTGGTAATATTAGAGAAAGACTGGATAGAGCAGTAGCCAATTCATAGTGGACTCTTCTCTATCTTGATGCAAAGCTGTTCCATTTTCCAATACATTCTTCTGATCACTCTCCTCTCCTTCTATACACTCACGAAAAAGTCAATACTTGTAACTCATTCAAGTTTGAGGAATTCTGGGCAAGAGACTTAACTTGTGTTTCAGTAATTAAAAAAAAAGGAGCTTGGGATCTCTATTTTAATGGTTCCCCAGCTTTTATTCTTACTCGAAAACTCAAAATAGTGAAGAAAGTCCTCAAAACTTGGAATATTAATTCATTTGGGCACATCCAAACCTACATAAAAAATTTGTCCACTAAGTTGACACACCTTCAAAATCAATTCCCTTCTAATAATTCTTCTTATCAAGAGGATATTCTCCAAGATTGCCTTAATGAACAATTCAAAAGAGAGGAAATCTGGTGGCATAAAAAATTCAGACTCCAATGGCTTACCACAACTGATTTGAACACACAACTTTTTCACATGTTATCCACCATGAGAAGAATAAGCAATGATATTAATTCTCTGAAAAAATCTTCAAATCAATGGCATTTTAATCCCCTGAGTATTCAATCAATGTTTCTTGATCATTTCAAAACAATCTTTCAGTCATCTTTTCCTCCCACTCCTGAGGATCTAGAGAATCTGTTTTCTGATAAGATCACTGAATCAGCCAATACTCTTCTCTGTGAAATTCCTTCTGATGATAAGATCCTCTCCACCATAAAAAAAAAAAAAAAAAAAAAAATTCTCTGCTCAAAGACCTCTAGTCTTGATGGGTTCATGGATTTGTTTATAACCATTACTGGGACATAGTGAAATGATCATCTTAATGCTGCCATAAAAAGCTTTCTCATCACTGGCCATCTTTTAAAAAATATTAATCATCCTCATATAGTCATAATCCCAAAAACTGAAATCCCTAAGCACTGTCCATAAATATAGACCAATCGGTCTCTCGAATGTCTGTTACAAAATCATTGCTAAAATTCTATCCAACAGACTAAAACTGGTCATGCATAAATTCATCTCTCCTTACCAACTTTCCTTTCTCCTAGGAAAGGTTATCCAAGAAAACACCATCTTAGCATAGGAAGTGTTTCATGTGTTTAAAAAGAAAAAGGCGAGACAAGGACTTATGGCTATTAAGATAGACATGGAGGAAGTTTTTTATTTCATGGAGTGGGATTTTTTAATTGCTATCATTTCTAGTCTTAGCTTTCATCACTCTTAGATCAATTGGATTAAGGAGTGTGTCAGTACTATCTCCTACACAGTAGTTGTATGAAAAGACACATGGTTTATTTTACCCATTAAGAGGATTAAGACAAGGAGATCCCCTGTCTCATTTTCTTTTCATCGTAGGGAGTGAAATCCTCTCAAGACTCATTTGCAATAAGGAACAACTTGGGAATATTCAGGGTATTAGAGAATTAGCAAGAATGGACCCTCTCTCTTCAATCTTCTTTTTATTGATGATCTTGTACTTTTGGTTAAGCCACAACCCAAAATACTTAAGCTTTTTTTTCTAATTGCCTTGAATTGTACTCCTCTTGGCCAGGTAAAAAAATTCACCCAGGCAAATCCTCCATCCAATTTAGTAGAAATACTAGACCATCCACCATTAGGAAAGTAAGAGAAATCCTCAACTTCAAAATTTCATCCTCTAAGATCAAATATCTTGGCCATCCTCTCAATTTTGGTGCCTCTACTCAACATCACTTTAACGAGCTTTTAGAAAAAAAATCACTGTAAATTAGTTGGATGGAAAACAAAACTCCTATCTCAAGTTGGCATAACAACACTCATCAAATATGTAGCCTGTACCATACCTTCCTACACTATGTCCACCATCCCAAAAATTATCTCCAGGAAGATTGACAAGGCCTTCATGAGATTTGGGCATCCATCTCTTCGTTTGGTCATCCATCTCTGGGCTTCACTTGATACTTGACATAGTTGACTTGGGCATCCATCTCTTCGTTTGGTCAAAAGCATTTTGTTTTCCAATAAACTCCCTATCTCTATTAATAAGGATTTTGTCATTTGCAACTCATGCAACAAGCTAAAAGTCATAATTTACCTTTTCATTTATAGCCTTCTCGATCTCAATATCCTTTGGATCTAACTTTTTCTGATGTTTGGGGCCCCTCTCCCATCCCCCTATTGAAGTATATCGCTACCATGTTATTTTTCTTGATGATCATAGCAAATGTACATGGATTTATCCTCTTGTAAAAAATTCTTATATGGAACCTACCTTTTACAATTTTCAAAAACTAGTTGAACATAAATTTGAGTGAAAAATAAAATATGTTCAAACAGATTGGGCTGTGGAATATAGGCGGCTAGAAAATTTTTTTAAGACTCTTGGTATTACTCATTGTCTCATATGTCCTCACACCCATTTTGCAGGATCTACATATCATGATTTGTGATTTTTTATGAGGGTCAGTTTCCGTTTCAGGAATCTTCTAACTCAAATATTACTCCTAATGTGGCCCAATTCCAACATGCCTATTTTCCTGTTTGTTTGGATCTAAACTTTTCATTTGGCCTAGATCTAGCCCTTAATTCATCATCATTGATCAAGTCATGTGACACTATAGTGTCACCTTCTTCCTCACATCAATTCGATAGCACCTTTGCTCCTACCATTGACATCTAAGTACCTATGGAAAGCCCAAATAACACTCCACCAGTAGCTCCTCGTGCTTATCCATTGCATACCAAACTCCAGAACAATATTTAGGGTCCTAAAACTCATATCGATGGGAGCATCTTGTATCATGCACTGCTTTCCACTGCTGCCTTTGCCAAGCATGAATCCATGTGTGATGCCTCAAAATTTCACTTGGGATTTGATGGAACTTGAAGGGTTGAGATATGCAATACAAGGTTACCTGTCTCATTCATAACATATAAAGATGCAATGTACTGAGCATGCAACTAACATTATACAATATTCATAGTGGATGATATTTTTCTTTGAGCAATACTATGTACTAGAAGTAATATATCGCAAAACATAAACATATATCCAAAAGGTTATAGTACTTTTTCAACAGTTAGGGAGACGGCGCTCCAAACCTACAGTTTGGAAATAAAGGCTATTGTACTAATTTGCTGAGCCGTTCACGTAGCTCAACTATGATATCCAAACTGACATCCTAAAAATGGGGGATAGGCTCTATCCACTCTTTGTCTATGCTCCACATCCTGACACGTTGTTTACTATTCCGGGGGGAATGATAATTAGGACTACCAAGCTATATTTGATTACAAATCTTAGCAAATTAACAAATAACTTAAACTGACAATTTAAAGATGCATGCATGATAGTAAAAGCATGAATGCAAAATGTGAGCATGGGTAAGGTTGAAGTGACATGACGGACATCATGACATGTGCTAACATGACATGAATTGACATGAAATGAACATGACATAAAGTTTAACGTGAAACTGAGCATGAATTGAACTTGAACTGAACTGAGACTGAATGTTAAAATAACATGAACTTGAACATGAAATGAAATACATGAACTGGAAATGCTAGCTCCTGTAATTGAAATTATGCATTTTGATTAAGAAAATGATAGTACTCAGGTAGCTCCTGCACCTTCACTATGAGTATCCTTTTTGTATTATGGCAGATTATACTCCTTCATCGTAGTACCAGGCAGCGCTTATGCCTTACCCGCAGTGCTAGGCAGATCATATACTCATTGACCGTAGTATAAATTAACTGATAACAATAACTTGAATTGAATGTGAATTAATAAGACATGAAATTGAACAAGAAATTGAAACTTGAAACTTGAAATTGACACGACTGACGTGAAAATATTGTTTTCAAGACACGGTCTGTACTCGAGATATGACGTGATATGAAGTGTGGCACCCTAATCCTCCACTTGGGATTGTACGGTGACTGAAACCCCTAAACATGTAACATAAGGCTACACACCCCTCGTACATGACAAATAATATGATATGCACCTAAGTACACTAGCAGTATGCAATAATATAATAGCAAAAAATAGTAAAGTCAGATTATCTAAGCAATGCGATAAGCAATTGCAAAGCACATGGCACCGTTAATAACAAAATACCCCAACATTGTCCATTTCCATAAGCATGCATCATAAAAGATATAGCATCCCAAAAGCATAGAGTATAATTTAATCTCCCAATACATGGGACCTTCTCAAAACATTGTTCCTCAAAAGTTGAGATTTAAACCATAAGTTTTTTTTTTCTTTCTTCTTTCTACAAAATATCTTAGGTTCCCGTTTTCTTCATCACTACTGTCCCATTAGGAGTCAGACACCCCATGGGATTACTGAGGTGTGGGCGGTGTCAAACCTAAGTCCCTTGTGGCTGCCTTTGCATTAGCAGAGGCCTTCTAGGCTCGCTCAAGATAAGTAGTCAACTGGTCCATATTCCACCAAAATTTCAGATTCTTGGATGGTTGATAAATCGTAGCATCGATCTCGGTCTCACTAATGCTACCTAGAATTTCCCTGAGAAGTTTGGCCGTGTGTTTTAATGTGTTAGCAGTATAGTCATAACGAGCCTTTACAATAAACTCGTCTCTATCATGGAACCGACTAGGTTCATGGTTCTTGGAAATCTAGGATACCTGTAACAACTTCTACCATTCCAGTTGGGGAATGGTAGTGGAAACTACCACAATGACATTTCGAGAAATCTCAACAAGTAATCATGTAACATACAATAGTTAACACAAGCATACAAGAGGTATATCATGAAATGCGTGTATGGACATGTACTTGACATATGACTTGACCAGAACTTGACTTATGCATTTGACCATTTTCAAAAGACTTATAATAGAGACTTTAGTCTTTTCATAAAAACTTATTGACTTTCTTTTTCATGTTGATCTTAATCAGAACTTGCCTTATCATAGCATATCACAAGATTTTCATGGAGTCATCCTTATCAGATCACGAGATTTTCATCAAGTGATCCATAACATATGAGCTCTTATTATTATTCAGAGAGTGGACACAACATGGTTCTCCTTTGCACTGCGTGTTCCTGCTAGTTACCGCACCATCAACGGTCCGTACACGTGATGAATACGTCATAAACAGTGATTTCATAATAACTCAACCTTACTTTGTTGGGTTACATGCCTTATGCACCCACTAGTATTAAGCACTTCCTCTCATCGACATTCTTTAAAAATAATCCATTCGAGGCTCGTTGACGGTTCTTTGTCATCCCAAGAGTTACCACTTCATTCTTAAGCACTCCAAAATAGACAGAGAAGTCCTACTAGAACAATTCCCTGTCCTAGGACTTGGAGTTGTGATAAAACTTTTAAACTCTTTTCATTGAAAACACTTTTTGGAAACACTTTTACCCAAATGCATGTAACATAAGACTTAAAACATACGTACTTACACTTTATATATGACATACGAGATGCCATCCATGTATGGAATAACCAAGCATAACATGTTTCATTCATGACATGATAACATAGATCACATGGACTATCAAAACACATAGTTGGAGCTATGAAAAAGTACCCTTGCCGAAACATGTGAGTGCAAAAACATGAAGAATCATCACTTAAACATGCTTCAAACTTCATACATATTGCTTAGAAATCGAAGCATAATGAAACAAAATATAAAATCATGAAATTTGGGTAAGATCCAAAACTTCCAAGACATGGTATTGGCTGAATCATCAAGTATCACAAATTAACAACAATGTTTTCCTTAGAACTGAAACATGCTAAGGACATTCTTGCCATTTTCATCTTAAACCGAATCATATCATTCATGTAATATTCATATTCCAAGATCATATAAGCATATTCAAACAAACAAACAAGAAATAACAATCAAAACAAACATAATAATGAAAGGATTTACACAAATATATACAAGTATTAACGGAGAGTAAGTTGAGTGTATACTTACAAAAAAATCCACGTAATGAAATACTAGCACGCTGTAATCCAAGATGTATTACATTAGAAAGAGTATCTAAAAACTCTACTTCGTGTTCTTGAGTGTGAGGGTTTCTAGGGCATCACTTGATCTTAAACCAGATGACCTTTAGGGTTTTTAGGTCAAAACCTCTTCATTTCACCCATGTTATTGCACAAAGCTCCAAGTAAGGTAAGAACACATGTGGTGATAAAAAATATGGAGGATGAACTTTCCCACTATTTGGCTTCAAGGGTTCCTTGAAAACCCTAAAACATTTTCCATAAAAATGGGTAAAGGAATGTGTGTGTGTTTCACTACTCTTGAAATCCTATTAGATTTGAATCCTAGTTTGAGTTGAAAAAGTGACATTTGTGTGAGTAGAAACTACGAGAAAAACCAAGCCTTACATTGTCTATCCTTGGAGGTGGCAAAATCTTCTCTTGGAAAGAAATCATCCTTGTTTGGTTGGAAAAAAAGTGCGAAAAAGTAAGAGAATCTTCAAGTGAGCATGTGAGGGTTGTGTGGGGAGAGTGAGAGTTCATGTAAATTCTGAAAAATGGCAAGGGAAAAGCCCATAGGCTTATACTCCCTCCTTTTTATAGTGGTCACCTCACTTCCCTCTTTGGTTGCCTTCAAAACTCTTGCATGGGTGATGATTGAGCTGCATTATTACATATTTTATACAGTTAAAATCAATACATTTTTAATTATTTTACTATTTTATTATTGATTTTAGATGAAAAAATGATTAAGAGGCATAAATCTAAATTGTAATTTAATTTGATTAATAACATAATTTATGGTTGTTTTTAATACTTGTGATTTAATTTGATATTGTTTCTTCACATGCACAACACACTTTTAATATTTTAGTTTAGTTTTATTTTATCTTTATTTATTTATTTATTTTCTTTTTCTAGTTTTATTTTTGTTTCTTTAATTATTATTATTTATTCTGCCTATCTTATTTTATTTAACTTTTTATTTTATTTTATTTTTATTTTTGTTTTCAGCGCAGGCTAAACGACATGTCGTTTGGTCAACAAACCAAAATGACATGTCGTTTCTAGTTGGATTGAATTCGGCTATCTACTAAACGACATGTCGTTTAGTCCACGGACAAAACGACGTGTCGTTTTGTCTGTCGAATTAAAGCTCCCTTCTGCTAAACGACTTGTCGTTTAGTCAATAGACAAAAACGACAAGTCGTTTTCGTCATCTTCAACCTTTGCCCAGCCTCTTCCAGCGCACGTAGACTCCATGCATGCAGCACCTCCACCACTACAACTTAGCAACCACTACAAAGAACAACCACCATCCACCGTGCCCAACCACCTCAAGCCACCATGAGCAACTCTCCACATCCGAAACCACTGTCGCACGTCTTCTCCTCCAGCTTACGTACAACCATGCATGCGTTCGGACCACCACTGGCCACTACACCCAGTTGTGCCCAGCCATCACCGAGAGGCCTTTGTTCTACTTGAAACAGAGCACCGTTCCACTTTCTCCATGCATGGCCTCCCGACAGCACCATTCCACGAAGGTAGCACTACCATCCACCTCTGTTTTCGGACATCCAAAATAGAGCATTCGAAGATCCACCATGCCGCATGATGCCCACGACTCCATCTCCATCTCTCTCTCAAAGTTCTCCATTCCGAGGCCAGCTGGTTGACGAACATAGAAGACAATAATGAGGACACGGCTTGGTGGAATAATAGAGAAACAAATGCACATGAAGCTTTTGGCATAAAAGAAATGAGTGGGAGACATGGGCTAGCGACAGTCGGAAGACACAAGAGAATGAAAGAAAAAGAAAAGAAAAGAAAAGAAAGTAACATGGTGGGAAAGAAAGAGATGAAGTGGCCGAAGTGAAGAATAAAATAAAGAAATGGACATGAAGAACAATGCTTTCGGTGGATGCGAGCTGAAGAGAAAAGAAAAAAATAAAATACTGGGACGCACACTGGACAACAACACAGAAGACACGGCACATGAAATAAACAAATGAAGGTACTTTCGGCTAGGTGCAAAAAGAGATGTGAAGAAATAAAAGGCCTTTCAGTGGTGGACGAAAACATGCCGACACTCTTGCACTTCATTCGGTCTATAAAGAAATAATTCAAAGATGCACTGCAAGATAAAGAAAGAAAAGTGGCCAGCAAAAATTGAAGGCTTTTCGGTTCTATATAAAGGGCTGAGGAAGAGAGGAGAAAGATATTACTTAGAACACAATTAATTTGAGAGATTTTTGCTGCGCTTATGGACAGCTAATTCTAAGTAAAGTTAGGGATGAACTTGCACAATTGAGGGTGTTTTTAGTTTATTTTTGATTTATCTGATTGTTCTTTATTAATGCAAACTCTTATTTATCATTATCTAATTATCAATAGTATTTTCTTATCTCCAAATAATTTTGGAATTGATTCCTTTCATAGATTCAGTCATGTTTTTTCTATAGAATGGTTAAGATCCTTGATTATGTTTGGATTAATTCATTGTCTTTATTGATTTAATTTTTTGCTGCAGTATTGCCCTTGGGTATATTGTCGTCGCTGGGTTTGTCAATAAAGATGATAATTCACAGAGTTTTAAAAAGTAGTGAATGATTTATCAAAAAGTTATCTTTCGATTAAAATAGTTTATAGTTCTATATCTTCCAATTGGGGACTCTGGAGATAAATCCCCAATTGAGTAATTCACTGAATCAAGAATAAATATAAATACCCGATTTGTGCAAGGAATTCCTGATACTTTACTATTTATAATTTGAGTGATATTATTTTTATCCTTGTAATTTTATTTGTTAAATTGCATTCAAAACTAATTTTTTTTATTGATCATTTAATATTTTTATTTAGTTCTTTTTATTATTTGTTGTGTTTTCTTTAATCCGTCTCCCTAAGGAATCGACACTCCAAAGCTGTGTGAGAACTACCGCGTTATGTTTTGGGCGTAATCAGGTGACAAGTGGCGAGTGTTTCTTCTTCCCCCTTCTCTTTTGCCGACTAAGGGGTCGTTTGGTTTCAAAACTCTCCTAAACTCATCTCAACTCATCTCATCTTCATCATTACAACTTTTTTAAATTCCCACATAAAATATAATAATAATTTTTTTTTCAAATTCCAAAAGAATCTTCCCAAATTTCCACACCAAAATATAATAAATAATTCAACTTTTTCAAATTCTAAAAGAATCTTCTCAAATTTTCACACAAAATATAATAAACAATTCAACTTTTTCAAATCTTAAAATAATAATAATATTAAAAAATAATATTCATAAAATATCTTATTCTACTATTCAAAAACCATCTCAACTCATCTCTCAATTTAAAAAAACCCCTTAGAATTCCACTTTGGATTGCATTGGTAAGGGATAAAGCTTCCTCTCCCTTGGCTGAAATCCCTCATTTTCCCTTTTATGCCCTTCCTTTTTCTTAAGCAAATGAATACATTTTCAAGGGTACTTTTGTAAAACATCTCATACCTCTTCCTTTTCCTAACAAAGAACTTTTGGCATGGGTGACAAGTGGCATGGGTGTGTGCCTTATCCATTGCCGCCCATCTCTTCTCTTTCCCTTTTGATGCTTCATCTTCTATTGCTCCTTCCCAAGATGACTCCTCTTGTGCCATTGGTCTAATAGTAACATAAGTGACAAGTGGCAAGTGAAGAGGTACTTAGGAGTGTGGTGGCCAAAATTCTAGGGGCATATTAGTCCTTTGATACATAAGTCCCTTCATCTAATCTTCTAGAAGCTTAACGTATATTTGACACTTGGCAAAACTGACAAATTTGAAATCCCTTGTGCCCCTTCGGTTTCCATGTAGACTTCCTAGAAAAACCACATTTCTCTTTCCTAGGCTCCCATTTCCAAGAATATCTACCTTGGAACTCGAAACTGAGCCAAAACAATGGGTCTAGGAGTGTGGGAAAACGTTGGTCGAAAATCCTTTAGTCTTCCTAGGTCTATTTTGTCTCTTGATTCTTCTAGAAGGTTTCTAGCATGCTTGACAAGTGGCAATTCCTCTAGGGTAGGTGTGCAAGCCACCTCTTAGTGTTTCCCTACACTCATCTCTCTCCTCAGTCAACTATCAAGTCCAGATTCACAGTACAACACATGTATGACACATGGCACTAGTGACTAGAGTTTAGGTCATGGACTTAAAGCCATTGGGCCTAGGTTTCTAAATAGGGCCAAAATATATAAGGCATTCTAGGGTTATTCCCTTCTTGGGCTCAAGTTGCTAAATAAAAAATTCTAAGGCCTTCCAAAAATATCCAAAAACTCTTAAAATGCTATGGCAACTAAGAACTAATTCTATGGGCCACGCTTAGGCAAGTTCGGGTGATCACATACTCTCATCCTTAGAAAAGATTTAGTCCTCAAAATCGGCACCCTAACCATCAATCAAAGCATTTAAAAAATAAATACTAGTCTACTACCTCTTCCATAGGGAACCGTAGACTTTTCAGATGATGATGATGATAAAGGTACTTCATCTACCACTTCTGTTACTGAATCCTGCTAAAAGTAATCGAAATACATATTAACCTGCATCTCATTCAATCTATGCTCTATCTCAAGCTTTGTATCCTCGATAGGTTGACCTTCTTCATGGAAATGAATACGATCCGTAGACGTATCCAAGGTCTCACAAGACATAAACCTACTCACGCATTCTTCCGCTATGTGACTTGATTCTGCTTCCGGATTAAAATTATGCAGATTTCTCCTTTCCACTTCCTTCAAGTTACACCAAGGTTTTCATTCCTCATGCGGTAATGCTCGTCAAAAATAGAGATTCCTTCGAAAATCCACATCCATCACATGCGTACGATATTGCTCAAATTTCTCCATCTATCTTGATTGTTCTGCTATCATCTGTTGCCTTCTCCTGAGGCGATCTCTGATACGATGTTCTCTTTGTTTTCTCAATTGTACCACTGAAGATATAGACATACGTGGAGTCCTTCTAGATTGTGCCATTCCCTGTTCCAAGGATATGGTAGATGTACACAAAGTTACCATGCTTAGACTAACAATCAGGGAACTGATAGATTTCACATAAAACAGAACATTCATATATATCAAACAATTTCTTGCATACATCAAACATTCTCGAATTCTAAGATACAAACAAATGAGGGTATCACTTCTCAGTGAATCCTCCTGTTCCCAAGTTGCTTCTTCAAAATCTGGGTTATTCCAGAGTACTTTCACAGAGGTATCTTTCGATTCCTTAACTCTTGCTTCTTGCGATCCACAATCTGCACTAGCCATTCTTTGTATGACAAGTTGGGTTGAAGTTGAATCTTGCCGGGTTCCATTACTACTGATCATCTTTCTCCGAAGCTCTTCTTTAAAGTTGACACATGAAATACATTATGTATTCCCTGCATCTTTGTTGGTAAATACAATCTGTAAGCCACTGGACCAACTCTTTCTATTATCTCATTGGGTCCTACGTATCGGGGATTCAACTTTCCCTTTTTAGCTAAACGTATGACTCCTTTCATAGACGATATCTTGAGGTATACCCAGTCTCTTACTACAAACTCCAAATTCTTTCGTCGGTTATTGGCATAGCTCTTCTGCTTATTTTGGGTTTCCTTCATTCTTTCTTGGATCATGGTTACTTATTTCCAAATGTCTTGTAAATACTCAGGTCCTAGTATTTTCTTTTCTCCCACTTCATCCCAATACAATGGAGATTTGCATTTTCTTTCGTATAATGCCTCGTAAGGTGCCATTTGAATGGTAGCCTAAAAACTATTGTTGTAGGAAAATTCCACAAAAGGTAGGTGACTTTCCCAATCACCACTTAGTTCCAAAGCGCATGCTCGCAACATGTCTTCCAAAGTTTGGATTGTACGTTCCATCTGTCCATCCGTTTGTGGGTGATATGCGCTGCTAAAACTTAGACGAGTGCCTGACATCTTTTGCAAGCTTTGCCAAAATCTTGAAGTAAAACGAGTATCTCAATCTGATACTATGGTCTTAGGTACTCCATACAGCTGGATGATTTCCTTAACATAAATCAGGAGAGTTTTTCCATAGAATCTGTGTTAGCTATGGGCAGAAAATGTGCGCTCTTAATTAGTCTATTGACTATGACCCATATCGAATTCTTACCTGATGACGTCCTTGGCAGACCTATTACGAAGTCCATTGACACATCTTCCCATTTCCACTATGGGATAGGCAATGACTATAGTTTGCCTGCTAGCCTTTGATGCTAAGCTTTCATCAATTGGCAAACAAAGCATTTTGCCACGAACTCGGCAACTTCCTTCTTAAGTCCATCCCGCCAAAACTGACCTTTCAAATCTTGATACATCTTTGAACTGCCAGGGTGTGCTGTGTAAGGGGTGCAATAAGCTTCCATTAGTATCTTCTCCTTCAACTCAGCAATGTTAGGAGTCACTTTCCTCTCTTTATAAAATAGTATCTCATTCCTTCCAATGGTGAAATGTTGCAGTCTTTCTAATTTCAGAATCTTCTGTCGGAGCTTCTCTAGTTTGTCATCCTTGAGTAGACCTTACAAAATTTGTTCTTCAGTCACAAGTATAAACTCTTGTACTACTGCTAAAATAGCATCTCGTGGTAGATCTCCAATCATCAGATTCCTCAATCTTGCTAAAATAGATGGCAAGTCTACCTAAGCTTTGCGGCTAAGAGCGTCAACCACAGCGTTGGCTTTGCCAGGATGATATTTGATCTCACACTGATAATCACTAATGGTTTTCACCCATCTTCGCTGCCTCATATTCAAATTTTTCTGACTAAACAAGCACTTGAGACTTTTGTGGTCCGTGTACACTTCACATTTCTCTCCGTATAGATAGTGCCTCCAAATCTTCAGTGAAAAACTACTGTAGCCAACTTCAAGTCGTGGGTAGGATAATTCTGTTCATGATCCTTGAGCTGTCATGAAGCATAAGCGACGACTCTTCCTTCTTGAATTAGAACACACCCCAATCCCATCTTAGAGGCGTCACTCTAGGCTATGTAAGGCTTGTGAGGTTTTGGTATTGCTAACATTGGCGCCGAATTCAACCTCTTCTTCAACTCTTGAAAACTCTTCTCACATTTTTCAGTCCAAATAGATCTGACATTTTTTCTTGTAAGTGTCGTTAAACGATTAGAAAGTCTAGAAAACCCTTCTACAAACCTTTAGTAGTATCCTGCTAAACCGAGAAAACTACGTACTTCATGGGCACTAGCTAGCCTTTGCCACTCTTTTAGAAGATTAATCTTAGCAGGGTCCACTACCACTTCTTTATTGGAAATGACATGTTCTAAAAATTTCACTTCTTGGAGCCAAAACTCACACTTAGTAAGTTTGGCATATAACTGAAGTTCTTGCAGTGTTTCCAGTACAATCCGTAGGTGCCTCTTATGCTCTTTATCATCACGGGAATAGATCAATATATCGTTTATGAACACCACTACAAAACTGTCTAAGTATTGCCTGAAAATCTGATTCATCAATTCCATAAATGCTGCCGGAACATTTTTTAATCCGAAAGGCATAACTAGGAACTCTAAATATCCATAACGAGTTCAAAAAGCAGTACTAGATACGTCTTGTTCCCTGATTCTGAGTTGATGATATTTGGATCGTAGATTAATCTTTTAGAAAACCGCATATCCTTGCAATTGATCTAATAGATCGTCTATCCTCGGTAAAGGATTTTTATGCTTGACAGTCACCTTTTTCAAATCCCTATAATCGATATGCATCCAGAGAGTTCCATTCTTTTTTTTTACAAACAAGACCGGTGCTCCCCACGGCAGTGAGCTAGGTCGGATAAAACCTTTCTCTAGAAGTTCTTCGATTTTAACCTTAAGCTCTTTCAATTCTAATGGGGCCATTTGCAGGGTGCCTTACACACTGGGGCTGTGGCCAATTCAAGCTCAATTGCAAATTCTGTCTCTCGATTCAGGGGTAATCCAAGCAGTTCATTGGCAAAAACCCTAGGAAAATCCTCAATCACAGGAATTCCTTGGATTTCCTTAGGTTCTTCTGTTACGTCCATCATCATTACTAGATAAACGATATCCCCATTCATCAAACCCTTCTTGACTTGTCCTGCCATTACCATAGATGGATCAACCCGAACAGTCTCACCCATATAACAAATTCTTTCTCGAGCAAGTAGATCGAATATTACTTCCCGTCTTCGACAGTCTATCTTGGCATAATGCCTTGACAACCAGCCCATTCCAAGGATTAGATCGAATTCCAACAAATGAAAGACAATCAGATCCGCATTCAAAACTAAGGCCTCGTTTGTTTTCAGAGATGAGATGAGATGAAATGAGATAAGATTAAAGTTGAAAAGTTGAATAAAATATTGTTAGAATATATTTTTTAATATTAAATTTGTTTTGGGATTTGAAAAAGTTGAATTGTTTATTTTATTTTGTATGGAGATTTGGAAAAGTTGTAATGATGGGATAAGAGGTTTTCAAAGTTTTCAAAGTTTTGAGTTTTGGTCTTGAAAACAAACAAGGCCTAAGTTTGTGATCTCCAATGGACAATTCTTAACTACACTTGTGCAACCAATTACCTTCCCATCTGGAATAGCTACTAATACTTTTTGAGACACTGGCTCTACCTCAAATTCCAATCATCACACACATATACTAGAGATAAAAGATCTTAATGCTTCGGAATCAAACAAAGCACACACCGCATACTACTTCAATTTAACCTTACCTAATAAGGTAACTATAATTACTCAAGATTCTCAAACACAAGCTATCTACAAATTAAGGCAAAGTTGGAAATGTTACCAGTAACCACTCCCGCATCTGCCGTCTTATCAGCTTCCAAGTCTATCTCTGCTGGCGTAATAGCATAAACCTTGGCTTTCGTAGCAGTCTTGGGTCAGTCTCCTTCTTAGAGAAAGGATGACCTTTCTTCACTTGAACTTGCGATCCTACAAGACTGTCTTTTTCTATTTCTTCTTCCTTTAGATTCAAACCTATAGCTATAGGATCCAAGCCTACAACTACATATCTTAAACCTAGTTAGAGGTACCGTGCATTCCTAGGACAATGAGTTGGTTTACCCAGAGACGTAATTGCTCTAATACCATGGTGCCCTCAGCCCCCGCTTGGGATTGGACGGCGAATGAAACGCCGAGACATGTAACACAAAGCTACACATCCCTCGTATATGACAGAAAATATGTTATGCACCTAACTACACTAGTAGTATGCAATAATATAGCAACGAAAAATAATAAAAGTCAGATTATCTAAGCAATGCGATAAGCAATTGCAAAGCACATCGCACTGTTACTAACAAAATACCCCAACATTGTCCATTTCCATAAGCATGCATCATAAAAGATATAGCATCCCAAAAACATAGTGTATGATTTAATCTCCCAAAACACGGGACCTTTTCAAAACATTGTTCCTCAAAAGTTGAGATTTAAACTATAAGTTTTTTTTTTTCGTTCTTCTTTCCACAAAATATCTTAGGTTCTCGTTTCCTTCATCACTACTATCCCATCAAGAGTTAGACACCAGAAGCCCAATGGGATTGCTAAGGCCTGGGCGGTGTCAAACCTAAGTCCCTTGTGGCTGCCTTCGCATTAGCTGAGGCCTTCGAGCCTCACTCAGGATAAGTAGTCAAATAGTCCATATTCCACCAAAATTTCAGATTCTTGGATGGTTGATAGATCGTAGCATCAATCTCAGTCTCACTAATACTAGCTAGAATTTCCCTGAGAAGCTTGGCCATGTGTTTTAATGAGTCAGTAGTATAGTCATAACGAGCTTGAATAGTAAACTCATCCTCTATCGTGGAACTGTCTAGGTTCATGGTTCTCGGAAATCCGAGGTACCTATAACAACTACTACCATTTCGGTTAGAGAATAGTAGTGAAAACTACAGTAATGAGATTTCGAGAAATCTCAACAAGTAATCACGCAATATACAATAGTTAACACAAGCATACAAGAGGTATATCATGAAATGCGTGCATGGACATGCACTTGACATGTGACTTGACCGGAACTTGAATTATGCATTTGATCATTTTCAAAAGACTTAAAACAAAGACTTTAGCTTTTTCAGAAACACTTCTTGACTTTCTTTTTCATGTTGATCTTAATCAGAACTTGCCTTATCAGAACATATCACAAGATTTTCATCAAGTGATCCTTATCATATCGCAAGATTTTCATCAAGTGATCCATAACATATAAGCTCTTATTCTTGTTCAGAGAAGGGAAACAACACGGTTCCCCTTTGCACCACGTGTTCCTGCTAGTTACCGCACCGTCACTCGTACTCCATGAATATGATATCTATCTAGTGTGATGTATGGAATATATGACAAAGGTGGAGTGTTAGAGTATTTCTATTGATTGGTCATGTCAAATAGGCACGAGTCAGACATCCAATTGCTTCGATTTGAATTATCCATATGACATATGAGATGCTGTGTATGGAATAACCAAGCATAACATATTTAATTCATGGCATGATAACATAGATCACATGGACTATCAAAACACATAGTTGGAGCTATGAAAAAGTACCTTGGCCAAAACATGTTAGTGCAAAAACCTGAAGAATCATCAATTAAACATGCTTCAAACTTCATACATATCGCTTAGAAATCGAAGCATACTGAAATAAAACATAAGATCATGGTATTTGGGTAAGATCCGAAACTTCCAAAACATGGTATAGCCAAATCATCAAACATCACAAATTAACAACAATGTTTTCCTTAGAACCAAAACATGCAAAGGACATTCTTGCCATTTTCATCTTAAACCGAATCATACCATTCATGTAATATTCATATTCCAAGATCCTATAAGCATATTCAAACAAACAAACAAGAAATAGCAATCAAAACAAACATAAGAATGAAAGGATTTACACAAATATATACAAGTATTAACCAAAAGCAAGTTGAGTGTATACTTTAGGGTTTTTAGGTCAAAACCCCTTCATTTCACTCGTGTTATTGCACAAAACTCCAAGTAAGGTAAGAACACAAATGGTGATCGAAAACATGGAGGATGAACTTCCCCCACTATTCAGCTTCAAGGGTTCCTTGAAAACCCTAGAACATTTTCCATAAAAAGGGGTAAAAGAATTTGTGTTTTTCACTACTCTCGAAATCCTATGAGATTTGAATCTTATTTTGAGTTGAAAAAGTGACATTTGTGTGAGTAGAAACTACGAGAAAAACCAAGCCTTACATTGTCTATCCTTGGAGGTGGCAAAATCTTCTCTTGGAAAGAAATCTTCCTTGTTTGGTTGGAAAGAAAGTGCGAGAAAGTAAGAGAACCTTCAAGTGAGCATGTAAGAGTTGTGCGGAGAGAGTGAGAGTTCATGCAAATTTTGAAAAATGACAAGAGAAAATCCCATAGGTGTATACTCTCACCTTTTTATAGTGGTCGCCTTATTTCCCTCTTTGGTTGCCTCCAAAACTCTTGCATGAGTGACAAGTGGTGAGTGTTTCTTCTTCGCCCTTCTGTCGGGGACACCGTCGCCAACGCCCCTTTCGTTTACGACACGGTTGGGCCGTGCTTTGGCCCCTGGCACAATGGGATATGGTTCGTGCAAGACCCCGCTGGGGGAGCGGTCGACAACTGGCCTAGTGGAGACAGATGGCGTCGGTAGTCATCCTGGTGGCCGTCGGCGCCACACCTAGGTCGTGCCACGGCAGGGCTGTGGCACCCTTTGGTGCCTGGCGTTGCACTCCTGTGAATGGCTAGACGTGCATGCATAGTGGATGTGCTTGGCACTGTGCACTTAAGTGAACAGTGCCACCGTGTACTGTTCACGACTCGGAGTGCCCATATATTGAGTACAGTGTCTTGGGTACTATGCATAAATTAAACTCTCATAGTCGGAAGATGAGTGACTTGGACAATGTGCTTTTCACTGTCCACTTATTTCTCATTAATGTAAAAGTTAGGAAAATTAAAATGCTCATCTGAGAGAGTGTTATCCGTTTGTCTGATGATTTATTCAATGTGCTGAGAAATCGTCCTTCTCCCACCTCCGACGAAGAGAGAAAATCACATCACACAAGAGGCGCCAATGTTGATATTGTAAAAATCGCACAACATGTTGGAAGGAGAGAAATAGTCATTCCCAGCTTACTGTGACGACTTGGGCCTCGATCGATGTTGTTTGGAGCCCCTGGTGGTGTTTCGGTGCAGCTGTATGGTGCGGTGCATATGTCCATGGAAGATAAGTGTAGGAAAAATAAAGAGAGAAAGACACAAAAGTTTACGTGGTTTGGGACTGGACCTACGTCCACAAGGGTTTGGGGAGGGGAGTTTCCATTATAAAATATTTGTTTACAGTCACTTATGGCCCCTCACATATCACTGTAAAAAGAAAGCTGGAGATCCACTTGTTGGAGAAGAAAAACTCCACAGGTGAGCTCCTTTCCTGGGAAGAAGAAGATGAAGAGGAGGAAGACGAAGATTCGAGTTCGCTAGTCATCTGGGTGAAGGCCTTTTATCTATCTCCCTATTGCGTGTGTCAGTCGGCTGTGATGGGACCGGATCCCTTACGTGTGTCAGCTCCCCTTTCCCTCCTACTTTCCCTCTGGCTTGGTCTGAAGGCCCTGCCACCGGCCTGCTGCACATCCCCACTTGTTCCCCACTCCTATCCTTTTGTCTTTTCTCCTAATGTGGCTAGGTGGCTGGGCCTTATATTGGGCTTTACATTTTATCCCTCCACAGCCGCCATATGAGGCATGGTATTGGCCTGCTTTAGAACTCATCTATGCGGGTGTAGTTTGTTGTCAGGGAGCTTAAAGTTTGCCCACTAGTTTAGGCACCATGGTCAAGCTGTAGGCTCGCCCAACTTCTTTTCCTCAGTGAGCTATACACCTAAACATCAACCTAGAAACTAGTGGGCTACCAGGGCTAGATGCTCGTCAGTTAGGTCCAAGGGCCTACCGAGGAGCTTAGTAGCTCTCTTGGGGTTCTCCTCCAAATGGTGGGCTGAATATTGCCATAGAAAGGTTAGGTTGGGCAAGCTTTAAGACTCAATGGCCGCTATGTTTGACCTATTGGGGCGAGCTTCATGCTCACAGGATTGTTTCTTGTGTCTAGTGGGTTGCATGACCACCATGAGTCATTCGTTGCGGGGGTCTAGCAAGCGAGGTGCATGGCTTGCCCTTGATGTTACGAATTCCATGCCCAACTAGGATTCAACGAATTTGGTGAGGTGCACTGGCCAGTTAGATGGTCAATACCCACCTTACACTCTTAATAAGAGGGTGATGTACTTGAGATATACGGTTGATACGGGTGACAAAATCATATTATGAACAAATCAAAATTTACTGGAAGCTTTGATGGAGGTTGTGGCAAGAAAACTTGTCTTTGTAACACTTGTTGCGATTTTCTTTTAGGTCATGCAACCTTTTATTTTGGCAACTATAAATCGTGGTCACAGAGGATCACAAGTTTGATGCTTTTTTCTTCTTTTGTGAAGGTCAAATGCCAACAGCATGGTTGAAAAACCGACAATGGTGCTCGATGGTGGTTGAGGTGTTTGGAATGTTTATCCATGACTTGTACAATAATAAAGTGCAGAAAAATATAGAAAGAGATAAGGATTTACGTAGTCAATTTACATAGTCCGCACTAAGGCCAATGCCCATTGGTTTTTTTAGAGCAAAATAAATTATAATTGATAAATTTACTGGCTCTCATGGCCACCAGTTAGCTCATTGATATATCCACGGAGATGAAAAGTAAGCAAGCTCTCGTTTGTTTTTACAGTTGAGATGAGATTAAAAATTAAATAAAATATTATTAGAATATATTTTTTTAATATTATTTTTATTTTAAGACTTTAAAAAATTAATTAATTATTTTATTTTATATAAAAAATTAAAAAATTATAATAATTAAATAAAATGAGATAATTTGATAAGAGTTATAAAAACAAACGAGTACTTAAAATAGTGGTTGCCTGAAGTGAAGTCTCTTTTGCATCTCATTACTTCTCCTCGAAGCCAACAAGTGCATTGCATTTGCTATGTCCATTCCTAGCCTGTCACTTTTGTTTCTCATTCCCAACTTTCTTTCCGCACTATCTTCTGTCTCTACTCAGTCTCATGATGGGCTTAACATACAGAGTGGGCTGGGCTACATAATGTGGTCTTATTATATCTTATATCCTGCACCTTCATGAATTATGTGAAATTTGAATTTAAGTCTCGTTTATTTTTGAAAAACATCTCATCTCATTATTATATTTTTTTAAATTTTAATACAAAATAAAATAAACAATTCAATTTTTTCTAATTTATCTTATTTTATCTCACTTAATCATTACAACTTTCCTAACTTTCAATACAAAATAAAATAAACAATTCAATTTTTTTAAATTCTAAAATAAAAATAATATTAAAAAATATATTCTAAAAATACTTTATTTTACTTTTTAATTTTAATCTCAACTCAACTCATCTCATCTCATTTTTAAAAACAACCGAAGCCTTAATTGACTTTTGGTCGTGAGAGGGGAAATCAATAAACTTCTTCTACAAGTAAGAGACACGTAAGATCAATTCCTTCAAAAAATCTTTCCTTAAAATCGATCTAGACTTCTCGCGTTGTGTTAATGCATATAACACTTGCGGTAATTTCAATTTCTTTGGATAGTGAGTTCGACAGCCACGACAAAACCATTTTATTTCTATGTCCGAGGTGAGTACAAGGAAGTATGAGCTTGAAGGTGAAACCAGAGACCATCCATGAAAGAATTTTACTTCTCAGCAACATGGATATGATCTTCGTAAGGATTGAACAAAGAAGATGAAGTAGACAGCATCACCATTAGAGAGCTGTAAATTTCTCTGACGAATACCATATTGGAAAACAGAGGAACAAAGAAAGAGATTGACAGAATGAAGACTCAAGTAATTCTGAGATCATTTTATTATTATTATTTCATTATTTTTCACCTACTTTTCACTTCTATTCATTACTATTCAATATTTTATAATTAATTTTTCACTATTATTCATAGAATATCTGATATCATCTCACTATCCATACACAGCCTTAAATGTTAATGGAGTGGGAGGCTTATCCTCTACACGAACGTGGAAAGCTTTGGAAAAGCTGAGAGTTTCTGCTCTTCATGTCTTTCTTCTTGGAGTACAAGTTTCAAAATTAACTAAATATTACAATACTTCCTGTGAACTCTGCTTCAAGAACACTATCCTCATCTAATTGATTTTAGTAGTAGGTATATAATGTGTATGGACATGATAAGAAGCAGGTATAAAACAGTTACCTGCTCTCCTTTTATGGCATCAACCAAGCAATAAATAAGAACCCACATTCCCCCACAAACAAATCGAATTTTCTTATGAGCAAATCGTAATTCTATTCTTTCTCTAAACACAATTCTCTTAAATTTCCCTTCAATTGACTTGGTCCCTGGATTCTTGCCAACCTGCATGATTGTTCTGTTATCACCCTATATGTTGACGGCCTTGCCCATGGAACAACAGCAAAATCATCATAATACTCTTCCATTCCACCAACAAAGAACTGCCAGGCCAAAGCACCTGCCCCCGACTGATTTCTCTTCGCAGATTTATAGACGACATCTAGAACAGTTTTGTAAAACCTATCTCGCTGAGATAATTGGAAGTTCTTGTTCAGGTTTGACAACCCAAATTCAGTGAACATGACAGGTTTCTTCAGTTCTTTGTCTCCATCCTCAATGTGTGAAAGCATCCACTTGGACACATATTTGAGTTCGTCTTCAAATTCTTGCTCGTGAAACCTAACAAAAGTTTAAAGTTTAAAGATGAATTGGACACATTTAAGCTGTACAACCCAGAAAATATAGGTTTTCCTATAGGGCATGTGAGCCACGTTGAAGCTCAAGCAAAAGACTGACACCAAGGTGATAGAGGCTGTTATTTGGGTTTGCATCCATACAACAATCAACGAGCAACAACTGAGCACTAGAGGGTATTCTTTAAGCCAAGTTAAAATATTCCATGCTTAAGTTTCTTGGTTTCTGAATGGCTTTCTAAGATTTCACTTGGTTGTTCCTATTTTGACTTGATCAATCCCATCATACAGTTCATCGCCAAGCAGCACTTACCAATGGTCTGGGTAGATGTGAACGGAGGCAAAATCAATGTAAGAGATCTTTGAGTTGCGGATAAAATCAGACCCAAGCCTGGACGCCCACTCTTCTGGGTTCATGGTCAAGCTTTTGGGGGTTTTAGGACCATAAAATCCTTCCAAGCCAACAGTCAGTAAATGGTTCTTGTCAATTGATTTCACAAAACTTGACATTTCTTCTATCCAATCCTGCAATATAACACCATAATTAATTTATACTAAAAAACTCTTATCAATAATGCGTATCAGAATCTCTCTCTCTCTCTCTCTCTCAACACAGCAAGTGCAGATATGGCTTTTTTTGCTTTTGTTTTTGTCTTTTTTGTGTACCTAACCTAAAAAACTCAATTCCTTGACATTAAAAAAAGAAGAAAAAACAGCTACATCTGATATACACAATTGTTACTAATTATTGTTGAATCTCACTGACGAAGTGGAATTCTTACTAATTCACCAATTTTAAAGATATTTTAGAAGTTTAAATCAGTGTCAAAGGCATGTGTTCTTCTTAAATTTGGTATAGAGGAGCAGAATCAAGAGTATACAACTTACTTGGAGAGTATCACCTGAAGTATCAGTCATGCAACGGGGTTCATTTATCAATTCCCAGGCAAAGATGGTGGGATCATTTCTATACTCGATCCCAGTAATGGAGTTTCTCCTTGTCAGGATAGTCTGACAAAAGGATGTATGTCAGAAATAACAAAATATTAAAAAATATCACTTCTAAATATACACTAGCACTATCATTATACCAGCATCATTGAAATATAGGTATTTTTTTTTTTTTTTATAAGTATTGAAATATAGGTATATTGATTAAAATGAAGATTTCAAAGAAAAGGATGGTTGAATGAAAGCTTCAATGGTTCACGTTTTTTAAAATAGTTTATAAAAAGAAAACCCTATATATGTAACATCAAGTGGACAGGAGTAACATCAATTTCAAACACTGCTAACACTGAATTAGTGTTTTATCCAAATGAAAACCACAGTCCATGATCACCAGCAGCATCGAAAATCAATATAAATATATTTCATTATCTCGATCTACTTCCAAAAAATGGTTCATGAGGGATAGGCTAAATCTGTGAGGTGACCACAGTCTTGATGTATTCAAGTTGCTTATCTTCTTAGTTTCCAAAATATCAAGTTATTACCAGGATGACTTCGAACAGCCATTATAATGATAACCAAACATACGATGCAAATATATATAATATGGACAATTATGAGGTTGCTGATCAAGCAAAAACAAAATAAAACAATCGTTCTTCCCACATTTGTATCTGGACAAGAACAGTAGAGAGGGATGAAAAGTAATAACTCAAGAAATAAAGCTAATTTATGCATTTTCCATTTATTTTACTAAAAAAATCTATGCATTGTCCTTTCCTTTACCTCATTTCTTTCCTTTATCTCATTTTCTTAATTATAATACATTGGTCAGTGGTCTATTGCAATTAAGTTTTTTATGAACCAGGGTGATCTGAGATGATCAGGTTTAGGTAGTTCTGAATATCGTTTAGTTGGGTAACTAGGTAAGTAGCATAATGTTAACTGGGGCCTCTACTTGTGTGTCATGTCATCATAGATACTTGATACTTTCTACTGAACTGGAGGTACCATCAAAGCATCATAACATAGAACATTCTTAGTCTCATTGTGCATGGGGATAAAACTTTCCTTTGAAAAAGAAACAGTTAAAAGAGACATACAAGCTTTTTTTGATAAATTCAAGTGGGCTCAAAATTTTGGCATTATATTTTCTACTGGCCATGGAAGTACTGTTCTAAAGGTATTCAAACCAACTGCTTGCAAGTTATAAATTATAATAACAAATGCACGCTAGGCAACAAACCAGAAGGAAGAAGCAAATAAGAAGATACCTTGATGTAATTTTTGAAGTAGTTGCGGATGGATGGATCAAAAAAGAATGAATCATTGGAGGCGCTTAAACCTATGCCTTCTTCCCATGCCCACTTAACATACTGTGTTTTCCCTCCATATGCTTGCAAGTTATTCACTAAGCTAAGAAGCAACCTTATTCCATGTTGCCTGGCTTCTGCAATGACATGATCTAGTGCCTGCCAACCAACCCAGTTGTCAAGTTATTCACTAAGTCAAATGCTATCAAGGTTATAGAAGAACTGGCAAAAATGGATTAGGAAGTATTCTGGCATCATTCATCGTTCAGTATTAACTTTTTGATAATCCATGAGCCTTAAGTACAAATGTTACATTAAGAGAGAGCTTGACAAAAGACTTGTCAAAAAGGGGAAAAATAAAGAATCTTGACAAAAGATATAGGCAATTTCTTATCAGATGTCCCTAAAGGGATGGGCAAAAGCGAAATGAAGTGAGCTGGGGATTGGCAAACAAACTGAGCAAAGAGAAGGTAATTATAAACATATACATATGTATGATATATATATTTATCGATATACATATAACATATATCAAATATATAAAATAGATGTAGGCCTTTACTGGATGATTAATGCAACTTACTTTTCACTTTTCTTTTTGACAGGTAACTAAATTTTTTTTAATAAGATAAAAATGTACCACTATAATCTCTCAAGGTTTTCAACTAATTTGGTTTGTTGAGAAGCAGAGAGAGAGGGCAACATTTGAATCAGTGTATCAGAAGGATTTCCAATTTATCTGTACTGAATTCCTATACACAAACCAATACCTATAATGCTTAATTATTTGCTTTTACTCTTCTCCAGTTCTATTGTATCTAACTTCAGCCATAGACATACAGAGCGGCAAGCAAGCTAATTTGTATCAAAGGCTGTCATGTCAAAAACCTTGCTTACAAGCAACAAACAGGAAATTTTTTCTGTAACCAGGGTGGCATGCCGATTGTCACTACCAATATCAAAGATAATTAGCCAGCACCAAAACGATTTCATAGCGAAAAATCATAACACTTCCGCCCCCCCCCCCCCCCCCCCCCCTCTTCGGGTTGCCAAAAAAAAGAGAGATAGCGCAACGCTCTGACATTTATATCCTATTGAGTAAGATGCAAAAACTTGCAAATAAGAGAACAAAGTGATAAAACCTTCGTCTTTTGATTTTATAATACCTGGAAAACTCGCTCATTGAACCGACCAGGGGAAATCTGGAGGGCATTGTAATCACCATCGTTGAATGCCCAAGTTCTGCATACGGTGAGACCCATTTTTGCACCGGCTTGCAACATCGCCCGGATTCTTGGTCTACTATAATCTTCCACGGCATGGTCCATTAACCAGTAAGAGTTCCACCCATTAATATAAAAGGCCCTTCCATCCAACATGAACTGAGTCCCATTCCTCTCAACAAAATCAAACTTTGGTTCTTGATGATAATTGAGCAAAAAGTCCCCAAAAGACATATACATGAAGGCCACACATGATGCAAAACCAAGAATTGGGTAATAAAGCCCGTTTCCTGCCACCATTGTTTCAACTCCTAGTATGGGAGCTGGAGAATGAAGGAAAAAAAAAACAGTTACGCGCAAATAGTTTTAAGAAATTCCCGGAATCACCGACACCCAGATGAGCACTGCCTCAGACACAGATTTGCACATAAATGCATATAAAATCCAATCTCCTAAACACCCAGATCTCCCTTTATTGAGAATAACCCAAAAAATGCCTTGGAAGACGCAAAAAATTCAAGAATCCTTAATGAAACTCATAATTTTCACAGACCAATGTCAAAATGCAACAAAATTCCGTTACCATTAGAGAGAGAGAGAGAGAGAGAGAGAGAGAGAGAGGACTTGTATGTTGGTGTGAATGAGTTTTGGGATTTTATAGAGGAAAATGAGCAAGGGAAGGTGTTAGCAAAAAACGAGGGAGGTTAACCGCATGTGAGAGAGAGAGCAAAGAAAGCACAACCAACATTAGTCATACGAAATCAGTCAAAAATGAGGAGAGAAGCAATGAAAGAAAGTGAGTATGGTGGTGGGTATGCGGTGCTATGTTGATATCAGCCGTGTTGGTTATTCAGATCTAAAGGAGGATCTGATTCTTATAGTCGTTCCGTGAATTTTAATATTGGACTGAACGGCTCTGTTCAACGCCCATGGGCCATGTGTGACTGTGAGTGATGTACCCCCGGAATATCTCTCTTTACCATACTCGTTAGTAATTCATCTTTAGAGATTAGGATTGGAACTGGCTTGTGAATGAATATAATCGGAACGTAAAAGTGACAAAAGAAAACAAAACATAAAAGTTGAGAAGATACGAGACGAGACGAGACGAGACGAGACGAGATGAATTGAGATAAAAATTAAAAGTTGAATAAAATATTATTAAAATATATATTTTTTAATATTATTTTTATCTTAAGATTT
The DNA here is from genome assembly GCA_029856935.1 of Cyclocarya paliurus. Classification (NCBI taxonomy): domain Eukaryota; kingdom Viridiplantae; phylum Streptophyta; class Magnoliopsida; order Fagales; family Juglandaceae; genus Cyclocarya; species Cyclocarya paliurus. The sequence continues at coordinate 17,776,346 of CM056950.1, forward strand.
AAAAAAGTTGAATTATTTATTTTATTTTATGTGAAAATTTAAAAAAATTGTAATGATTATATAAAATGAAATGAAAATGATTATGAAAACAAATGTGACCTAAATGTCTCACGCTACATGCGTCATTGAAACTCATATAGATTTTGAATGGCTGATTAGAAGAATTTTTTAAGATACCATATGCTTGATTGCTATTAAGTCACGGACAATTGATCTTAAGGTTTGGCATTTCTTCAACTACTCCATATGCTTGATTGCTATTAATCTTTTTGTTTTGGATGGTTAACTTTTTTATGAGCAACTTTCGTGAATGAGAGGTTTGGATAGTAAGTTAAGATGATATGAATTAAAATAAAAATTAAAAATTGAGAAAAATATTATTAGAATATTATTTTTTAGTATCATTATTATTTTAGAATTTGAAAAAATTAAATTATTTATTATATTTTGTGTAAAAATTTAATAAAGTTATAATTATTAGATGAGATAAGTTGAAAAAATTTTGTATCCAAACCGGGCCATTCAAAAAAAGAAATATAAAAGAGATAAGGGAGTAGGGTTCTTACAAGTATCTTGTTACAGTAAATATTGGCATAGAAATATAAATAAAAAGAGTAATTCTAGATACAGTATTAAGTTGTACAAACTCAGCACACTCCCTTTAAAAAAAAATAGCGGAATCCATTAATACAAAATTACCATTTCATTTTCAAATTGAGGGCACAAAACTTATATATCCTAGAACTGCAAATATTATTTCTCCGTAATATATATATATATATTTTGTTGTTGCAACCCTATTTAAATGTGACGCTTTCATACAGATGAGAAATAGGTGAAGTAAGGTTATTTTTTCATTTTAAATTTATAAATCAGATTCTCATTTTATTTTAATTTTAATAAGACGCTTTTATTATCTTTTATTTTTCTTAAATAATAAATTTAAAAATGAACTAGTAATATCATGACTTCATTACAACGGTATAAGAGTGTAATTTAGTTTTGTCCAGAATATATATATATATTCCTTTTGTTTGTCTTTATAGTTGCAAACACAATAAGTTTTGTGTCATTAGCAGACAGAATTAGAAAGCCAAGAACAGCACCAACCCTTGCGCAAATGACCAGAAATAGAGACATAATATATTTTAAACCTTCTCTCTTCTAATGCATGCGTCCAAGAATCCACCATTGCCATCATCACAAATTGATTGCATGTACGTACAACCTTTTAGGCTTTTAGCAATGGCATATTTATATAAAAAAAATTCTACTTATTATTATTACACTACACGTCACATATAATTAATTTAAAAAATTAAAAATAATTAAAAATAATAAAAATAAATACGATGTATAAAAATGATAAATACAAAACTGATGTATATATATTAGTAATTAAGTGGGTGCATGCTAGTTCCACCATCTATTATGTATCTTCCATTCGATAGTTTATCTATTTTCAATGGTTTTGTCAATGAAACTAACGGTGCGTACTTACACCCGTCCACCTGCATGGGTATATAAATAAATAAATAAAATTTTAATTTTTTTTATATTTATTTTCTTTGGTTTTGCATTTTATTAATGCATGGTTCTTAACGGAAGGACTAAAATGATAAAAGTGAAAGCATATGTAATCAAACGTTCAAAATTAGAAGACTATTTTAATATTTAATATTTTTTTAAAATTGAAATAAGCAACATTACAAAAACTATGAACCAGCTGCAACATTAATGGCTTCAAAAAGAAATTAAACAAAACCAAAGCGGAGTTAGTTGCTTTCCAATTTTTGAGCCGTTTATTTCAAGAGTGATCTATGACTTTGACCTTATATTGTACCGATACTATTTGTTTTTAACTTAATGATTAAGAAATTATTTTTTAATAAATTTATGAATTTTTTTAAAAATATTTTTAAAAAAATACAATTTACACTATTAGTACAATGCACAATTACCTTTGGTGGCATATCATTGTCCTTAAAAAGTTTAGATTGCCTCCCTTGGTAACCAAGGCAGGCTAGCTGACTAAACTTCCTTTATTCTTTGCTACTTTTTATGTTAAATTTGTTATTTCTCATACACTCAATTTTGTAGCGCATCTTAGTCATTTTTCTTTTATATAAATTATTTAAATAAATATAAAAATAGTATTTTTTTTAAAGAAAAATATTATGCATCAGTTACTATTCACTCACACACCCCACACGTATAACTTTTTTCATAAAATATAGAGGTATTTTTTATAAAATGTGTGGTGAGGAAGTTAAATAGTGGCTGGTTTTTTCTTCTATAAAAGATAATACTACTTGTAAATTTGTCACTGATGATTAGCTCATTAAAACGGCATGCTAATTACACACATATGTCCACACACACATAATAAACTATACTAAATATATATATATATTATTAATTATTTCTTTCCTTTGACTTGTACTTCCCCTTTGTGATTATTAGAATAAATATAAAATATTGACTTAGCCAGACAGTCATCATGCATGGGCACTTCCTCCCCAGAATGCTTTCTTTTCTATTCATTTTTTTATTGACTTTGTTTTTGTTTCCTTTGGATATTTAACTACTTAAGAAAATATAGCGTCTGTGCGATCTAGCCAGGCGATGCTTGGTTTGGGTTTTTCTCAACAGACTTTTCTTGTCTTTATTTATCATTTTTTATTTACTTTCTTTTTTTCTTGGAAGGTTAATTACTATAATTAAGCCATGTATAGCCTGAACCGGCGTGGCCCAGGTGATGCCTAAATTGCATTATATGCAACTAGCTAGGGAAGAAGCTAGAAATATAATTTAGAATTGAATATAATCTTAAATAAAATCTATAATATAAATTTTGAATCGTTTTTTTTTTTTTAATAAAATGTGAGGTGTTTTTTATAAGATGTGGGATATGAGGTAGTAAATAGTGGTTGATAAAAAGAATTATTTATAATAATAATTGTGTCATAAAAGTATCATATAATCCAAAGCACATGTAAAATTTATAAAATTAAAATTTTAATTTTAAAATTGTATTGATTGAACTCGAGATTTGTTGTGTGAATAAGAGTTATTAATCTCAAGAATAACTCAAAAGAACAATATTCAAAACTAATACAATAATTAACAAGTGCATAATGAAAGAAAAATGTCAAACTTGATTGGACATTTTCAAGAGAAAAGTCAACCTTCGAAAATTAAAAAATTTAAAGTTTACATGTTATATATACCTAGATTCAACTGTTTTTTAATTAACGGGCCCATAAAATCCAAGCATATGCATACATAAAAAATTAACACATCCGTACGTCATTAAAAATACAATAAACAAGATTTATACCTGACAAGAATATAATATTAATTTAATTTAAATACTCATACAGTTAGCTTCAGAAAAAGGACAATGCTAGTGTCACCTTTCTCGGTGACCTCTGCATTGCAATGATAATATAAAATGTATTTTAAAAAAAAAAAAAGTATTTTTAGAATTTTTTAATATTTAAAAAGAAAATTAATAAATTTATTAAAAAATAATTTTTTAATAATTAAATAAAAAAAATTATATCGGTCACTTTTTGGTGGCATTATTTTTGATTGCTCAAGCATTTTTCTTATAAATATACTGGTCAACTTACCCGAATTTTTATTGGTCAACTTACCCACATAGATCTTAGTAATTTTTTATTATTTAATATTTTTAAATAAATCTTTCTTTAGCCTAGCACATCATAGGCTCATAGCGTTAAAAAAAACACAGTTTTTGTTTATTCAGATGATAAAAATTAATAAAGGTTAATTTGGAGTTGGATAAGAAGAAAATTCAAACCAAGATTTAGAAAAATATTGATACATTGAATGTTACAATTACTATTGGCATATGTTAAAAAATGTTGTCATTCTCATGCTTAAACTTTTGCTATAGTTACAATTACTATAAATATTGGTATAGCATTTATCTAAATGAGAAGTGTTAAGAGTTTTTATTTTATAAAAATAAACTTATAAACTAGTGTATATTAATATGATATGTTATATCTATTTTATTAAAAAAGTAATTTTATAATTTGACATTTACATTAGATTACATCAATTTGTAAGTTTGCTTTAAAATTCCTATATAACTAAATCATTTTTCTAATTTTTTTAGCCAAGATGTCATTTATTTTTCATTTTAAAAAAGTAATAAAAATCTGTAGTTAAACAATTCTTCCCTGGGGAAACTTTATCTAATCTTCAGTAGTTTACTCAATGAGTCATTAAAAAGTGGAATGCTTGTGGACATTATATGTCAGCAAAAGTGGCAATGTTAAAAGTTGAAAGTGAATGCGTCACTCGTCAAGTGTCATTTTTTTTAAAAACCAATCAACTTTCATTGATAAAATCCTCTAGAAGAGATTGAATAAACTGTAAAGTTTCTTCCATGATCAACAATAAAATCAGGAATGTCTAAAGCATTGTTTCGAAAGTGTGAGCAACTACTTTTGATTTCCTGTTGGTATATCTAACCGACCATTGAGCTTAACTTTGGAGCTTATACTTGATATCATAAATGAACATTCTTGAATAGACTTTACGATTTTACTAGCATCTCCTTCTAGAATTATTCTGCTTAGTCCCAAATCAATGCCAAAAATTATTGCTTGGAGCCTTGGAGGGCTGCATAGGTCTCAGCTAGTAGAGGATTTGGAAACAAACCTTTTTTTTTCTCTCTCTCTCTCTTTGTTGCCATAACATGGTCCTCCCAATCACGAACTATAATTCCAATTCCAATTAATTTTGAAAAAACTCTTTGGAAGAGCTTTCCATCCGCTTAAATGACTATTAGCATTTACTGTCTGACTAGTAATCCTACATTGAGAGTCTCTAAAGTCTAGCAGCGCCTGGTGTCCACCAGAGAATTTGGGTGGTTGAGAACTTCCTTGAAAACAAAAACATTTCTTCTCTTCCAGACTTTCAACACACTACCATCATATTTTCTATCTTCTCCTTGTTCAGCTTCTCAAACATTTCATTCATAGTTTCCTTAAGCCTGTTGTTTAGAACTCTACTCTTTTGAATCTTCTTAGAACACTGCCTCCACAAATCGCAAGTAGCATCACATTCCCATAATGCATGCTCAATAGTTTATGCTTCCTATAGACAGAATGGGCAGTATGGATCTTCCACTATTTTCTTTTTGTGCAAATTTAGCTTAGTTGGTAGCACATTAGGCCAGCTCTCCAAAATAAAACCTTCCCTACATTTGGAATTGTCAGCTTCCAGCTTTTAGTCCATCTTTCACTATTTGTGTTGCTTTAAGAAGTTTGGCCTTGAGATCTACCCTGATCTTCATCTTGAAGATGATATGCACTCCTAACTGTGAAGAATCCAGTCTCTATGCATCTCCACATTATTTTGCCTGGCATAGTGCTTAGACATATGGGGATTTCACAAATGATCTTTGCTTCAGCATCTGAGAAAACTTCTTTGACCAACCTAGGGTTCCAACTCTTTTTGTTTGCATCAATAAGTTTAGACACTTTAGCCTTTGCATCTAGAATTTTCACTGCACTTTGAGGTTTGAATCAGCTTGGTTGAGGAAACCATCTATTTGAGCAAATTCTAACAAATTCTACATTAATAATTTTCCAAAGGATTTCTTCCTCAAGCAAGGACCTTGCTGATAAGATGCTCCTCCAAACAAAAGATGAGTTGTTGCCCATCTTTGCTTGAAGAAAATTAGGTTTAGGGAAATATTTGAGTTTGAGAACTCAAGCAAAAAGAGACTCTGGAGTCTGTAACAACCTCCAACCTTGCTTGGCCAGCATTGCAAGGTTAAAATTTTCAAAACCCCAACCCACCTATTGACTTTGCCTTCCCTATTTGCTCCCATTTAATCTAATGAATTCTTCTCCCTGGGCTATTTGACCCCACCAATAACCTTGCAAAACCTTGTTAATCTCTTGCAATAGGCCTTTGGGAAGTTTAAAATCTCTCATACTTTAGGTAGGGATGACCTGTATTATTGCTTTAATCAATATCTCTTTTCCAGCTTGAGAAAGAAACCTTAACTTCCAGTTGCTTAATCTACTCCTCACCCTATCCAAAATACCTTTGAAAGATTTAGATCGAGCCCTTCCTACCAGAGCTGGCAAGCCAAGGTACTTTTCATAGGAACCCGTCAATTGAATGCCTACAACGCAAGTGATAATGTCTTTTGTTGCTTTTCTGGTATTACTGCTGAAGAAGATAGATATTTTATCTTTATTCAATCTCTGGCCAGATGCTTGTTCTTAAACTTCTAGGAGACTGAGTAATCTACTCCATTCCAAAGAACTTGCCTAGCAAAATAACAAGTTGTCATTTGAAAAAAAAAAACAAGTGATTAATATAGAGCTGTCTTCTTGCCATGGGAATGCCATTAATTAGACCGGTTTCTTCAACTCTATTGAGTAATGTGCTAAGAGTTTTTAAACATAAGATAAACAGATAGGGTGATAGAGGATCACCCTACCTAATGCCCCTTGAAGGTTTGAAAGCTTTTTATGGAGCTCCATTTAGTAATAGTGAATAAGAAGCAGTGGAGACACATTCATAATGAGCACAATCCATTTACTCGCAAAACCCATCATTTTCATAACAGCTTTAAGAAAGTTTTACTCAATCCTATTATATGCTTTACTCATGTCTAACTTCAAGGCCATGTATCCAGATTTCCCTTTTATTCTTCTTTGCATTGTGTGCATAGCTTCATATGCAACAATCACATTATCACATATTAATCTCCCTAGGACAAAGGCACTTTGGGTGGGGGAAATGATCTTTGTTAGTCTAGTTTTCAATCTATTGGGCAGCAATTTTGCAATGATCTTTTAAATTACATTGCGAAGACTTATTAACCTAATCTCAAAAACTTTTGTAGGGTTTTTGGTCATTAGAATCAAAATTGTATAGGTCTCATTGATGTCATATGTCCATCCATTAGATTTTACGATTTCCACTGCATCACAAATATCTTAGCCAACTATCTTGGCCAACTATTTTGGAAAAGTTGGCTAATCTCCTGAGAAGAGGTAGTTTTGTTGCCATCCCCATCAATGATGCTACTAATAGTGTTAGTCTACCTTCTCTAGAAGCACATTTGTGAAAAAAATTTGTGTTTCTATCCCCTTCCTCTAACCATCTTTGTTTAGCTCTGTGTTTCCATTTCAGATCATCTACTTCAAGTAAAAGAACCACTTCTTTTTGTAACTATTTTATTTCCTCAATGTGTCATCCCATGTTAGATTCTTGAAGAAATATAATCTGAGCTAATTTAGCCTTAGTAGCCCCCTTCTGATTTCTTTGTAACTCATTGCTCCATTTAAGCAATCTAATTTTGCATATATGAAGTCTTTCTATAGTTGCTCTCAAATAATTATTTGTCCTTACAGAGCAAGCCCAAGCTGCTTTGATTAAATCACAACATTCCCCTTTCCTACCCCAGCTTGCTTCATACTTGAAAAGTCTTCTATTCCTCCAAGCAGATCCCATCCATTACTCATTGAGATAAGAATTAGATTATGATTCAAGCTATAAACTGCTAGAGTGCTCATACTTATTTTAGAAAAGAGACTGAGTCACTTGGAATTTCCTAATGATCTGTCAAGTCTTGCTTTGGTGAAATCGTTCCCCTCTCTATTATTACTCCAAGTAAATATATCCCATTTGTAACCTAAGTCACTTAACCCACAATCCTCCATGGCTTCTCTAAATGATTCCATTTGAGTATAAGGTCTGACAGCTCCACCATATTTCTCATGTTAATGAAAAATCTCATTAAAGTCCCCCAAGCACAACCATGCTTTATTATCCGAGGGTTTTAACTCTCCAAGCAATTGCTAGTATTTTGGTCTTTTAGCAATAACAAGGTTGCCATAAAAACCAGTCATTATCCATTCCTCCCCCCTTTCATTTCCAGTGATGCTAATAGAGAGCCGCCTTCTAGTAAAAGTGTCCAATTCTACCTTCATGGTAGACTTCCAAATTATTGCTAGGCCATCACTCCATCATCTATTATCGGCCACAAAACTTTGATCAAAACCACTCTGATTTCTAAGTTTTTCCACTCTTTCTATCTTACTTTTTGTTTCTATAAGAAAAACTATATTGGGGCACTTTGTCTTCACCAAGTGGTGAGGTTCTCTAACTGTTCATGGGTTCCCATACCCTCGATAGTTTGAGCTTAAGTAGATCATTGTTGCCGATGGGGCTGCCTAGCAGCCTCCACCCTTTCATCTTAAGTCATGCTCCTTTCAGGATTGAGCTTGGTTTTGGACTTTCTGGGAGAATTATCCAAAAAAGCAACTACGTAGTCATCCCTCCCTCTCTTCTTCACTTTATCACCACTATTAGGATCCATACAAGTCAAAGATGTTTTTTCTAACAGATGAGCCCCTTTTGCTCTCTCCTCTTCCACCCAATTTTCTTTGTAAATTTGGCACCAGTAAATTAAAACCCATACTAGAGTTTTCAAAAATACCTATTAGATTAGCGCACAAGCTAGGACTTTCAACAGGGCTAGAACAAATATGGTCTTTAAGCACTCCAAGCTTCATGCAATCAAAGGCCTCCTTATCCTTCATTTCTTTTGCCTGCCCCTTTACTTTGTTAGCTAAGTCAGGTTGGCTAACCAATTTAGGATCACTACCATTTGGGCAATTAATAGGATCATAACTTGGATAAGGTCCTTACTTTGCATTTAAATTATTAACCTTGTGATGCCTCTCGGCGTAATCTTCAAAATCTACAACAATTACTTCCAATTGAGAGGCCTTTGATTGTGCTGTCAACTTTAGTGAATGACTATCATTTTCATCTATAGGTTAGCTACTTTCACCCTCATCTGAACTACCATTCCAATGAGCCTTTGTCTTGGTTTGGTCCTTACTACCCCCATATTTTCAGTCTCCATAGACACTGGGATGCTCTCAACCACTAGCCATACTAAGATCTGCCTGCCTCATTCGGTTGGTTCCTTATTTTTTCTGTTGTTCACGCCCTCTCCTTATGCTTAAGGACACAACAAAGAAAACAAAAAATTGGCAACCTTTCATACTTAAAATCAATGCATAGTTGTTTCCCTCTAAATTTTAACAGTCTTCCTCTTGCTAGTGGTTTTATAACGTCTATAATGACTTCGATCCTTAAGAATTTCCCCAATCCAATTCTTTCCATATCAACATCTACTACTATCACTTTACCTATTACAGAACATATCCTTTCATCTCTTCTTTTTTTGTTACAGCCAATGGCATATTATTGAGCTAGACCTAAAAAGGATCAGTGATAAGTAGTTGATCCCAAGTATGAAGAAACTCTCTCTGACCTTTAAACTTTCTTACTTATTTACTACACTCTAAGACCATTTACTGACTTTGACATCGGAGGCTCCCCCAACCCCTAGGCCACCCTTTCAAAGCCGCATACATTCCTCTCTTTGCAGGACTTGTTGTGAAGACCTGAGTTGTTGGAGTCTAGCCTAAGGATGTACAAAACACGATATCAACAGTGGCGCCGTCTGTGGGATTCGAGTTAGATTTTGCATGTCTTTCATACATCTAAGGCAACCCGTTCCAGGTAACTTAGGAAAGTAAAGCAGATGGAGGACTAGATGCACAGAAACGAGAAAATTGTGATGGCAGAAGGCTAGAAAAGCGAGGATAGAACATGACGAGTGACGGAGGAGGTCAACACTCAGCCTCCGGTCCCTAGTCGTGTGGAGGGTGCGAGCAAAATTTACTATGAGTGAAAGCTCTGAGAGGCCTAGTCAATCGGGCCCCTGGAGCTTGTCATCCTCCACCCGAGCTGGCTAGAAGCCATGATGGCAATCAGTGGGGGAATGGCAAGGAAGCTTGAGACGCCATGCAACGACTCCTCGACGAGCACATGGATATATTCGCATGGAATCATGGAGACATGCCCGGGATAGCCCCCGAGATCATATTCCACAGTTTAAATGTAGATCCAAAAAATCTTAGGAGTGCAGCAGAAGCGTTAGAGCAAAGAAGAACGCCACTATAGCTGAAGAGGTGAATAGGCCGCTGAAGGTAGGGTTTATCCCAGAAGCCCACTATTCGGAGTGGTTGTCGAATGTGGTGTTGGTTAAGAAGTCGAGTGGCAAATGAAGGATGTGCGTTGATTTCACAGGCCATAACAAAACTTGCCCGAAAGACAGCTTCCCCCTTTCACGGATTGACCTCATCGTCGACTCTACAACAAATCATCTTATGCTTAGCTTCATAGATGCCTACGTTGGGCACAACCACATCCGCATGAAACTTGAAGATGAGGAGAAGACCTTGTTCATCACGGACCAAGGTTTATACTGCTACAAGGCGATGCCATTCGGGCTAAAGAATGCAGGGCTACCAACCAACAGCTACTTAATCGAATGTTTAAAGACCAAATAGAACGGAATATGGAAGTCTACGTGGACGACCTATAGGTCATAAGTGAGACCTTAAGACAACATCTGGAAGAGTTGAGGGTTTTGAGATATTGCAGCGATATCAGATGAAAAAATTCCTGGGGTTCATGGTGTTCGAGCGAGGTATTGAAACCAATCCTGAGAAGGTAGACGCTATCCTCAGTATGGCTCCACCTCGAAGCATAAACGAAGTGCATAGGTTAGCTGGGTAGGTTACCACGCTCAACAGGTTTGTCTCGAGATCGACCGAAAAATGCCTTTCATTCTTCAAAACCTTGCGGAAAGCAAAAATGTGGGACGACGAGTGTGACCAGGCGTTTGGGGCCCTCAAGGAATGTCTCACAAGACCTCTACTGGTTAGCCAACCCAAGTATAGGGAAACGCTTCCTCAGTACTGGTGCACGAGGAAGTCAGAATCCAAAAGCCAATATACTACATAAGCCAGGCCTACCTAGGGGCTGAAGCTCGATACGCCCGCATAGAGCAGTTAGCCTTCGTATTAGTAGCAACCACGCAGAAGTTACGCCCTTACTTTCAAGTTCACCCTGTACGAGTCCTTATAGAGACTCATCTGAAGAAGGTATTACAATGGCCAAAAGCTTCGGGATGCCTCATGAACTGGGAAGTGGAATTAAGCTAGTTCGATATTGAATATGCTCCTCAAACCATCGTGAAGGGGCAGGTGTTGGCAGACTTTGTAACCGAGTTTACCGGGTTCGCAATAGTAGGTGATGGTACGCACCTTACAAAATCCTGACAAGTATTTGTCGACGGCTCATCTTGCTGGGCAGGGGGAGTAAGGGTGCACATCATGACTCCCAAAGCGGAAGGGCACAATTACATCATTAAACTGGCTTTTAAGACAACAAACAATGAAATAGAGTATGAAGCTCTACTCACAGGATTTCAGGTGGCCAGAGCCATAGAAGTTTCCAAAATCGAAGTATGGGCTGACTCCCAAGTGGTAGTGAACCAAGTATTTCCAAATTTAGCAAATACCGAGGATGGAAAACCAGAAGGTGGACAAACTAGCATGCACAGAGTTTGGGCAGGAAGACTCGACCTTGCCGGATAACACCGTGGCTAAGATAGTAGAAATGCCCGCTGTTAGGATTGAGGTCATGACGATACAACCTGGGATCCTAGACTGGGCAGCAAGCAAAGTCAAGTATTTGGAAACTGGTGAAACACCTGAAGATAGGTAGGAGGTGAGAAAATTTTGGCATAGAGCGGCGGGCTACACCATGATTGAGGGAGTCCTATATTGGTATTGTCACTCGGCCCCTCTCTTAAGATGTATCTCCGTGCAGGAAATGTAATACGTGTTAGCAGAAATACATGAAAGAATTTGTGGAAACCATTCAGGAAGATGGGCACTAGCCGGAAAAGTGACGAGAGCGGGTTACTACTAGCCCCAAGCTATCCAAGACGCCAAAAGCTATGCTCGAAGTGTCAAAAATGTCAAGAATACGTCCAAATTTCCCATTGCCCACCATAAAAGCTGGTGTCGATCACCTCACCTTGGCCATTTGCCCAATGGGGGGTCGATCTGGTAAGCCCCATTCCCTTGAGAATGGGGTCTACCAGATCATTACCGAAACTAGTGCCTAGACTTGGGGATCAAATTTCGAAAATCATCCCCTAGGCAACTGCAATCCAACGGACAAGTTGATGTAACTAAAAAATGCTAATGGAAATACTAAAGAAATGACTCGACGACCGAAAGGGCGCATGGGTTGAGGAGCTCCCCACTGTTCTCTGGGCCTACCGGGTCATGGTAAAAATACCGACCGGGGAGACCCTTTCACTCTCACCTATGGGCACGAGGCAATGCCGCCAGTGGAAGTCAGACTTCCCACGTATAGAGTGCAGCACTTCAAACGAGAGTCCAATGATAAGCGACTAGAGTAACAGTTGGACCTACTGGAAGAAGTACGGCTAGAAGCAAACATAAAGGTTGCGTCCAATAAAAGAAAGGCTAAAAGATATTTCAACAAGCGCGTGCGACCAAGGACATTCCAAGTAGGTGATTTGGTAGTCAAAGAAACTAGAACGATGACGCAAGATGAGGGAAAAATAGGTCCCCACTTGGAGGGTCCCTACGTGGTCATTGCCACAAACCAACCAGGTTCCTATCACCTCAAAGATTCCCAAGGAAATGAGCTACCACACCCGTGGAATGCCGAGCACCTGCGAAAATATTACTGCTAAGCCAGCTCTCTTGTTATAATTCCTATGTTTTCATGAAAAAGTTGCAGAATGTAATCCAAATATGTGTTTTGTCTTGCCTCGATTATTGGTTTCAGGTGTATGATGTAATGAGAAAACGGTCTGCACACTAGCCAGGTCGACACAACCGAATGGATACTTCAACAACTTACCTCCCCGCGGGGTGAAAAGGATGAGTGTAATGCCTGAAGGCTACTCTGTCCCTCTCGCGGAGGAGTGCGGGTCAACCCTTGGTCACCTGAAAATAAAACTTACCATCCTCGTAGGCGTCAATAGGCGGGAGCGGGATACTATTGGGAAAGGTAGGCCTTAAGGTTACCTTATCTCTCCCAAAGGGGAGAGCGAGGTTAGCTTACGACTGACTGAATGACTTACCCCGACCTCTGCTACGATGAAGTGTGGGATCAGCGCTGCCTGACCCAAACCTACCTTTTTCCTATGATGTCAACGGGCGGGAGCGGGTCTAGTAATAGACTGCTCGAACAGATTACCTCCTCACGAAAAATGATAGGTGAGCATGCAGCTCAACCTCGTCATATGGCAGAGCAGGACTAGCCTCAAGGTGGCTCGAACGACTTACCCCGACCCCCCTCATAATGAAGGAGCGGTCAGCCAATTCCTGTTCGAACATACCTCCATGCAGGATACCATAGGGAAAAGTAGGCCTTAAGGTTGCCTTATTCCTCTCGTGACGGAGTGCGAGTTAGTCCTCAGCTACTCAAAATAAAAAATTTTACCTTCCTCGTAAGTGTCAACAGGCGAGAGTGAGTACAGTAACAAACTGCCCAAAAACTTACCTAATCGCTGGACACAATAGGGAAAGGTCAACCCAAGGGTGGCCTTATCCCTCCCGTGGAGGAGAATGAGACCGGCACACGACCCTTTTGAATATTTACCTCGACCTCCACTGCGAGTGAAGAGTGAGTCTAGCGTTAGCCTAGCTCAAAGAATTACCCATTATTGTGATGTCAACGAGCGGGAGCGGGTCCAATAACAAACTGTCCACACAACCTACCCCCTTGCGAGACCAAGAAGGGGGAGGCTGCCTAAGGGTGGCCTTGTCCCTCCCACATAGGAGAGCGGGCTCCGCCCACAAGGTGACTAGAAAACAAATTACCCCAACTCCTATCACGGTGAAGGAGCAGACTGCTCCACTGGCAGCCTGAAGAAGTTAGCTCTTTAGGGAATTAAAAGGGGTAGGCTAGCTTGAGATAGCCCGACACCTCCCCAATGGAGTGCAGGTTTCAGTCTTACTACTACCCGAAGAAAGAAAGCAACATGAAAAAGAAGAAAAGTGCCTAGAAAAGAAGTCACATAAAGCGTCAACAACTAAAGAAAACACAGAGAAGGTACAACCAGATACACATACTTACTTTATTACTTAATGCAGGGTTACAAAAAAAAGGAGAGAGTAGCGGGAAATGCGAGAAGAAATACATCAAGGAAAACGTAGAAACAACACAAAAAGGAAAATACAGAAATGGTACAGTAAGCAAGACGCATAAACAACACTGTAGGGAACGCTAGAAACAATATGCGAGAAGTACACAGTCGGGTACGCAAAATCATTTTATTAACTTTACCATAATGCAAAACATGAGGACACTGAATTACAAAGAATAATTCACACTTGGAAGCTCAAACATTCCAATGAACCGACTTGCAGTACCATCTACTCCACACATACACATATAGGAGAGAAGTCCTAGGAAGGGTTCGGGACCGCAAACCTTACTAAGACCGGCTCAGCGACCAAAAATGCCAACCACAGAATCGCACTACAGCAACTGAGTCTGAAGGAGTCAACATTACGGGTGCAACGGAGGTCGAGGACCACCACCATTATGACGTGTCAGTAACACCAGAGGAAAGTCAACAGGGATATTACAAGGCAATTAATTGAGTTGTATGGTGGGCACACGGTTCGAAACCGAACAGTAGAGGATTGGCAAGAAACCTGCGTGGAAGTTCTACCCTCATAAATCTAACTTGATCCCAGCATGAAAACCTCCAAACCTCCAAGCTAAGAAACCAACCATGGAAGATGGAGGCGGAATCGAAGCATGATAAGCAAAAGGGCAAGAACGAGAACAGGAGGTTTAGGATCCCAAAGATAAGGAGATCCGCTCGGTGAGTCTGCCCTCATGAGGTAGGTTCATTTCTAGCGGGGTCATCGCCAAGGCTGCTTGGGATCAGGCCCACTCTGAGCATGTGGCGTCGTCGCAAGGACACTTCGAGCAGGGAAAAGTCACATACGCTCACGGTCCAAAGGTCGCACTGGGGGTTTTGGAGGAGGAAGGTCATCATCTGCTCCAAGCCCTCCTTGTAGCCAAATTCCACGCGTCATTTCGCACCACCCGGATGTAAGACAACTCATTGCGCAAGCTGCTAACAGTCATTTTTCGGCTCACAAGCACTAGCTGACTCATAGTGAGGGCGGTCTCTGTGTCCAACCTTCACTACCTCTCGTCCTTCAGGCTCTGCCTCTTTATTTCCAGTGACTCATTGGCCTCTTTGAGCTTAGATTCAAGCCACCTGATTTGCCGACCATTAGTGTCCCTTTGCCGACAGAGCTCAGGAACATCGGCCTACAACCACTCCAATTCTGACTAGCACTGGTCCAGGGACTACTGCAACGTGTCCCTAGCCTCGCAAGCTAGCAAGGCCTTGATGCGAAGTTGACCAACCTCCCTTTGGGATCGGATCAAGTCTACCAGGGCTCCCTCAGCTGCCTCTCTCTGTTCCCACTCAAAGGCCACACGTTCCATGGTAGTTTGGACTAGGGAGTGAAGGTCACGGTTCTCTCTCCTTAGCACCACTAGGCTATCCATTAGGAAGGTGGCTAGGCACCTCAATCCCTATAGCAAAAGGTGAAAAAAAAGAGAGGAAAAAATGGGGAAAAAGAAAAGAAACACACGAACGAAATGGTGGTCGAACAAAGTTTAGTCCGAAGACTCTCAAGGGCCTTCCTAGCAACCCTCCCCACTGTCATCAACAACACCAATGGCTTCCTCATTGAGACCCATTGCCCCTGTTGTACCACCAGGATGAGTCGCTTAGGCAGCAGAAGTCGCGTCAACAAAGACTCTCTGGGCCGGAGGCGCGGTATGGGATGGCAAACGACATTAACACTTTGGATGGTCTCGGGGGCGTAGGAAGATGCAGCACCCACATAGATGGAGCCCCAGTAGGAATGGTAACAACAACATAGTCCGAATCAATAGATGGGGGAAAGGGGTTGTGCGGTCTTTTCCCTTCCCCACAATTGGCTGGCTAACAGAATGACGAGAAGTAGGTGCGGTAGTCCATTCCATGGGAATCCTCATGTTAGAGCATTGGCTATCAGGGGGAACTAAGCCTCGACGAAGGTTATCATTCGACAACAGAGCCTCCGAATACACTTCGCTAGCATGTGCCGCCGCCCAAGACCTGACAATCGCAAGTCTCGCTACCTTATAAGGATTTGGGTTGGGCCGGCTGATCAAAGCGTCGAAAATCGTGCCTTAGTTGGCACCAACAAAGAACAGTCGCCTCATGGCTTGCCCGATTGGATATTCCCAACCGTCGACTGGCAGGAAGAAGAACTTGTGGTTGTATCCCTTCACCACCTTGAGCCGCCCTTCTATTCGGACCAGCTCTTGGATGGGTTGAAAGCTGTAGGTGTGCTGACCCTTTCGCACTAAGTTGTGGGTAATGAAGAATTCACAAGCGGTCAAGTCGGGATAATAAGACCCGACCTCCTCTAAGGCACGACGCTAGATGATGCAACATGAGACCAGAATCCTCCATGCGATAGGAAGAAGTTGTGTGGGCGCTAGAGCAAAGAAATCCAGCACTTCATGCACCGGCCAAGGAACGGGCAACCTTAGGCCACAAGAAAACATTGCAAGGTACGCCGCAACTCTGGTACCGTAGTCTTCCTCATCCACCTCCCTGCCGGTAGGAGGGGGCACTTCCAGCTCCAGCTTTGGGGGAATCCCGTAGGTCACTTTAAGTTCCTCTAATTCCTCGGAGGTAACTATCAACCGTAAAAAAAAATCCCGCAAAATCATTCGTAAGGGGGTCGTCTCGAGCAACTACGGTAGGAATGGCGCCAGAGGCCACTGAGCGGGAACTGGGGCGTGCGGACTTCTTTGGCCCATAATTACCTGGAGAGACTCACGAAAAGACTTCAGAAGAATGAAAAGAAAACAAAATTCTAGAATAACAAAACAAAGCCAAAATTATGAGGGGCCACTCAACTGAAGGAGAATCCATATATATATATATATAGGGAGGGATTCCCCATATCGAAGCATCATAACTACACATGTCTTGCACGTGTCCCACTTGAGTACCAAGATTCCTTGATTAGCGTAATTATTGTAAAGCGTATCCCTCAGGATAATGTGTAAATTGATGATTGCAAAAGATGCGAACATGGCAGAGAAGTTGGAGGGGCACCATTAAATACAGAAACATGGTTAATGTTGCGCGGCCATGCGGGTGGAATACAGACGATCACTCAGCATGTGGCCAGGTGGGCCGGGAACTTAATCAGGTTTAAAACAAAGGAGATAGAGGAAATTCATCCCAAACCTATACAAGAAGAATTAGCGGGGGTATTTGTGAGGGGAACTTTCCCCTAGGGAAAGGACCATAGGACCTCGGCTCTGAAACTCGACCTAATAAGGATCTAACCTGAATAAGGAGCAAACCGTCAACCAGGGAGAGGCGCCTTCTAGTCGACAAGACAGCTCAACCTAACACATTGGTGGCCTCCCTCGAGAACAGGGTATGCACAAGGTACACGAGAAATGCGGAGCATCCTCGATCCATCAGCATCAGAGCATCAATGACTCTCATAAACCGAGTTAAGGCTCAAAAAGCTACCCCATATTAATGACGTTGTAAATCAAGTCACACTCACAATTATGAAACCGACACGGAGCCATGCCGAATTTAAAGATTTTGACAAAATAAACAGTACGAGGACTCCAGATCTAATAGAGACAACCTTGACCTACTCATCGAACTTCTAATATAAATAGCCGATCCCAAGTACGAAGAAACTCTCTTTGACCCTTAAACTTTCTTACTTATTTACTACACTCCAAGAACATTTACTAACTTTGGCATTGGAGGCTCCCCCGACCCTTAGGCCGCCCTCCTCATACGTTCCTCTCTTTGCAGGGCTTGTTATGAAGACCTGAGTTGTTGGAGCCTAGCCCAAGAGTGTGCGAAACACGACATCAAAAATATCATTAGGAGGGGTAATACTTTCAAACTCCTGGATACAAACCAAATGTCTATCAAAGGACCATGGTCTACCAAATAATACTCTTTCGTTATCAACCCCTCTTCGAAATTCTATCAACAAACGATTCTCCTTCACTTCAATGAAGGCTATCCATCCTCTTGGGCTCCAGAGTTTTGACATGGTATACTTAAAAGGCTTCTTTGTTTACACTTTTGTCTTTAATAATGAGTGCTAGAAGGAATTGCTTTCCCCTTGAAATGGAAATTTTAACAGCTTCTTCCGGTAAGGAAATCTCCACTCTCTTGTCTTTCGTGAGTTTGAGGCCTTTACACAATTGAGATAACTCTTCCTCCATCTTGAGAAACAACAATCATCTCTTTAGACATGAGTCTAAGAGGCATACCTTTGTTGAAAGCAAAGACCTTAACCTTACCCTGCAGTGAAGGAAAGGACCCCAATATTGTTTTGAATGTTTTCTTGTCATGTGTCATTGAAACACAGAGATTATGTAGTAATGTGGATAAATAAGCTTTCATGGAATATCAGATGCTTGATCGCAAGTAAACCACTGCAAAATATTTTAAAGGAACCGTCCTCTATACAAAGTTTTCTTTTCTTTATTGACTTTTTTTTTTTTTTTTTTTGGGTTCATTGGAAAAATAGATCCAAACAATATATAGACAGTGTATTACTAAGATATAATATAAATAATTAAATTTATATTTTTCTATCAATTTAAACTTTTTAAATAAATGGGGATTTGTAATGTACCATTTTAAACTACTGCTTTTAGAGTTAATTATCTATAGGAAATCTTGATGGGGCACCCTATACCATGTCCGATTTGGATTTGGATTTCTGCGCATTTCTTTAGCAATAACTCCCATGTAGATTGAAGATTTTAGCAATAACTCTGCATCACCTATAATAGATGATACATGGCTATGTCAAAGGATGCCACATGTCAATTTATTGTTTTCTTGAAAGTAAGTTAAAAAGAGACTTGTTAGGTACAAGTGATTTGACGCACCAAACCAAATACCAACACTCACATAATTTTTTTATTGAAAAATATAAAAGAGAAGAAGAATATCTTCTATCTCCGAAAATTATTTCTGTTTTTAATTTATACCGTTTCATTAAACAGATGCCTTATATTTAATATTGATACGCGGTTTAGTGCGTGAAATCGCTTTAAAAATTTTTCCAATTATAAAAATAAGGAATCATTTTCTAATAAAACTATTTTTTTATAATTTTAGAAAAACTTAAAATGAAACAAAAAACATTGTACCACGCGTTGTTGGATTTTGGCCACCACTTGGGTGGCCATCAAGGCAACCCCGCGAGTGGCCCCATTCGAGCTACCTCCATGGTGGCCAGACGTTGATCACCACAAGGATGGCCTGATTTGGTGGTGGCCATGTCTTAGCCACCGCGATGGTTTTCTCCTTTTTTTAAAAAAAAAAAAATTTATTAAAAATATACACTTTTGTTTTAAATGTAACAAGTTAATTTAAAAAACAAATAAAAACGAGACGTGGCTTTATTTGATTGTGCCATGTATTCTTATTAATGGCCATTTCCCTCTAGGCAGAGGCTTGTTGATGTCCATGAGCACTTTAACCCTTAGAAAATGATCGCACCCCAAGTCATCTTCATCGACCTCTACCTCCAGGACCTGTCCAATGCTCGAGGCTATGAGTTCACCATAGTGCTTGCTCATCCCTGCTAGTGGGATGTTATGCAGCTGCACCCAAAAGGGTTCATGAGAGAAGGTGATTGCACTACTTGGGACACTACCATCAACTTCTTGAAAGGCTAGCATATATCAATCAAAAGACCAGGGCCGGCCTTTGAGGACCTTGTGTAGATCTGATACTTCTTGGAACTCCACTAGAAATTTATTTTCACCTGCATCAGTGAAGTGAATCCATCCTTCTAGTCTCCCCATTTGAGGCATGGTCGATCTAAAGGCTTCTTTGTTGACATTTCTGTCTAAAGTGACCAGTACTAGAAGGCAGTTTTTGCCTTTCATTGCTGCAGCCTCCAGTGACTTTTCAGTTAGAACAAAGTGCTTCATCTTCATTTTCGGTTAGATTCAGTCCCTCCCACAAAGTGGAGAGATCCATTTCATCCATGGTGATTAACAAAGACTTCACTAGGCACGTAGGAAGACAAGCTCTCTGTCAGGGACAGGGAGAATAACCTCACTCCTAAGAGAAGGACCTGCGTTCTCAGTAAATCCAAATAAAGAAGTTTAGTACCATGGATTTACAAAGGAAGTGAGGGTCCAAAGAAAGAAGTTTAGTACCATGCTTTTTCAATTAACTATTTTTGTCATCTACTTGCCAGTTGCCACTAATTCTAAGCAACATTTTCCCCAGGGATAAACATATAGTTTTCACTCTATCCAACCCAGTATGTTCTGGATTTATAGGAACAAACAATGAAACAACTACCTAATGTTATTCTCTAATTATTTAACGACTCCAAATACTTCTAGTGCAAATTGAATATGTATAATTGAGCCATGATCACATCAAGAACATCCCAATTAATACATTATAAACACTCATTTTTCATTTTTATCTTGTCTTATCCGAAATTTTCACATTATCATTGTTCACTGTTCACGGCATCTTGCGTATGGTTTCTCTCCAAGTGGGTTGCGCACCCTTTGCTCCCTTTCATCATCTAGGGATGTATTACAGTATCCCATAATCATATTTGGTACCAATCTTAGGATCAGAATATCTTTAGTCGAGTCTTTTAATTATGTAAATTGACCAATACTGTCTCCATATTTCCATCAGCTTGATATTAGGATATGCTTAAAGTAATATCGTTTGTGCGAGCATGTGCAACTTAATGGGCGATGGAAAAATGACACAAGTTTGCCAATTGCAATAGTCATTTTCAGTTATTTGAACAATTAGCAAACATATGCCGAAAAATGACAAGGAATAAATAATTAATAAATAAATAACTATTATTTCGACAATTGGTTACGAATCCAAAACAAAAAATCAATAAGTAAATGATTAGTCAATCCATAATACAATAATTAATAATGAACAAATAATCCAAGATCCCACTTATAGTGGTACCGGTATTTTTCATATCCTTTCCTTCTTCCATTTTCTCTCTTTTTCCATTTATTTCTTCCTCTCTTTACTTTTCTTCTCTCGTCCAGACACTCACCTTCTCTCATTTTCTCTTCGTACATTTACAAATGATCCCCATTTCCGATCAACAGATACGTATACTTTCAGTTTTATTTATATTTTTATTTACAAAACTCATTTTATTAATTTTTTTAAAATTTAAATTTTAAAATTTAAATTTTATGATTTTCAACGTGTTAATAGTTAACATATAAAAAAATTAATTTTTTAT
Source organism: Cyclocarya paliurus (assembly GCA_029856935.1). Taxonomy (NCBI): domain Eukaryota; kingdom Viridiplantae; phylum Streptophyta; class Magnoliopsida; order Fagales; family Juglandaceae; genus Cyclocarya; species Cyclocarya paliurus. Next base: position 17,797,660 of record CM056950.1, read on the forward strand.
AAGTTTTTGTTACGTACATTTAATATTTTTCTTATATATTTAATTATATTTCTTTCTTAGTGCTCAAATTTCTTGCGTCAGGAAAATCTTATCACGTTGCAAGCACAAAACATTGACTGGATTGAGTGGACGACTAGTTCGGCCATCCACTTTCTTTTTCTCAAGTCGGTTGTGTATAGGTTTGGGCAACATTTCTGACGCCCACCTTTCGTTATTTTATAAACAAAATTCTCAAAAATAACAATATCTATAGATAAATATAAAACTAATAAATAAAAATAACCTCTATGCCCTTTTGATAAAAGAACATGCACCACCATTACTAATCTGAACTACTTGCAACAAAATATAATAAAGACTACTTTAACTGTTATTTAAGGAAAAACTATCAAATATTGGTATATTCTATCTAGAATAAAAGAGTGAGTTTAGACCTAACCATATATGAATTCATGTGATTGACTTGTCCCAAATTATCCCTCTACAGATCCTAACATGGACTAAAATATCCCTACTATAGATACTGATTCGACAGATTTTAAATAATTCATGTGATTGAAAATATTGTTGTATTTTCTTCCCTTCAAATTTTAAACAATATGTATATGTGGAAATGGAACTCAAGCAAAAGTGTCTTGCTCACCCCCACCTTTCGACTCAAGCGCAAGCACTTTCACTTGCATTGTGCGAGATTTGTTATTGCTCACCCTGGAATTCAAGCACTTGTTATTCGCCCAAGGTGCAGAGTCATTGTTTATTTTGGTCGAATCAATTTCCTCATTTTTCTGGCTTCAACCACCTTTTGCTTGCCACGGGAGTTGGATATATTTGGAAATCACGGGTATGATTTACATGCTTAGGGCTAACCCTCGATCAAATTGGTTGAATCATGTGGGAGCTTAGCTCCCGAGCATGTTAAGCGTACCCCAATCTCCAAAAGTATCAAACCCCATATCATATTGGCCGGATTATGTGAAAGTTTGGCTCTGAGCATGTATAGGATTTGTTAGAGGGGGCCCTAAGAAAAGTGGACCAGGCCCAAAGAGATCAAGCCGCGGAGACCCCAAGCCCTTTAGGTGGAGACCCAAAGAAGGCTAGAAACCCAAGCTAGGAAGCTGCGTACCGAGCCCACGACTTGGCTACCCATCCGGAAAGGCCTTGACACCAACTCGACCCAATCAAGGAGCCCGCCATAAGGCAATGATCGCCTAGGACCTAGGTGGGTTGCCAAACCCTACAATAGGGTACGTAGCGCACAACTGCAGAGGGACGCAGGTGGCTGGGCAAGTCCCATCATGGGTGCGCCAAGCCAGCGACACGCCTTATTCAATGTGTGTCAAGGAACATAGCATGCAACGACGTGCTGCCAAAGGTACAGTAAGACGGCCCAGCCACAACCTAACACACTGCCACGACAAGAGGGTGGTCGCAGGTCTAACTTGAGCATGACCTGACACCCCATGATCTCCCTCAGCAGTCAAGCCCAATCCCTCTCAAAGGAAGGCTCTCTAAACTCTTCTACTATTCGACTCACTTAGCTTTCTTCATCACTTAAATATTCTCCATTGGCTTTGGCATCGGAGCGACCACAGACGTCACTGGAGCCATTCTTCCTTTTAGCTACAGGTCCTGAGAGTTTGGCTACCGTGGTACTACTCGGGCTGTGAAACACAACATCAACAGTGCCACCGTCTATGGGATATTTTCCATAAAACTGTGTACTTTGCATGTCGGCAGCAACACAATCCCAAACTACACGAGGGGAAGAGAACCAGAACGAAGCAATGGAGGCGAGATTCACAGGGATAGAGGAGACAATAAAGAAGCTGACGGAGAAAACAGGAGAGCTCCACCAGGAGAACGTAGCACTCAGGCAGACCAATGAGGAGCTGCATGGAAGAGGAGAACTAACGGCACCGAGCATGTGGATTCACTGAGAGTCCCTGTGAACACCACAGCGGAGGAGGAAAGATGCAAGATGCACCTCGTCAGCAATGACTTACCGTACAGTGCAGGAGTTATAGTGGTACCTCTCCTACCCAAGTTCAAAATTCCCTAGATGGAAATGTTTGATGGGTCCGAAGACCCGTTGGAGCACCTAGAGACATTCAAGGCCCACACCACCTTACATGGCTTCCCGAGAGAGATTGTCTGCCAAGCCTTCCCATGGACATTGAAAGGAGCCACCTGGGCCTAGTTCGAATCTCTCTCACTTGGGACCATAGATAGCTTCGACAAGCTCGCTCGCCTCTTCATGACGCAATTCATAGTAAGCTGGAAGAGGAGGCGCTCGGCTGCTTACCTCCTCACAGTTAAACAGTGGGATGACAAGAGCCTAAAGTCGTATCTCTCCCAGTTCAATCAAGAATGCATGACTATAGATAACTAAGATGAGAAGATCACCTTAGCAAGCCTCCTAGGTGGGATTTGGCCTAGGAACTCGTTTATGGCTGAAATAGAGCAGAGGACTCCCACCGCACTAAGGGCGTTCATGGACCGGGCAAACAGATTCATTAATGCCGAATACACCCTTGAAGCCCTGATGGCTACACGTCGGTCTGAGATGGAGTAGGCGGATCAAAAGGTGGCTCGGCAAAGAGGAGGTCACTGCCTTGAAGGGGGAAGAAGAGGAACGTTGGACACAAAGAGAAAGGGACGCTCCAACTAGGCCGCATGCCCACACAAGTTTGGAGGTAGAAACAGATCATGAATGGAGCCCTCGTAGGGAGCCTGGTCAAGCCCCAGTGAGTCACCAATACTACGAATGCCACAGGACTGATCAACACAGCACCAAAAATTGTTGTGCCATGAGAAGAAGAAGGGAGGAAGACCAACAGGACCAGAGACATTAGTCAGAGGACCGAGAAGACGGTGTGAGGGGGCATCTAGGCCCTCAGCAGGGTGCAAGCCTGGGAAGACGGGGAATGAGGATGGAGGCATGGAGAAGCCTCCCACCGGTAGACGCACCAATTGGTGAAATCTACACGATCACTAGAGGATATGCAGGAGGAGGAACCACCTTGTCGACTCAGAGTGCACACTATAAAGAGGTGTTCACCACCGGGAAAGCATCTGTTAGGCCCCCACGGTACCCCGAAGGCACCACAATAACCTTTGGTGAAACCCTATGCTGCTAAAGGGTTTCAGAAGGCGACATTTTTCAACAGATGAGGGTCATCACCCTATTCGTCCTGGCTGAAAAGGCACCCAGAACCACTACGACCATGGCTAATTTCTTAGTCATCAAAGTCCCATCCTCATATAATGCAATATTGGGACGTCCCACCTTGAACAACTTGAGGATAGTGACATCCACCTACCACCTCAAAATGAAGCTCCCTACCAACTTGGGAGTGGGCAAAGTTCATGGCGAGTAGGTCCTGGCTCGGGAGTGCTATGCTTGAGAGCTAAGGTACAAGGTCAAAGTAGTCACGGCTGTTGAAAGAATCGAAGAGATGCCTGGGCCGGCTTCACCACCAGCCCTAACCGATTGGGATGAAGAGGTTCGCGACAAGCAAGCCCTTCGATAGGCCAAACCCAACGAGCCCTTGGAGCTGATTTCAGTCGACCAACAGAGGTTAGAGCACATGGTTCATGTTGGGACTAAGCTGGACCCAGAATTGAGAGAGGCATTGAAACATCTCCTCATCATACACCAAGATGTGTTTGTTATAAGCCACGAGGAGATGCCCGGGATAGACAACTACATTATAGAGCACTGGCTCTGAGTCAACCCAAAGGCTCGGAAAGTTAAGTAAAAATGACGAAGCTTTAGCCGAGAAGTATGGGGCGATAGTCGAGGAGGTGGACCATCTCCTAGAGGCATGGTTCATCCTAGAAGTTCACTACCCTGAATGGCTCTCCAATGTGGTCTTGGTGAAGAAGGCCAATGGGAAATTGCAGATGTGTGTAGATTTCACCGACCTGAATAAAGCTTGCCCAAATGACAACTTCACATTGTCACATATCGACCTAATTGTGGATTTGATAGTAGGAAATCCCCTATTTACCCTCTTAGACGCCTATTTAGACTACAACCAAATCAGGATGAACTCGAAAGACAAAGAGAAGATAGCGTTCGTTATAGACTGAGGGCTCTACTACTACAAAGCTATGTCGTTCAGCCTCAAGAAAGTTGGGGCCGCTTACCAGCGGCTGGTCAACCAGATTTCAAGTAGTAAATCGGCCAGAATATGGAAGTGTATGTGGACGACCTGCTAGTAAAGAGTAAGGAGACTGAGCAACATCTAGCAAATCTTTGAGAACCTTTCTTCGTCCTTTGGTGGTACTAGATGAAGCTTAACCTGTCGAAGTGTGCGTATAGGGTGGAGTCGAGAAAATTCCTAGGGTTCATGGTCTCTGAGAGAGGAATTGAGGCGAACCCTAAAAAGGTGGAAGTGATAGTGGGGATGCCCTCCCCCCGCAACCTCCATGAAGTTCAGAGGCTGGCCGGTCTGGTGGCAGCCCTGAACCGTTTCATCACCCAATCAACTAACCAGTGTCTCCCCTTCTTCAAAGTTCTGAGAAAGGCCCAAGAGTGGGATGCAACCTGTGAATAAGCCTTTGCCGACCTAAAGAAATACCTGAGCCACCCCCTGCTTCTAGGCCAAATAAAACCAAGCAAGGACTTGACTGTGTACCTAGCCTTGTCCTCGCATGTTGTGCCTCAGTTTTGATCCGATAAACAAAAAAAGGACAGCGGCCTGTCTACTATATGAGTCGGGCCTTCCATAGAGCCGAAGCTAGATACCCGCAGACTGAAACATTGGTGTTTGCCCTAGTCGTCGCAGCAAGAAGATTAAGGCCATACTTTCAAGCCCACTCGATGAAAGTGCTTACTGACCTTCCCTTCAAGAAACTCTTGCAGAAGCCAGACACCTTGAGACGGATGCCAAATGGGCGATCAAGCTTAGCGATTTCGATATGGAGTATTTGCCCCGCACCACGATCAAAGGGCAAGTATTGACAGACTTCGTTGTAGAGTTCACCAACTTCCCAGAGAAAATCCCAACCGCACCTCAAGGAAAACCTTGGCAGGTCTACGTAGATGGCTCATCCTGCCAGGCTGGTAGGGGTGTGGGGGTGCATATAGTGACCCAACAGGAGGAGGAGCATAACTACGTAGTCAAACTGGCCTTAAAGGATGTCAGTCACCCGGTTGCTAGGAGTGCTACAAAGGTAGAAATGAGGGATGACTCCCAAGTGGTCATTAGCCAAGTATTGGGGTAGTTTGCCACAAAAGGAGAAAGATTAAAAAAGTACCTTTAGCTCATCTACAACGAGCGTAACACCACATCCAGCAAATCCCGAGAGACAAAACTCAGGAGGCAAACCAATTGGCGAAAGCCGCGTTTGGATAAGAAGAGCTCCCTCTCCCAAAACACATCGTGGTTAGAATGGTTGACACCCCTTCTATTAGGAGCAAACATGAGGAATAGGTTGGACATCAAGAAATTCCTGATGGGCGGCAACATTAGGAAGTTCCTGTAGGAACAGGGTGGCTCGGTTTACCTTACTAGAATGGGTCTTGTACAAGAGAGGCTTCTCCAAGCCACTCCTCAAATGCCTCTCACCAGATGAGGAGCAGTACATGCTTGCGAAGATCCACGAAGGAATCTATAGGAGCTATTTGAGAGGAAGGGCACTAGCCGCAAGAGTAACTCGAGCCAGATACTACAGGCCTCATTCCCTTAAAGATGCAGAGTATTTTGCCAAGAAGTCCTCGAACTGTCTGGAGCACGGGCCAGTGTTGCACTGCCCACCAGAGGAGATAACATCAAATCTAGGCCTTTCGATCATGGCCTGGATTTGATCAGCCTGTTCCCGGTGGCCAGAAGAGGTGCCAAATTCGTGGTCGTAGTGGTCGATTATTTCACAAAGTGGGTCAAAGTGGAGTTCCTCGTGAGCATCACCTCCCCAGCCATCACAAAGTTCCAATGGAGGTTGGTAGTTTGCCGATTCGGCATACCCCAGAGCTTTATATCAGACAATGAAAGGCATATCAACTGCACACATTACCGAGAATGGTGCACAGAGCTTGGAATCGAGGTGAAGTATTCTTGGCCAGGACACCCGCAAGCCAACAGTCAGGCTAAGGCAACCAATAAAACCCTCTTGTCCACCCTCAAGAAAAAGCATGGGGCACACAAAGGAGCATGGGCTAAAGAACTCCCGAGCATCCTATGGGCATACCGAACGATTGTCTAGACCCCCACCGGGGCAACACCCTCCGCACTCACTGATGGGCGCGAAGCAGTAACCCCTTTGGAAGTCAAAATGCCCACATTCTGCATTCAACATTTCAATTCGAACACCAACAATGAGTGGTTAGTCGAGGGGCTAGACCTTTTGGAAAAGAGAAAGGAAGAGGCGACGATTCAAACGGCAGGCAACAAGCAAAAGGCGGAACAATACTTTAACAAACGGCTCAGACTGCGCTCCTTCAAAGTGCGTGACTTGGTGCTGAGACAAACTAGAGTAACTACCCAGGAAGAAGGGAAGTTGGGACCACGATGGGAAGGCCTGTATGTAGTGACCACAAACAACCGACCAGACTCCTATCACCTCAAGAACAACCAAGGACTCGAGCTCCCCCACCCTTGGAATGTCAAGCATCTGAATAAATACAACGTGCAGGGACACAAAACAATGTGTTGTATGAAAATTGTAAACTTACTTGATGAATGAGAATGCTCGAATGTTTGCCTCAAACTCTTTTTCATCTAAAGTTTAGTACCAACAAAACCAAGTCTCTAGGCTCGCTGTGAGGTTAAGGCCAAGTCCCTAGACTCGCTGACCCCCTGTCCAACAAAACTAAGTCCTTAGACTCACCACGAAGTCAGGTCCCTAGATCCTCTGTTGGGTAAGGCTAAGTCTTTGGACTCACCCCTGTTCAACTAAAAAGTAGAGTCCCTAGACTCGCTGTGGGGTAAGGCCAAGTCCCTAAACTTGCAGATCCCCAGTCCAACAAAGTCGAGTCCCTAGAATTGCCATGCAATCGGGTCCCTAGACCCACTGTGGAGTAAGGCCAAGTCTCTAGACTCGCCGACCCTCCGTTCAAAAAAGTTGAGTCCCTAAGCTTGTAGCAAATTCAGCTTCCTAGACCCATTGCAGGGTAAGGCTAAGTCCCTAGACTCGTCGACCTCCCGCTCAATAAAGAAGTCAAGTCCCTAGACTCGCTGCGGGGTAAGGCTAAGTCCCTGGACTCATTGACCTCCCGCTCAATAAAGAAGTCAAGTCCCTAGACTCGCTGCGGGGTAATGCTAAGTCCCTGGACTCATTGACCCACCATCCAACAAAGCCAAGTCCCTAGACTCACCACGAAGTCGAGTCCCTAGACCCGCTACGGGGTAAGGCAAAGCCCTTAGACCTTCTAGACCTGCTGACCCCCCATTCAACAAAGAAGTCAAGTCCCTAGACTAGCTGTAAGGCCATCCAAATCCATGGATCCCCCGATCCCCAGTCCAACAAAGGCGAGTCCCTAAACTTACCACGAAGTTGGGTCCCTAAACCCTCTGTGGGGTAAGGCCAAGTCTTTAGACTCGTCATGCCCTCATCCAACGAAACCAAGTCCCTAGACTCGTCATGGGGTCAAGGCCGATGACCAGATCCTGAACCCTAGACAAGGCCCCATGAAAAAGGAAGTCGAGTCCCTAGACTCGCCGACCCCCTATCCAATAAAGCCGAATCCCTTGACTCACCATAAGGTTGAGGCCGGGCACCAGACCCAGAGCCTTCATTAAGGCCTCATGAACAAGGAAGTCAAGTCCCTAGACTCGCTACGGTGTAAGACCAAGTCCCTGGACTCGCTGCGGGGTAAGACCAAGTCCTTCGACCTAGCGAACCCCTGTCCAACAAAGAAGTCAATTCCCTAGAGTTTGTTGTGGAGTTGAGGAAAAATGGGAAAAACATAACTAGTCGGAAGAAACACACTTTCATTTCATTTATGAACAATGTGCAACCTTTACAAATAAGGAGAAGGAGGTGGAAGAGCACCCGGGGGGTACGGGGGATATCCAGGCTTCCCAAAGTTCTTGATGAAGGCTTGCGCCTGGGAGTTCGAAGGAAGGGAACTCAATGACAGAATGTGCAGATGCAACCCGAGGTGCTCCAGCAAGTGTTCGTGTATTCGTTCAAGGCCCTCTCAGTAGCCGTAAGACCAAGCTGGGTCCCGGATAGCATTAACCTTTGTGAATCGGGACCTGAACTCCATAGAATGTTAGGCGACGTCGTCCAAGCATGACCTCAAACCAGCGATTTCTCTGTCACGGTCTATGAGTTCAATATTCTTCTTGGTCACTTTCTATGAGAGTTCACCGACCTCTCCCGCCGTCGTTGCAACCTTTGGTGTTGGGCCTTCTGGGTGAGTTTGAAGTGCCAGGACAATAGCCTTGAACGCTGCCCGGTGACTAAAGCCCAATCCCGCCGAGACTCATCCATCCCCTTCCGAGCAAAATCTATCTCAGCCTCCCAGGTAACCAGGTCCTCATGCAGCCACAACACTGGCCTCCTTGAGGCATTTGCCCTAAGACGCCCAATAGTCGGGCTTCTCCTCAACCTCGCACAGTAATTTTTTCACAACCTTCTTCTTTTGCTTATGCCTCGCGGCATCCGCCTCCAATAGTTGGTTATGCTCCTTCATGTACTCCACCTCATTGACCAACCCTTTGCGCTTGGCCTTGAGGTCCTTGATCATCTGGGCCACCTTCTTCAACCTTAAGTACCCAAAGCAGCCCAGTGTCCCAAGCTCTTGGTTGGCCTCCTCCAGCTCCCCCAACTCCTTGCCAATCATCGCAATCTGCGGCCTGAAATAGAAAGAATAGTTAGAAATGCCAAGGCAAGGGACGAAAAGGGCCCAACGAAATGATCAAAGTGTGGGGGAAAACCTACCTAAGCAAAGAAGGTTCACAGCATCTAGGATGCAGGCTTGGTTGTCGTGGCCCAGGCTTTGTCCAAGTTCAAGGCCGAGGTTTGACTACCCCTGGCCCCAATGGAAGAGGAAGGGTTGGCAACCTCCAACTATCAAGAGAAGTCTGGTATTCGCCCTTTAGCCTCCCTCCCGTATTCAACAGGAACCTCATCAGCCAGACTAGGACCAACCAACGATAGAGCCTGAGATTCGTCATCTTCACTTAGCTCCACAATGGAGTGGGAATCCTAGGGAGCTCCCTCATGGCCAACGCCACTTAGCTCGACGAGAGGAGATGGGGAGAAATAGTCCTAATGTGGGGAGAAGTGGACCTAGTGAGCTCTTCTCGATTCCTTGTTGTGGGGGAAGGGATCTCGGGGGAGGTTCTCCCTTGACCTTCTACTCTGGCTTCTTCTTCTTCTTCTTGGCTTGCGGCCTAGAGGCGACTAGGGAACCTTAAGGGGAGAGGCTATGTAACACCCCGTATTTTAGTGTATTTTTAATGAATGATTAATTTAATTTATTTAGTGATTGGTTCTCTTGTTTTAAATTATGAGAGTTTTTAAATATTATTTTATAATATTTTAAGTTGTGAAAATTAATTTTTATGTGTTTTCTTAATATTATTTACTGTTTGGCATTTAAAGTGATCTTTAATTTAAATTGGTTTATTTTTGGGTTTTAAAATAATTATTGTTTTAATTAAGCATTTCACTGCATTTGGATTATTTTATTTAGCTAGTAGTTTTAAAATCTTCTTTGTTGGATCATTTTTGTGACCCAAGATGTGAGGGTTGGACTTCTTTTCTTTTTCTTGCCTCTTTCTTTTTCCCTTTCTTTTCTTTTTCTTCTCTCTTCCGGTTTTATCTCTCCCGCGTAGCCCCTCTCTCTCCCCAGCCCGATACACTCTCTCTCTCCTCTCCCCGTACGATTCGGCCATCCACTCCCAGCTGCAATCGCGTGCCGCCGGGGCCGACACCACCCAGCCCATCGCCTCCCTCAGTTGCCGGCGACCTTTCCCCTGTGATCTTGGCCTTTCCTTCGCCGGAAACAGCCCGCACGCACAACACTAAGTCACTGCAGACCTTGAGTCGTTCTGCCGCCGTCCGGCTACCATTGACCATCATCTCTTAACCACCTCATCACCGGCTCTCTAGCAATCCTTCAGAGCCAATCCCGGCTCCGATCCGTCGCCGGAGCCGCCCCAACGAACTCAAGCTCCGATTTCACATTCTCTGCCTTAAACCGCCGTTTCGGCCGCCACCCACGGCCAAAGGCCACCACCATTAGCTTCACCACTTCCCATAGGCCCTACCCTACCGTTCCCAAGTTTTCATTTGACCCCGTGTAAATTTGGATTCACTGTGTATTTCGGCCACAATATTTTTATACTGTGGAGTTGCGGTTTTGGTGCTTCCCACTCTTCCGTGATCCTCCGAAAATATTTTTATAGCATTGTAAGTATTTTCTAAACAATATTTTGAGATTTAAATATATTTTTTCACTAATTGATTATACTGTATTTTGGTTGGTTCCGGACTGAGTCCGAGGAGTTCGGGGGTGGATGGATTGAGGACAGAGTATTTTGTTGTGTTGGTTATTGTGATTGGGTTGTTGTTGGAAATTTTTATTGTGATGTGGATTTGGTTATTGGGTATTATGGTTGTGGTTTGGTATACTGCATATTGCACGCATGTCATGTTTGTAAATTGAAAACTGGGTTTTCGTGTAATTGCATTCATGATCATGTGGTTGTTTTGAAAATTGAGTTTTCATGTGGTTTGGACTTTTGGGTGCGTGTGTATCACGACCCCAAGCCGAGATGGGGCATTATCTCGGTGGAGCTCCTCTGGTCACTTGGGAGCGGAATATACTGAGTGACGTCCCCTGGGTTGTCGCTGGACGACAACGGGACCAGACGAGTTACATGCCGACTCCGTGGCCCTTCTTCTGGCGGGGGCTAGAGGATGACCTGGCCACGAATGCACTGGGTGCGGAACTGGGCATCGCTCGTAAAGTAGCCAGGACGTGCAGATGGTCCCTAGGGGAGACCATGGTGCATATGGATTAATGGATAAATGGTTGTTTTCTAGGAAAATAGCGTGAGTTGGATTTTGTGTGAGTCATTTTCTGGAAAAATGATGGATATATGTTTTGGGCCATTTTCTGGGAAAATGGTGGAAATGATTTATTGGAAATGTTTTTGGGCCAAATGTGATTTTTGGCATGTGTTGCATTTCTTGCATATTGCATCATGGGCATGCATGATTAGATGCTTAAATGTGTTTTTATTTCAGGATTGGTTAGGTTATAACTTACCTGTGGTACCATTTAATGGTACTACGAGTATGTTGATGATGATGCAGATGCCGAGCCTGAGGATTTGGCTCCGTCGGAGGAGTGATTTGGGATCACTCATGCTATGTTTTATTATCAAACTTGTTTTATTTTATAGGGCATTTGGTTATGTTTTTAAACGCTTTGTATTTGGATATTTGTATTAAACTAAAATTATGGTACTAGTTGACTTATTTATTATTTGTTGTGTATTTTATTTGTGCACTGTTTATTTGTAGCACACACTTGGCACTTGTCGTTGGGATGCGTGACCGTATTGTCATCATCCTGACGTCACGATTCCCGAAGCTTTTTGTACGTGGGAGTCGGGGCGTCACAGGCTATGCACTTCTTCTCAATGCCCAGCTTCCGAGGTCGTCTACAGAGCCTCGCGGGCGGTGTCCTCCTTCAAAGTGTCTTCGAAGGATATGAACGGCTCGAACATACTGGGCCCGCGATGGGGGGATGCACGAAGGAGCTAAAGAAAGGCGCCTGAAGGTCCCACTCTGGCATAATGGCTCGAACATGAACTCCTGATGCCATGGCAGTGTATCAGGTTGTGGCTGAGCCGTCCTACTACACCTCTAGTAGCACGTTGTTGGGTGCATGGCACCTTTGACACGCATTGAATGCGGCATGTCTCTGGTCTGGTGTGCCCACGATCAGACACGCCCAACCACCTGTGTCCCTCTACCGATGTGAGCTACATATCAAGCCCACCAAGGTCCTAGGCAATCACTACCATAAGGTGGGCTCCTTGATTGGGTCAAGCTCGGCACCAAGGCCTTTCCCAATGGGCAGTCGGGTCGCGGGCTTGATATGTGGCTTCTTGGCTTGGGCTCCCGGTCTGCTTTGGGTCTCTGTCTGAGGGGCCTGGGGTCTCCACGACTTGATCTCTTTGGGCCTAGGCCACTCTCCGGAGGGGCCCCCCTCATAGGATCCCCCATTCTCCAAAAGTATCTACCCATATCAAATTGGTCAGATATTTACCAAATTGATCGGACCAAAATAGCTCTTACATCCAAAATGGCACTCTAGTTGGACCAATATCTATAGCAAGGGTATCATGTAAAGCATACCCCGATCTCTAAAAGTATCCGACCCTTGATCAAATTGCTCAGATCTTTGAGCATGTATAACATCCTCATCCTCCATAAGTGGTCATATTATGTGGGAGCTCGACTCCTGAGAATGTAAAAGCATGCCTCAATCTCCAAAACATAATTTTTAGAGATTGAAGTACGCTCTATATGCTCGAGAGCTCCCACGTGATTGAGGAACTCTTTGCTTGTTGCAGTGGATAAACAATTATCTTCCATAGCATTTTTAGGAAATTATTAATTTTTTCTTCAAATTTGATATTTTTTGTATAGGGGGAACCAGACACATGCCTCCCTAGTATAAATTCTAATTTTGGGAATATTACTTCAACTATAAAATGTGTGATTAATCCTCCGGGTATTATAAACACCATCAAGGAAAACTCACCACCTCAGGAATCAACCACGGGAGAGAAACTGCTTGAACTCCAAGTGAGCATCGTGGAAGGCAAAGTGCTCACACTTTGGTGAAAGTGCTTGCAACTGATGCGAGCATCTAAGGAGACCAAGTGCTCGCATACTCGGTCCTATTGTATTTTATTTGTCAGTTTTCCATCATATCTTCATTTTTTTGCCCTCTAATTTTCTGTTTTATTGCATTTTTCTGTCCTATCTTCTTTCGACATTATTTCGACCTATTATCAATCTTCACCCTATCTTCAATTTCAGCTAAATCTTCAATTTTTTGATCTATTACATTTGTCTATACTATCTTCTTTTGTCAATTTCTCGTTCTATGTTCTTTTCCGTCCAATGTTTAATTTCCGTCCTATCTTCTTTTTTCCATCATATATTTAATTGTCCATTTTTTCTTCATTTATAACAAAATTTAACTTAACTATTATCGAATAGTGGTCAATTATTACTATATTTATGTATAAATATTTGCATAAATTCTAATTATGTGAATACTGCTTAAACTACAGAGTATGTATTTACTGTTCGAGTATTAAAAGTCTTTTTATTTTTCATAAGCAAATTTTCATTAAAGATGACTGAGAAAAATCAAAATCAAAATCAAAATCAAAATCGATTAGTCTAGTCTAGACACCCATTCGCCTTCACAAATATCAATCCAAAATATATCTATTGTTTTTTCGAACAAAAATGATAGAAATTTCTACCTACCAGGCATGATCGAAATAAATCAGAAAAAATCAAAATTATACAGAACCTTTTGAATGAGTATAATTGTCCATTAAAGTTTCATTTCTTTTGATGTGTGGTTGGAATTTGTAATTTATGTTGAGGTTGTATTTCCCGAGTCTGGACAACTCTACACTCGTGGAGTTCAATCTCTTTCCTACGAGATGAAGAGAGAGGGGAGCTCAGGAGCCGTGATGTTGCCCAAGCCCTAGGGCCGCAGGGAGCTCGGGGGCTGTGATTATTTTATGGAATAAATACTAATAATTTCTTTTTCTTTTTCTTTTTCTTTTGAGAATATAAAGATAGTGCCACTTATGTTTTCTGTTACTGATCTTATTTGACTATTTCAACTCCTCACAACTTTGAACAAATGACATGTTGATTGTGTTTTCAGACAAGATTTCCAACATCCCCATAACTTTTTCATCATAATTACTCCGAAAACAGCTTGTTCTTTGACAAACCAGCAAGAAAAAATTGTTTTATAAAGTATTTCACGATGCTTCAAAGATTTATGCTATTTACAAGTGTGGTGTGTAACATACCACTAACTGTAGTACCCATTATATATATAAAAGTAATCAAAATGTCAATAGTGTGCCAATAAAATACTTGCAAAAAGATTTATTCTTAGAGATATATGTTATCTGAATATGCTTTGGGTGCCTTTTCTTTTCTTGGTAAGAGACAAAGCCAGAGAAAAGTCAGTTGGCATTCGGCAATGAATGATCATTGAAAAAACTAGGAATGTATTTGAGAAATCTAATAACAAGAAATCCATTTGGTGGGGGAACTTCACTCCCATATCTGTGAAACAAATTCGACTCCATTTAAAACAAGAATAATTATTGATAAAGTATTAAAACTGCATGATTAAGTTAGTTAAGTTTATAAATTGTTTAACACAAAATGAATTAAACACTTAATTATGCAGTAGATTGTAATATTTAAGTTAAATAGATAATACCTGATATTTTGCATTTAAAAAGATTCATAATACAGTCGGTTGTAATAAGGATACACGTGACACCTACATTGTTGAGCCACATTAAGTTTAATATTTCGGCTTTGCATTTATAGTGTAGTGATCAGCACTTGATCCTATTTGTTATAGGACATTTTTGGAAAATAAAATACGAACTGAATTGATGCTCTTTTTGGGGACTCACTCAGTGTGCCTAGGGGAGATAGCGAGAGGAGATTCTATGGTCCTTAAGGGGAGACAATCGGTTATGACAGCAAGGAAAAAGAAATGAGAAAAAGGTAGGAAAGAGGAGGGAGAAGACGCACTTTTTTTAGATTCATCCTGGGAGGAAAGTAGAGGCGAGCGAGAGGAGTTTTGGAAGTTTTTCCTCATCTTCTTTTCATCTCTTTTGTTGTTCTTCATGTTAATTTTTCTGGAAGAATTAAAAATTCACCATGAGTGAGTAGTGTTAGTGAAATACACAATAATATAATAAAGATTACAATGAAATTAGCATTCAAACGAAACCAGTTTGGACTGAGGCACGAAAATATCGCTCTCTTTAAGGAGATTCAAGACCTCTGCAGAGTATAAAATTTCAAATTAACCCTTACTTCCAGACAAAGAATGATTATTGTGCATCATGAAAGTATGCTCTGCATTGAACCCTCACTTAGTGAAATAAAACCTTTACTCCAGAGTCAATAGTAGTCTCAGACTTGAACTATGACTGCTTAAGGGAAATAAAGAATTATTACTCACGCACAATAATCCAGCTGTTGACATGAGCTTTATTAGCCAACACATTACGGCCTTGTGCTAATCTCGGTTTCATGAGTGTGTTTGAGAATAAACTCATATCTCATAAAGAGCAGCCCCACTCTCACACTCACATAGGTGAAATATGTCAAGGGTATTCTTGTAATTCTTACACCCTACTCATAAGAACTATAGAATTTCATTAAGAGTTTTCTCCAAAAAACTCATCCTTTCAATCATTACAGAATGAATGCACTTACACCATAGGAATGAAAAAATAAAATAAATAGTGCATTTCTTACGACCATCATATGATTTGTTTTTCCCATTGAACCCGGTTCTCAGGATCTCTGGTCCCCAGGTTGGGTATCCTCCTACATGACTCATGAATTTATGGGTTTTAATCCCATTCCCCTCGATGTATTCCATACCCTTTCTCTTGTCAAGGCCTTAGTTAGTGGATCTGCAAGATTATCACAAGATTTAATATAATCCACATTAATAACTCCATTAGTTAAATACGATCTCACAGTATTGTGTTTTCTTCTAATAGATCTGGATTTACCGTTATAGTACCGGTTTTGTACTCTACCAATAGTAGCAGTACTATCACAATGAATTAAAATAGGTGGAACTGGTTTTTCCCATAAGGAAATCTCAGGTAATAAATCTCTTAACCAGTTTGCTTCCTCACTTGCTGAAGCTAAAGCTATAAGCTCAGTTTCCATTGTTGAGTTAGCAATAATCGTTTGTTTTTTAGACTTCCAACATACAGCACCACCACCCAAGGTGAAAATATAACCAGTAGTTGAAAAAAAATCTCCTGATAAGGTATTCCAATCAGCATCACTAAAACCTTCAAATACAGCAGGATGCCTTTTATAAAACAAGCCATAATGTTTTGTACCAGATAAATATTTCATTATCCAATCCATTGCATACCAATTGTCTCTTCCAGGCTTGGTAGTAAATCTACTAAGTACTCCTACCGCATAACCGATGCCAGGTCTAGTACAATCAGTCACATAACGTAAACTTCCAATCATGCTAGCATATTCCTCTTGATTAATCACATCATCATCATTTTCAATAGAAAATAAATGAACACTAGAATCAAAAGGAGTAACAACATGCTTGCATCCAACATAATTATATTTCTTCAATAATTTTTCTACATAATGCGATTGATCAAGAAAAATACCATCATATGTTTTGGTAATTTTTATGCCCAAAATAAAATTAGCCTCACCAAGATCTTTCATATCAAAATGGTTACAAAGCATGCTTTTTGTTTCATCTATAACATGCAAATTAGAACCAAATATCAATAAATCATCAACATAAAGGCTAATAATAACATGTGAATTTTCTCAAGATTTATAATAAATATATTTATCACTTTCATTTGACTTGTAGCCATTCTCGATCATACAAGAGTCAAATTTCTCATGCCATTGTTTAGGGGCCTGTTTTAAACCATATAGGGATTTTATCAACTTACACACTTTGCTTTCTTGGCCAGGCTCTACAAAACCTTCAAGTTGATCCATATAAATTTCTTCATCTAGATCCCCATTTAAAAAAATTGTTTTAACATCCATTTGATGAATTTTTAGATTATAAATTGCTGCAATGGCAATTAATAATCTAATGGATATTATTCTTGTAACGGGAGAAAATGTGTCGAAAAAATCAAGGTCAACTTTTTGTTTAAAACCTTTTGCAACTAATCTGGCCTTAAATTTTTCAACTGTTCCATCTGCTCTAAATTTTTTCTTAAGGACCCACTTACACCCTATGGATTTGCAACCCGGTGGTAATTCAACTAATTTCCAAATTTTATTAGAAATTATTGAATCCATCTCATCACTCACAGCCTCTTTCCATAATACAGAATCAGGTGATGCTAAAACTTCTTGTAAATCATTTGGATCTTCCTCAATATTGTAAATATAATAGTCGGGATCAAAATCTTTTTCAATTCTAGCTCTCTTACTCCTTCTTAATTCAAAATTTCTTCACTATCTAGAGGAGTAGAAGAACTAGCTTCAGAAAAATTATTTTTTCTAAATTCTTGACCCCCACTATTTTTTAATTTAAAAGGAAATTTTTCTTCATGAAAAATTGCATCGCCTGATTCAAAAATAACTTTATTTTCAATATCAAAAAATCTATAGGCTGTGCTATTTTTTTACATATCCAAGAAAGACACAAGTGGTAGTTCTAATACCCAATTTGGGCATTTTAGGATCTGTTAGCCTTACAAATGCCAAACAGCCCCAAACTTTAAAATATCCTAAACTTGGCTTATACTCCTCCATAATTCAAAAGGTGTAGTTTTTGAATTTTTATAAGGCACTCTATTTACAACATGACAAACAGTCAAAATTGTTTCACCCTAAAAATTTGAAGGAACGCCTGAATCAATAAGCATAGCATTCGTTAATTCAATAAATATTCTATTTTTTTTTTCAGCCACACCGTTAGATGCAGGTGAATATGGTGCAGTAGTTTCATGGACAATTCCCAATGACTGAACAAAAGTATTAAACTCATTTGAATCATACTCTCGGCCTCTATCGCTTCTAAATCTTTTAATTTTTCTACCAAATTGATTTTCAACTTCATTGAGGAATTCTTTGAATTTTTCAAAAGCATCACTTTTATTTTTTAATAAATAAACATATGTGTATTTTGAAAAATCATCAATAAAAGTGATAAAATATCTATTTCCTCCAAGAGTTAAAATTCCTCCAAATTCACAAAGATCGGTATGAATTAAATCTAATAATTTGGTATCTTTCTCAACACTTCTATGAGGCTGTTTTGTAATCTTTGCTTGACTACAAACTTCAAATTTTTGCATATCTTTTTTCAGTTCGGGAATTAATCCTAAACTACTCATGATTGCAACATATCTACTATTAATATGACATAAACGTGCATGCCAAAAATTTAAAGAAGTAAGCATGTAAACGGAAACATTCGATACTTTATTCTCAACATTCAATTTAAACATTCCATTAGAAACGTAGCCCTAGCCCACAAAAACTCCTTTTTTAGTAATAACATATTGATCAGATTCCCTAGTTTGCTTGAAGCCAGCTTTGTTGAGTAGAAAACTTGACATCAAATTCTTCCTCATAGACGGTGTATAGAGCACATCTTTGAGTGTCAATATACGTCTAGAGGTGAATTTCAGCTCGACCTCACCACTCCCAAGGACTTTTGTTTTGCTTGAATCACCAAGCATAATAGATTTCTCTTCTTCAAAGGGAGTATATTTTTTGAACTAATTTTTATCATAGCAGACATGCTTATTAGAACCAGAATCTGCCCACCACCCTTCAACAGATTGAACAATGTTAATGTCTGTAATCATTGCCACAAGTGGCTCCTCAATTACGTTCACTTGAGGATTATTTCCTCGCTTTCGAAATTTGCAAGTTCGAGCATAATGCCCACTTTTGCCACAGACAAAACAAGCTTGAATTTGTGAAGAGGGTCCTTGGTTCTTATCCTTTTGGCTTGAAAAACCTTTTTTGTGAGGTCTACTAAATTTTTTGAAAATTTTTCTTTGCGGCTTCAAATGACTATTTTTTGAAATTTGATCTTTGGGCAAGCCACTATTTTCAGAAATTAAATTTACCTTGGTCATGGAATTCTCGTTTCCATTTTGAACCATCAAAGCATCTTGGCCTCTTACTTCCTCCTTTACTCAAATACGCGTAATTAAGGTCTCCAGGGATGTCTCCTTTTGTTTGTGCCACATCGACTTTTGAAACTCCCTCCACGAAGGTGGTAGCTTGTCAATAATGCCACAAACAATTAGATTGTCTCCAATCTTGATGCCTTCGGATCAAACTTCTGCTATTATCATTTGAAAATCCTGCGCTTGTTCTGTAACAGACTTTTCATCTACCATTTGATATCGAAAGAAGCGACTTGCTGCATATTTCTTTGCTCTAGCTTCTTCCGTATCATATTTATTCTGTAAAACTTTCCAAATTTTCTTCGCAGAGGAGTAAGTGGTATTGTAAAAATCATAAAATTGATCCGCAAGACAATTTAAAAGATAACATCGACATTTATACTCATCTCTTGTGTATCTTTCAATCTTTTCTTCATGTGCTTCAACTTGTGCTTCAGTCATGTTCTTGATAGAGCTCTTGTATGGATTCTTTGCAGTGAGAACATAGGAGACATTTAGAAGGCTAAGATAGAAGAGCACCTTGCACTTCCATCTCTTGAAATTGGCTCCCTTGAAGCGGAAGGGCTTGTTGAGATCTCCAACGTTTTCTGTGAAATTTTTGTTTGAATGCTCCATATTGATTCTCCTTAAAAATGGTTAGTGAAATACACAATAATATAATAAAGATTACAATGAAATTAGCATTCAAACGAAACCAGTTTGGACTGAGGCACGGAAATATCACTCTCTTTAAGGAGATTCAAGACCTCTGCAGAGTACAAAATTTCAAATTAACCGGTGCAGTAGAATTTCTCTTGACTTGACTCCTCCAGGATACAACAGCCCAACTGATCATCGTATAGATCGAACCAACTCTGCACAAGTGGTTGAGCTCAAAACTCCACCAAAAAATAACACCTCTCTTTTGTCTGGAAAATTCTCAAAAATAATTTTAAGGTAATCTTTAATTCACTATATGGTAAGCTCTCTTTTTTTGCAACTAAGTAGGTACTTTTGGTTTTAACTGGAAATTGGGATTTATTTGTTGACCTTTCCGAATGCTAGTTTCTTGACAGAGTTAGTATTTGAAAGGGAAAGGATTTGAGATTTAACCAGAACACAACCCATGAAGAGTGACACCTGTAGCTTAGGTGTTTGATATTTTGCCTCTTAGAATTAAATTTACTTTGAGAGTCTCATAGTTTTTTTGTTTCTATTTCAGTTTGTTAAGCTTCAAACCATTTTTCTTGTTTTCAAGATTCTTTACTTGTTAAGTTGTGGAATGAACTTGATACTTCATCATCTCGATTTGGACTCAAATGTAGATATGCATACAGCTTACTCTTGTAATTAGATTGCATAAATCCTTTCATACACCCTGTTGTTATATAACCATAAAAAGTCCAAAAAGATTTTACATGGCATCTCCTCTCCTTTCTTTGTACATGTCCATCAAATTTTACATAACATTTTCAAGATTGTTTCGATACTCTTTTGTCCTTGTGGAATACCATCTCGATTTATCCTTGATACAACTTGACATTTCTACACTTGGAATAACACATTTGGAACCACGTAAATTATACATATCAAGGAGTAGTGGGTGTACTATCGGAACCTGTACAACGAAAACACTCGGTTCAATGTTATTTTTCATCTTGAATTTTTTTTTTTCCCGCTCACATCAGATAATGTGATTCAGATAAGTGAAATATTATGTTGATCATTAAAATGAAAAATAGTCAAAATATATATATATATATATCGCATTAGCCAATATGATTAAGGATGAAATATTCCTTAACAACATGAAAGTGGGCAACATTTGCATCCAATCATCAAATATCAAATAGATTATATTTTTGTAATATCAGTACATAAAACATAACATACATATATATCTATATATTTATTTATATCTATATATATATTAAAGAACTGTAACTATACAATCCAACAATCCAAACCTTATTTGGCAAACTAGAAAAAGAAACTCAAGCCAGCATATACATTGGTAGGCCAAACTTCTTACATTGGAGATGGAGCAAGTGTATTACAGCTAAGGTATCAACATCTACGCAAACAAGCAGCCAACCAACAAGCACAAATCATAGCAGCAAAGGAACAAGGGCCACCACAACCATCCTTTTATAACAGAGTACCTTCAGAGCAGTAGGCTGAGATCATGCATATCCGTTGACTCTAGTTCTAAAATAGAGAATATCCAAATATTAACAGCCTAATCTACTCGTTCTACCAACACAACAGAATCATGCCCAAGTGAACTCATAATACCAACAACGGTTTCAAAGCATTAATGCAGAATCTTTGTGAAACAATGTATTGATCCGGGGGAGGTTTGACAAAATTGTTGAATGTGCAATGCAATTTGGAACACCAGTCATGAAAGAATTGTCAGAACTATGGTTTATGATGTGTTCACCGGCCTGCTAGAATGCTGTCTGAGCCAGAATGTGTAGCAGACCAAGAAAATGACTTGATAATTTCATCAAATGTAGGGTGTCTGCCACCAACGATCTGGCTAAAATTAGTTGACATTGCAGTTGCTCTAATTCTATCAAACAAATTCATCGACATTGCCTCCCCATCAGTCTCAGTGCCCTGGTTTGGTCCCTCCAACACCTTCACAACTTGTCTCATTGGAGGCCTAACACTAGGGTCTGGATAGGCACACAACAAACCCAGATGAAGCATACTCTCAACTTCCTCAATGCCATAACCACCCTTCGACTTTAGCCGCTCATCTAGAGCAAGATGCAGCTCTCCTCTATCCATTAGCCTCCATACCGACTCAACCAACCCTGGCTTTCCCTCTTCAATGGGCCTTCTCCCGCACACAACCTCAAGAACCAATATCCCAAAACCAAACACATCAGTTTGAGTGGAGGCTCGACCAGTTCGAACAACTTCTGGTGCCATGTATCCAACGGTACCAACTACTCTTGTTGTGCTAGCCAATTGGCCATGATGGTGAATTCGGGCTAACCCGAAATCCCCCAACCTAGCATTCATATCCTTATCAAGTAGCACATTGCTTGCCTTAATGTCTCTATGCAAGACTTTAGCTTCCCAACCCTCATGCAAATATAAAATCCCACCAGCCACATCTTTTAAAACCTTCATCCTCTCTTGCCAACTCAACATTAGGCTCTCATCACACTCAAAAATCCTCTTATCCAAACTTCCATTTTCCATATAATCGTAGACCAAGATCAATCTGCCTATCTCATTCTTGCACCAACCTCTCAATCCTACCAAGTTCCTATGCTTCAATCTCCCCAGACTTGAAACCTCAGCAACAAACTCAGCCAGCCCATGTTCACTCTCGTGAGGCATTCTCTTTACTGCGACTTCTACACCTTGCAAAACCCCTTTGTAGACCTTCCCATCCCCTCCAAATCCAATGACATTCTTTTCAGAAAAGCCGTTTGTTGCAGCATAAATGTCTTGGTAACCAATCCGATGTGGCCAATATTCCAATTCCCAATCTTCAATTCCCGCCGTTTCTTTATCTTTCATTCTTTTTCTTCTAGACAAAATCACATACACCAAAATTGCACACCCAACTACAAAAAAGCCCCCAACACTAACCCCCACAATAAACCCTTTTGATCGAAAAATCGACCTTTCTGGAGGCGCAAACGAAGGTAAATTTGTTGTCACCAAAGCATCACCGATCGAGAAATTTGAATTGCTAAAGCTCCAAGCCAATATCTTGTGACTCTCAACCAATTGCCCAGTTGATGCGCAAAAACCTACATACATCTCATCCAAAAGAACGCTAGAGAGATTAACAAACTCACTTATCAAAGGCTTTCGAGGTCTTCCCATGCCCGCCACAGCCATAGAAATATTAACCCGTGAATCCACAAAGTCAATCCACACTTGATAGTTCTCCCCACTATTAAGGTCAAGCTTCTCAAACACTTCACCATCTTGTCCGGTCCAAAACCCCGCTGTATATGAAGCAAAAGACGTAAGCGTATTTACGTCCACACCGACATGATTATCATCTATATCGTTGAATTCTTGGTTCTTGAAAACATCGAACTCGATCGCAAACACATGGTTACTGGAGTTCGCATCATTGGTTAAATTGAAAAGACCCAGATGCTGCGAGGAACTTGTGCCGTTTATATCTGTAGAGGGGGCAAATAGAAAGGCAAGGCCATGGCCGGGAAGGAAGTTCGCGACTTCTGCGATGGAGAAAATGAAGGAGGTTGAGAAGGGGAGGGGCGCAGAGGAGTTGGCGGATTTTGTGGGGATTTTGGAAGGGTACAAGGCACGGCCTATGGAGAAGACGGTGTCATCAGTGATGGCGAGAATGGAGGATTGGATGGTGGAGTTGCCAAAGAGGAGGAGGTTGGTGGAGGTGAAGTTGGTGTTGAAGATGAACTCAGTTGCCAAAGTTGAACCGAGGAGGATCAAAAGAGTTATGGCAGGGAGGAGAGGCACAGTTGGGGAAGCCATGAGAGCTGAGACCGAGAGAGAGAGAGCGATATAGATAGAAATGGAGAGTTTTATTCAAAAAGAGATGTTATCACTAGGTGGTGGCGAACATGGACAAGAAATGTTATCACAAGGTAGTCAACAGATGTGAGCTGTCTGCTAAAATAATAAACAATCCGGCCCCAGACATCCCTTGGGTAATATACTTCCATGGCATGGAACTCGAACCTACCAAATTCAGCAGATGCTTCGAGAAAGTGGCTGCCATCCACTTTTTTATTAGAAATAAACGCGGATAGAGGGTCAAACTTTCAAAGGGAAAAGGTACTGTTGCGTTGAAGAAAAACATTATTAATTGGGGCGTACGGCGGACAGCCGCACGCGCATTTTATTTCTGTCGACTTGGAATCCATTACTAACCGATGAAAGGACTGGAAGGTTGGTTTCTTTTTTATCAGGCCTGGTTTGGATATGAAAATTATTTTTTTTTATTATTATAATTTTTTAAATGTTTATATAAAATATAATAAATAATTTAATTTTTTAAAATTTTAAAATAATAATAATATTAAAAATTATATTCTAATAATATTTTATTCATCTTATTTCATCTTACTATCTAAACGAGTTCTTAGAACATTCACAATAGTTATTTCATTTAATCCTTTAAAATATCTCACAAAAGCAGCTCAATACAAATTGAAGTTTAAGGTGAAATTTAAGTGAATCATTCGTAATTATAAAATAATAAAATATAAATTATTATATAGAACAATTTTTAAAATTTTCAATAAAATATAAGTAATTCATTGTATTAAATATTAGATTTAGTATTATAGAGCCTTGCATATATTAAAAAATATAAAAATTATTTTAAATTTTATTTAATGGAATGTTATAAAAAAATACTTTATTTCTATTTTTTGAAACCTTTCATAGGGTGGGGTCCTTAGATAATGGCATAAATGGCCTTACCATTGAACTGGCCTGGTACATCACCAAATTTCATTTTTTCTATTTTACTTACTAACTTTTACAATATATTATACATTAACTTATTTATTTTTTCTTTATATCATTTAAATAATATTTTTTTATTATTTTTAGGCATTTCCTTTTTACCAATAAATTTGTAATATCCATATATATTTTTATATATTTGCAACATATTATTATATACAATGTAATATAACTCAGTCCTATACACACAAAATAAACATATATAAGCCAAATAAAAATTAAAAATAAAATCAAAATAAGAAAAAATGGGATAAATAATATTTCCTAGATAGCTTTTAGAAAAATAAAATAAAATAGAGGTGTTTTAAATGATGAACAATAAAAAAGAATTTGTATTGAAATGTAAAAGTAAAAAGAAATAAGGAAGTAAATGAAGTAAAAATAATAAAAAAATTATTTGAAGGATGAACAGTACCCGCTAGATGTAGCGGATTACTGTAGTGGTTTGTATTTTATATATTCTTTTACATAATCGGATGGAACTTCTTTTATGAAAAATTCTTCAAACAATTTACATTTTTGTATTATACATAAGTTATTGGGAATACTCTTAAGAGTCAAAAAGACTATATAAAGTGTGTGTGTGTATATATGCCTTCAGCACAGCGACATGACTAACTTGAAATATAAAATCAATTAACAAGCTAAGTATAAAAAACAACAAACTAAGTAATAAATACATAAAATTAACAGGTGATGTGATACTCCCCATCAAGATGGAGAGTAAATGGAGTGAGTTCCCATCTTGGTTGTAGAAAATGTTGATGTCTAAGGGCTTTAGTGAGCACATTTGCTAGTTGGTGCTGTGATGCTAGATGAAAAGTCTTTATTATTCCATTTTGTATCTTCTCCCGTAAAAAATGGCAATCCAACTCAATGTGTGTGACGTCCTCAATCTCCGCTTGGGATGGAGTGGAGACTTAAAGTATCAGGACATGCAACACAAGGTTACATACCCCCGTGCATGATAGTTATGATGCAATGCATCCTAGTATGCAACTAGCAGTATGCAATAATCGCAGCAGAATTAAAAAATGAAAATATAACTTATGCCAGAATAACTAAAAAATCTCAATTTCATTAATAGTCATCAAGTTCAAAATATCAATATAGCATAGACTTAGTACAACTAAGAGTTAAAGTCAAATCATTCTTTTCATACGATCTAAAGCATGAAGGATTTTGGCTATAAACATTAGGATTAAATCCAATTTCCTCTGAAGATCTGGCTCGTCCTTAATAATGCAGATCCAGTACTCCATCTGCCTCGTCTTCCTTGAGTCCTTACACAACTTCTATCATTCTGAGTGGAATGATAGTGGTCCCATAAAGGGTGAAATTTACTTGAAATTTCAGTAAGTTAAACAACCAACTTGCACAAATATAAATTAAATATGAAGCATGATAAATATGCAATGCACGAGATGCAAAAAAGAAAATCAGTATGTATGTCTCCCATCCAAATTTCTTAACGTTTTAGAAAAATAGAGACACAGGTTTTCATTAAATAAACATTTTTGCCATCATTTTTGAAATCCTAACTTCATCATAAACTTTCATCATTATTAACAATTTATAATTAACATCATAACGTGTGATGGCGTTAGAGTTCCCTATATGCACTGTGAGTACCTACCGGTGAACGTAGTACAACTCACGTTGAAACTACGTTGTCTATAGACTTGTTTTCAATGCATTGTTAAATATAACATAACATCATAACATGTGTACCCACCAATATTAGGTATCATAACATATTGACTTTGCTCCAATATTCTTTAAAAAGAATCCATTCGAAGCATGTTGACTATTTTTTATCAACTCAGGAGTTACCACTCCATTCTTAAGCTCTGGAGTGGACAAAGGAGTCCACTAGGATAATTCTCCATCTTAGCATTTGGAGTCATGACAAAATTTATTTTTATACTACGCATGAAAAATGTTTTTCATGACATGTGCATATATGGCAAACTTTCATGCAAAAATGATATTTATAAATGCAATATGCAAAAATGATGAAAAATATCACATGTTATGTAAGTATGCACTCAATGTATCATATAATATGATATTTTATGCTTAAATGATAATTGAAATATGAATGAAATATTTATCAATAATTCATAAATAATCTATCAAGGTGTAAGTTAGAGGCTAACTTACAAACTTCTTGAGTAATCCAAACTAAAATCGAGTGCTAGCTAAGTTAGGATTAATACTTCTATGGTTGAGGTTCAAAATCAAAGGTTTCAATAAATAAGTATTTACATAAATACCCCTAGACTCTGAAAAATTGTCATTAAGGCCCTAGATTTTCACTAATTGTAAAAGAACTCCAAATTTAACCAAAATTCATGGATTTTATATTTTTGGCATTCTAAAACCATCTATGCCATTGAATTTCAAAAATCAAAGTAAAACTTGCCCAAATAGTCCCAACACGTGGCATGCACTCTAGTTTATATCTAAGTGTGTTTTCAACTATTGATCCCTATGAATACATGCATATGAGATTTTTTTTTAATCATAAATGACCACTAACATCTTTAATGACATAATGAAGGCTAATTATTGGATAATCAAGTTCATCCCAACACTTAATCATGACTAAGATATCATAAATCTCAAATTTATTCAAAATCAATTAATACTTGATGATCAAAACAAGATAGATTTAAAACATATCATGACATGCTTTTAATCATAAATCAAACCTTCTATAATAATTTTAAGACAATAATAAATCATATCAAATCATGCTTAAGACATGTCATAGCTAAATTTCCACTTAGAATCATTTAATCATTCAAACCACCCTTTAATGATTCGGTTTTGAATTAAGTATGATAACTTTCTCAAAACTCAACTAAATTCGGTATCAACACTTGGAAACAAAACTTGACATGCTAACTAAGATCAAGAATAAGAAAACTTACAAATTTCATGGCCTTCCAAGCATTCAAGATAGTCTTGCTCAAAAACACTCAAGAACTTACCAAAACTCACTCGTTTTCACTCTTTTGATCTCTAAGGGGGAGAAGTGCTCTCAAGACTAAAGAGGAAGCTTAGAGTTGAGGTGTGGAGGAAATTAGGAAGTAAGGGAGGTATTTATAGGGTTCAATAGGGGAGGAGACGTTGGCTTGGGTGCTTGGGTGAAGTGGGCGGTGCACCAATTTGGAAATTTTCCACCTTACTTTCTATGGCTTATGTCACCTTGTGCAAAGTGAATAGTGGCTTGAAATTACATGATTTCCTCCTCATTGTAGCTAAAATGGTCCTGTAGAGGTTTCCAAGTCGTGGGGCATGATTCAAATAACCACAAGTCAATCAAAACACCCTTGCAAACCGGCGGGTTCAGGTGATTTTTGCTTGGTAGTATTTTAGTTCGGTTTTCGATGGTTTTTGGGTGGAAAAAACTGAGTCAAAATTCTCATGATGGTCATGGGACCTCTTGGGTATTGGGCGGTGATGGAGGTGGTATGGGGTGGTGGCTCAACCAAGGCAGATTGTTCGTTAAATTCCAACTCAACCGGTTCTCACTCAAACTAGACTAAGGTGCAATCAGTTTGGCTTCTTGGTTTGATTTGTGGAACCATTTTTGTCTAAGGCTAATTCTGAGTTTAAAGGAGTCTCATGAGGTGTATAAGGACCATATTACCCTTGAGGTCAAGTCACAAAAATATTGGGCCTAAGGGCAAAACAGTCCAAGTACTCAAAGATGATACACAATAGCCGATTGATGCAAGTTTGGGGTTTGATATGTCATTTTTCTTAATGACACTTGGAGAGGTTTAGCTAGGGTATTATTAAGGTCTAAGTATGATGAAATGAAATAATTAATAAGAAAAATTCGAATTAGAAGGTTAAGAAAAGATTAAACAGAATTAAGCTTCAAAGCATAGCTTAAAGTTCACTAACCTCAAGTATGATGGTTAATGGTCTTAGCCAACTTTCAAAAATTAATTTGGGTACTTAGAGTATGATTTGGGCTTAAGAAAATCAATGATATGGTGTATTGTATTTTCAAGTTGAATAGTGAAATAAACTCAAACATGACTTTGGGCCTTGTGGGCTTAAAAGGGCCAAATTTGTGGGTTCATGGCTTATGGGCTCTTGGATTTGAATAAGAGGAGCCTCATTTTCAGATTTATTTGAGTTGAAAATAAATCTCAAGATCCACTAAGATGAGCCTGAAAAGGTTTGACTTGGCCTAATTGGGCCATGGGTCAATTCTACACCAAGTTTGGCCCAAAGGCCTTATGTTTTCCTTAAGCTTGGGACAAAACTAGCTACCAAGTCTTGAATTCCCTATGGGCTTGCTTTCAAGGCTTCTTGGGCTAGGCCCATGAAAGTTCAAAGGTCCTAAAATCCTCACTAAATTCACTAATGGGCTTGCTTCTCTAATCCTTAGCTTAATGGGACTAAGTGTCAAGATTAAGGCTAATGTCACTATCAACCTTAATGTAAGTAATAATCCAAAATTAAAAGTCTAATATAGAATTCTTAAGGGTTGATCTAGTGGTTAATTAAGTGGGGTGTTACAATGTGTTTGGTGCGTTCGTGAAACATTGGGTTGCAGCAATGTTTAGGGCAGCTTGACTGTGACAAAACAATTGAGCACTTTGAGTATGAGGTATATGAAAATCAAAGAGCAGGTGAGAACCCAAACAATCTCACAAGTAGTGGATGTCATTGATATGTATTCAACTTCAGTAGTTGAACTAGAAACAATTGGTTGTTTCTTTGATTTGCAAGAGACCAAAGAATCTCCAAGAAATAGCAAGAAACTAGTTATAGATCGACAATTGTCAGGGCAAGATGCCCAATCTGAATCAGCAAAAACTTTAATAGTTAAAGAGTTATCATATGGAAAGAAAAGACCATGTGTTGGAGTGTTTTTAATATACTGTAAAATGCGATAAGCTACTGCCAAGTGAGGTTGTCTCGGCTTGTCCATGTACTGACTAAGCTGATAAACTGAATAAGAAAGATCAGGCCTTGTAATAGTGAGATACAAGAGCCTACCTATCAATCTTCGAAAAACTTTTGGGTCTGTCAACTCTACATCAGTTTTAGTAAGTCTAAGATTCTGCTCCATAGGAAATAAGGCTGGTTTGGCCCCAAGAAAGCCAGCATCTTACAAAATCTCAAGAGCATATTTTCTTTGACATGAAGAAAGCCCTTGTGGAGATCTAGCTACCTCCAAACCAAGGAAATACTTAAATTGCCCAAGATTCTTGAGTTTAAATTTTTGATCAAGAAAGATTTTCAAACACTCCACAAATTTGATATAATTACTTGCTATCACAATATTATCAACATAGACAAGAAGAGCAGTAAAAGAAGACCCTTGGGATTTTGTAAAAAGTGAGTAATCAGCTTTGGATTGCACAAAACCCATATCAATAAGAGTATTAGAGACTTTTGAGAACCATTGGCCTGAAGCTTGTTTCAACCCATAGAGAGACTTAGTCAATTTGCATACTTTGGACTCCCTTTTAATATTAAAACCAAGTGGCATTCTCATGTAGGCCTCCTCCAACAAAATCCCATGCAAAAAAAGCACTATTCACATGAAGTTGAACTAAATGCCAGTTTTGGACAGCTGCTATAACAAGTAAAGTTCTAACAGTAACCATTTTAGCCACTAGAGAAAACGTTTTAGAATAATACAATCCCTCATTTAGGGTGTAACCCTTGGCAGCAAGTCTAGTTTTATACCATTCTATGGAGCCATTAGCATTGTATTTGATTTTATAAACTCATTTGCATCTTATGGGCTGTTTTCCAAGGGTAAAGTGGTAACAGTCCAAGTATTATTGGCTTCCAAAACTACAATCTCAGCAGCCATAACATCTCTCCAATGAGAGAGCTTGACTGCTTGATGGTAAAATTCAAGTTCAATACTAGCAGTAATGGCTAATGCAAAGGATTTATGATTAGGAGACAAGCGATGTTAAGAGAGAAAGTTAGAAAGATCATACTATGTCGTTGAAGAAGTGAGACTTGCTCTAGAATCTGATGTAGAGTGTGCAGTAGAGGAATTGCAATAGAAATTCTGCAAGTAACCAGAAGCACCTCTAATTCTGTTGGATATCCAAGGATGAATAGGTGGAATATTAAGATTATGAACTTGGAAAATAGGACTATGAGAAGAATCTAGTATGGAAGTAGGAATATTAGAAGGAGGAGAAGAGTCCCCAGAAGAAACATGATTTAGGGAAGATGGTGTTGAAGGCACAGTTAAAGGATCTATTGTTGAAGATTAAGTGGGCAGAGGTAAGGGAATAATTAACTTTGAAGGTGACATGGCAGGAGAAAGGGATGAGAGATTGACATCTTTATAAGGAAAAATATGTTCATGAAAAACATGTCGAGAGATAAAAATCTGATTATTGGCAATAGCTAAGAGTTTATAGCTTTTAATACCGAAAGGATAGCCAAGAAAAATACACTTACCAGCTCAAGGATCAAATTTGGTTCAAGATCGATGTAGTGTAGAAGGAAAACAAAAGCATCCAAAGGTCTTTAAATGAGTATAGGAAGAAGTTTGAAACAAAAGCTCAAAAGGAGATTTGTGTTTCAAAACAGGGGCTGGAAGTCTATTTATGATATGAGCTCGAGTTGAATTCAGAATGTGCTGATGTTTTCTCTCCACAAGAGAATTCAGAGAAATTCATCATAATGAATAAGATCAAAAGGCACTTCAGAGAAATTATTATTATTAGGGAATGGAAGCATTTTTTGATTAGCTAATGGGCAAATTGAACATGATAAGGTAGATTCAACAAAGTTAGGGACAAAAGTATGTAGAAAATACATTCTAGAAATAGCAAGATGTCCCAACCTATTATGCCGAAGTTCAAACACAGAACATTTTGAAGATGCAGAACAAGTATATGGCTGCAATTAATTATTATAACTAGAGATACAAGATAAATTTGATAAAGGAGAAAAAGAAGAACCTGATTCTTGTAGCATGTAAAAGCCTCCTCTTTGTCTACCCACTCCAATCAGCTTCCAATGGATCAGCATCAAAAATCAAAGAAGATGAGGTTAGCGCCATGGAAGACGAAGGGCAGACTTGAGAGAATTCTATTTGGGCAAACATGAAAAATCCAATACCATAATAGGACTGGAAGGTTCTAGTTTCTTTTCACTTAAGAGTCAAAAAGACTGAACAAAGTATATATATATATATATATATATATATATATATATATATATATATATATATAAACCTTCAACATAGGCACGTTACTAACTTAAAATATAAAACCAATTGAAAAGCTATGTATCAAAAACAACAAACTAAGTAAAAAATACATAAAATTAACACGTGCTATCATAATTACCCTTTGGCTGAAGAGATCTTCAGGTAGGTCATGGTCATACGATGTGTTTGGATAGTGGAATGATCTCACTATTATTCAATATTTTATCATTATTTTTATTTACTTTTTACTATTTTTTTACTACTATTCAATATTTTATCATACTTTTTCATCATTTTTTCACTATTATTCACAGATAATTTGAAATCACCTCATTACCTAAACGTAACCTAAGAGCGCCAAATCACACCCTCCAATAGGAGGCTCTCAAGTCAAGCCCCCATTTGTCTAAGAATGAGGCTGCATAACTGGATTGGGAATGATTAAGGTCTTCAAGTGATTTTGTCAAAGCCATAGAAAGGGTAAGCAGCTGGGAATGATTAAGGTCTCGTTTGGATAGTGAAATGGAATGAGATAATATGTAAATAGTAATAAAAATATTTATGAATAATAGTAAATTGTTTGAGTTAATATATTTTACAGACTTTTGGGAATGGAGTGAGCAAAAGTTCAATAAAAATATTATAAACTTAAAATACTATAATAATTTTATTTTTTAATATTATTTTTATTTTCATATTTGAAAATGTTGAATTATTTTTTGTATTTTTTTTGAAAGTTTGGAAAAGTTGTAACGATTAAGTAATGATTAGATGAAAAATTTGAAAATTTGAAATTGAAAAAGTGTTCGTATTTATGGTATTTGGATATTGAGATAAGATGAGATGAGTTTGGAGGGTTTTGCTATCCAAACCAGGAAAAATATTTCAGTCTAGAAGTCACTTGGAGGAGCTTTTATATTGTGAAAACTCCAATCCAAGATCGCCATGACACATTGTCATAACCGACAAGATTGTAATTACCCAATCAATGTCATCGATACTCATTGTAGACTCTCGCTAGATCCAATTCATATCTCTAGCATGACCAAGTACACTCTGAAATCATCGATGCCCACCTAATGTCATCAAAACTCTTCGTAGACCATCACTAGACCCGACTCATACCTCAAATGCAACCAAGTGTAAACCCACTTCTTTAAATCGATGTTCTTTTGAACTTTATATTATAACACTCCCCACTATCTTAGCCGCAAGATGTATGTAAAAATCTCCTCAATGTTTAACCAATATAGATCCACAACCCAAAATGATGAACATCGTGTTAGCCAGAACTCTCCAGACAACCCTAGCTCATCAGCATCTTTGCATTCATGCTAGAATCAACCACAAATTGGCAAATTAAAGACCAGCTCATTGATCCTACCATTATTGAGCAAATAACATAAAGTACACCATGTTTCCATATTTGTACTATCATGGGCAGTACATATTCATCCTTTAGGATGCAATCTCTAAACTCTAAGCTACAATTTCTCTTCTTGTATTTAAGTGTACATCTCTTGTAAATGAAATCATCAATCTTTTTACCATTACTTACCAATAATCACATAACTTCCTAGCTTGAGAATCTCTCACTCAACCAACCATTTATGGTACTAGAGTTGTTACTGTCATAAATGGATCAAATCTGTCCATTACTAATACTTGTTCCACTTCTCTCCTCACTAATTGATCTTCTTTGCACTTAAATAACATACTTCATTGTCCACAAGTTTCTCCTAATTTGCTGTCTATTCCAAGACTTTGTGCCAATAGCCACTATCATTTTATACTAATTGCTAATCATTTTTTTGTGAAGGACAACCACACACAGAGAATCCTTTTAGAAGGCAAGAGTGAAGATGGATTGTATCCCATGCATCTAAAATAGTTTCTCATCAATAAAGCCCAGCCACATGCAACTTTTCTTGGTGTCAAAACCTCCCTTCCCACTTGGCATAATAGGTTTGGGCATCCTTCTAAGGATATTGTTAATCACGTAGTCCAGAAATTTCAATTACTACTCAATATTATAGGCTCTTCTCATCTATGTGAATCCTGTCACTTAGCTAAAAATAAGATATTACATTTGACTGAAAGTTCTCGCAACACATCTTCTACTCTTGACTTGATACATTTTGATGTTTGGTCCTCGCCTATAAAATTTTTTGATGGATTTCAATATTATGTAATCTTCATATATGATTACTCAAGATTCATTCACATGGTTCTTTTCCTTTAAGCTTAAATATAATGTTTTAGCTTGCTTCATCAAATTTAAGTCTCTTGTTAAATACCTACTCTCCCATAAGATCAAAAGTTTCCAATATGATGGAGGGGGTTAATTCACCTCCCTTCTATTCAAACAATTATTCATCACACATGGCATTCATCATCGCATCTCATGTCCTCATACAACACAACAAAATGGGTTGGCTAAAAGAAAGCATCACTCATTTTGGAAACAGAATTAGCTCTTTTTGCCACATCTCACCTACCAAATGATTTTTGGACATATGCCTTCTCAACCTCTGTTTATCTCATAAATCGTCCTCCATTCTAGTTCTTCAACTCTCCTCTCCTTATGCCAAATCATTTCACAAAATCCCTCATTATCGTTCCTTCCAAACATTTGATCGTGCTTGTTTTCCTTACGTTAGACTATACAATCAACACAAGTTAGAGATTCGAACTAAGAAATGCATTTTTCTTGGTTATCCCTATAACTATCATGGATACCGCTGTCTTGATCTCACAACAAACAAGATATACATCTGCCGACATCTCACATTTGATGAACAATGTTTCCCATCGAAGGACATTTTCACATCTTCCTCACTACCCTGCAAGGATTCCCACTCAGGTAATGGTTTCTTTCCAATTTCTCTACCACTTCCACTTTCCACTACTCTTAATGACTTTAGTCCTCTCTCTGTATCAGCTCCTCTTGCTTCCTCATCACCTTACACACAAACACTGATTCTTCCTCATCACCCTCTCAACCTACCTCCCATACATCTCCTCCCACCTTTACTTCCCAATTACCCTTGCCTTCTCATCCCATGATCACAAGATCCAACACTGGCACATCTAACCCAAAATCATTTCTAGATTACCACCTCTATTACTCTACAAAACATCTCATTCAAGCATTTCATCCTTTGAAACCATAAGTCCATCTACGGTCTCAAGCAAGCCCTGAGGGTTTCGTTTCAAATACTCTCTTAAGTACTACTTGCTCTCGGATTCTTAAAGTCATAGCTGGATCATTCTTTGTTTACTTTTCGTCAAAATAACATGCACATTTACTTACTAATCTATGTGGATGATATCATAGTTACTGGTACCATGCCAATCATATTTCTTCTTTGATTTAGAATATGTTTCAAGAGTTTTCTATGAAGGACCTTGGTGACCTTTCTTTCTTTCTTGGTATTCAGGCCATTAGAACTTCTTTTTGCCTTCATTTAAATCGGTCCAAATACGTCTTCGACATCCTTCATCGCACTCACCAGGTTGGTGTCTATAAAGCCCATCCTTGTGATGGGACTTTAGAAAATAATTTTAAAAAATGAGACGAGAATTACTAAACTTTTTAAAACATTTTCCTTCCCTTCCCAGGATATAAAAGATTTCATAGTTAAAATTTGAAATTTGCTTTATAAATCTAAAAGAGTGTTTTTTTTTTTTTTTTTGCAGTGGAATACATTTAATTAAAAATATAAAGACTTTTTACAAAACTGGTTTCATACATTACATAAAATGCCTAGACTTCTCTCACATTTTCCTTGGGCCATGTCTGTCCTGACGCTTCATCCTCATTTCATTCTTGGGTGGGGCACACATAAAAATAAAATATGTCAAATATTCAGTAAGTATTACTTTATACTGTAAAAATATACTAATATACGTTTCATTCATACATTTCTCGTTCATATACATACTTTACATAAAATATTTTCTTTTCTTTATAAACATTACAAGGTGACATTTTTCTTCTAAAAATATTTTCATTCCTCAAAACATTTCATCATAAAACTAAAACATTTCATACATCCAATGATTCTTATCACTTTTTCTCTGACTGATGCATACTATTACACCTCGTGTGTTAGGGTTAACGGTCTTTTGGACTCAATTCTGCCCATGGCCATGGGTTGGGAATCCCTCAGTCAGGAGGCAGCACTGGGTGCACCACCAACACTACTTACCCAATATTGCAATCTACCAGTCTATTGGTACAATCATTCATTCATTCAATCATAGCCGTTACGTAGTTTCAAACATTAAAACATTCATTTCTTTTTAGTCCTTTCCTTTCCTTTCATTCTTTTCCTTTCATTATTTTCATTCATCAGTCCATTTCATTTCATAAAACATCATTTCATAACATAAAGCATAAAATCTCATCATTTCATTTCATGAAACATACATACAATACATACTACATATAACATTCATTCAAATGCATACAACTATTCTTTAGATGCATAAAAGGGGGCTGCCAAATAAGGCCATTACATACATATACTTGAATGATAATACATTAGCATAGATTCATAAAGCATCATTTCATTCTAAGAAAACATTTCCTTTTCTTTAATTTCTAGAAAACCATTTTCTTTTTCTTCATTTCATGAAAGAACATTTTTCTCATAAAAGCATTTTGTTTCATTTTTCATAAATAAAACATCATTTTCATTTTCATATATTTAGAAAACTCTAGAAGAGTATGAAAATAATACTTACCTGGACTCCATGTTATTTACATTTCATGCAGTCCATTCATGTGCGTGTCAGATGACAACCTACATGCATACATAAATTCCCATCATTTCTTTTCTATTTACAATAGAACATTAAACATAGAATTTGCATATTAAAAATACTCTTAAGGGCAGGTCTGGGGATAAGATGAGAAACAAAATTCTCATCTCATCATTACACATTTTTCAAATCTCCATACAAAATATAATAAACAATTCAATTTTTTCAAATTCCAATTCAACTTTTTCAAATCTCAAAACAATAATAATATTAAAACATAATATTTTAAACTTTAAGATGAGATCAAGAATTCTCATCTCACCTCCAAAACCTGCCCTAACTCTTAGTTCCTTCACTTCCACGGGGCTTAACCTTCGATTGATTCCTTACTTAACTTCCCTTCACTTAAACTAGTCCAAATAACTTCATCAACTACTTACTTGCATGCACCTTCAAGACCTTTTTGGTAGTACAATTTACACCTCTAGGCATTCTTGACACCCTTTCATTGAACTTACACAAGTCATCATTAATTCCTTGAAGCATAACCCTAGCCATAAGTTTTAAGCCTAAACTACGAATCTAGAAACCCAACTTCATTTTCTAACTAATAAAGTGAGCTCCTATACCTCACTTAAATCCTCCAACCATCATTCACAAGTCTACAACTCAATTCCACCTCACCATGAATTTCAACTAGAGTTGCAATACCATTCCTCAAACAATACCCTTCCTCCATACACATACTATCCAATCCAACATCAACTTAAGTTTCCGTTCACTTCCTCACCTATAAACATATTACACAATCCAAACCAAACATACATATACAATCCACCAAACATACACGTGTCATACCCCTTTACTACCTATGATCAACATATAATCCATTTAAGCACTAATTTGTTTTAACAACCTCCATCATACTCAATACATTTAATAAACACAAATCTATCCATTTAGAAACTAATGTCATCATCATGCTTTTCAACTTCACTACAATTCCATCATCCCATCCCAACGCTTCAAGACAATTCATCCAAACTTCATATATTCACATCAAACATCTCAATACAATTCAATTATAAATATAGTCCAACTCAAACATAATCAATCACTTGCGTGCTCACACATCCAATATAAGTGAAACTAAAGATTAAACTTAAAATCTATCCATTACATACAATAAACTCCAATTGCAATCCCAACTACCACATCCAATATATATAAAACCTGTCTAGTATTTAGAAACCAACTATCACCATGCTCCACCACCATTGTTCATGCCTAATACACTCAACATATAAAAATCTATCAAATTCTTGGTCCTCATATAAATTCAAATCTATAAACCATTGCATTCAAGTAAAATTAGGCCAACTCTTCAACTAAATTAATTTACACACATCACTTGAATCCATTATCCATTTAAACCCAATAAACAACAAACAACACAATCACATGGCTACCCAATATCCCAACCTTCATAAACACTATTCTCAGTCAATAAGCCTATTAACAATTAATACAATACACATATTCAATCCATCCTCCATTTAAACTCAATATACAACAAACCCAAATAATCACACATACT
This sequence comes from Cyclocarya paliurus, assembly GCA_029856935.1. Classification (NCBI taxonomy): domain Eukaryota; kingdom Viridiplantae; phylum Streptophyta; class Magnoliopsida; order Fagales; family Juglandaceae; genus Cyclocarya; species Cyclocarya paliurus. The sequence goes on from CM056950.1 coordinate 17,835,635, forward strand.
CTATAACAAGTTTCCAATCATGACATCAATTCTTCATAGTCTTTTGAAATTGACACATTCAATACATAAAATCTGTCCAATATTTTTACATCTACACAACACAAAATCACAAAACTTTATAAGTTACAATTCACGGCTCTACGAAACCACCACCATATATCACTTCAATAATTAGTACCAATTAACATCATCCCACTCCGATTCCACATAAACACAACTTAAATTTATAAAACATACTAACGTACTTGCTGCCCATATACATAAATCAAACACAATTACGATATACAAATATTAATAAGCTTCATTCATGGCTACACACAAACCCAACCTTCACAATTAATATGTTCAACCAATAAGTTTCTTAACAATACATACAACACATATACTCAATCCAAAGTCCAACTAACTCCACCTAGAACAACCAACACAATCCCCATAATTCAAAATCTCCATACTTCACTTATAACTCCATTTCAATCCTAACCACACTCCATTTCTTCTCATTCTATCACAACCAATACAACTAATATATATAAATATTAATCAGCCTATTTTCAAACACAGTACCAGCAACATCCATACAAACTACATGACATGATACTTTTTGAGGCATAGAGATAGAATTTAAACCACAACATGAGGGTTTGAGCAGCGAGGGAAGCATGCGGCTGAAGTGGGTTGGCTCATGGCTGAAGTGGTTTGAGGTGGGCTAAGCCTGGGGTTTAGGCGTGAGGTTGGTGGCTTGTGGTTGTGGGCTTTGTGGGATAGAACTACCGTCGCTGAGATCGAGAGGGAGAGGAAGACAGAGGCGTTGGGCTAAGCTTGGGTACAATGGTGGCATGGGGTGGTAGCGGCGAGGCTTGGTGGCAGTGAAGAAAGAACAGGGGCTGTGGTCGTGGGTTGAGAGAAACAAAGAAGGAGAGAGAGACGCAAGGGCTGGGGTGCACGACGATGGGCTGTGAGGCTGTTGTGGGTTGCTACACCAGAGGGGGGGGGAGGGGGGGGAGGGGGGGACGACGCTGGAGGGAGGTTAGAGAGAGAAGAGAGGAAAGAAAATGGACTAGGGTTTTAATCCAGGCCCAACATCTAGGAGTTCCTAACCTAGATCCAATGGTGAAAATTAAACATGGCGAATTAAACTAACTAAAATAAAAGACAAATAAAAATAAAGAATAGATATAATTGTAAGGGAAATATACTTAGTTTTAAACCCACTTTTATTCTTGATCTGAAATAAGACTCTTCATCATAAAATAAAATGATGAGTTTTATTAAATATTTTTAAGAGAAATAAAAGCATCTAAATAAATAGAATTTTTAACATAAAATAAAATAATGAATATTAAATAATATCCCTAAAGAAATAAAATTATTTAAATAAAACAATTTTCTAAAACTATATTATTTTCAATGCTCCAAAAAATATAATGAGGCTTACTTTAAAAATTAGGTTTAATCCACTAACATTAAAAATATCTCATTTAAAATAATTTTAGACTTTTTAAAATATTTTGTAGATTTAAAATATTTGACTTGTTTTAAAAATTATCTGTTAAATTTAAAATATAAATTCAAAATTTAAAATGTAAAGGCGAACCCATGATCAATCGAGAAAAAAAAAGAACGGTTGGTCAGAGTATCAAACCACGCTCTTCTCCTCTTTTTTATTTCCGTAGGCAACTTTGAGAGGAGAACTATAGAGTAAACGGTTGTCATGAAATTTCCTCTTTTTGGTTACTTTCTTTAGATTCTTTCTCACAGACACGTGTGATCTTGTGCCAGGCTCTCTTTTTGTGACTTTTAATATCTAGAGAATGAGGTATAAAATTTATTTACATTTGTTCCAGCTACACATATCAGTATCATAGTTTAATTTTATAATTATAATATAAATTTTACATATATTTTAGTCTAATTTTTTAATTCATAGCTACATCCTCTTCTTTTTTGAATAAATACATATCTACATCTTAGTCCCTATCAAAATTAGGTTTGGATCAATGCTTGAAATTCTGTTTGTGTGATCATTCAATATATTGTAAGTGTCTATCGTGTGTGTATATAGATGAATTGATGATTCGTAAAATGAATTATATACGTTGAAAACATTAAAAAATATATATAGAGATATTGGTGCTAAATGATAATACTAAAAATAAATACAAATTTGAGTTGAGAAAAATAAATAAAGAAAAAATAAATTATAGAGCAAAGAAATCATTAAAAAAAAATTGATTCGACATATTTAAAGTTACAAAATAAAAAAACTAAAACTATATAAATACCTTTTAGATTCTAAAGTTATATACATACCATCTAGATTTAAAATTTATAAAAATACCAACCAAACTTATATTACAAAATTACCATTAAAATAATCAAACAGAATAGGGTCTAGAATTGAAATTTGGAAGCGGCAATCTCAACTCATCTCATCTCATCTAATTTTTATAATTTTTTAAAATTTTCAAACAAAATATAATAAATAATTCAACTTTTTTAATTTTTAAAAAAAAAAAATATTTTAATAATATATATTTTTTTATTTCATCTCAACTCAATGTAGATGACTCATCGACTGTTCCAAAGGAAAATTACTAGAGACTCGTAGTGTCGGCAAGAACTAGAGACCATAACACATCCTATCGAATTGTGTCATGACCAAGAGATGTGTGGCCCGAAGGAGAAAGCGTTGTTCAGAAGTGGAGCTGTGAAGATATAACTTTCCATACCTGGTATCAGTGCAGTTGAGGTGGTAGCTTTTTTTTTTTTTTTTTTTAAAGTAAAATAACTGATCTCATTAAATCATAATCAAGCAATTACATCGACTCAAACAAACCAAACAAGTGAAATGGGACTACTGCATATCTCTGACTAATAGAGGTAGAATATAGGATGGACAAAATTCAATGTCATACTTATCATCTAAATAGTCGAGAGCGGCTTTAGCTAAATTATGAGTTGTCGTATTAGCTTCACGATGTGCATGTACAGCTGACCACATTGCAAAGGAATCTAGAATGACTTTGGCATCCGCAATAAGGCAGCCACCCAAACTCCAGTTTGAAGAAGAATGATTTAGAAGGTCCACGACCTGCTTTGAGTCCCCTTCTAGATAGAACTATTGTAGGCCAATTTCTTTGCAAAAAACAGTTGCCAAAAGTAGCCCATAGGCTTCAGCATCAAATGGACTCCCTCTTAGACATCTGTTTGCTCGAAGGGCACCAATTACAAAACCTTGGTGATCTCTAATAAGTACTCCTATCCCAACTCTCCCCCAAGTTTACAGCAGCATCCCAGTTGACCTTTAAGCATCCCACATCAGGTTTCAACCACTTATTGTTCCTTACCAGGGGTTGGGGGTTACTTACTGCTTCCCTTTTGAGTGCCTCCTTGAAAGAGAGGAGATCTGCCTTGGCCTGCTTATTGACAGCATTTGGGTGCTTAAACTCTTTCCCATGTAAAAAGTCATTCCTTCTAGTTCAAAGTCCCCTCATTGTGACTGCTACCTCCTCGAGTTCTTCTGGATCAATGTTGTCAACCAGGGCAAGCCATACCTTGAAGATCAAATCATTTTGGATGGACAGCTTCTGTACTTTCTTTGGTCCCTAACTCCACACATCTTTGGCTGCAATACAACCCCACAAAGCATGGCCAGAGGTTTCAGGTTCCTGTTCACAAATCAGGCATATGTTATCTTCCACAACTTTCCTCCTTTGTAGATTAGCTCAAGTGGGAAGAGCCTCATTGCAGGCTCTCCATAAGAACAGCTTAGTGGCAGGAGTTATTTTAAGCTTTCAGATTGTTTTCCACACTTGGCTATTTCTGGTTTTGACTAAGGTTTTACCATCTAGCTCCCTTTCCATCTCCTTGCTGAAATGATACCCACTCTTAACTGTGTATATGCCATCCTTGGTAAACTGCCAAACAAGCTTATCCTCTCGCCCACCTACACTAATTGGAATGCCTTTGATGCCATCTATTTCCTGTGGAGAGAACATCTCATAGAGGAGGGAAACCTTCCATTGCTTCAGATGAGGGTCAATTAGATCACAAACTTTATCACACCAGCAATCTACTTCTCGGGTAGTTAGGATTTTTTGAGAAGGGGAGGATGGTATCCATCTATCCTCCCATATGTTCACTTTGTGCCCATTCCCAATCCTCCATATGTTCACTTTGTGCCCATTCCCAATCCTCCATATGTGGCCTTTCTTCAATAGTTTCAGTCCTGCCTATAATCCTCTCCAAGTAAAGGATGGTCTAAATCCCATCTTGGCTTCAAGAAGCCCACCCTTACTGAAGTATTTTTGCTTCAAAACCTTTGCCACTAAAGATGTTGGATTCTGCAAGATTCTCCATCCTTGCTTTGACAACATAGCTATATTGAAGTTCCTCATATCTCTGAACCCCAGGCCTCCTCCCTCTTTGTTGTTGCTGAGTTGCATCCAACTAACCCACTGAATTTTGGATGAATCTTCATTGAGGCCCCACCAGAACTTTCTGAGCATCTAATTTAATCTATTAGTAATGGATGCTAGTAGCAAGAACATTCCCATTGCATAAGTGGGAATGGCTTGGAGAACTGCCTTGAGAAGAACTTCTTTTCCTGCAGCAGAAAGGAACTTTGTTTTCCAGTTGGTTACTCGAGCCCAGGTCCTATCTATAAGAGAGTGGAATGATGCAATCTTTTTCCTGCCCACCAGCGCAAGTAGACCCAGGTATTTTTCAAAATTGCTAGAGGATTTGACTCCTGCTAGTTGTAAAATCTGACCTTGAACTTCCTTAGCAGTATTCCTACTAAAGAAAATGGAGGATTTTTCTTTGTTTAAGACCTGTCCCGAGCCTTTCTCATACAGTTCTAGGAGTTGGAGTACACATTTGAGTTCCTCTAGCTTTGCTTGGCAAAACAAAAGGCTGTCATCAGCAAAGAACAAATGGTTCACCGTGATTGGGCCTCTCCCTATTGGAGCTGAGGTTAGTCTACCTTCTGCCTCTGCTTGATTAAGAAGAGATGTAAGAGCTTTTGCACAGAGTATGAAGAGGTATGGAGATGAAGGGTCTCCTTGTCTAAGACCCCTAGAAGGCCAGAAACACTCGTGAGGCTCTCCATTCACTAGGATTGAGTAAGACACAGAATTAAGGCACATCTTGATGATGTTGATCCAGTGAGATGGAAACTCCATTTTGGTCATGATGGTCTCAATGAATTTCTATTATACCCTATCATAGGCTTTGCTCATGTCTAACTTAAGGGCCATGAAGCCTCTCTTGCCATTCATTCTTGAGTTCATAGAATGTAAAATCTTATAGGCTACTAGAGTATTATCCGAGATGAGTCTTCCAGGTACAAATGCACTCTGGTTGGGAGCAATAAACTTGGGCAGTATATTTTTCAACCTATTTGCAAGGGTTTTAGAGACAATTTTATACAAGACATTGCAGAGGCTAATGGGTCTATACTCTACTACTTTCTTGGGGCTTTTTACTTTGGGGATGAGGGAAATGAATGTGTCATTAACTTCATTGAGTGAGCCACCATGGTTGAGTACCTTAAGGGCATAATTACAGACTTGATCCCTCACCACCTCCTAATATTTTTGGTAGAATTGAGCTGGAAACCCATTGGAGCCAGGAGATCCTAAAGGATTCATTTGAAAAACAGCAGTTGTAATATCTTCACTAGTGAAATGGTGCATAAGCCAAGCCTTCATTTCCATATCTAGCTTTGTACCCAAAACATACAAGCAATTCTCAATATTCGAAGGGTAGGAGGTGGTAAATAAGGAGGAGAAGTAACCTGTGAAAACCTCTCCAATACCTGCCTACTTAGTGACACTTCTGCCCTGTGGATCCTCAATACATTTGATGGTATTGATCCTCTTCTCTGACTTGCCTGCATGTGAAAATATTGAGTGTTCTTGTCCCCATGCTTGAGCCAATGCTATTTTGCTCTTTGGCGCCACTTGAGATCATTTGCTACCATGGAATCTACCACATCCTTTTGACATTGTTTCATTGTAGCTAGATGGTCACCTGTACCTGTGCTTTGGAGATGGCCAATCCTCTGTTGCCCCTTTGTGATTTCCATGTGGTCTTGCTGCTTGGTTTTCTGCCTCCAGATTAGCAAGTCTTTTTGGCATATGCCAAGTTTTGTTCTTAGTAAGCTGGCATCACATTCTGTTGTGCTAACCTTTTTCCATGCCTCACATATCACCCTTTGACAATCTTCCTTCATTTCCCAAGCCATCTCATATCTAAAACACCATTTTCTTATCTTTTGCCCATCATCTGTGTTATGTAGAACAATGGACAAGGGGGAATGATCTGACTTTATCGCAGCAAGGGCAGTGCATGAACCATGATTGTAGAGGTCACTCCATTCCTTGTTTCTGAGTGCTCTATCTATTTTTTCTTTTGTAAATTCCCTGCCACTCCTATTGTTGGACCAAGTAAATGCCTGCCCATATGAGTTTATGTCATTGAGTCCACAAAATTTGAAAGCTTCTCTAAAATCTTCAATCTGTTTGTATGGTCTACTGGCTCCACCCATTTTTTCATTTTGGTGAAGTATCTTATTAAAGTCTCCAGTGCACAACCATACCATTAGACTGGGAGGTTTGAGATGGTAGCTAGCCATAATGAGAAAGATATGTTTTAGGCTTCGTTTGTTTTAATAATTTTTCTCAATTTATTTTATCTTATTTAATTATTATAATTTTTTTAAATTTTTACACAAAATAAAATAATGAATTCAATTTTTTTAAATTTTGAAATAAAAATAATATTATAATAATATTTTATTTAAATTTTACCTTTAATCCTAACTTCTTGTCTGTAAAAACAAACAAAACTAGAAAGAACGACTATGTATTCAACAATAAATAAATACGTAGGATAGTAGGGCCCTAGTCTTAAGGGAGGAACGAATTATGTCAAAGGCCTATCGATATATATATATATATATATATATATATATATATATCTAAAGTATAGAATGAAAGAGCATTATGTCTTTTTACTAAAATGTGATTCGATCCACTATTAAGGATTCACATACTAATTTCAAAATGATTATGTGATATAGTGTTGTTGCCTGTGGCCTGAAAATCATGAAATCTTTCACATGTATGCTTGGAAAAAATAGTAGAAATAGTTATAAAGGTAGGGTGACAATTCTATGTTCGTGCATTGTGTTCTCGTGTTTTGTCAAGTTATGAGTATTTGACTATTTCAGTCAATCCAAATACATCCCGTTTAATTTAATAAGACAAATCTTTCAATCCTAATATGTACAATCCATATAAATAACGGATGATACGGGATGTCATACATAAAATTTTCAATAATCAACTTGAATTAGATTAATCTGAGCACAATCCATTTCAATGTATCGTACAAATATCTTGAGTGGACTCAAATATTTATTTTGGCCAAATTGACATAATTACATTATAAGTATAAACTATATAAATCATTTAGGGCATTCTTGGTAATGAGATGAAATGATAATTCTGTTAATTGTAGTAAAATGATTTGTGAATGGTAGTAAAATGATTTGAGTTAAGATATTTTATTGAATTTTGGGAAATGAGAAAAAAAATTAAATAAAAATATTATAAAGTTAAAAAATTGTTTGAATGTAATTGTTTGAATATTGTTTTTGTTTTGAAATTTGAAAAACTTATAATTTTTTTTGTATTTTGTTTGAAAATTTGGAAAAATTGTAATGATTTGATGAAAAAGTTAAAATCTTGAAATGAAAAAATATTTTATATTTGAATGACGTTTGGGAAGAAAATTATGAAAAGTTTTAGGTGAGATGAGTTGTTCTTCACTTCCCAAACATGGCCTTAAATTACAAATTACAAATACAACTACATTCATAATAAAATATGTATAAAAAAAGATTCATAATAAAATATTTTGTAATTAATATTCAAGATTTATTTGGATTATATAAATTGATCCGTAATTGATTTATTTATTAATAATGTTTTATGGAGCCAATCTATTTTGATTCAAATTATAGCCATTAATTCTTCTAAAACATGCGGTACTCCACGTTGGTCAAACCTTTTCATGGGAGTAGAGAAAACCCCGAAGTAGCTCCTCCTATTAGATAGGGTTGTACATGAACTGAGAAAACTGACCGGCACCGACTCAGACTGGCTGCCGGAGCATGAAATCGGTCGAAACCGGCAAGGAACCGATCGGCCTACCGTAGATATTAGCTAAAACCATGATCGGTAGGTTCGGTTCTAGTTTAAACTTGGTTCAAATCAGTGAACCGGTCGATTATATATAATATATAGGTTTTTATATTTATATGCTTATAAACGACCCAATTTCACTTAAGTAAGTGAAACGGCGTCATTTTTAAGTTCCCATTTTGCAAAAAAAATAATATGAAAACTACGTCGTTTGGTTTAATACACCAAACGGTGTCGTTTTGGGTTAGGGCATCAACCCTAATCCCCTTCCTCTTTTCATTTTCATGATTCTCTTCTTCAGTTCCTTGTGCAGCAATAGAAAGGCTCTGGTTCTCAACTTCTCATCTCCCTTAGCTCTCTCTCTCTCCCTCTCATCTCCCACTCAGGCTCCCAGATCTCTCATCTCCCTCTCAGATTTCTCGTCTCCCTCATAGATCGCACATCTCCCTCAGTCGACTCTGGTCTCAGATCTCTCGACTCTCTCTCAAGTCTCATCATCTCCCTTTCGTCTCCTCTCTCTCTCTCTCTCATGGGATGTATTGTTTCTGGCGTTTCTGCCTTCTGGCGTTGGGGGATGTTTTAGTTGCTTGAAATTGTTTGAATCTGATTGTTGGTTGAGAAATTTGTATGTGATAGGAATGCAGATGGAAACGCCGATGAACCGACAGCAACCGGATGAAACTATGCCTGCTGGTTTTACCACCCTTCATCAACCAGTTTTGGTCAGTGTCGTCCCATGAAAAGCCACCAAATTCAACAACCTCTGCTATTACATTCAAAACCTCTCAAATCATCAAATTAAATTCCACCAATCATCTGTACATTATGGAAAAGCCAACTCTTGCTTCTTACACATATACAGTCAGAATTTGCTTGGATACATTGACAGTTCTTTTGTGGCACTTCCATCAAATAACCATTCTTCTCAAAGAAAATCAGCTTGATCCTCTCCAACCCGGCCGGCCTATGCAACTCGGCTTCATCTTTATTAATGATCACTACTAGTCCTTAAATTAGTTCCATTTTTTTCTTCTCTATTTGAAGAAGCTATGTGCGAAATGTTGGATTTTCTTCTTCTCATGATATCTAGAATGCTCTTGAAGCCACTTTAATTTTCTCATAAATCCAAGGCCTGTGAGAAATATTGGAGAGATTTGAGTAGGATTAACGTTTTGCTATATGTTGCTTTTGTATTTGACCCGTGGTACAAAATTGAAGAAATAGTGTATGGGTCGGAAAATTGTATTTATGTTATTCTTTTTCCTCATTGAAGTTCTTTTCTTTTTGAAACATCATATCCTCATTTTCATCATCATTTTTTTCTTTTTCTTTAATGTTTTATTGAACACTTGAAGTTGAAGGGACTAAGTTTGTCAAATGGATTGTTTATTTTGTTACTTTTACTTCCTTTTTTTATGAAGTATTGTTATTCTTAAGATATTCAAAGGATTTTTAATTTTTTTGATTAATTTTTAAAAGTTTAAGATTAATGCGTAATAGTTTTAGACTACTTTATAATATTTTAAAATTATTAGTTAGGAACTTTATTAAGTTTACTTAGGGATTGAAACTAGTTTTAGATTTATTTTTACTTAGAGATAAACTTTATTTTTATATATTTAAGATTTGAAAATTTTGTATTCTATATTTGAGCTGAAAAATAGGTTCTATGCCCAAAATTGACAAAAAAAAAGGCCTTTAAAAACATAATCTGAGCCCAAAATGGCCAAATGGAAACTCTAAATTAACATATGGGCATCGGCCCATTGAGGCCCATGGGTAGGCAGACGACCCATAGGCTAGTCCGCATGCCTTACATCTTGGGCAGGGTCACTTGCCCATGCAGGATGGGGCTAAGGTTGGGGCGCCATATTCGGCCCCCCACCTATACAAGTACAGGGCCAGGGTGGCCGGCTACCCCCTGCTGGGAGCGAGTAGCAAGCCTACTATAACTCGTGTAAAGGGTTCTTGGAGAGTTATTGACTATTCTTGAGCCTTCATAACTATTTGTGACCAACTCATTTCCACTTGAAGACGCAGATAACCTACATACACTAGTTTTACATGGTAAGCTTAGCACCTTTTCAATTACCATGATGTCCCTTACTCTCTTGCAAACTTCAAGGATCTTGCTCCTAAGGCATATGATCTTGATTTATTCACTAAAATCACTTGGATCGAAACAAGCTCGACTACAACCTTTGATTGGTACACAAACAGTGGTGCTTCATCCCATATAAAACAACAAGTGGGTTTAAGTAGATTCTTCAAATTTCAAAGTTATGTACAGTACCTATATCATATACAAGTGTCAGGATACAACAACCCCACAATTAGAGAGATGAGAAAATGGATGCTAGGTGATGAGCTTGAGGCTCATCAAGAATAGAAGGGCCCCTTTTCCTTTTTATTGATTCTATCTTTTAGCCAAGGGTTGAGGCCTTGGGCTGGCGGGCACAACCTCCGGAGACAGGATTGGATCTTCATCTCTTCCAGTAATAGGAGAAAAGGCCAAAAAAGGATCCATTACCTGAGGTCCATTTTTTAGTATATATTGTACCATGATTCTTGGGATCATATGTCATTTTGACTAAAGGAGGTTTGCTGTCGTGATCATTAGATGGTGCTAGCAAGTTGACTGTAGTAGATTTGATGCCATGATCTTTGGTTGTTGCAGGAAATACACTATTGCGCCCCCTCAAGCTTAGTAGAGAGACAAACAATGAGCTTGGATCAAAGAGTAGAGAATTTGTGAGTAACCAAATGTTTTTTCAAGATATTAGCTAGTTGATCTTTGCCAAAGATGAAGTGAATTGGAGATGGTTAAAACTAACTCGTTCATGGACAAAATGGAAATCAATTGCAACATGTGTTTGTATAAGCATGAAAGATTGGGTTAGCCCCAATATTGTCACACTATAAGGTGGGAGGTTGGTGCATGTACACATCCATTTCACAAAGGAGGTTTTGAAGCCAAATTAATTATGCAGTAGAATTAGTGAAAGTTTTGTACTCAAATTCTATACTAAACTGTGCAACTGTAGGTTGTTTCCGATAGCTCCAAAGTATTAGGCTGCTACCACAAAAGTTAGGTAACCACTTGTTGAGCGACGGTCATTGGGGCAGCCAACCCAATTAGGATCAAGATCAAGATATGCATGCAAAAGAAAAGAAGAACTATGAATGATCCTAAGACCATATTCGACAGTGGGTTTGAGATAGCGAAAGTTTTGTACTCAAATTCTGTACTAAAATGTGCAACTCTAGGTTGTTTCCGATAGCTCCAAAGTATTAGGCTATGCGCTACTACAAAAGTTAGGTACCCACTTGTTGACCGATGGTCATTGGGGCAGCCAACCCAATCAGGATCAAGATCGAGGTATGCATGCAAAAGAAAAGAAGAACTAGGAATGATCCTAAGACCATATTGGACAGTGGGTTTGAGTAGCGAAAAATCCATTTGACCGCGGTCTGATGATGAACTTTAGGACAATGCATGTATTGGTTGACTCGATTTATAACAAAAGAAAAGTCTGGCTAAATAATTAAGATGTAATAGAATGCTCCAACTATGCTCAAGTAAAGAGTGAGATCGTGAAATGCATCATAATTAAATAGTGTGAAAGTATGAGAAGAGTTTTCTTTCACAATATCCTTCAATTTTTATCAAGTATTATTTATCTAACCATAATTTCATGCATGTATATGTATGTAGTAGTAATTTCGAAATGGTATAACGGTACACACTCACATCAAAATATTCTATTCTAGTACCTAAATTGGGTTGCTAGTAGGAATGGAACTTAAAAATTTGTTTTGAATTCTTGGCTCATCTTTTATTGATTACAATTCTAGTTATATGCTTATAGAATAGAATAAGGTAGTGAATGGGATGCTTTACTTGCCAAGATTGATCCCAAACTCGATACAAATAGAATATAAAATAATGGTCGTGCTACTGTGCCACTTGGGCATTACTGCTTAATGTTATCACTCATGCCACATCACATCATTATTAAAAAAAAAAACCACAGAAAACAAAAACGAAAGCACCATCTAGCCTAGCATCTCACCCCTCCCCTCCCTCCCTCACGTCACCGACTACCAAAAAATTACTCTGTGACTCAATAGTTGGGAAAGGTAGTATTCAACAAGATCATATTTTTGGTTTAATAACTCTTCAAGAATAAAATCCTCTAGCTCAAGCGCTGCACACTCAGTATCAAATTGGAGGTTCATCCAAGCATCACCCTTTGCCAAATCTCGAGCCATAACATCTTCCAATGATTGGTCTAGCTTTGTACTCAAGCTCAGGTCCAAGCTAATATTTGTCCATACCTCCTCCAACTCAAGTTTGGTTCTTACCACTCAAAACCATAGAACCACATAAAATTCTGGTTGAAGCAAAATAGCAAAAGAACATAGATCTGACACAAAGTCATAGAGAAAATGAGATGGACACAGATCCAAATGAATTCCTAAAATCTCTTTCGAGACTCTGAGAGCATGGGAGAGAGATGTTACTGCTGGTAGAGTTGTTGCCAATTTTAGCCAACCAAAGATTTTCTTTTCTATATATTCAAACATGGCCCTTTGTTCTGGGGAAATTAAGAGGAAGAAAAAATATCTCATAAAACCAAAGACGGATAAAAGAAGAGATTATGTGTGTGAACAAGGCATTAGTGAGTTGGCTTGCCATTCTTCTACTTCTCCCTCCTCAAAATTCATTTATGTACCAAATGGAGGAATTCCAAAGCCCTGGTTTCATTTCGTTTTCATTTTTTTTTAAATAACTATGCAACATGGCATTCCAAAGGACATGCCACGTCGAGCGGGCAAATCGAGCGGTCGGTGTGAAGAGGCAGACTAGCATTTTCCTATGAAATAATAGAGTTAAGGTCAAACTCAAATAGTCCCAAGTCAATTTGACACGAACTCAAAAGTTGGCCCGGTGACCCGTTTATTTGATGTCATTCTCATAAAACACAACTCTTTTCAATATAATCTCACAATATTCCCAAAAAGGGCATTCAAAAAGTTTAATTTACTGGCTCATGAATAGATTTTTAATGACTGTTTTACTCCTAAACATTAATGAAATGACAAAAATATCTCGTGCATCTATATAATAATCAAGTTAGTTCCAAAAACTCACTATTATAAAAAGTGAAAATGCTAAATCGTAACTAATTCGTTGGCTTTTGTGGTGCGAAAAATCTTAACCCGAAGTTTGGAGAAGTTCCCAAGTTCAAAACTTTTAAAAAATTGTAGGATCTCCACATTTTGTCATTAACTACTACAAGAGGATAATCAAAGCCTACTCAATCCATGCCACCTCTCCTGCTACCACTATCGATAAAAACCAAAAGAGCTAAATATTATTTGTAAAATTTAGCTAGATTTTTAAATTTTTAGAATACTCAACTTATTTTTATTACCTAATCAATATATGAATTTCTAAAATATTCAAGGTTTCATAATTATATTATATTCTTAACCTTATGAATGTTTTCAATGTATTGATTTGTGCAACTAAGTGATGAAGCAAATGAGAAAATATTTCATGGAAAACATGATAATAACAGTGTAATTAAAGTAGCTAGGTACATTAGAAAATATGTCTAAATTTGGAAGGGTACAAAAAGAAGACTAACTCAACAAGAATTAGAATGACTAAAACTTGATTGACATGTTCATAAGTTATTTGGGTTGGGTTACTATTACCTCATTGGTGACCTGAATCTAACTGAATTGACATGAATACTAGTAATCTGACACAAATTGTGATGCCTCAAACTACGCTTGAGATTTAACGGGAGTCGAAGCATCCGGACATGCAACACAAATTTATATACCCCGTTCATAATAGTTAAGATGCAATGCACCTAGCATGCTTCTAATAATATGCAATAAACGTAGTGGAAAATTATTTTTGGTTCAAAATAAGATGTACCAGAATAACTAAATCCCAAAATACAGTTCATTTCATTAATACTTAAACCAATTCATTATCCATTCAACATGATTGTGAACTGGTTAATGATGATGATGAACTCCTGTAGTATTGTACTCGAGTAATAACTCCTTAATTACAAACTTCATGAAAATTCCTACTACACACCAAGCCACTCACATAGCTCGGCTAATAATGTCAGAATGACATTCAAAAAATGGATTATAATCCTCAGTAGTTCCTCTACGCGGTTCCCTATCAATCATGCGCTCCTGCTGGAACAACATCATATTACAGGTCCATACACTAGCTGTGAGTACATTATCATAGTCTTACCCTATGGTAATTTCTTACCATGAGTCATGGGCGACATTCACCAGCGTTAAAAGGCTTTTGACTTTGTTCTGGAAAGATTTTGGTCTGGTTCGAAGCTTGTTGATAGTTCTTTGTCAACGGAGGGGACTTCATTGCATTTTATTCACTCCAGAGTGGATATAAGAGTTTCAATAGAATAACCCCCCATCCTAAAATTTATGATAGTGATAAAATTTAACATTTCATGCTTGACTAAACAATTCAAGACATATTCATATGCTTCATGACATATGTTCGTGCTATATGACACATATTCATGCTTATGACATATGACAACATGGCATGACATAATTATTGAAAATGTAACAAGAATTGAATAAAACATGGTTCACTTGTATGTAATTTACTATCTAGCATACCATCATACACCGAAAGTAAGTTCTAAGTTAACTTATAGATATCTGTGTGTATATACTTAGGCTGCTACCTAAATCCACATTTTCACTTGGTGGATTTTTTGTCCTACTTGCATACCATTTATGTCTTAATCTGAATTTCATACTTAATCCTCTCTTAGACCCAAGCCTAACAACAATTGAAATCACTAGATTTCTCTCTCCCATGAACACAATCACAACACCAATATGGCAAACCCAAAACCCTAGCATGTTACCCTTTGCATTTCTTTTGCAAATGAACATAAAAAACTTCAAGGAATTATACATCCTAGCTTCTAACATGCTAAACATTCATTTCAAGATGATGATACTACACAATACCAAGCAAAAAAATCAAAGAGGTGGAAAACCATTCATGCCATAAGCCCTAACTGAAACATGTTTGCTTTTGTTCTAAAATATTTTGACTAAATCCTTAGGTAACATGGAATCTGCTTGAAGTAATTCATCCATACACATCATAGTTATGCCCTAGCTAGGTCTTAGCATCATTTCAAAGCATATCATTACCAGTTTAAGATCAAAACAAGTAACATATCACAAACCTTAAAGCATGCATCAAAACCATGTGGTCACGCATATTCACAAAAAACTCAACTCAAACCCTATTTACATGGCTCAAAACGAAACTTAATACATATATTCAACCCCTATTAACATGAGTTTATAGGATCCAATCACCAAGTCAAGACTTTTAGACTCAAATAATCAAATTTATCAAAGAACTTCATGCTAAAAATTTGGCATTTTCAATAACCCTAATGGTGTATGCAATTTCTCTAATGAAATCTCTTGTGCTATGAACCCAAATCAAAATTGGCACACCTTACATGATACTAGCATCATATGGACCAAAAATACCTAAAATTATACAACATTTCAACACAAAAACCTCAAGGCAACCAATGCATACTAGCTGAAACCATCAACTTCAACATCCTCAATATTCAACCATTAAACCTTAAGGAAAAATTAATCTAACACTCAACCAACAAGATCTTAACTTAGAGTAACATAAAATGGGGTTGAGAAACAAACTTACAAAGCTTGATCATCAAGAGAAAATCCTAACTCCTTCTCACTCTAAACACTCACTTGGTTTGCTCACAACTTGCCAAAGTGTGAAAGTTGGCTTGTGTGCAAGTGAGGAGAGGTGGTAAGGGCGTGTTGGACTAAGATAGATGAATGAGAGGTTGCTTGTGATCAGCTAGGGAAAGTCATGGGTGATAGGAAACTTTCTTGATGGCTTGGACAAAAGTCTTTGGTGGTTAGGCTTGGAGTTGACCAATGGAGTGGGGGATCGAAGTGGGTGTTTTGCTTGAGTGTGGGGTCACTATTTGAGATGACATGGGGGTACATTGCAGCTCATGGAGGTGATCAAACAAGGGGTTCATTGCTTATAGAAGGAGCCAAGAGTGGAGGCCATTCAGTTGGTGCAATTTCCTTAGCACCCAAGTGCACCAATTTGGGATTTGGTTGAGGTTTCAAGCTTCAATCCAATGAGAATGAGGTTTTTCATGGATGGTAACTATGGTGTAAGAGAAGGGCATGTGTGTGTAAGAGAATTACATAGAGGTGTGATGGTTGCTTGTGAAATTTGCATAAGTCAAGAGGGAAAAAGAATGACTAAGCCAAGTGGGGCATTGATGTCATTTGGGGTTTCGGTTTCAATTTGGGGTTTGGGGCTTCAAACCACCTTTTGAGGGCTGGTCAAGAAGGTAGATGTATAGGTGAAAGGGTATGGTGAGTGTAAGAGAGGCATGGGCATATAAGAGAGCATGGCGTTGGCTTGATTCTCACTCAACCTCCTTACACTTGTACTAAACTTGATATGTGTAAAGTGAGGTCCAAATGGAGGGTGGTGATAATGCCATATGTCCATGAGACTCACTAGTATTCCTAAGCTGGTTTGGACATCCTATATTGTGATGTGACCGCTAGTTAGTGACGTGGCACTCTTTGATTGGCCTATTTGGCGCCAAAAAATTACAATAGTCAATATTGCATCATAAAATCCTAAAACTTCATATGAACTTAATGGTGCAATCCGTTTCATTTAATAATGATCCTTAGTGCCTTAAAAAATACAAAAGACATCTCGTTCCCTTAGTGGATCATAATCTAACTATGCTAATAAATTTAACCTAGTCTTCTATCCATGAAATTTCTCCTAAGTTTCCATGCCCTATAACAATCTAACTAAAAGAAATTCTTTTTGTAGAATTTCTTTAGGGGCGTCACACAAATTACAACCCCTACTAAATCTAGCTGAACTTAAGAGTTGATAGGGTATTGGCTCATGGACTTGGTAATCAATATGCCTCATTATAGTTTTTTTAAATATTTGCCCCATGAATGTTGCTGCTCGACCGTTTGAGTTTACCACTTGACCTAACAATACCATGTATATTAAAAAAAGAAACAAAACATAAAACTCATTTTTTGCTTATTATCACCAGTATTAATTTGTTATCATGATGGCAAGCATCTACAGAAAAATTTACTGACTACAAATTATTATCAAATCCCTTAATAAACCCATAAAATGTACCATTCGGTTTATTACCAAATAATAATGTTGCCGGATGTTTCAATCAATCTCCCTTGTTTCCAAAATCAAAATTTCATTTCTATTCTATTGTATCAAAGAAATATCATAGCTTACAATTGATGGGTCCTATTTTATAGTCATCAGTATTAATAAAAAAAATGGAAAATGGATTCGAAAAGAAGATGTCTCATAATTGAGAAGAAAAAAACAAGTGTAATGTTCTATTCTTTTTTCTTTTAATATGACCTAACAGTGCCACGTGGCATTATAAGTTAAATAGTTCATCTAAACAATAAACTTTGATGGCCAAATAGCATTTTCAATATTGCCTCATATTTTGCACTTTTAAAGGAACTATTATATGTAGTTGGTGGAGCTGCTGCTCTTGTATTAGCAGGCGATTTATTGATAGGCAAAACTCTACAAAATCATGATCAAGAACACCTATGCATCCCTAAAGTAGCCAGATCACTAGGTTTTCCCAAATATATATATAGAGAGGGAGAGTAGTCAAAATCCCCAAGGTTGGGAGAAGTTAAGAAAGGGGACCTGCATTACCAATGTGGACCAACCAAATACAAAAATTTCTTTGCAAATTTGAACAGACAACGGAAAGTAGCTAGGATTTGTGAGAGAATATGGAATCTCAATTTGAGAAATTGTTTGAGACTTCTGGAAAAGTAATCTACAATCCACCAAGTTGAATTATATATCAAACCTCACAATGATCAAAGTTGCTTCACCCAAAATTCAATAATGGTTGGTTTTCATTGAAGCTTTAACTTTCTCTTTCTTTTCTTTTCTTTTATGAACTTGACAAATAAAAGAAAAATGCTAAATGTATTTAACAAAAACTTACAAAAAATTTACTTCTCCAAATGTCAATTACTGATATGCTGAAAATTATGAAATTTGAAACTCAAAATTTGAATTTCAAAAGAAAATTGATAAAATGAGCATTGTAAGTAAAATTGTAAGTACATATAGTACTACTCCAAATAAAATTGAGAAAGAGAACTTATATCTGGACACTATTTCATGTACAGCGTGAAAGGTACGGAAAGAGAGGGACTCAAACCCTCTGACCTCTCATTAGTCAGCACAGATTAATCTAGAACTTGACGGATTTTTCCTTTCTCTAATATACAACATATAGCATTTTACTAAATCAATTCGCAGGAAATCTTTTGAGATCAAGACTTACGGCTCACTTGGGTTTGCTAATTATTGTTCATTCATAGGATCTCAAACACCGGTCTAAAAAAGGATTATGTTGTTAATTGTAATGAATGAGAAGTCCTCTACTATTCTACATTGAGGGTGGTTTTATTTCCCTTGGAAGCGGAAATAATTTTAACAAGCTTCATCCTTCAAATGGTATCAGAGAGTTGATAAGAAAGGCATCAGTTTCAAAGGAATGGAAGAATGGGTCAAGATGGCAAGGCCCACTTCAACGATATGATGGTGTTTTCTTTCAATAATCTTATTTTCTCGACGAGTATGAGGAAAAAGAAAACGATGAGAAATCCCAATAGAAGAAAAAATAGCGAACAAGGGGTTCGCATTCCCCACCCCAATCAAATTGCACAACTTTAGTTTTGCGATAAAAAAGCTGTTCATTAGCTTGAAATTTAATAAAAGTGATGTGAACATCAGATTTGGAAGTAATGGGAAAAGCTAACAAAATTTGTTATATTCATCGAAAAATGAAACATGATAATGAAACTCTTTAGTAGATAATGTGGGTCGGGCCCCACACATCGATGAAAATTAAATCTTAGGGTTGAGAAGAGACACTAGTAGACAAACTAAATGATAAACTATGACTTTTGGCTTGTAGACGTGACGTGCAAATTGTAGACTCTTTGGAGGCAACCAATGGGAGACTAAATTGAGAAAGAACATGATGGATAGTACAAAGTGCAGAGTGACCTAGCTGATGATGCTATTAAGAAAGAGAGACACATTCGCCAACAAAGGCCAAAGGAAGAGAGGGACTTAAGGCAGCGCCAAACATTGGATAAAGGTTGTGTTTAGCTGTCTACGTAGAAGGATGGTCCCTGGTTCAAGGTCCTTGACATAAAAAAAAAAAAAGGGTGAAATTCAATAGAGACATGATTATCTTTAGTAAATGTAAATTGGCTAACAAATAATAATTGTATGCGAATTGTAGGAACATGAATATTATGAACAACAAAATGTCTAGAGGGAGAGGAGATATAAAAGGAGCCTATATGATGGATGGCCAAACCTTGACCATTACCAACATGCACTTTATAAGACCCATGATACTCTTTAGCACCTAATGTCAAATTACCAAAGTTGGAGGTGATATGGTTGGTTGCATTGGTGTCCAAGTATCAAGTAGGGTTAGTAGACTGATGAGGCATAGCAACATAAGCTTGAGTAAGAGGTGCTTAGGAACCCTAGAAAGACAAATCAAAATAATGGTAGCACTAAATAGCAGTATGACCAACCTTCTGACAAACATGACATGTAGGCCGAGATCTAGAGGACATGGGAGCAAACCGTAAAATACCATGACCACCATGATCATGGCCACGAGAGCGACCCCCAAAAGAAAAGTCATCACGAGAATTGCCATGACCACAACGAGGAAGATTCTAGGTGGTGAGATTGCCAACAAGGGCAGCTTGATCTAGTGTAGAGTGATGTTGATCCAAGAGCATCTCATAATGAAGAAGGTGACCAAACAGATCCTCCACAGACATTGTTTCAGTACGTGCAGTGATAGATGTGACCAAAGGATCATATTTCGAGTTGAGGCTATGTAACGATTGATGAATGGCCACAAAGGTATTGGCAAGACTCTAACTATTTGAAAGTAGTTGATAACAAAGAGAGTGCACCCTTGTTTATCATAGAGAGTAAGGGTGCTACTCGCACCTCCCAAGCAGGCAGCCCCTGGCCCCACCCCTGCTTGGGCAAAGGGGTAGTTAGGTCCCTGGGCCTCGGCCCTAGCCCCTGTGGATGGGGGTCTCCATCCAGATGCTAGGGTCGAATTGGCCCCAAAGGTCGTCTGCCAATCGCCCACGACAAGCTACAAGAGAGAGAGAGAGAGCGAGCGAGCTTCTAGAAACAATGAGATACCTAGGGCTAGTGGCGACGATGATAGGGAGAGAAAGAGTGCAACAACAACCGGACAGAGTTGGGGTGATGACGACCGGATAGTGGACGAGGCTTTAAAATAGAGGGAAGAGAAACTAAGAGAGGAAAGAGAGATACGCGAAGGGGGAGGAATTTAAAACAATTAAAACACCAAAATGACGTCATTTTATTAAAAAATTTATTTTTCTAATATATATGTATATTGGGTGAGGCAGACAGACGAAAACCCAAGCCGGCTTGGGCTCAGCCTAGGCCTCATCCCCCGGCACCCAAATACTTACGGGCATCTGCCTGCATTCCCAGACAGGTTCCCCTGCCCGCCCCAGGCTGGCTCTGAAGGGGGTGGCAGGCAGGCCGTATGTAGAGGCCTGCCACCCACCCCTAATGGAGAGTTGTAACTGAATATTCATCATGCAAGCATGGGAAATGGAGGAGAATATACGAGTTAGAGCTTCCCAAATGGCACAAAATGTAGAGTCCTACAACTTGTGTGACAATGGATTCTAAGAGGGAGGAGATTAGGGTGGAGAGGATAATCTGGTCTTGTTGTTCCCACAAAGAGAAGGCTAGGTTAGCAGTGGATTCAAGCATGCCCTTGGGAGTGAGGTTAGTAATAACCCAAGAAGGAACGGAATGGGAACCATCAAGGTAGCTAAACAAATGATAGTCGTGGAAATAAGGTTCCATTTGGACTTTCTAAAGTAGAAAATTGTTGTTAATTTAATGTTGACGACATGATGCAAAGAAGCGAGAGCAGAAGAGACAATCAGAGATGGGGGGAAGCATATCAGAGGCAAGGATTGAAGTGGGTTGAAGAAGAAAAAGGTGACAAATCCATGGGAGAAGGCTAGGGAGACTTGAGTCAAAACGCTTTGTTGCCAAGTTAGAAATACTCTTACGTTTGTGAAATTTATTTCTCTTTTTTTTTTTCTTTTTTTTTTCAATACATGGAGAAGTGGAATTCAATCATTGGTACACTTAGTGAGAAACTAAGGTGTTGCCAATTGATCTAAGGGATCTAGGCTATTTCTCCTTCCTCTTCAAGAGAAGTGTACTTATATTTATAAATAATAACCGTTGCACAATCAAGGCCATACTCAAACACTGAGTAGAGTTTACAAAACAATTGATAACTCTGGGCATGTTTGGATGCTTAAAAGTATTTTAAAATTTGGTCATAGGCTTTTTTAGAGTCTTTTCCTAACTTGGTTACTTTGTAGTTTTTTGTTATAATCCTTGTTTTTTGTTACCACAGTTTTCCTCTGCCATAAACGAAGGTTTTATTAATAAATTCAGGAGGGCGTCACTATTGAACAGGTGATTGCCCACTCTTTGTTAAAAAATAAAAAAAGTATTTTAAAATTTTGTAAATAATAGTGAAATTATTTAATTGAAGATATTTTATTAGATTTTAGAAAATAGGAGGGAAACAGTTTGAATAAAAATATTTTTTTAAAAAAAGTATTATATTGAAGTTTGTGAAAGTAATAAATAGATAAAGTTAAAAATTGTTTAAATATTATTTTTTTAAATTATTTTTGTTTTAAAATTTGTAAAAGTTGTATTGATTTTTTTGTTTAAGTAATAATTAGATAAAAAGTTTAGAATATGAAATAGAAAAATATTTTTTATTTAAATTATATTTGAGAATAAAGATATAAGAAATTTTAAAAATTTTGGAAATGTTTGATTTAACCCAAACATGCCTTTAAGTGTATCCTTGACAGCATCGTTTACCTCATCTCTAGGTTTGGGTTCAGATGCACTCTTCTTACCGATTTCATGAGGACTCCTGTTGCTAGAGTCTTGTGGTCCAGTGAATCAA
Source organism: Cyclocarya paliurus (assembly GCA_029856935.1). NCBI lineage: Eukaryota > Viridiplantae > Streptophyta > Magnoliopsida > Fagales > Juglandaceae > Cyclocarya > Cyclocarya paliurus. The sequence continues at coordinate 17,858,079 of CM056950.1, forward strand.
CTTTAGTTTGGGTAGGACTCTCAACAAAGAGAGAAAGACGCTACGATACCATTTTTTTGGGGGAACTCAATCTGAGTGGTTGGTTCTTGTGAAGAACACGAGCACTGTTCGACTTCCGGCACTACTACCCAGATCCCATTCGAATTGGCATATTCGGCTTATTTATTTTGGGCCAAATTTTATCTTCTGCTGGCCCATTTAATTTTCAAGCTCTTTCGGGACATCTTTTTTGGTCTACCATATCGTGATTTTGGGCCACTTCTTTTTTTCAGTCCCTTTCTAGCTCAATTTCATTATTGTATGAAGAGTTTCTGACCCATTTTGATATTTCGGTAGAGTTCCCCCCTGTTTTACCTTTGTGTTCTCCCTTTATCAAAAGTGCTTACCACCCCTTTTAAGTAGGGCTTTTCCTATTGACTCATTTCTCTTTGAAGCTGTAGAGATACTACCTCCTTGATTAGTGTTTACCTTACTACTCTAAAAGCATCATGAGATGAGCTCAATTCCTACCACTCTATTCCTTCATTGTAACATCCCGATCGAGATCATCGTAAGATGTGTTATCTCGATCGGTTCATGTTACTACAAATTTTAACCAGAATTATTACAGACTAAAACTTTTAAATCTTTTTTTTTTTTTTATATCACGAGGCATTACATAAACCATAATGAAATCAAATTGGTAAGCCAAATTACTTCAATTGGAAATATAAGTAGTCATGAAGCCCAATTACAAAAGTTCACTGGTATATATAATAGCCATTCTAAACAAAATATGGCCACATTATCAGCCTTTTAAAGTGTTGAAATCTAAAAACCACAATACATGTCTTCTGACTCCCATTTTTTCTTTTTTTTCAACCTACCCTTCTCTTTCCCTTCCCTCTCTCCTCTTTCCAGACCCTTTTTAGACAGGCAATATCTCACACTTTTTTTTAACAAATTTGCAAGCTATAAATGATGCACCGTCACTTGCTTGTAACGTTAGCTCTTGATGCACTGCGGCGTAAGCACAGCCAATACCTAGCATAGGCGGGCCAAACTTATCAAGCTTTTCTTAAAAGAATAATGTTGTTTTATTCACTCAACTATATTTTATGTATTTTAATTTTTTTAATTTTTTTTTTATTTAATAATTAAGTAAGTGACTATTACTGTATTAATATTTTTAAAAAATATTTTAAAATAATAAAAAAATATGAATAAAAAAATAAAAATAAATAAAAATGTGATTTTAGCCTAACGGTAAGGTGCAGCGGGCTACTCTGAGCGACAGAGTAGCACTGCTCTTTTTTTAAAAGAAAATAATTGTATAAAATAAGATAAATATTTTAGTATTATTTTTTAGGTAAGAAAATTAATTTAAACAAAATCGACTTTCTTATGGGAAAAACCAATACACCACAAGTTAGCAATATGAATCACCATTGTTTAATAATAATAAAAAAAAAATCATATAGTTGGTCTCAACATTAATATGATTTAACGTATATGTAACTTCCTATAAATTCTAACTTTGCTATAACATCCTTCTTATCAAGAGTTTCCAAAATAAATTTTAAAATCTAAATCTTATAAATCAGATCTAATGTAACATATGAAACTATGTCAAATTGTGAATTTACTTTTGTGGAATCTTTTTATAATTGTAACACTTCTATATCTTATATTATATATATATATATAAGACCATTTCATTAATGGGATAAAAACCATTACATGCTATTTTTGTCGAGCCAAATAGTTTAAGAAACAAACATTCGAACATCATCCCACCACATTTCAACATTCCAAGAATAACGAGCAAGCCTATATGCTGCCTCATTTCCCATCCTATGTACGTGTTGGATTTTGCACTCAATGAATGGTTGCAGCAAACTCTTTGTTTCTTTTAGTAGGCTCCTGAGAGTTGAAAACGATTATACTGCTTGTAAGTCCTTGAGAATCAACATACAGTCACTCTTTAGAAAAACCCAAATATGCACATAACTATAATTCTCGAAACATAGTTAGAAGCTCAATTGTTTGTGTGTCAATTACTTCATTCTCTACTTTGCTAGCAGCCATCACAATATCACATTTATCATCTCTGAGAAGAGCACCCACAGCTGCCTTATGTTTCAACAACATTGCTCCATCCACATTGAGTTTGAGTTAGCCATTAGGAGGTGGTTTCTAGCAACAAATAGTCTTTAATTTTGTACTTGATAAAGATTTCAGATCCTGGTGAATTTTCTACAGAGATAATGCATAGTCAATCGTAGTTTTAGGTTCAATACAGGTTTTTGCAGCTACCATCTTGTTCCTCCTAAACCAAAATCCCTAAGCTATTAAGAAAAGAGTGGTTAGGTTATTTTTAAGGTCTTCCAGACTGTTCTTGCAAAACCGACACTCATCTTCAACATCCACTTTCTTTCTCCTAAGATTAGATTGGGTAGTAGGCTTCTATACAAGCTCGTCATGCAAAAATCTTAATTTTATTGGGGATTTTCATTTTCCACAGCACTTTGCCACTTTTCATAAATTTTTCTGTCCGTGAACACTGGAACTTTCACCTTGGTTTCTTCTGAGCTTCTCTCTAAAAAAAATGTATGCACTTCTAACACCAAATTTGCCATTCTTTTTTTGTGTCCATAACCACTGGTCCTCATTCTCTCTTGGGCAGATAATTATCTTCAATATATCAGCAGCTATAGTTGGATTGAATATAGCTCTAATTTTTTAGTATTCTACCATAGTTTTTTTTTTTTCAATAAGATTAGCAACAATATATTCACTGCCATCTACCTCTATCATGCTCGTTTCTTACTATAAAGCTTGATGTCCAGGAATCCAAATATCTTTCCAGATCTTCACTGATTTTCTATCATGTATTCTCCATCTACATCCTTGGATTAACAAATTTTTTTGCTTCCCAAGTTCCTCTCCATGCATATGAAGGATTTGTGCCCAAATTTGAATCAAGGAAACTTACTTCTGGAAATTATTTTACTTATATAGATCTTATGCAACAAAGTACCTTTTTCTTGCAGGATTCTCCATCCTCGTTTAGCTAAGAAAACCATGTTGAAAATCCTCATATCTTTAAAATCTAACCTATCTTTGAATTTTGACTCACACATATGTTCCCAACTAATCCAATGAAGTCTTCCCTCATTTTTTTCTATCCTTACCAAAATTATGTCATCATACTTTCCAAATCAGTACATAAACTGCCTAGTAATTTAAAACAACTCATTGCATAACTAGTATAATAGTCCGCCAAATATTCAAGAGATGAATTTCTTTAAGCTTTAAGAATGTCATGAAAATCTAATATTCCTACAACTCTATTCCTCCATGTTCATGTTGTCATCCGAAGTCTTCATTGTAACATCTCGATCGAGATCATGGTAAAATATGTTCTCTCGATTGGTTGTAACTAAGATTGCATTTGGATATTAAATTGAGCTGAAATGAGTTGAGTTCTTTATGAATAGTTGTGAGTTGAGATGTGGAGTGAGTTTTGTGGAGTCCACCTAAGATGAGTTTAGCAGTATTTGGATATTAAGATGAGTTTAAATATATTTATGAGAAGTTGAAAAAGGTTGTGGATCCCGCGTGTAAAGAGGTGTTGAGTTAAAAAAAGTTATGGATCTACATATAAAGAGGGCTTGAAATGAATGATATTTAGTGATTTAGGAGTAAACTACTTCTATATTCCAAACGTAGCTTAAGAGTCTTAATTAGAGTTATCACAACGAATAACCATTTATTTTCCTTTCTCGCATGTGGTTCCCTCACCATTCTTTATAGGCAGGCAATATCTCACACAGTATTTATTTTTTTAACAAATTTGCAAGCTATAATTGCAAGCACCGACACATAGCTAGGCCTTAGTCTAACCTAGCATAGGCGGGCCAAAGTTATCAAGCTTTTAAAAAATAAAAATAAATATACAAAATAAGATAAATACTTTAGTATTGCATTTTAAGTAAAAAAGTTAATTTCAACAAAATCGATTTTGAAAAAAAGTCAATACACCACAAGTTAGCAGTATGAATCACCATTGCTTAATAATAATAAAAAGTAATGTTGACATCCTTTTCTACCAAGCTCCGCCCATAGGGGGGCTGGAGTTTTGGCTCCTCCTTCCATCCTTCTATTTGGCCAACGCTAGAGTTATCTATAGTGTTGTTTTTCCTTTTTTCGGTATTTTATGTCCATAGCACCAAGAAGCGTTGATCCACTGCCTAGCGGCCCCCTACGACCACCACGCGCCACGCCACCACCATCCACAGTCAGTGTTGGTCCTATGTTTGTTTATGACGCGTCCTTTGCTACACCTTTATGTTCCTGCTTTTTCCTAACCAATGAGCAAGATAAAATGGTCGTAGAAGATTCCTACAACCAATCCAAACAAACAAGCTACGGCACACACTGTCTCAATGCAACTTTTAGTCACAGTTTAATAGTCTGTTTATCAGACTATTCAAAAACCTCTTCAAGCGGCTTTCCCTTAGTGGAAAATGGGTGGGAGCCAAATTTTGACTCCAGATCCCTCTTTTTATTTACACTGGTGTTGCATTTGTTTGTTTTGAGATGATTGTTGGGGACTCTCACCCTATTGAATCTTGTATCAAGTAACCCTTAGTTTACCCATAAGACTACTTGCTTAAGAAAAAAATCATAGAACTGATCTCAAATTAATATGTTTAACAGATATATTGTAACTTCATATAAATTCTAACTTGCTATAAGATCCTTCTTATCAAGAGTTTTCAAGATAAATTTTAAATTTAGATTTTTATACAGCAGTAGTATGGATAGTATATCATATATCTTAACAGTGTGAATAGTGTATCTTTCATAATTACTTACACAAAAGTTTTTACTACAAGGCAAAAGTTCAAATGCACAAGTCTTGTATAAATCTTTTATAAAAATTTCAACCCCACAAAAAAGGCAAGTTTTCACATTTTTTTTATAATGAGATTCACTTTTTTATAAATGATAAAGTTGTGTCTTTATCATTTCTCTTCTGCTATTTATTGTCGAGCCCTACTTGTTTATTTCTGAAATTTTATTCTTATTCAAAGTTAATGATATTGGAGGGCTATTTTTAATAATCAAATCTCACCAATCCATATATAACTGATTTTTTAATATTATTATCAAACTTTGTGGTCAAGAAAATGTCATAAATATTCAAACTTTACTCCACGCCTGCTTGAAGATATCTATCTTCTTATAACATCCACGAAAAAGCTGAAAAAAGAGCATTATATATATATATATATATATAGATTATAATATTTGGGAATTGCGCACCATTACTCTTGTGAGGAACAACAGATGTTCCTTTTTGTCGTTTGAGCACTCATGAGAAGATGGAAAAAGTAGCACCGCGGTCTCTAATTCCAACTAAAATAATATATAAAAATAAATAAATCTACTTGCGTCAACTTCATCTTATGATCATGATCTCCATCCCCACGTTTCTGTAACACGCCTTAGCTACGTTATTCGTGTCTCTCCTCTGCCTACGACTTCTCCACCTACAATCATTACTCAATTAAACTTTTATGGTTACGAAGATCATGAGCTTCTTCAGTTCAGATCCATAACCAAACCAAAGATAATACAAATCTCAATTTTGGTCAATTAGATTCGTTTAAGGGAAATATAAATTTACAAGTTTGTGTGGAGGATAGATCTTGTGGTATACTGCTAATATGATATGATTTGATTTGTAAAAATGTTTACTTTTTTAAAATCAAGTCTTATAAATTGCATTAGCAATACTGTAGAGATTGTATCTTCTACATAATCAACAGTGTAAACGTGTTAAATTCGGACGAAGAGTGAGTAGTCAAATCTTGTTCGTTTAATTTTTACTTGAACTCGAGTTGAGCTCTCAAGTTATTTTATCAAGTTGTATTTTATATTCACGAACGGGTCATTTATTATTTGAGTTGTTTTGTTTTATTAAAATATTTTATTTATCTTATATCCCATAACTTTATTTACAAATTTTGACAAATAAAATTTAAGTTTTTACTAATATTTTTATAAAGTCTATATATACATATTAATGATTATATTTATAAGAATTCAAGTAAAATGTTTAATATTAGGCACATGATTTCCTATAATTTTTAAGTACTAAACATATCATAGATATAAATATAATACTATAAAAAAAATAACAAATATGAAGTTGCACTTGCCGAGTCGAGTTTTATACAAGTTATATCATTTAGTAATCGATCATGATTTTGTGATCCCGAACAGATTTATTAAGTTGAACTCAAATTTGATCGGGTCAATCTCAAGCGGCTTAAGCCCGGTTTGGATAAAAAATTCTTTGCAATTCATCTCATCTAATTATTATAATTTTTTTAAATTTTTACACAGAATATAATAAACAATTCAATATTTTCAAATCAGAAAATAATAATAATATTAAAAAATAATATTCTAACAATATTTTATTCAACTTTCATCTCTTCTTAACTTACTATTCAAACCTCCTATTGTGTATTCTACACTAACATGCAAGTAGAATTAATATATTTAAAATTTGTATTGAATCTGAAAGGAAGATAATGATATACAACCAATTGTATTACAGCTTAACTACGACTATATATTAAAATATTAATATTTCTTACTTTAATTCAAAATTTCTGTACTTGTAACATTTCAAAGTAAATAAAATAATAATTTTTTTTTTTATAGTTGGTTGTAAACAAATTATAGTGCAGTTGTTCGTTGAAAGGAATTGAAACTCTCAGTTTGAAAGTACAAACGTTTGAGGGCACGAATGAAAGGAGGGGGCTTAGTGCGTATATCCCTAGCTAGTAGTCCACTAATTTACAAGAACTTTCAAAGAAGCAAGTATAGACACACGACAGGCAGCTAGGTAATTGTCGAGTGGAGTCTGGTGCTCTCAAACAACTTTATTATTGGCTCCTTTTGGAGACTTGGTTTGCACAGTATTAGTGGATCTTTAATGGAACGACTGCCAAGTCAAGTCCAGCTTCCCAAACCAAACCAAAAAAAAAAATAAAAGTTAAAGCCGCAATATACACAGTTTCACAATCCCGTTGAAAACAAAGCGAAACAAAAGAAGCAAGACGGCTAAACTCCGCGTCCCATATATCACCACGTGTCGACACTACAAAAATTGTCTGGGACATCCAGGAAACTTCCTCCTGTTAAGACTCGAACACCTAGCTTCCCAGATAGCTGCTCACACGGCCAACAATGAGTAAGATCTCGTTTTCTTAGGACGTGTAAATATGTATAGCGATGGTCAATCAGTCACTGGTCGTGACATTGGTGGGGCCTGACTTTTTTATAAAGCTTACAAACAAACAAAATTTTTATAAAAACAAAACATCATGTTCTCATTAATTTGGTTTGGTCGGTATCGTAACAATTCAACCAAAAAATTAAATGTAAGAGATTGAACCCTTGACACGGATCGGCACCAGTTAGGAAAGGACAACAACAACTTTCCCTTTCTCCGTATGTCACTCTTCCTTTATTTAGCACACTTTCCTTTGCCCCGAAAAATCATCGAAGTGCGGATTAGTTCGACACTTTGGAAAAAAAAAATAGTGAAAGTATTTTATTTTATTTTATTTTTATAATTTTTTTAAATTTTTGTATAAAATATGATAAATAATTGAATTTTTTTAAAATTTAAAATAATAATAATATTAAAAAAATAATATTTTATTCAATTTTCAACTCAACTTATTTCATCTCAATTTACTGTCCAAACAATACCTAAGTTTTTTGTACCTTTCTTTTCCTTTTGAAAATCTAAGTTAGAGCAACTCTTTAAGGATATTTTTCTCAATATTAGGAATAATCCCAAATTAAGCTAATTATTTTGAATTTGTTTTCTTTACCAAAGTATTTTAAAGTTTTATATTTTAAACTGATCAAGAAAGTATAGAATTACAGAAAGAAATATAGAAAGGATGCTTACAATTAATTGACATAATTTGACCAGATACATGAAATCTACTTTGTGAACTCACGTGTCATATAATAATGCGTTCATATTTAAAGTATCATTTTTTTTAATTATTAAAATATAAATTAAATAATAAATTTACATCTTCTTGTTAGCTTAATTATTTTAGACAAATTATGATTTCACATAATATTAAAATACAGAAATTTTAAATTCAAAATTTGACTCTACATTCTGTCTCATTTAATTAAATATTTCACATATTAAACTTCCTCATACTCATTACGTGCATGTTTGGAATTGTAGTGGAAAATATAGCTTATAATTTTAGGACTTATAGCTTATAACTTAAATAATAAGCTCTATATTTCAAAATTTGTTTATTGTTTGATAAACATGTGTCTAAAGTACTTTTAAGTTAGTTATATTAATTTTTTAAAAATATACAATTATTTACAAGAACTTTTAGATAAAGACTTCAATTTGGTATTTTTTAAAAAAGTAGATTTTTAATTTTTTTAAATGATTAAAATATTTTTTATAAATTTACCAAACATATATTTTTTTTAAAAAAACTTTTAAATAATTAAAAGTATTTTTTAAATTTTCAAACTCAATCTCAAACAAACTCTAAGTAAGAGTATGACTCTACATTGAGTGTTATGCACACATGCTTCAGGAGTTTTTTTTTTTTTTTGAAGTGATTGAGGAGTGAGATTATTTTTGTCTTGTCCATTTTCCTTTTGAACTGATTGTTACTTAGTCAAGAGTTCTTGCAAAAGTGATTTGATATGCTGATGTGTCAAACCAATTTTCTTTTCAATTAAATTTCTGAGTTAACTTTTTATTTAACTAAGACTTACCAAATCTGGTACGACTTTATATAAATATATATATATATATATTTATATAAAAATGTAAATATAGTAGTTACCTATCTAATTTATACACTCAATTTCATGGATAATCCTGAAGCTAAAATATCTGGTTTAATTTTCTACAAGAGCTTTCTTAGAAAGAGATAAAGTCTTATAATATATGTCCGAGAAAAAGAAAAAAAGAATTATAAAAATAGAGGTTTATGACTAACCGGCCTCCATCACCTCTGTTCATAAGTTGACATATTACACATAACAAAAATTCTACTCAACCTCTTACTATTCACACCACACTCCACACTCTATCTTTTTTTTAATTTTTTTTAATTTTTTTTATCAAATATATTTTTATATGAATAGTGAATAAAAAATTATAAATAGTTTTAAAAAAATAAATTCAAAAAATTTTTTTTAAAAATATTAAAAAATATTAAAAAGTGTGGAGTGTGGGGAGGATGAATAGCAAAACCCCATAACAAAAATTCTGTGCAAACTTTTCTTTAGGGTGTACAATACCCGTATAAATCTTTTAAAACAATACAAGATCCACCATTAAAAGAAAAAGTTTTTTTTTTTTATTTAGTCCTACTTTCTTTTAAATAGTTTGCATGGGATTTATGTGCAATGAATTTGTATAAATTTTTTTTTTTCCGAACTACTTAACATATTTATTTGTGAAGTGGGTCTCACAAGGATAAAAAAAAATATATTAATATTTCAAAATATTTAATAATTATGACTTTAGCGATATGTTAATTAAAAATAATATTAAATACAGTCTTATAAATTATAGTGTGTAAGTCTCACGATCTCGTTTTAAAAAATAAAATTGAGCTTATTATTAAAAAAATAATTTTTTTTATGTAGATATAAAATTTATTTATTTTTTTAAAATAAAATATGTGAGATTTACGTATTCTAAAATTTCAACTTACATTTACAAATATAAAGCCAATATATACAATACTAGTTGACAAAATAAAAGCAATTATATATTGAACCGAAAGGATGAGGATGGTTATGATCTTTCCTGGATACCGGTCTAGAAAATTCAAATGCCCACGTGCAAATTTGTTGTTTTTATTTTTTCAAACTTGACGGCCGATCATGCAAATGACTCCTATGGCTGACGTTCCCACACATGACGATAAACGTCGGGCTTGTGGGCCCCAGAGTTTCCTTTCCCAAGTCTCGAACTTTTTTCAAGCGAATATATATATAAGCGTCAAGAAGGGAAAGGAAAGGCGCAGCAAGCAAGCAAGCCATCTAAATTCATCAAATTGTTAAAATAATTTGTTAATGGGAGTCTTGGTCATTAATTTACCCGAAACAGAAATGGATCATCAGCGAAGTCAATCCTCTTCAACAAAAGTAGAAAGAAGGATCATAGAGAAGAACAGGAGAAATCAGATGAAAGTCCTCTACTCCAGGCTCAATTCTCTCCTCCCGAACCCCGACTCCAAGGTACTTACCTCTCTGTCTCTCTGTCTCTGTCTCTGTGTCTCTCTCTCTCTCTCTCTAATTTTCCACAAAACATCCGTAATTTTTACAAAATTTGTCCATGAACGAACGTCATAATTTCTGTACGTACGTGTCTGTAAATTTATATGTACGGATCTTGAATTATCTTCCATGAAATGCAGGTGGCAGTACTCTCACTTCCCGATCAAATAGATGAAGCAATAAACTACATCACAAACCTAGAGACAAAGGTGAAGAAATCCAAGGAGAAGAAACAGAGCTTAATGGGCAGGAAAAAAAGACCGTACACATGCACAAATTTCGAAGAAACAGCATGTCTAAAATCGCCGAAAATCGAAATCCGAGAAACCGGTTCCACGCTAGAGATCATTTTAATAACTGGGCTGGATAATCAGTTCATCTTCTATGAGATGATTCACATTCTTCATGGAGAACAAGCGGAGGTCTTGAATGCCAGCTTTTCGACTTCTGGGGACTCAGTTCTACATGTAGTACACGCAGAGGTATTTTAATCACTTATACGTATTTTATATGTATCTCAAGATCATGATTATGATCATATATATGTCGTCGACACTTGTGTACTTAAAACTGTTTTTGTTCTATTTTTGTGTAGATTGTCGGATGTTCTTTCGAATTTGGAGCTGCAAAAGTGACGGAGAGGCTCAAGAGACTAGTTTACGGATCCACCAGTGATGTAGAATTATCACCAGATCTGTGGGACTTTCCTATAAATTCTGAGGCTTGGGGTTTCTAAAGATATTCAAGTAATATTGTGAATGGTTGATGTTCCCATGGTAGCAAGAGGCCAGATGCATGCAATTTTGTAAAATATCGTATTATAAAAGTACTTCAAGCCCTTCAAATTTTAAGGAAATTAATGGTACGTAGCTATCTAGCCAGCAATCATGTATTCCTGCTTGATGATCACTAATTAATTCAAGATTTTATATATGAAATTGTGCCTAGTTTTGATTCAAAGCTTTAATTAATTTGATCCGTTTGTAAGTTAGTTCCCCAATTGTATACCAATGATAGTAAATGAGATAAAAGCAAGCATTGAAACCCCAACCTACTAACTGAGATTTGCAGAAGAATGAGTACTTACAAGAGTTCCTCACCATGCATCATATGATCATGATGATAAAAGGTAGTGGAAATGCTGAAAATCTTAAGGGTTTTGTTATGGCATGAAGCTTATGATTAATTCCTACTCTAATCAGTTACAAGATAACAAATTGAAACCCTAGATTTCCTCTCATTAATAAGTAAGAATTAAAACTTAGAAAACCTGTACAAAAACAGTATCTCAGAAGCAAATTATTGGAGGAACGGAACATAAACTATATAATTGAGTCCGTTTACAATTGATTTAGAGGTTTGTAGCATCAAGAAATGGTTTTTCTTTAGACATAGTCCTAAGTGTGAAATAATGTAACAAGATCAAAAAGTGGCCATAATAATCATTCCATTCTATTGCATGACTACGTTAAAGAAATTAAAAGCATGAACTTATTACAAGTGATCATAAGCTCTATCTCCTTGCTATGTATAACCGAGAGATAAGGATCGATATGGATCGATTTCGATTACACAACTTAATTATGTTTTAACAGATTTGGGACTTTGAACAAGATCTTTGAAGTAGTTTCATCTTCATGAGATAAGGGTTGACTTGGACTAATTGAGAGCTAAATCAGCAAGTTTCAATGGAAGTTTAGGTGATGGATCATGCAACTTAATAGTCCCCCCAAACTCACAAGGAGTATGATCATGAGTTTTCTCAAAGAAACAAGAAGAATCGAGCATAGATCAATTTTTTTTTAAAAGATGTCTATAAAGAAATTCATGAGCCTAATTTATTTCATAAAACCAGTTCTACAAGAGAGTATTGATCATTCCTTATAAACATATCGAAAACCTTCTGCACAGGCAATGTAGGATTATTCCCCTCCCTCATGGGCAGGCCAGTATTTTTTCTGATCATTGTCACGAGATAAGTAGTGTGGACCCTCATTCATCTTATGACAAGTTCTAATACCATAAAAAAATTCATAAGTCTAACTCATTTCATAAAACCGGTTCTACAAGAGAGGATTGTTTATTCTTTATAAACATATTCTAGACCTTCTCCACAGGCAATGTGAGATTAGTCTATACACTGGTTTGATAAAGATGCACCGAGTTGCTATGTTCTTGCATAAGATTTTCCCCCTTATAAAATACTAATCAAGCTCGATGTGCTATTGTTCTAATATGAAAAATTGGATTAGATACTTGAGCAATAACCTTGAGATTATTACACCATTGATAGGTAGTTGCAATTCCTTAAAGAGCATGCTTAACCAAAACAACTTAGTTGTAGCAATAGGCTTCAAATGCAATAGAACGATATTCAGACTCTGTGCTAGACTTGGTACCATTGGCTGCTTAGCTTGCCGAGAAAAGCACCATAACCACTTGTATACTTTCAATCAGTCGGAACCCTTACCCAATGTGAACCGCAATAGGATTGTAGGATTAAGGGTCCTAGAGTAAATAGTAGACCATAACTTGTTTTGTATGTCCTTAAAATACCATAAAAATCTCTTTGCAATGGTGAAATGTGTTCTGGATGGATAGTGTAAGAATTGGCTCAACTGATTGACTGAGTGAGAGATGTGATCAGGTCATGTAATAGTGGAATATTAAAGAGATTCAAAAATGTGTTTGAATATGAAGCATTATCCAAGGGACCACCATCAAATTTTGTAAATCTTTTTCAAAGGTAGAAGGTACAATATATGGTTTGGTCCCCAACATATTGGCTCGATGTAGAGGTCTAGCTACAATGTACTTAGCCTGTTTTAAATGTAAACCTATTCACTGCGGCTGACATGAATGCACAACAAATAGGACAAGTCCCCTAGGTCTTTCAACTTGAACTCAACCTTCAAGCTCTAATCAAGTTACCAATACTTGAAAGAGTGCTTGTAAATATTATGTCATCTATATAAACAAGAACAAAGAATTGTGTGAGGGAGGCCCCTCTGAAAGAAGGGCCCAGGCCCAAAAAGACCAAACTGTATAGACCCTAAGCACCTCAAGCGAAAATGCTAAGCAGGCTCATGGCCCAGATCGGGAGGCCACGCACTAAACCCACAACCGTAAGCCTATCTGGAGAGGCCATGGCAACAAGCTTGGTAATGTCGAGCTTGTCGTCTCGAGACTCAGTGACCTGCCGAGCCTTGTCATAAGCATTATACAGACTGTTGGACACATGTAGCGAGGCAAGTCCGATCGTGGGCACGTCAGACTTGAGCCACGTCGCATTCAATGCATATCAAGGAACCTAGCATGCAACGATGTACTGCCCAGGGTGCACGAGACGGCTGGACCATGACCTGACACCTTGGCATGATAGGATGGTGGCAGCAGGTCTAACCGTGCACAACCTGACACCTCACGATGTCCCTCAGTAGTCTGAGTCGTGGCCTGACACATTATTACCGCAAGGGGGAGTGCTAGCAGGTATGACCAAGGTACGATTTGACATGTCACGATCTCCCTTGGTAGTCGATACCAAACCAGGTATAAATAACGGTCATCCCTCTCACGGGAGGTCTCTTTGAACTCTCTACCATTTTTCTCCTAATTCTCCAAGCCTCCCCCATTTTTCAGAGTGTTATCACTAACTTTGACATCGGAGCTATCCCAAAAGTCACCAGAGCCCATTCTTCTTCCTTGATTGCAGGTGGCATGAGTTTGGCTTCTGTGGCACTGTTCAGGCCGCGAAACACAACCTCAACAAAGTGCATAGGTGGTTTGTGTAACATGAAAGAGAGGTATCAATAGGTGATGTTTTAAACCCGAGATGAATAGATTGAAATGATAGCTAGCTAGCCATGTATTAATCCTGCTCATGATTACTAACTCAAAGATGATATATACGCAATTGATCCTTTTGGTTTCAAAGGTTTTTTAAGTTTATAATTTAGTCCCCAATCATATGCCAATAACAAGAAAAGAGATAAAGAGCATTGAAACCCATACTTGAAATTTACAAAGTAATTATTCTTAAACAATTAATCACTTACTTCCTCAACATATATCATAAGATGGTAAAAGGTACTTAAATATGTTAAAGATCTTAAGGGCTTTGTTATGGCATGAAGCTTATGAATAATTCCTACTCTAATCTCTTTACACCTGAGCAAATTAGTTGAAGGGCAATGATACATTTACACTTTCTTTACTACCCCGTTATTTTTTTTTTCTCTTTGCTACCTGAGCAAAATTAACTCAAAGAGTAAAAGAAGATCAATTTTTATAAAATTGAATTTAAATTTAGTTGATTGAATTTAAATTTAGTTGATTGAATTTATTTTCTTCTAGATTATATAAGAAGATCATGTTATGAGATTTCTAATCTAGATTCAAAGAGTAAAAGAAAAAAAAATCACTGAATAGTAAAGCAGTAGTAAAGAAAGTATAAGGGTATCATTATACTTAACTGAAACCCTAGCTAGGTTTCCTCCTCTTTGATAAGTAATAATTAAAGATCAATAAAAATGCATAAAAACAGTAAGTTGAAGGAGGTATGGACAGGATCGTATTGGAGGGATCTACAAATGGATGGTGTGCAGATATTGCTTTGATGGAGATTTGTTTATTTTACACCAAATAGCAACATTAAAACTTGGTTATCAATAATAGTACTTTGAAGGCATGTGCATGTGTGTGTGTGTATTATATAGATATTAAAAAATGATGGTTTCCTATAATGAAAACCCTAACTTATGGTGAAAACTTTGTTGGGAGTAATCCGGCACCCTACCAAAATTAATATAAATTAGTATCTTAATTGCCACAAAAAAAAAAGTCCTTTTATATTGACTGATTAAGTTATAAAGACAGTATTTGATGGGGATTCTATAGATGTATGTAAAAGGTTGAGGAGGTATGAAGATAATGATAGCTGGGACATAGGTGATGTGTTTTGAAATCATGAAAATACGTACAATGATGGCTACTTGATCTTGCCACTTAATTTCCTGTTGGGGTCACAATTAGCTTTTGGTGAAGCTTGAGTTGCCCTATATACTTTCACTGTAACAACTAACAAGCACAAAATGCTGGGATCTGGATGAGGCATAATTATTCTAATGGGACTATGTAAAATGTACGTAACAAGGTGGCTCGATCGAAGACTTGACTTCTCCATCCAGGCCACTAGCTAGCAGTACTTCCACTGCAAGTACGTACGTAAGATTAATTATGATCAGCACGGAAAAGTACCTATCGGTACTATATATATATATATATATATTAAGTAATATTAATTATAAATTTTAAATAGACAAATCTCTTATAAATTTTATATAAAAATAAATAAATCATATTAATAGAAAATAATTTTTTTAAGTGAAATTCACTTTTTTACCCGAGTTTATATGTAACTTATAATCTATTTAGAATTTGTACAAATTATTTCTCATATTTATATTTATATATAGCCATTATCACATCTGTTGACACCCACCAATACAATATTACTGTACTTAATGCTCACCAAATGTCCAGTAACAATCCATCACCATTTTCTGTGGACCATTTTTTAATTAATAGCAATTCAATGATCGATGACTCCTTTGCACCAAGAGATCGATAGTGCATGGGCACGACATCATTGTGATTTTAGTGACAGTGGATTGACAAATATATATAGACTCCATTCTAGATGTTTTTTTTTTCTTTTATACATCAATTTTCTTAAAATGGGATAAATTAAGTACTGTTTCCTTTTTTGATCTTTCGAAATTATGTCTTTTCCTTTTATTGATCAATGCGAGGTTAAAAGATATCATAAGTTGATGCGTGAATATCTTTAGTTTGACAAATTAGTATATATATCCTTGCCGTCTCAATTTTTATGTCTTTCTCTTAAGTATTCTCTTCTCTAATCTTTGATCTCCATCGATAGTCGAAATGGGTGGTCGAATGGCCCATAGGCCAATCCATCCGCCCGACAGCCAAGTAGGACTATCTACTCATGCTGGACGGAATTCTAGGCGAATCCAGCAAAAAACACCCTACTCAGGCGGGTGCGGGGGTGGAGTGGCCGGCTACCCCGCTGCATAGGGCAGATAGCAAGGCTAATTTTAGCATATTTAGATTTTCACATATAAATTAATTAAAAGTTTGTCTTTTACAAAAACATTGGGATGAACAATAAAAAAATATTTATCTTTTGCGTGTACGTACAGCCTATAAAATGGCCCGTGACGGGAGCATCACTCAATTTTAAAGAGTTAGGTAAGAAACTTTAGGGCTCTGTTAAGGATAATAAAAGACGAATTGTATATTAGGCAACTAAATAAAAGTCTTACTTTCTGAAATATATGGGTGTTCCTCCCTCATGATAAATGCTTGAATGTGATAAATAAACCCACGTGCTAATTTCATTCACTCGTATAGCTAGCTGACGTCCGATCCACGCATGACGATCACTTTGTTGGGCCAAATGCCTCAGTTTCGAGTCTTTCACTTTTTCCAGGGTATTTATAATTAAGTCGAGAGTGGAAGTCAATGAATCCAACTGTCTTTTTTTTTTTTTTTAAATAAGTAACAATATTATTCCGGACACGGTTGGTTGTTTAACCCAGCAACTGTATTTATGATGTGTCTATCTTATCATGATATATTAATATGAAAAATGATAAGATTATTATTCTTCTATTATTTATTTATTTATTTTTATTTTTTTTTAATTTTTTATTTTACTTAATGGTTAAGAAAGTGATTATTAATAAAATTATATTTTTTCTTAATTTTTTCTTAAAATGATAAAAAAAATAAATACATTACAAGTAATAAATGGATAGTAGATAGGTAGTAAGCCTGCCCTATTAATATAATGTTATGAATTATACACAAAGATAATTACTCGCACGTGCAAGGTTGTCCTTTTTTTGCTAACCATATAAAACTAGTATTCTCCTTGCTGGAATCGTTTGACACATTTATAAATTAGTCTTTCTTTTATTTTTTATTTTTATATCGGAAAACCCCTCCAAGACAATACCCTTCAGATCCACCCCTCTAGAGTAAATCTCGATCCTGTGTACTACATCTTCAGAAGTTTGCATACATGAAATTGGGTAAGTCGCTAGCTTTTGACTAAAGGATGTGACTCTAAAGGATTTTTTGCATCTATGAGATGTTAAATCTTGGACTTTGAAGGAGTGATACCCCAAGACCAAGTTCGTCACCACTTAGTCCAACCCCTTGGAGTTTTTATAAATTAATCCAATAGTAAATTTATTAACTGAAATATGTCATAATTATTAGATGTGAATATCGTAAACCATTAATTATATCATAAAACATAACTTTAAGAAGTATGCCTCTTCTCAATTTTTCGTTTCCCAAATGTTGTCCCAAATGATGTACGATTTTTGTTTTATTTTTATTGGCATTGGGTGTACCATATTTTTATTGCCATTGGGTACTGTACCATATTGGTATTGGCTATAAAATGAGTTGTAAAATAATTGTATTTATAACTTTACCATATGTTTGCTGCCATAAACTAGTGAATAGCTAGGTTGTAGTGCTACAATGACAAAAAAAAAAAAAAAATCACAAAAATAAACTCTCAAACTAACGTAGATTCATTTTAATACGTTAGATCTATCTATAATAAAAGTAACTTTACAATCTAACGTATTATATTAAGTCATATAAATTTATGAATTCGCTTTCGTGAAATTCCTCTATTAAAACATTTCTCTTAAATAAGCGCGAAGAACCCATCCATGATATAAGTCTCCAATCAAAATAATTAGGGGGTCCATCACCTGCTAGGGCTGTTAAAAGCTCTTGCTTGGATTCAAATCCTATGTAGGTTGGGACAAGGGAAAGGGATATGCTTCAGAAACACTATTAAGACAGCATTATCATTGATTAATCCAGGATGCAGAACCCTCATTGCAGCAACTTGCACTGACAATACCTAATTTCGATTTCAAGAAATTTACCAAAGTCTAAAGAGCAGGTGCACTTAGCTTTAAGAGGTGCTTGGGGAATACAAATCAAGCTCATAAATCTGAATTAAAACAATAGGAATTTGAGGCACCTCAACTTAGAAACTTTCCCAAGAATTTCGAACTTGATGCACTATCATAGTTGGTCTATCTTACTCATTATCTTGAGACTTTAGGGCTATGTTTAGGATTAAAACAAAAAAAAAAGTGAAAGGGTAATGATGATGCTTTAGATATATGGGTGTTCCTTCCTCATGATAAATGCTAGAATGTGATAAATAAACCCACGTGCCAATTTCATCATGACTCATATAGCTGACGTCTCCACACATGACGACCACTTTGTTGGGCCAAAAAACCTCAGTTTCGATTCTTCACTTTTTCGAGGGAATATATAATGAGTCAAGAATGGAAGTCAATCCAACTTCTTTTATCTGCTAAGTAATGATCTTATTCCAGACAAGAAACATATGTTATGTTCACTGGCCATAAAGGCTATCTAGAAAGAGCAGAACCCCCGGTACCAATAGGAAAATGGATGAGGTGGCTTGATATATAAGAGGAAATATTATTAATAAATAATAATAAATTGTGCTAAAGAGGTCCATGAAGGTTAATAAGCATCTATAGGCTAGAAAAATCTTTCAAAATCTAGATGTTTATTCTAAAAGAATTTTTTGAGAATTCACATTTATATGATGGCTAAAGGTAGGCACTATTTTTATTATTCCATTGCGCATTGAAATATAAATTTCTTATATTTGGTATCAGAATAAAATTCATGCCACTTTATATCTTAGTTTCTAATACAGTTGTTGGCATGCATAAAAGTTGTGAAAGTTTATTCTTTTCCCAATTACAATGCAGAAAATTTTCATAAGTTGTCTAACACCGATGTTGGTTCTAGACTCTGGTAAAAAATTCCACAATTGGTCTAAAGAAGGCGAGGCTGAAAGTCTCCGAGGATTGTTGCATTGTAATTGGGAAACAAAAGCTCTATTTGTAGTCATTTTTGTGTATTTTTTGTGCACTCCATTAATGTGATTGGTTACGTCATTTTTTTTAATATAAAATAAATGTTTTGGCCAGTCACATCAGTGGAGTATGCAAAAATGATTTATGTAACATAACTCATTGGGAAAAGAAGAAAATGAGGAAAATCTATTTGGGAAAATTCAGTTTAATCGGTCAGATTATGCCTCTTCCAAACTGGTACTTTCCCAGAAGATGTACTGATTGTAGACTTATCTTTCTTATGCTTCATGACACCTATTCATCACGCATTAAGACACGTTGTACCATATGAGCAATGATACATTAACATCGCAACTATTTTCGTCTCTTACATCAAAGTATTTATATAAAATATAAAACCCAAATCAGATGGGAAACTCAAAAGGGTTAATGTTTTAATGAACTAACACTATCACTAGTTATAAAAATAATTGTATTCGTATCATTATTCTTTATCACATTCCTTCTCCTAGCAACAATTGTCCTCGGGGAAACAAACGGGCCCTTGTGCATTTGGATAGGCTCAAAGGTCCGGTCCATTTTCATCGCCAATCAAAATTATAGGGTGGGCCATCACTTGCTGGGGCTTTTAGAAACTTTTGCTTTGATTCAAATCCTATTCAGGTTGGGACAAGGGCAAGGAATATGTTCAGATAAGCTACTAAGAAGCTTAAACTACTGATTTGTAAGCAAACATCGATTCAGGATGCAAATCCTTTATTCCAAAATGCATTGACAATACCTCATTTTCACCGCAAGAAATTCACCAAAGAACAGGTGCATTTAGCTTTAAATGTGCTTGGGAACACAAATGATCATGTTCATAAATCTGAATCTGAATCAGAACCATGGGGATTTGAGGCAGCTCAACTTGTGAAACTCTCTCAAGAATTAAAAACCCATGCACCATAATTGGCCTATCTTTATCATTATCTTGAATTCCACAACGTGCAATTCTGCAAACTCTAACCAACTCTCTAGATCTGCATTTACCTTCTAACCTACAATCCAGCAAGGTAAGGGCATTGAAATTGATCATCATCCATCATCTAAACAGGTCCCTGTTTCAGTACCTAACAACTTCAGAAATCAGCATTTAGTACCTAAATACATCAGCTTTTAGAGTGACAGCTTCACCTGAAATTCATTTTGGTGCAAGGCAGACCCTAGTCTCCCCCATGGCATCCAAAACCAAGCTAAATCTTGTCCTATGAGCTTAGCAAAATCAAACTGGCCTATATTCTGCATCCGGCAGCCCCACCAGCAATATGAAATACACTTCAATCTAAAATCTTGGCATCCTTTCGAAACAAAAGAGATTCTAGAGAACCATTAGGCATGTTATCAGAAAGATTGGAAGCCTTTTTGAAGCTTCTGCACAGGAACCCCGAATCAACGATATCCAACCATGTCACTTCTTGTAATAAAATAACCCAATTCAAATATTTCGCCTGGGGAGGTGGTTGTCTGCTTTCCAGAAAGACTAACGTGGGAGGTGGTATCAGATCCCATAACAGTTTTGAGTTCAATGCAATTTCTAAGCAGTACCACCTAATGCATAAGATTTGGGATCTGTGGTTTGCATTCAACTAAGCTCTCATAGTGTAAATAAGAGAAAAATCCAAACAATTTAAAGGCAGCATATCTACTGAAATTTTATGTGCACCCATTTAATGTGAGGACGACTAACCTCACCCTGACTCTGATTTCCTGCATCAGCTTAAATCTTTGCGCAAGAAAGATGCAGTGTCTTTGTGATCCTCACAAAATCCCCTAGTCCAGCAACATTTAGTGGCTGTGCTGATCGTTCTAAAGACAGGCAAAATAAGACAATTTCTGTGCTTTCCCCAAGTCAATTATTAGTAGCCTTCTGAATACATTCATACTGAAAATACCCCTAGATAAAAAAAAAATAAATAAACAACCAGGTAGCTAGATACTACTCAGTTAGTAGCTTAAGAGTACTCACTAAAATGTAAATTATCTTTGAAATCTAGACAGACTATCTGAATGATCAATATCAGGTTTGGAGAGTGGATAGTTGCATCAAAAGACAGCATAGAGAGTAGATGCAAACGGTTCAAGTTAATATGCTGAAGTTTGTAGAAACATAGCCAACTAAATTAGAACTTTAATCAAAGCCTTAAACAACCATAGAAAATAAAATAATTTTATTTACGTGGGAGAGGGGCTACCATGCGTCAAAAACTCATAACTATACCCAATGCATACATCTAAACAACGGATCAGAACAGTATATTGCTTTTTTTTATATATAGAAAAAGCATCTCACACTACAGCTTCAAAGATTACCAAATTCAGTCTACTTCTAGTTTTAATGTGGAAAATTGACATAAATACAGAATTCCATGACACCAATCTATTCAACATAGCAAGACAAAATTTGAATCAAATCAAGGACGGCTGCCATTCAAGTGTTTCACCCGCAAACATCGGAATGATATCTCCAAATGAAAAGGAGAAAGACTCTGGTACCTTCCATGGAGTCCTGATCATTTTTATTTTTGATGTGTTTCTTGGAAGCCCATAGAAGTCTGGTCCATTGAAGCTTGTAAATGCCTCTAGCTTGTCGAGTGCACCTGCCTGAAAGATGCAATTGACAAGTTTCATGCAAGTCATTCCACGAACGATAAATATTGCTTAGTGTGTGGCCATGAAAACCTTATCTCATGTATTTGATCAATCACACATGACAATCAGTATATCATATACTAATTCACCAAAATTAATATCCAAAATACAGCTCATGCATTTCAAACATTGAACACATCGGAACAAAGGAAAACAATGAAGAAATAAGCATGAATCAAATAAGAAAGACTAGATCAATTTCAATAAGTATATACTTCCTTCACTTTTTTTTTATTAAAAACAAAAGTTCAGGAAAAAACTAATAATAAGCAAAACTCTTTTTCTAAAAGACTATTTCGTTTGGCCAGATGTGTGCTATTGAAAAATCACGTCTCTTATAGCTCCTTAACCCTAATTAATAAGAGATAGTTGTAGCATCCACACGCACACACGCACACGCACAGTGATATTTTTATGTTGCATCATAGATTTGTACTGCGTGCACTTTTGAGCTTAAATGAAACAGGTCACAATTGAGTTCTCCAATACAATCCAAGCTCATGTAAAACATCAACTACATATATTAACACCAATAGGCAAGGGGATCCATTATCTCCTCTTCTCTTTGTTATAGTCATGGAGGCACTTGGCTGGATGGTAAAGGCGGCGGTGGGAGGCAGTTTTCTATCCGGCTTTTCAATGGGAAATGGTAATAATGGCTCAATCATAATTTCTCATCTCTTGTTTGCAGATGATACTCTACTTTTTTGTGAAGCGGATCATGGGCAGATTCAAACTCTACGAGCTCTCTTATTACGTTTTGAAGTTGTGTTGGGGCTTAAGGTGAATCTGAGTAAATCCAAGATGATCGCGGTGGCTGCAGTGCCCAGCATCAACAGCTTGGCAAGGCTCTTGGACTGTAAAGTATCCTCATTGCCTATGAAATATTTGGGCCTTCCGTTGGGAGCGACTTTTAAGGCTAGAGCCATTTGGGATGGGGTCGGGGAGAAAATAGAGAAAAGGCTGGCTGGTTGGAGACGTATTTATCAAAAGGGGGTCAGCTCACACTTCTTAAAAGTACTCTAACAAACCTTCCCACCTATTTTTTATTTTTGTTCCCTTTGTCTGCAGGGGTGGCAAAAAGGATTGAGAAACTATTCCGGGCCTTCTTATGGGGGGAAGTGGGGGAGGAAAAGAAATTTCATCTCGTTAATTGGACTAAAGTTTGTTCCCCAATTCAAATGGAGGACTAGGAGTGTGTAACCTGAGGACCTTTAATAAAGCCTTAATGGAGAAATGGTTGTGGAGGTATCACTCAGAGGGGGAGTCGTTGTGGAAGGAAATTATTGATTGTAGACATGGAAGTGATTGGGGGGCTTGGTGCTCTTAAGGAAATGCAGGGAGGGTATGGTGTGGGCTTATGGAAAAATTTTAGGTAGGGGCAGTCGAGTTTTGTAAGCCATACCCGGTTCGTGGCTGGAGATGGTACCAAAATTAGGTTCTGGCAGGACGTTTAGTGTGGAGATTGGGCACTTAACACAGTTTTCCAGCTCTCTATAGTATTGCAGCAAACAAGGATGCTTCCGTGGCAAATTTACAGGTATCTCCTCAGTGGAATGTCCTCTTCAACCAGGACCTTCATGATTGGGAATTACCCACTGTTTCAGATTTTTTCAGCTTGATATATGCCATGGAAAACACTACGGTACAGGGGGATAAGATGCAGTGGAGGGTTAAAGGCAACAAGAAATGTACAGTCAGGGCGTATTACAAAATATTGATATAACAAGTTGATGCACATTTCCCTTGGAAGACTACCTGGAGGTCTCGTGTGCCTTCTAAAGTGGCTTTCTTTGTATGGACAGCTGCTTTTGGGAAGATATTGACCATGGAAAACTTGAGAAAGAGGGGCTACATTGTGATGCATTGGTGCTATTTGTGTAAAAAGAATGGAAAATCAGTGGACCACTTACTATTGTATTGTGAGGTGACAAGGGTGCTATGGTATGAGATCTTTAGAAGAGTCAATGTCGCATGGGTTATGCCTTTAAGGGTGGTGGATTTATTGGCCTGTTGGAGGGAGATTCAAGGCTGTCCTCAAGTGGCAGCAGTGTGAAATATGATTCCGCTGTGCATCATGTGGTGTATTTGGTCAAAAAGAAACGAGTGGTGTTTTGAAGATAGGGAGCGTACAATGGCGAAGTTGCAAAAATTTTTCACACACTTTAATGCTTTGGTTTTCAGCCATTGTGCTTAATGGAAATAATGTGCATGACTTCTTGTCTTTATTCTCTTGATCTTAGAATGTATTTAGGTGTTTTTTTTTCTTTTTTCTTTTTTTTTTTGTATACTTCCTATGTAAACGGGCTATGCCTATTTCGTTCGTATCAATTAAATTATTTTTACTTATCAAAAAAATATATTAACACCAAAAGCAATTAATTTTTGTCTCATCACATTCCCCTTTACTTACTGGGTTAGAACTATTACTTTTTATAAGATAGGAATTTATTGATATGAAAAAAGACTATTACCCAGTACACTAGAAGTATAAAAGAAATCTGCTTAACTGGGAAAGAGAAGAGTGCTAGAAAATCTTGAGAAGAAGAAACAAAGCAAGCTACATTGTTTGATACATTTTCCAATGAAACAGGGAACTAAACAAGAAAGACTTAAAGTCTAACAACAACCTTTCACATTTCGTTTCTTTCACTCCAAATACTCCAAAATAAGCAAGGGGTTAGAATCCTGATGTTATCCGGGTAATCTTCCTTAAAGTCACCGTCCAAGTGAAGTTTTTACATTTGGGGAGCCTTATTCATCCAAATATGCTTCCTAGATCTTCACATTACGTGGGAGGGAGAAGTTCAAGCCCTTTATAATGGTTCCAATGGCTCCTAATTGTAACCTTGACTAATCCTTTTAGAGTATAGGCCCAGATGTGGCCTAGGCTTTTTTGCTATTACAAATGGTAGAAGACAATCTCAACATGTGAGATTTGAGCCATAAGGGCGGAGATTGTAATACCCCAAATTGTGCCACCTATGATGGAATGCCAAACAAGAACATCGGAGGAGATTTAAGGGGGAGAGATTGTAATCCCCGAATTATGTGTAGGAAGTGGTGAATAGGATCCCACAGTGCTTGGTAGGGAGAACTTCAAGCCCTTTACAATTGATTTTAAGGAGCTCCAATTTTAACATAGACTAGTCCTTTTGAAGTATAAGCACAAATGTGGCTTGAGTCTTCCTTGGTTTGTAACGAAGGGCCCTAACATGAGGGCACAACACATTTATAAAATGACTTTAATTCGAAGTTTGAACACTCCTTTCCTAGATGGGCCCCAAACCGTTTTATCTTCACCATTATGTCCCACCCTACTCGCATACAATCAATCAAAGAATTATATGCATCTCAGTCAATCATTGACCTCCCAAACAAAATTGACACACCACTGAAAAAAATCATGGAAGGGTTGATAATGACCCACCACATAAGCAACCTTAGAGTGAAGGGTTTTAAATAACTCTAACCTTAGGATAAAGGATTCTCAATAACTTGGGAAGGCACCTTTCAAAGATTGGTCACCACACCACACCACACATCATGCCAAAAGCAGATCCTAGACCTGTCACCCATAATAAATCTGGGAAAGTAGGATAAGTTCCCCAATCCCCAATGATGTTTTTCCAAAGACCAAAATAGTAAGATTCATTCACCTCATGGGAACACCAGTCACTACCCAAGCTTCCATACATAGTGTCCACTAGAACCCTCCAAGGGCTATCTTCCATATGCAGAACACTGTAGCCATGTCCCCATCAAAGCTTGATTAAAGAGAAACTTATTTATAACCCCCAAAACACCTTCAATCGTTGAAAATACCTTGGTCCACTTCAAAAGATGCGGCTTAGGCTCCTCCCCCATACTTCCCCTCAATGCAGCTTCTTCAATTGGTTGGAAACTCCCACAAGTAGTGGGAAAAGGGACATATAATAGCTAGCAAGTAGATCACGTATTCTTGGTCAATGTGCTTCTACTGCCTAAGACAAATACAGCCTCTTCATATCCACCAATCAATGCTTCATCTTCTCTATATTATCAAACCAGACAATTTTAGCTTCAAAGGGAACTCCAAGGCAGGACCAAAATAAGTCATGGCTAAGCTAGAAGTCCTACACTTAGGAATTTCCACCATACTAGCCACATTCTCAACCCTACCAATTGGAAGCAAATCCAACTTAGCCAAGTTAATCTTCAAACAAGAGACAGCTTCAAAGCAAAGGAATAAGCAATGTAAGTAATGGTGATAGCCTTTGTTTGCCTCACAAAATACTAAAGATATCATTCTCTGGACAAAAGATGAGAGATATTGAGCCCTACAGTCTACTCCATTCCCGGAACCCATAAAAAAGCCACAAATAAGCGTTACCTTCCTCAGCTTCTCTTTGTCAAACAAAGATCTATTTTCTTCAATTGTTTCAAGGCCCTTTAACTCTTCAAAAAGAAGATTCTTATTTTTCCCAACATCACCAAACTACTCATTCCAAACTTGTAGGCCATCTTTTAAGGCCATAACTTTACACGTGAAACTATAACTTTGAGTACGTTGAAAATAGTAAGACCCCCACCATTGCTTCACTTTTTTCACAAAGCCTTCGAGCTTTAAGCCACATATTTTCAAAATGTAAATATTGTTTACCAACTCAAATATCCCTACAATCAAAAGAATGGGGAAATGATCAGAAACCAACCAATTCTGAAACATGATTCAGTCTAGACCAAGAAGGAATGTCTCAACAATTCAACCATGTAAAAGTCCCAGCCACCATCGGCATATCAATTAGGTTCTACTCAAATATGGTAACTGAAAGTTCCATCATGGGTCGACACAAGTAAGCTTCACCCGAGTTTTCACTAGGAAAGTACCTACATTAAAATCTGCCCCAACACACCAAGCCGGTTCCACCAACTCATAAGACCAGCTAGTTCATGCCATTCTCATATTATCACAAACGGGAACCATGCACCCACTCAAGCTTATCCTTTACATTCCAAAAAGAGCATGCCATGTTATGCTCTCCCGCACAAGGATCAATTCTTTCCACTATCTTAGTATCTTAGTATCCCACATCATCAAGATACCGCCCAAGGCCCCTTTCAATTCCAAGTAACACCAATCCACATTTTGGCCACTTCAAATATTGCGAATACTTTTTGATTGAGACATGTTTTCAATTTCCCAAAGAGAACAAACTAAATCGGCTTTCTGATCTACAAGCATGTTTCCAACATGAAGGTGCTTATCCTCGTCATTAAACCCCCTAACATTCCACCATAACATCTTGAGCTTCATGAATAAATAAAAGAGCACTTCCCCTTAACTCTTTTTTTTTATAAGTCTTCCCCTTAACTCTACCATGGCTAGAGTTACAATTACTCATAATTAATGGAGCATGTTAGCATTTTTAACTCCTTAGGCCTCTAAAAACTGGTTTAGGAGTAGAGGCCAATTCCTTCAACTTTCTACTAGCTTCAATGGCTACAAATAAAGCCCAAAGTTCCTTTTCAAGCCTTCACATGAAACACCAACAATGTGGAAATTTCCGGATTTTCTGTAAGACCCATTCAGAAGTTCTTGATAGCCCACTCTCTAGGGGAAGACACATCGTTACTGGCTCAGAATACAACGGTTCCTCCCAAATGCCTATAAATATCAAAAGAGTGTTTAATTACAAGGCCGTATTTTCCTGCCCTAATGCAGAGCCCAATGCACAGCTATCAATAGGATCAAATCACATGCCTACCCCCTGCTTGGATCGATCCACGATCCCCCCCTATTGCCTACAAACATCGAAAGAGTGTCTAATTACAAGGGCATACATCCCTGCCCTGCTGGAAACTGCAATTTACAGCTATCAATTGGATCAAATCAAATCATAAGCCTTCCCCCTGCTAGGCCGTATTTTCCTGCCCTAATGCAGAGCCCAATGCACAGCTATCAATAGGATCAAATCACATGCCTACCCCCTGCTTGGATCGATCCACGATCCCCCCCTATTGCCTACAAA
The DNA here is from genome assembly GCA_029856935.1 of Cyclocarya paliurus. Taxonomy (NCBI): domain Eukaryota; kingdom Viridiplantae; phylum Streptophyta; class Magnoliopsida; order Fagales; family Juglandaceae; genus Cyclocarya; species Cyclocarya paliurus. The sequence continues at coordinate 17,886,109 of CM056950.1, forward strand.
CATCGAAAAAGTGTCTAATTACAAGGGCATACATCCCTGCCCTGCTGGAAACCGCAATTTACAGCTATCAATTGGATCAAATCAAATCATAAGCCTTCCCCCTGCTCAGACTATCCACAGCGCCCCCCCCCCCCCCCCCCCCAACAAAAAAAAAAAAGAAAAAAAAAACTGTGTATGGAAGGGTGAAATGGGGAAGAGGTATCAATTTCCTTCATGATAGTAAGAATTATGACATAACCTTGACATAAAATTGAAATTTTATATCATGCATGCTAAATTACAAATTACATTCCCCATTATTGTAACAAGATTTAAACATTTTGCAAGTTAGCTTATAACATGATAGTACATCTTTTCTTGTTAAAAGTTAGGTTTTCAGGCTCCAAAGATTGTAAACCCACCCACTCTCCTGTTTCTAAAAGCCATCCCTCACCAGTTAATCAAGTCAGATGGGCTAAGCACAAAACTTCTATTCAGATAGTTGGAAGTTCAAAAGTCCATAGAGCATCAATGACAACAGTTAAAAATAGTGCTGAGCCCGAACATGTGGAAGATATATACTGAGGTTTGAGATCAAGTTCACGTTTTCTCACATCATGATCGGACTAACAAGGGAGAGGAAAAGAATTTACAAAATTCGCAGGAAGAACTAGCAACAACTAGAAATTTGCAGTAGATATACCAAATAATTCTAAAGTTACCTCATCAAAGACTTTGGCATATAGTGATAAGGCAACAGGGGCGTTGTATATACCAGCACACCCACAAGAACATTCTTTTCTTCGTCTCTCATGTGGAGCACTATCAGTTCCAAGGAAAAATCTTTTACTTCCACTGGTCACAGCTGCAACAATAGCCTGTCCTATATGAGAAACAAATGAATGAGTTCATGTAACATAGTCAGAAGGAGAGTCTCTTTCTGAAACTATCAATATAAATTTCTACTATGTGAATAGTTTGTAAGTAAATCATAGAAACCAAAAAATAATAACTTAAAAATTAATTACAAGGGGATTCTAACCTTAGCAGTTGCTGTCAAACAAAGACAACTAAAATTGATTTCCCAAAAACTACCTCACGTGTTAGATGCTATTTCGACATTGAAACATATTTACAACATCAGGTGAGCGCCATCAAGCATGTCAAACATAAGGACCAATCTGACTGCCATTTTACAAAGATAATGGGCATACTTTATAAGGCCATAATTAATTCGTGTGTCTGGCTCATAAAAGAAAAGGAAAGTTCATGCTTTTGAGAAACAAATTACAGGCCAAGAAATTTGATAGCACATATGGACTAATAAAAAAAAAAGTTCAATGGCACATGTGGAAAGAGTGAGAACCAATTGCTGCTCTAGGAAAAATGGATATTTTTTATGTAACGTACTGTGGATCTCTCTTTTGAGTACTGGAAGGCAGTAATTATGAGGCTGCAATCCTCCTTGAAAGAGAGAATTTCGATTTAGAAGAAGATGCTGTGGAGTAACAGTGGCGGCTACAGATCCTGAAAGTTAAATCAAGGCAGAAAGCATAAATCTGGAAAGGAATAAAAATGAAAGTAACAAAAGAAAAGACAAACGCCAAAAAGTCAATAATGAAAGTGATTAAGGATACCTTCTTTGCAGGACTCAACAAAGATAACAGCATCCATTGTTGTGATATGTTCCATCACTACCCTCAGCTGTGGAAGTCTCTGAACTAAAGGTTGTAGAACAGTTTCAATGAAGACTCTCTCTCGATCAAATACGTCAACATCAGGGTTTGTAACTTCCCCATGAACCTGCGAGAGAAGAAGCACAACCATATAAAGAAGTTTTTCTTTTATAAGTCAACCATATAAAGAAGTTAACGTGTAAACCAACATCATCTAAAGGTAGGAAAGCATCATAACATAAATATGTTGCAGTGTTTTAGTTAAAATCCATTTGGATTTGGCCTAGTTGATGTAATGCTCTGAGCAGCTTACCCATTCATGATTGGAAGAAGCTCGAACTTTTACATAGAATGTGATTTTAGGCCAGTGAAGTGTGATGATGCCTTTCAATCTTGGACAATTATACATGAGTGCTTTTTCAATGCATCAAGGAATTATCAACCTCCCACAAAATTCAATAAACCACGAGACTTGTGTGACTTAAGACTTCTACACTATTGTCAGATAACAATTTTTCTTTGTCTGCTAAAGATGTGCATGACATCTAGACAAGGATAATTTTGATCAAACTGCATTAACTTGTAAACAAACCATGAACTGTGACGCAAGGTCAATGCCGAATTCAGCCTAGCTAGTGTGCAGAAAGAATTAGCTGCTGTTCAGCATTAACTTTAAGCATGTCACTTTTTTTTATCAATAAACAAGATTTTATTGATCATAAGGATAGGCAAGCACCCAAGTATAAGGACAGTCACTTTTTTTAACTTGCTAAGAATACCATGAAAAAGATAATAACATCAAACGAATCACCAATAGAAAGACCCACAAAAGTAACAACATGGACACCACTTAGAAAAGTACAGAGAAGAAGACAGTTAGAATAGTGAATTTACCAACAAAGGCATATTTTGTTCAGCCATCTCCTCAAGGACGGGTAGACATTTCCCAAAAAGATCCGTAACCCCATCTTGAGAATTAGTTGTAGCACCAGCAGGATACAACTTCACAGCAAATACAACCCCACTTCTTCCTGTCAATCCAGCCAGCATTATCATGAACTTGGGATGATGGTTGAAGGGGGCAATTTACTTCAGTTAATAAAAGAAAAAAAAAAAGATAAGAAAAGAAGAGGAAGCAGCCTGCACTTAAGGAGGAAAAGTTGTTAAGAAGCAGCAAGTTTAAGCTAGATCTTTTTCCCAACAAAACCTTCATGAAATTCTAATGTTCCAAGATTTAGTGTCTTAGAATAATAAGATCTCCGCAAATAGATATATGATTTGAAGACATGCTATGATTAATAGATATCAAGAATTAAGCCCAATCTCATCCACAAATGAAATTTTGACCAAAATAACTAACTAATAAGTCAACCCTTTACTCTTACATTTAAGGTTTTCTCTTAAATATTTAATATTAACTCTCTCCTAGATCTATCAACCAACATTTAACAGCAGAGGCAACATCATATCAGAATCATATGTTTCCAAGCATAGAGAACTCATGAATTTAAAGTGAAGCAACAATTTTAGTCCTGGATGTATTTTGAAACAGTTCAAGGTGTGAGTAAAATCATAATGACATTTTTTTTCCAAATGTTATTCGATTGAAAACTCCTCAGTTGCATATTTTAACAACACTCACTTGCAAATTTGATCTCTTCTGGGCTTGTCGTATCTGTCAAATAAAGTGTCATAAGAGGAGTGAAGTTGATATTGGCAGGCAGAGCTTTCAAGATCGATTCTCGATATGCCACAGCAGCAGCTGTGGTTGTAATGGGGGGCTTCAGATTCGGCATGACTATTGCCCTGCCAAAATGACTTGCACTATAGGTGCAATAGTTACGAGACAAGAAAGGAACAACTCAAATAGTATTCATACTCAGGAGACTTTTCCAGCAAAAATGGATAATGATGTGCAACGACCAAGAATAATTCACAGTGAAATTCAAACTACCTGTGACAGACAACAGCTTCAAGCATGTCCCCATCACGGAGGTGAAGATGCCAATCATCAGGTTGCGTTAGAGTAAGCTCCATCTTAGGTCCTTTGCACCTTAATTGCCTAGGCCCTTCAATCTTTCCCACCGGGAACTTCAATGCCTATATAATAACAAACGAAAAGAAAATGAAGGGAATTAAAAGCATTAAGTTTCAAATCTTTATACGGTAATTGCAATGCCTTTGTACATACTTTCGAAGGAAGGACCAAACTCTTAATCATTCTCTAAGCCACCACACAACCGAAAGCCTTTCTAGAAAACGGGGATTTTTTCTGCTAAAATTGAAAACTTAATATCAGAAAACAAAAATGCAACAGAGAAGCCTCTTTAAATAAATAAATATATATATATATATATATATATATATATATATATATATATTTAGCACACTCCGCACACCCCAACGTGGAGGTGACGTGGAGTCCTTTTAATATATATATATATATATATATAGATATAAATATATATTAAAAAAAAAACAGAAGTTCGCAAGTAGCTAAATTTTTCTGGTCTGGTCGTTCTTCTTCTTTCTTCTTCTTGAACCGAATAGTATTTCTGTTCTGGTCGCATTTCTTCTTCTGTCTGTTCTGGTCTCATTTCTTCTTCTTTCTGTAGCATTTCTGTTCTGGTCGTATTTCTTCTTCTTTCTACTTCTTCAGCCGAAAATTCCGAATAGCATTTCGTTGGGGGTGGAACTGCACACTCCAGGACGCAAACTCAGAACTCACAAGGCATATTGTTGAAGCCACTCATTGGACCTGATTATTTAAGCTCAATGACAAAGAAATCTGTGCAGTTGAACAACTTGGATATGCATATGCTGCTGCCACCACCACCTCCTCCTCCTCCTCCAATTCCGCCAACACCTACACCAAAACCACTACCATGTCCAGACCCTCCACCAAAACTACTACTAACCCAACCACCGCCACCAAAACTACCATGTCAATCACATTTGTTATATGATTGAAAAATCAAACAGATAAAATAAACCAATCCAAATTCAAGCAAAATTAACATAAAAATGACCAAGTAATAACTCTTTCTCTCTACAGACTTATGGAAGGGAAATAAATACCCGAAAATTCAGACCAAAAAATTTACAAAAAAAGTCACAGACCAAATACGAAATGTCCCACCCGCCTGGGTATTCGGTGGCTTGCCGGAACGAGATTGAGAAGGAGGAGCCTTTCAGTTGAGACCGTGGTCGGCGAGTGAGCTTTGCCTGAGAAATCTTTCCGTCGAACGGCTGAAGGAGATGGAGTGGAGGAGTTCAGTTTGCGCGAGAAGAAAGAGGAGTGAAGGAGTGAGCTGTTATTCCTTCCGCGGGTGAGCATGCGGAGAAGAGAGACTGCGTTTGAAATAAGGGTAAAAATGGCAATTTACACGTCATTGACGTACAGGATATACAGGCTGGTTCATCCGGGCGAGTTTTATCACAGCCCGATCCGGAATCTGGTTATTCGGGCTCTGTTTACGGTTCCGATCCAAAATAAACCCAGATCAGTAGCCACATTCGACACTCGATTTTTTTTTCTTAATTTGAATGTTTTGATATTTTTTATTTCGTTTATTTATAAATTATACTTTTGAAATAGCCTTTGAGATTTTTTTTTGACAGGCAAACAAATGCGGCGTTTGATTATGCGAACATATTTGTTTTTGAAAGAAAAATGAATGGGAGGCTTGATGCCGACCCGTTTGAAAGTTGTAATTATGATTATATTTTTAAAAATTTGAAAGTTTTAATTATTTAAAAGTTATATGGATATTTTCAGCAATTGATAATATTTTTAAAATTTTAACTACATTCTAAATTATCCAGGAAGGCAAGTTTGAGAAAAAGTATTTTTTCAAACGTACTTTTTAGTTTATAGGATATTAAAAAGTTTTTTAAGTACTTTTAAGACTTCTAACGTAACCCCAAACAAATCCTAACAATCACTTCTTTAATCATTAAATAAAAAATTTTAAAAAGAAATAAAATATATAAGCGGTCAAAATGAGAGAATAAAACCATAGAACAAGTTAACATTTTCCTTTTCATATAAAAATAAAATTAATAAAATAAAATACAAGAGCCCCAACTCCTTGTTATATATTTTGGTTTATTTTCTTGTTGAAATGGTCGCAATCATTCAAATTTGAAAGGAGTGTGATGTCGGAGAGGATGGTTAAGGATCTAGTGACTGCCTCACCTTGGCAATCCGTGGAAACTTTAGGCATCAACTGAAAGAAAATGATACTTAGCCCACATGGATTTGCTCCTCAAAGTTACCGCTCGAGTATTTTAATTTTTTTTTAATGATTAAGAAAATGAATATTAGTAAAGTTGTATTTTTTGTCTTAATAGTTAAGGATGTTTACAAAATCTTTCAAAGAAAAAAAAATGCAATATGCACTAGTGGTAACTTCAAGGGGGCAAATCCATGAGCACCACCCTTAAGTGAGTTTCATGGCAGTAAGAAGAGGGCTCGTTTGGATACTTGGAATATTTTAGAGTCCAAAAATAGCAATAAAATGATTTGACTTAAAATGTTTTATCGGGGAGAAGTGTTATAGATATAAAGAGATTACACAAAAATAATCCTATAAAGTGACGTGTCTTTATGTGATACGTTAAATCTGTTTTATGATCAAAAATAACTTTACAATTTAACGTACATCATCAAGTCATGTCATTTTGTTGGTTTACTTTTGTGTAATCCGTTTATGACTAAAGAATGGGAAAAAGAGAGAAAAAGTTTAATAAAAATATTATAAAATTAAAATTTTTTTAATATTATTTATGTTTTGAAATTTGAAAAAGTTGAATAGGTTGACTCTCACTCATAAGATTTTTATTTTGAGACCTTGTTGGAGGATGCCAGTGTAAGGTGATACCTAGCCCCCTTGGCCCATATCCGCTTTGATGATCACACCATCCCTATGCAATCCGCCGCACGTCAAGGGCGCAAGAGGCCTTCCAAATCCACTGTTGGAAGGGAAGGGGAAAAAGCCCCAGACCAATGAGCTTGGAGATAGCAGTTCCAACTCTGCTTTGCCACCCCCATCGAGGCAACATCCATTCTCGTTGTTGTCCATCAGTCGAGACTATCTTCGGCCACCACTGGCACTGCTACGACTACCCCGCCATCTTTTGCTTCCAAGACTGAGTTGTCCGCCGCCCAATCGAGTGGTTCCGCAATTGCTGGTCAGTCCCCAATGATCCAAGTTGTTTTCCAGGTGGCTGAAGCCCCTAGGCTCGTGGTTCCCCCTTTGGTTTCCTAGGCCATCCCTTCCCCTACCCCACCAAGTAACGCGGGAAGAGCCGAGGTCCTTATTGCGGCTAAGGAGATGTTGTAGTTGCACTTCTAGGGGGCTCTCTAGGAACGCCCTTTAAGAAAGTCCAAGATCGTTGTCCCTCCACTTGAGATCAACGTCGAGACAACTTCCTCCCCTAAGGGGGATGAGTGCATGGTTGGGAAGAGGGTTCTCTATTCGCTAGGGAGTGGGTATGAGTAAGTGAGGGCAGGGACGCCTTCAACCCTGGCAAAGATAGGGTCTCTATCCCCGAGTCCCCCTTTGTCCATTCGATGGAGACGCCCTTGGTGGTGGTTTCGAAGGAGGGCGAGTTTTCGGTGGTGACGGCAGAAATTGTTAAGGAGGCTTTGATGGCTTCACCCGAGGCTGGGGTCTTGAAGGTGGTAGGGGACCAATAAGGCTTCGGTGGTCTCTCCCAAGGTCAAGGCTTTGTTGGCCTTCACTTACACCATCACGACCTCAATCGTGGACCCACCAGAGATTGAGGCCATGACAGCGGTGTCAACAGTCCTCGTGAAGCAGACTGTGGAGGACGAAGTAGAGGTCACCGTCATATCCCCAGAGACTGAGGTGGGGGCTGATCTTGAGCTAGCGCCAAGGAGAAGGTTGCAGAGGCTCCTCAAGAGGCGCTAAGCCTTCGTCTGGCCCCCTACCTGAGCGGCCAACCAGTTCTCTTGCCCGAAAGGATTTCCCTTCCCTACACTTGGGGGCAAATTGGGTCATCTCACGAGGCAGGTGGGGAGAGAGTTCCAAAAGTCGAGTCCAAGTTTGAGAGAGACCGTTCTAAGTCCATCCAGGGATGGTGAGCATGCTTAACATATTCTTTTCTAAGGTGAGCTTTGGCGTTTCCTTTTACTTCTTCATCTGTCTTTTTATGTTGCTAACTTGACTCGTGTCTTTGTTAGGGGGTAAAATAGTTGGCGGCTCTCATCATGGATGGCCAGGGGGCTTTAGAGGTGGAGAACCGGGCCCTCTGTTCTCTTTCCAAACTCATCAGGCTGCATGCCAATCAGGTGAGAAAGGAGAAGGAGGAACTGGTTAAGACCCTTACTAAGGTGGAGTCCAACCATTAGCAAAAGCAAAAAAGGATTGACTGGCTTTGCCGTAGGATGACTTGGATGAGATGGAATTATCACCTCGAGGTTGCGCTTTGTGAGGAGGAGCTAGACAACCCGCAGGGCTTGTCAAACAACTAGGCGAAAGAGCTTGATAAGTTAAAGGAGGTTGTCTGGGAGCTTCAGGAGGAGAACTTAAAGCTGAAGAAGCAACACGACTATGACACCCAATCATGCAATTGGCTCAGCGACCAATATGAGTCCCTCTCTGAGTTGCTAAAGCATAACAAAGACAGGCTTGAATCCAAGGCCCAATGCTTGAAGGACCTCGAGGCCGAGATGGCCAAGGCTCGTGCCACAGTGTAGACGAGGAAGTTGTGCGTGGAGGAGTTGGAAGCCAAGCGGGGCGAGATAGAGCATCAGGTTTCCTCTCGTGACTTCATCATCCAGGACTTGAGGTCAGATTTGACACAAGTCCAAGACCTCATTCCCTGTTTGAACGATCAACTGAAGTTGGTTAAGACAATCTACGACCAGGCCTAGTCCTTTGGTTATATCGAGGGCTTGGAGAGGATGCAGGACCAAACCCGCAAGATGACTTGAGGTCCCTGGATGTGAAGTCTCTTCCCCCGGACGTGGCTGCACTGAAGCAAGGTGCTACTATGGGCAAGGATCTGATGCCAAATGCATTTCCTGACGCCTATGCTAGATGATCCTGCAACTTCCCATCTCTTTCATTCTTCTTTTTTTAATACATTCTGTTCTTTATTCCGAGTGTAATAATAAAAATAGTGTATGCTTAATGACATAATGGATGTCGTTCTATCTTTATTTATCTTTAGCCTTATCTTTTTCCCTGTTCCCTTTTATTTTCTATGTTTATCAGAGCGCGTGATAGATTTGAAGTCAAAGCAAGGGCTTTCTTCGCTCATTGCCTCGTTGTGACATTTCAATGGGGATGGTTGCCTAGTCAGTTGGGGAGAAGGGTAGCGTAATGATGCTTAAAATAAGTTGAATTAATTAACACGATTAATTTCAACTATAAGTGCAAAATTTAAAAGCTTGAATCACCTCTTAGACGTGAGGGATGTTAAGTAGTTCGTAAGATTGGACTCGCCTCGTTGACCCTCATAGATGTGAGGGAGGTCGTGCAGTTTGTGAGACTGGACTCACCTCGTTGACCCTCGTAGAAGTGAGGGAATGTTGAGAGCAGTTCGTAAGACTGGACTCGCCTCAATGACCTTAATAGACGTGAGGGAGGTTGAGGAGATCAAGATGTTCATAAGATTGGACTCACCTCGTTGACCCTATTAGAAGTGAGGGAATGTCAAGGAGGTTAAGCAGTTCATAAGACTGGACTCGCCTCATTGACCCTCGTAGAAGTAAGGGAATGTCGAGATCGAGCAGTTCGTAAGACTGGACTCACCTTGTTGATCCTCATAGAAGTGAGGGAAGGTCGAATAGCTCGTAAGAGTGGACTCGCCTCGTTGACCCTCATAGAAGTGAGAAAGGTCGAACAGTTTGTAAGGCTGGACTCGCCCTTTGACTCTTGTAGAAGTGAGAGAAGGTCGATTGTTGGATGAGACAAAACACATTCCTAGGAAACAATCACAATGTCATTAATCACTTATACATCATTGAAATAAAGCATAGCTTACACTTTTAGCAAAAGAATTTCTGTAGGTGTTTGAAGTTCCATGGGCGCAGTAGGTCATTTCCCTATGAATTTTTGACCCTATAAGAGCCTAGGTGGTCGTTGGCGGTGACTGCATAGGGGTCCTTTCATCACGACCCTAGCTTCCCATCGTCTCGGGTAGTCGTTCCCGTCTATCTTAACACCAGATCTCTCACTTTGAAGTAGGGCTGAGCACCGACAATGTCAGAGTCAGAGTGCCCTACCTCCGACTTTGTCGACTCTGACTCCGATTCACATAGCCTCCGACTCCGACATGTTGGAGCGAAGTTGGATTTGAGCTTTTTTTCTTAGCCTATTTAAAATTTCAATTCGATAATCTTGAACTCTCACTAATCGGATTTGGGCTTCTAGATTTCAATTTTTTAAAGAAAATATTTTTTCAATTTCAATTTTATTAAAATATAACCAAAATTGAAAAAATAAATCAGTGTACAAATTGTTGTTATTATATATTAGTATTTTATGTTATTATATGTTAATGTTTATACATTAGTATTACATGTTATTATACTTTAGTTATAATATATTAGTATTACATATTATTATAAATTTATATATTTGTGTTTATGCATAATACATTAGTATTAAATGTTATTATACATTTGTTATTATATAATTAGTATTACATGTTATTATACATTAGTGTTACATGATAGTAATAGTTAATAGTATGGTGTTTACATATACTAAACTATTATTAGTGAATTTAGTCTATTTATATTATAGTATAAGCATATTATTTTATAATCATTTGCTCATACTAGTATATTATTGAATTTAATTAACTATATAAGTTATAGTTATATAAAATATATATGATTAATATATAAAAAATACATATATTTTTATAAAATATGTACAATATCAAAGTTGGAGTCAAACAATCTGAGTCAGAGTATGAAAGGAGTCGGAGTTGGTACATCGCCACCTCTGACTCTAAATTTTTTGGTTAAAAATACTCAGAGTCCAACTCCGACTTATTGGAGTTGGAGCAGAGCCAGAGCGGAGTCAGTGTAGAGTCGGAGGTGGACTTACATTTTTAGATTTTTGCTCAGCTCTACTTTGAAGGATTTTGGTTTAATTCACTAGTTGAAACAACATTTGGCCCTCATTTTGTTGACCGTGGTTCTTATCTCTACCTCCAATCTTCTTTCTTCCAATAGGTCAAGCTTTTCTTCTAGTTTTGCATTGTTGGAATCTTGATCGAAGTGTTGAATCCTATACATGGGCCTTCCTACTTCAACAGGTGTCACTGCCTCATGTCCGTAGGTGAGGGTGAAGGGTGAAAGTTGTTTGACCTATCGGAGTCCTGACTGTGGTTCGGTAGACCCATAGCACCCCTGGAAGCTCTTCTGCCTAGGCCCCTTTTTACTCGTCGAGCCTCTTCTTAAGGATCCTGAGCAATATCTTGTTGGTCACTTAGACTTGCCTGTTAGCCTGTGGGTGTTCTTGAGATGAATATTTGAACTTGATTCCTAAGTCCCTGCACCAGTCGCTGTAATGGTCCTAGTCGAACTGTCTTCCGTTGTCTGATATGATAAAACGTGGGATGTCAAATCTGCACACAACCACCTTCCACAGGAATCGGATGATGTTACTCACTGTTATCAACACTAGGGCTTCAACTTCAACCCACTAAGTGAAGTAGTCTACAACCACCACCATGACCTTCACTACTCCCTTGCCTGGGGCAGGGAGCCAATCAAGTCAATGCCCCATTGTGCGAAGGGCCATCGTGACGTGATTGATGTCAATTCTTCTAGCTAGTAGTGAGTTACATAGGAGAATTCTTGACATTTTTAACAACTTCATAAAAATGCCTCGGCGTCTTTGAGGGTGTGCAGCCAGTTGTATCCCGCCCTTATTACCTTGCCCACCAACGCTTTTCCACTAGAGTGGTTACCGCACACTCCCTTGTGTACCTCCGTCAGTACTATGCTTCTTTGAGCAAGACGCATCTTAGGAGGGGCATGGAATAATCCCGCTTGTACAAAACCTCGTCGATTAAGGTGAAATGCGCTGCTTTGTTCTTGATCTTCTTCGCTTCCCATCTATCTTCAGGTAATTCATTGGCATCCAAATATTTGATTATGTCCATAGCCCATTCTAGAGCTCCCAGCCTTACTTCTAAGGCTTCGACCCCTATTACGGGTATTTCCACCGACCTCACCATTGTCTGCTCTAGTAGGGGGAATCCTCTTGTCCAGGCGCAGCTCGTGCCAGCTTGTCAGCCTTCTAGTTCTCAACTCTTGGTATATGTTGGATCTGGAAGTATCGGAAGCGGTATCTCCTACATGCATTAAGTACTTCTTTAGCTTTTTGCTTTTCGCTCTTCGTGGTAAATTCCCCCCGGAGCTGGTTGACGGCCACCTAGGAGTTAGCCTTTACTTCTATTTCATCGGCTCCCAATGCCTCAACGACTACTAAGCCAGCCAACAACACTTCGTATTTTTCTTCGTTAGTGGTTTTTAACACCAATCTGACGATGTAATTGTGCTCTTCTTCAGTGTCAGTAATGATATGCACTCCCACTCCCCCTCCAGCTTGGAAGGATGAGGTGTGCATCTCAAATTTCTTTTGGGAAGCCAGTGAATTTTGTGACGAAATCTGCCAATACTTGTCCTTTAACAACGTTTCAAGAAATTTACTTGATGTTAAACTCCCTCAGCTCTACTGCCCAGTTCATTAACCAACTTGAGATGTCCGATCGTTGCAGAATCTTCTTCAAGAGGTCTTTAGTCAGGACCCAAATTGGGTGTGCCTGGAAGTACAATTTGAGCCGACAGGCGGTAGTTATAAGGGCAAATGAAAGTTGGTCCATGCAAGGATACCTCGCTTCTGCTCCCCAGAAGACATGATTAGTGTGGTATATTGGTTTTTGGGAGCCCTTCAAGTCTCGCACCAAAGCCGCAGAGATTGCGTGGGAGGAAACAAACAAATATAGGCTTAAGACTTCTCCTAGTTCAGCTTGACTGAGTGTGGAGGACTAGAAAGGTACTGCTTGAGTCTCTCGAAGGCCCGGTTGCACTCGCCATCCCAATTTTGTGCCTTTTGCATCACCCTGAGATATGATAGGCACTTGTTCATTGATCTGGAGACAAATCGATTGAGGACCGCCACCTGACTGGCGAGTCTTTGTACGTCAGTGATGCTCCGTTGTGGGGCCATATTGAGTATATCCTCTACCTTCTCTGAGTCAACCTCTACTCCCCATTCAGAAACCATGAAGCCCAAAAACTTCCCAAACTCCACGCCACAAGCGCATTTTGCCAGATTAAGCTTCATCTGGTAGCACCTTAGTACTGTGAAGGCCTCTCATAGATCAACTAAATGTTGTTCAGGGGTCTGTCTCTTCACGAGTAGATCGTCCAAATAAACTTCCATATTCCGTCCCATCTATTCCTTGAACATGTAGTTGACTAACCACTAGTTGGTGGCTCTTAGATTTTTTAAGTCGGAAGGCATGGCAGTATAGCAATACAACCCCCTATCTATGACGAACGGTATTTCCTCCTCATCTTTGAGGCTCATGCGGATCTGGTTGTACATTGAGTAAATGTCCATAAAGCTAAGCAGGCGATGGCTTGCGGTGGAATCTACTATCAAGTCAATTTAGGGGAGAGGGTAGCTGTCCTTGAGACAGGCCTTATTCAAATATGTGAAATCAACACACATTCTCCACTTGCTGTTAGTTTTCTTCACTAGCACCACATTGGATAGCCAGTCCGAGTAGTGTGCTTCGCATATGAATCCCACTTCTAAGAGGTGGTTGACTTCTTCCATGATGGCGGTGCATTTCTCGAGGCTAAAACTTTGCCTTTTCTGCTTGCTCTTCTTGACTTCTGGATCCACACACAAGTGGTGTTGGATGATGTTGGGAACAATCACAGGCATGTCCTCGTGGCCCCGGGCAAACACATCATGGTGTTTTGAGAGGAGTTGCTTCATAGCCACCCGCATGTCAGCCACCATTCTGCTGCCAATCCTGGCCATGGCCTCAGGGCGCCACGGGTCTAAGGGAGCAAACTCAAATGGTTCATATGGCTCTACTTGTTTGAAAGTCTGCTCGTCCCTGATTTCTTCCTCCACTGTGATGAGCTCGAGGGGAAGCGACGAGATGCAGTCATCTCCTAGGGGTTCTATCATGTGGATTTTTCCCTTCATCGGCTTCTATTCTTTCACATAACATTAATGTGCCAATACTTTCTCACCGTGGATCTTGGCCACCCCCGTGGTGGTCAAGAACTTCATCTTTAAGTGGTAAGTTGATGTTGCTGCCTTCAGGTTGTCGAGGGTAGGAGCCTTCACCAATATAAAGTTAGTCATCATAGAAGCGGTGTGGGGGGCCTTCCCAATGAGAATTGAGTGAGTGATGGTTCCCTTTGGCTAAACCATATCCCCTGTAAACCCCTTCAACAACATGGGTGCAAGTTGCAAGAAGGCGGGGTCGATCCCCATCTTGGTGAAGGCATCCCAAAAAAGAATGTAGGCAAAACTGCCATTGTCAATGAGGATTCTCCTTGTGGTGGTCACTACCAGGGCATCATCGTGGGGGTAAAGGACTCCTTCCTTATTAGCATCCCCGAAAGAGATGACTGGCGCCACCTCGCTTCTCTCCTCTACTTAGTCGGGCGGTATTCGACTGAATATACTTCCTTGAACCATGCCCTTCTGGCATGTGCTTTCCTGTAGGAGGAGGTTGAGCCGCAGCCTGTGAACCCCCCGATGATGGTTTGAATCTCGCCTAAGGGGGGCCTTCACAGGGTGGCATCCGAGGGTGGCTACACAGGGGCTCCCGTTGTGCTTGCCTCCTTGGGCTCTCGCTCCTCCTCAAATGTTCAAATCTTCCTTGGCCCTCTCCTCCTAACAATCAATATGGTTTCATGGGGGTCTGTATGCCACTCTCCCCCTCTCACCGTCGAGGGATTTTCTTCATCTCTCCCTTCGCCACAGTGTCCCCTTTTGGCCTTTTCCGTTGGTTTGGACTGGGCTGACACTTTGGCCTTATTGCCAGCCCACTCCAACTCTGTCTTTCTCGGTGGAGTCAATGCTCGGAGCTTATCTTTTGCGTTTATGAATCTGTCCACCTGGTCCATAAATTATTGTAGTGTGTTGGGAGTCTTCCTTGCCAAATCTACCATAAATGGATTTCGAGGCCATATGCCGCCCATGAGGGTGGTGAGAGTAATCTTCTCGTCTTGGCCATCTGTGGTCATGTGTTCTTTGTATAATCTAACCAAGTACGCTTTCAGGCTCTCGTCCTCTTACTGCTTGACAATCAGGAGGTAGGGCATCAGGCGCCTTCTCTTCTTGCTGGCCATGAATTCCGTGATGAAAAGGCGAGCCAAATCCTCGAAGTTGTAGATTGAGTTCAGTACCAATGACGCGAACCACACCCTTGTTGTGCCCTTCAGGGTCAAAGGGAACGCCTTGCAAGCGATCTCTTCGAAGAATCCATCCAGGGTCATATGGGCTTTAAAAGTGTCCAGATGCTCTAAAGGATCCTTGGATTCGTCATACAGTTCTATATGGGAAACTCTACACTTTGGCGACAGTGGCATGGCCATCACTTCTACATTGTAAGGCAAGTTTTTGCTAGTAAGCATATGGTCTGCCGAGGATGATGCTCCAACTTCTTAGCCATCTCCTTCTACTTGCCCATGAGATTGCGTAACTCATGATGCATCTTCCTCTTCTCATCTTCATCGATATCCATCCCTCCTACACCTCACGAGTTGCCCTGCCTATTATGACTGGGCTCAGTGTCTTTAGATAGTTTGTCAACGTCTACCTGTAGAGCTTCATTTTCCCTCTGAAACGTCTCTAATTGTGCAGTTAGCTTCTTTACCAATTGTTCCATCTCCACAAAACATGCTTCCATGTCTTTTGGTAAGGCGTCTGGTCCTCAGGTTGTTTGAGAAAAGGTAGTCGTCGTCATACGAAAGACACGTTATGTCTATAGAAATGTCACAGACGACGCCACTGTTAACGACGTGTTTTGTATGCCTGGACAAGCTTCTAGCAACTCAAACCGCTATCTTCACCTACAAACACAAGGACGAAGGTGGGCTTGGGGTGGTTTGAGGAACCTCCGATGCTTAAGTCAGTCTCTCATGAATAGAGTAATGGCTAGAGAATTACTGAGTTCAATGAGAGTTCTTCTTACCTGGGACATGGATTTTATATGAGGTTTATATAGGGGACATTCCATACCCCGTGTCAGAGGGTTCACATCACCCCTCCACAATAACCCCAATTAGGGCCTTCAATGCAGCGCAAGATCTAGAGTGGTATCATTAATGAGACATGGGGTCTAGGATGGCGCCATTAATATGGTGTGGCTCCGAGAGTGGCATCTCAACGATGGATGATTGGTTTGCTACTTTCCAAGCCCATCATCAGAGAATGGAGGTCTGTTCTTCCTCCCCATATACTTGTCGGCGTAGATCCTTTAATATTAGGTGTGTGACACCCCAGATTCAGCTTGGGATCGGATGAACATCTGAAATATCGAGATATGCAATACAAGGTTACCTGCCCCCGTTCATGACAATTAAAGATACAATATTCTTAACATGCATCTAGTATTATGCAATATTCGCAGCGGATAAATTTTTTTCTTTAGCAATACTATGCACCAAACTGAAAATATCTCAAATACTTAAAATATACTTCATACAAAAGGACATACTAAAGAACTGAGATCATATGCTAGTCCAAAATGGCTATGATCAAAAGAGTGCTAGACATGCAACTCTATAGTACAAGTAGTAATTTAAGTTAACAATTATATTAACATTAGCGCCGCACTGTCGCTCAATTGACCGTATCCAGTTGGTTGAATCTCAGTTTTCCTTCGGATCCTGTAACAATATCTACCATTCGGGGGAATAGTAGTTGAAATTATCATAGTAAGATTTGATTATAACTCTCAGCAAGTTAACAGAAAATCTCAAAAAAGGTTAATGATGCATGCATGGCAATAAAAGCATGAATGCATAATCAAAGTTATAAGTAATCATAACATAATTTGACATACAAATTAACATAAGTGACATAACTTAAACTGAAGCGTGAACTGAACTTGACTTGCTTAAACTGAACTAGACTTAAACTGAAACTTGACTTGACATGAACTTGATCTGAGACTTGACTTAATATGAACTTGTAATTTTGTTCTTTAACTAATTAAACTCAACTACTTGGGTGCTACATTGGTCCCTTAGAGTCATATGTCCCTACCGATTACAGCATCACAATACAAGTATCTGCACCAGCTGTGAGCATGTTGTATGTGTCACACTCACCGTGGACCCCACAAGAACTGAAATATGGCGCCATCGGTGTTAATGCCTATCGCACTCTAGTGACTAGCTAGTTAGGCCCCGCCCTCTACCCGTTGATAGTATTTCATCAACTCAGAAAATTTCACATCTATTTAAACACTCCGGTATGAACAAAAGAGTTTCACTATGATATTACCTCATTCTAACACTTAGGATCATGATTGACATAAATAACTTAACATGATTATTCTCAAAATACACAAACTGTATTCAAGATGAAATGTGATTGGAATATGAAAGGACAAAAGTCTTACCGTAGCACAACATGACTTGAACATAACTCAAAAGATATAATTTACTTGAAATAGAAACATTTCGTAATATGACATAACATATAATAGAAAACATACTTAACATGACATAATATGTAACAAACAACATACTTAACATGACATACTTGCAACCATGAATATTACATGACATGACATACACGTAAAAATGAAATACTTAACAAGATGTACTTGTAATGTATACTAAAACGTGACAGAATATCTTGCATAACAGATGAACAATTCATGACAGAATAAATTATGTGTGAGAGATGAATATGTAATGACTTGGTATGGCACATAAGATAACATACATACATACACTGTAATTCTTTTACTTGTCACCCATACACATTAAACTGATAGTAAGTTAAAAACTAACTTACCTCGGTCTTCCCATTTATAAGCAAACTCAAGCGCGATCACGAGAAACTGAAAGTAGTAGTTTTTAAAAGTTAGAAATTAATCACTAATAATTAGAAATATGAAAAAATATTAACTTAGACTAAAATTATCATTTTACTCTCTACATATGGAAAAATGACAATTTTACCCATAACTTAATGATTTTGCATCATAACTCCAAAAATTATCAAAATTTACATACCTCATATAATTTTTTTCATAAACTCAAATATAAATTCAGAAAAATTTTGAAATTTTTTTTTCATAAACTAAACATAACTATGAAAACTCAATAGGGGCTGAAACGTACATAGGCTATTTCCCTTGATTTTTGTTACAATTCTTTCAAATTCAAAACTCATGATTAAACCGAAATTTTGCAACAAAAATCTTCCTATCTTAAATTTTAAAACATACTTAAAACATCCATTAAAATAAAAGCTAATCATCACCACCAAACGTTTTAGTAAAAAGATCCAAACTTTTTAACTAAAAACAAACTCTTGAAACTCAAATTTTGACCTTATTCAAAACATCTCCAAGAATTTCAAATAAAAAAAAATCTTACATCTAACATGTTCATAACATCATCCTAAGATCAACCATGTTTTAAATCATCAAATGAAATTCACCAAAAATCACAAACAACACTTGGAGTTTTCGGTTCTACACTTAGTCCGAAAATAGAAACTTTTCCTTAACTAGTTTTGATCAATCTCTTGATCCATTGCTTAAAAATATGAGATCTTCAAATTAAAGCATCACATGGTTTTAAAATGTGTCCTAAAGAAAATCCAACCATCAAACTTAAAATCACATGGCTAAAAATCAATAAAACATGAATCTAACCCAACAACATTAAATCTTAGGTCTAACCAAAAACCTCTTGCATAGAAAAATATATCTTTGAAACTAATACTAAACATCTTTAAAACAATAACCTAACGTACATATAAGAGGATTAGGATCATAAAATAAAAATATCAAAGCCATTGGAGTAAGATTAAACCATGAAATATTCAAACTTTCTCAAAATAAAAACTATTTTTCCATTTCCAGTTTCTAAGTTTCTATATCTAAGAAAATTTTTCATCAAAAACTTTATTTATGCAACAAATCCTCAATTACCATTTATAAACACATGTTAAAAACACTCCATAAAAGTTTCAAACCAAGATATGTCCATTAGTTTGGTCAAAAACTCCAAAATATAACACACTCCCCAGTTTAACGCCCAGAATGACCTTTTCATGGTTAAAACAACTTTTGACCAACCAATGACCACGAAATGAAATAAATAGGATATTCACGAGAATTAAACTCAAATAAAAACAACTTTTATGAATTAGTCATTGTGAGAAAATACTTAGAAAGGGTCAAAAAGTGACAAGCAAAATGACTCCAAAATATGCCCGAGAGAGCTCTTTTGGGTTTCTCTCTAAGAACGAGGTGAAAGAGTAATGAAATGAAATGAAATGAAGTGTGTCTTGCACGAATTTATAATTTTGGAGGGGGGTATGGGCTTAAATGACCTTTGATTAGAGATGTCTATGTCACATAAAGTGAAAAATAGTTAGGGCAAGGACTGCCTGCTGCTATCGTGACATATGGAGGGTGATGAGGTGGGTTTCCCCTCTCACATCAAGACACTATTGGGTGCAGCCAAAGGCATTGGATGACTTGCCATGTGGGAGAGGAAACTTCTTCAAGAAATTTTTCCAAGGTGACCAAATTTGTGGGCTTTAGTAGGCTTCAACCAAATAGGCTTCAATTTAGGGTTTATAGAGGGTTTGTGATGTTATTAAGCCCAAATCTAATTTTTCTTGGCCTAATCAAAATTTCAAGGTTTAAAGGGTTTGGATAATGATGTTATAACATGAATTTGAGAAATTAAGAGCATGTCGAAATGTTGAAACACAATGCTAGAAATTGGATCAAATAAGGTTTGGAGGCCCACTTTAGGGCTTGGGGAAACCATTTGGAGTTTTGGTTTTCAACCAAGTTTTTGGGGTTTAATTGGATTCCAATCATTTAGGGTCTCACTAAGGTTGAAACTCTCTTTGATTTGGCACAATTTGGTTGATCAGATGGAAAAAGAATAAGGTTTCACTTAGGTGGCATGATCTCACACCTTGATCTCTTCATAATCTAACTCATGGTTCCTCTTTGTGCCAAGTCTCCAATACTATTCACCAAGTGTGACTAAGATCCTACCAAGTGTCCAAATAAAATTTCTCTAATCTAATTTGGATATTCTACACTGTGATTTTGAAAACACTGCGCTAGATTCTACTATAGAGGTTACTATTCACTCCGAAAAAGTGAAACATAAACTTTGCATTGTAAAATCCTAAATATTCATACAAACCTAACTGTACAATTCGTTTATTGAAATTTAATCCCAAAGTGCCTCGAAATAAGCAAAACGTGTTTTTGAACAAGCGTTTCGTCTGAAAATGAGATTATTACGCTATAAAATCCTAAATAATCAACTAAGTTTAATGGTGCATACCATAACTCAATTTGAAACTTCTAACTACATTAAATAAATAAAATCACACTTTTTGCACCACAGTGAGTGATAACTCTGGTTATGCTGATAGACTAAAATCTACACGATTAGTCGAATCGTGAAAACTTACAGTATTTTCACGAGATTCCTAAAGCCTATAGAGTTCCACCAATGAATTTCTAGCGGGCTGTTACAAGGTATCACAGAAGATGTCATGGTCGGGGTGCCCTGTCTGAAACAATTAGAAATAATATTTTTTTCTTTTATAAGGAAATTATTATTATTATTATTTTGAATATGTGTAATTGATCTTATAACGAGTGGAGTAATGTATATCCTATTATGATTTCAATATAATGAGTTCTAAATATCTTATTTGTTATGCGTTCAATAATTTTACATTTTCTATTTCATTCTTTTTTTTTTCAAGTAGAATTGTAATCATTTGTAAAATTTGTTACATAGATTTATGACTATATTCATATTTATCATATTTGTTGTTTTAATTGATGGGCATTTTAAAATTCATATTTACTATAAAAAAAAAATACAGTAGAAATACGTACCTTACAAGTAGGTTGCTACCTAGTAAATAAAAACATGGACAAGCAACCTGACCAAGATAGCTATGGGTGTTTTCAAGCTCCTCAGCAAATAAGAAACAGCTTGGTAAGGGTGATTGGTGTAAGGAGTAGTGGTGATTTTGAAAAGTACTTAGGCCTACCTAGTGTTGTAGGTAGATCTAAGTATAAATCCTTTTGAGCTATTAGAGAAATAGTATGGGCAAGGATAAGCAATTGAAAAAATAACTTCTTAACACAAGCAGGGAAAGAGGTTCTTATAAAATCTGTCTTGCAAGCTCTCTCAACCTATGCTATGGGTGTTTTCAAGCTGCCTAAAGTATTGTGCAAAGAAATTTCATCACTAATTGCAAAGTTCTAGTGGGGACACTTGAAGAATGATAATAAAATCCAATGGAGGAAATGAAGTGGGTTGAGCAGATCTAAAAGTGAAGGGGGGATGGGGTTTAGGGATATTGAGTGTTTTAATAGGGCAATGCTTGCTAAACAGGTTTGGAGGTTATCAATTAAATCTGACTCTTTACTAGCTACTGTTATGAAGGGAAAATACTTTAGACATTGCTCAATTATGGATGCTAAACTTGGTTGTGGTCCTTCATATATATGGAGGAGTTTGTGGGAGGTTAGAGATCTGGTTAGAGAAGGGATGAGATGGAGAGTAGGTAATGGGAAGCAAATAAAAATATGGGGGGATAAATGGATGCCAACTCCATCTTCATATACTGTTCAATCTCCTGTTTCTGTACTGGGAAGGGAAGCTAATGTGGCTGAGTTAATTGATGAGGAAACTGGTGGTTAGAATCATGCTTTGGTTAGGGAAACATTCAGTAAAGAAGAAGCTGATATTGTTTATGTTGTACCAATTAGCAGAATGGGCCTAGAGGATAAGCTTTATTGGGGACCTACTAAAAATGGACTCTTTACTGTAAAGAGTGCATATTATGTGGCTATGGATATCAAAAGGAAACTTGGGGAGCAATCTGTTACAGCAGAGACAAATCAGATATGAAAAAGATTGTGGGAGCTTAATATTCCTAATTATCTTAAGGTATATTTATGGAGAGCTCTCATTAATTGCTTGCCAACAAAAGGTAATTTGCAAAGAAAGAAGATCACAGAAACTGGGGTCTATTCAATATGTGAGCAGTTGGAGGAAACCAGTGGGCATGTGTTATGGAGCTGTGTTGCAAGTTCTGATGTTTGGGCTGAGACAAAGAGTAAAGCACAGAAATTGAGTTGCAGAGAGGAAGACTTTATTGACATATGGACTGATTTATTTCAGAAATTACAGAAGAAGGAATTAGAAAGCATGGCTTTTATCTTTAGAAAGTTGTGGCAGAGAAGAAATAACTGGATTTTCTAGAATTCCTTTCAAAGTTCTGCTGAGGTGCTAATAGCTGCAATGACATATCGAGATGAATATATACTGGCTAAGGGTGTTGATAGAAATGACTTTTCTGGTCCTGCACTTGTAAATAGAAATGTCAAATGGCAACCTGCACCTCAGTTCTCATATAAGGTAAATTGGGATGCTGGATTTGAGGAGTCTACACTGAAGATGGGAGCTGGTATCATAATAAGGGACTGTGAAGGGAAGTCATTGCTGCTATGTGTATGCCAAGGAAAACTGTCAAAAATGCAGTGATGGCTGAAGCTACTGCTCTTTGGAGAGCTATAGTATTCTGTGAGGAAATTGGTATTGAGGCAATTGTTTGGAGGGGGATGCAATGAAGATTATCAAGGAAGTGCAATCTAGAGATGAGAATTGTGCTTGGTATGATCAAGTCATTGAAGATATAAAGATGAAATGTAGAACTGGATAGAAATAGCTACTGCAAATCACTCCTAGTGAGTGCAATGTGGTTGCACATAAGCTTGCTAAGTTTGCACTTCAATGTGAAGAGGAGATTGTATGGTTAGAGGATAGTCTAGATTGGTTAAAACCTTGTATCCAAATGGATAAACTTTGTATCTCTGCTAGTGATGAATGAGTACGTGGCATTTGCTTTTGAAAAAAAAAAAAAAAACCGACCAAGACAGATTTGGGTTTGTGTTTACTCGAGCAAAGAATGAGGTTATCAACGACAAGTGGACAAACAAATAGCTGTAGCCAAACGGCGGGATTAAAGGAAATCAGGAGGGTAGCCCGCTAGGGCTTCAAGTTAAAGCACACCCGCTATAAAATCTTCACTATCTGCACCCTCCAGCTCGTCCTCTCTTCCCGTATCTCACCCTCTCTTTATTTTCTCACCTCTGCTCTCTGATTTTCTATCATATTTCCTCTCTGTATCTCACTGAGCGTGCGTAGATTTATGAACGTGATGAAAGTAATGGACGGGTGATGATCAATTTCATGTGATCAACAACTCCTCGCTACGTTCTTTCTGATTCTTGGTCTGTTAAACGATCTACAGTTATTTCTCTCTTGGATTTAATTTTTTGCGATGTTTTGAAGCTTTTTTTGTTAGCATCATCAAGATGATGAATTCAGAAAAAATCTTAGGACACCTTCTGAAACAGCACGAGAGTGCTGTTTATGAGAAAGATTTTTATGTTTTCTGATAATTTGATGCTGATAATCAATCGTATTGATTAATTTTTTGTTTGTTTTATTTTTTTTACGCTATTTTTACGCTATTTTTCTTCTTGTTTCGGGAATCAAAAAAGTTGTGCATGTTTTCTTTAACGATTTCTCCATTTTGTAAATTATTTAGAAATCCTTCCGCTGGAACTCGCTTATTATCTGTATTTTGGGGTGAAACTTGATTATGGTTAATTGATAAAGATATCTCTTTTGATCTGGCTGTGGAGTTTTTGTGTATTTTTGTTAAAATTGGGCTAGTTTTGTGTACGGAACGTCTGTGTTAACAATGTTTATTTCGTTAAAATGTGCTTGGCAACAAGAACATGTGGTTTCGTTCTTGCCCAAAAATATCATTCTTGCATTTGTATTATTTCAACTTCCTTTTTACACAAATCATTCAGCAAACATACTTCACAGTTAATACGCGCATCATTCTCTGTATCAAATGTGCTAATATTAGAAGTGAAAATCGAAAGGAATGCGTTATTCTTCAATGTCACGCTAAATGTTAATATGTTGATAACCATAGACATTGGACGTTAATTCAATCATTAGGGAAAAAGAGAATGAAATGATTCAAATCAACACTGGCTTTAAGTTGTAAAATCAGCTACCGGATTAAAGAAAAAAATTGTTTTCATCCGGTCATCAAGCCTTCCCAAAAATTCTTAACAACCGGTACCGGGTACCCCAAGCACCAAACCTTCACAAATATCACAATGTGATCAGTGGCGGAACTTCCTAATTGGCCCCCCATATTTTTCTTATAATTATAATTTCCCCACAAAACCCAAAAAGAAACCCTCGTGTCCTCTTCAAAACTTTCAAAAATCCGCATATATAAATAAATGTGTCTCCAATTTTTTCCCATATGGCTAGTGTTGTAATCGGTCTGATCTAGGTCACGGGCCAAAATTGAAAATTTCGGTTCATCTTTTTTTCAAACTAGAAACATTTTTTTCTCTATTTTTTTGGTAGATTAATTAATACAAAAAATTAATTAAATAAGTAAAATTAAAATTAAGTAAACTATTTAATGTGAATTATGTAACTAATTCATTATAAAAATAATTAATTATAATTATAGTTACAATGTTAATAGTTATTAACTTAGTATTTTAGTAGAGTATGTATCAATATATAATAACATATAGTATCATATGATATGTTAGTTAATTGTTAGCATACATTTTATGTGGTCAATAGTGATAGATTAGAGAAAATTACATAATTAATTTATACAACTACTATATAAATAATATATTATATATATAATATTTAAAAAATTTATATGTAAGTGATTTGGTCGATTTTGGTTCGGTCTGAATTAAAAAAAAAACACACTCTGGATCAAACCGAAAATCGAATTTTGGAGACACCATGAACCGAGACCGAATAGGGTGAATTTAGTTCGGTCCGGTCCGGACCGAAAAAGTTTCACCCATATGGCCCAACATTTTATTTAATTTTTTATATATCATATAGTTTTTATGATGTGGCCCCTTCAAAACTAATTTTTTTTGCCCCCAAAAGTTCTTTCAATTTGATGAGTAAATTCAAAAAAACTTAAAATCTTAGATTTATGAGAATAATAAACTTAAATAATATAGACCTAAATGTTCTTGATTATATGATATTAAGCTTCTTAATATGAATCTAAAGTGAAATAAACACTAGAAAGATCATTTAAAGTTGACATTTTGTTTGAAAAAATAGTTTGAAAACTTTTATTTTTTAGATTTCATTAAAAAAAAAAAATTTGAGATCTCAATTGTAGCATTATATTCTTCACCAAAATATCCATATTTTATATGAAATTTGTATAAATAGCTTACATGGTTGAATGGCCTA
The DNA here is from genome assembly GCA_029856935.1 of Cyclocarya paliurus. Taxonomy (NCBI): domain Eukaryota; kingdom Viridiplantae; phylum Streptophyta; class Magnoliopsida; order Fagales; family Juglandaceae; genus Cyclocarya; species Cyclocarya paliurus. Next base: position 17,911,366 of record CM056950.1, read on the forward strand.
CTATGGTTGTTTGTAGAGAAGTCTCTTCAAGAGTTGTTATATCCCCTCCTTTTATAGAGGCCGCCTTCCTCATTTGGAGTAGCTAAGTCCTACATGTCTTATGTTGCTTTCACATTTATGTATGTCTATCAATCATTTATGGCTTTATCTCTTCATTGTCTCATCTCTTCCTTTTATTCTTTGCACTTTTGGATTTTTCTTTCTCTCTATCTTTTTCCTGCTAGAGTGTGGTGAGGGCTCGAGGTGCTCAAGTGATGGTGATCCTACCTTCACAATAATGAAGATCCGATGTGCTCGAGCAAGTGCTCTAGGATGGTCTATTATGGTGAAGATAGGGAGCTGAGGTACCTGAGGGCGACTTCGCAACTGGTGCTCCAGATTAGGTGGCCAGGTTTCCAAGTTTTTTGTTTGGCAGGGGTTGATCATTGTTGTGTGTCCTCTTTGTTTCCTTTATTCGCCCTAAGATCTTCTTTAGGACCTAGATTGCATGAACTTGTTTTTGGTTAAGGCCAACAAACAAAGTGTGTTGTTTATCCATTTTTGTGTTCGAGCTTATTCACTCCTTAAGGATCTCGTGGAGACCTAAGAACTCTTATGGATAAAATCTTCAAAAATTAGATTTTTTTAATGAAAAGAATATTCAAATAGTGAGTTTTTAGAGAGGCAAACCCAGGCATTTAGCTACTATTGGCAATTTTAAAGCTCAACTTGTGATTCTTAGGGGTGGAGGGGCAAAGTGCTTACCAGTTCTTTTTTCTTCTCCTTTTGTTTTTTGCTCACCCTAGTCTCCTTGTGTCTTAGGGGAAGAGTATTGTTACTCGGCATGGCCCTTCCTTATTGCTCAAGGGCGAGCATTGTTGCTTAGCACAGTCCTTTGTTGCTCGCCCACAATCCTTTGTTGTTGCTTGGATTGAGCATTGTTACTCAACCCGATCTTCGCCCACAGTCCTTTGTTGTTGCTTGGGGCGAGCATGATTGCTAGCCTAAAGTCTCTTCATTGAGCACGACTACTCGCTCGAAATCTACTCTTTCTCGAGTGAACACAATTGCTCGCCTTAAGGCTGCATTTGGGTGCTAAGGTGATCAAGAGCATCCTCATTGACTTTTCCAAATATATTTTTAAATTTAGCCAATATCACACTTTTTACATTTGTCTATTCTATTTAAATTCAATCCCCACATTGGATTATCCATTCACTCTCTATATAATAATAAAATATTATTAATTTAATAATTTTTTTATTAAATTTATTTTTATCACGTTTTTTAGTTCTACCAATTAAATGTTAATAATAATTATATTCTAATTAAATTAATATTAAAAAATCATATTTTCAAAAGTCATTTAATACTAATAACAAAAAATATTGATTAAACTCATCAAAATTTCTATCTAAATTTCTTAATTACAAACTAAATAGTATTTTGCTTAGAGTGAGAAACTAGTTTTTTAATGTTTGATGAACCAACAGTAGTCTTCTATCTTTAGCCAAGCACTGTAGCTGAAATCCAAATTATTTTAGATATGCCCAACCCAATGTGAGGTCTTTTCGGTACAGATTATCCAAATTTTAACTATCATTCTCATTTGGCCAAGCCAATGAGGATACTCTTGATTTGAGTTGATATGTGAATAGTAGTGTTTTGTGGGTCCTATTGAAATGTGTTTGAATGTATGAAGTAAATTGAGATATGTTTAACTTTGTATGAGAAGTTGAAAAAGTATTGGGTCTCATCAATAATTGGTTTGAGATTACCTTTTTCAATTGTCTCTATTTCTTGTCTGTTGTTTAGGTCGAGTTTCAAATGCTCACCAGTGGGCCATATTTGTCGCTTAGGGTGAGCTTCATTGATACAGGCATATTGAGTGCCCCTATGGCTCGTTGATTTTTCATCTGTGCCTTTATCCGGGCTAAGTGCCCGCATGTCTATCCGTACATTCCTTTAAAAGCTTTGTAAAAACTTGAGGAACTCTTCGTGGATGTCTTGGTGTGGTTTCCTTTTTTTGTCTAGAACTCTATTCCTTCTCTTTCATTGTGATCCCCCGTTGAGTGCATTGCCTCAGTTGTGTTGAATTAGTTTTCTTGGGTCATGCGACCTTTTGTTTTGAGAGTGATTTGTCGATCCCACATATGGTACCAAATTGTTGATGCAGTTTTCAATGGGGTTGGAGCCCAACAATATGGTTAAATGGCCTCAATAGTTGTTTGTGCGTTGATACGATATTTGGATGCTTATCTATGAAATAAATAATAAATAAAGCGTATAAAATATAAATAGAGGGAGAGAGAGATTTATATAGTTCAGCATAAAAGACTACGTCTACCCCTTGTTTGGGGGCGAAATTCACTGTTTGGTGGTCGTAAAGTTTCTAATAACCTCACATAGAAAAAATTTAAGGTGGGGAGAGGGGAAGAATAATAGAAAGATAAATGTGTTCATACCGATTCCACATTGACTAATGAGTTCAATTGGAGTTTTGAATCTGTTGTAATTGACATCATTGAACGGAATTTTCACTTCATACGTTCATTTGTAGACGATTCTCGATAGTGTAAATAATTCTCGAAATTGAGCGAGTAGCAGGTAGTCAAGTTATGTTTGTTTAATTTTTAATTAAAGACAAGTCAAGTCTTACCTTTTTACCAAGTTACACTTGTGTTCAACAACAACTCAGTTATTTTTCAAAAGCCAAGGCAAAAAGGAAGGCCTTCTTCCATCAAACCTTGCCTTCTGGATACTGGTAATTACATCCATAAAGATTCAAACAGGTATGGAATTAGAAATATTATTTTCTCTTATCCTTCTAAATATTTGAGATATTCTAAAAAAATACTATACAAAATAACAGATTTAAAGTTGTTTGATTTTTTGAATTTATACGAATCCAAGCCGAACCTTAACTGAGTTGTATTATTTAATAACCGATCATGATTTTATATTCACGAATAATTTATTCATAAATCGAAATCAAATTCGTTGTCTATCATAGACGACTTATAAAATAGCCCAACCCTCGAGACAATCCATCGCGTCTCAAAACCATCTGTTTTTGGTGTCCCTTACCTTTGGGTCTGAACTCAATCAGGCTACAAACACAATCAATCAAGGATAGCAGCCCAGGTTTGGGTCTCAAAGCAACTATCACGTTCTGTGTGCCAAGAGTCACAGCCATGCAAGTAGAGGAAGAAAAAGACCGTCTGTTAAAACATTATCTAACAAACATCCGGTATAATGCCAACCGAGCATCGTTCTGGCCATTATCCTCACCAAAAGAAAGAAAGTTACACCTTCGGGCTCAAGCGTATAAGCCAAACATCGAAGAATTCTAGCATGTCTTCATATATACAATTTGTAACGTCCACCCCAAAATACTGGGTCCTATCGACCTTCCAATATTATTCAACACTTGAAGACAAACAAACACAATCATCATCGGCATTCATCGTCATCATCGCCACAAATCGTCCCATATTAACCACCGCCACCAGATCCATATTTCTTGCCAAATACAATTAACTGCAACTTGTCATAACCAGCAAGAACACCAGCACCTGCAACAGCACGCAAAATGTTTGCACCAGCACCCTTGAAGAGTGATTTAGAACCCTCTTTCTTGACTATTTGCCTAAATGCATCCAAAGAGCTCTTATACTTGACAGCTTCTCCAGAGGTCATCATCATCCTTCTACGAACGGTATCAATGGGGTAAGAAGCCAATCCAGCATTTATGGTGATTCCCCATCCCAACAAGAAACTAGCAAGGAAACTATCCTGCAAACAACAAACATGGGCAGTGAACATAAAATATTACAGAAACTAAAACAATTAGGAGATTGGACAAATGCAGAACAAAAGATGCATAAGTCCAAAAGTTTGACACGGTAATTATGACACTCGCTCAGTCTGAGTCGGAACAGTGTGGGCAAGGAAGACTAATTGGAGAATTCACAGGTGTGCCTCCTTCCAGTAATTAAAACATGATCAATCCCGAGAAAAGAGAAAACAATGAGAGATCAGTCAGATCCCACAGAACCAGAAGAATGCTTAGAATGAGAATCCAACTCAGCACCTTTTGTGGACAAGAGTGCAAACTGAAACCTTTTTTTTTTAAAGTAAAGAGGCAGGCACCAGTGCAAACTGCAACTTGAAAAGTGCTACGTACCTGTAATCCACCAACAAGAACCACGGGTTTCAGAGAGTCATAGAGTCCAAAATAGAGCCCACGGTAAACTATAATTCCAACACATGAGATTGTAAATCCGCGATAAAGCCCAGGAAGACCATCAGATGCAAGGGTTTTCTTGTAAACATCAATCAAGCCATTAAACTGCCTCTCACCACCACCCTTCTTCACAGACTTTGCATCATTAGCCAGACGTGTTCGGGCATAGTCCAGGGAATAGACGAATAAAAGAGAGGAAGCACCAGCAGCACCTCCTGATGCCAAGTTACCAGCAAACCACTTCCAGTATCCATCTTTGTCTTTCTTGAAGTTGAAGAGCTTCTTGAAGTAGTCCTTGAAAGCAAAGTTCAAGGCCTGGTATATGTGGAGGTTCACTATAAATTTCAAGTGAAGAGAATGAAAACAAAACAAAAGAGAAATAGTGAAACCTACTATCAACACTAAGTCACTAACATGAAAAAATGCAAGAAAAAGATTTCGAGCAATAAAAAACCAAGAGAGAAAAAAATGACCTGAGTGGGGAAGTATCTGATAACATTTGCAGTGTTTCCTCTCCAAAGTGAAAGGACACCTTCTTCCCTAACAGTTCGGCCAAAGCAGTCCATAATTCCCTTATATGGTTCACTTAATCGACCAGTCTTGATCATCTCATCCTGATTCTGAATTAGTAGTTTAACACGTTCAATAGGAGCAGCTGCTGTTTTGGAAACAGCAGCAGAAACTCCTCCCATGAGAAAATCTATAAGAAAACCTTTTGCTCCTTCCTCTTTAGGGGCTGGTACAAACACAGGAGACATGCATGACAAATGTGCCAAGTCAGTGCCCCGGCAAACCAGCTGCAGAGAACTCTGCAAACCCCCATTGACATACACATCACAAGCACCATAAGTCCGAGAGTGCATGTTGGGGGAGAACCTAGAAATGAGGTAAGACTTCCCGTGTATCTTTTGAAAATTTGACGGATGCTGCAATCCATCTGCCATGTTTGAGATTCAGTATGGTGACCTGCAAAGGAATAACATTATATATATACACTGAAGAATGAATAACTAAACAGCTCCTTTAATTTACCATTATCGGCATCATTTTCTAATCACTCACGAACCTTTAATTAAATGTAGCTCCTTGGATCTCGTATTGGGTGAAGAAATAATCTAATAATTGCGATTTTGTTCTATGAATTCAATTAGGGGTGAATCAATCCAGTCTGGTCGGTCTTGGAGAAGAATTTCGGTCCAATCCAATGTTTCGGTCCACCAAAAGTCTGGACTGGACCAATAAGGACTTTGGACCGGACAAGACCGTTTTGGTTCGGTCCGGTCCGGTCTTACTGGGGTATTTTGGTCCAGACCATATTTTCTTTTCTTTTTTTCAAGATTTTGATAAGAGATTATATAAAATGAAAAAAAAAAAATCAAGTGAATGATATAATCTAAGTTGTCTAACTAAATATATACTTAAACTGCTCAAATATTTTAATTAAGTATAATAAATTAATAATGCTAATAGTATGTGTACTACCAATAATTAATAGTTAATACTTTCTTAAAATTCTTAACCTAAAATATAATCTAAGCATAAATAATTAGGTTAGAAGAGAACCAAATAATTAGTTAGAAGAAAATTACATAATTACTTGCTTTTAATTTATATAACTACTTAAAAAAATTATAAATATCATATGAAAAATTATTTAAAAACTTATATATTAAGTTTGATCAGGTCCGGTCAGGGGTGAAAAAACCCCACTCCAAGACTGGACCAAAAACTAAATTTCTTCACTTTCTTGGACTGAGACTGACCAGTCTCTTAATCGGTCCGGTCCAGTCAGTTTTCTCTATCCAAAAGAAAATCTTTACACCCCAAATTCTATGCCTTTAATAGTTGGAGTCGGGCTTTATAATGATTCTAAGGGACTCCAATTGTAACTTTTACTAGTAATTTAGACTATAAATGCAATGTGGACAGCACTTTCTTTGAGTTGTTATAGCTGAATTGGTAACACCATATGACAAAGTACTGTTTGATGCTGACCTTGACGAGTACATCAGGAATTCGAGCATGTGAGATTGTAATGAACCCGATCCCACATTAGGAGGGTGAATTATGAGAAGGGTTACAACTATCACATCTGCTTTAGTTATTCACTAGGTAGAACCAAGCTTTATAATAATTCCCAAGAACTTCAATTGTAACCTTGACTAGTGAGTTAGAGAGTTAAGAAGTTATATGAGTGCAAAGTCTCAAATTAGTTCTTTACTGGGTGGAACTAGGCTTATAATAATCTCAAAAAACTCTAGTTGCAACCTTGACTGGTCCTTTTAGACTAAAAGCACAAACAGATAGCGTTTTCCTTTGATATTTTTCCCCTCAGAGAAATAAGGTGAAATCCCTATTCTATTCCTATGCTATGAAAGCAAAACCCATTACTTAAAGATCAATTTTCTTTAAAATGTATTCAAAGAAAAAAACTCTTTCCTATGCAAATATATGAACAGCATACAAAAAAAAAAAATTGAAAACCATAATCAGGTGCATCCACAAAATGTAACTTAAAAAATATGTGAAGATTGTGATCCTTAGCAATTATTCCAAGACGTCAGTAACAATCAATGATCTATACAAAGGCGACCAACAAGCCCAGCACAAGAAATATGTAACATAAATATATAACAAAAGAAAAGTGAAAAAGATCGAGCTGGAGAAGGGTGTATGTTTTGTGCAAAGCCTTTGCTGCAGGAAAATATATTTATCATTTGAAAGGAAATGGCCCTTTAAGAGTTCCAAACCTGTGCAACCTGATTAAAAGGCACTCCCACCCCCAGTAGTTGAGACTGAACTACCAAAAGTTTGTCAGAAATACACCTGAAGATGAGACAGACTGTTCATTCTGTTAAGGGAGGGGAGGCAAAATTGTAAAATGGTGGACCAAATAGGTGAGTAAACCAAAAGGCTCAGCTTTGCCGACAATAGGTTGTCGAATGGACTAGAGATTTATGTTGTGTACTGCCAACAACTGCAATTACAAGCTAGGAGCCAGATATAAAGAGAGGAGGGTTGAAATTTACCCATCATTTCCTTTTTTCAATTTAAAGGAAAATGTATGCACATTAAAAGAATCAATATCAAAAGTCTTTCCTTGATGTTTTCAATAAGGGGTGCTAACTAGTAAGAAAACATATGCACAAGGATATGGTTTCCCAAACAGAGACACAAATCACAAGCAAGATCTTCCCATGCCCTTTTGCCTATGAAGGAATCATTCGTTCTTGCTGCCGAAGCAGGATTGAATTGGTGTTGGTTAGGTTGTGGTGTCATGGTAAAAAGAGCTGGTGCAGGCATTGGTTGATGGTTGACAAGGATTAGGACGGGTTGGTTGAGTGCAAACTTTTTGTTCTATATGTTTCCATTATAGCAGAGGCTACTGGAGTCTTCAATGGGCTAGATTTAGAGTGCCACAGCTGGAATTGGCGACCATTAAAAGGTTAATTTTTGTCCATTTGATGTGCCGTTCACTACCTCACATCATAATTACAAATGGCCCAGTTAGAGTTCTAAATAATATAGCTACAACCTATCTCCTGTTGGGGATAAAGGTACACCCTGCCCTTTGGCTTTCCATGGCTCAAACCACCTCAGTCAAGCCACTGCTTATACCCTCCTATAGTATAAGGACCTCACTGCCACTCCTTACAGCTTGCTACCATATATAAGTAGTAAAGCTCAAAACACTTCGAAGCCTGATTTGCATTGCAAGGATAAAATGAAAACTACATTATCTGCTAGAAGTTTTTCAGATAGTGTTTCTGCCTCTATAGAAATGCTATACAAGAGCAATACTGCATAAACTTAAAAATACCAAAAACCCATTGCTTAACAAATTGACCAACATCGTTCAATTACTTTCAATAGTTCCCCTCCCATGAAATCAAACAGCACAACTAATTATATAGTACATGTTGAAAGAAGATAAACCACAATTTGAATCACACATTAAAAAAGAGATAATTCCAAAACTGAGAAATATAAAACAATAGGTCCCATATTCCATAAACCTGAGCTTAATTAAGTATTTCATTTAATGATGATGGATTCTCACTTTTAAAGCATTCAAAAGCACATACAATGTCAAGACCCAAATTTCCTTTTCTTTCTTCTCATTCGCAGCAGCCAAGCATATGGTACACAAAAAGGGTACATATTTTAAGTTTCAAGCAAACCAAGAGGCATATATTGTATGATATAAAGCATCAGAAACCAATACAAATGAAAATGAAACCAACAGCAATCAATTCCAATTAAAATCATCATACAGCAAAAGGGAAAAAAAAATACATCAGCTAGTAAGTTTCTTCTTCTCTGTCGCTCAATTTCCACTGTAAGCAAACAGTCTATGAAGGAAAATGAGAGCAAAATCAAAACGATCCCACACAAGCACAACATAAAACACAATTTTCATTCAATAAATCTAACTGGATTTTCGCAGGAACCAAACAGCGGTGAGAAAAATGAGAGCAAAATTACAAATATCAGCTTCGACCACAACACAAACAAATTTCACAATCACATAAGTCCGAAAGTCACATCTCATAGAAAGTGAAAGCAACACAACGAAGATCACCTCTAAAGAAACACACAAAAATAGACAGGTACACAAGGTGGAAACGTTTCGTTTCCATTCCTTGGCTCAACTTTCTCGGCAGCCAAACGGTCTCAGCGAAGATGAAAGAGTCAAAGAAAGTGAAAGTATAGATCAGTGGAAGAAATCCTAACCCGAAGAGATCGCCGACGCAGAGAGAGAGTTGTCGGCAAAGATCTATCACAGACACAGTACCTACTGAGAGGTGGGAAACTGGCAGGCGACAGAGATGAATGTATAAATGGGGAGCTCAAAGCAGCCATAGGGTTTGTCAGGGAATGAGGGATTTGACCTTGACTTAAGGTTGAAATCACACATGTGCCACTGAAATAGTGAAAGTCCTCCAGGGAGTAGGGGAAGGTCCTGAGAGAGAGGAGAGACACTGAGACAGCGATACCGTACGTGAGGCGTGAGCAAGAGGAAAGAGAGCCCCAGCGTATGTAAAATTATTTATCAAAATTTTTTTATTTATTTATATAAGATAATACATATGACTCCTTAGAGTATTAGCATTGGTCTATGTATATACATATGTAAAATTATTTCTTTTGTATAACTATTTAGCCATTCAAGCAAAACTCTCACATGGCTTATGCATATTTTAGAAAAATAATAATAAAATATTATTTTATTATTATTATTAATTTTTTTCTAAAATCAAAATTTTTATATATATTTTGTAATTAACATCCACTATATACATTTGACATTAATAATACAAATGTAATAATAAAAAATATAATTTTTTTTATATATTATATTAAAAAAATATAAATAAAATATATATATATAATATATTATAATAATAAAATAAATGTGTATGTGAAGATTTGTTATATTGTTGAATGAGGGAGAAGAGGAAAAGATTGAGAGAGAAAGAGTGGAGGAGAGAGAAATAATAGATAAAATATATTTGATGAAATGAATAGTTGCTATCTAAATTTGAATAACAACTATTCATAAGTAGCTAAATTTATAAATATGCATAATTTAATATAAGTAATTTTATGACCATATTATACAAATATGATTTTGCATATACATATCCATAATCTAATGCGGGTGCTCTTAAATTATTTCATCTTCCAAGTTATTCATTGTGACGATATTCTATATCTATATATATATTTTAATATATTTTATACGGATAAGTTCGTGTTTGATATTTTATACGGATAAGTTCGTGTTTGAACGTGACTCTCATTTATAGCAGTCGCAGAGAGTTGAAAATGACAAAATGTCATTGTAATATATATTGAGTTGGACCAAAACGACAATAACTTTCCACTTATTAAGATGGACCATGTCGTTGCGATAAGTTTGAAAGAAAAGAAAAATAAAAAATAAAACTCACCCTAGACATCTGGAGCTCGCACCCTTCACCCACCATTTGCAAGCTTCTTAAAGAGAGAAGTGTGAGTGGGTTTTGGAGAGAGAGACCGTGCGAGATAGAGAAAGAGGGAGATGAATTGAGAGAGAGAGAGAGAGAATCTGTGATATTTTGATAGATTAATTTTTGTTGCGTTTGTATTGTTTTTTATTTTTGGAAGTGGAAGTCTTTGGGTATGTATTTGTTGATTTTGATTACTGAGTTTAATATATTTGATTTTGTAGATTTTATTTACTTGCTTTGATTATTTAAATACTTGTATTTGAGGTAAGCAAGCTCTTATCTTCTTCATTTGTGTTTGTTAAATAAGTATGTTTGATGTGTGTTCCATAATTGGTCTTGTACTCGTGCTTTTTTTGTGTTGAATGCATGTTGTATATTATTGGATAGAATAATCTTAAAAATGAAATTAATGACTTGCGTCCAAACGCATCCTGAGATAAACTGATTCGTTTAGATATAGAAATTCACAAATAAAATATAATAAATAATTCAACTTTTTCGAATTCTAAAATAATAATAATAATAGTAAAAAGTAATATTCTGATAATATTTTATTCAACTCATTTAAAATTATTTCATCTCATCTCATCTATCCAAACAAGTCCTTAGTGTTTGGGAATGAATATTTGTTTGATTTGTGTTTCCATATTACTTTGTATATTTATTACAAGTTATGTATTAGTTAAAATTTCAAATTTTTAGAATGTTTGTTTAATTTTCTAAAACTTGAAATTTCAAATAACACAAGTAAGTAAACAAAAATAAAGAATTCAAAACACTAGAAGTTAAAACATCGCAAGCAAGTAGAAAAACACTACTGCTTAAACAAGAAAATAGATCCCTACTTAGAAAAAACAACCGAATGATTACAAATATCCATGTAATGCCCATCCTTGAGGTGAGTCTTTTTAAGAAATATTTTGAAAAATATGACGGGAATTATCGTTCGATTTAAAACATTTTACTGTTTTTCTCAGGGTGCAAGACTCTACGTTATAAAACAAAATGTGTTTTTATAATAAAAGAGGTTTACGAGTTAAAAGAGTGAAAAATATAAATCTTTAAAATAAAAAGACCTTTTGTATATTTAAAACCCTCATGCCTAGACTTCCATACTCTTCTCTTTTGGCCGTGTCCCTCTTGAGCATACTGCTCATTCAGTTCCTGTAGGGGGAGGGGCACACATAAAAACTAAAATGAGTCAAATACTCAGTAAGCATTACTTTATATAGTTAAAATATAGCAACATACATTTTCAGTCATGCATTTATCATTCTATATATACTATACATACATGCATACATGCTTTCGTTCGTAAACATCAGTAGACTGGGGTTTTCATCTTTAAACATGCTTTTCTTTTATTTAAAACGTTCTCCTGTTACTGCCTTCATTTCTTAAACAATGTCATGCATTCATATATACTTTTCTTTTCACTTTCATAGGCCAGTGCACACTGTTACGTCCCGCGTACTAGGATTAGCGACCCTATGGCCAATGGATTCGCCTGTGGCCACGAGTTGGAATCTCATTCCGTCAGGGATGCAGCACTGGGTGCACTACCAGATACTACTACCCAGCATTGCAATTTGCCTATTCATTCATTTGAGCACCACATTCATTTATTCATGTGGCCGTTACGTAGTTTCATACATTCATACATGCTCATGCCTTTCTTTCTTTCTTTCTTTACGTTCATTCATTCATGGCAGCTCTAGAGAGCTGCAGCTTTCATTCATTTCATGTGCATGAGCATGCCTTTCATTTTTTTCATTCCTTTCATTTGTTTCATGCTTTCATGGAAAAATGTCTTTTCGTGAGAAAATATTTTTTCGTGAGAAAACGCCGTTTGGGGCGAGAGCCCAAAAACCTTCTTTTCGTGCATTGTCTTTTCTTTAAAAATACATACAATAGATACTATGTATAGTCATCTATTCACATACGTACAATTAATACTTTTGGGTGCGTGAACAGGGGCTGCCAAAGAAGGCCGTACATACTTATACTTAAAAAACGTTACTTTTCGTTCTTCTTTTTCGTAAAACATTTGCCCTTGAAAAGGGAAATCATTTCTTTTCTTTGTTTTCATAAGGAAGAGCTTTTCATTTTCTTCTTCTTATTTTTAGAAAACTCTAGAAGAGTATGAACGTAATACTTACCTAGACTCTATGCTACTTTCATACCATACAATCTATTCATGCGCGTGTCAGATGGCAACCTACATGCATACACATAACCTTGACGTTATTCTCTATCTAGTGCATAAGCAACTGAACTAGAAATAGAACTATGCTTTACTTAGAATACTTTCCTTCTATCTCATGCTCTTTCATATCCTTTACTATGATAAAACCCTAGGAGACCCATTACGGTCTCTATTTCCTTCAACCTTGACGTTCTATTTTAAATGTTTACTCATTAGGGTGAACCCATGATTCACCTTAGGATTAAGACACTACGACCTTTGTCCTGTTCTCCTTATTAACCATATTCCGACGCATGACTTAGACCTATTAAGTCATCTCATTATTAGACAGTACATTCCTCATTACATTTATGTATCTTAGCTCACTCTAATCCTCATGACCATCTATACACATCACACGGCTCTAAGCCAACCCTGAGGCTTAGGCACCGTGTAACTGTACATAGGACAGATTACCCATTATATACGGTAAATCCGTCCGGCACGTGTGTCTAATCGGATAACATACGTACCTTACCTCTTTTATCATCTAAGACCAACATACCTTACATTGGTTATCGGGTCGTATGGACAAACGCCATACTCCGATACCAACCTTATCTTATCCGGCTAGCACGACTCTTCGTGCTACCTGTACCTCATGACAGTTCATCCCAACACTTGACACGATGAGACTTCATTCATAACTACACTTTACGTCATGCCATATAGCTCGAGACTGTTCCCAAGCTACACTGTGACCTTGTCATGCCACCTCACATACATCCTAGGTCATCACAGCGCAACTCCATGATTGACCACGTCACTTCATGATGTTGCCCAATCATGCTTCCGCTGCACCGCTCTGATACTTTCTAGCCACTTTGCACTTATTCCTGGCCATAAGCCAGTCACATGGCGACACGCATCGCCTTGGACTACAGCCATACTTTACAGCCACTTCGGGACACTGTTCCACAGTTTCCGACACTGTGACGCCCCCAACTTCCATGTACAGACATGCACGGAAATCGATGCGTCGGGATGCTGACAACACGGGTCACGCATTTCAACGACAAGTGCTAAGTGTGTGCTATAAGCAAACAGTACACAAATAAATACGCAGAGGATAATAATTAAGTCACCAAGTACCAGAGTTTTAGTTTAATACAAATATCTAAATACAAACCTCTTAAAACAAAAGCCAAAGTCCCATAAAATATAATACAAAACTGAAAATAAGCAGAACATGAGTGATCTCAGATCATTCCTCCGACGGAGCCAAATCCTCAGGCTCGACATTTGCATCATCAACAAAATCTGCAGTACCATTAAATGGTACCACAGGTAAGTTATAATCCAACCAATCTTAAGATAAAAACATATTAAAACAACTAACCATGTATGCATATGATGCAATATGCCTGAAATCCAACACACGCCAAAAATTCCATTTGGCCCAAAAAATATTTCCGTCAAAACATTTCCACCATTTTCCCAGAAAATGGCCCAAAACAATTATCTAAACCCAACACACGCTATTTTTCCAAAAAATAACCATTTATCCATTAATCCATATGCATCATGGTCTCCGCTAGGGACCATCCGCATGTCTTGGCTTGCGCAACGAGCGATGCCCAGTTCCGCATCCAGTGCGTTTGTGGCCAGATATCCTCTAGCCCCCGCCAGCAGAAGGGCCACGGAGTCGGCACGTAACTCGTCCGATCCCGTTGTCGCCCGGCGACAACTCAGGGGACGTCACTCAGTGTATTCCACTCCCGAGTGACCAGAGGAGCTCCACCGAGATAATACCCCATCTCGGCTTGGGGTCGTGATACACACGCACCCAAAAATTCAATCCACACATGAAAACCCAGTTTTCAAAATATCCACATGATCATGAATGCAATTACACGAAAAACTTAGTTTTCAATTTACAAACATGAACATGCGTACAATATACAATGTACCAAACCACAATAACAATATCAAATAACCAAATCCAAATCACAATATAACCACCACACAATTACTCCGTCCTCAATCCATCCACCCCCGAACTCCTCTGACTCAGTCCGAAAATCAACCAGAACACAGTGAAATATGTTAGTACAAAAATATATTTAAATCTCAAAGTTTGTTTGGAGAAATACTTACAGCGCTATAAAGAAATTTTAGGAGGATCACGGAGGTGCAAAAGGCGGCTGGAAGGCAATGTAACAGTGTAAAAACACTGTGGCCGAAATACACAATATACCCAAATTCCAACGGGGTCAAACGAAAGCTAGAGAACGGTAACGTAGGGCCTATGGAAGGTGGTGAAACTAGTGGAATCGACGGTTGGCCGTGAGTGGCGGCCGAAATGGCGGTAGAAGGCCAAAAAGGTCAAATCAGAAATGAGCTTGGCTGGGCTTCACCGGTGACGGATCGGGGCCAGGGTTGGGTTCATTGGGTTGCTAGAGGGCTAGTGATGATGTGGTGAAGAAATGGTGGCCGGACGGCGGCGGAACGGGAGGAGGAAGGCCGCGGTTTCACACGGCTCGCGAAGGCTAACGCCGGCGAGGTAGGGGTTGGGATTGGAGGGGGTTGGTCGCCGGCAGCTGGGGAGTCTGATGGTTCTAGCAGTGAGGGCCACGGACGGGCCAGCTGCGGTGGCTGGAGGGAGAAGCCTAAACGATGTGGGGGAGAGGAGAGAGAAAATCGAGCGGGAGAGAGAGAGGCCGAATAAGAAAGAAAGAAAGAAAGAAAGGAAGGAAGAAAAAGAAAAGAAAAGAAAGGGAAAAAGAAAAAGGAAGGAAAAGAAATGAGGTCCAATCCTCACAACTTTTGGGTCACAACTGATCCTCAAAATTACTATTTTTAAAACAGTAAATTAATGAAATCAATTTAAACTCAAAGCTAGCTAAAGTAAAATATTAAACTCCAATAATAACATTCTTTAAAATAAAAAGTAATTAAATTGCAGAACACTAATTAAAATTATGAAAGCACATTAAAATAAATCTCGATTTAAAAATCGTAAAATAATCTCACAAAAACACGTTAAATTAAATTAAAAGGCTTAAAATTAAATATTTAATTAAAAAGTCATTCAATAAAAAGCACGTAAAAATCGGGGTATCACAGACACCACACATCAAGTTCTTCCCCTATCAACTACGTAACCACCCATATCTTTGTAACACGCCATACGGTGTATCGCTGCACCTCGTGGAGTACACTCCACGCATACCCCCTTCACAACACTACGCCACATCACCATTATGGCACACACGTCATATGGTGCATCGTCTCACCACATGGAGTATACTCCACGTGTACTCCATTCACAACACTACGCCACATTATCACTATAGCACACACGTCATATGGTGCATCACTCTACCACATGGAATACACTCCACATGTACTCCATTCACAGCACTATGCCACATCACCACTATGGCACACACGCCATATGATGCATCCACATGGAGTACACTCCACATATACTCCATTCTACATCATCACTATGGCACATATGCCATATGGTGCATCGTGCCACCACATGGAGTACACCCCACGTGTACTCCATTCACGGCACTACGCCACATCACCATTATGGTATACATGTCATATGGTAAGTCATCTAACCACATGGAGTACATTCCACGTGTACTCCATTCACGGCACTATGTCACATCACCATTATGGTACACACGTCATATGGTAAGTCATCTCACCACATGGAGTACACTCCACGTGTACTTCATTCACGGCACTACGCCACAACACCATAATGGCATACACGCCATATAATGCATCGCTCCACCACATGGAGTACATTCCACGTGTACTCCCTTCACAACGCTATGCCATATCACACTATAGCATACACGCCATATGGTGCATCGTTCTATCACATGGAGTACACTCCACGTGTACTCCATTCTCAGCACTTCGCCGCATCACCATTATGACACATACGCCATATGGTGCATCGTTCCTTCACATGGAGTACACTCCATGTATACTCCATTCATGGCACTACACCACATCACCATTATGACATACACGTCATATGGTGCATCGTTCCACCACATGGAGTACACTCCACATGTACTTCATTCACAACGCTACCCCACATCACCATATGGCACACACGCCATATGGTGCATCGTTCCACCACATGGAGTACACTCCACGTGTACTCCATTCACGGCACTATGCCACATCACTACTACCGCACATAAACTACAACCACACTTTACAACACAGTCCACAACACTACACAACACACTTCCCAACTATGCCCAGCACTTCACATCGCAGTCCACACCACCATACTACACAGCTACTCCATAGTTACTAACAGCACAGTCCACAACCTAGTCAACTAGCTAGCATCTAATATAAATAGCGAGTGATAGAGAGTTATACCATCGACGGGATAACTCGTGCGTCGCTCGTTGACCGTCACAGTCGATAATGTCAGAAAGAGCGTACAAGGTGGCTACATCGTGTTGTTTAGGCGTTTGGATAGCTAGGTGTGGTCTTGGAAGGGCCTAAGGTAGCCTTGATGATGCTGGCAAGGAGCGTATCATGACGGATCTAGCCGTGTACAGTGGTGGTCAGTCACGCGCAGTGACTGTCCATCACGTGCAGTGATTACCCACCACATAAAGTGGTGGTTTAAGCTTGGGCTAGGCTAGGGGAGGTTGCTGGTGGAGCCGTGGAGGCTCGGTGGTGGTCGTACCGTGGTCCACGGTGGTGGAAGGAGGACTGGCCGTGCACTGTGAGGGAGGGAGAAGATGTGGGAGAGTGAGAGAGAGTGTTCGTGCATGGGGGACAGATTGGGGCCATGGGTGGTTGGGTTAGCTTCGTGGTGGCATGAGGGTGCTTGAGAGGGTAGTCACTCACCTTGGGTGGCGGCGTACGGCGGCGGACCGGGCTTAACCCGTGCGTGAGAGAGAGAGGCACCGGGAGGTGGAGGAGAGGGCTACCGGTCATGGGTCTACGGGAGGAGGAAGGGGGAGACCTGGGGAGTCTCATGGTGGTATCCAGTGGCCAAGATGGCCGCGCACGGCCGCGCTAGGGGGCTTCACAGTGAACCCGTGCATGGGTTTGCTTGTGCTCATGCATGGGAGTGGCCGGCGGGGAGATGGAGGCCGAGCTTGCTAGAGGGGGACAGCCGGTGGCAGAGGAAGCTGCCGTGGGAGTGGTGGCGCCGGAGAACGGCGCACGGTGGTGCTGGAAGCACTAAGCCCGTTCGGGCTGTACATGGCCGAGGGAGAGGAGGAGCGAGTGTGTGGAGGGGAGACCGGTGCAGGGAGACTCGCACGGCGGCGCTGGGTTGGGTTGGAGTCGTTTGGGTGTGGGTGTCGAGTTGCGTACGTCGTACGCTGAAGGAGAGGGAGGAGAGAGAGAGAGGAGGAAAAAGTGAGGGAGAAAAGAGAGGGGCTGTGGTTTTATCCTAAAGCCCATCGTCTGGGGATCTATAAAATGGTCTAACGACGACCCTTAAATACTGATTTAAAAATGTGTAAAAACTAACTTAATTAAAAGCACTGAGAGGAATTCAGATAGAATATTATTTAAAATAATATTCCTTCATCATTTATGAAATGATGAAATCTTACTTAAAATATTTAAGAGAATAAAACCATTAAACTAAATAAAAATTCCATCATTATTTAATCACGTAATATTTTAAATAACTGAAATCATTTATCTAAAATGATTCCCTGCAATTATAATATTTTTGGAGCTCTTCAAAGATATTATAACTGAGTTATTTAAAATATTATTTAGTTAAATAATAATAGGGATCTTCCATTTAAAATACACATAACTTTAAAACACAAAACTAGCTTTATAAATTATATAGTATCTTTGAAAACACACCATCGAGGTCTGGCACGTATAACGGGACTTTTAGACACTAGAGAGGGACGGATAGGCTATCGCATCTGACGTAATTGCTTACGTCAAAATGAAGGAAGGAGCATGGTATTACAATCCAAGTGTATAAAAAAAAGGCACTAAGTTAAGAAAATCAACAACTTAAAATAATTTCGTTAGTAAAAAAAATCCAATAAATGAAAAATTAAAATAAATTAAAACATCTATATAAGTAAAAATATAACATGAATAAAAAAATCCAAAAAAATTGAAAATTCTCTATACGAACTCTAAAACCAAAGGATTACAAATATCCAAGGGTATAAAAAAACACACTGAGCTAAGAAAAATAACAATTTAAAACACCAAGAATTAAAAAAAAAAGAAGAAGAAGAAGAAGAAGAAGAAGAAGAACATATTGCTTAAACAACCCAAAAAATAGAAAATTTTGTTCCTACAGAAAAAACCAACTGAATATGAATACCAAAGATCATTTAAAAAAAAACACAATGAGTGAAGAAAAGCAACAATTTAAAACAACTTATTTAGTAAAAAATACAAAAAATGAAGAAATAAATAATTTAAAACATCTCAAACAAGTAAAAAAACATCAAGAATTAAAAAAAGCACTATTACTTAAACAAGTCCATTATGTATTATTAGATGAAGCTGATGTTTTTTTTACCAATTGATTGTTGCATTAAATAATAAATATAACCTTAGATCGGTTCAAAAGTTATTTGCACCCATTACATTTGTGGTGAAGGTGATAGGTGCTTCTAACTCTTGAATTGTCTACAATGGACAATATGAGATTATATGATCTATATTAGTCTTTTTTGTCATATCATTTGCTATATTTTGATAGCATTCCTCCTTTTGTTCGTTGTATATGTGGTCGGTATGTGTGGCACACTTGTATTGGTGTGAACACAACTAGTAACAAGTATACTTAAAGAATTGAGGAAAAATGCTACCGAAATTTTGTTTGGCATAGAACCACGTGGCTTAATATTTATGCGATATAAATAATATAATCTCAAATAGGATAGAACCAACTACCCTAGAGGTTGGTGTGGATGAAGTAAGAGAAATTTTTTGCATGTTTTTTTATGTATGTGGATTTTTGACTTATTGAAAATGATAACGTATTAGGGCATTGCCAATAGACAAGAGTTGAATGTGCCTTGGAGACAAACTTGGTAGAGACTACAAGACATATCCATGTGGGGTAAGGAGACTTATAGTCATTGTACAAGGTAGTGCAGACTCATATGGATGTATTAGATATCCACGTCAAAAATGCAAGAACTTGAGTAGTGAGATAATGGAATTGACAAGAGCTACAAACAGAAAGTATTACATGGTGAACCATTTGAAAGAGTTGATTTTTTTACTGAAGGGAATGAGACAATCGAGGATAGTGAGATGAATGCCAGTGACAATTGAGAAAACAATAACTATGGTGAAGACGTGGAGGAATTGTTGGGTGATATTGGTGTGAGAATATTTGGGAAAGAATATACAGAGGGGACAAGCTCTGATAATCTCACCGGCAATGATGATTTTACAAGATTTGGGGGAAAGCAATAAAGTGCTAAACCCATTAGTTGTTCGAAGCAAGGGTAGGCCCCCATCTAAGCGAAAAGCCTCCATCATGGAAAAGCCTGTTAATAAATCAAAGGCAAAAAAAAAAATGGTTGGCTTTCATTGTATTTCATTTTTTGTAAACTAATATAATCTATTTGATTTATAACTTTGTGTGTCTATGCAATCTAAATTGAAGCCAACTGAGCAAAGCAAACATTTACACACTTTCAATGCAACATGCAATGTATTAAACACAACATCAATTAAGTCTTTCTTGAGTATGTTTTAAGATCATTATTATTTGGTTTAGGATCACTGTTATTTAGTTTTAGGATCACTAATAAAATATCACTGTTATTTGTGTTTAGGATCACTATATTTGGAGTCAAGTGAGTACACATCTTGGTGCACCTTCTGTCATACAAGATGATGAGTGACATAGATGTTGAAGATGTAAATCTTAATATTGGTAAACACTTTAGTCAAATGTGAAGACATGAATTTTTTTTCTTTAATAACATGAGACTGATATTAATATTGTTAAGCACCTTATTTCCAGGTTGGCCCACTCATTTTGATAGCAACAATGATGGGTACTTATTTTATCTTGTTTGTTTTATAATATTTGCAGGTTGCACTCATGATTTTGGAAGTCAAGGTGATGGACACTTGGATACAAAATAATATCCCTATTATGTAGTGAAAAATACTGGATATGTAATTGTCATGCCATGTATTCTGAGTGGAGGTTATTACAATTGTTAGTGTGTCATGTACTCAATAATTGCACCTATTTTTGTGTGACTATGTGTTGAGGCTTCAGGTTCTGTTATTATTAGGATGTCATGTACTCAATAATTGAACTTATTTTTGGGTATTTTGTGTGTTGAGGATACAGGTTGCTGCTATTATTAGTATATCATGCATTGATCTTAAATGGCTCCAATTATACTATTAACAACTCCTTTAGAGTATAAACTTAAATCTGGCTCAATTATAATTTTCATTTATCGTTATTGAAAATAATACATTCTTAAAATTGACTCAGTTTTCTACCTATCATTTTTTCTGACAAGGATATAACCAAATTCTTATCATTCTATTTTAGCATCATTTAGAAAATTAAGGAAAAACTGAAATTTCACTTTACTGGATTTTTTTTTCTTCATCTGAAGAGGCGTTGCTGGGTTGGGACGATGGGTTGGGGGCGTTTTCTATTGCTTACTTTTATTTTTCTCAGAGAAATGCATTTTCGTTTGTACATTCTTGTTTTTGTTTACTTTTCTGTTTCTCTTGGATAATGAGTTGAGTTGAGATGAGATGGGTTGAGATAAAAGTTAGAAGTTAAATAAAATCTTATTAAAATCTTATTTTTTAATATTATTTTTATCTTAAAATTTTAAAAAATTAAATTATTTACTGTATTTTGTTAAAAATTTGAAAAATTTATAATAATTAAATAAGATGAGATGAGATGAGTTGAGATGTATGTGAATCCAAACATAGCTTATTTTTCATTTGTTTCGTTCACTTTGTCAGATTGCTGTCACGTGTGATTTTAACTTGTACGTTTTTCTTACGTTTTATTTAAGTACCCGTAGCAAGGCCATCTTAAAAAAAGCTAGATGGATGCAATACTTGGAAACCGCCGGTTAATTTAAATGAAACGGTGTGTTTAGAAAAGATATTTATAATTGTAAATTATGTAATCGTCGCGTAATTAATTTAAAAAAAGTGAATAAAATATGAAGTTCACATGAAAATATTAATTTTCTAATAATAAATCTCACTCTTTTTCAAAATAATTACATGGTGTTTACACACTTCATAATTATATGTAGAATTAATCTTAATTTTATACGGGGAGATGAATTAGGTTGTTGGACCATCTTCCCCAATTAAATGAAACTAATTAATTAATTGACCACATGCAAAAATGAAATCCACGACGGGGCTCATTCAGAGGAAAGCCGATGGAGATTGTGCACGGTTACTCAAGTGCAGCAAGTGAAGATTCTGACCTCATTTGTTCCGATCTTTGCATGCACGCACCACCGTTTTCGGTACCATTTTAGCCCAACTCCAAACATTCCCAATTCAACAAGGAAGTGCAATGGATACAAGACTCACAAAATCCTTCAACATTCCACCAGCTTCACTTCAATCCATCCCCTACATAATGCTCATCTTTCTAGTCCCAGTCTATGACACCTTTTTTGTTCCTTTTGCCAGAAAATTCATGGGGCACGACTCTGGAATTGCCCCTTTACAGCGGGCATCTGCCTTTTGTTGTAGCATTTTCAATGGTTTCAGCTGCCATAATGGAGAAGAAGAGAAGGGATGCTGCAGTCAGCCTAAACAAAAAACTATCCATTTTCTGGATCACTCCTCAATTCTTAATCTTTGGATTATCGAAAATGTGTTTCAGTCGACTTCTTTTCAGCCATGGGTGCCAGTCGACTTTCAGTCTATTGGGTTAGATTCTACTTGCTTTTGTTAGTCGACTTCTCAGATGATTCTTCGGCTTTTTTCTTCCAATAGATAATGAAAGATGGAACATAAATGCTTCTTTGGCTTCTTAGATCTCTTCTCTCTCGCGTTTCGGTCGACTTCTCATTTTTTTAATTTCTGACAGATGCTGACATGCCACGTCAGGCGGTTATATGCCCATTGCACACGCCAGTTGTACGTAGCAACGCTCCAGACCTTTGAGATGATGCTGGGTCCATGAAGTAATTGCTGGAGTATCCTTAAAAATTGATTGGGAAAAAGTTGTAGTAGATCACGTGATCAATCTATCCAATCCTATTACTTAAAAAGATAAATAATAGAGAATGCACGTAGGTTATTAATGTGTTTGCATCACAGCATATAAAAATAATTTTACAATCTAATGAACCACAAGTTATATCAATGGTTCAAGTTGTATCAATTTGTGAGATTATTTTTGCATAATCCATTTATATATAAAGTATTTCTCAAAAAATAAATATGGATGAACTTGCCAATGGCTGATCTAGTGATTTTAGCTCCGAATGATAACTGGAATTTTAATATATTCAACTTCAGCTGTTAACTGCAGCCACGTCCAATCATTCGAGAGAACTGAGAAAAGATGGATGAACTTCCACTGATCCAAACTAGTATATATGATAAAGCTAGCCAGTTAGGAATTAGTGAATAGCTCAGAGCCTCAGGCAGTCAATCTCAGCTACCAAAAATATACCCGACCTGCTCAACTACTCATTGGAACTATACGATTATTTTTCTCCTGAAGTTACATTAAGCAAAATCTGGATCCTAAAGATTGCAGTGATTTGATTTATTCATTTATGCCAGGCCAAAATTTAACAGTACATATAGACTATTCATCTCTGTAACTTATATGAATAAGGATTTCTCCTGACCTCCTTGAGGTACAAACACTGCTCTTTTATAACAAAAATGAAACCAAAATCTGGGGCACCTAGAAACCATTTGTTTCAAGCTGCTGGATGAATGGTATGATTCAGTTGTCTTTACAGTTTCTTGCATAACTCGAAGACAATCTGGATGGCGACTGAAAGAATTCGAATGGTGTTCCCGATCCAAAAGACCTTCTAGTATTTGGTGAATCCGATAGTAGAGGCTCAAAAACTGGATTTCTGTTCTTGGGTAGGGTTATAGACAAAGGAGAAACATCTTTCTCTAAAGATCTTGGCTGTGGTTCAATGCTCCCAATAGACAAGATAGGCCCACCCATGCGTTCAGCCTGCTGAAGTGTATTGATTTTACTTGTTCTGTATGTATACCGGAAGTACTTGAGAGCCAGAATTGGACCCATCCCAGCTACAACTATGAGCTGCAGCAATAAAATTGAAGCATCATCAGCATATAACTTTGGAGTACAGAAATGTGGCTTGGCCCGTGTTTGTGGATGCGTGTGCATGTGCATGTGTTCCGTTCTACGTCAGAAGTTTTGAACAGAAAACCATCTTTTTCATTTATTTGGCATGAGGTGGCAAACCAATGAATACGAGGAGCATATATTCTCATAACAACCACAATGCTTTGCTAGTCAAATGATGACATTACATCTTTTCCTTTTATTTGGCTACATACTCCCCATTTCTGAAAAAACCCAGGGGCAGTCCTTTTAACACGAGTAGAGACAAGCTGTAGTGTAGCAGTTTTTATTTCAAGAAAATGATGACATTACATCTTTTCTTTTTATTTGGCTACATACTCCCCATTTTTTAAAAAACCCAGGGGCAGTCCTTTTAACATGAGTAGAGACAAGCTGTAGTTAGCCACCAAAAAAAAAAAAAAAGAGGAAAAGAAACTTACGAACACAGTTGTCCAATAAGATGGTTGTCTACACAGACGAAACATAATGGTATACATCCCTGATGATGGAACAGCACTGAAGATCCAGTTGATTAAATAGAAAGCAACCAAATTCCCCCATATGGCAATATGTTGCAGTGTTGTAAAGGAACTGCATGTAGCGAACAATATTTCAAACACTTATAGTGTCATGAGCAATACTAATCATTTCAATGTGAAGGAGTGGACATTTTTCTGTGATCAAGGAAACACCCTCACCCTCTTTTCCCTGGTTTGCTTAGACTGAAGAAAATCAAGCACAGAAAACATTTTTCGTGAACACACAAACATCAAAAGACTCTGGGCAGCTGGCAGTATAGGGGAAAGGGTAAGAAATGAGGGAAGTGTAGGCCTGGGAGGCCAGGTTAGAGAAACCAGAAAGCATCGATAAGATATATCAGAATAGGGCAAGGGTTGACTTAAAAAAAACAGGGCAGGTTTAGGTGAGGTCAGATAGACTGATCTAGCCTTAGCAAGCCTCAATCAACGAGAAAAAGCAGGCAGTTTCCAGGTGCAATTTATTGCCGGTGAATTGGAAAAAAGCACCTCCCCCACCCCCAAAAGAAAGCCTTTAGCACAGAAGAAATCTGAGTGGAAGGGGTAAAAAGGGATATGGTGGTGGTGGATGTGTAAAGGAAATAAGAGCTTAGTGATTGGTGAATTTGAGAGGGGAGAGAGATATGAAAGAGCTGGAAGATGGAAATTTAAGAGACAGAAGAAAGACAAGCATAGAAAAAGAAAGAAGGGAGAGTGGTGCACTACCGCTCGCAAGGGTTCCTGTAATTTTTTGGGACTAATTTTCTGCTGACTACTGAAGTATTTTACATTGACTAGCAGATTTGGCAGCATCATACACTGGATTGCGAGAAAAACTATTTCTAGAAATTTTTTTACACCAAACAACCTTAAATTTTCTATTGAGATAAAAACAAAGATTATTATTAATGCCAGTAGAAAAGGCCATGTTAGGTTCAGAGGACTAAAGCAACATTGGAATTTGCAACCATGATTAATGAGATAGAAGCTTACTTGGTTTCCAATGTCACAACAAAGACCTGTAACCAAATACATCCAGAGAGTGCCACCATCGAAACCTCCTCCATTTCGCTTTTTTCATAGGCATAGGCATTTATGCTGATTACAAACACAACAAGTGCCTGCAGGTCATAGCCAGTGTCAATAGGTAAAAGTAACTGGCATTGTTCCTTATCAAGCAAATCAACTCGCCAAGGAAAGAAACTTTTAAGTTGATTTCATATTGGGGAAAAACAACTTACAGACATTACGAAATCATATGAGATGAACTCTTTACTTTCTTTTCTTTTTTGGCTTTTTACCAAGATGAGCAATAAAATATAATTAAAAATACTGCTAAGAGGGGATGCAAATTCTTGGTGTACAGGAGGTATATTTAACAACGACTTTAGCACATAAGAAATTGACAAGACAAACAACAAAACTGAGAGAATATGCTCAAAAGTAAGCCAACCAACCATGGTTGCAAAAATGATAGTAAAAGAAGAAGAAAATTAACAAACAAGAACTCACATGGAAGAGAGATCGCCCAAACCATCCAGCAAATGTGCTAGGATTTAGAAGCCTGTTTAAAAAATAATAATGACTATTAACCAACAGGAAGCCTAATTTCCATTTGAAATAGAACAGTTTAAAATCCATGGAACATAAACAAATAAGGATAAGTCGTGAAGGCAAACCTCCCCGCTTGGCAGTAAAATAAAATTTGTGGATGCTGCATCACAGTTTCTTCACCAAGATCTTTGTCAAGGACACTGACTAGAACCGGAATACTAGTGTAGAAAACATTATAAGCCATCAAGCTGACAGAATTGAAAAGACTGGTTCCAGAGACACCTGAAATAAAAGAGAAACTAAATGTTTTTCCAGTATCAGTACAAGGAGGAAGAGAGAGAGAGAGAGAGAGAGAGAGAGAGATTCAAAGGAAGAAAGTCAAATGAATGATGCAGTAGAACCAAATAGGAAAAAGAATCAAAACAAAGGACACTGACAACTTACAAGATCTGGATGAAACATATTAGTAGGGATTTATAAAAGGAGTACTGGGACAGAAATGCTGTACGGTTGTATGAGTACCGCCCATGGACTAGTATTAACCTTTTCAGAAACCTGAACTCTGCCAAACCAAGAGAAGTAGTTTTGAGTCTCAACATTTATGATCTCCAACTCGAGACAGAAAATAATTAAATAAAATAAAAATAAGTTAATATTTGTTGACAATATTAAATTAAGATAATTGTAATATGACTAAAAAAAAATCTAACATCAACTGAGATGTGTACATTACATAATTAGGCCAAAGAAACAAGTAACAAAACTTGAAGGACATTATTTAAAACACCGAAAGCATGAAATATGCCCAAAAGAGAAGATTTGATGTGCATGATCTTAATTGAATTATTAGTTATTAACATGCATGGTAGATTCACTTTGAGGGGCTTAACATATTGGTTGAGGAACTCCTGTTGATTCCTGAACTCTTGCCAACTGATTCTAAGTAGCTTGATTTGGAACAGTGATGCTATCAATGCCCGTCACAACTCACAATCTAACATTCCTTAAAAGCTGATATTTGAGGCTCAATCAACATATAGTTCTAGGGATAGGATCATTTTTATTTTCAATTATGGATAAAAGTGCAGGATATATGTAAAATTAAATCTTTTTAAACTTTCTCACACTATACAAACTTCAATAGTTTCTCTAATGCTATGTAGTCTTTCATCGTCAAACAAGCGTCAATGCATTAGAAGAGCTATGGAGAGACCTCAGTTTGAAGTCACAGAGATATTTAATGTCAGAAAATAAGCATCAAAACTCCATTGTAGCATCAAGGATCTCCATATACAAAACTGATAAGAATGTCAGCTAACATTTTGAGTTCCCCGTAGAAATATAACATCTCCAGTTTGCATGTACAAATGAAAAAGAATAAACTTTATCCAAGTTTAGCTGTGACTCACTACCAAAGACAAAAACCAAATCCAACAGTAAATACCTACAACTAACATAACTGTCTCATCTAGACATGAATGCACAGCACAAGCATACATGCACGGACAGATATATATTGACTTACTCCCAATACTATAATCAGCTGCCCTTGCTGCCTGCAGACCTTCTCTCCCACTAATGCCAACACCTATATTGGCTTGTTGTATCATCCTGACATCATTCCCACCATCCCCAATGGCTAATGTTCTATAGTCACATGATTTTAGGAGCTCCACAAGCTGCAAAAAATAATTATAAGAAAGATTAAATGTCCTCTTTACTGGACTGAAATGGTAACCTTTACAATTAGTGTTTAAGTAAAAAGGACTAAACTTAATTGGCTTTTGTCCATTACAAAAGTAGTCATAGCATAAGCCAGCACAATTCAAAAGTCTTCAAGACCACATAGAAGAACTTAGTTATATATCTGGTAGACTGATATAGAGTTATCTGTAGCTGGGAATTCAGAACATGTTGATAGAACGAGTCTTGAACATATTCATAATTCTTTTTTCTTTTTGATATATGACTAATAGAAGAGAAAAACAAAGAAAATATAGAGAACCTAACACCTGAAATTTAGGAGTTTTAAGAAACCAAGCAAAGAAGTACAAGTGAATTAATATGTAGCAGATGCCACTCAAAATTCCTTAATAAAGAAAAAAAGAAAAAAAAAAATCATCCATGCTCTTTCTTCACTTCAAACTTCGCATCTCTAGTGAAGTCCACAAAGCAATAATTGTGCCTAAACAGCAGAAAATGAATTTATCCACGACATAATCAAGTGGTCTAAAATTAGGTTCATTCTTCATCTCTGCTTTAGGTTATACTGATCATCACTAGACATTATATACATCAATAATAGTTCTTTGATGTAGTATTACATTAAAATATCTCATGGCATCAAAATTATCTTACTTAAAAATAAATATCTTGCGGCATTGGTGGAATTTGTTGCGGTATGGATTTGGTGAGGTAGGGCCAAAACTAGAAGTACCGGAGATTCCTTTTGTTGGATTTTATGAAGACTATAAACCCTTCAAAACCGCCTTAGTTCATAATTCATTAACCATTAAAAGCTTAGTGCATCTTATATCCACAATAGTACAGCCGTTAACCTCATTAGTGAAGGAGGGAAAAAGAAAAAAGAAAAAAGAGAATATAAACTATATAAGCAAGAGAAAAGAATAAATCCAAGAATGTGAATCCTACAACAATGGAGTACTCAATTGTGTGCACATATTAAATGAGATTAAAAAGCAAAAGTATGTAGGAGGAAAATGAATATGAAGATAACAAAAAAAGTTAGGCATGGCCACCTGCGCTTTTTGAGATGGTGTCACACGACAACAAATAGCAGTCCTTGACAATATTGCTAATTCCGTAAAGGCTTTCCGATAATATTTCAGTGCAATTTCTAGAGCCCAGCCATCAACAACAAATGCCACATCCTGCTAGCAAAGATAAAACTATGAGAAAACAATTATGTTGAACAAGCCATTGCTTGCTCAAATTTAATATAAGAATACCTAGGCAGGGCCCTTTAGACCCACCCTTGGGGAGTAAACACTAGAAACACGGCCCCACCCCCCATTTTTTGTCGATAAACAAAAATTTATTGATCATGAAACAGACAAAAGCCCAAGTATATGGGACATATACAAGAGCATCGCCTATGCGTGCTAGTTTAGCAATACAAGGAAGTCATATGACCCCACCCCCCATTACCATAAATCAGGTAATCCAGGAGAACTCCTAGTGCTAAATCAAACCAAGAATGTCTGAGTCTACAGCTCATCTCAAGCCCGCCCTTTGACTACTAGACTGCACCCTAACAGGCAAAAATATCAGCATGAACGATTGCATAAAAAACTAACATTTAGGAGCAGTTAAAACTTTCTTGAATGAATAAAACTTTTCAACTCAGAATACAAAAACATCCATATATAATTGAAAAAAAAAAAGGGTTTAGGCTTTTTAGCTAGGTTATTTCCATCCAACAGCTACTCTAACTATGCCGAGTACAAAAACTTATAATACATTAGAAAAAGAGAAAGTCTAATAATACTGATACAAAGAGAATGGATCGCTAAACACATACACTGTGGACTCAATTACATTCATTGTTTCAGAATTCACATGTTTATTAGATACAGACCCAAGTTCATACAGCAATCCACCAAGACAATACAGCAACATCATTTAATCATTTCACTTTATGAATTACTTTAAATTTTAATTAAGTAGCTTTGAGAATGTGAATGGAAGCAAAGAACTAGAGACTAAAAATAAAGTTCATGATTGACAGGGTGCATAAGCTATACCTTATGTTCTGACTTTGTTATCCTCATTGTAAGTAAAACTCTCTCTAAACTTCTATGAACTTCATCTTCAGTTCTGCCATCAATTGAAAGAAGCTGACCTTTTGGCTCTGTCAAGTTGTCAAAAAACAAAAAAGAGTTGAGTGGTGATGATGTTGTAAGCATTTCGTATCTGATGAGGGGATTCTGTCAATCACAACAAATCTTTCATAATTCACACACATAAATGTAATACATGGGAAACCTAAGTGACACAGTACCAACTAGAACATGTTATTCACATGCACGGGAAGAAAGAATGCTGGCAGGATGAAAAAGACTACTTGTCTAAGGGGGGCAGAACCACGCTTTTCAAAAGCACACTTTCTAACCTCCCAGCATATTTTCTCTCTCTCTTTTCCTTCAACTGCAGGTATGGCAACTCATATCAATAAAGTTTGACGTGCTTCTTAGGGAGGAATTGAGGGTGAAGTCAAGTTCCATCTTATCAGTTGGGACAAAGTTTGTTCTCCAATCGCTTGTGGTGGTTGGGGGTTAGAAACTTGAAGATCTTTAGTAAGGCTCTTCTTGGGAAGTGATTTATGGAGGTATCATAGGGAGGAGGAGGCTTTGTGGAGAGTCGTTGTTGATTCTAAGTATGGGAGATGGTGTTCTAATGAAGTTAGGGGTGCTTATGGAGTTGGGGTGTGGAAATATATTCGAAAAGGGATTGGGGGAGTTTTCCAAGTTCTTTAGGCTCAAGGTTGGAAGGGGCTGTTGTGTTAGTTTTTGGAAAGATGTTTGTGCGGTTTAAGGGCCCTAAAGAGTGTTTTTCCCTCTCTTTTGGTTAGCTAGTGAAAAGGAGGCCATGGTGGCTAAATTGAGGGATAGTTCTAATAGTTCGATCATGTGGAACATTTGTTCCAACAGAGCGGTTCAAGATTGGCAACTTGGCATCATTGCTGATTTTTTAAAATTTATTGTACGCTTTGATTATTATTATTTTGATAGGTAATAAGAGATTTTATTCCAAGTAAAAAGGCATAGCCCAAGTACACATGAAGTATACATGAGAATACACCTAAATACAAACTAAAGCAAATTAAGAGAAAACACTACAAATATTCATCATCCTTCACCCAAAAATTTAAGTGTTAAAGAAAAAATCCCTAAATTCTCTCACTGTGTGTTCACAATCTTCCAAGCACCTCCTGTTTGTCTCCAGCCATAGACACCAGAACAAACACAAAGGAATCATCCTCCATTCAGCTTTATTGCCTCCACATCCTACAGCACCATGCCAACTAGCCAAGAAATCCATCACTTGTAGAGGCATCACCCAAGCAATACCTACCCTTGCAAATAACTCATTCCATAAAGCAGTCACCATTTCGCAATGAAGAAATGGGTGGTTAACTGATTCGCCATCTTTTTTGCACATGTAGCACCAATCCATCACATATAAATCCCTTTTCCTCAAATTATCAGTAGTTAAAACTTTCTCCAGTGACACCAACCAGCAAAAAAATGCAACTTTACTGGGCCTTTTTGCTTTCCAAATACATTTCCAGGGGTATGTTTTATTATCATGTCTATTTAACATCTTATAATAGGTCACCGAGAATGTGGACTTAATATCATGAACCCACTGCATCCTGCCCTCCCTGATCAGATCAATCTTCGAATCATAAAGTTTTACAAAGAAATCAGCTGCTTCATTTACTTCCCAGTCCTGTAAATCTCTAGTAAATTCCACATTCCAATTCAGCATGTTATTAGAGAACAAATATGAATCAGCCACAGCAGCCCCTTTGTATTTAGCAATCCTGAAAAGACTAGGAAATGCTAATTTAAGAGGTGAATCACCACACCAAACATCGTTCCAAAAGGAAATATTAGTCCCGATCACCACACCAAACATTGTAAGCTTTGATTATTGATACTGCAGTGGAGGATAGGATGATTTGGATTCCAAATGGGAGTAGAAAATTACGGTTCGATCCTTTCATGAGACTCTTGAGGGTCATCATAGTAACCAATTTCCTTGGAAGAACATTTGGAAGTGTAAGGTACCTCCCAAGATTACTTTCTTTGGTTGGACTGCTTCCCTTGCAAAAATTCTCAGCATTGCTAACTTGAGGAAATGTGGTATTATTATTTTGGATTGGTGCTAAATATGTAAGAAAACTGGGGATAACTGTGGATCATCTTTTGCTACATTCTGAGGTGGCCAGGTTTTTGTGGGATGATATCTTCTACCGGACTGGTGTGGCATGGGTATTGCATAGAAGGGTAATGGTATTTTTCAGGTGTTGGAGTGGTCTTCGGGATAACGTTCATATTGCTGCGGTGTGGAAAATGATTCCTCATTGTATTATGTGGTGTCTTTGGATGGAGAATGGTGGTAGGTGTTTCAAAGATTGGGAGCGCTCCTCGGATAAGTTGAAGAGATTCTTCTTCGACACCTTATTTTCTTGGGCTTCTGTTATCATTTGTAATGGGACTAGTTTTCATAATTTGCTTGTATCCTTATCTCTAGTTCCTAGTGGTTTCTAGGCATTTTCAATGTATACTTCCTACCTACTTGGGCTATGCCTATTGTAATTTCAATAAAAAAATTTCTAACAAATAAAATGAAAAAAAAATCAAAACTAACATAATTTGGGCATGTGTCAAATAGGTAGCTGGATGGACACAAGTAGAGACACCCAGTTATTTAAAGTCAGCAGGTCAAGCCATGAAACAAGAGAATCGCACAGTGCTTGAAACTTTAGATCACAGCTTCTCCCATTCCAACACAGATACCTCAAAATTCCAAAGAAAAAAACTCTAACATTGCTAACAAAAAGGGAATGCCATTAGACGGTAAAAGAATACATATGACAACAACTACCTGGGGAAATAAAATTGCATGAGAG
Source organism: Cyclocarya paliurus (assembly GCA_029856935.1). Taxonomy (NCBI): domain Eukaryota; kingdom Viridiplantae; phylum Streptophyta; class Magnoliopsida; order Fagales; family Juglandaceae; genus Cyclocarya; species Cyclocarya paliurus. The sequence continues at coordinate 17,943,852 of CM056950.1, forward strand.
AGCAATCTGTATGGCAGTATTCTGCTTGTCACCAGTTAACATCCAAAAGTTTATTCCTGCTTTCCTTAGTGTTTCTATTGTTTCTGGAACACCATCCTGAATTAGTAAATAAACAGAGTCAGCATTTAAATAAGGATAAAATTAACATTTGGACATAAGTAGATTTTCCCCCAGTTTTCCTTTCTTTGGTTGCTGTGGAGAATCAGCAGAAAAGACCCACCCCCAAAAAGGATCAGATTAGGAAAGTGACACTTCTCCTGAAAGTTAAACTACTACAGCCCAACTATAGATATTCACCTGTAGACGGTCTTCTATTGCAGTAACTCCAAGAATTTCCAAATCATGTTCTAACCTTTGGCAGACCTCAGCAATTCTCCACTGCAAAATTTAGCAGATTAAGGGTACCACATCTGTTGATGCAAGTAAATAATCTTTCTATATGTCAACACAAACGCATATACACGCACAATATATGAGTCTACACCCACACACGCACAATACTTTGTTTTATGACGGGGGAACCACCCACGGCAGAGCCCTTAGGACTCACCCATGGAAACTAAACCCCCCGGGAGACTAGCACAGCAACCCACCGCAATGGCCTCCCACTTAAATCGCAGTTTGATCCCAGGGGGAATCGAACTTGTGACATGGAGCTCATGCACACATGTTCGCCCTCACCACTTGGGCTACCCACACAGGTGGGTTACACGCACACAATACTTAAGTGTATTGAGAAGTACATTTTACCTCCCTATCAACTAAGGTGCTGCTAGCCTCTTTCAACAGCAAAGACCATTCTCGATATTCATCTTCTTTCAACTCACGCCAAGCCAAACACAGCGTACGCAGCCCTAATTGAGTATATTGTTCCACAGCTTCAAGAAAAGCCCTTGTTTGCTGTCCTGAAGGGAATAAAATTATCATACTAAGTAATATGGCGTTAAAAGATATATTCGATATAACTAGCACAAATAGTGAAGTATCTCAGCAAAATAACCAACAAACACTTACAAAAATAATCAATAAGCCACTATTCAGAATCGACATTTATAATTATCACACAATAGTCATGCCTGGTAAAACTTAATAAGGCACCACTTTATTTGTTCAGTTCTCGTCAAGTTAGCAAAGGAGCTGTAGTATTGTAGCAGCAAATAATATGTACTAGTCAACGTAACTCACTCCATTGCTAAAGAATAAGGCATATGCAAATGAATGGCATGCATCTTCTGATTAAAAGAATAAAAGTAGACTAAAGAACATGTTTTTTTTTTTTTTTGATCAGTAAAAGATAGATATTATATATATGAATGAAACAGGCAGAACCCTTGTACACAGGAAGTATACCTAAGCACACCTAATTACATTCTAAAAGCGATAAATTAAAGACAAAAGTTCCTGAACATTATCCCCGTGTAATACAATAGTGGAAAACCAACACATTAGAGTGTGGAGAAAAAAATTCTTCAACTCGGTCATTGTGCGTTCCTTATCTTCAAAACAATGAGCATTCCTTTCCATCCAAATGCACCACATAATACACAACGGAATCATCTTCCACACTGCTGCCACTTGATGACAGCCTTGCATCTTTGACCAACAACCCAACAATTCCACCACCTTCATAGGCATAACCCAAGCAACGTCAACCCTTCGAAAGATTTCATCCCACAACACCCTTGTTACCTCACAATGTAATAAGAGATGGTCCACAGATTCTCTGCTCTTCTTGCACATGTAGCACCAATCCATTACTACACATCCTCTCTTCCTCAAGTTATCCGTGGTCAATATCTTCCCAAGAGCAGCGCTCCAAACAAAGAAAGCTACTTTAGAAGGCACACGAGATCTCCATATATTCTTCCAGGGGAACGGCGTAGTATCAATCTGTGTAAACAAGATGCTATAATACGCCTTAACTGTACATATCTTGTGGTCATTGGACCTCCACTTCAAACTATCTTGCCGTGCCATAGCAACCTCCGTTGAATATAGTAAGCTGAAAAATTCTGAAACAATAGGTAATTCCCAATCATGAAAATCCCTATTAAAAAGAATGTTCCATTGTTGGACACCATGAGAAAATAGACGCACATCTGCAACTGAAGCCTCCTTATTCACTGCAATACGGTATAAGGCCGGAAATGTTATTTCTAATGCGTGCTCTCCACAACACAAGTCCCTCCAAAAATTGATTCGAATACCCTCACCAACTACAAAACGAGTTCGATTTGCAAAACATGGCCATCCCTTCCTTATATACTTCCATAAACCTACCCCATACCCCCCTCTCACTTCCTTAGAGCACCAACCACCCCAAGCAGTACCATATCTAGCGTTGATAATATCCTTCCACAATGATCCCCCCTCCGAATGATATCTCCAGAGCCATTTTCCCAGCAACGCTTTATTAAAAGTTCTCAAGTTACACACTCCCAATCCCCCATTCACTATTGAGGCACATACAGACTTCCATCTAACCAAGTGAAATTTCTTCTCCTCCCCCATGCCTCCCCATAAGAATGCCCTAAAGAGTTTCTCCATTCTGTTCACTACCCCAACAGGCATAGGAAACAGAGATAAAAAAATAAGTGGGGAGGTTAGTGAGAGTACTCTTGATAAGAGTGAGGCGACCTCCTTTCGATAAATACATCCGTTTCCAGCCAGCCAATCTTTTCTCTATATTCTCCACTACCCCATCCCATATAGCTCTATTCTTGAAAGTTGCTCCCAATGGAAGACCCAGATATTTCAGTAGACTAAAGAACATGTGGTAGCCTAATCCTACCAATCCCTTCTCTTCCATGGGTGAAGCCTTTAGCTTTGGCAAACAACCACACATATTAAGTCAGCAAAAAAAAAAAAAAAAGCCAAACAAGTTTGTACGCTGACTGAGTTTGGCAGTGGCTTGTGTGCCAGTGATTAATACATAATGATTTCAAACTAAGTATTTCGATACCACACTAATCATACGAGAATCACAGCCTCTTTATTTCAGAGGTTCCCTGTAATGTAACTCCAGTGTACCATGATTGCACCCTATCAGTGCTCTCTTATTATACTAAGTTACTCAACCAAAACAAAAGATGAAGGGAAAAATTGAATGACAGAAGCTAGTAATTGTAATTCCCTCTGCCATCTCCTGCTGTAACCAAATAATTTCTCCACCATCACAAGCAACAGGCCCAACTGAGATGCCAGTAATCAACCACAATGGCCCATCTCCAACAAGAAATGTAACATATAAAAAACCAAATTAGGGCAGAAGACTACAACACTGGCAACAGAACCTGTGCAGGGGCATGCAACTAAAACGCCCAAGCAACAACAAAAGAGTTCTAAACAGGTAGAAAACTAGGACACACTGATATAGTGTGCTTCATATTTTAAGTTTTAAGAGTCATTCATTCCCTTTCTTGGGAAGAATAAACACCAGCAAAATTGCTGCTTACCATAAATTTCAGAACCCAATATAGTCAGCTGAGAGGATTTTTTAGATAAAATTAGCATCAGATGTAAAAGAGTTTATCAACATCAAGGGAGGAGAGAGAGAGAGAGAATCCAGGTTTGATGATTTCAATCCCCATAAATTAGAATACGACCTTTACTAATCACTCCCATACATTAGAATACAGCCTTTATAAATTATACTGAAATGGTTTTGATTCAATAGACCGAACCATTCATGTTTCTCTCATTCGAAAATAATTAAGTAAAATCTGTTTCCCATGTGGAACAAGAATTTAGGGGAAAAGAGCTTCCTAACTATGCATCATATACTGTCTTCCTAGAAGACTTCAGGAGAGAAATAAAAAGCACCAATAGGTAGGGGTTACCAGCACATGCATAAGGAAGAATAGCTTCATCTGCTCCTTTTGACAAAAGGAGGATCCTTCCATTCTGGCAATTTTTCACAACCACTGACATTCTTTTCCTATCAGATGTGAACTCAAGAGTCTCCAAGACTTCATATTGAATTGTCGAAGCATTGAACTTGATCTCTGCAATATATCAATGCCAACTACATCGTCAGCAACATTGTCAGCATTGTGCCTTCTGTGACAACCAAAAGCAAATGATGTTTACCAAGAATATTTGCATTCCTATTGACAAAAACCATATGCAACTGAACAGCAGCACGAACAAGAGCATCCTCATCCTGAGACTGTGCCTTGTACAAGATATCTCCGCTTTTGCTATTGGCAGCAGACAAAACAGATATGAGAGATTTAAAATCTATGAGATACATACGTGTAAGTCTAAAGCATACTGATGCAAATGTTCCCTGATCTGAATGTGGGATAAACCACAAAATACCAGCAAGAATTAAACCCATAAAATGAAGCTATGCAGCACCTTTTCACTGGTATAACTGTATTACATATTGCCATAACTGTAAGAAAACGCACAACATCCGCAGAGCCACTTGAAACAGCATCAATCAGCTCTGCATCTGGGTATCAAAGTATGGAACTGATAAGAAAATGAAGCATTGCAATCTAAAAGAGCTCTTAGATGTATCGGATGAAACAAATACAAGAGAACCAAGATATACAGAAGCAAATAAACAAGTTCACTTGATAAATTCATGCATTAGCAAAACAATCGTGAATATTCATTTAAAAAATTGCTTTCTGTCAGTTATTTTAGTTGGACTGACAAAACTACATTGTAAAGTGACAATTTCAGGCTCATAATCCAGAGAAGTGAACAAGTTCATGTGAAGCAGGCAGCCAAGTGACCAATCCTACATAAAAACTGATTGAAATTTGCTCGAAACTAGGAAAGGAATCCGATGGAGCAAATAATTAAAGAGTAATATGAAAAGCTTAATTAGGGCTGCAATGAACAGAGCAGCTTGAGCCCGGCTTGTATATAATCGGTTTGAACTTGGTTCATTTAATAAATGAGATATTCGTAAACACTAATATTGATTCAAATATTAAACGAGTAAAACTCGTATAAACTCGGCTCGACTCGGTTTAGACTCGTGAACAAAGCTCGTATAAGCTTGACTTGACTCGTTTGAGCTCCTTTTGAAGCTCGTAATATGTGTTATATATGTATGTGTTATATTTATAACATGTTAGTTATATTTTATATACTTAGTTAAATATTATGAATTTATATATAGTTTACATTATTTAATATATTTATTATGTTCCCAAAGTGTGCATAGGATAATTTCTATAATATATCATACAACTAGAACTTTTTATTTATGCACTAAATAGTTTAGTTTATTACATTTATCTTATGTATTATTTTTTTAATTTATAAATATAAGTTAATTTATTTTATACCATAAGAATTTTTTAATCAAAACTATTTGGTTGAATAGTTAAATGGTTAGAGTTTTTAATTTTTTATAAGTTAATTATTAATTAATGTTTTTATTAATCAAAAGATAAGAATCAGAAATTTCAAAAAAATAAAAAAACAGAGTTCAAGCTTGAGTTGTTCATTTATTTTTTGTCAAGCTTGAGCCGAATTCGAAAATCAGTAATGGTTAACGAGCTGAGTTCAAACAAGGATATTTGAGTTTTATTTGAATTCAAACGAGTAAACATGCTAATCGAGCACGAAGCACCCTTGTTTGAATTTGACTCGACTCAACTCGACTCGGTTCGTTTGCAGTCCTAAGCATAATCATAATGATCAACTGCAGTATTAGACTGAAACATAAATGCTAGACTTAAATTAGCACCCAGGCTAGGTTTGAAAAAATAAGGGAAAAAAGATACACCTTTGTGCATAGACTCTTTACTTAGCACATAAAAAATGGCTGTAATTTGAATCAAGAGAAACCTCTGCTTCGTTACTTTCTGCAGCAGTATTGACCTCTTCCAAACAGGACTCCACACAAATGACTCATTATAAGGCATCTATAAATAGTTTAGCTAAAAAAATAAAGCATATCCAAGAATAAGATTGAATTAGCTGCGTCCTAAAATTACATTATGATTTCTGTACGCATTAAAACACACGTTGAAACAATTTTCCCAAGCAACAAGTACATTGTGACTGACAAGAAGGAAGATCTCCATATTGCATGGTTAAAAACCAAACCTTTCAATGCATCTCCACTCTCATTTCCGTAGAAAACACCATTGATACAACACCTTCTAAAGATCATTTTGTTTTCAGTTAGGGTACCAGTTTTGTCAGTTAAAATGTACTCCACTTGTCCCAGATCCTCGCTTATTGCTGTACTGCCACATACAACAAACACCATTTAAGAAATATGAAACATGACTACATTTTTCATATAATGAGTTTTTTGGAACTTTTTACCCCAAATCACTCACTTGGTTGCGTGGGATGGAGTACCAGTTTCTTGGTCAATCATCTTGTTGTCCCAATCAATAAATTTAGCATATAAGCTCTTCACAAGATCCAGAGAGACCTTCCAGAAATAAACATTTCAGTTTTTCATATAACTAGTAATGGCAGTACTTGACATCTATGCCAAACCTTACAATGATCCAGAAAATAATCACTAAATCAGCCATAAATACCCAGAGCACTATATTCATAAATGACAATTTGCAAGGTAGTATCATGGTCTTCTTTTATTTATCGAGCACCAGCAACTAAACATGCAATGCTGAGGCTATTCTAAATGGAAATTCTACCGCTTAGCCAAGAGAGTGTCTTTAGCATTATTGATATTTCTCTGAGACCATAAAATTGAAATACTTTTTTCCCTTAGTTCTCTCTCTCTCTCTCTCTCTCTCTCTCTCTCTCTCTAGCTTTGTACACTCTTTCCAAAGTCCAAAGAACAACTTTTTTTATAAGTTAAAAAAAGTTGCTCTTTGGACTTTGGAAAGAGTGTATAAATCAAGAGAGGGTTTTTCAATTTTGTGTTAAAATATTGAAAATTATTAGGAAACATGAAAAAAATAATAATCACGTTAAGATAATCTAAGATGATTACAATTATGTGCAACAGCTTACCTTAATTGATATGGGGATCATTATAGAACAAAGAAGCTCAAAGCGAAGAGGAATAACCAATAGTTCAAACCATGGACCTTCCGTCGGATAATGAACGTACCATTGCTACAAAAAATGAAATACAAAAAGGTTGGCATATGTTTGAAAATAACACTTCTACACATGAAAACAGTAAATATAACAACTCATCTAGAAAGTCAGAATCAAGTAGAGAAGGAAAATGTGCTTCTGGATAATGAAATTAATCCCCAGTCAAATATGGAGTAAAGGAATTAAATTGACCAAATAAAAGAAGAATTGAAAGAAATTATGGACCAAGCAAACAAAAAAAATGATAGATGAATATCTACAAAAAATATATATTTATCAACATTCCGTCAACATGCACAGGACAAACCACTTCACTTTGATTCAATATATATGAACTTGGGATTGTGCTAGGTGCATGCCTGCATCTAGGTGTCTTCAAACTTGGGACATGGGGGACAAAAATACAAAAATGGGTACGGATACTGAGACATTCCATGCTTAATATAGCTCAAATTTCACTTCTTTAAATTTTAGCAGTTGAACTAGGGTATAAAGTATATTATTTACCTTTTTTGATAAGTAAAAGTAAAATCTTATTGATAGGAATAGGCATAGCCCAAGTACACAAGAAGTATACACAGAAAATGCCTAAGTTCATACATTATTTTTACACAGGAAGCATATTTTTTTTATTTTCTGGAAAAATTTTCTTTTTAGTTAAAATGTTTTTGCTTGGTATCGTGGGAATGGATTTTAATTCGCTTTACTTGAATATTTGAAACCGTTCAATTTTTAATCATCTCAACTTAGGGTTAAATAATTTTTTATTTAGTTAGGACATGTCAGAATTTTAAATAGGCACAACACCCAAACTTTTTACAGAGATAGATGGTAAAGAAGCAAAAAAGAAATGGAAGAATTACAATATCCACTATATTATTCAATTAAATGCCGAAATATGATGGAGCATGCCACATTGGATTATCCCTTTTATATGGATAATTCGGTGACCACAATTTTGGGTAAGAACTCATTGCCCTATCCACAATGTTCAGCAGAAATTATGCGAAGCATGAAAGGAAAGAAGACTAGGAAATAATACATCAATATCCAGAAAGTATATGTAGTATTGGTAATCCATCCTCCTACTGGAATTTATGAGGTTAACTTTAAGAGAACCAGAGATTAGATCCTTTCAGAAGGCCGGGAATGACAAGTGCAGGGTTTGCAGAACACCATAACCAGAAGAACAGCTTACTAAAGGCTTGTACAACAAGTCGCTAATCAACGAGCAGCAGTTATAATGTGCTAGCTAACAGGGACAAGTCATCAATAGGATAAGGAAAGATCAACGAGATAATTACACTGGATAATCAAAATGCTAGCTCCCCAAGAAATACAAATACCACAGATCCTAGAAAGATGTATAAACATTATCCAAGGAAATGCATCAATTGCACATCAAAAAACTTTAACTGCATATGAAACAAAAGCTTAGTTTTGACATACCTTCCTTGCTTCTGTATCCTTCCAGACATTGCCAGCTATGCCTAGAACAATAACAACCACAATCTGAAAAATAAATATAGCTCCAGTCAACTTGTCAATCAAGGAATCCACAGCTGTGAGCTTTGGTTCAGGTATCCCCCTACTCATACCCAGTTTGGTTTCATTGCCTGAAAACATAGAATATATACCAGTTACAAATACATCAATTGCTGCATCTGCTCTGAACAACATCGTGGCAACTCAAGGGGTTGAGAAATTGTTCCAAGACACCCACAGTGATTCTCAACTTATCTTGTGGTTGCATACATCTAACCTAAACAACCATAAACTTCTTCAAATATTGAAATTATCACTTGAGTTCCACTTGCATATTACTTGCTTAAAATATGAGAAATTTGAAATGGAAAGAATGTGTATTTTCCGTGTTGGCACTAATTAGAACCCAAGGTAAGCAAAACATTAAATGTCATACAAGTTTTACTGTTTTAGAAGATCATAAATTTTGCAGAATCCAACAACAGAATATAGCAACCACAAACCCAAGTCCTTCTCTTTCTCTTTGGGACCATCTTGCTCCCTAGTTTTTGTAAGGACTCACATACTAATTAAACGACATAGAATCACTATCCTTTACACAATTTATTCTTTTACAAGTTACTTGTATTCAAAATTATTTTCCTGATAAGTAAATTGTAAACATAATTTATACATACACATTCTCGTCCAAAACCCAGAACTATCTCCTTCCGCTGTAGAATATTCAAAATACAACAAGAATTGGCAATAATCTCAGGACATATTCAGTATTTCCCCTATGGTATGATCTGATAGTAAAACGAAGCTTGTTTACCTAAGCCCTTAAACCACTACAAATTGACTGGAATCAATTCTATCCTTACCCATTGGGCATTATTAATCTAAATGGCTACATACAACCAAGAATAGAAAAATGAGCAAGCATAAACCAATGACTCCCAGCCAATAATTGAGTTCCTATGATATAACAAAACTACATTTAGTAAGCATCAAATTTTCCCCACTTAATCACAAAAAAAAACCAACTGCCTGCCTCTCTGACATAATCAGTGAGCTTTTGTATTGCATGATTATTTTCCTCCCATCTTTGTCAAAGGTTATATATATCAGATGAATGCATTTTACTGATCAAATTATCATTTTGAACCTTGTTTTGCTGCTTCTCCACTTTCAGAATTTTCAAAGGATAAAAAAATAAAGGGCACATGAGAACAATCTAGTATGTTGTTAGCTACAACCTTGAGATTTATTGTTCATACCTGTGTAGACGGCTACTCCACAAGCCCACTCTGTGTTCCGCAAGTAACATGACTGAAGAATTGTGTTTGTAATTGTTAAAGGGCACAAATCATTATCAAGAAATGGGGGAAACAACCGAAGATTCGCATCAAATCTTCTGATGTCCTTATCTGGACTATGACACTCAATAACACCCTGCAAAAGAGTGGAAGAAAAGAACATTTCAATCACCAACTTTGCCATAGGAAGGTAAATTACCAACAAATCTTCCATCAATATTCAGTTACAAGAAACCTGCCTTGATCTTGTGCAATAATTCATACTCTATTCCCATGCAAGCGGAGGGTATAACCCTACTCTTCAAATCAGTTTCACCATCTAGGGCAGCAGTCTGTAAAACATGTTACACTATCAGATCGTTGAAATTCTCAAAAAGACATCCCAACCAAAAAGAAACCCCAATGCCATCATTCACAACACATACAAGGACTCCATCCAATTAGAATCTAAGTTTAGGTATATGAAATTTCCAGAAGATATCAAGTGTAGACCGAAAAAAGTGTAACAGCAAAAAGAGGAACCCAAATGGCTGGACCATAAATTAAAATGAAGAACACCTGCCCCAAGCTTCATTTTGACTTGTATGCCAGAAATTTAATTCAGGCTGACCCTGGATCATCCCTAGCTCAGCCCAAAGCCCAAATTTCAATACCACAATACTTGTCTATATTTACTTGTGACCTTGTCAATCACAGTTCAATTGAAAAGCCATCCCTATAGTTTCTCAGTCAGATTAAAACGAGCAACTATCATGCAAAGAAAAGTGCTAGAGATGTATCAATGCTGAAAGTTGCAACAATGACAATGGTAATAATAAGGAAAATAAACAATAGCAAACTGTATCCCTCCATCGATGGAGAATGATGCACTCATGACCCAAGAGCAATAAGTTCATCCCACAACACCTCAAAACTCAAATTAAGTTAAGCATAGTAGGCCATGTTTGGATTCAAAATCATCTTTAAAAGTTTTAGAAAACTTTTTGACTTTCAATCCAAACATATTTAAACACTACAAAATCTTCAAAAATTCATCTTATTTTTTTCTCGGTTTCCGTGAAAATGGCATAAAAACTGAAACAACTTTCAGAAAATCCAAGAAAAAATCTCAAAGATTTTCTCCCCAAACATCTTTATCATTTCAATGGGTCCCACTACTTTTTTCAAACCACAACAAAAATTTATCAAAAAACTTTCTCAACCCAAACATATTTTCTACGGGTTCCACTATTTCAGAAAACCATAAAAAACTCTAAAATTTTCACAAAAATCTTAAAATCCAAACAAGCCCTAGATAAATGGAATTCATTAGTGCTTGAATAAAGAATATAAACTGAATCAACCATGCACTAAAATATACTAGTGAATGGTGAGAGTGCATTTCGGTCTGATCATCATGAAGATTTAAAGAATTAGGCCCTTGCAGATTAGTCTTCCTAGTATCAGTAATCAGATGAAGCAGATCCATTCATATATACGCACTAAGCTGAGTTTTTGTTTGAGCAATTTAGCACATGCAAATTCGGACTAGAATTATGACTGAATATACTGAAAAGTTTTTGCATACAACAAAAACATGAAGATATACATCCCATAACTTGCTTAACAGGGACTTCAAGAATCCAAGTTGTACTCGTTGGTTTCATTACTCTAAAAGAGGCCAAATTGTATGCTAAACAGAGTTCTTGAAACATAACTCACATTCAAGCTAGCCTGAATTTATGGCGCGACATCCAAGCGCGACGTCCCTATTTTCAGATTCTCACTTTGCTTTTTATAATAAAAAAGGCTTTTAATAGTAAATTTTTACTGTTGATTTTAACCAAATAAAAAAGTAAAAATTAGTGCTCCTGACTTTGACCTAAGCAAACTCTCCGTCGTAGTGATATATGGAGCAGCAGATTTACCTCAATATAGCACACGCCCTGTGGATCTGAAGTACCAAGTAAGACAAGATCACATGGTACTTCATCATTCTCTCGCATCCACACAATATTACCTACATGAATATCCTGCGCTTGAACCTACAAGTCAATGAAGCAACAACAGACGAACATACAGTTAGAATGGCAAAGTCTAAGAAAAAAAGAAACAGCATATCTATAATCTGGGAAAGAACTAAATCAGAAATAATCATTGGGAAATTAAATCATAGGATATATGACTTTGTCACCTTCATAATTAATAGTCTAGTTTGTATCCATGAAGCCTTCTTTTATGGGTAACAACAGTAAACGTCAAAGTGGGGCCTTGTATCCACGAAGCCTATTAAACTCATTTACATAGGTACCAATGATGATCTACACATGATAATTTCAATTTTGCCCATGAACTCCACAAAACATGTATTATAGTAGCAAAAACTTCAAATATCATTAGATAATTAGATAACCCCAAGGGGTTGCCCAAGTGGTGAAGGCCTTGGTCTTGGGGTATCACTCCCTTCAAGGTCCAAGGTTCAACACCTCATGGGTGCAAACAATCCTTTGGGGCCACACCTCTTGGTGAAAAACCAGCGATTTAACCAGTTCCATGTAGGGAAACTTCCGAGGGTGCGGTGTACGGGACCAGGGTTTACTTTACAGGGGTGGATATGAATGGCCCTGCCTTGGAGAGGTTCTCTGACAAGACCGGGGTCCCTAACACCACATCCCACAGCGGCGCAGCCACCCCTCTCACAGTCTCACTACTAGATTTGGCCCCTGGGTGCTCTGAGTCTCCCACCTCCCTCGGTCTCCCTCTCCCTCATCTCTCTGTGTCATCGCTGATAGCCCACATCCCGCAGCGGCACAACCCCCCATCTCACAGTCTCACTACTAGATCTGGCCCATCTGGGTGCTCTAAGTCTCCCACCTTCCTCCTTTAATTCTATGTTCGATGTGTCTGGCTCTTCTTTGTACTCCCTTCTTGTTGCAAAAGAAGGGCCCAAGAAAATGATGATAATCCCAGCGATCGGAGAAATAAGCGCATGATCAAGAATAGACTCAATCACTTGCTCTAGAGCAAGGAAACAGGTTTCTGTACTCTCTTTGGAGCATTTGAAACATTCTAGGGTTGATTTTCATACTGATATATTGGTGCTATCAACTTTACTATTTTTAGTATTATTTCATTTCTGTGTAATGTACTTATTATAATAAATTTATTTCCTTATATTTCATTTTCATGTGAAAATAGGAGCTTGGCCAAGACAAAACTTACATTAGTGAGACTCTGTTCACCTTCATTTTCTTATCTTTTATCTTGGTAAGGTTATTTCCCTTTTTCTTTGTTCACTATCTCGCTTGTATGTGTTGATTTTCCCATTGGCTTCTCTGTCTTATGGGATTCAGACAAATTAGGATAGGAGCAGTGTGTATTATTTTTCAGCATGGAGACAAGGTGTGTGAGAGTTGGCTTGCAGAATTAACTGCTAAATTAGTTTCCGGGCAAGAAGTCTAATGCTAAAGAAGTTCTTATCTTATGGTTTTATTCATTCATGATATCTACTGTTTCTAATGACTATCATTATACAGTTTATTAATTGCTTGGAAAATTTCTGGCATTTTTGTTAATTGATAATTCATTTTCTATTGCTGCTACCATTCCTTAAGTATTCGAGTCATCTTTCACTGAGGTTCTTTTTGAGTTCTGATTTCCTGGATCAATTTTGCTGAGAAAGCTATATTTACTTTACCTGATAATGTGTATGTTGTATTGCAGTGGAGCTTCCATCCATTCATCTTGAAGAGCAAAAAGATCCACACAGCTAGTATGGTGCAGGGTTCTAGCATTTTTAGTTGTAAGTGACAATAATATTCTGTTACTTTATCCTTTTTTTGTTGTCCTTGTTCATGCTTAGAGGGTCCTTTTTGTCAATTTTGGCTTGAATATCTTTCATAGGATTTATTCATCTTTATATAGGGAGGAATTTACAAAGTAGTGCCCAAAAATCTGGCTAGATTCTTGCCATGTTTCTGGCCATGTTTCCTGGAAACATGTCTTATACACTAGTGCCATATATCCTGGGCGACATGTCTTATAATAGTTAGTGGGTGACAAGTTAGTGGGTGACATGTACCACAACTAAGTTCTTAGTAATCTTATCTTAGTAACACTTTTTGGCTTTAGCTGATGTAGATTATGGCAAAATATACGAAAGACTTTGTAGTAATTTCTAGTTTAGAAAATTTGTCAATAGTCTGAATTCTTATGGCCTGCTTTCTACCGCTCAGTAATGCGGGTTGTTTGGCAAAAGTTGTTGTGATAGGTACTCCTGTTGGAGAGCATACCATTACGTGATTGATCCTTTGATTGATTGATAATCCTCTACTGTTCTTTATCAATTTGGTCACAAAAATTTGTAGTTTTTAGAAGAAAACCATTTGTGATTTTCATAATTATTATTTGTATTTTAGTGGTACTAATTGATATCATGATGCATACTTCCAAGCATTTGAATAATGCTAAAGTGTTGCTTAATTAACCAAACACTAAGTTAATATAAACTGTGTAATGGCTGTAGCAAACAAACCTGTTATAATGAAGAAAGAAGGAAGTAAATTCTTTCCTATATGAATCCAAACTTTGTTTATTATAAGTGTTTTTCCTTTCTTCTGTTACAGGACATTGGTAAATTACATATCATAAATATGCATCCATTCTTTGGCATTACAAGAAGTGGAAGCTTCCTTTGCCGACAGTGCTGTGATTTTAGTGTTGGTGGACGTATCATTAATCAATTTAGGAGTGCACTAAAAGCATATATTGTTGAAGAATTAGTCTGCACAAGAAATTGGTTACATGGCGAGGAGCAAGGTAATATTATTTTTATTTTACTAACTAAATGACTATAATTTTTCAATACAATAATGTTATTTGATATAAAACTTTATTGATGCCTTTTTTTTAATAGAAACACAAGAAGAATTTAAATTGGACGAGTTAACTGAAGATGTAATAGAGTTGGAGAACAACAAGGGCAAGGAGGACGCTCCACTTCCTTCTTCAAGTTTAAAATTTATTTAGATATGTGTTTTTATCATATTTGGGATTGTAACATTAATATATTTACAATATGTGTTTTGTTTATTATATTTGGGATGTAATTCTAATATTATTACAATGTGTGTGGATCATATTTGTGTGTTTATCATATTTGGTACTGTTGGGATTTTAATGTTGGTATTTTATTGTTTGAATTGTAATTTTAGACTTATAGTTAGTTTTTTTATTTGTTTTAGATATTATTTATATAAATCAATTAGGGCAAACGGGTCTGTTCAACCCATTAACATAAATGGGTTGAAACGGGTCGTGTCGTATCGTGTCAATTTATTTTGTATTCACTAACATAACGGGTCGTGTCAACCCATTATCTTAATGGATCATGTTAGGATTTGAGATTTTGACACGAAATCCTCAGTAGGTTGTGTTCGTGTTGACCCATTAAGTATAATGTACATGCCTTGACACGACACGAACACGACCCGTTAACACGATTTGCCACCCCACTGGCATAGAAGTCCTTTCTTTCTTCCTTAAGGCACTGTTCCAGTGTTTTAGCAACCCACTGCACCATGGGCAACCCCAGCCTTAACTCCTTCACCACCTTCCAGCTTTTCTCAGTAATAAGATGGAGCTCCCCTCCTTCGATATTGAAAAAACTTTGGATTCTATCACTACATGTTTGAAAAACCCCATTGTGAACACGCCTAGACACTCTAAACTCAATCACAATCTCGCCGTTGCAAGCACCAAAACATCACCAGAAAGAAAAATGATCACTTTTCATCATCGGAATTTTGGGTGTACGGAGAGAAATTTTTTGGGTGTACAAGAATGGACTCTTAAATGTTATATAAAAAAATGAACCAACTAATAACGGAAAGTAACCAACTAGCTGCTAACTCAAGCATCTTAAAGTAACAACAGAGTCGAGCAATAGTTGTTGAGCAAGCCAACCAATTTGATAAATTGCAAAAAAAAAAAAAAAAAATTAAAGTTAACTTTGCTCTCTAACATTAATTTGAAACATAAGCAACAAGTCAAACCATAAATATAGATAGACGATTTTGGAAAAGTTTCCATACATGTTTTCTTATGCCTTGCCTAACAACCCAGACTTCTTTCTCATTTGCCTTCATGTCTGATAGATATCTATTATAATCATCCCATGCCTCTTTTGTCGCAGAGACTGCAAAAATAAAGATAAGGGGGCCCCATGTGCTGGCAGGATTCACTGGAGTAATAAGCGGCCATAGTTGAAGGCAAGCAATTAATAAAAAGTATTGGTTCATGAACCGGCTGAAAACAAAAGAAATCAAATTGATTAGAGAAGGGAGAAAAAGAAGAAGAGGAGCATTTACTTTCGGAAAATCAGACAAGATAAATCATTTCTAGAACACAAAAGCAATATGGACTTCTACTCCTCCATCTGACTTGTGAAATAAAAAAAGGGTATTATCAACATCAATAAACGTCAAAAGAAGGTGATAAGCAACAATGCAGAAAATCACCGAAAAAATCCCAAGTAGTCCACATTGACTGCAGCATAAGATGAAAAAAGCATGAAATGAACAAGTGTTCATAATGGGTCAATTTAACATGTGATTAGCTCATGCTCCAAAGAAATTGTTTAAAACAGTAAGTCATAGTCAGCCACAAGTGATGCTTGGCACTCAGCACATGACTTCTAAAGAACATTCACGACTTTGCCCAAGCAAATTAATATTCAAGCCAGGATGAGAACCAACAAAAAACCAACAGTGCGAATTGAAAAATCACCTGAACTGTTCCCATAAGTTCTTCGGGAGAAAGTTCAATAGAGTATATTTTCGGTTTGATATGCGGTTGTCACAGTAAAGATCATGGGATGTTTCATCATCATTGATGTAGATGTAACGCTTCATTGTTATAAGCATCTGATCATGTTTAACTGTTGCTTGCAAGTTCACCATAGACAATGCCACAAGAATTAAAGTTGCTTCATATCCTGCAAAATAAATTAAAACTTTTGAGTAGCAAAAATTGCTATTTTCATCCAGATAACACATAGCAGGACACAACCCACCTAAGACACAAAACAAAGGAGCCCTCAATCAAAGGCTATAATCCAAGAAGGTTTTTGCTAGTGTCCTGGAATATCCAAGTACAAAAATTCATGTTGAACAGATAAAGAAACAAGATATGTTATAAAGAAACAGCTTGGGACTTGTGCAGTGAAAACCACCATGATTTCTAAGACAAACAAGTCAAAACACAGCCAAGCAAACAAAGAATGACGTGCTGTGACCGGACAGTCGCACATACTGTCCAGACAGTAAAACACAAACAACCCTTGGCTCAAAATAAGCCACATCTATCCTGACCTGGTTACCATCAAACGAGACCAAAGCTTGTTCTAATGAGACAGAGACAGGATCTCTATGTGCCACGTGGCATTGAGCCGCTTGATGTGATTTTTATTTGAGATGTTCTAACACAATACCATTCAGATGGTAGTGTTTTGGCATCTGGATAGCTTGCATCTCCACGTGCCATATGGGCCATGGTGCAATGCACAGAGGTGATAATGATTCGAGGTGCATTTAATAAAGTGGGCCACCTCACTCTTATCAAGAATAGAGCTATATGGGATGGGGTGGTGGAGAAGATTGAGAAAAGGTTTGCTGGTTAGAAACGAGTGAATTTATCAAAAGGGGGCCGTCTCACTCTTATCAAGAGTACTCTCGCTAACCTACCCACATATTTTTTATCTTTGTTTCCTATACTTGCAGGGGTGGTGAACAGGATTGAGAAACTCTTTAGGGCGTTCTTATGGGGGGCATGGGGAGGAGAAGAAATTACATCTGGTTAGATGGAAGACAGTATGTGCCCCAGTTGTGTATTGGGGGGTTGGGAGTGTGTAACTTGAGAACTTTTAATAAAGCTTTATTGGGAAAATGGCTATGGAGATATCACTTGGAGGGGGGATCATTGTGGAAGGAAATTATCGACACTAGATATGGTGCTGCTTGGGGTGGTTGGTGCTCCAACGAAGTGAGAGGGGGGTATGGTGTGGGTTTATGGAAGTTTATAAGGAAGGGGTGACCATGCTTTGTAAATCAAATTCGCCGTGTAGCTAGAGAGGGCACTTGAATCAGTTTTTGGCGGGACATGTGGTGTGGAGATCACGCATTGGAAAGGGCTTTTCTGGCTCTATACCGTATAACAGTTAATAGGGAGGCTTCAGTGGCGGATGTGCGGTTATTTTCTCATGATTCGCATCACTGGAATATTCTTTTTAATAGGAATTTTTATGACTAAGAATTATCTATTGTTTCAGACTTTTTCAGCCTACTATATTCCACGGGGACTCCTATGGCACATCATTTGCTCTTTGAACCACATTTTGGCTGTTTAAGACCATTCCTAGGAATTTTTCGAAGAGTATCTGTGTGTTGCTCTAAGGCAATCAAGGTTATATTGACCTTACCATCATCATTACTAGCGTCTTATGAGAAAACCCTAGCTTTCTCCATATTATTGAAATCCCATTTAGACAATCATTTTTCAAAGCGATCGCAATTTGTTCAATCTGTCTTATAAGAAATGGCCACCAAAATACAATAGTAAACTAAAACTGAACTTTAAGAAACAATGTTTTTTTTATTTTTGATAAGTAACTAATCTTATACGTAGAATTCTTTAAGAACCAATCTTGAATTTCTTAAATGTCAAATCCATAGAAAAATTATCCAAATCTGCATTTTTATACGTAATCAAGAAATTTTATTAATAAGCCAATAGGCAAGAAAATAATCCAAATATTTCCGAATATCTCAGCCAATATTACAATTACCAATCTCCCACACCATCCACGTACATAATTCTGAACTATCCAGAGGAACTATGTCATAAAGGGCTTAAAATAACTATCAAAACTTTCTTCTTCTTTTTTTATTAACGCAAATTATGATATCCGATTTCCTAAGACTTCGAGCTAATATGCAACAGTGAAAGAAGAAAAAAAAAAACCAAATGCCCATAATTTCAACCTAGAAAGAAAACCCATTAATGCGATCCAATTCGATCCAAATATAGAATATGTAAAAGAATCCCTCCCTTGAGTACCAACCATACCTCGGGCGCTAAAATTGAAATACTATTCAGAGTGATTTCGGAAACAGTCAATAGCGTACCTCTTTTCTTCTTCTGAGTGCCGCCGGTTCGGATCTTTGTTCCCTCTCTCTCCCTCCTAACTATTACCTCACTTGTTTGAAGAAGGTGGGAAACGCTTGTTTATGTCGGTTTCTATCGATTGACTTTTAGAAGGGCGTACGCCGAGTCTGATACAGTGGAAAATGGAATAGCATGGTGTCATAGAAGAAAGTCTTTTAATCCGAATTGTCGAGATGGAAACACGGCCTGATTTGAGATTAAAGTATCGTTTGGTTGTTTGGTTGTACTGAGATCCGTTTAGTCTAATTTTAAATTAAATTTAATATCTTAATATTTAATTCTTAAATTATTAAATTTATCTTAACTTAAAATTTTTTTATACGTAAAATTCACAATTTTTTACAATTCAACATTTCTTTATACGCAAGATTCACAATCTTTTTTCAAATTATCATAAATATATCTAAACTTATTTTAATATCTAAATACATCTAAACTCATTTGAAGTGAGTCTCATAAAACTCATTCCATCATCTCAATTCTATTTATAAAGAACTCAACTCATCTCAACATCTAAACGCAGTAAAAGTTGAATAAAATATTATTAAAATAAATTTAATAAATTTTTTTCAATATTATTTTTATTTTAAGATTTGAAAAAATTGAATTATTTATTTTATTTTGTATAAAAATTTTAAAAAGTTATAATGATTAGATGAACTGAAATGAGATGAATTGAAAAGAATTTTGAAAAAAAACGAGGCCACTAAAATGATGCATATTCTATTTTTTTGTATTTATAATTAGACCTTGTTTGAATTGAGTGATCCTCTAAACTCATGTTATCTCATATAATCATTATAATTTTTTTAAATTTTCATACAAAATATAATTAACAATTTAAATTTTCAAAATCTCAAAATGGAAATAATATTTTATCAATATTTTATTCAACTTGTATCTCATCTCATCTCAACTTACTATTCAAACCTTCACTTAATCCTATTTTTAAGTCTTTATAAAAATGTAAAAAAAAAATCAAAATTAAATATTTCTGTAGAGGTAAAATTTAGTTATCATCATCATTTCAACATCTTTTAATGTAACATTAAATAATAAATTCATAAATAAAACATAATAAATACTAACCATTTAATACGTGATCATGAAAGGACAATAATAAAATAAATTGAGATTGACAAACGATAGTAGTACGATACGAGACTATCTTTTGTTAGTTGGGTTTTACTACACAACTTCCTACTATTCATCCATACTCTACACTCCACATTTTTTAATATTTTTTAATATTTTTTTAATATTTTTTTTTGAATTTATTTTTTTTAAACTATTTCAAATTTTTTATTTACTATTCATATAAAAATTATTTAATAAAAAAAATTAAAAAAAAATTTTAAAAAAATGGAGTGTGGAGTGTTAAGAGGTTGGAAAGATTTATTATTTGTTAGTTTTCTAACAGAAAATTAAACGATTGAAAGTTTTTAACATATCTGAGTATCAATGTCGTAAAAACTGAAAACTTAGATCTCGTAAAATTGTAAAAATTAAAGTACTAATTTTACAATTAATACTAAAACGTATAATGTAACCGAAAAAGAAAAACAAATATCAATCATGCTAATTCAACCCAATGTTATCACATGCACAAAACATCAAAGGCATCAATCATGCTAATTGAGTTTGCCTAGGGCAAATTTTATAGTGATCCGTGGAAACTTTTTAGTGAAAAAGAATCTGCCACTGGGAAGTCATCGATGGAAGAAGACGTAATATATAGTCTATGGGCATGGTTATCCTCGATGGAAAAGGAGAAATGCGTGGTTATAGAAGAGGATGGCATTGCTGATGCAGACACGAGGGAAAAGACTTTTATCTAAGTCGATGAAAAGCATTAATAGAGATGCCTTCAAATCCACCATGTTTAAAGTCTAGAAACAAGATGATGAAATTAAGTCTTCATTTAAAATTAGAAATGAGTTAAGATGAGTTGAGATGATTTTAAATGAGTTGAACAAAATATTATTAGAATATTATTTTTTAAAATTATTATTATTTTAAAATTTAAAAAAAATTGAATTATTTATTATATTTTGTGTGGAATTGAGATGAGTTTCCAATCCAAACCGGAGCTAAGTTTTTTTTGGTTGAGGAGAACCTCTACTTGTTTGAATTTACATCAAACATAGACATGCATCAAGCTATTTGGTTAGGAAGTCCATAAATGTTTGATCTCAACCTTATCTATCTCCAATGGAGAGGACATTCCTCTCGCATTCCTCTCGCCAACATAGTATGGGTCTAGGTTTTCACCTATTTATGATTTGAGTTCCAATACTAAAGAGGCCCATTAAATTCAAGAATGGCCCAACTCACTTCCCATTATCGACTAAATAACCACCCAGTGACGATAAAGAATAAGAGCAATTATTATAACAATCCATTAAAATAGGAACCCTCATCCCCAAGTTTAAATTTGAATAATAGATATATCTATTATCACTTGTCCAACAGAATGGTTCAGAAGCTCTATATAAAAGGAGAACTCAGGTACATAAAAGGGATCGAATTCTTGAAAATTATTATTATTCTCATATTGTTACTTATTTAAGCATCGAAGGCTTCCTATCGAACCCTAAAGCCATCTAATCTTTGGTTGCAAGTGATTGCGAGGTAGTGGCGATGAAACACGTACATAACAATTGGTGCTGTTTGTGGGAATGAGCTTCCAGCAAGGCCAACTCATAAGCCATTCGATCTTTTCCTCTTCCAGACATAATCTTTCTTTCACCAAGTTGGTAGCAAGGCGATCGACCCCCTAAAAAAAAGTTGAGACAGGATGTATTGAATGTTAATATCTTTTCAAAAAATAACGAGGAAAACATACAGAAAAGGGGAAGTGGATACGAAAAGATTACCGATGCAAAAATACTCCGAAGATGTTGAATGGAGGCATTGAAAGCCTCTTCACAAAAAGCATGAGAGGAAGGCGAGGGACCCGACAAATGAGGGCTAGAAGGTCCCCTCGGGTTAGAGGCCTGAACAGGAGTAGTAGCAA
This sequence comes from Cyclocarya paliurus, assembly GCA_029856935.1. NCBI lineage: Eukaryota > Viridiplantae > Streptophyta > Magnoliopsida > Fagales > Juglandaceae > Cyclocarya > Cyclocarya paliurus. Next base: position 17,965,902 of record CM056950.1, read on the forward strand.
AAAGCCCCCGAGGAGAAGCTCCATCAACCTGACCATGCGGGAGACTAATAGGTGCCTCAATGTATGAGCCCGAACACACTTCAACCTCATCTCGATGAGATGGTCCTTGAGTAACTCAAAAATCTTCCTCAAGAACAATCAGGGGTGGCTCGCCCTCCCCCCTAGAAGAAACACTAAAAGGGGGAGAAAGGATTGAAACCTTACTTCCATTGACGAGAGAAAGGGCTGGGAAAACAAAAGGTAAATCAGGAGTAGCCTCACCAGATATCGTCAAAGCAAGTGGTGAGCCAGAACCTACTACTGCTTCCTCAACATAGTCTTCCTCAACATTTTCCCCCTCAACATTTCCACCCAAGGAAGTTCCACGGGAACATCAAGGGACCAAGTAGCGGAAGGCGGGGACAAAGGCAATGCAAGCAGAGGGGCCTCGAAAGATTGGAAGTCCGTTTGAGTAGATGGAGGCACCAGCAAGTCAGGATTCAGAAGGATCATATCATCCTCTCCCGGAGGATTATCATTGCCCTTCTTTGTAGAAACATCTCTTGATGTGTTCAAGGGCTAAACAACGGCCGCAGCGGCAGCTTCCGCTGTAACAATAGCCTCAAGATCCTCGCCGGCCACAGACATCACATCATCCAAAGAAAGAGTTGATGGCACCACAAAAGTAGATAGTTTGCTCAATTTCTCCCGAGGTGCCGCTTACATGCTCCCACTCGCCCAGGAAGTCTTTCCACTCATTGTAGACCGAGGGGGGGCCAATTTAATATCACCTCCACTCGCCTTTGGCGTTGATTTGCTCGGTTGCTCCTGAAAGGGAGCCAACTTACTGCCTCCACTAGGTGCAAAGGGGAGTAAGGAGTCACGCTTCGAAGAGATGGACTCATCTAAACAAGGCAAGACACGAGCCTTTTTGAATTTTCTCTTTTTTAATCCATATGCACTAGGCCATTTCTTTTTCCTCAAGTCACCCATCGGCGGGGGGCACCCAAAAACTCAAGTCTTAATATATGGGCCCGACTGGGAACTATTAGGAACTTCTCAATATTGTTGGGGGTCAGAAGCGCATCTGAAAAACATAAATTGGGATGAGTCTAAGCCCAAGAATCAACCAACCTCACACGGGCCTCCTCATGTGGGGAAAGAATAACCTCAAAGTCATCCCCATCGGGAAAGGGAGACCAGCACGTCTTAATAGGAAACTCCTGACTAAGAGCTTCATCGACAGGAAATTCTCAACCCTCGCCAGTAAGCAGGAAAAATTTATTGGTCCAATCTTTTACATTCGAATACTTACGTTCCAAATCAACCAATGTCCTCTTGGCCCTAAAGCTGCAAAGATTCCCATCCAAAGGCCTAAACCCGTGAAGGGACAAAAACTCACGGGCTGTTAAATCTGGGTATTGATCGCCCATGGGTTTTAGTACCCTTCGCCACAAAACGTAACAAGCCATCAAAATTCTCCAGGCGTTAGGCACCAATTGAGCCTGGGCGAGCCCTAGGACGTCTAGCACATCGCGGACAAGTTGCACAAAGGGCAATCAAAGCCCCATGATAAACATAGCAAAGTAAAGGGCAACAAAAACAACCATACCTTTGGCGTTGATAGCTCTTTGGTTTGGAGTGGGAGCCCTCAAATTTACAGAGTCGGGAATATTGAAGTTGTTTCAAGCATTCTCCTATTCGTTGGAAGTAATGGTTGAAGACCAGAGAGAGCCCGCAAATATTGATGGTGGAGGAGCAACGACAACCCGGGGAGAGGAGTCGCGGGGTGGTGATTGTTCATAAGTAGAAACCATGCCCTTACCTTTGGAAGATGAAGAAGCCATGGAGAAAGAAAAGAGAATAATAACTCGGAAGGAGAGCAAGAACTCAGAAAGAGAGCAAGAAATGAGAAAGAGACAGAAGTTCGAAAGTGGAGGGAAAATGAATAACAAATGGGCATTAAATAGGAATGTACGTGAGGTGATAGTTGACGTGCCTGAGGAATGAAGATGAAATGGTGCCCTGACACGCCTCTAAAATTGAAACGACGCTTGGATTCAAGTCCCATCACACCAGATGTAATGAGATTTTGCGAGGTAACTGGAGAGGACATTCATCTCGCCAACATAGTATAGGCCTGGGCCTTCACCTATTCATGATTTGAGTCCCAATACTGAAAAGGCCCACTAAATCCGAGAAGGGCCCTGCCTACTTTTCATTGCCGACTAAATAATCACCCAGTGGCAATAAAGAATAAGAGCAGTTATTGTAACAATCCATTAAAGTAGGAGCCCTCATCCCCAAGTTTGAATTTGAATAATAGATATATCTATTATCACTTGTCCAACAGAATGGTTCAAAAACTCTATATAAGAGGAGAACTCTGGTACGTAAAAGGGATCGAATTCTTTGAGATTATTATTATTCTCATATTATTATTGACTTAAGCATCAGAGGCTTCACATCCAACCCCGAAGCCATCTAATCTTTGGTTGCAGGTGATTGCGAGGTGGCGGCGGTGAAACACGTCCATAACATCCAACATTTACATGGACTGACTCCACCATGATCTGATATGTCATTTACTCGAGCAAAATTATGGATTCAAGTACATGCATAGCTTCCTTTCGACTACATTGACTTTGGGTTAGGAAACTGATATGGATGTGAATGAACATGGCAGTGGTTGGGGCAAGTTCTTAAGGGTGAAAGTGGAGGTGAACTTGATGAAGCCTTTGGCGAGGGGAAAATTATGAAATTATTCGACAAACATATTTAATTATTTGCCACGATTATATTTCAAATGCGGAGTGATAAAACATGAGCAGTCAAACTGTTAGGATTAACTGGATATCTAGAGACAAATTTGAAATAGATTAACGAAAGCATATAACAATGAATAACCCTTTATTTGGACATTAGCTACCTTAGAGAAAAATTGTTCTTCTCTTAAGATCAGCTACCTTAGAGTGCACAATAGATATGGGCTCTTCAAGTCATGGAAGTAATGTATTTACCCTTTACTTGTTTTTATTTACACATACTATGAGTAAAATGATGAGATAGTTTGAGTAAGAACTTTTCCAACAATTGGTATCAAAGCATACTCATTTTGTTCGTAGCTTTTTCTTTTACGGTTTCATGGTTTCATAGTTTTTTTATCCCTTTTCTTTCTGCTAAAGATTTTTTATCCAGTTACACCAATATTGATGAATCTTAGATGTGAGAAAAAAAAATTAAATGTGTTTTCCGGCACTCGATGAAATGCACGTGGATGTATATATACATTTTTTTCTTTCCTTTTTTCCGCCATTAACAACAAAATCTCAAACTGAAACTACTAACAAAAAAAAAAGGCTTACTTACAATATTGTACATGTTTGCATGCATTTTCTTAAAGACTTGTACATTGTTTGCGTGCATAAATAATGAATGACGGACAAAATATTGTTTATGTATTCACCAATCATAAACAAATCATAATGAATAATTGGATTTTGTTATTGATTGTAATCGGATATTATAATGAGTAAAAGAAAACTTGTACATTCTAAATCCACGTGAATAATTATTTTCATCATAATTATTTGGGAGGATGCTTAGAGCGACAATAAAAAAAATTATTAAGTAACTTGCATTTGGTGACTCATTCATAACCTATCAATAAAGGAGTCAGTCATCTTAAGTTGCTGTATTTAATTTTTTGCTTTATCATGCGCAGGAGTCCATTATGTTCTACGAACTCAAACATAAGTTTAGATATGATTATGCATAAGAATCCATTTGGTGTTTTGGATTCTAGCATATGCCTGAGATGAAAATCCTATTTTCATTATAAGGATATTTATGGGTGCATATTTCTTGTGTATGCATAATAAACTTTTGTGTTATCCTCAGCTTTTGGCAATCCTGCTATGTTTCTACAATTGTATGCTATCAAGACGCTAACCGGAACCAATTATGAGGATTGGTACAAGTCTCTCACTATCAATTTAGCTAACATGAATTTGGATTTAGCTTTGAGGGTGGATGCACCTGCTCAACTTATTGAGGAAAGCTCTACTAAGGAGAGATCTTTATATGAGCATGGGGAACATTCTAATAGAAACTGCCTTATGATTACGAGATATACTATTGACAAGTTTATTAGGCAAAGTATAGCTAACGCTAAAAATGCAAAGGACTTTTTAGAAGTTGTTGGGAAGAAATTCACTAAGTTTGATAAGGCGGAAAAGGGAACCTACATGAAGCTGCTCACTACCACGACTTATGATGGGCTTGGTGGAGTTTGAGAGCACATTATGAAGCTCACTCATTTCTTTAATAAATTGAAGGAAATGAAGATTGAGTTGATAAACAGTTTTCTTGTGTGACAAGTGCTTGAGTCTTTACCATCTCAGTTTGATAGACTCAAGACCACATATAATGCTTAGAAGGAAGAATGGAGCTTGAGTGAAATTACTGCTATTGTCACTCAACAGGAAGAAATGATGAAAAAGGGAAAGTCTCATGATGTCACGCGATGATGGAAACTCAAAGAAGAAGTTCTTAAAGGGTGGTCCGAGTAAGAAGTGTTCAAAGTGAAGAATTCTGGAAAGGTTTCTCAAAAGAACGCTCCACTTGGGCCTAAGGTAGAACCATATGAAGGAAGGTGCAACTTTTGTACTTTGTTTGGGCACAAAAGGTCAGATTGCAAAATGTTTAAGGCATGGTTAAATAAGAAAAGTACACATTTGATATTAGTGTGCTTTGAGTCTAATCTAGTTAATGTACCTTCTGATATTTGGTGGTTAGATACTAGCGCAACCATTCACATTACAAATTATTTGTAGGACTTAAACAACAATAGAAAGCCAAATGGGAGAGAATTATTGGTGAACATGGGAAATGGAGGTAAGGTTAATGTTGAACACATTGGTACTGTTGACCTTGTTTTGATATCTAATCATATTTTGAAACTGGTGAACACTACTTATATACCTTCCATTAGGAGAAATCTTGTCTCTGCATCTATTTTGAACAAATGTGGATATAATTTTTCTTTTGAAAATGGAAAGATTACTATATATTATGACTCTGTTGTGGTTAGTTTTGGTATATTGTTTGATGGCTTGTATAAAATTCACTTGTCTTCTAGTTTAACTCATTGCACTTATGATACTCCTGTTGAAAATGTTGTAATTGGTTCTAAACATGGTAGAATCAATGAATAGTCTTCGATTGGGTCACATTTTTAGACATAGAATTGAGCAGTTGATTAAAGATGGTATTCTTATTGAACTAAACATTTCTAATTTTGAAACTTATCTTGATGTATGCTCAGTCATTCATCTCTGCTTGAATTTATGTGGGGAGAAGTCCTGAAGACTGCAACATACGTTTTGAACCAAGTACCAAGTAGATCAGTCCCTAAAACTCGCTAAGAGCTATGGTCAAGAAAGATGCCTAATTTGCACCATTTTCGTGTCTGGGGTTGTAGAGCAGAAGTAATGCCTTATAATCCACAATTAAAGAAGTTCAATGCTAAGACCAATACTAGATATTTTGTTGGCTATTGTACTGGCTCAAGAGGTTCAATGTTCTATTGTCCTTCTAGAATCATTGAGTCTAATCGTGCTATTTTTTTAGAATGAAATCAATAGTGGGAGTTCTATGCCGCGAGAAATTACATTCAGGGAAGAATGTGTTGTCATACCAATGCCAGTTGTTTCACCATCATTTATTGCACTGCCTTTGGTGGAAGCGATTGATAGTACTCATTTAAAGAGATCACAAAGAACTTGTAGACCAACAATTTTATATGACTATATTGTCTACTTGCACGAACATGAATTTAGTGTCGAATTATCTTTGATCCAACATTTTTTAGGAAGCTATCAATAGTTCCCAATTTTTAAATGGGTTGGATGCTATTAATGATGAGATGGAGTCCATGTGTCAGATTAATGTGTGGGATTTGGTTGAATTACCAAATGGTTGCAGGGCAATAGGTTGCAAATGGGTTTTTAAAACCAAGAGTGATTCCAAAGGTCAAGTGGAGAGGTATAAGGCAAGACTCGTGGCAAAGGGCTTCATCTTGAGAGAATGTATCGATTATAAAGAGACATTATCTCTTGTTTCTACTAATGATTTGTTTCGTATCATCATGGTGTTGGTAGTTCATTATGGCTTAAAGTTACATCAAATGGATGCTAAGAAAACTTTCCTTAATGGACATATATTCGAAAATGTATACATGAAACAGCCAAATTGTTTTTAAGCGAAGGGAAAAGAACACATGGTGTGTAAACTTAATAAGTCCTTTTATAGGCTTAAACAAGCATCAAGGCAGTGGTACTTAAAGTTTGATAAGATTGTCACCTCTTGTGGCTTTAAAGAGAATGTTGTTGATCAATGTATATATTTGAAGTTCAATGGGAGTAAATATATTTGTCTCGTGTTATATGTAGAAGATATATTACTCACAGCAAATGACACTGAACTCTTGTCAGAAACAAAACATATGTTGTCTTCTCATTTTAACATGAAGGATTTTGGTGAAACCTCTTATGTATTAGGTATACAGATTATTCTTGAGAGATCTTGACACTCTTGGATTATCTCTGAAGACCTACAGTGATCGCCTTTTGAACAAATTTAATATGCACGATTATTCTCCAAGGAAATCACCTATTATGCAAGGTGATAGTCTGTCTAAATCCCAATGCCCTCAAAATGATAGGGAGAGAAATCAGATGCAAGCTATTCCATATGCCTCAGTTGTTGGCACTTTGATGCATGCACAAGTATGTACATATCCTGATATTGCTTATGTTATTGGTGTGCTTGGGAGATACTTGAGTGATTCTGGATTGAGTCACTAAAAAGCTACTAAAAAGGTGGTAAGGAACGACACTAAAGATTTTATGCTAACATATCGATGATTCGACATTCTAGATGTGGTTAGATATTCTTATGCTGATTATGCAAGTTGTCTAGATGATAGGAGATCAACTTCAGGTTATGTGTTCATGATGGCAGGAGGGATTGTTTCTTGAAAAAACATCAAACAGACACTAACAGCTTCATCAACTCAGGAGGCAAAATATGTTGCTTGTTATGAGACTACATAGATATTTTATGATAATTTTGCAGCATTTTCATTCTCTCAAAATACTAGGAGCTCTTCATGCTCCAAGCATATCAACATTAAATACTTATTTGTTAGAGAGAAAGTGACTAAGTCTCATATTTGTATTAAGCACATTTCCATAGAACACATGTTGGCTGATCCATTGACAAAAGGTTTGGCCCCAAAAATATTTCAGGAGCATGTGACTAATATGAGTTTGTTTGAATTTTCTGTTGTATTTAGTTAGTGAGTTTTGTATGTATGCGTGCAAATTGTGAACTTTAATTATGTTGCCATATGTTATCGTATGCACATTTTGTTTTATGGCAATAATATAGTTTTAATACAAGACATTTAGATTTAGTATTGTAGGGCTTCTTGTGAAAATGAGAGTGCTAACCACTATTTCATATTATTCATTCGTCATACGTGCATCTCACTTATCTAAGTCACGTGATTGTAAGTACTTGTTAAAAGTCATATATCCTATCGGTATATGGTTGGCCAAACTAAATACTTGCAAGCACATTTTGGACTTGTTATGTTTTGAAGATGCTTGGTTGCTTTTCACATTGTGATTGAATGATTTATAATGTCAAAGTGAGATATTATTGTATTTATTATGGACTAGCATATATCTTATAATGGTCTAGGGCTCATAATGGGATGGGCCAAAAATATTGACGCACGAGGAAGCTCCATCTCTCACCCAAAATATAATTGAGTTAGCCCATTGGATTCAATTATCTCTTGTTGGTTAGAGTTAGAGAATTTTTTTTTATTTTTCAAGATCGACTACCTTAAAGTGCACAATGGAGAAAGGTTTTTCAAGTCATGGAGGTAATTTCTTAACCCTTTACTTGTTTTTATTTACACATGCTAAAATGAGATAGTTTGAGTAAGAACTTTTCCAACAATAACAATAGGAACAGTGGTGGATGGATAGCTAGAAGATTTCAAAATGACATCAGTAAGGATTTTGAAGAAAACTAGGGAAAGATTAACCAAGATGCGAGGGAAGCAATTGCAGATGGAAGGATAGCCAAGCACATTTAGGGAGCAGTTATGTAGGAAGTAGTTATATTTCAAAACAAGTGTGAGCATGGCAGCAAAATGAATGGAACTGGACATGACGAGGACAACACGTTTTCTAACCAACAAGTAGACAAAAACAAAGTGAAAACCAATATAGGTGCCAAAAATAATGAGTCTGTCAACATGAAAGTTTAGGACAACACTTTTCCTAACCAACCAAAGAGGCACTACAGATACTCAAAACTATGCACTTATGGTGACTAGAAGTAGAAACTTTTATCAGCATGAGGTTGATGGTATAAATGAAAATATTAAAGACAACGACCAAGGAAAAGTGAAAAATAACAAGGCAGCAATGATTGAGGAAGCTACAGGGGAAATCACATGTTCCTCAAAAAGCTAGAAAATGAAGGCTCGAAGGGAAGAAAACGCACGATTTGGTCCATGGTAGAGATGAGAGCCACTAGAAGAACAAAAAGAGGTTGCTGAGAATAGATGTTCCTAATGTGGGGGATAGGTCAAAAGCAGGAAAGAAGAAGTATTAGGCCTTGTTTGGGTACTGAAGTATTCTGAGATACTCTCAAACACTCTCACTACTATTCTCTACTTTATTATTACTTTTCACCTACTTTTACTACTATTCATTACTTTTCACCTACTTTTTACTACTATTCAATATTCTATTATTACTTTTCACCTACTTTTTACTACTATTCACAAACATTCTCAAACACTTTGACTATCCAAACCAAGGCTGTCTTATCCAGAATATATTAGCGGAGGCTGTTAACCAGTCCCACTGGGAGAATGAAGCTAATTAGGGAACTCTTAGATAGTTTGAGACCTTCATTGTATGGTAAAAGTCAAGCATCCTAGTATATTATTTTTCATAGAAACAAATATGCAAAAATGTAAAATAGACTTGGTAAAATCTAAGTGGAGGATATAATATAGAAAAGAGATCAGTTTAGCTCTCTTATGGAAAGAATATGCAACTTTGATTATCCAAAGTTTTTCCACACGGCACATTCATTCAAGGATAGAGGACAAAGGGGAACAATGGGGATATATGTGAACTTCTATGGGAAACCCATTGTTCGATAACAACTAGAAGGTTGAAACATTATGAGATGTCTTAACCATACTCAACCAAAGATGTTGCCATATCTTGGAGATTCTAACAATATATTGTATTGTTATGAGAAAATCGGTGGGGGCAGCATGAGGTAGAAGACAAATGCAAGAGTTTGTAGATGTGTCAGAGGAATGTAATATGAGTGACTTCGACAACAAATGATCAAAGCATACACGTGGCATAAGATTAATAATAGAAAGGACCACATAGAAAATAGTGAGTGAAGTCAATGGTTTGGCAATGGAGAGATGAAAATACTAACTTCCAACTCTTCCGATCATTATCTTCTCTTACTTACCCCTAATAATTGAGATTTCGATCAAAGGTTGCCAAGCAAATATTTAGATATGAGTGAATTTGGTTTACGTAGAAAAAATATTGGGGAAGTGATTACAAATGAATAGAAACAAATTAGGCTCACAATTGGTAAACTACACAAAAATATGCATAAACTAAATGGTTGTCAAAAACAACTTGAGGCATGGAGCAAAAGGAAGGCTACTTGACAAATGCAGAAACTACAGTAGAAACTCATAGAATTGGACAATCTGGAGGAATTAAAGTATTATGGACAGTATGGAGGAATTAAAGTTTTATAAAATGAGGTTGATGATCTACTAGAAAATGGACAATCTCAAATGGAAGGAAAGGGCAAAGACAAACTACCAACATAAAGGTGTCTGCAATACCAAATATTACCATCTCAGTGCATTTCAAATGTGATTTTGGAGCATAATAATACAAGTGATTGATGATAATAGGGTTTCTTACACATTAGCATACGAAACAGGGGTTGCCACTACTAACTAGAAAATTTTGATGGGACACTCTTTATGTCTAATTTGGATTTTATGACTTTGTACATTTTTTTAGCAATAACTTTCTCATAATTTGAAATTTTTGGCAATAGTCAGTTCTTTTACAATTTTTGTCTATCACAGTCAATAGATGGCATATAGCCTGATTAAAGGGTGCTGAGTGTCAATTTTCTTTTCTTAAAATATTAACTTAAATGAATAAGAAATATTTTTTTAATAAAAAGTGTTTTATATGTTTTTAGATAAAACAAATCTACTCATGGTCATTGTGTGGCCCCCATTGGCAGCCAGATTGGGTTATGGTGGCCAGTGCTCGATCTAGCCACCCTTTGGTGGCCAAATCTCAGCCACCACACAACCATTATTTTTTTATTTTTTTTTCAAATTTTCTAAATAATATAAATTCATTAATTATTTTACAAAAAAAAATATATTTCAAACATATTTAGTGAAATTGTTTTAAAAACTAGAAAATGACACATGACATCTTTGATGGGGCTATGTGTTATTATTAACGGTGATGGGCAAAAATTGTAATAGAAATGATTATTGCTAAAAATTCTAAATCACAAGGGAGATATTGCTAAAAAAGTGTATAGGATCCTAACACCACAAGTACAATAGCTATCTTCAACCACTAACATAACACCTTGGGGACGGCTTCTACATGAAAATGTTGTAATATTCCATATTAACTGCAACAATTTTCATGTAATTCATAAGCTTTTTTGCACAATGTAAATGCAGACCTCTGAAATACCACTAGTAGAATATATCAATTACAATGATCACTTCTCAAAGTAAACCCTTCAATACAAAATACAGACCTCTGAAATACAACAAGTACATCATATCAAGTACGAAATGCCACTGGTCTAAATCCTTCAAACCAAAATACATAGCAAAGACCTTGTATGATAGCATCACACAAGGTTAGCATTCAATAGATAAAAAACTTGCACGGAATTTATTACATTTCCCTCACAACCTACCACTCCATTGTCGTTTACCCCCAATGAGGTGCAAGCTAGCCATTTGTAATCAACAAAAGAAAATGGCAAACGTCTTCTAGAATAATGCAGAACCTCCATTGTTGCAGGGCATAGTATGAGACATCCTGTAGTAAAATTTAATTGATCAGTCTATTTTCTTCTCTTCATCTTCAGAAGCAGAAAAGATAAACCACTCCAATTTTATTTCTTTGTTATGTTTGGTAACATAATAAAATGGATTTTATATTATTTGATAACCGATATGAATTTCAAATTAATTGACCTACAATCGATCATAAAGTGTAAGGCATCTAGAAACTTTTAATGTAAACAAGAAAAAAAAACCCACAATAAAACCAAGAATATTACTTGAAGAGTAGATTTCTCTTCTCCCAATAACATGAAGAAACACTTTCAATAACTATAGACTTGCGGCTGAAACCTCCAGATAATTTAATAACATGTAAGCGACATACCTATCATAAAGCACAATATTAAGAAGTATATATACATATACTAGTAGCAAGCCATAAAAGTAAACTTTCCTTTCCAAGAGAATAGTGTATCATGCTTTGGAAATTTCATAGATAAGGCATAAATTACTCAAGAATCTGCTCCCAACATAAATCATTCGATAATATAACTGGCAGCCCACTCAACAATAGGCAATGCACCAGCAGACTCTTTATCTATATCCACCAATTAAACGCAACCTACTCTCTATAGGCAATGTAATGAAGGAAAGTCGTTATCATCTTCGAAATTAATATATATTGTATCAACCGAACACCTATTCGTTATACAAAATACAGAACTAAAGATACTAAGTTTTTAGGAAAGAAAAGGACAACATACTTCAGCAGTTGCAATGGAAATTCATGTTTGAAAATATCTCATAACCACAATGTTATAAATTCAAACATCTAATAAGGGGCACATGCTCAAGTATGCATAATACAAGATAAAATAGTTGGGATATTTTGAGAGTGAGGTGTACAACTTAGATGCATAGTCAACTTGAAGTTGTATTAAAAATAAAGAAAGTGTAATGATACCTTAAACATCCTCGGTCTCTGCATCGATGTCTTCATGTGGCTCTTCATCAGTGGAAGCAATGGACATGGTATCAGAGTTATCATATACAGAACATCTGGCCTTAGCCATGAGGACTGAAGGTCATTCTGGTCGAACTTGAAATCTCTGTAAATTACAGACGGCTGTTCTTCTTTATAGACATCACCCTCGCTAGAATCATCTCCGTCATTATTTAATTCCAACTAGGGTACGTCATAGACATTCCTATATGTGATCTTTTGCCAGACATGCCAAGACTCATATAAGTTTGTGGCTCTTAGGTAAAAATCTTGTGACGCTTGGCATGCCAGTCCGAAGGGATCATCCTTATACCAAGTTCAGGACATATTGGCAATTGTAACATGCTCACTAATATGTATATCTCGAATGGTATCACCAACATCAAACCAATCGCAATTAAACAACCAAACACATTGCCATCCCATATACCACAACTCCAATATGTCATTGAGAACACATAGAAATCTACCATAGTTGATTGGTGTTCACTTGTAACTAGCACACCACTATTTTGTGTCATACGGTTTATTTTACAATACTTTATATGAAATCTTATACCGTTCATTATACAATCAGCACATGATGCCACCTAAAGATTATGACCACAAGCTATTGCAAGATCACTAGATACTTCGTCAGGGTCCCAAGCACGAAGCGTTTGAATCTAAATTATTAACCAAAAGAGAACATGAAAAAAATGCCAATGAGTACAGGGTGGATTGAGAAAAATAAAGTCGGGTAGATATGATAAAATCTTACACATTTTCTGAACCATGAAGGAAATTCAGCTTCATGTCTCATTTCAATGTTAGTTATGCTCTAATCCTTTATAACGTTGTAGTGCTCCCTAAAGGAAAAAATTATAAAATATTTTTGTTAAAAGTCATTTAACCACAATGACTGTGCATTCCAAATGACATAAGAAATTGATGAGTATGGTTGCAGGTTCTTACTCCAAGTATTGCCAGATTTCTACATAATTATTAAGGATATACCATATGACAGTCTTAAATAGTTTCTTCTCTAATTGTGTAGTAATTGAAGTCTTGAGTGAGCGTACTTTCTATGAAAAAAATGACAAGGAAGGTATTTTGGTTGTTTGCATACCAACATCAATGTTTTGATCTTCTTTCATGAACCTAGTTGGTACATCATGCAGATACATCGAGGCAAATGTCAATCATTCTACATGAATATATGCATCTGCAATGGAACCTTCTGGGCGAGTTTTGTTTTTTACGTACCGCTTAAATCTACCCAAATACCTCTCAAACGAATATGTCCACTAGTATTGAACTGATTCTTCGAGCAACAACTCACAGGGCAAATAGACAGCTAGATGGACCATTACGTCAAAGAAGTTTGGTGGAAATATATGTTCCATCTTGAAAAGAATGTGAATAGTGTCAGTCTCAAGATGCTTCACTATATCTTTTTTACACGTTTGTACACATAATTCCCTAAAAAAATGCTAAGTTTTAATAATGCTAAACGTATATCATGTCTTAAGTACCCACCGATTACTGCTAGCAGTAAGTTGCATTAATAGGTGGGTATCATGACTTTTCATACCAGATATTTTACAATCATTAACATTAACACATCTAAAAAAGTTAGATGCAAAACCATCAGGGAATTTAACTCTATTCAACTATGAACAAAACTCTTTCCGTTCATCTCCATGTAGCATGAAATAGGCATGAGGGATTACAACTTGATCCTCACATTCTTTCAAATGTAACTCTTTTCTTATACCAAGTTCAGTCAAGCCCCGCTAGATATTGATATTATCTATTATTTTATCTTCAATATTCATCAATGTACCCAACACAATGTCAAAAGTGTTCCTTTCAATGTGCATCACGTCGAGATTATGCATAAGTTTCATAAATGCCCAATATGACAGTTCAAAGAACACACTCCCTTTTGTCCAATTTAACTCAACAAGGGTGCATTTTCTCCTTTTAGAACCTTTGCCATAATGCACCTGAGCCATGCTATTTAATTGATGCATTATATTTTCTCCAAACAGCTATCTACTTGTGATCTTCTTTGCCATTAAAAATTGTCTTCTTTGTTATCCAGATGTGACCTGAAAGTAGGAAATAGTGATGACCCATGAAACAAGGCTTCCAACCATTTTGCAACCATAGGCTATCTGTATCAAAGTTGCAACAAGGACATGCTAGCTTTCCCTTAGTACTCCACCGAGAAGATTATCGTATGCAGGAAAATTATTAATAGTACACAGTAAAGTTGCATGCAATTGGAATCGTTGGCCAAACATTAACAGTACATAGTAAAATTGCTATTCTAAATTGTACTTAAATACATATCATATATCATTACAAGAAATACCATGTTTTTCTATGAATGCATTTGGTGGCAAAAAACATCATTTTTGTAGGAAAAACTCTATTCCCACCAATTTCATTCATCAAAGGCTCGGGGGATATAAGTTGCCGCAAAAACTATTTAATCTTACAAAAAGTTGAAGTCGTGGAAAATACCAGACTATTCCCACGACAAATCCTGCGGCAATAGCCTAATAAGCTCACTGCAAAAGCATGTTTACATTCATCATTGCTCGCAAGAATAGGACCAATCACTGCAATAGGTACTGGTGGGTATTAGTATTACCCACTATAATATTTGGTGGAAAAAACTTCTGTCGACAAAAAATAGTATTTGCCACGAGATGTAGAAGAGAAAAAAAATTGTAAAAGCAAAAAAAGTTGAGATTGAGCAAAAAATAATCATACAAAATTGTCTAATATAAGCTAAAAAATATATACAAGTCTTGGATTCAAATTGACACTAATAACAATTTAAAAAAAAAAACTAAAATTGCGCTAACATGTTTACAAGAAAAACTCCTAATGAAAACTCAAGAACAAGAAATAGTTTAGTACTTTCGCACTAATGAGAACATTAAAGTGGAAATGAAATATGCTCTAACCAACTTGATTAAGAATATGAGACAAGTGTCATGAGAGATAACATAAAAGAAAAACAAATTAATATTCATCACTTGAGAATAGCCAGAAAATATTGAGCAATTTCCCTTTCTCCTACTAAGCAGTCTTTGATTAATTCTACATTTGGTAATAAGCAAATCTGAGCTAAGAATGCTGGAAGCTTTTGGAATTTTCAATAATCATTCCATGCATCCAACAAGTTGCATTGCAGTGCATGTGATAGTTATTCAGGTTTCAGACCAGAGTAACTAACTGAGTTAGTATTCCCACATCTATCTTGTGCATTACTCAAGTTTGTTTTTTACCAAGAAAGAAAAATTGAAGTAACAACTATCTTGTGCATTACTCAAGTTTGAAAATTAACCAACACCTAATTAGAAGGGAAAATATAGAAAAAAATAAATATTGATATAACTACAGTACCTACCCAAGTTAGAGCCATAACAATAAGCATTGAATGCATTGCGAGCAGTAAATGCCTTAAACTGGTCAATAGATTTACTAACACAACTCTAGGGCCATCACTAAAGCTTTCATTGTGATGATCCTCAACTTTAGAGTTTAATTGTGTTAGGTTTGTATCCCTTTCATAATCACCTGCAGTGTTGCTATCTCTCCCATTGTTAGCAATTGGCAGAGAAGACTTTGACTTGATATGTCCAAACTATTTTGTTGGTGGGGACGATTCACACTAAGTGGAATCTCCTTCACAAAATAAAGAGTCACAAGTGAGCAAAGTGTCAGGAAAACCTACAAAACAACGTCCGTGAGCTAAGAATCGCACAACAAGATGCCAACAAAATGCTTCAAGCAACAAATTCCTTTCTTTCTTGGGTTTTTTCATTAAAGATTAACAGAGTTATGAAATACTAAAAGGTCGATGCAAAAAAAGAAAAAAGAAAACCGAAGCTATGTATATATAGATGTTGTTTCTTTTTTACAATAACCAGAACAAATGATTGGCCTTTATCAAAGACCTCAAAGCCTGCTGATGTCATTTGAGTCTTTATAGGATCGACATCCATAATTCCACAGCCCTCTCTCTTACACATGCAAGACTCATAGCATGGACATACAAATCAAGTTTAGCATTCTATAATAACATAAGCCTAATTATATATTCTTCATTGCTTCACCCAGATATTCCACAGAAACAAGATTTAGCTATACAGAAACCTGCTGGTAGCCGGTGGTCAATGGTAAAATGGAAGCACATGATTATAGGATCTTTTACTCCAGTCTAGACGATGCAAGATTCAAATTTTCTTTACATCTAAAGGGTATTTAAAAAATATCACATATGATGGAATGCATAGAATGAATAGGCTCACAAAGAAACTTCAAGGTGAATCTGCACAAACAGTATGTTACAAAAAAACAACAATCAAGAGGTGTCAACTATGCCAATTTCCACTAGCACCAGCAGAGAATCCCAGGATGTTTTCCAACAACCATCCATTAGTAGAATACAACATTTGATGAATTATGTTAATCAGGGTCTAAAAATACATTTGTAACACAACTTATAATGTTTTAAAGTCACATTAGTAGAATAACATATAAATAAAACAAAAGTAGCCAGATATCACTGAATCTATAAGTACCCAGATGGAAAAATAATATAGGAGAAAAATAAAAATAGCTACCTGATAGATCAGCCAGAAGTGCACGAGCTGGTCCTTAAAAGTGACAAAAATTTCATTTGCTCTTATATACATGGTGGTTTACAACAAAGATTTTATAAGTAGAACAATGAATTTATTAATACTAGAAAAGTTTGTATCCCCCACACACAGGGAGTATACAAGATTTCATACATTCTAATTCAAAGCCAGAAATAAATTGTTTCAACAAGCTTCACCTACACTGTATTGTTGGCAAGATCTAGCATCCAAAAACCAATAATAAATACAATAAATGCCCTCATTCAGGGTACCTTTGTATGTGCTGCATTAGATGAGCTTTTTTTTTAACTCAAATTAATACTTGTGAAATAAATAAAAAAACAAAGGATCAAGACAAGGCAATACAAACCTACAATGCTCCTTCTTATCACCTAATAAATATCCAATGTTTGCAGAAAACCCGGCCCGATTAATATCACCTAATTTGAAAGATTTGGTTTAGAAAATATATATTTTATAACTAAGTTTAGCAAATATAAAAAATCTATAAAACCAAGTTTAAAAGATACAGATGCTTTGAGCACTTGCTGCTGCTGAGATCGTGAGAGATCCTATTAGAATAAATGGCCTTCTTCTTCATTATTTAGAAGTGCATTTATCACTCCAAATACCAACACACAGTTGAACCTGGAAAACAAGAAGCAAGTAACTTAAAAATATTACTACTTGAATCAATGATATACTTAGAGTCCCATTAGAATCTTATAAAGAGCAAAAATTTCTATCTCTCGAGTAATGTAGGATCTCATACATCACCTGCATCACATCATTAAGTATGGGATGTCATAGATGATGGCTTGATATACAGATGTTCTTGATGTAGGCAGTGGCAGCTGAGGGCTAAGGTAGGCGTACACGGGTGGTGTCATGAGATTTTCTGTAGAGAGATTTGTGAAAAGCTCTCGTCTGGGATGTGGATGCAACCCGTGAGGTGGCTCACGGCTGGGCAGGAGCTGAAACGTGGCTGGTTGTGATGTCCCCAATCCCCGGTTGGGATGGAACGAAGACTTAGAGAGTCGAGATATGCAACACAAGGTTACATACCCCGTTCATGACAGTTAATATACAATGCACCCTTGTATGCAACTAGCAGTATGCAATAATCGCAGCAGAAATAAAAGGTTAATGTAAGATATGCCAGAATAACTAAAAACATCCCAACTTCATTAGAAAATCATAATGTTCAAAATACCAATGTAGCATAGACTTATATCCAAAGTCAAATTATTCTCTTCATGTGATCTATAACATGAAAGACTCGGGCTATAAACATTAGCATTAAATCCAGCTTTCTCACAAAATCTGGCTCACCCTCAAACATGCAGATCTAGTCCCCCATCAATCTCTTCCTGGGTGATTCTTGACACAACTTCTATCATTCCGAGTAGAATGATAGTGGTCCCATAAAAGGGTAAGATTTACTCGAAATCTCAGTAAATTAAACAACTAACTAGCACAAAGATCAATCAATCATAAAAAATGATAAATATGCAATGCATGAGATGGAGAAAATCAGTATGCATGTCTCCCATCCAGATTCCTTAACATCTTTTAAAAAATATGGAAACATGGGTTTTTACTCAGTAAATAATTTCGTCATCATTTTTTAGAAAACATAACTTCTTCATAAAAATTTCATTATAAAATTTCATCATAATAGACTTGCATCATTATCTTAATTAATAACATAACGTGTGGTAATGTCACAGTTCCCCATATGCACTGTGAGTACCTGCCAATGACCGTAATACAACTCTTGTTGAAACTACGTTATCTATAGACTCATTCTCAATGCATTGGTAAATATTACATAACATCATAAAATTCATAACATGTGCATCCACCAACGTTAGGTGTCATAACATGTTGACTTCGCTCCGGTGTTCTTTAAAAGAATCCATTCCAAACTTGTTGACTGTTTTTCATCAACTCAGGGGTTACCACTCCATTATTAAACACTCCAGAGTGGACAGAGGACTTCGACCAGGATAATTCCCCATCCTGCCCTTTGGGGTTGTGAAAAAAAGAATTTTCATGCTATGCTTTGGAAAATATTTCTCATGATACGTGTGTATGTAGTAAATTTCATGTAAAAATGACATTTATAAATGTAATATGCAAAAATGATAAAAATGTCACATGTCATGTAGGTATGCACTCAATGTATCATATAAAATGATAATTTATGCTAAAAAAATTATAATTGAAGTATGAAATGAGCATTTATCAATAATTTATAAATAATCTATCAAGGTGTAAGTTAGAGGCCAACTTACAAACTTTTGAAGAAATTTGAAATTAGCGTTGTAGTTGCGTAAATCATGTTATATGAAGTTAGGATTAATACTCTTATGGATAGGTTCAAAATCAAAGGCTTCAAAAATTAGGTATTTACAAGAATATCCCTAAACTTTCAAAAATTGACATTTAAGCCCTAGATTTTCACTGATTGCAAACGAACTCCAAATTTAACCAACTTTTATGGACTATATATTTTTGGCATTCTAAAATCATCTATGCCCTTGAATTTTCAAAATTTAAAGTGAAACTTGTCCAATTAGCCCCAACCCATGGCATGCATCCTAATTGATGCCTATGTATATTTTCAACTATTGATCCCTATGAATGCATGCATATCAGATTTTCTTTAACCACTAATGATCAGTAAAATATTTATGGATATTATTAAGTCTAATCCTTGAGTAATCAAATTCATCCCAACACTTAATCAAAACTAAGAAATCCTTAATCACCAATATGCTTAAAACCGATCCATGCTTGAAGATCAAAATAAGATAGATTTAAAACCTATCATGGCATGCTTCTAACCACAAATTTAACCTTCCATAATCATTTTAGGATAATGATAGATCATATAAAATCATGCTTAGTACATGCCATAGCTAAATTTCTATTTAAAACATTCAATCATTCAAGCCTTCCCTTAATTGACCCGGTTTTGCATTAAGCATCAGAACCTTCTCAAAACTCAACCAAATTTATACCAACACTTGGGAACAAAGCTTGAAATGCTATCTAAGATCAAAAGGAAGAAAACTTACAAATTTCCTGGCCTTTCAACCAATCTAGACTGCCTTACACAAGAACACTCAAGAACTCACTAAAACTCACTTGGTTTGCACTCTTTTGATCTCTAAGAGGGAGAAATGCTCTCAACGCTTAAGAAGATGCTTGGAGGTGTGGTGTGAGTGAAATGATAAGGGAAGGGAAGTATTTACAGGAGGCCAAGGGGTGAGGGGCGTTGGCTTGGGTGCTTGGTGATTGGGTGAAGTGGGAGGTGCTCAAATCTGGAAAATTTCCAGATTTGCTTGCATGAGCTTAGGTCAGCTTGTGCAGGGGGAATAGTGGCCTAAAACCACCATGATTTCCTCTCCACAGTTGCTACATTGATCCTAGGAGGTAAGTCTGGTCGTGGGGCATCATTTGGGTCGTAGAAAAACTATCAAATAACCCTTGAAAACAGGTGGATGGAGGTGGTTTTGTGGTGGCAGAAAATCAGTTCGGTTTTGGATGTTTTTGAGCAGCAAAAATGAGTCAAAATCCTTCATGATGGCATGGAAATTCTTGGTGATTGGGTGGAGAAGGAGGTGGCGAGGGGTGGTGGTGAAAACCATGGCAGGAGGCTGGTTCAAACTTGGCTCAATCGATTAGAGCACAAATTAAACCAATGTGCACCCGGTTTGATTCAAGGAATTGGTTTGTGCAAGTAATTTCATCCAAGGCTCAAACTGACTTTGGGAGGGTCTCATGAGATTTTTAAGGACCATATTAACCTTGAGGACAAACCATAAAAATGTTGGGTCCAAGGGAAAAATAGTCCAAGCTTTACAAAGGGCAATGCACAAAACCGATTGAAGCATGGTTTGGGATTGTTATGCAATTTTTCTTAATGACATGTGAGATGGTTTAGTTAGGATATTAACATGGTATAATCATGGTTTAAGGGAGTATTAATTCAAGAAAATTTGAATTAAAAAGTATAAGAAAAGATTAAGAAAGATTAAACTTCAAAGCATGACTTAAAGTGCACTAACCTCAAGTATGATGGTTAATGGCCTTAGCCAATTTTCAAAACTTAATTTGGGTACTTTGAGTGTGATTTGGGTTTAAAAAAACCAATGATATGGTGTATTGGGTCTTTGTTCTTGAATGGTGAAATGAGTCGAAACATGATTTTAGGTCATGTGGGTTTAAAATGCCCAAATGTATATGCTCTTGGACTTTGAATGAGAATGCCTCATTTTACAGATTTATAGGGTTAAAAAGAAACCTCAAGATCTACTAAATTGGGCTTGAAAAGATTTGACTTGGCCTAATTGGGTCATGGGTCCATTCTATACCAAATTTGGCCCAAAGGCCTTATGCCTTCCTTATAGTTGGGCCATAACTAGTCTTGAATTTCTCAAGGTTTGGTTCAAAGTTTTCTTGGGCTTGGACCATAAATGCTCTAAAGTCCTACAAAGGCTTAACAAAATTACTAATAAGCTTGTCTCTCTAATCCTTAGCTCATTAACACTAAGTACCATGATTAACGCAAATCTTACTATCAACCTTAATGTAAGTATTAACCCATAATTAAGAGCCTAATACCTCCACTCTTACTAAGTTAGGCTCAATAGCCTTATTTCCTTTTTATTGAGCTTATTTTCTAGAGTCCTCCAAGAAAGACTTAAAACTTTATATCTCCCAAGTTGAGCCTATGGTCTTTTTAATATTTTAACCTTCGCCCATCGCATCCTTAGTGCATTAGAGGCCTAAAGTCTTATGTCCATCAAGTTAGGCCTAGTGTCCATTAAGTTGGGCCTAATGCCTTAGTGTCTCTCTAAACCTTTATATCCAAAAAGCATGGGCCCTTAATAAACCAATCTCTTGGGCTTTCCTAAGTCCATCAAGAATTTTGCTTAAATTTCTTAGCTCATTGTTGTGGCAACCATCTAATGTGCCATATGTCATTCTCTTGTGGGCCTCTTGGTTTCTTATTCTCAAAATTAATAAATTACTAAAAATTCTCCAATCAATACTACTAAACCAATCAAGATCCAAAAATTTTCATTTTGCTCAAAAATCAATATTACACTAAAGTCTCCTAATAATTCTTCTAAATCCAAAGTATACGTCATTTTTGCCAAATCAAATATCCAAAACGTTCTTATTCTCAAATAGCTCAACTCCTAATTAACTAGGATTAAGGCTACTAAGGTCAAGGCCTAAGGGCCTTTTTAGGCGGGGTGTTACACTAGTGGCGAGGGGTTTGGAGGAAAATTAAGGGACTGGAGGCTCAAGGCATTGAAGAACCAACTGCAAAAAGTGGCGGAGATTGTGGTAGCCTTTGATGAAGAAGAGAAACAGAGAGGGAGACAGATGGTGAGAGAGAGAGAGAGAGAAAGAAGATCTGGGAGGGGGATGTGGTCGAGAGGAAGTTCTGAGGCTGGGGAAGAAAGAAATAAGAGGGAAATATGAGTTTTAATCTTTAAAAATATTTGCGGCGGTTCATTATCATCGCAAAAATTAATATAGTTGTAATTTTCCCACAAAGTTTTGCTTGCCGGACGTGATCTCGTTGTAAAAGGCTTATTCTTTTTCCACGGACAGTTTATGTGTCATCAACTAAGTATTTGTCACAATGGTAGATCTTGAAACAAAAAATTCAATGAAAAAGACCAAATTTCTTGTAGCATGTCCCTATTTATAGGGGAATGATGATAGAGAAATAATAAAAATACAATAAAAATAAATGACACCAATTGATACTAATTGGTTTATACAATAAACAAAATATGGTAGATAATAAATTATATTGCCATACGTACTAGAATATTTTGAATATGTTATAAGTATGATAATATTCTAACAACTTTATAGAGCATTTTAGGAATGCGGCCGGTATCATTTGCAAACAGCTAAAATACTTTTAAGTTAGTAGCAATATTTTGAATACCGTACTGGTGACTGTTTCGGTCGAGACATTGAAACGAGATATTTTGGTACCGGTACCATTTCGGATACTGTTTCGGAATAGTCTATATATGAATAAATTATATATAAATTATAAATAGTCTAGTCTGAATTGAGGGGTCAAAAATGAGCTTGCAGTTGGAAGAAATGAAAAAAAAAAGTAGAAACCGAAATATTGGCTGGTACGGGCCCAAACGACCAGAATTCTGACCAGTACAAAACTATACCCTTCTCTATACCGGCAACGCTACAGAAACAAAATATTTCAACCATATTGGCCGGTACGGTATAAAATTCAAAACATTGGTTAGTAGAGCTTTTAGCAAAGCTCAATATACAAAGCTAGATAGCCAAATCCCCTATCACCCATAGCAATCCTTGAGAAGTTTGATCAGGATTTTGAAAAATACAGTATTCTGGTTGAAGTAGTAGAAAATGACAATGATCGGGATATCAATTCTAGAGCTATCATGTGGTGTACGCAAGTTCATTTATTACTGTTATTGATATTGAAGAAACAAAAAATGATTACAAATTTTATGGAACAAAACCATACCGAACGTTAAGATGTTTTATAAAATGAAAAATTTGTAAATAATAGTGAATTAATTTGTAAATAATAATGAAATATTTTGAATTAAGATGTTTTATGATGTTTTGAGAAATGAGAGAGAAAAAGTTGAAAAAAATATTATAAAATTAAAATATTTTTATAATATTATTTTTTAATATTATTTTTAAAATTAAAAATAACAATATTTTAATTTTATGGATATGGGGTCCTGTGGATTGGCTTCAATTCAAGGATATGGGGACTAACAAGTTTCTGGTGGAATTTCAATGTGAGCAAGACAAAAACAAGGTTATGTTGGGAAGACCTTGGACTTTTAACAGGTTTCTAATATGCATGGAGGACGTTAACTGGACTACTCCACCCAAAGAGATACTTTTTTCTTATGAGAATTTCTAGATCCAAGTCCATAATATGCCATTGGTGAGTATGAATTAAGATATTGGAATGCAGATTGGTTCGGGTATTGGAGATGTCATTGAAATAGATACAGACAGTTCAGGCTGTGCATGGGGCTAGTTTCTATGTATGAAAGTTCATGTTAATCTTTCCAAACCTTTGATCTGAGGTAGGCTCCTTAACCTTGATGACAAACAGTTATGGCTCCCAATCAAGTACGAGCGATTACCATCTTTTTGCTTTCATTGTGGAGTCATAAAACACAAGGAGGGTGGATGTACCAAGTTGAATAGGGGCAATAATGAGACTTATAAACCAGAATATGGCCCATGGAGAGCTACCCCTCCAAAGCCAAGTAGCTTTTTTACGAAGAGGTATGACGGTGGTGGTAGGGGCGATGCAGCTCCCCACTGGCGGCGAGAGGTACCAGAGGAAGACTCTAATTATGGTAAAGAGTAATCAAGGCCCAAACATGGGGGATGGTCCCTCAAATCAAGCAGATTTCTCGGTGGAATTAGAAGGGATTTCACATATAAGGAAAGTTGACAGCCCAAGCTCAGCAGCAGAATTGGATCCTATAGGGAAGGTCTTCAAAACAACACAATCATCGAGAGAAACTTATCTATCTGAGCTCTTACCAAAACAGGATATTGCAGATCATAGTTTCCAGGTTGGACCTGAGATGATGGTTGTTGATAAGGGGAGTGTTCCTGTTATAGACATGAAGATGGTGGACCTGAGCTCGAAGGCCCATCAAGAGAAGGCCCCTCTTGTTGATCCAGACCCATCACTTGCATCTCAGGTTAACTCCCTCAATCTTTTCTTGTCTTCACAAATAAAAGAGGGTTTAGGGTTGGGAATATCTAACAGTTTTGTGGTTGATAGTAGAGGAGCAAATGGAGGTTTAGCCTTTCTTTGGAATGACAGTGCATGTGGACTTGCTTTCTTATTCCTAGTCTTACATTTCTATCGTAATTGACAAGTGGGGGAACAAGATGGGATGGTTTTGTACTGGTTTCTATGGAAACCCCATGACTTCAAAAGGGCAAAAGAGCTGGGAGTTGCTCCAAGCTTTAAAACCTGATGGGGGTAAGCCTTGGCTCTGCCTAGGTGATTTTAATGAAATACTACACTATAGTGAGAAGTTTGGGGTAGGAGCTAAGCCTTTTGCTTAGATGGAAGGTTTTAGAGTAGCTCTGGTGGAGTGTGGTTTACATGATCTGGGGTACAAAGGTGACAAATTCACAGGGTGTAATAATAGGGAAGGATCTTAGTTTACTAAGGAGAGACTCGATAGGGCTTGTGCTAATTCAACTTGGCTAGAGATTTTTGGTGGTGCCTTAGTTAAAACAGCAGCAGCAAGTTCCTCTGATCATAGGCCTCTTGTGGTATCCGTTACTTCAAAAGAACATAACTTGGTTAAGGGGGAAAAGGTCACTTGGTTAAGGGGGAAAGACCTTTCAGATATGAGACTAGCTGGGCCCTTAAGGAGGAATGTCATAAAGTTGTGGAGGAGGCTTGGAAAAGGCCATGGATGGTGTCTAATAAGGTGGAAATGGCAACTAAAGGGCTGAATAGATGCAAAGAAGGGTTGAGGATATGGAGTAAAATTTCAGTTGGCTCTACCAAATAGCAGCTTCACACCAAGCTCCAACAACTTTTTGCTCTTCAACAAGTTGACAAGGGGGATCTTAAAGGACCAATCCAGGCTACCAAGAAAGACATTGACCAGCTGCTTGAGGAGGAAGATACTCGTTGGAAACAAAGGGCAAAGCAAAAATGGCTTCAAGAGGGAGATAGAAACACTAAATTCTTTCACCAGTGTACTTCACAGAAGAGAAAAAAGAATACTATCATAATAGTAGCAGATGTGTCTAGTTCTATAGCAAAGACTCTTGAAGAAGTCAGTGCAAAATTCCAACATTTCTTTCAGAACTTATTCACAACTTCCAACCCTAAGGGTATTTATGAATCCTTGCTTCATCTAGAGAACAAAGTTACTGATGAGATGAATGATAAATTGTTGAGAAAATACACTAAGCTAGAAGTGAAAGAGGCTGTTTTTAGCATGAATCCTTTCAGCTCCCCTAGACTCAATGGTTTTCCCCTGAATTCTATCAAAATCATTGGAGTCAAGTGGAAAATGAGGTATATGATGTATTCTTAATTCTGATGGCAATGTTGATGCTATTAATGCTACTAATATTGCATTGATTTCCAAGATTGATAGCCCCTCAAAAGTGTCTGAATTTTGACCCATCAATCTTTGTAATGTCATGTATAAAATTGTCTAAAAGGCCATAGCAAATAGACTAAAGCTCATACTCCTAGAAATCATTTCTGCTACACAGTTAGCCTTTGTCCCAGGCAAGCTTATATCAGACAATATTATTGTAGCATTCGAGGCCTTGCACACAATGAATAATAGAATGACTGGGAAGGAGGGCTATATGGCCTTAAAGCTCAACATAAGCAAAGTTTATGACAAAATTGAATGGGAGTTTCTGAGAGAAGCTATGAAAAAGATGGGTTTTGCTAAAAAATGGATACACCTGGTCATGAAGTGTGTGGAGATCATTTCCTATTCAATTTTATTGAACGGATTCCCTCAAGAATATTTCAAGCCAACTAGAGGAATTAGGCAGGGAGACCCCTTATCTCCCTACCTTTTTATTCTCTATGCAGAAGTACTTAGCTCCTTACTCAATCATGCTGAAAATTCAAGGGCCATTTCAGGTGTTCCAATTGCTAGGGGAAGGATTCACTTCAACCATCTGCTGTTTGCAGATGACAGCCTCTTGTTTTGCAAAGCCAATTCTCTTGAATGGAGTAGGTTGTTGTTTATGCTTTCTTTATATGAAAATGCTTTTGGTCAGCACCTCAATAAAGAGAAAACTTCAATTCATTTCAGTAGGAACACGTCTAAAGAGATCAAGGATTTAATTCTGAGCATAGCAGGGGTGAGGTCTAGTCAGCCATATGAGAAATACTTAGGCCTTCCAGATCTAATGGGGAGATCTAGAACTCAGTCATTCAATCTCATTTTGGACAGAATCAAGCAAAAACTGAGTAGCCATAAAGTCAAGATGCTTTCTCAAGCAGGGAAGGAGATTTTTATCAAATCTGTTGTCCAATCCATGCCTACTTACAGCATGGCAGTTTTTAAACTTCCTTGGGCCCTTTTGAAAGATATTAATAAGCTATTGAAGAATTACTGGTGGGGTCAGATTGAGAAGGAGAAAAAGATCCACTGGATCTCTTGGAATTCCATGGGAAAGGCAAAGAATATTGGGGGTCTTGGCTTTCGAGACTTACATAGCTTCAACCTTGCTATGTTAGCAAAGCAAGGGTGGAGACTGCTGCAATACCCTCAAGCACTAGCTTCTAAAGTTCTAAAAGCTAAATATTTCCCAAATGGCCATTTCTTAAAGGCTAAGGTGGGGAGTGAACCTTTATACATTTGGAGGAGTATAATGGCAACTAGTGGAGAAAGGCACTAGATGGAGGGCGGGGAATGGACCTAACATCAACATTCTGTAGGACAGATGGGTTCCTAGGCCATATTCTTTCAGAATTCAAGAAGCTGTGAGAAGGGTGAATCCTAAGGCTACAGTCAGTGAACTTATTGACCAGAACACAAGGCAATGGAAGACTCAAGTGGTGGAGGAGTTGTTCTCATAGGAGGAGGCAGAACTTATCAAACAAATCCCCATCAGTTATTCTAACTGTGCAGATAAGCTAATTTGGAATGGGACTCCTCAAGGCACTTTTTCAGTCAAAAGTGCATACCATTTGCATAAGGAGTTAAAAGATATGGATAATGGACAGGCTTCGAGTAGCTCTCACCACAATCAGTTATGGTCAAAGCTGTGGAAATTGAAAGTTCCTCCTGCAGATAAAATTTTTCTATAGAGGGCCTGCAATGAGGCTTTACCAACCAACTTCAATCTACACAAGAAGAAAATCCTAGAGAAGTCTTGTTGCCCTATTTGCTTTCAAGAAGAAGAAACAGTCATACATGCCTTATGGACATGTCCTGTAGCTCAAGATGTCTGGCATCAATGTTCAAGACAAATTCAAAAAAGTTCTTCCAGTTTTAATTCCGTCAGAGACCTGTTTCTTGAACTAGATTCAATTGGGGGCCAGGAGATTGTGGAAGAGTTAGCTGTGGTAGGCAAGCGTATTTGGTTGAGAAGGAATGTCTATGTTTTCCAAAAAGAATTTGAGGGCCCAAACTCAGTAGCTAAGCATGCCAAGTCTATACTAAAGGATTTGAAGGATCTAAACTCTCAAGACCCAATTAAATCTCGTAGCAACAACAGTTGATCTCAACTTGGTTACCCCCACCTTCTCAGGTTTTTAAAATCATTTGGGACGCAGCAATAGATAAGTTCAGATGCAAAGTTGGTATTGGCCTCATTGTTAGAGATTGGAATGGGTTGGTTTTGGCAACATCAAGACAATTCAGGTCACTTTATCCTGATCATTTTCTTGTTGAATCTGTTAGCTAGGGCAATGGAAGCTTCCTGTTTTGGTTCTCACTTAGGCCTTAAAAGGATAATACTTGAAGGTGATTCACTACAAGTTACTCAAGCTATTAACGGCAAAGTAGAAAATTGGTCTGCAGCTGGTATGATAATTGATGATATTAAGAGCCAGTTATCTCTACAGGAATTATGGTCTGTAATACACATTCAAATAGAGGGTAATAAGGCAGCTCATGTGCTTGCCAAGAATGCTCTTTTTTCTTTTACATCCTCTGATGATGTGGGCAGTACTCTCTCTTGTATTTTTTATTCCATTTGATGAATGAAACTATGGAGAAGTTTATTTTCAAAAAAAAAACACGTCCTTAGTCAACGAAGACAAGGCGTGCAGTTTTAAAACATCAATAGGATACGTAACCATGTATGGCTCTTTTTTATGAGATGCAAAACCCCATAATCGAACACAGATTTACTGAAAACAGAGTATACCCTTGTTTAAAGCAAAATGAGCACGACCAACACACAAACGACACCAGGTCTATTCATCCGTACCCATACAAGAGCAAACACTGAATATTCAAATTCACTGCACTTTTTCAACTAATTTAAGTTGCTAACAATCCATATTTATGATGGAAGAATTTCATAGCACTCCAAGTTTTATTGCATAAATCTCAACATTTCTTTAACCTCCTGTCAAACCATAGTTTTCTTGGTCCACATCTAACTCCATGAACGTTATGCATCCCCCCCATCATCAAGCAAACAATCTGATTCATGACAATTATACTCTTATTGGGAATTGATGTCTAAAGATTGTTCGTGCAGCTTGTTACAGCCTTAAGGTCTGCTATTCTTGGTTTTGTTTTCTCAAGGAATCTTCCGGCTACTCTGAGCAGCAGTGTGCTCTTCGAGGGTGGTTTGCTAGGTATCAACACCTTGAGGTTGAAGACCTGATGAAGTCACGGAGCATCCAAATGCAACACGCACTGAAGACTGACAAGAAGATTCCCATTTTATCACGAGTTGGAGACATCTTGAGGTGTCCTTTTTAGATTTAGTGGTTATAAAAACCTTAATAAAACGACAAATTAAAATATTTAATTAAAGAATAGAGGAAAAATGCATGTACTTCATAGTTCATATATATAAGTACTAGGTCTCGTGTCTGCAGGAAAGATACTTCACGTCTGCTCGATCCCCACAAGAATGGAAATGGAAAACGGGTCGACTGAGAGATGGCGTGTTAGGGTGAATGAAAGGCTGAACAAGACGTCGGAAACCACCATACGAGGCACTCTTGCGAAGATAATCAGAAATCTTAACAAAGATGATCCAAGGCCAACTGTGCCTCTCGGCCATGGCGACCCCTCCACGTTTCCCTGCTTCCGAACTACCCCCGTAGCTGAAGATGCCATTGTTGATGCTGTCCGCTCCGCTAAGTTTAACTCTTATATACCCAGTGTTGGTATTCTGCCGGCAAGGAGGTAAAAGTTCCAATATTCTATGGTTTCGATACTCTCTTCTATTTATGGCTTTTAGGTAGATTCATAAATGTTCTGTTTGTCTAAAGATACAGGGTTTAATCATTGAAGAGATTACGGGCTGGTTTGATTTAAAAATCAGATCAGATCTTTTTTTTTTTTTATAAAAGATGAAAATTAAAAAAAATTATTGTTAGAATATTATTTTTTAATATTATTATTATTTTAAATTTAAAAAAATTAAATTGAGATTTAAAAAAATTAAATTGTTTATAATATTTTGTGTAAAATTTTAAAAAAATTTAAATGATGAAATGAGGTGAAATATTTTCTGAATCCAAGTAGACGTATCATGATATGTTTGGTTAATGAGATCACTTGAGATTATTTTACTATTATTTATAAATTATTTACTATTATCATTATTATTTTTATGTATTTATAGATCATATATCACCTCCACCCGTTTTTCTTATCCTTCTTTTGCTTTTGCTACATAAAGGCTGTTGTGGCCAACAATGACTAGTCTATAACATCGTTGCAAAAGACAAATTGGCAATTATATTTGTAATATGTGGCCACAAGAAAGAACCGCACAGTTGTCCTACCCAACTTTGAAACTTTTGGTAAACTTTCCCAACAAATAACGATGATGTAGTCAAGAGATTCCGTAAAGTTAAATTATAAATTGATATAGTAAGTTAAATTTTAAAATTATTTTTATTATAGATAGATCTAACGTATCATATAAATTATACTAATTTATAAATTTATTTTTATAGAATCTCTTTATAATTATATAACTTCTCTTTGTATTATTATTCAATTTCTTTTATATAATTATTAACTAATTATTACAATTTTTTTAAATTAAAAAAAAATCTTACAATTTTTTAAAATTATAAAATAAAAATAATATTAAAAAATTACATTATTACAATATTTTAATTTTATAATATTTTAATTTAATTTTTTCTCTATCATTTTTTAAAATCTAAAAAAACATGCATCTTAAGTCAAATTATTTCATTATTATTTATAAATTTTTCGTCTCATCTCATCTCCCAACAACTTTTAACAACGTGGTAAAAATTCATTTTCTGCCTCGTTTTCACTTTCATTTGCTTGGACTATTTCATACGAAGAATGTATATAACATAATTTATTAAAATAATTGAGAGAGCTAAAATGCTTTCTCGAAAGTAAGTTAAATAATCTTCAATTAACTTCAAGTTTCAGAGATTTTCTTCCCTGTTTGGCTTCAAGAAATAGGAGCGCTTTGAGTGTTTGCAAACTAGGTAGAAAATCTTTTGGTTTAGCCATCGGATTAGGAAATTTTCTTTTTGAATTGTTCGAGATGTATTTGTGAAAAATTTCTTGTTAAGAACTTGTTCACTTCCGAGAGGCTATTCCTAGACACTTTGTGCCAATCAAAAAAAAAATCTTTGGATTTATAATTTACATGGCTAAAATATTTTTCTTTTAAAAAACAAACGTAAAAGAATTTATAAAAAAAAAAAAACTCAACTCATCATTCTATACCATATTTTTTTTAACGAACACCACATTTTATGTATTATTTTCTTTTAATTTTTTTCTCTTAATATGTATAATATAAAAATAGTGAGTAGAAAGAGTCTACAAAACTACCAGACAAACTAACTAATGCTACGAGCCTATTTTTTAAGGGTTACGAAACATCATCTTATTTTGTTTTTGTAGATGAGAAGAGTTAAGTTGAAATAAAAATTAAAAATTAAAAAAATATTATAATTAATATTTTTTTATTTTAAAATTTTAAAAAATTAAATTTTTTATTTTATTTTATATAAATATTTTAAAAAATTATAATAAATAATTAAGATGGGTTGAAAATTTTTATTAAAATAAATGATAATTTTATTTGCAAATAGTCAAATCAAGTATTAATCTAATTATTTGATGGTTGAACTCTAACGTCAGGGCTATAGCAGATTATCTGTCTCGAGATCTTCCATACGCATTGTCATCAGATGATGTTTATCTCGCACTGGGATGCAATCAGGCAATTGAAGTAATACTGACAGTTCTAGCCTGCCCGAGTGCCAACATTCTGCTTCCAAGACCCGGTTTCCCATACTATGAGGCTCGTGCGGAATATCTGCAACTCGAAGTCCGTCATTTTGATCTTAATCCAGAAAAGGGTTGGGAGGTTGATCTTGAGAGTGTTGAAGCCCTTGCTGATGAGAATACCGCTGCCATTGTCATCATAAACCCCGGCAATCCTTGTGGAAGTGTCTATACACACCAACATTTGAAGAAGGTATGTTATACCGTCGTTTACTTTGGCAAGATTAATAATTAGTCAAGGTGTTTTCGAAAGATTTAATCATTAGTCCTCAAGATTTGCTGTAATCCCTTCATCGTTTTAACCGATCTCTTTTACATGAATAGAGTCATGTACTTTTGGTTAGGAGCTGGCTCTAATCACGTGCTGCCGCTTAAGGATTCCGTAGTTTTTTTAATTATTCCTAAAATCCTGAAATAAAAAGTTTGAACCAAAATTAATACTAATTAAAT
The DNA here is from genome assembly GCA_029856935.1 of Cyclocarya paliurus. Lineage (NCBI taxonomy): Eukaryota > Viridiplantae > Streptophyta > Magnoliopsida > Fagales > Juglandaceae > Cyclocarya > Cyclocarya paliurus. The sequence goes on from CM056950.1 coordinate 17,998,209, forward strand.
TTTAGATCACCTCTGATGACTACTTTAGTCGTTTCTCAAGGTGTTATGTTCGTTAGTATTAAAGGTTTAACGAAATTAGTATCTAAAAGTTCTAGGACTTTTGAATCAATGGTTGGACCTTTAATAATTGGTATTAGAGAATGGACCACATCATGAGTTCAGGTCACGGAGAGGGCTATCAATAGGCTGGATTAAAATGCCTTAATACTATGCATGTTATGCTGTTAAGTTATTTAATACTGATAGATGAGTGAAGTCACCAAAAGGGAAAGGGCTATCACTGGGTCAGTGTCGATAGAGTGGGCTGCCGTAGTCGTCGGAATTGGAAGCGTAGTGGAATGTTATGATCTGAGGGTTAAAGGCTTAATCAAATTGGTATCCAACAATCCTAGGATTTTTGACCAATGGTTGGGTCTAACACGGGATGTAGGCCGGCCACGGGGCAGTGGTGGCTGCCACATTGAGAGGCGGCTGAAAATCATACAACAGTAGATCTGGAACCGGTTTTGCTAGAATTGGCCAGAACCAGTGCCGGCTTCACTGGAACAAGCCAGATAAGGCGCATATTTGGCAGTCTATCAACACGAGTTCTTGAAAAATTCAGCCAGTTCAAGCAGAATTCAGCGCCAGATATAGTTGGTTTCAGCACCGGTAGCCAAATTCGGTGCGAACCATCTCAGAAGGGGTCGATGCGGCACTGAGCCCAAATCTGTCATTAGTCATCCGGTGCCAGGAACGCGCTTGAAGCTACCAACTTTGGCCACCAGATGTCACCGTCCACTACCTCCCTGCCGCCACCGTCATCTGGCACTGGGAAGGCATTAAATTTGGTATATCCGTCATGTCCACGGGGTTGGAGGTGGTTGCCGGCCACCACCATCGGCAGCCGAGCGGCCACCAGTTTTTTTTTAAATTAAATTTATGTAGTTTAAATTTAGTGAGTGTAATCTATTGTGATGTGTCTATTTATCACGTTTTTACTGGAGGGTGTTACACCACCTCCTGTTGAAGTTAAATTCATGAGGGAATGCATTAAGCTCATAAGAGAAATGAACTATAAATTTTGTAATAGATAAACAACGGCTGATTTAAGAGTTTGGAGCTAATGATTAATACCTTCTCCATAATAGACGTGAGTTTTCTTAAGTTGTGCCTTATTTGTTGTTGAAATTACAATTAGTGATGGTCGATTTTCTGAATACTAGATTGCAGAGACAGCAAGAAAGCTGGGCATTCTGGTGATTGCAGATGAAGTTTATCATCACCTCACATTTGGAACAAACCCATTTTTGCCAATGGGTGCATTTGGATCAATAGTGCCTGTCATCACTCTGGGGTCTATATCAAAGAGATGGCTAGTACCAGGTTGGCGACTTGGTTGGCTAGTGACATGTGATCCTAATGGCATCCTTCGAAAATCGGGGGTCATCTCTCTCTCTCTCTCCACTTGATAATGTATCTTCCTCATATTAGTATATTACACTTCTATTGGATGATAATAACACAGCATAGATAGGGTATTCATACCTTTTAATTTTCCTCCCAGGTTGTAGAATGCATTACAGGTTGTATGGAGATGACATCTGATCCGACAACATTTATTCAGGTTTGTAAAGGGCGCGTTTTTTTAAGAAAGCACATTGTAAAGAATGAACACAGCAGTTTTTTATCTTGCAAACATTTTCAGAGCTTAATATATACTTTAGTTCTTAATTCCAGTTCATGTAAATTTACCTGAAAGACAATATAGAAGAATTTCTTTAGATAGCAGATTAGAGAAATAATGATATTGAAAGCTACTATTACCTCTAAACCCACCTAGGAGTTTACTCTATACATAGGGTTTAGGCTAAATGGCTCTTGGGCTGGAAGGATAGGTGGATTCTACCACTATGTGGCTATATATAAGAATTTGTTTCAAGAATTATCTGGTCATCATTGATGTGCACTTTTTCTTTGACATAATAACAGGGCAATACTATAGTCATTTGTGTTTTTCTCTGCCTTCTCTTGAAATGTAACAATGGTTGTTTATGTATCAGGGTGCGATTCCACATATCCTTGAAAAATCTGGGGAGGATTTCTTTTCAAAAACTATTGACACCCTTAGGGTTGCTGCATACACATGTTATGATAGAATTAAGGAAATCCCTTGCATTATTTGCCCAAACAAACCAGAAGGATCCATGTTTGTGATGGTAAGGACATCAAATGTCTGGCATATTTGTGGTACAAGATAATAAAATTTGAAGATGTTGATTATAGATTTTGTCACAGGCGAAGCTAAATATCTCATCATTGGAAGACATTAATGATGATGCGGAGTTTTGTCTCAAGCTGGCTAAAGAGGAATCAGTTATTGTTTTACCAGGTATGCAAGAAGGTCTTTCTGTGATGCGCCTAGATGCGTCACACAAGAGCTCCTTCATATTTTCACTCCATTTGATCAACCCACAACAACACCCACAAAAGTTGTGTTGTTTGATGAAATGGCCGGTATCAGGACTTCTTTGTCTTGTCTTTTGGACCTGATTGGTGGGTCCAAAACATTGATCATTCATGAGTTCCATAAGAAGATGGATTTCAGTGATTGAAAAGAGAGAGGAGGAAAGTGGGGGGTGTAGCTGCTTGGGCGTTGTAGACACAATAGGGGATGGTGAGAGGTTTAGCTTTTCTAATTCATGCATATTTAAACGGTACATTTGGAATGATTTAGATGTGGTAGTGCAAGTAAGGTTGGACGGTACAGTAGGAAGTCGGGAGTTAATCCTTAGGGAAATCGGTTTCATTTGGGTGTAGAGAATATATGAGATTATCTAAGATATTTTTGTACGAAAGAGAATACACATCCCAAACACAACTTATTTCATCTCAATTAATGGGACTTACCACTTTTTCAACTTTTCATAATAAGTTAAACATATCTCAACTTTTTTCATACATTCAAACTCGCTACTATTCACTTTTTCAATGGGACCCACACTCTTACACAAAACCCACTCAATCATTTGAACTCATTACTATTTACAGATATTTTGAAATATTCTTAACATCCAAACGGTGCCTTATGGTGATTAAACGTAATTTTTTATTTTTGCGAATTATGTATCTTATTATGAATACAAACAATACTGTGTGGTGGCCAGAACTTGCACAGGGGAATCTAAGTTCCTAAAATTTAGTTATCATTCAAAGTTTTTGGCATAACAGTAGAATATTCACACCTGTACATATAAATCAGATACAGAATCAATTCAGCTAGTAAAATCTTAGCATTATCTCTTTTATTTTGTGGGGGAATGCTCTGGTTACTAATAGTTTGACACTAATAATTTGTGACTAATTTATTTTCTTCAGGGGCGGCTGTTGGAATGAGAAATTGGTTGCGCATAACTTTCGCAATTGATCCTTCAACTCTTGAAGATGGACTCGAGAGAATTAAAGCCTTCTGTCAAAGGCATGCCAAGAAAAAATAATATCTATTCTAAGTTACACGATTGAGCGGTGGTGATCAACAACTATGCGTTGGATCTCACGTTCAAGCAGGTTTCTCGTAGTGCTTTCCATGAATTTCAAGAAAAATAAGTGTGATGGGATTTGTTAATAAAATTCTCTCTTTGATGTTTTGTTACTCAAGCAAGACATAACAGAGGGAGGACGATGATCGGCAACTTCTTGTTGCATGATCTTGTGTTGTTATTGTTATGTTGGTCAACATCTCGTTGTATGATCCATACTGTTATGCAATACATAAAAAAAAAAGATTTCAGTAAATCTTTTTGTTGAATTCACTAAGGTCTTGTTTGGAAACTCATTTCCTCTCATTTTATCTCATCACATATAATTTCATTTCCAAACATTATTTAAACACACTTTTCAATTTAAAGTCTTCAATTTTTTCATCTAATCATTATTTAATCATTACAATTTTTTCAAATTTCTAAACAAAATATAAAAAATAATTTAATTTTTTCAAATTTCAAAACAGAAATAATATTAAAAAAAATATAATAATAATATTTTAATTTTATAATATTTTTATTCAACTTTTTCTTTCATTTCTCAAAATTTAATAAAACATTTTAACTCAAACTATTTCACTACTATTTATAAATCATTTTATTACTATTCACATATTTCTCATCTCATCTCATTCCACAAACGAGGCTTAAGGGTTTGGATAGTGAGGTGAGATGAGATAGTCTTAAATGAAAGTTGAATAAAATATTATTAGAATATTATTTTTTAATATTATTATTATTTTAAAATTTGAAAAAATTGAATTGTTTATTATATTTTATGTGAAAATTTAAAAAAATTGTAATAATGAGATGAAACTATTTCTATATTTAAACGGGCCTTAGATTTTTCTTTCTGTATTTCAGTTATGCATGCATCAAACAAAATATTCTCACGTATGGGTACATTAATCAATCAAAAATATTTATAATTATCAATAATTTGTTTCAAAATTAAGAATAATAGCCACCTTTTATACATAACTCGATTAGTTTTTATTTACTACTGTAGATATATGGTCTGCATGACATTTTTGTAATTTTATTCTGGAATACAATGCTCTAATATCTCTTGTAAGTACTCAACTTCACGGCTATGGAGCTACGTTTTTGAAAGCTTTTATGATTGTGTGAACATGCCAGTTTGTAGTTTTGTAAAAATATAAGTTCTCATGTGCTTGAAAAAGATTTATTGTAATATGTTTTTATACCTGTAGCAATGCCACGTAAAATGTGTAAAATATTTTACGGCTAGGCTTACTGTTTTAAGTCGAGGCATTACAAATTTACACTAGCAATTGTTTTGAAGGGCGGCCAACTTTTTTACTTTATCATACGTTTATTTAAAATAAAAAATGTCATATAATCTGAATTTCATGAAAAATCATAAAGACATTACTATATATAAAATTAGATATCAATAATTTGCTACATATATGTAGCAATAAAATTATAAAAACACAACTTAATATTTGTTTCAGATTTTTGGTACAATGTTTCATGCAATGATATTCATTTATTATTATTTTTGTTATAAAATATTTAGAATTTTTTTTCTTCATAAAACTATCAAATGATCGTTTAGACCTAAGACCATATTTCATTCTAGTATTTAAGCTAATTTACCTAGTCTTATGTAAAATCTAGATGTTTTTGTGTTACATTAAGCATAAAAATGCTACAATTAAGACCTTAACTATTTTTTTTTTTCTTTTCAATGAAATCTAGAAAATAAAACATCTCAACTATTTTCACATAAATCATCAATCTTAAATGATGTTTCTTATATTTTTACTTTGAATTCCATATTAAAGAGCCTAATCTTGTATAATAAAAAACTTTGGGGTCCATATCAATATGTTTATTATTTCTCCTAAGTTTAGATTTAATTTAATTTTGATGGAGCCACATTGTAACACCTCGCTCCCCTCAGGTTAAGAAGAGATGTGCTACATACAAACCGCATAGCCAGTCCTCGCGTACACTAATATTTGTCATTTGTACATTTTAGCTTTGGGGAATGACCAAATTGACCTCTACCCAAATTTCCTGCTTTCAACCTTTCACGAACAAGAGCTACGGAATTCAAAACCAGAATTCGTTTTGCCGCTATAGCCCATGTGAGACCCAGATTTTTTTTTCCACCACCACCGGCGTACTGCTCATCTCTTCCGCCACCGGCGTTGTGCTGAACTCCTCCACCACCATTAGCCGATAACGTCTACCCAAATCAAACGAGGAAAGCATTTTGTTCTATCAGACCTACACATTTTGATGGTTTCATTTCAGTATGGACATATAGAGTTGTATCTAGTTAATGGAAACTAAAAGAATTTAAGATAAAGTTTTAGAAAATAATTCTTTTAGAGAGAGGCAGAGAGATAACCAAACATCAATTTTTTTCTCCCATCTGGTCGTAGAACCAACTCACACACATAATTGAATAGAAGGAACATTTTTTTATTGGGTTATCAAAATAAGATCAACACTGCAACTTAGTTTGGCCAAAAGCTATGATCATACTTTTTGTAATTATCATAAATGCAGGTCAAGCATGAGATTGGTGATGATGATCCATCTTTTAAATAATGCAGGTCAAGCAAATTGTCAAATGCAGAGTGATGCTATGGCATTATCTCAGCAAGAGCACAAACTTGTTGTTTAGGGCTCAGATGGAAGGGGAGGAAGGGGACTATCGCATGAAAGGGATGAAGTTAGGGATCACTAGACAGTCCAAAGATCAAGAGGAAGGGAGGGAGAAAAATCGAGTTCAAGAGGAAGGGGTAGGGCATAAGGGACTCTGGAGGAATGGAGGGAGGAAGGGGGAAAAGGGAAATGGAAGGGAAAGAGAAGAATGGGCTCATGATCTGTAGTTCCTCAGTGAGACGACGTCGTACAAATTTTCCTTAGTAAAACGATTCGTTTATGCCACATAGGGCATGCGCGTGCAGTCCTCCAATAGAGGACTGTATTTAGAATTTTTCGGTTAAGAATGACATCATTTTTATAAATCTTAGTATGAAAATCATAATAAATAAAATAGTTTTCTTTAAAAATATTGACCTTGAATTTTTTAGAAATATTTTTAAAGTCCTACTGTTGACCTTGACTTTAAAAATATATATTTTTGTTCTAAAGGAAGCACCAGGAATAAAGATTTCTTATAATAAATAAAATCGTTTAAAATACTGAATAAATAAAAGAGACTATGTGGAAGCACCTATTAAAATTTCTCAAACTTTGTTACTAACAAAATCATAACTTAAAAGCAGAGAGATATCGGTCTCATTAAACATCGGTCTCATCAAACAAAGTCACTAAAGGCCCCAAGAGGGTGACTACCTAACAAGGGCGAACAAACACAGCACAAGCAGAAGAGTAGTCAGCTAGCAGGATAGTCAGGAATAGGTTAGGCATTAGCAAGGTGGACCATAAGCTCTGTATGACGACAATTCCCTCGCCTAACACCAAGCCCATAATGTCCTGTGACAAAACCTTCGGCCATAAATATATATATATATAGAAGGAAACATCGGAGAAGAATATGTAAAGACAAGCAGCCCGTCACAACAAAGTATAAAGCAATTTCATTAATGATCAAAAGTTACACACAAGTTGCATGGCGATGGCGCACAAGTATATACATTTATAAAAAGTAAAAAAAAAAAGGAAAAGAAAAGCAAAATGAAATAACAACAACGACACCAAGAAGCCAGGGTGTAGCAACGTCAGGCACCATGCTCAGAGACCTCGACATCGGGAGCGTCAACCTCAGGGACGTTAGGATTGGGATCGTTGTGTTCGAAAATAGCAGGATCGGGCATGGCCGAGATGGCCGGACCCTTAAATGCATCAAGGATCTCTTTTATCCTCAACTTGCGGCCAAACGCAAAAGCTTCTCAGTCAATGGCAACCTAGGTAAGGTCAAGGTCCTGCAAATATTTCTCGAGAGTCGGCAAACATAGTTGTGGTCTCTCCTGGATATGGTCCTGTATCGACCTAGGGCCCTTAGCACACCCGTGGCCCTGCGTGGTATCGCGAATGCCCATGACTGACTATAGCTAGTTGTCCAGGCAGGAGGTGACCTCCTACACTTGGGACAGGTCACCCCAAAGATTTGCGACAAGTCGCTCCATTTGGTGGGCGTCTTCCCTTGCCTCCTTCTTTAGCTTCTTCCAACGGTGATTAAGCTTCTCGATTTTCTTGCTCCCCTCCTCCATTTGGTGGGCGTCTTCCCTTGCCTCCTTCTTTAGCTTCTTCCAACCACTCCCTCTCATCCCTCTCACCACGAGCATACCGAACAACAATATGAGTCATCGCGTGAAGGTCGTGGTTTTCCTGCTCAACGGCCTCCTGGCCGTCCATAATGAAGGTTGCTAGATAAGAGGAACTCTGATAACAAGAGAGGTCGACATGGAACGGTTAGTAAAAGGAATTTAGAAAATAGCAAAAGAAAGGAAAAAGACGGAAAAAAAATGCCGAACGTCGTGGAAAATGCCAGACAAACACTTGGTGACCTGGCTAATAGGTTCTGCTCGGTATCCCCTGTTTCCAACTGGCCAAATGGGGGATAACTTCTACCGAACCCTCTGCATCAGACGGTTGTGCGGCCACCTTGGTTCGATGAGCCCTATCGACAACTTCTTCAGCATGCATTCCCACCTAGGCAGGTGGATCTCCACATGGACGCCTCGAACCTTCACCTACTACAACATCCAGAAGGAGACCACCTTCCACTTAGTGCTCCGCCTCCGTGACACGAGTATTGGAAGTAGCGGCTACCGCCCTCTTAATAGCAGAGTCCAAGCCTCCAAGCGACTTGAGCTCCTCCCCACCTGCCACAGAAATCGGATCATCCAGTCCCACGACAGCAGGCAAAGACATTGCGAAAGGTGGTGTTGCAAAGTCGGGGCCCCCCGAGCAAGCCTCAACCCCACTTTCAAAGGAGCAACTGCTGGTAGTAGAACAAGTAGAAGAAGGGGAGGAGACACTAGGAGGACGTTGCCTCACAATGGCCTGCCGGGGAATCCTAACCACCAAGACTCCCCAGAGTAGGGCGTCAAGGTCATCAGTCTCCGGGAACATGTCACAAGCATCAGTCGGTGGGGGCGACACCACAAAAACCTTAGCCGAGGGGCCTATCACCAACAGATCCAAGGCTCCAAAGGAAAAGACACCTGCCCTTCAAGAATTGGGGCTCCAGAAAGGGGCTCGCTATCGACCCCAACCACCTCCAAGCTTGGTTTCTTCCCATTGCTCGATGGAGAAGGATCCAAGGGGCACTTTCAAGCAAGAGTGACCCGAGGTAAAGTAAGAGTCACCCTATCGTCAAAAGGAACAGGATTGAGGGGAGTCAAAGAAACCCTTAGGCTCTCCTCGGAAAGAAGGGCTTCCAAGAAGATAATGTTGGAGTTCTTCTTCACCCACTCCCTAACGATAGCGATACATCACGACTTGGCCGGGGTAGCCGTCGGACACGCCGCCTTACCTCCCAGAACCTTCCCCAATCAATTCGAATTAGGAACTCACGAAGATTCACCTGAACCACCGGAACCTCCCATTCGCAACCAGACATGAAAAAGAACATTGGAGACCAGTCCTTCACCTTGCGGTATCGCGACTCCAATTTGACAAAGGTGTGTGTCGCCCTGAAGTTACAAACACTCCCCTTCTGCCACAACACCTTGTGAGTGAGAAGGAACTCATGGGCAATGAGGTCAACCTGCTCCGAGTCCGACTCCAGCAAGGCATGTCGCCAAATGATACTACAGCAAATTAGGAGCCTCCAAGCATTCGGGTGAAGCTGGGACGAGGCTAGACCAAGGCGATCCAGCAAATCGTGGACGGGGTGAGGGAAAGGAAGCCTCAAGCCACACGAAACATAGAAGGAAAAAGGGCAACTCGGGAAGAGTGACCCTCAGCATTGATGACACCCTCGACATGAAGGTGAAGAACCGCCTGACGCCCACAATATTGATACAACTAAAGGATGCCATCAAGTACTAGCATAGTTATTGGGAAACATGCCACCAAAGGCAAGAAGGGAAATGGCACCAAGGTAGCCAAGCGACAAGAAACCACCTCTAACTTCGGAGCCAAACACAAGTCAACAGAGAGACCCCATCCTCGACGTTAAGGCGGGTTTAAGGTTAAAATTTCCATCTTGCAAGTCCGATGAGAATTTGTGGGATAACTGTAAAGATTTTTTTCCCCTCTGTCTTAGCGGTGAGAATAGCTACTAAGGGAATGATAAACGGAGGCCCAACCCAGAATGAATAGACTCTTCTGCTTGGCCCATGGTTAGACCCCCTGGACACAACCTCCATAAGGGAGCATACAACAGGGGGATGGGAATCGCCATCCTCGAGATCTCTCGAACAGCATCCATCCCTTGAATATTTGTCCACGTGATGAAGTCACGAAGCATCCAAATACACCAAGCACGGAAGAAGGACAAGAAGATTCCGATTTTATCATGAGACATCTTGAGGTGTCCTTTTTAGGCTTTAGTGGCCGGTTATAAAAACCTTAATAAAACAACAATTAAAATATTTAATTAAATAATAAAGGGAAATTTTATTTACCTTGTTTAAACAGTTAGGTTAGATAAGATTAGGGCTGTGCAAAAAAGTTAGTGATCCGATCCGTCCATGTGACCCGACCCAACCTGTCTGAGAAATGCAGTTTCAACTAGCTTGCGGGTCGAACCCGCTAAAAGTAAAATTGATCCGACTACATGTTTTAACAGCTCAAGGGATTTCAATCCGTAGCCGCCAACCCTCTGGCCCTCTCCAAATCTCAACCCCTTGTTGCCATCCCTCCCCATTTCTCTTTGTGATCATCGTCATTGTTGTCTTCTCTGTTTGTCATCGTCGTCGTCTCTTTTCATCATTGCTTCTCTACATTTGTTCATGATTAAGTGCCTAAGCCCAGCAATGGCTGGAGAGATCTTGCTAGAGAGCCCCTTTCCCTACAACAAAATGTTCGCCACTTGACCTCTCTCATTGCAAGCAACACCTTCAAAGGAATGGTCACATGGGTTACCATCGATGGTCCATGAAGATAGGTACTGGCTCCGTGGGTCCAAATCCGCCTTAATGTCCAGGAGCGCTCTAAGCTTTGGATTTGCATAGACCCATGTTGGGCTCATTAACAAAAAGATGAAATTAACATAGAATAGAAATGCAGTGGAATCGATTTTTGGTGCAGGCTCAAACTAGTAGAAGCAACATTGGTTTTTATCTCTCTATTTCTCTCTCTCACTCAAAACAAAAGGGTCTCTTTCTCCCCTCCCTCAATCTTTGTTTAATTGTTTCTATCTTGCGCACAAAATGGCTGCGAGGAAGAGACAAAGAGAAGTGCAGTGCTGTAGGGGGAAAAGTTAGCCTCTCAGACCTCGGGACAATTGAGATGGAACCTTATGGAGATGTGGCAGTAGGATTGAATGAATTTTGTTGAACAATAACGAAGATTATTAGAGCTCTCAGTTGCATGCAAAGTAGTTTGAAGTTGTGGTGATGAGATGGTTAGTTAGGGAATTTTTTTTTTCTCAATTGGAAGTCAAGGATTATTACGAGGCATTGAAGTAATTTGAAGGGAGAGAGAGATCCAGATCTTGTCAAGCCAAATATAATAATATAAACTCTGTTTTCGATAAAGTTGGGCATGCATGTAGCCAGACTAAGGCTTTTTAATTAGTAGCTGTTATAACGGGTTGACCCGATTCAAGTTGGGTCGGATTTTTAGTGTCCAACTACGAGATGGGTCGGGTCGGATCGGGCCCAAACACATCCCGATTTAGTCGGGTTGCAGGCCTAGATAAGATGAGATAAATTGATTTTAGATAAATTGAATAAAATATTATTAGAATATTATTTTTTAATATTAATATTATTTTAAAATTTTAAAAAATTGAATTATTTATTATATTTTATGTAAAAAATTAAAAAATTATAATAATAAGATGAGATAAGATGATGTGAAAAAATTTTTGAAACCTATGTGGGTTTGGATACACAAAATATTTCATCTTATTTCATCATTACAATTTTTTCAAATTCACATATAAAAATATAATAAACAATTCAACTTTTTTAAATTTTAAAATAAAAATTATATTAAAAAATTATATTTAACAATATTTTATTTAATTTTTAACAAAACATCTCATCTCATCTATGTAATGAAACTCGTCTAAAGTTGCATCAACTTCATAGTTCATATATATTAGTACTAGGTCTCGTGTCTACAGGAAAGATACTTCAAGTCTACTTGATCCTCACAAGAAAGGAAATGGAAAACGGGTCGACTGAGAGATGGTGTGTTAGGGTGAACGAAAGGCTGAACCAGACGTCGGAAACCACCATACAAGGCACTCTTGCGAAGATAATCAGAAATCTTAACAAAGATGATCCAAGGCCAATTGTGCCTCTCGGCCATGGCGACCCCTCCACGTTTCCCTGCTTTCGAGCTACCCCCGTAGCTGAAGATGTCATTATTGATGCTGTCCGCTCCGCTAAGTTTAACTCTTATGTTATGAACCTGGTAATAATCTCCTTTGCTGATTGTTGTACGCAGGTTGGATAAGAAATGATGGAAGGATGCGTTCAAGTAGAAGATAAATTCTAGTGCGGAAGATCTGTTTGATGAAGAGCTTCAGCCACAAAGTTTCATTGATAGAGATCCTCTTCGAGGGAGAATCAACCTCCTTACAAGAACTAGGAATTCTACTTTAGTCAAGAATAATCTGATCCTTTTCCCTGCCATTTCTCGGCTTACATATGGATGTAAAACCACTACTAACAGAACTAATGGAATTGAGACACGTGGAATGTAAAAAACAGATTTGAACTTGAAAAACAGACTGTAAATAACAGAAAGGAAACTGACAGCTATATTAGACGAAAACGCACCGTTTGGGCATATCCCAAACGCTGCGTCCAGTGACCACTACACACACACACAACGCACAGCTTAATGTAACCGACACACACACACACACAACGCACAACTTAATGTAACCGACACATACACACAACACGACATCGTTTACACTTTATCCTTAAGCTCCACGACGTCGTCTTCACTTCCCTTACAGATTCACTTCAACTCACTTCACTTCACTTCACTTCACGCACACACTTCACTTTACTACACTTCAGCACCTCTCCCACGACAGAGCCCCCATTTCTTCTCCATCTTAGGGTTACGCAGCTGGGTTCATGACATCTTATATACCCAATGTTGGTATTCTGCCAGCAAGGAGGTTATGTTCTAATATTCTATAGATGGTCTCGATACTGTCTTCTATTTATGGCTTTTAATTGGTAGATTCATAAATGTTCTATTTGTCTAAAGATACTAGGTTGTCATCATACGTTTGCCAAATTAATTAAATCACCTCAACAAGTTATGATGAAGGCTAGCCAAATAAAGGAAAATTTGTTTGGTTAGGGAGATCACTTCAGACTATTTTATTATTATTTATAAATTATTTACTATAATATATATATTTTTTTATTTATAAATTATTTGAAATCATCTCAACATCATTTAATAATGTTTTTCTTCTCCTCCTATTGCTTTTGCTACAGAAAGACAGTTGTGGGCCAACAATGATTATACCATCGTTGCAAAAGACAAATTGGCAATTATAATTTGTAAGAAAAATGCTAAATTTATTTATGAAAAATTTACAAAAAACTTGTTTACATGTCTGTTATTGATACATTAAAAATTATAAAATTTGAATTTTAAAAGAAAATGATTCTTGTAAGTAAAACTGTAACACTACAACACAATTACTTTTTAGTGATGGTTGTGAATTTGTGATAGTCCCCAAACCATCACTAAAAAACTTTTTCTGTGATGGTTTCTAGAAACCGTCACTAAAGGCGGATGAGATTTTTTTTACATTCCAACGTATGGGAAAATTATGTTCGAATGTCACATATACATTCGAACATATGGCTACTTACGTTCAAACGTGAAATGTTTTGGCGACAACGTTTGAACCTTAGTAATTAACGTTTGAACGTTAATTGTAAATTTAAATTAAATATGACTCTAATTTAAAATTTATGTGGTTTTTATAATGCATTATTTGTATACAAGTCTAAAAAATTGACTTGTATATATTTATATATACACAATTTGTAAAATATAATTATATAATTATATATAAATATATTTATGTTTATATATATAAATATATTTTTTATATATACATATATAAATATATATTTATGTTTATATATATTTGAAGTGCAGTGATTTAATATTAAAGTTAGAAAATATAACATTAAAGAAGATTGAGAATTGATATTAAAAAACCATAGATCTATTAAATAATATTGTTTCTTACAAATATTAAAAGCAAAATATAAAATATGATAAAAGTACGTAAATAACACTCAGATGATAGCGTTGTCCAGGAAATTCGTAGCCCGTATCTCCTTAGTCAAGGCATCAACCTTGTCGTTAAGGATATCTACACTGTGGGCTATCTCGGCGACAGACACCTTTACAGCCCGAGCGATTGATCTATCTTACGATCAATATCCACAATCAGCTGTGAGATCACCGCATCAACCCAAGCAAGCCGCACATCTCTTGCAGATGTGCTCGTCAACTGCTGACCACTACTCCCCACACTAGGCTTGGGCTATGTCGGAGGAACTAGATCCTATACAGAGGGTGGCTGACGTCCCTTCGCCTATCCAATGCTATGTCGATGCATGGTCATGTCGAGGGCGCTCATCTGATCTTTGACCTGCTCCTCCGACTGGGTTGGCACTCTCCGAGCAAGTTATAGCCGACTAATCAGGACACCGTATGGCAGGTTGTCCATGGAGACGATGCTTGCCTCGTAATGGATCCTCTCAAAGATGTGCTATGGCAAATCTATGGTATCTCCATGTGTCACTCGTATAAAAAATTGTGTTCGAAATTGACTAAATGTGGCCTTATGTGCCACAGGATCAACGTTTGTTGTAACAATAAGATGCAACATGCGGAAGAACGGTAGCAGATGGTTTTGGTGGAAGGCATTCGACCTCTCGATCTACATGCGGTCTCTCCCAGTAAGGATGTAGAAAGCATTGTCTCGGTCATCATCCCTAGCCGAAGGGCCAGCACCCTCAGCCTCTAACCGGTCTGCATCTTTAACTGGTGATAGATCAAATGGGCTAGTAGATGATGCAGAAGTGCCTACATCTGCATCGAGTCTGCCATGAGTAGATGTAGATGTGCAAAGCAAGGCTAGAGAATCAGCCTCAGTCGATGTCTAAACTCCTCGACGAATCCCGAGGCGCTCGGCGATGACATCGGGTGAAATCTCAAACGTCATACCGCGTACAGTCACGATGTGAGAGGATGCGTCTTGAGGCATGTCACACATCTCTATATAGAACTCCTGAACCATAGAAGGGTATATCTTCCCCCTCAATATGTAGATATTTCCCCAGCCTCTACTGAGGAAGACATCTCTCAGGTTCGTCTGCTCCCATCTGAGCTCGTCGAACTCGTTGATCAAGGCCTCTCACTCTATCATAACAGTACGAACCCCGATCCGAGCAGTATTCGAAGTGGCTCCTTCTCTCCCCTCGTTTGTTGGTATGCAAAGGATGAGCCATATCCTGAAAATAGAAAAAGGAAAAAAAAATTATGAGTACTATTGATGCATTTTTTGTTATAATTTTAAACTGCTCTGCATAAACGTTCGAACAAAGATAAACATACATTTGAATGTTACGATAAAACGTTCGGAAGTATATATTTTACGTTCGCATGTAAAAAAATTTCATGCAAACGTATAAGAAAACTTCCGAACGTATAACATATAATAAATTTAATTATTCTACGTTCAAACGTAATATATACATGTTCTGTATTACATTTGAACGTAAGGATATACGTTTGAACGTATGTGTTTACGTGCAAACTTAAAGGATAAACACTAAATTGTTGAAGGGATAAATAAATTTAAAAGCATTACGTTCGAACATTAAATTATATGTTCGGACATAAATGCAGTAATGTCCAAATGTAGAAAATATACGTCCGGATGTGGAAGACCAACGGTTATGAAATTGAAACGTCGTAAGTTTGAACGTGTTGGTGTAACGTTCGAACGTTATGATACAGAATGATTGAGTCGACTCAGCCATTCTCAAAAGCTCCAAAATCATCATACATACCAAACTAAATGCCAAAATACCACTGTAGAAATGAAGTATACACTTCAAGAAACTTTTCTATGGTGACTTTTTGGCCAATGGCAACCCGTGTTGGCCGGAAAATGGAGTTGAAAATTCGGTCACCATGGGTTTCGATTTTAAACAAAACCCACCCTAAATCTATGTATAAGATGTATCTAATGCTTCAAAAAGAGATGCCTACCTTTTAGTGACGGTTGTGATAGAGTTTGACGGCGGAGACGATGGATGAGTGGCGGCATACAAATGGGGTTAGGAGGAAACAGAGAAAATGACGTTTCAGACGTTTGATTTTGAACTTATATACATATAACGTTCGAACGTTATTCCTAGTAACGTTCCAACATTTAAGGAAACGTTGGAATGTGAGAAATATAACATTTGGATGTTATTCATAGTAACGTTCTAATGTGGAATGAAATGTTTGAACGTGAGAAATAAGACGTTCGAAACTACTAAGTCCATCGTTCAACTGTTTCTTAATTGATTTTTCAAAATATATTAATAATATATTATTTTATTAATATATGTTATATATTATAATGTATACTATAGCATATAACATATTATATCTAATATTACATTATAATATAAGTTTGGTATATGTTATTGTGAAATACTTTATGTAACCTTTCAATTGATAATTAGTCTAGGGACTCCTCTTTCTAATTCTATCTATGATATTAATGAAGTTATCTGTTCCATCTTTAATAACTATTATTGAACAATCTCTTTGTTCTTTATTATGAGAATTATCTACATTTTTTGTCTATTATATCTATGTTGTATATATATAGTGTATTATATATATAATATAATACACTATATATTTAATGTATGTACTTATATAATATATATACTATATATATATATAGGTTGTTGTTAGTTTTATTAATTATAACCAAATGTCTATGACTATATATTATATTTCCATTTAAAGTATTATGCTATCATAGTGTATATATATATAGTATATGTACTTATATATATAATATATATATACTATATATATAGGTTGTTGTTAATTTTATTAATGATAGCCAAATGTCTATCACTATATATTATGTTTCCATTTAAAGTATTATGCTATCATAATATATATATATATATATATATATATATATATATAGTCTATGTACTTATATATATATATATATAGTGTATGCTATAATATATATATTTTAAAAATTTTAAAAAATAAAAAACTACTATTATAGTACTTAAAATCATTTCCTTAATCATAATGTTGCGGATAAAATCAAAAAGTAAAAAATGTTGTTGCTAGTAGTATATATATAACATGAGTATGTTGTTGTTGATATCATAGTATATATATATATATATATATATAGTGTATGTAATTATATTTTGTTATATGATATATCTTCTTTTTTTAAGTAAATGTATTGAGTTATTATAAGTGAGACTATAATACCGACGAACCTCCAGCGATATATAAATCGTTGGGAAAAGTTATTTGCGGCAATTTATAAGGTTTTTTTCAACAAAATTAATCAAGGGGAAAGGTGACTCCCCTTGTAGTGATATTATATATACTATTATTCTGTGTATATAATATATTATGCAACTATAATATATAATAGTAATTATGAATATGTTATATAATATTATATATATATATACTAGATTATTTTTTATTTCTAACTATTAATAGTCTAGTTATATTCACGTTCTAACGTGAATTATTTACGTTCAAATGTGAAAAAATGTGGGCGGGAAATTTTTCGCTTAATTGTATCGTTCAAACGTTGAATCCTATATGTTCGAACGTATGAAAATTGTTCGCAGAAACTTTCCTTCTTGATTATTGTCTTCTGTGCTAAGCATTCACATCTGAATGTTGAAACTTAACGTTCGAACGTGAATGATGAAAATTTGACTGGCTAAAAGTAACGTCCGAACATAAAATTTTTACGTTCGGACGTTAATTGAAATAAATATTTTTTACATGAAAACACGCACTGGAGAAAGTAGAGTCATTTTTGCTTCCCCCATGCGCGAAATAGAGAGAGAAAGAGAGGGTGAACGGTGGAGTGGGTTAGAGAGATAGTGTGTTATTAGAGAGGGTTAGAGAGAGAGCTCGAGTGAGAGAAAGAATTGTTAGAGAGGGTTAGAGTGAGAGATCACTCTAAAATGAGAGTGAGTGATTATTGAAGATTAGGATTTTGGAACTATTTTGGTAAGGAAAACTCATTTTTTCCATTATTTACAATTTTATGATATTTTTCTTGTATTTTTTTTTATATATATGTCTTTAACAAGTTAATATTGTTGTTTTATTGAAGGAGGTGGTTGTTTTGGCAAATTGAAAGCTTATCATTTGTAAAAGGATATTAAAAAGTGCTAGGTATATTTCTAAACTTTAGTTTTATATGTTAATAAATTTTGTGAATATTTTGTGAGTTTATGGTGTTTATTGAAGAATTAATATGTTTAGAAACATTGTTATAAGAATATTTGTTATGTTTAGATAATTTTGTTGTGGGAATATTGTGAAAATGTTGTGATATAGATTTGAAATATTGTGATTATTGTTTATTAAGTATGTTTATATTTGGTAAGTTTATGGTCTTTATTGATGAATTAATATGTTTAGAAACATTGTTGTGAAAATATTGTTATATTTAAATAACTTTGTTGTGAGAATATTGTGAAAATATTGTGATATTGATTTGAAATATTATGATTATTGTTTATTAAGTATATTTATATTTGGTGAGTTTATGGTGTTTATTGATGAATTAATATGTTTAGAAACATTGTTGTGGAAATATTGTTATATTTAGATAATTTTGTTGTGGAATATTGTGAAAATATTGTGATATGAATTTGAAATATTGTGATTATTGTTTATTAAGTATATTTATATTTGGTGAGTTTATGATATTTATTGATGACTTAATATGTTTAGAAATATTGTTGTGGGAATATTGTTATATTTAGATAACTTTGTTGTGGGAATATTGTGAAAATATTGTGATATAGATTTGAAATATTGTGATTATTGTTTATTAAATATATTTATATTTGGTGAGTTTATTGTGTTTATTGATGAATTAATATGTTTAGAAACATTATTGTGGAAATATTGTTTTGTTTAGATAACTTTGTTGTGAGAATATTGTGAAAATGTTGTGATATGGATTTGAAATATTGTGATTATTGTTTATGAATTTTGTGAATATTTTGTGAGTTTATGGTGTTTATTGAAAAATTAATATGTTTAGAAATATTGTTGTGGGAATACTAAGTATAATAACAACTTAAAATAAATTAGGATTAATAAATAACTAAGTAGTATAATAACAACTTAACATAATTTGGGATTAATAAATAGCTAAGCATCAATTAGTTGGAATAAGTTGTATAATAACAACTTAAAATGATAATTTTAAGTATAATAATAACTTAAAATAAATCAACTTAATAAATAAATAAGTATAAATTAGTTGGAATAAATTGTATGATAACAACTTAAAATGATAATTTTAAGTATAATAATAATTAAAATTATATAATGAGGGAGAATGATCTTGAAGAAATGTCTGTCAAATTGCTTGACTGTCATTGTCTCTTTGGTCTTGAGAGTTGTCAAGGCTAGAGAGACTTTGACAGTCAAGCAATTTGACTAAACTTTAGACATTTCTTCAAGATCATTTTCTCTCGTTGTGTACTGATAGGAAAGTTATGAACATATTCTTCAATCTCTCTTTAGTTCAACAATATAACACCATTATGTCTTGAACATTGTTAAATTAAAAATTTTATAGTATATATTATTTCATGTGTTTTTTTTATAGATATTATGTGACATTACATATCTAACCTTAGACCTGTTCAGGAATTAGTGTACATTTAGGTGTTCACTAATTCCTGAATTATCCAGTGTAAACAGTTTGAGATTATATTATCTGTATTGCACATTCTTATTACTCCTACTGAACACGTTTAGTATGAAGTTTCGGTGTCTTCCTCTATTGTTCTTCGGGTATACTGTTCGTAGGGTCACAATCCCTCTGAGTGAACATGTATACTTGAAAAACTATGGGGAGGTGCTGTCAAAATTTCTACTAACGTGGAAAGTAGTAGAATGACAGAATATGTGCAATATGGATAATATAATCTCTAATGGGATAGGACCAACTACCTTATAAAAATAGCAGTGAGAATTGGAGCATGACATGCATGTGAATTTTCTATGTACATTAAGTGTTACTAATAGATAGAACTTTTTAGAAATGGACAAAAGTTGGATGCGTCTAGGCAATGGATTTAGAAAGGATTACGCACCTTATGTGCGTGGAGTAAGAATGTTCATTGATTTTGGTCGATCCTTTACTAATAGTCGTGGTTACATTAAGTGTCCATGTCGAGGGTGTAAAAATTTGTGTGCGATATCATTGACTAAATCTGAAAGTCATATATTTGTGAACGGTATGGATCTGAGGTATACCCGATGGGTACTACATGGTGAGCCGTATGCACAGTCAGCAGATGCATTGTTCGGTCAAAATGATAATTTGTGAGACATAGATGATGATTATGAGCGGGATGAGATGGAGGAGATGTTGGGTGACATTGGAGCTAGGATGTTTATGGATGACGTAGACGACAATGCCTCAAGTGGTCGAGGGGCTGATTCTAAAAATTTTGCTGCAATGTGGGAAGATGCAAATCGCAAGCTTTATCCAGGCTGTACAAAACATTCCAAAATGTCGTTTATTGTACGGTTGCTTCATATTAAGTCATTGTGTGGGATGTCGGCGAAAGCAATAAATATGGTATTAGACTTATTTAAGGAGGTGCTTCCCGATGGGTCTGCATTGCCAAAAACCTTTTATGAAGTAAAACAGTTGAGAAAGGGATTAGGGTTTGAGTACAAGTCAATACATGCATGCAAGAATGATTGTGTTTTGTTCTGGAAGGAGAACGAGGAGAAACAAGCATGTCCTGTATGTGGAGATCGAGGCGGAAGGCTAAGAAAAATGTGCCGGCTAAGGTGTTGTAATATTTTCCCTTAAGACCTAGGTTGCAAAGACTATATATGTGTAAAAAAAATTGTTGCTGATATGAGGTGGCACAAGGAGAAAAGAGTTAAGGATGACGAATACATGAGGCACCTCGCTGACTCACTTGCATGGCGATCTTTCAACGATCAATATCCAGAGTTTGGGATAGAAGCTTGGAACGTGCGCCTGAGACTCACAACTGATGGATTCAACCCTTTTGGGAATATGAGTACAAGTTATAGCACTTGGCTCGTAGTTTTGATTACGTACAATCTTCTGCCATAGAGGTGCATGAAGGTACCCAACTTTTTGTTAACTTTACTTATTTTCGGCCCGAGATCATCTGGGAATGACATTGACGTATTCATTCAACCGTTGATTGAAGAGTTGAAAAAGTTATGAGAAACAAGCGTCAGAACTTATAATGCATCCACGTCGACATTTTTTCAGATGCATACTGCAGTAATGTGGACCATAAATGACTTTCTGACATATGAGAATCTTTCCGGTTGGAATACTAAAGGGAAGTTAGTGTGTCCAACGTGTAATAAAGAAACTACTAGTGAATGGTTAACATATTCTCAGAAATTGTGTTTCATGGGTCATCAACATTATCTACTAATAAATCATGCATGAAGTAGAGAATGCGCTAAGTTTGATGGGAGAGTAGAGGACAGAATTGCACCAAATGAGTTGTCTGGAGAACATATAGTGGAACAACCGGTACATGTTAGAGTGAACAATTTTGGCTAAAATCGGGATAAGAATAAGAGAAAACTAGGCATCGCATAATTGAATTGGACAAAGCATAGTATTTTTTTTTACTTGCCATATTGGTCGTCTTGCATGTTGCGACATAGTTTGGATGTAATGCACATAGAGAAGAATATTTGTAATAATATATTATGTACATTGATGAGCATTAATAAAAAGATAAAGGACACGATCAAGACGAGGAAAGATCTTGAGAGAATAAGAATTAAACATAATCTACATTTGCTAGTGGAAGGCAACATGATGGTCATGCCGCATGCATGTTTTACGATGACGAGGGAGGAGATGATGGATTTCTGCAAATAGTTGCAAGGTGTGAAGTTGCCAGATGGTTATGCTTCAAATATTGATAGATGCTTCAGCCTTATTGACTGGAAAATTAGTGGATTAAAAAGTCATGACTGTCACGTATTTTTTTAGAAGTTATTACTGGTGGGAATTCGTGGGAAGCTGACATCTAATGTAAGTGTCACCATAATTGAACTATGTATATTTTTTAACAATTTGTGCGCTCGAGTAGTAAATCGAGATATGTTGCAGAAGATAGAAGAAGACATTACTACTATACTCTGTAAATTTAAGCAAATCTTTTCACCATCATTTTGTGATGTCATGGTCTATTTAGCAATACACTTATCCCGAGAGGTATTGTTGGGTGGACCCGTGCAGTTCTGTTGGATGTATGCAGTTGAAAGATATTTGGATCGACTAAATCGCACTGTTGGGAATAAAGTTAGAGCTGAGAGTTCAATAGCAAAGGCCTATATACATGATAAATGGTTAACATTTTGCTCTCTATATCTTCGTGGTGTTGAGACATGATTTAATCGTCAAGAGTGAAATGCTGATCTTGCTACTCCGCCTCCTTGTGAGATATTAGTGTTTTTCCAGAATGTACGACCCTTGGGTGCACAAACGGGTTACGATTTAATTGATGGAGAGTTGGGTAAAGTTTGTTGGTACATGTTAAATAATTGCCGGGAGATTGATGACTCAGGTATTTTGTTGCATGCTTCAAAAAATTCTATTTAAAAAAGTTTAATTATAACTTTTGTGCTCAAAATAATATTCTCCTGCACTTATATACAGTGAGTACATGGACAAACTTAGGATGGAAGACGTAGAGAATATAGGAGCAAGACACGAGGATGAATTTCCTGGATGTTTGAACAACGTGTATGAACTAAAATGACATATATGTTAGATTTTTGAACTTTTAACTCTGGGTAACTTTTAATACGTATATATTATTTCAATTGATAGATTTTGGAACAATATGCTTATGATTCCGGATCAGTTTCTTCTGAATTGTATGCATTAGCCTGTGTCCCTCTAATAGAGCACTTTGATACACTGCATGCATGATTAGAGGTTATAGAGTCCATACTTTGGACCGTGAACGTAATAAAAAGACTCAAAACTGTGGTGTGTTGGTCGAGGAGAGTCATGGACCAAATGATATTGACTATTATGGTGTCGTATGTGATATTATCAGATTGAAATATCTGGGTGGGTTTATAACATATGATTTTAAATGTCATTGGTGGGACATAGGCGGTGGTCGACGTTTGATACGTAGAGATAATCACTTTATGAGTGTCAATACTGCACCTAAATGGTATGAAGATGATCCGTTCGTATTGGCTTGCCAAGCTACCCAAGTCTATTACTTGATTGATCTAATGAAAATTGCTGATGAAGATAGTGGAGAGATAACTTGGCGAGTAGTACAAAAATTTGTCCCTTGAAATATATATGAAGCATGAACGAATGCGGATTACAAGAATAGTGGAGATGAAGATGACACTCCGATAGTATAGGCCTACCAAGAAGATGGAGGGTATTAACTTGTTTGTTGACCTCGGTACACTCTAGTTGCTCCCCTTGTGTAGAGATAACGTCCCACCAGTCCTTCTCGACCCGTCTGTATTAAATAATCATTTAATTCAAATAAGTGAGGAAGAAAAAGAAGAAGAGTAAGAAGAAGAATCCAGTGAGGAAGTGGATAAGGAGAACAAAGAATAGGTTGATGACGATGAATAAGATGTTGAGGGAGATTCTGAAATAAGGATGGAAAATACATCCGAAAACAAAGAATAAAAGTACTAAATATAGAAATCAAATATGTGACTATTGAATATTAAATTTTTCATAATTTCTTCTAATTAATTTTCTTTATCATATTAATCATGCCTCAAGGATGCTGCCAAAACGACAACGAAGAAATTTGCCTCCTCCGCCAAGTCCAGTCCTGAATCTGTTGAGGACTCCCCACCCGAGTGTTTCCCTCCTAAAGATCAAGGGTAGATGCAAGAGAACGGCAGCCAGTCGACACCTACCAGTAAGAAAATGTTGTTGATAGTTAAAAGAATATTGATACTTTTATCTCAATAACTATATAACTATAATTATATTATTATCTAATAATTGATGCATCTGCTCATCACGGTCGCGGTTATGCATGTGACATTTCTCTTGAGAAATGCCGAAGGCACGAAAAATTCAAGGTCACCATTCTTGATAATTCCACTGGAGGAGTGGATGACAGTGCAGCAGCGCTTTCCTCCTATATTGTTACAATAGTCCGAGCTTGTACTTCATTTTATGTGCGATCATGGCGAAATGTTCTGCTCGTGATTAAGGAGCACATTTAGAGTCGTGTGCTGGTGAGTTTACGTTAAAGATACATTTTTTGTATACTAGATTAGTATATAATATTTTTGACGTAATTCATTTATTAGGATGAATTCGACCTCGACTTTGGCCATAGCGAGGATTTGAGAATTGTGAATGGGTTGATGGCTACACTATTCCGACGTCACAAGGGATGATGTCATGACTACTTCAACAAGTTTGAGACGTTGGAAGAAGCTGCACAATCCCCTTTCCAGCAGATGATGTTAGACGATTGGAGAAAGTGTTGTGATCTTTTTGCAAGTCCAAATTATTAGGTATTTTAGATTTATATTTAATGATTATTTACATTTATATTTGGGCTATATATTATATACATTTATATATTACAATTAACATTCTTAATTAATTTTGTAACACTTAAGTTCTACGAATGCACATAATAGATCTACTTTGACTATCCACTATCGTGCTGATTCAAGATCATTCCACCGTCTTGCTGATAAAATAGTAATTAATAAATTATAGAATTTATTTATTTTCTGATATTCTTTTATTTAAGTACTAATATTATCTTTTTAAAATTGCCAATGTCGCTTTGTTAGAAACGTGACGATTTTGAAAACTTTTCCCTTATTCATGTCTATGCTGCTGCTCAGACCAATGAGTGTAGTGAGTGGATGGATCCTGCCGGTGCAGATAATTATGTGAGCGTTACTACTTTTGTTAAATAAATTATACAACATGTGAATAATCTAGTTATTTGTATTTCTTTTAATATGTTACTTATTGTGTGTTTTCTTTGACATTGCAGGAAAAAATGATGGAGATGCAATCAGCTTCTGGGGAATCCTCTCCTAGTGATATATACATATTCACACAAGTGCTCGGGCCCAAATCTTGTATGACAAGAGGTTTGGGACGAGCTTTCAAGTATTCTGGTTCATCCTCCTCATCCTATTCGGCTTTACAAATTAATAATTTTATAAAAAATTTAGAAGCTGCACGGTGCAAGAATGAGTATATGAGATTGAAACAGCAAGAGTTAGAGTCTCTCTTAGAGCAATAGTCTCATTTGGAGATGCGTTTGCAGGACCAATAGAGAGACCAGGAGGAAAGAATTCACATTGAAGTCCAAGAGCAAATGCAGTGGAAGATGATAGTGCAAATGGAGCGTGTTATATCATTGCAACAACAACGAGGTGGGCGAGGAAAAATGAAATGAATTCTCTCAATTTTATTCTTATATATAACTTTTAGTATCTAATTTTAAAAATTTATAAGACATTGTTAGTTGTAGAATATTTATGGTGTGTAATATGATATAATTGGTATGTTTTTTAATTTTATGAAATTAATATTTCTGATCTGTACATTCGAATGTAAACAAAAAAAGTTCAAACATTATTTCACGTCGAAACGGTTTAACATTAGAGCGTATTTGTAAACGTTCAAACGTACTCACCCTCAAACGAACAAATGAACAAAGCGTCTGAACGTTTAGACACCTATTCTTTAACATTCAAACAAATGTCTAAACGTTATACTCGTTACGTTCGAGCATTGTTCCTTTAACGTTCAAATGAAATTTTGAACGTTTAATGCAGTTAACATCCAGATGTATAAACATCCGAACATAAATATGATACGTTCGAACAATAATCAATGAACTTCAACTTCTGTCATTCGAATGTCAATTGTTCAGGTTGACATTTGGACGTAGAAATTTACGTCCGAACGTTATTTTCTGTGATAGTTTTCAACCATCACAAAAAAGGGAACATTTGAACGTTCCTCCAAACGGAACACCTCCAACCTTCACTAAAAATACTTTTAGTGACGGTTCAACAGTAAAACGTCACCAAATATTTTCTGTGATGCACATTAGGTGACAGTCGTGGTGACGACTTCAAACTGTCACCAAATGTCTTTAGTGACATTTTGATTATTTGTTGTGACGGTTTCTTCTGTCACAAAAGATTATTTGTGTTGTAGTGTAAGTACATGTAATATTTATTAACATATATACATCCAGTGCTAATAAGGTTGCATAGCATAACAGTACACACAGCACAACATCCACAGCAGAGCTACAACGGATTGCAGATCATGCACTGCAAAATAGATTTCCTTGCACTGCAGAATAGATAGTTGGTCACCTGCTGTGATGTAACAAACTTTATTCTTTTATTCTCTTGTAAAAGTCTATATATAGACCATGCTGTACTGTTACTATTCACTAAGGAAAGTTTTTCCTACATTCTACTGTGTTGTGTTATTTTCTCCTCTATGAAGCTTAACATGGTATCAGGAGCCACTCGACTCTAGTCTTCCCGATTCATGGCCACTTCTTCTCCCCCTCCCATTACTCCTCCCAACCCTCCCCTCCCTCCCTCTTCTCCATCTATCCCTTCTTCCTTTTCTCACATCATTTCAACTAAACTCACCACTAAGAATTACCTTCTTTGGAAAGTCCAAACCTCAGCTTATCTGTGTGGTCAAGACTTATATTGCTACGTTGATGGTACCTTACCACGACCTTTAGAATTTCTAAATGAACCCGTCAACCTTACAAATCCAATCCTGCCTTCTCTACTTGGAGATGCATAGATCAAATGGTTCTCAGTGTGCTATTCTCCTCACTTTCAGACTCAATCTTGGGTCATGTTCTTTCTGCCACTACTACCCGAGATCTTTGGAACTCACTGGCTGCAATGTTCTCTTCTCATTCTCAGGCCAAAGAATTCCAAATAAGGTTTCAACTTACAAATCTATCTAGAGGTGACCAATCCATTACAGATTATTTTTGCAAAGTTCACTTACTTGCCGATTCCCTCGCTGCTACTAGCAATGCCATCTCTGAGAAGGAACTTGTTTCCTATCTCCTAAATGGTTTAGGTTCTTCCTATGAATCTTTTATCACTTCTATCACCACAAGAACTGACCCATTAACATCTCATGAACTCTATCAACTTCTCCTAATCCATGAAAGTCGCCTCTCACATAATGCCAAAAACAGCACAGCATCACTTGATTTTTTTGCCAACTTTAGCTCTGCAACTACCCAACGTGGTCGTGGATGTAGCAGGCAAGGTCGTGGTCGTGGAAGAGTCACAAATAATCATCGTGGCGGACGCACCTTCCAAACCAACAATGGTTTTCAACAACACAACATGCAGAGGCCTACCTGTCAAGTCTGCAACAAGTATGGACACGTTGCTCTTCAATGCAGGCACAGGTTTAATCATTCTTTTCAGTATGATTCTCCAAACAATTTCTCTGCTCACTCCTCTGCTCAGAATGATTTTTCTGCTAATTATACTGCACCAAGCTCAATGCTAGACAACATTTGGTGTCCTGACTCAGCTGCTACGCATCATATCACCAACGATCTGGCAAATTTGAACATGTCTTCCGAACCGTACACTAGTAGTGAAACAATTCGGGTTGGTAACGGCACTGGTCTTCCTATCCACAACCATGGTGACACTTCTCTCTCCATTGACTCTTCTCCATTTCTTCTTCGTAATTTACTTCACGTACCTTCCATTACCAAAAATCTCATCTCTGTTCTTCGTTTTTGTACTGGCAATCACTGTTTTTTCAAATTTCACTCATCCCATTTTTCTGTGAAGGATTCAATGACCAAGAAAACCCTCCTCACCGGTCCAACCCGTGATGGCCTCTACGTGTTTCCAGCCAACAGTACCTCCTCTCCCACCGTCAATGTCAGCGAGAAGTCTTCACTTGCTCAATGGCACCGTCGGATGGGTCACCCTTCTCTAGCTCTTGTCACTCGCATCCTGCACAATCACTGTTTGTCCACTTCCCTCACTGAAGACGTCTTCAAATGTCCAGTCTGTCCACTGGCCAAATCTCATCAACTACCGTTTTCTTCTAGTCAGGCTGTTTACCTTTGTCTTTACTTTGTTCTGATCTTTGGGGCCCAGCCCCTTATGTATCTCGGTTGGGCTTCAAATACTATATTTCCTTTGTTGATCATTTTACTAGATACACGTGGTTATTTCCCATTAAATTCAAATCAGATGCAGTTCATATATTCTCTCAATTTTTACCATTTGTTGAAAGATTATTCAACACCAAGTTACTTAATCTTCAAACTGATGGAGGTGGTGAATTCAAACCCATCACCTCTTTGTGTCAAAAATTTAGAATTAATCATCGTATCTCATGTCCTCACACTCATCAACAAAACGGACTTGTCGAACGAAAGCACCGCCATATAATTGAAATTGGGCTTGCTCTTCTAGCTCAAGCATCACTTCCTCTCTCATATTGGGCCGATGCCTTTGAAACTGCTGTTTATCTCATAAATAGACTCCCCACTCCAACTCTTCAAAATCAATCTCCCTTTTTCAAAGTCTATAATGATGAGCCTGATTACAATTTCTTTAAAGTTTTTGGTTGCACATGCTAGCCCAATCTAAGACCATATCTCTCTCACAAATTTAATTTTCGTTCCACGCCCTGCTTATTTCTGGGCTACAGTGCAACTCACAAAGGCTACAAGTGTTTAGACCTTGCCACCAACAGAATGTACATCTCACGTGATGTTACATTTCATGAGTCTATGTTCCCCCTTTCTCAGATAAAGCCCACCACTCCATCACGCATCACATCTCAATCTCATACACTGCTTCCTCTTTTTCCCACTTCTGTTTTAGGCCCACACCCAACTTCCTCACAACCCGATCTATCATCCTCTCGGTCCACGCCCTCTCTTTTAGGCCCTGGCCCATCCAATCTCGCCCAAAATACTTCTTTAACATCGTCTTCCACCTCTCTCATCTCAACTTCGTCAAACACCTCCCCTGCATCCACTCAACCAGCATCGTCACCAATTCTCATCCCACTTAGGTCTCCCATCATCACTCGAGCTCAAACTCACTCTTCCCGTCCCAAAATTTTTACAGATGGAACCGTGCCCTACCCATCTCGCCAATGTTTCACTACTAGTGCCTCGGTTCCAGATGACCCATCAAGCTATTCAGTAGCTTCCAAGTTCTCAGACTAGCGTCAAGCAATGGAAAATGAGTATGATGCACTTCTCAAAAACAACACTTGGATCTTGGTTCCTCCCTCTCCCCATTCCAACATTCTCGGGTGTCGATGGGTTTTCAGAACTAAAACAAATGCTGATGGTTCTTTTCAAAGGAGGAAAGCCAGATTAGTCGCCAAAGGCTTCCATCAATAGCCTGGCATAGACTATCACGAGACCTTTAGCCTAGTAGTTAAGCCAACAACAATTCAGCTTATCCTTTCCATTGCTGTTTCTCATGGCTGGTCACTGCATCAGCTAGATATTGAAAATGCTTTTCTACATGGTTCTCTCACTGATGAAGTTTTTATGCAGCAGCCTCAAGGATTCGTGAGTTCAACTCATCCCAACTATGTGTGCAAACTCACAAAGGCTATTTACGGTCTCAAACAAGCACCAAGGGCTTGGTTTGCTCAGCTCAGCTCATGGTTAACTGAGTATGGTTTCTTAGCCTCTAAAGCCGATCCCTCTCTTTTCATACTTAATCATGATGCTATCTGCATTTTTCTGCTTGTGTACGTGGATGACATTGTTATCACTGCATCACAGTCCTCTACCATCACTACCTTGATTCATGATATGAGCCTTGCTTTCCCAGTTCGTGACTTAGGCAAACTGTCATTTTTCCTAGGTCTTGAAATTGATTATACTCCCTCTGGTCTCTTGCTTTCTCAAAGGAAATATATCAAACAACTTCTCACACGAAGCAACATGTTGCAGTCCAAGCCTGTGACCTCTCCAATGGCTTCCTCTATCAAACTCTCCAAATTTGACTCTCCTGATTTTGATGATCCTACCTTATATCGTAGCCTAGTTGGTGGTCTCCAATATTTATCACTAACTAGACCTGATATAGCCTTTGCAGTAAATAAAATTTGTCAATTCATGCATACACCAAAACTCACTCACTGGACTGCTCTGAAAAGAATCCTGAGGTATCTCAAAGGTACCCTGAATCAAGGCCTTCTTTTTTCATCTCTCTCAAGTTTTACACTTCACGCATACTCAGATGCGGATTAGGGAGGTTGCCCCGATGACAAAAGATCCACTGGAGGCTTCTGTGTCTTTTTTGGCAAGCATCTCATATCCTGGAGCTCTAAGAAGCAGAAGACTGTTGCTAGGTCTTCCACTGAAGCTGAGTACAAGTCCTTAGCATCCATAGCAGCAGAATTGCTTTGGCTTCAGACTCTCATTCGAGAACTTGGGTTAACCTTGCATGAAGCTCCAACTCTTTGGTGTGATAACCTTGGAGCTACCTATTTATGTGCTAATCCCATTTATCATTCCAAAACAAAGCACATGGATA
The DNA here is from genome assembly GCA_029856935.1 of Cyclocarya paliurus. NCBI lineage: Eukaryota > Viridiplantae > Streptophyta > Magnoliopsida > Fagales > Juglandaceae > Cyclocarya > Cyclocarya paliurus. The sequence continues at coordinate 18,028,745 of CM056950.1, forward strand.
TAGACTATCACTTTATTCATGATAAGGTTGCAGCCAATACTCTCAAAATTGCCTTTTGCAGCTCAAAAGAACAAATTGCTGATGTCTTGACCAAGCCGATTGTAGCAGACAAATTCAACAACTTCAAAGCTCGTCTCAAGCTGGTTGACACCCCCTTGAACTCGAGGGGGCATATTAACATATATACATCCAGTGCTAATAAGGTTGCACAGCATAACAGTACACACAGCACAACATCCACAGCAGAGCTACAACGGATTGCAGATCATGCACTGCAAAACAGATTTCCTTGCACTGCAGAATAGATAGTTGGTCACCTGCTGTGATGTAACAAACTTTATTCTTTTATTCTCTTGTAAAAGTCTATACATTCTACTATGCTGTGTTATTGTAACATCCCGGATTTTAGTGTATTTTTAATTGAGGTTTTATTTAATTTATTTTGTGATTATTTGTCTTGTTTTAAATTTTGAGAGTTTTAAAATATTATTTCTTAATATTTTATGTGGTGAAAATTATTTTTATGTGATTTTTTAGATTTTATTTACTGTTTTAGCTTTTAAAATGAATTTTAATTTTAATTGATTTATTTTTAGGTTTTTAATTTTTATTGTTGCATTTAAATTATTTCACTGTGTTTGAAATATTTTAATTAGCTTCCGGTTTTAATTTCATCTCCGTTGGATTTTTCGGGACCCAGCTGAAAAGACTGGATCTTCCTTTTTCCCCTCTTGTTTTTCTTTTCTTTCCTTTTTCTTCTTTCTTTTTTTCTTTCCCCCCGGTTTTCCCCCGCGTGCCCGACCCTTTCTCTCTCTTCTCTCTCCACCGTCGCTCACGGGTTTTCCTTCACCGCGCCTCCTCCCGGCCGCCGTGTGCTACACCGCCGGCACCATTCCCTTCCTCGTGCGCCGGTGACCTCACCCCTAAAATCTCAGACCGCCCCGAGCCACCGTTAGCCGCCGTGAACCGATCGAGCTCGAGGTGGGTTTTTCCCCATTCCGCCGCCGTCCGGCCGCCATTGGCCACCAAATTTCTACCACATCTTCACCGGCCCAATACCAAGCATTTCCACCCAAACCCGGCCCCGATCCGTCGCCGGAGCCGCCCGTGCGAGCTTCCAACCCGATTCGAACATTCCGGCCTAAAACTGCTCATTTCCGCCACTATTCTCGGCCAACCACCACCACCATTAGATTCACCACCTTCCATAGGCCCTACCCTATCAATTTCGAGCCTCCGTTTGAAACCGTGAAAAATTCTCATTTCACTGCATTTCGGCCAGTGTTTTTACACTGTGCGAATTTGCTGCTTTGGTATTTTCCAGTGCCTCGGAACCTTCGTAAAATTGTTTTAAGGCGCTGTAAGTATTTCCTAAACAATTCTTTGAGATTTAATTATATTTTTACAATTAACTACTATATTTATATATATGTATTCTGGTTGGTTCCGGACTGAGTCCGAGGAGTTCGGGGGTGGTTGGATTAATCGGAGTAATTGTTGTGTGTGATTATTGTGATCTGGTTGTGAATTGGAGATTGGATTATTTGTGGATTTATTAATTGTTGGAAATTGAATTATTTGTGGATTGATCAATTGTTGGATATTCTGGATTTGGTTGTATTGTGATTTTGGGAGTTGATCATTGATTATGTTGTTTCATTTCATATGCACGCATGATCATGTTTGTAAATTGAAAACTGGGTTTTCGTGTATTGCATTCATGTTCATGTGGTTATATTGAAAACTGGGTTTTCATGTGTTGACTGGATTTGTGGGTGCGTGTGTATCACGACCCCAAGCCGAGATGTGGTATTATCTCGGTGGAGCTCTTCTGGTCACTCGGGAGCGGAATATACTGAGTGATGTCCCCTGGGTTGTCGCCGGGCGACAACGGGATCGGACGTTGGACGTGCCGACTCCGTGGCCCTTCTGCTGGCGGGGGCTAGAGGATGACCTAGGCCACGAACGCACTGGGTGCGGAACTGGGTATCGCTCGTAAAGCAGCCAGGACGTGCGAATGGTCCATAGGGGAGGCCATGGTGCATATGGTTAATTGGATAATTGGAAATTGGCTGTTTTCTGGGAAAATAGCGTGAGTTGTTTTTGTGTATCATTTTCTGGGAAAATGATGGATAATGATTTTTGTGTGCCATTTTCTAGGAAAATGGTGGAAATTGTTTTACTGGAAATGATTTTTGAGCCAATGAGATTTTTGGCGTGCGTTGCACTATTTCATTTGCATCATGGGCATGCATGGTTAGTTGTTTAGATATGGTTATATCTCTGGACTTGGTTAGGTTATAACTTACCTGCGGTACCATTTCATGGTACTGCAGACTTTGTTGATGATGCAGATGCCGAGCCTGAGGATCTGGCTCCGCCGGAGGAGTGATCTGGGATCACTCATGCTGTAGCTTTTAATTTCAGACTTGTATTTTATTTTCTGGGACTTGGCTTTGTTTTTAAGGTATTTGGTATTTTGGATTTCTGTATTAATTAAAATTCTGGTACTAGTAGACTTTATTACCTTCCGCTGTGTTTTTATTTGTGCACTGTTTATTTGTTGCACACACTGACACTTGACGTTGGGATGCGTGACCGGTTGTCATAATCCCTGGTGTCTCGATTTCCGTGCTGGTCCGTACATGGAAGTCGGGGGCGCCACAGGTGGTATCAGAGCGGTTTGGCTCTGGGTAAAGCCACATGTCCCTTAGGTGCAGTACCAGAAAGTTTTAAAAGTTGTGATTTAAAATTATTTTAGTTTGAAATATGTTATTTTTAATGGTTTTAATTTATTGTTGATGGTTTTGATTGATTTTATTTATTTTATATTGTTTTATTTTATTTTATTTGGATGTTGCTATTACCCTTAATTAAATTTTGTTCGGGACTAAAGTGGGGTTGAGAATTGTGCTTTGACAAAATATGGTGAGGCCAAGGAGGCAGGATAAGGAACCTATGGGGGAATCTTTCAACAATGAGGTGGATAATGCCATTGCTAGGGCATTAAATAGGATGGCTGATCTCTTCCATCAAAATATCAGGCCGCCTCAAGTTAACCAAAATATTGTGGTTCAAATGGGGTTTTCTTACGAGAGATTTCTTAAATACCGGACCCCGATGTTCTTTGAAGTTGAGGATCCACTTCAAGCTGAAGGGTGGATCAATGGAATAGAGAGGACTTTTGAGATTTGTGGTTGTACAGAAGAGCAACAAGTGCTGTATGCTAGCTATTTGCTGCAAGGTGAAGCAGCCAATTGGTGGAGGATGAAGAGGAATCTTTTGGAAAGGGAGTTTGGAACTCTAGCTGCCGTGTCATGGCATCGTTTCAAGAAGGAGTTTGATGACAGATTCTTCCCACCTGCTGTGAGGAGGCAGAAGGCCCGAGAATTTAGTAACCTGGTTCAGGGTGGTATGACTGTGGAGCAGTACTCCCGTGCTTTCATGGAGCTTGGGCGTTTTGCGCCCCATCTTATTGCTACTGAGGATCTTCAGGTGGAGCGTTTCAGGGAGGGTCTGCGTCCTGAGATACGCAGATTCGTAATATGCCATAGGGTTTCCTCTCTCAGTGAGTTAATTGATTTGGCTACTATGGTTGAGAGGGAAAACAGTTTGGCAGTAGGATCCCCTCCAGGTCAGAAAAGAAGAAGTTTTGCTGGAGAAGGCAGTAGTTCTGGGTCGCCTCAGAAATTTGTGCAAAGGATTGGAGCCCGTCCACAAGCATCGTCTGGAGTGCGCATTGGAGGCCGAGCCCCAGTTTGTAGTCGATGTAATAGAGCTCACGAGGGTGAGTGTCGTCAGAGTGGGGTCACTCATTGCTTTAGATGTGGTCAGACGGGGCACTTTGCTCGAGATTGTCCCAATCAGCCTCAAGCAAGTCGTGGAGGTCGTCGTGGAGGAAGGAATAATTAGAGACAAGTCACGCAGGCTCGAGTTTATGTGGTGACTCCTGGAGACATCGACTATGACACGCCAGAGACCCAGGATGCTGGAGTGATTACTGGTAAGTGTTTAATTATTTGGATTTGATGTTTGGTGTGGTTTGATGTTTCTTTTGGATTTCATTGGTGTGTTTGTTTGGTTCAGGGAGAGTCCGTTTGTATGATTTTTATGCTTGCACCTTGTTTGATTCCGGGGCGTCCAAATCTTTTGTGTCTACCAGTTTTGCACGGATGTGCAACTTGGTCACGGAAGCCTTATCGCAACCATTGGTAGTAAGTCTTCCCAATGGAGAGATGGTGTGGTGTTCTAAAGTCGCGATGGGGTGTCCTTTGGATTTTAGTGGGAGGACACTAGATGCGGATTTGATTGTATTCAAGTTGCTTGGATTTGACATTATTCTTGGAATGGACTAGCTATACCGGTATTCGGAGTGCATTAATTGTAGAAGTCGAGTTATTGGATTCCAGCTTGCAGAAGGTGATTATTTGGAATATGTGGGGAGTAAGTTGAAGGCGAAGCCTATAGTTATATCTGCAGTTCAAGCAAAGAAAGATATAGCTTGTGGAGCCGACGCATTTTTGGTTCAAGTGGTGTCTTCGCCGTCCAAGAAGAAGTCTATAGCGGATATTCCAGTTGTAGAAGAATTTTCAGATGTTTTTGTTGATGATTTGCCAGGGTTGCCTCCAGTTCGGGAATTGGAGTTTACAATTGATTTGGAACCTGGAGCCGCTCCTGTGCATAAAGCTCCTTATCGTATGGCGCCGGCTGAATTGAAGAAATTAAAGATCCAGTTGCAAGAGCTAGTTGACAAGGGTTTTATTCAGCCTAGTATGTCACCATGGGGAGCGCCGGTGTTGTTTGTTAAGAAGAAGGATGGCACTCTAAGAATGTGTATCGACTATCGGGAACTTAATAAAGTGACCATCAAGAATAAGTACCCGCTTTCCCGTATAGACGATTTGTTTGATCAGCTACAAGGAGCAGCTGTTTTCTCCAAGATTGATCTGAGGTCGGGATATTACAGCTGAGAATAAGAGATAAAGATATTCCTAAGACTGCTTTCAGATCTCGGTATGGTCATTATGAATTTAAGGTGATGGTCATTATGAATTGACCAACGCTCCTGCAGCTTTTATGGATTTGATGAACCGAGTCTTTCAGCCTTTTCTGGATTCTTTTGTGGTGGTCTTCATCGATGATATCATGGTCTATTCTCGAGACGTGGAAGAGCATGCTGATCATCTTCGCTTGGTACTTGGTAAATTGAGAGAGCATCAGTTATATGCCAAGCTTAGCAAGTGTGACTTTTGGCTGGAGGAAGTCAGATTTCTTGGTCATGTGATCTCCCGAGATGGAGTGGCTGTTGATCCTAGTAAGATAGAAGTTGTTTTATCATGGCCACGTCCTTCTACTGTGCGCGAGATTCGAAGTTTCTTGGGACTTTCCGGATATTACCGGAGATTTGTTGAAGGTTTTTCCAGATTATCCGGACCTCTCAAAGCGTTGACTAGAAAGAATGTTGAGTTTGTGTGGTCAGATCGTTGCGAGAGAAGCTTCCAAGAATTGAAGAAGAGATTGACGACAGCTCCTGTGTTGGCACTTCCAGAGCCACATAAGCCTTTTGTGGTTTTCAGTGATGCATCTAAATTTGGGTTGGGATGTGTTCTTATGCAGGAAGGACGAGTTGTTGCCTATGCATCTCGTTAGTTGAAAGAGCATGAGAAGAATTATCCTACCCATGATTTAGAGTTGGCTACCGTGGTGTTTGCTCTCAAGATTTGGCGTCATTATCTGTATGGTGAAGTTTGTGAAGTCTTCACGGATCATAAGAGTTTGAAGCATCTGTTTTCCCAGAAGAATCTTAATATGAGACAGAGGCGTTGGTTGGAGTTAATCAGCGACTATCAGTGTGAGATCAAGTATCATCCAGGAAAAGCTAATTTAGTTGCTGATGCCTTGAGTAGGAAATCTCAGTTAGTGGATGAAGCAGAGTCGTCTGGTATGGACTCTCTCCTTTATGGAATGAGGAGATTGCTTATTGAGAGTTCGCAGCAGGAAGAATTGATCTCTTCAGTTTTGGATGTGCGGGTTATGGATTTTGAGGAATTGAAGACTCTCCAGAGAAAGGATCCTAAGTTGTTAAATATCAGGAAAAGAGTCAGGAAGTCTAAAGGACCCGTGCACTATAGTTTGGACAATGATGGTGTGCTTCGTTTTCGGGATCGAAAAGTGATACCTCGAGATTCCGAATTTAAAGAGCGAATCTTGGCAGAAGCTCATACAGCTCCGTACTCAGTTCATCCTGGAAGTACGAAGATGTATCGGGACTTGAAGAAGAATTTTTGGTGGGAAGGTATGAAGCTGGATATCGCCTCGTTTGTTGAGAAATGTGATACTTGTCGTCAAGTTAAGGCTGAGCATCAGAGACCTGCTGGTAATCTTCAACCTCTCCCTATTCCTGAGTGGAAATGGGATGACATCACTATGGATTTTGTAGTAGGCCTTCCAAGAACTCCTAGTGGAAAGAATTCAGTTTGGGTGATTGTGGATCGTTTGACTAAGAGTGCCCACTTCTTGCCTGTGAATAATGCTGACTCTTTGGGTAAGTTAGCTCGGTTGTATGTTAAAGAGATTGTGAGACTGCATGGTGTACCCAAGAGTGTTGTGTCAGACAGGGACCCGCGGTTTACGTCGCGTTTTTGGAGGAGTTTGCAGGCAGCTTTAGGCACCAATTTGAAGTTCAGTACAGCTTATCATACCCAGACTGATGGCCAATCTGAGCGTACAATTCAGACTTTGGAAGATATGCTGAGGGCATGTGTTATGGAATTTCAAGGAAGTTGGGAAAATCATTTGCCGCTCATAGAATTCTCCTATAATAACAGTTTTCATGCTTCTATCCAGATGGCTCCTTATGAAACTTTGTATGGAAGGAAGTGCAGATCGCCGTTATGTTGGGATGAAGTTGGCGAGAGGAAAATTGTTGGGCCTGAATTGATTGAAGAAATGCAAGGGCAGATTCGAGTTATAAGAGCTAAGATGGCGGAAGCACAAAGTCGCCAGAAAAGTTATGCTGACATGAGGAGAAGAGACTTATCTTTTGAGGAAGGCGATTGGGTTTATCTTAAAGTCTCTCCGATGAAGGGTGTTAAACGCTTCGGTAAGAAAGGTAAACTCAGCCCGAGGTATGTTGGTCCTTTTCAGATTGTGGAGAAGGTTGGGCTTGTTGCTTATAGAGTTGCATTACCGGAGTATTTCGGGGATGTGCATGATGTGTTCCATGTTTCGTCGTTGAATAAGAGTTTTGGTCAACAAGAGTCGCGTTTTGTTGACCCGGAGCACATTCAACTTCAGCCTAATCTTACTTATGAAGTTGTTCCGACTCAGATTGTGGATTGGAAAGTGCAGAAGCTAAGATCCAAGACGATACCTTTGGTGAAGGTGTCATGGGGTGATCCTGTAGCTCAAGATTTCTCTTGGGAGCGTGAGGCCGATATGAGGGAGCAGTATCCGTATTTGTTTGGTTGACTCTCCTGGTATGCTTCTTAAACCTACTCTTAGTTGAACCTTATCTTTGTCTTAGTCTTAATGATTGACCTTACCAATTTCGAGGACGAAATTTTATTTAAGGGGGGAGATTGTAACATCCCGGATTTTAGTGTATTTTTAATGGAGGTTTTATTTAATTTATTTTGTGATTATTTGTCTTGTTTTAAATTTTAGGAGTTTTAAAATATTATTTCTTAATATTTTATGTGGTGAAAATTATTTTTATGTATTTTTTAGATTTTATTTACTGTTTTAGCTTTTAAAATGAATTTTAATTTTAATTGATTTATTTTTGGGTTTTTAATTTTTATTGTTGCATTTAAATTATTTCACTGTGTTTGGAATATTTTAATTAGCTTCCGGTTTTAATTTCATCTCCGTTGGATTTTTCGGGACCCAGCTGGAAAGACTGGATCTTCCTTTTTCCCATTTTCTTTTTCTTTTCTTTCCTTTTTTTTCTTTCTTTTTTTCTTTCCCCCCGGTTTTCCCCCGCGTGCCCGACCCTTTCTCTCTCTTCTCTCTCCTCTCTCCACTGTCGCTCACGGGTTTTCCTTCACCGCGCCGCCTCCCGGCCGCCGTGTGCTACACCGCCGGCACCATTCCCTTCCCCGTGCGCCGGCGACCTCACCCCTAAAATCTCAGATCGCCCTGAGCCATCGTTAGCCGCCGTGAACCGATCGAGCCCGCGGTGGGTTTTTCCCCATTCCGCCGCCGTCCGGCCGCCATTGGCCACCAAATTTCTACCACATCTTCACCGGCTCAATACCAAGCATTTCCACCCAAACCCGGCCCCGATCCGTCGCCGGAGCCGCCCGTGCAAGCTTCCAACCCGATTCGAACATTCCGGCCTAAAACTGCTCATTTCCGCCACTATTCTCGGCCAACCACCACCACCATTAGATTCACCACCTTCCATAGGCCCTACCCTATCAATTTCGAGCCTCCGTTTGAAACCGTGAAAAATTCTCATTTCACTGCATTTCGACCAGTGTTTTTACACTGTGCGAATTTGCTGCTTTGGTGTTTTCCAGTGTCTCGGAACCTTCGTAAAATTTTTTTAAGGCGCTGTAAGTATTTCCTAAACAATTCTTTGAGATTTAATTATATTTTTGCAATTAACTACTATATTTATATATATGTATTCTGGTTGGTTCCGGACTGAGTCCGAGGAGTTCGGGGGTGGTTGGATTGATCGGAGTAATTGTTGTGTGTGATTATTGTGATCTGGTTGTGAATTGGAGATTGGATTATTTGTGAATTTATTAATTGTTGGAAATTGAATTATTTGTGGATTGATCAATTGTTGGATATTCTGGATTTGGTTGTATTGTGATTTTGGGAGTTGATCATTGATTATGTTGTTTCATTTCATATGCACGCATGATCATATTTGTAAATTGAAAACTGGGTTTTCGTGTATTGCATTCATGTTCATGTGGTTATATTGAAAACTGGGTTTTCATGTGTTGACTGGATTTGTGGGTGCGTGTGTATCACGACCCCAAGCCGAGATGGGGTATTATCTCGGTGGAGCTCCTCTGGTCACTCGGGAGCGGAATATACTGAGTGATGTCCCCTGGGTTGTCGCCGGGCGACAACGGGATCGGACGTTGGACGTGCCGACTCCGTGACCTTTCTGCTGGCGGGGGCTAGAGGATGACCTGGCCACGAATGCACTGGGTGCGGAACTGGGCATCGCTCGTAAAGCAGCCAGGACGTGAGGATGGTCCATAGGAGAGGCCATGGTGCATATGGTTAATTGGATAATTGGAAATTGGCTGTTTTCTGGGAAAATAGCGTGAGTTGTTTTTGTGTATCATTTTCTGAAAAAATGATGGATAATGATTTTTGTGTGCCATTTTCTGGGAAAATGGTGGAAATTGTTTTACTGGAAATGATTTTTGAGCCAATGAGATTTTTAGCGTGCGTGGGCATGCATGATTAGTTGTTTAGATATGGTTATATCTCTGGACTTGATTAGGTTATAACTTACCTGCGGTACTATTTTATGGTACTGCAGACTTTGTTGATGATGCAGATGCCAAGCCTGAGGATCTGGCTCTGCCGGAGGAGTGATCTGGGATCACTCATGCTGTAACTTTTAATTTCAGACTTGTATTTTATTTTCTGGGACTTGACTTTGTTTTTAAGGTATTTGGTATTTTGGATTTCTGTATTAATTAAAATTCTGGTACTAGTAGACTTTATTACCTTCCGCTGTGTTTTTATTTGTGTACTGTTTATTTGTTGCATACACTGACACTTGACGTTAGGATGTGTGACCCGTTGTCATCATCTCAGATGTCTCGATTTCCGTACTGATCCGTACATGAAAGTCGGGGGCGCCACAGTTATTTTCTCCCCTACTAAGCTTAACAATATTACTTTATTTGACTACATAAAAAACTGCACAGTTGTCTTTCCCAACTTGAAACTATTTGTAAACTTTCCCAACAAACAAAAACAAAGACTCAAAAAATAAAAAAACTCACGTGGAAGTGAGACGATAACCTTTGCGAAGAAACAAAGGCACTGAAACCTTACTAAAAGGAAGGCACTCCCTTATCGGGAATTGATGTCTTAAGATTGTTTGTGCAGCTTGTTACAGTAAAGGTCTGGCTATTCTTGGTTTTGTTTTCTCAAGGAATCCTGCTACTCTGAGCATCGAAATGCACCACGCACTGAAGACTGACAAGAAGATTCCGATTTTATCACGACTTGGAGACATCTTGAGGTGTCCTTTTTAGACTTTAGTCGTTATAAAAACCTTAATAAAACGACAAATTAAAATATTTAATTAAAGAATAGACGAAAAATGTTATTTGAGGATTCGATTCAGATAATAAATTAAGATAAAGATGAGTTAAAATAAAAATTAAAAATTAAAATATTTAATTAAAGAATAGATAAAATTTTTTATTTTAAGATGTGATTTAATTAATGAATTAAGATAAGATAAAATAAGATAAATTAAGATAAAAGTTAAAAATTAAATAAAATATTATTAAAATATTATTTTTTAATATTATTATTATAATGATAAGATAATATGAGATAGATATTAAACAATTAAAACTCGGCATAAAAGTGCATGTACTTCATAGTTCATATATATAAATACTAGGTCTCGGGTCTGCAGGAAAGATACTTCACGTCTGGTCGATCCCCAAGTGAGAGGAAATGGAAAACGGGTCTGAGAGATGGCGTGTTAGGGTGAACGAAAGGCTGAACAAGACGTCGAAAACCACCATACGAGGCACTCTCGCGAAGATAATCAGAAATCTTAACAAAGATGATCCAAGGCCAACTGTGCCTCTCGGCCATGGCGACCCCTCCACGTTTCCCTGCTTCCGAACCACCCCCGTAGCTGAAGATGCCATTGTTGATGCCGTCCGCTCCGCTAAGTTTAACTCTTATATACCCAGTGTTGGTATTCTGCCGGCAAGGAGGTGAAGTTCTAATATTCTATATATGGTCTCGATACTGTCTTATATTTATGGCTTTTGGTAGATTCATAAATGTTCTATTTGTCTAAAGATACTAGGTTTAATCATTGAAACAGACTACAAGTTATGCTGAAGGCTAGCCAAATAAAGGAAATTCAGGATGTTTTTGGTTAAGAGCGGTGCACCCCAAGTTACCGATAGGCCAAATTGGCATTTTTTTTAATATTTTTTTGTCATTTTAAAATATTTTTTAAAAAAAATATAAAAAAAAATCAATACAATAGTATTTTTCTTTTGGTTAATGTGATTATTTAGACTATCTTATTACTATTTATCAATTATTATTATTATTATTATTATTATTATTATTATTATTATTATTTTCACTATTATTTATACCAGATCAACTCATGAACATACATCCTTGCAAAAGACAAATTGGCAATTATATTTGTAATATGTGGCCACATAAAAGAACCGCACAGTTGTCCAACCCAACTTTGAAACTTTTTGTAAACTTTCCCAACAAATAACGATGATGTAGTCAAGAGATTCTGTAAAGTTAAATTATAAATTTATATAATTTGATGTAGTAAGTTGAATTTTAAAATTATTTTTATTGTAAAATAAATCTAATATATCATATAAAATTATATCAATTTATAAATTTATTTTTATAAAATCTCTTTATAACTGTATCAATTTTTTTTATATTATTGTTTAATTATTTTCATATAATCATTAAAATAATTGAGAGATTGCTCAAAAGCAAGTTGAATAATCTTCAATTAACTTCGAGTTTCACAGATTTTCTTTCCTGTTAGAAATAACAAATATTAGCAAACAATTGGAGGAAGGTAAGTAAATAAAAGAGTTTTGGCTTCGAGAATTTGGAGTGCTTTGAGTGTGACCTTTGCAAACTTGGTAGAGAATCTTTGGGTTTAGCCATCGGATTAGGAGATTTTTTTTTTTAATTATTCGATGTGTACTTACAGAAAATTCTTTGATGATAACCTGTGCACTTTCGAGTCAGTGTTCCTAGACACCAGGTGCTAATAAAAAAAAGTCTTTGGGTTTATATTTATTATTCTTTTAATTTTTTTTCTCTTAATATGTATGATACAAGAATAATGAAAAGAACAACTCTTATGCAAACTACCGTACAAACTAACTATTAACTAATGCTACGAGCCTATTATTTAAGGGTTATGAAACACATAATGTTTATTTCCAAACAGTCAAATCAAATATTAATCTAATTATCTGATGGTTGAACTCCAACGTCAGGGCTATAGCAGATTATCTGTCTCGTGATCTTCCATACGCATTGTCATCAGTTGATGTTTATCTCACAATTGGATGCAAACAAGCAATTGAAGTAATACTGACAGTTCTAGCCTGCCCGGGTGCCAACATTCTGCTTCCAAGACCCGGTTTCCCATACTATGAGGCTCGTGCGGAATATCTGCAACTCGAAGTCCGTCATTTTGATCTTAATCCAGAAAAGGGTTGGGAGGTTGATCTTGAGAGCGTTGAAGCCCTTGCTGATGAGAATACCGCTGCTATTGTCATCATAAACCCCGGCAATCCTTGTGGAAGTGTCTATACACACCAACATTTGAAGAAGGTAGGTTATACCTTCGTTTACTTTGGCAAGATTAATCATTAGTCAAGGTGTTTTCGAAAGATTTAATCATTAGCCCTCAAGATTTCCTGTAAATCCCTTCATCGTTTTAACCGATCTCTTTTACATGAATAGAGTCAAATTGCATCTGAGAATATGGGAAGGGAGCACTTTTGGTTAGGAGCTGGCTCTAACCGCGTGCTGCCGCTTTAGGATTTCGTAGTTTTTAAATTAAATTTAAATAGTTTAAATTTTAGTGAGTGTAATCTATTGTGATGTGTCTATTTTATCATTTGTTAAAAACTGAACTATGACGTTTTTATTGGAGGATGTTACACCGCCTCCTGTTGAAGTTAAGTTCATGTATGAATGCATTAAGCTCATAAGAGAAATGAACTATAAATTTTGTAATAGTTAAACAACGGCTGATTTAACAGTTTGGAGCTAATGATTAATACCTTCTTCATAAGAGACATGAGTTTTCTTAAGTTGTACGTTTTTTGTTGTTGAAATTACAATTAGTGATGATCGATTTTCTGAGTATTAGATTGCAGAGACAGCAAGAAAGCTGGGAATTCTGGTGATTGCGGATGAAGTTTACCACCACCTCACATTTGGAACAAACCCATTTGTGCCAATGGGTGCATTTGGATCAATAGTGCCTGTCATCACTCTGGGGTCTATATCAAAGAGATGGCTAGTACCAGGTTGGCGACTTGGTTGGCTAGTGACATGTGATCCTAATGGCATCCTTCAAAAATTGGGGGTCATCTCTCTCTCTCTCTCTCTCCAATTGATAACATATCTACCTCATATTAGTACATTACACTTCTATTGGATGATAATAACACAGCATAGATAGGATATTCACACCTTTTAATTTTCCTCCCAGGTTGTAGAATGCATTACGGGTTGTGTGGAGATGACATCTGATCCGACAACATTTATTCAGGTTTGTAAAGGGCACGTTTTTTTAAGAAAACATATTGTAATGAATGAACGCAGCAGTTTTTCATCTTGCAAACATTTTTAGAGCTTAATATATACTTTAGTTCTTAATTCCTGTTCATGTAAATTTACCTGAAAGACAACATAGAAGAATTTTTTCAGATAGCAGATTAGAGAAATAGTGATATTGAAAGCTCCTATTACCTCTAAACCCAACCAGGAGTTTACTCTATACGTAGGGTTTAGGCTAAATGGCTCTTCGGCTGGAAGGATGGGTGGATTCTACCACTATGTGGCTATATACAAGAATTTGTTTCAAGAATTATCTAGTCATCATTGAAGTGCACTTCTTCTTTGACATAATAACAGGGCAATACTATAGCCATTTGTGTTTTTCTCTGCCTTCTCTTGAAATGTAACAACGGTTGTTTATGTATCAGGGTGCGATTCCACATATCCTTGAAAAATCTGGGGAGGACTTCTTTTCAAAAACTATTGACACCCTTAGGGTTGTTGCATACACATGTTATGATAGGATTAAGGAAATCCCTTGCATTATTTGCCCAAACAAACCAGAGGGATCCATGTTTGTGATGGTAAGGACATCAAATGTCAGCCATATTTGTGGTACAACATAATAAAATTTGAAGATGTTGATTATAGATTTTGTCACAGGCGAAGCTAAATATCTCATCATTGGAAGACATTAATGATGATGCAGAGTTTTGTCTCAAGCTGGCCAAAGAGGAATCAGTTATTGTTTTACCAGGTATGCAAGAAGGTCTTTCTGTGATGCGCCTAGATGCATCACACGAGCTCCTTCATATTTTCACTCCATTTGATCAACCCACCACAACACCTTCACTAGTTGAACTTGGGGATTGAAATAATGATGATGATGATGATAATTCTAAACAACTGAGTCTTTACAAAACTAAACCAAAGAAAAATGCACCATTTTGTGTCTAAATGAAGACCAACTACAAAACACACACACACCCTCTCCTCTACGGGAATAAAAAACACAGGAATAGTAAGTTGAACTTTATTCCACCCAGTCAAACAATTAAGGGCTTCACAGTGTGGCTGTTTCCTCTACTTCAGTGATAAAAAACTGTGCTCTATCTTCTTTCATGGCTAGTTTCTGTTGGCGCTACCATTTCTCTCTTTTCAGTCACTTCAATCGGTGACTAAACTAGCCCTATAATTCAACTGCAAGTTGACTAGCATGAAAAAGGTTGTAAGTACTAGCTATTGATGTTATTTCTTACTTATATAAAAAAAAGTACTAGCCATTGATGAAAAGAGCCAAGAAAAAGTCCATGCCCTATCTAGAGTCCTTCTGAATAACTTTATAAAGTCGAGTTCCACATAGTAAGGAACTAATATGGGATTTGACACTCAATACTTTTTTATCATAGATCTCTTCCCACCCAATGTTGAACTTATTGGCTAATCATGGTCTCCCCCACTTTAATTTCTAATGTCCTTGTTGAGGCCACCTTGCATTGAGTACGCAGTGCCACATGGTTTACTAATGTAGGACCAATACCATTTATAACAATTTAAGGAAACATCCAAGCCACTTCTAGGTTATAATTTGAGCTCCCTGGAATCATAATAACGTCCAATTCCCATGTGGAACTTGATACACAATGCATTTGTATAATACTCGTTCACCTTTATCAAAGATTTCCCATCTAATGTGTGACTTAAGAGGGTCATCAGATCCAATTACATTTGGGGCAAATTGGAATCATTATAAAAGCCTAGTTTAGCTATCAATGAACTGATGTGAGACTTGACAGAGTGAAAGGTACTTCAATAAATCAGTCAAAAGAACAAAACCCTCGTCTCTTTTCACAGACTCTTTCAAAGTTCATCCAATTCCAATCTTGTAAACAATGCAGGGGCAAAACTGTTGTGAGTCTATCGTAGTTTTGATATTATGTATGGGTTTTTTGTAAAGTAGGTAAGATAAAGCCCAGTGTCGCAAAGAGATACTTTAATAGTTTGGTTCAAGCACAACCCTTTTCGGCAATTGGCTGATGCATAGAAGGTTGAATTCTGCTGTTGTTGAGCCTGATTTGTACGCTTTGAACATTTTGATTTCATTTTATTGCAATTTAAGTACTACAGATTGGGGAAGTTATGGAGTGGGGGGCTTTGAGCTGGATGGTGACAAATAGTACTTCGGTTAAAGGTTGATTGTGTATTTCACAATTGTTTAATAAATTAAGTTAAAAAATGGGCATGGAGAGAGTCTGATATATGGGACTCTTCTTAATGGGCTTTGTAAAAAGATTGGTGATGCTTTGGATTTGCAGAGGATGGTGAAGGCAAAGTGTGAGTTGAATGTGGTCACTTTCAGCATGATTGTTGATGCTATTTGTAAAGATTGGCTGATGAATTAGGTGATGAAAATGTTCTCGGAGATGATTTGTTAGGGTATTTATTTGAACCATGTTGTTCACAGTTCTATGATTGGTGGATTGTGCAGTTTAGGTTGATTTAAAAAAGTTGTGTTGTTTGATGAAATGGCCGGTATCAGGACTTCTTTGTCTTTTGGACCCGATTGGTGGGTCCAAAACATTGATCATTCTTGAGTTCCATAAGAAGAGGACAGTGGGTGTAGCTGCTTGGGCGTTGTAGACACAGTAGGGGATGGTGAGAGGTTTGGCTTTTCTAATTCATGTGCATTTGGAATGATTTAGATGTGGTAGTGCAAGTAAGGTGTGTTTAAGACTCAATTTTTCACATAGGAAGAAAAAAGTTCTGGTACGCTTTTCTAATAGCAGGCTGGGTAAGTTGAAACCAAAACTTCGGACTATAGTGATCGATAATGAGTTAAAGTTTGGTCAATATGTGAAAGTTGGACGGTACAGTAGGAAGTCGGGAGTTAATCCTTAGGGAAATCAAATTTAGGTTGCATTTGGGTGTAGAGAATATATGAGATTATCTAAGATATTTTTCGTATGAATGAGAATACACATACCAAACACAACTTATTTCATCTCAATTAATGGACCTACCACTTTTTCAACTTTTCATGAAAAGTTCAACATATCTCAACTTACTGCATACATCCAAACTCGCTACTATTCACTTTTTCAATGGGACCCCACACTCACACAAAACTCTCTCAAACATTTGAACTCACTTTACAGGTATTTTCAGATATTAATATTATGGTGATTAAACATAATTTATTATTTTTGCGAATTATGTTTCTTATTATGAATACAAACAATACTGTGTGGTGGCCAGAACTTGCACAAGGGAATCAAAGTTCCTAAAATTTAATTATCATTCAAAGTTTTTGGCATAACAGTAGAATATTCACACCTGCACATATAAATCAGATACATAATTCAGCTAGTAAAATCTTAGCATTATCTCTTTTATTATAGATACGAGTGAAAATATGGAGAGAAGAAACTTTTGCAAAGTAATATTTTGTGGGGGAATGCTTTGGTTACTAATAGTTTGACACTAATAATTTGTGACTAATTTATTTTCTTCAGGGGCCGCTGTTGGAATGAGAAATTGGTTGCGCATAACTTTCGCAATTGATCCTTCAACTCTTGAAGATGGACTCGAGAGAATTAAAGCCTTCTGTCAAAGGCATGCCAAGAAAAACTAATATCTATTCTAAGTTACAAGTTTGAGCGGTGGTGATCAACAACTATGCGTTGGATCTCATGTTCAAGCAGGTTTCTCGTAGTGCTTTCCATGAATTTCAAGAAAATAAGTGTGATGGGATTTGTTAATAAAATCCTCTCTTTGATGTTTTGCTACTCAAGCATGACACAACAGAGGGAGGACGATGATCGGCAACTTCTTGTTGCATGATCTTGTGTTGTTATTGTTATGTTGGTCAACATCTCGTTGCATGATCCATACTGTTATGCAATAAATAAAAACTAAGATTTCAGTCGATCTTTTTGTTGAATTGTCTAAGGTCTCGTTTGGGAATCAATCTCATCTCATCTCTTTCTCTCTCTTTCTCACACTTTTCAATTTAAAGTTTTTTATTTTTTCATCTAATCATTATTTAATTATTATAACTTTTTCAAACTTCTAAACAAAACATAAAAAGTAATTCAATTTTTTTTCAAATTTCAAAACATAAATAATATTAAAAAATTATATTATGATAATATTATAATATTTTTATTCAACTTTTTCTCTTTCATTTTTCAAAATTCAATAAAATATTTTAATTCAAACTATTTCACTACTATTTATAAGCCATTTTAAACTTTTCTTCCATGTTTGGAGTGACCATGAAAGCTAACATTTATAGCATTTACAAAATATTCTCACACGGTATGGTTACATTTAGGTCCTATTTAGATATAAAAATGGTTTCATCTTATCTCATCATTACAACTTTTTCAAATTTCAAAATAATAATAATATCAAAAAATGATATTTTAACAATATTTATTCAACTTTCATATAAAATCATATCATTTTATTATCCAAACGAGACTTTAATCAATAAAAAATATTTATAATTATCAACCATTTGTATCAAAATTAAGAATAATAGCCACCCTTTATACATAACTCGATTAGTTTTATTTACTACTGTAGATATATAGTCTGCATGACATTTTAGTAATTTTATTCTGGGAATACAATGCTCTAATATCTCTCGTAAGTACGCAACCTCATGGCTATGGAGTTATGTTTTAGAAAGCTTTTATGATTGTGAGAACATGCCAGTTTTTAGTTTTGTAAAAATATAAGTTCTGTGCTCAAAAAACGATTTGTTGTAATTTGTTGTATACTTGTAGCAATGCCACGTAAAATGTGTAAAATATTTTACGGTTAGGCTTCATTTCTAAAATATTTTACTGTTTTAAGTCAAGGCATTACACTAGCAATTTTTTTGAAGCGTGGCCAACTTTTCTACTATATGATACGTTTATGTAAAATAAAAAAAATGACATATAATCTTAATTTCATGAAAAATCATAAAAATATAACTATATATAAAATTAGATCTAAATAATTTGCTACATACATGTAGAAATAAAATTCTAAAAACACAATTTAATATTTGTTTCAGGTTTTGATGACAGTGTTTCATGCAATGATACTCATCCATTATTATTTTTGTAATGAAATATTTAGAATTTTTTTTCTTTATAGAAACTATGAAGTGATCGTTTAGACCTAAACCATATTTTATTCTAGTATGTAAGTTAATTTATCAAGTCTCATGTAAAATCTAGATGTTTTTGTGTCACATTAAGCATAAAAATGCTACAATTAAGACCTTAACTAATTTTCTTTTCTTTTCAATGAAATCTAGAAAATAAAATCTCTCAAGTCTCAACTATTTTCAAATAGATCATCAACTTTAAATAATGTTTCTTGTATTTTTTTACTTTGAATTCCATATTGACCACATTGTAACACCCCGCTCCCCTAAGGTTAAGAATAATGTCATTTTTAGAAATCTTAGTAAGAAAATCATAATAAATAAAATCATTTTCTTTAAAAATATTGACCTTGAATTTTTTAGAAATATTTTTAAAGTCCTACTATTGACCTTGACTTTAAATATATATATATATATATATATATATATATATATATATATATATATATATATATTCTAAAGGGAGTACTAGGTACAAAGATTCTTTAACAAATAAAATCGTTCAAAATATTGAAAATATAAAAGAGACCATGCAGAAACACATATTACTAACAAATCATAACTTACGAGTTTTGTGCATGATCTAGGCCTATGCCACTCTTTCCTTAGCCAAATCCAGTCCTGCAGTTTTATCTTTATAAATATTCTCATCTAGAGTGATTTAAAAACTTAAAATAAGTTAAAATGAGTTGAAGACTCAATAAAAAACTCATCATAACATAAACATACTAAACATAAAGTTTTTCATAAAATATTTCATACTAAGAATTTAAAATCATGATTTACGTATGCTTATGACATGCATGGCTTATTTTGGATTATATGACGTATCATACTGGCCAAGACACTTATTCTTGTGTGTAAGGTTGTACATTGGGCCCACATCTTGTGGCCACCAGAGGAACTGCTAATTTGATCTAATAATAATATACTGTGGTAGACCACGCTTGAGTTTATGGCTTGCACATCTACCCTAACTACATCGGTACCATACATCTGAATGACCATCTGATTAATATTAATATGTATTTTAATACTTGTCTTATAAAAACTTACGTGTCTTATGTAACATGGTATATAATATATACATAATTATAATATGCAAAATCAAACATGATCATGAATTATGATGAATGGAGTGCTTGCAAATATGACATGCATGTTACATAAATATTGACTTTTAAAGAACTAATTTTAATAATAATACATATAACTAACTAACGTATGTTAATCTTAATTTATAATCAAACAACTTATATCGTAATGCTAATTCCAAAATCTCGCCTGTGAAATCAAGCCCATGATTTCCTGCCATAACTTAGAAGTAAAGGGCAATAATGTAATAAGGTCTTCAATTAGGTAGTGGGTTATGCTTTACGGAATAGGCTAGATGGCAATTTTTGTAACTATCATTCTAAGTTTGAATGTGCTTTATGAATAATATTTATTTACATATCTGACATGCTTTTGGGAGGCTACCCGACAATTGGTAATGGAAAAGCTACTTGTCTTCTAGTGTAGGCTTTTGGTGGTAAGTCTGACGTTAAAACAATTAAAGAAATACAAGTTATTGAGAGAGACAGAGAGAGGATAACATGTGAGGGAGAAAGAAGGAGAAATCGAGAAAGACAGAAAAGAGCTGTGTGAGAGATCAGAGCTTACCGAGAGAATGTAAACGTGCAACTGGCTGGGATTCAAATTGGAGGCTACGTGTAGGGTGAATTCTGAGAAGTAGTCTGATGGCTTGGGAAGGATCGATTTGAGCAATAGCTTTTAACTAACATGAAGCAAAACGGTGCGGAAAGAAATTATGCGAAGCTATGCATTTTCGGGAGCAACGACTTTTAACAGAAAGGAGATAAAAACGGTGCGTGGTGAATGTAAGTGAAGCTGTTGATTTTGAAGACAGAAGACAACACACAAGAATGAAGATCTTGACGCTGCATTTAATTCTTAGATGCAATAAAACGTAATCATTTTGTAATATAGAAAGAGTATAAGAACTGGTAACTAGTATCATAGTAAATGCTCAAACTTGTTAAGATTGAAATTCAATTGGAGGTTAGAGGTTCCTCAAAAGCCTCTTCCAAGAATCAAGATTTGGATTCTTGGATTTCATTTCCTTTTCTTGTTCTTAGATCTATGCTGTTTATTCTTGTTTGGGTTGTGTTATTGCTGGATTGAAGGAAGTACGTGACAATCGGTATTAGAGAGGTCGATCCTCTCATGGCAGAAGGAACTCAAACAACTCTGAAGTTGCACCAAGAAAGGATGCAATAGCAGCAAAAGGCTCTGCAGAGGTAGTTGGATGACCATCATCATGTAATCCATAGCATTACTGACAGGTTAGACCAGCTTACTGACATGATTAAAATTCTAGTTGAGAACCGTCAAGTAAAACTCCCCAGAGGATGGTCCTCATGAGGCTAGAATTGTTAATACTAATGAAAGATTCTTTCATCCTAAGGGAGTGAGGTTGGAATTTTCTCATTTTGTTAAGATTACCAATCCGACTGGGTGGATTTTCAAAGCCACCCAATATTTTGATTTTCATCAAATGCCTTCAAACCAAAGGCTTTTGATGCTTTCATACCATATGGAGGGTGAGGCTCTGCTCTGGTACCAAGATGCCATCGATTGTAGAATTTTTACAAGGTGTGGTTTTTTTTGTAAAAGCCTTACAAATTAGATTTGGATCCACATCTTATGATGATCATATGGAGGCTTTGACTTGCCTCAAGCAAACATCATCTATGGCTATTTACAAGTCTCAATTTGAGGGTCTATCCAATAGGCTTAAAGGGTAATCTGAGAGGCACAACTTGAGCTGCTTCCTAACTGGGTTAAATGATGAGATTCAGTTGCCTGTATGAATGCTCAATCCTATTAATCTCAATGTAGCTTTTGGATTGACAAAAATCCAAGCAGAATATTTGTTGATAGCCAAGAGGCAGTGAAGGAATGGGGGAACAAATGCTGATAAGAGGTCTGAGACATTGTGGGAAGGGAATAGATCACAGAAGTCAAGTGTCCCAATTAGAAAAGTTTCATCTACACAAACAAATAGAAAAAAGAAGAAAAGGGCTTTGTTGCCACTGTGAGGAGAAATGGAATCCAACACGTGTGCAAGATTCCAAAAGCTTATCTCTTACAAGTGGATGATCAATTAGCAAAAGTACCAGAATTTAAGGAAGACAATGAGGAACTCAGTGAATTGGCAGAAAAGAAAGTGAGTGAAGAGGAAGGTCTAAAGATATCCATCCATGTTATCTTAGGTTATACTAGCAGCAATGCTATGAGATTGCTTGGAAGGATTGGAGCCTGCTTAGAAGAAATTTTAGTGGACTCAGGAAGTACTCAACTTTCTGTATCCACTTGTGGTGCAGAAAGCCAAGTTAAGAATCCATAGTGATTCTAGTCTACAAGTAAGGGTGGCTAATGGGGACAAGGTGTTAAGCAAGGGCAGGTGTGAGAAAGTAGTCAAGATTCAATGCTCTAAATTCACAATTCATTTTCATGTATTAATTTTAGGGGGTTGTGATATTGTGTTTGGAGTTTAGTGGTTGAAGACTTTGAAACCCATTAATTGGGATTTCACCAGAATGTCCATGGATTCTTTGTAGGGGTAGTCGAGGGAAACTTTGCAGGATATGAATTGTGACAATTTAAGTGTGCAAACTGGGGAGAATTGCTTAAAGTCCTCTTTGGTTAGAAAACAAGGTTGATTTTTGTAGTTGATGGCAGTAGAGCAAAGTCAAAAACCTAGAACTCAGGTACAGGAAGTGGCAAAGGTTATTGAGGATTTTAAAGAAGTCTTTAGGGAGCCAGTGGGATTTCCTCCAAGGAGAGCTTTTGAGCATCAAATTCCCTTGAAAGATGGAATTGCACCAATATCAGTTATGCCTCATAGATATCCACTCTACCAAAAAAGGAAAAAAGAAAAGAAAAGAAAAAGAAACAGAAAACATTGTGCAAGATTTGTTGAAATCTAGGGTTGTGAGGCCTAACTAAAGCCTTTTCTCTTCACTAGTTTTATTATTGAAGAAAGCAGATGGTAGTTGGAGAATGTGTATAGACTACCGTGCATTAAATCAAGAAACCATCAGAGACAAATTTCCTATACCTGTCATTGATGAGTTGCTAGATGAATTGTTTGGGGCTAAGGTTTTTTCAAAAGCTAGACCTAAGATCAAGTTATCATCAGATTAGAGTCAAGGATGAAGACATTAAGATTACAGCCTTTAGAACTCATTAAGACTACTATGAGTCCTTAGTAATGCATTTTGGCCTTACTAATGCCCCTGCTACTTTCTAAAGATTGATGAATGATATATTCAGACCTTTCTTGAGAAGATTTGTGTTGGTTTTCTTCGATGATATTTTGATTTACAGCAGTAGTTTGGTGGATCATGTGGGGCATCTCAGGTTAATGCTGGAGGTGTTGAAACAACACAATTGTTTTTGTAAAAATATCCAAGTGCAAATTTGGAATGGAAGAGATTGATTACTTGGGCCACGTGATATCTAGTAATGGAGTTAAAGCTGACCCCTCAACGTTGCCTCAATGTTGGAATGAACTATTCTAAATTTTCTGAAATCATTGAGAGGTTTTTTAGGCCTTACAGGCTGCTATAGAAAGATCATAAGGCACTATGGGACTATACAGTCCCATTAACCGAATTGTTAAAAAAGAATTTCTTTGTTTGGAATGAAGAAGCAACCTAAGCATTTTTGCAATTTAAGAAAGTTGTCACTGAACCTCCTGTTCTCAAATTACTTGATATTTCTAAAATATTCACAATCTAGTGTGATGCTTCTGGGGTTGGCTTGGGAGCTGTGGTCATGCAAGAGGGCCAGCCTATTGCTTTTTACAATAAAACTTTGAAGGGTAAAGCCCTGATGTTATCAACATATGAAAGTGAGCTGTTGGCACTTGTATATGTAGTCAGTAAATGAAGACAATATTTGTGGGGAAGGGCATTCAAGATTGGGGATTGAGGCCATGAAGTACTTGTTGTAGCAAAGAGTGGGGATTGAGGCTCAATAGAAGTGGTTGTCAAAGCTGATGAGTTATGATTTTACTATTGATTATAAGATGGGAAAGGATAATAAGGTTGCAGATGTCCTTATAAGGAAATCAAAAGATGAAGCAGCTACTCTTGCTTTGATTACATTTCCAACTCCTGTTTGGATTGAGCAATAAAAGTAAAGCTACCAACTCTCTCCAACACTCAGTGATTTCTATTTGAGACTTCTGTAGGGCCAAGAGGATCCACAACATTACACAATTCAATAGGGCATACTGATGAGAAAAGGGAAGCTAGTGGTAGTTCATAATTCCCCATTCAAGGTTAAAGTACTACAGGATATACATCACAACTCACAAGCTGGGCATGTGGGTTATCACAAAACATTGCATAGGGTTAAGTAGGATTTTTACTAGGAAGGCATGCATAAAGACATCAGAAAGCTTGTAAATGAGTGTGATGTTTGTCAGATCAGTAAACATGAGATTGACTATCTGGCTGGACTATTGCAACCACTACCTATTCATACTTCTTCATGGTTGGATATTTCCATGGATTTCATTGAAGGTTTGCCCTCTTCTAGTGGATTTACAGTAATATTTACAGTAGTAGATAGACTAAGGCTATGTTTGGATAGCGAGAAGTGTTGTGAATAGTTGTGAGTAGAGATTGGAGTGAGTTTGTGGATCCCATTGAAAGTATTTTGAGTTGTTTGGATGTTTGAAGTATGCTGAGTTGTTGACTTTTGGATAGGAAGTTGAAAAAGGTGTGGGTCCCATAAATATTATAGTGATTTTATAATAGTGATAAATATTATAGTGATTTTAATATTTTAATTTTATAATAATGATAAAGATTATAGTGATTTTATTTTATTTTTATATATAATAATGATAAATATTATAGTGATTTTATTTTTAATTTATATATAATAATAAATATTATAATGATTATATATATATATAATAATGATAAAAATTATAATGATTTTATTTTATTAGTATTATTTTCTCTCTCTCTCTCTCTCTCTCTCTCTCTCTCTCTCTCTCCTCTGCCCGATTCTCACTCACGGCCAAAATGGTTTCAGCCCAGCCTGAGCACCTCCGTACGCCACCCAACCTCACCGCCACCACCGACGACTCCCCCAGCCACCACCGATGACTCCCCCAGCCACCACCGATCTCCCCCACATGCGTCCATCGATCTCCCCTGCGGCAATCCAACTGAAATGAGTTTCGGTCGTTTCTCTCCACTTGCGCCGCCGTACGCGACCACCTAGGCTCACCGCCACCACCGGCGACTCCCCCTCACGCCGGCGACCAAGCTAGCCACCACCGATCTCCCCCACGCGCAGCTATCTCTCTCCCTGCGGTAACCCAACCGAAATGGGTTTCGGTTGTTTCTCTCCCCATGTGCTGCCGTATGCGGCCACCCAGGCCACTGCACCTCCACCACCTCACACCGGCGCCCACCTCTAGCAAACCCAACCACCGCAAAGGATGACGGGATGTTGTCCGAGAGAAATGTTTCTATTGAGACATACGTTTGAAATAGTAGACTACTTATGTGGAAGTGTTTCAATTTATTGAGAAGTGTTCGTTTGGATGGAAGACTACTCTCATTCGTACGAAAACTTTCAAGAGTATCTGAGAGTAGTTGGTTAGCCAAACATGGCCTAACCCAATTTGCTCATTTCTCTTGCTCGCCCTTACATAGCCAGTAAAATAATCCAAGTATCTTTTCCTGGAGTCTTTAAGTTACATGGAATGCCTAAGTTCATTGTTTCATATAGAAACCCAATTTTCACAAGTACTTTCTGGAGAGAATTGTTTCAATTACAAGGTACTTCACTCAATTTTAGTTCTGCTTATTACATAATCACAATCTGATGGGCAAAATGAGGCATTGAGTAAAGCATTGGAGGGGTATTTGAGATGCTATACCAATGACAAGTCAAAGGAATGGAGTCTGTGGATTCCTATGGTAGAATGGTGTTATAACACCACGTGTCATTCTTCAATTGGTGTATGTCCTTTTGAAACCCTCTATGGATATTTGCCACCAAAGTTACTGTCTTACATTCCAGGGACCACTACTAATACTTTGTTTTTAGCTCAGTCTTGTTTGGGGTGTATTCTTACTGGATTGAAGGAAGTACGTGACAGTAAGATGGGGAAAAGGTGATGGAATAGATTTGGGGCTGAGGCAAAGACACTGGCGATGAGGTGCTCAAGAAAGTTCGAGAAAGGAAGGGTGGTCATGTGCTCACCATAACGATGCGAAATCAATGGAAGAACGCTAGCCGATAGATTATGAGACTATCCGAGCACTCCTAACTCCTGATGGTGTCTCCTAGGTATCTCTTGGCTGTTTCTAGTGAGGTGTTTGGCTGGAAAATTTAATGAGTGTCTTGGTTTGCGGTGGTTTGTTGGCTGGTGGTGGTTTGTCGACACTCTGTTTGGCTTGGAGAAATTTGTGATGTCAGGAGTGTTACGGTGATGTGTGTGAGTGGATTGTTATTGTGTTTTAAATTTGCAGAGGTAGGGAGGAGTATATATAGATGGGAGAAAGTATTCGACGTATTTGATTGGAATTGTTTTTGTGACTGCCATGGAGTGAAGATCAGCCATGATCATCGAGAAAAGAGGAAGGATCACGGATGGATTTGTTATGAAGGTTTGAAACTGTGGAAATTATAAATTGTATAAGGATTAGTTAATCTATATGATTTAAACATTGATCCAGTTAGTGGTTAAAAGTTTAAGAATCATGATAGTTTTAGATAGAATCAGCAGTTCATTCAATACAAGACATGGAGTGATTGAGATTGTATAGGGACCTCAGGGATGATTTTAAAATGAGAAATATTCTAGGGGCTGATATTAAATTCTAAAATGAGTTTAATTCAACCAATAATTATCTTTGGGGTTTTAGAAAATTTCCTGGGCCAATTACTAAGTAAATAGGGCCTAATTAGTCCGTAAAATATTAAATGGGCTTAAATCCAAATCTCTCATTAAACTTAATTTAGGTCCAATAAAATTATACACATTACATCTCTAATAACACTGGATTGGATTGTTACAAATATCCTTAAAAATAAATAATATATAGAAATTAGAGAAAATTTTGGGACTATTGGAAAAGATTGGAGAGAAGCATTTCTATGCATATTGAGATTTTAGAAAATGTTGGATAGCATATGGGAATTATGACTTTTTTGGAGGAGCCATTTTCTACATACATAAAATTATGAATAAATTTAAAGGATCTTTTAAATTTTCAAAAATTTTTGGATTCTGCCACTACCGCTCCCATATGGGCATAGGGCAAGTTGACCCCCGAGCCCCACCCCCTGCCTTGGCCCATTGGGCTCACAACTTGGTTTGGGCTAAAAAATGGCTAGAACCTGTTTCTGGGCCATCTTTGGGCCTAAAATCCATTTTTTGACCCAAACTTGGCCCAAGACCTATTTGAATAATACATAAAATTAATTATATAAAATATAAATTAAAATTAAGTGCATCAAACATAAAATTAAATATTCTCTAAGAAAATTGCTAAGTTATAAGTTCTAACTAATAATTCTAAGTTATTACAAGTACTATAAACTATTACATATTAATCTAAAACTATTACAAATTAATCTATAAATATTACAAATTTTCAAATAACTTGAATGAATAACAATGTTTCAAGAATTAAAATACATTTTTAAAAAAATGAAACAAAGCTAACAACATGAAAAATGCATGTAGGCTTGAAGGAAGATGATATGGTTACTCCAAGTGGCAAGTGACATCATAAAACCTGGAAAAAAAAAAGAATATGAATTAATAACATTATTAATAAGAGAATATGTGCACACTACAAAGAATTAACTAAAAAACTTAACAAACTAATAATGATGTATCAAAGTCAAATTACGACTGATGTAGATTGAGATGGAGCTTCCTTACCCAAAGTTGTTCATACAACAATTGAATTTGAAATTCAGTTTGTCAAATAAATATAACACAATCAATTAGAAGCGAAAGCAAAATAATGAATTAAGAGCGATTATCGCTTCCAGGCTGATCAACATCTTCCTTTTCGTGTCTCTCCAAAGTCTACCACCTCCAGAACCTGAATTGGCTTCCATTTTATCCAATTTTGAGTGCAACTCAAAGTCTCTACAATGCTAGAAGACAATGAACTTTGAAATGGCCCAATATGTGTCCTCAGTGCTAAAGGGTGACTTTAAGGCTATGGTAGAAATAGGGATAGCCAAAACACTGTGGGCTATCTCTCCAAGGACATGATATTTGACGACATTTATCTTCCATCTAGCTAAGATATCAAACTGCTATACCCATGGTTGTATGTCTATCGAAAAGTATCTTATCTCTTCAACTTCGATTTGCCGCAAACCTCATAGCCGCAAACCTCATAGCCCCATTTACGCTTTTTTCACCTATCGACTTTGGGAGAAGGCGATGTTGTAGATGGTAGAACCTCTATATTAACACTCCTAAATGTAAAGAATTCATCATACAACCTATTGAGAGTATTCTTAACCCTTACCACAAGTTGATCTGCCCATCCCTTCCCGTTAGCACTTTCCAAACCATACACCATGTCATCAACTTTTAACTGCAGGTCAAGAACAATAGCCACATATAGGAAAATCCTGATCCTATTCAAATCTCCCTAATGCTTCTCATACTTGAGCCTCATGCTTAATGCCATCATTTGTAAAGTAGAATCAACACCCTTGCACATTTCATCCAATTGTTCTTTAGCCTAACAAACTTGTTGACAATATTTATTGGATGTTACATACAAAGAACCGAAAATGGTGCATGTCCTCCTCACCTTAAAGGCCAATCTATACTGCTCGGCCATCTCCAACATCTCATCCAAATGTTGTCTTGATGTTCCATATTGTAGAAACATCAAGACAACATTTTGTTATACTATATGCCCATAGCATGAACAAAAGCTTGAACTTTTCAAGTCTAGCAGGTGAAGATCTCACAAATCTCATTGTAAGGTTTACTCTTGCAACCAACTCATGAACATCTTTCAAACCGTTGGTCACAATAAGATTGAAGATATGTGCACAACATTAAAAATGCAAAAACTCACCACCCAATATTCACTTTATGGTCCTCTCTAACCTTATTTTCTAAACACTCAAGTGCAGTACCGTTATATGAGGCATTGTCAAAACTTATTGTCACTACCCACTCCAAACTCCACTCCTTTATTGTGAACTCCACCGCCTTCCTAATGGTTTTACTTTGTGATTGGGGATTAAACAAAAGTTGAGAATCGTTTTTTGTAACCGCCAACACTATCTACAAAATGAGTAGTTAGGCATATAGTTCAAGTTCTGGACCGATGTATTTGTATCAATTATGAGGCAAACTCTTTGACCCTTCAATTGGTTTCTTAATAAATCTTTCAGTACACCGTATAATTTAAAAACATCGTTCACCACCGTGTGGTGAGAATGAATGTTAAATCTAGGTTCCAAGTACTTAGAAAATGCTTGAAACCCTCCATCCTCTACAAACCGAAATGATAGCTTGTCTTTTCAATTGGGATGTACCATGTCATTTATAGTGACATCCATGAACCTTACCACAATGATTACACTTCGCTTATGGGTCATTGAGGTCATTTTAACTTGAAAAAATGTTCTCACACGATGGAAAAGAGTTTTTTCTTTGGTGGGCCCATGGGTGTGGGGGTAGGGGTGGGTATAGGTGTAGGGAAGCTAGTGAAAGTGCTAGTATTCAGACTTGACCTACAATCCATGGATTCACAAACTCCCAAATTGACATGATGCAAAAATCACACAACAGTTAAAATCATACAAATCATACAAACTGTTTTGAAGTTTCAAAACTTTGGGATTTCAGTTTTGAAACCCCAAAATAAATTAGGTTAGAGGCTTCATAATGAGCCCCTAACCTAATAGGGTTTCAATCAGAAACTATAAAATAAATTAGGGTTTCAGATTGAAACACATCATACAAAGTAAGAATTAACTTAGGGGTTCAATCTGAACCCTTAATTTAGGGTCTAAATTCGAAACACTAACATAAATTAAGGTTTTGGACTGAAAATTCAAAATTAGTGTTTTAGATTGAAGCCCATCCTACAATGTAAGAATAATTTAGGGTTTAAATCTAAAATCCTAACAAAAATTAGGGTTTCAGAATAAAACTCAAAACTAATTTCGGTTTTGGATTGAAATCCCTAAAACTCACACTATCCAACCTCAAACAAACAAACACCAATCAATCCCATCTTTCACATTATCCAAAACACAATCTCATCCTCTGTATAAAAAATTCCATCCTCCCTAAATAATTACAAAAAAAAAAAAACAAGCAGAAAGGAGTTTCGACTCTCGAGAGATACTTACAAAGATAGAGACTGATGGGGTTTTGGGCCTTGGTGACTGTGAGTGAGAGAGTTGAGAGAGGGAGGTTAAAAGTGGAGTGAGAGGGTCCGAGACTTAAGAGAGATTGAGAGAAAGTTGAGCAGACTCGAGACACCGAGGAGGAAAGATTTCATTAACAGTGTAATGAAACGACGTCATTTTGGGACACTCTAAAAGAACATGGGGCCGGGCAGACTGGATGTCAAGTCCCCCCACTATCTGTAGAAATAAATAAGATAAAATTCACTTTTAAATACTATTTAGAAACCCATATTTCTTCTCCAGTCAGTCAACTTGAGGCACTTCATAAATTTGTTGAACACCACAACAGCACGACCATCTCGCCGAATGGCACAATCCTATACAATGTTATGAACCTAATGTGAGACGGTGTTGTCTGGAGAAGGGCACTATATTTTAACATGCAACACAACGTTCAAGGATTACGGCATTATGGGTTGCTCAAGACGTGGTTGTTTTGGAAAGGCTTCAAGAAGCAGCAGTTGGTTATGTGTTCTATCAACCCATTGGGCTTATGTCTGATGTGATCAAAATAATTTTCTTTTTTTAGTTATTAAAAATTCCAACATTCCATTTACTACTTTCTGTTATTTTCTTTTTGAGGGAATGGTTGTCCATATATAAGCTCTAGAAATTAGGAAAGAGCTGAAGTAGAATTTCCACCTTGTAAGAACTTTGAACTTTTGGAATTTGGGTTGACACGAATCAATCCCAAACTTACGAAAATATATGTTCTATTCTTTCTTGTGTGACTTTTGAATAGAAGGTTACAACAAGTTTAGGAGGTTTCTAACAATTGGCATCAAAGACATACGATCCTTCATGGCGGACGGGGTAAGATTCAAGAAGCGGCAAGAAAATTTGCTCCTGATTAAATCCAAGAAAGGAATTCTTGAAGCAATCCTGCAGCTCAGGGGTTTGGTAGACCAAGCACATGAAAATTACAAGGTTTTCAAGCAATAATTAAAAGAATCCTTCATGGAGTGGCAAGACCAAGTGGTGGAGGAGGACGTAGAAAGTGCAGTGGAGGTGGAAGATATTGCGGTGGTGCCTACAAGAGTTTATCTCAAAGAAATTTCCCTCTTTCCTCTCCATGCCAAATCTCTAATTCCTAACTCTAGAATAATCCTCCCCAAGGGCAAGACCTGTATCTGCCACATTCACATTTCCAAACCTCATCAAATCCTCAAATCCCATGTTTATAATCATTTTCTCCTTCCTCACAAAAGCATTCCAGAAGATCTGATCCCATTCCTCCCATTTTATGCACATTTTTCTCTCCCAAGAACCTCTTTAGTCACCAAGCCCTCATCTTGCTCAACGATCTCACCCTCACTCTTCGTCGAATCAATTATTGGGTGGTAGGCTTTTGAGCTGGGCATTTGCATTCCCTCTCAAACCCACAAAGCATGGAACAACATAGGGGCCATAGGAGCTGCCATTGCCGCTCGCTGACCCACTACTAACTATCTCCTCACTTTTGAAGGCCAGATCATGTTTTGCCCCATGATGTAGCATTCAGGAGGTTCCATGATGGAAGCCTCCTCTCACTCTCTACTCAAGGCCAATTCAGAGCTTCCTCTCACTCTCTCTGATCAGTTGAAGCTCGGTGGTAGTAGCTCCACCTTGCTCGTCCGATCTACGAGAGCCTGGGATGGAAGAACCCCAAACTTTCTGTTGAGGAAGGCCAACTCGAGATGAATCTCTATCTTTCATTGGAAGGCGAAATGGATGTTGTTCTGGAAATATGTGACAACGGTGAGCTTTTTGACAAAATTATTGCGAAGGGGCATTATAGTGAGATGGTTGCTGCTTCAATATGCAGGGAAATTGTTAATGTTGTGCATATATGTCATTTTATGAGTGTGATGCATAGGGGCCTTAAGCCTGAGCTCACTGATGATAAAATCATGTGGATATCTAGCTACCTCAAGGGATCTATTATCCCCAAAAGAATTCTGGAAGAGATGGCTCAATTGGTAGAAAATCATCCCTAACTTTTGGTATTTTCTAATGCAATATATGAACACAAGCTTGCCACTGCTTATGACTACCAAACTGTTGAAGGTATTCCTAACCATCAACTGAAGCAATTTGTGATAGATACAAGGTTGTACTGAGTAATATGTTTTTATTCTGGTTGTTCCATGGTCTATTTCTTTTTCTTGTGTTTTGTGGTTTTGGTTTCTGGGTATAGGAGAGCCTTTAGGTATTTAGAGTGATGATGGTATGATTTGTGAAATTTTCCTTGGGGGAACAATAATCGAGCAGTCATTGGAAATGGGAGGGTATGGCCCTAGTTGCTTAAATGGGTTTTTGAATCAGGCGTGGAGGGAAGGATTGATGCCTAAGCTGTTTGACGAAATGCTTGAAAGGACTTTGGCTATTTACCTTAACAAGTATGGTGTTAGCAAACCTTTTTGGTATGCAAGTGGAGCTACCATCCGGGTATCTTTTTCCAACGTAATGGCTATAAAGATAAAAAGAAAGGCTCCTCATGCTCATACCATTTGTGAACTTGTTAATGTTTGTTGGGGAACTGTCGCACACATTGTTTTCCTTGCCTTCTATTTTTTTACTAATATTAGTATAACAACAATGTTGCTTCTTGGTGAAACTACTGTTGTAAATGCACTTACTAGAGTGAACATTTATGCTACTAGTTTTCTCATACCATTGGGGGTTATTTTGTACACAGTAGTTGGAGCACTAAAAGAAACCTTCCTGGCAAGCTATATACATTCTGTTATAGTGAATATTATTTTAGTCATCTTTGCCTACTTGGTTTACACGACAAGGAGTGAACTTGATAGCTCCACTGTAATATGCAAACATCTAGTTAAGGTAACAAGCAAATCAAGCACATGTGAGGAACCAATTTCCCATGATGGGCAATCCTGTGGCCCTGTTAGTGGGAATTACAAAGGGTCTTACTTGACAATGCCAAATTCAAGAAGACTCGTTTTTTGGATTATCAATATAGTTAGCAACGTTGGCAATGTGTTTGTTGACGATGGATATTGGGTGAGTGCCATGGCTGCCAGACCTTCATCAACTCCTAGGGACTACTTGTTGGGTGGGCTGGTATGGGTTGCAGTCTTAGTAGAGAAGGAAAAAGTATTCTCAGTTGTTACGACCATTGGGACCAGATTATTTTAGAAATACCATTTAAGGCGCCTTAAGTCTCACTCAGAGGAGACAACTTCCTGTACACTTGTATAATCTAATGCTTGCACATATATGTTGGAAGTTCAAAATAGACCTAGAGGGGCTCCATTAGCAAAAGATTCTTGATTTCCTTCCTAAAGCCATTCGATCAAGCATTCTCCTTATCTTCTTTACACTTCAATGGGTGAGAAAACCTCTACTCCTCGAGTCTTCTTTCATATTGAAGGCACTATCTATGTTCCAAAGGATGGGGAAATGATTGACTAGACTTGCCACAATATGGATGTCGATTTGCAAGTCATGGGAGAATTAAGTGTTGTTTGCAATGATGTTGGGAACACAACTACTGCAATTGGCAAGGGATTTTGTGTCCGATTCGTTGCTCATGTCTCCTTGACTCTAGTAGGTGCCTCTTTCAAAGAAATACTGCTTGAAGGGATTGAAACCTTGGTCACAGAATTGTATCATAACTCTCAACCTTGAGGATAAGGTTCTTTAAGGGAAGGGGTTGTTATGAAACTAACGTGAGACAACATCGTCTGCAGAAGAGCACTATATTTTTACATGCAACGCAGCTGATGGTTATGTGTTCCATCAGCTCACTGGGCATACGTCTGACGTGATCACAATAATTTTCTTTTTAAGTTATTAAAAATTAAATAATTCCATTTACTACTTTCTGTTATTTTCTTTTTGAGGGAATTGCTGTCCCATATATAAGCTCTAGTAATTGGAAAAGAGGAGAAGCAAAATTTTCATCTTGTAAGAACTTTGAACTTTTAGAAGTTGGGTTGCTTCAAATCAATCCCAAACGTATGACAATATATTTTTCATCATTTCGTGTGTAACTTTTGAATAGAAGATTACAGCAACTTCAAGAGGTTTCTAACATAAACCGTTTGCCTCTCTAGATGATTTACCTCTGTTTGGTTTGGGGGAAAGTTGGAAAAGAAATGAGGATTTTAAATTTTGGATCTTATCAAAAATTTGTTTTTTGGCCGAGAATTTTTTTTTTTTTTTTTAACTCTGTCTATATTTGGTTTCACTTTAAAGAGTTGGAACTTGGTGAAAACATTTGTGATCTCCAAGTGTAGGAGTTTTTAGGCTAAAAAAACTTCAACATTTTACCTCTCTTTGTTGGATTATGGAGAAACAATAAAGATGTTTAACTAATAATTAAATTTTTATTATTTACTTGACTATCAAATAAAAGATAAAATGTTTGGGCTTGATATAGTTTAAGATGAGTACAATTTCTAATTTTCTTGATCACCAGATGTTTTCATATAAAAACTTTTCTTGTAATTAGGGGTGAAAACCGACGCTATCAGTGCAGTTTTTTACCAAAACTGACGCTGACCGATGGAGAGGATTTGTATGGAATAACCGACTGTACTGGTTGATGGGGAGGAGAATTATCAGTCATATCGACTCTGACGGTTCTCTAGAGGTTCTCGAAAGTTCTCAGTCTCTGTAACGACAAGGTTCTTCTTAGAGAGTAGAGAGTGTGTGTTGCAGAAGGGAGAGAGAGAGAGAGAGAATGAGAGAAACTGAGAATTAGAGAAGAAGAAGGGAGGGGAAGAAGATGATCTCAATTTGAAACGATGTCATTTGGTTTAAAATCAAATAGCGCCGTTTCAATTATATTTTTTTTCAAACTGATGTTCCAAAACAATATCGTTTCACTCACTTAAGTGAAACTGAGTTGTTTTATTTATGTATAATTTTAAAAAAAGTATATATAATTTATATAATTGGTTGGTTCAGTAATCCACTCTAGCTTTAAACTGGGACCAACGACGATTGTTTTGACATAATTCTGCTACCGGCCAACTGGTTCTACTCTAGTTTCGGCCAGTTCCATGCTCTGCCGGTCGGTTTGAGGCGGTAACGATCAGTTTCTTCGGTTTGTGTACGACCCTACTTGCAGTCTTAGATTTTGCTCTCTAGCAAGGTTAATGATATGTTAAAAATTCTTTTATTAATTATTTAACAACTTATATTACAAGAAATTAATATAATTATCTTAATTCATAAAAAATATGTAAATTCATTAAAATATTTTTCAATTTTGTGTAACAACTCTTTATTTAAAATAAAATTATAAATATTTATAAATGTGCAATAAATTTATCATTTTTCTGGACAATTTAATTTGAAAAATGATAGGCATATAATTTTTTTTATAATTTTTTATATAACTATGTTTTAAATAAATAATATTTTTATAAAACAATTTATAAAAATAACATAATTCTATATAAGTACCTTTATTTTAAAATTGATTATATAAAAATAAACTCATAAAGTGACGTGATTTAACATAGTACGTTAGATTATAAAATTATTTTTATAAAAATCTTTTAAAAAAGTGAATCTTTGTGGATACAAATGTATATGGATGTTGATGAAGATAGAGTGGGCTAGGGTCCTTTTCTTAAGGTGAAAATTTCGATTGATCTCACAAAACCAAACACTAGAGGAAGATCGATTATAGTAAATGGAGCAAAGATCTGGGTACCACTAAAATATGAGAAGTTGCCAAACGTCTATTTTCAATGTGGCCGAATTGATCATGAGGGGAAGATATGTCAACAACTAGAAAACAAAAACACTTCGATTAATCAGTTTGGACCTTGGTCGAGAGTAGAGAATCCAGGTAGATGAAGAGCTTAATCATTCCATAAGGTTGGTAGCATAAATGGGATGGAATTTCCAATAAAGAATTCAGGAAGGAATCCAAACTTCAGTGATTTGAATCTTGCCGAAAGAAATCAGAGAAAGGATGCAGAATTGATACAAGGAGGGAATTATGGGGATAATGGTGATTTGGGCGAGAATTTAGGGGGAGATAATATGAATATGGAAAGTAATAGATTGAGAGAATCAGATTTGAAGTTGGGGAAGGATTGTAGCGATAAGGGAAATTTAGATTCAAATTATACTCAAAATATCGAAGAAATGGATAATGGGCTTTTAAAGAGTGTTGATGAAGATACGGGAAAGAACCCAACAGGTAAACTAAAGACTGGCTTGAATAGAATGCATAGTGGGCCCAAGTCATTGGAAGCCCAAGTTCCAAACTTGGCCCATCAAAATTGGCAGTCCAGTTCTCGAGTGTTTCATGAAGTTACACGACAGAAACAATAGAATTTCAAAGTGAGAGAGGGTGAGGAAAGGGATGATGGGTAAGGCACTGAGAAGTAACAAGGGAATAAGCGAGACATTATCAAAAGGAATTGGAAACGGAGAGCATGTGCTTCAGGTGAGAATTCAGAGATCTCTCCTCATATTTTTTGCAAGAAACAAGATCATGTAGATGAGAATTTGTTGTCTAATCAGGTGAAGAAAAATAAAGTGGGAGATGAAAAGTTTTAGAATTTCTATTGCCAAGTGCCTAAGAAAGGGGGCAAAACAAAGTCTTAAAAATTTCTCATCTGTGAAGGTTGGAGTCCAGCCCCGCTGAGAACCATGAAAATAATTAGTTGGAATTCTTGTGGGCTTAGAAACCCATAGGAAGGAAGGAATATTCTAAAATTCTTTTCTTACAAGAAACCAAATTATATGGAGGAAAAGTAGAAAAGATGAAATTTTTTCTAGGCTTTAAGTGTTGTGTGGCAGTAGACAGTGTAGGTAGAACTGGTTGGTTGCCTTATTTTGGAAGAAGGAAGTGGATTTAATGGTGATAAATTTATCAAAATCTCACATAAATGCCTGGGTTAAAAAAGAAGGAGATGAGGAAAAGGAATGTCAACTTATGAGTATAATGGGAATCCTATTGCATCCCATAGGATGGAGACTTGGAACCTGTTACATTCTTTAAAGGTTCCCAAAGATAAAATCTTGGTTAATGTTTGGTGATTTTAATGAAATTCTAAGCTATGATGAAAAAATGGGTGGCAAAATGAAGCCTGAGAGGCAGATGTTTGATTTTTGAACTGTGTTGGATGACTGTGAAATGTATGATTTAGGTTTCTCTAGCCCTAAGTTCACTTGGTGTAATAGCAAATCTGGAGTGGACTAATCTTTATCTATATGCAAATGTCACTCATAGCATTGCAACACACTCAAATCACCTGCCTATTATTCTGTAGTTATAGAAAAAAAGTTTTATAAGGGAGGGTAGGCAGCCTTTCAGATTTGAGGCAATGTGAGTGGGATTTTCAAATTGTGAAAGAGTCATTAAGGAGGCTTGGTTGTTCAATTTTGGAGCTATAAGGCTGGAGAATGTGGTTGGCAAACTTGACAAATGTAGTGAAAAGCTTAAGGTATGGAATAAAAAGGTTTTTGGACATATCAAAAAGAATATCGAACAAAGCATAAGGAAGGTCCAATTTCTCCAAGAATCTGATCCACAGTGTATCAATATTGATGATCACAATGAAGCTCGAGGGGAATTACAGACTTGGCTGGAAAGGGAAGAAATTATGTGAAGGCAACGTTCAAAAGCCCTATGGTTGCAAGAGGGAGACCAAAATACAAAGTTTTTTCACAACAAGGCATCCCACAAGAAGAAAAAAAATCATATCAAGAGAGTAAAAGATAGGACAGACAGATGGCAGGAGGGGGAAGGGAGAGGTGAGGTGATCCTGAATTAGTTTCAACAACTGTTTAGCTCTTCAAACCAGAAGGGGAATGGGGTTATCTTTGAAGAACTAGAGGGAAAAATTTCTGAAGATATAAATAAAGAACTTACTCAAGTGTTCACTGCTGAGAAAGTGTATGATGCACTACAACAAATTAATCCAACAAAGGCTCCAGGATCAGATGGAATGGCCCCTATCTTCTATAAAAAGTACTGGAGCATTATGGGAAAGGATGTCATTGTAGTAGTGCTGGAAGCTTTGAACAGTGGTGAGTTACCTAGTACCATTAATCATACGTTCATTTCTTTGGTCCTTAAGAAGAAAAAGCATGATTTAGTGGCTGATTACAGCCCATTAGTCTCTATAATGTCTTTTATAAATTGGTTTCAAAAGTGATAGCAAATAGGCTTAAAGGGTTGCTGTCTCATATAATCTCTTATACTCAAAGTGCTTTTATCTCAGGTAGACTTATTTCTGATAATGTTTTAGTTGCCTGTGAAATTCTTCACTATCTTAGCAAAAGAGAAGAGGGAGAGAGGCTTTTGTATCTTTAAAACTATATATGAGTAAAGCACCTGATAGAGTTGAATGAGCTTTCCTTGAAGATGTAATGCTCAAGTTGGATTTTCATGTAAAATTTATGGGGTTGGTTATGTAGTGTGTTAGAACTATGTCTTTCTCCATTTTGATAAATGGAGAACCAGAGGGCTTACTATCCTTCTAGGGGTTCAAGACAAAGGGACCCTTTCTCCCCTTATCTTTTCCTATTGCATCATGAAAGTCTTATAAATCTTCTTTGCAAAGCTACCGTTGTTAACAATATTCAGGGTGTTAAAATTTGTAGAGGGGCTCCAAGAATTACTCACTTGCTTTTTGCAAACGATAGCCTTTTATTCTGCAAAGCAAATATACAAGAATCACAGCAGCTTCAAATTCTCCTGGAGCAATATGAGAAAGCTTCTGGCTAGCTTATTAATAAGGGAAAAATTGCTATGGACTTCAGTAAAAATGTCAGTGAAGAAGAAAGAGCTTATGGAGTTTTGGGGAGTTCATAGTCACCAGCAGTATGATAAATACCTGGGTCTTCCCCCTATGATTGGTAGAGATAAGAAGAAAGCTTTTTCTAATATAAAACACAAAGTATGGCAAAAGTTGCAAGGGTGGAAGGAGAAGCTTCTATTACAAGGTGGGAGGAAGGTTCTTATCAAGGTTGTTGCACTATCAATTCCCACTTATAATATGAGTTGTTTCAAGTTACCAAGAAACCTATGCACTGAACTTGAAGGAATGATGGCTAGGTTTTAGTAGGGCCAAGGAAAAAGATGAGAGAAAGATTCATTGGGCTAGTTGGGATAAACTATGTGTCGAAAGGAGAAGGAAGGATGTGGTTTCAAGATCTAAAAGTCTTTAACATGACTCTCTTGGCAAACCAAGGGTGGAAGATTATGAATGAGACTTCATCCTTACTTCACAGTATTTTCAAGGCTAAATATTTCCTAAAAAATAGCTTCATGGATTCTAAACTAGGGGTTTCCCCCTCTTATGCATGGAGAGGGATATGGGAGGGAAAGAAGTATTTGCAAACTAGGTGTAGATGGAGAGTGGGATATGGAAGATCTATATATTTATGGGATGACTATTGGGTTCAAGGTCACAAAAATCTGTTGCAGTTTTGGAAGGGGAAGATTTTCATAATAGAAAGGAGAAAGTTGAGAGTCTCTTTGATGCTAACACACGAGGATAGGATATTGAGAAACTTAGATCTTTTCCACCACCACATGCAGCCAGTGAAGTTCTAAAAATAATTTTGATACCTGGTGATTGAGAAGATAGGTTGATCTGGGATCACGAGAAGGATGGAAAGTTCTTTGTTAAGAGTACCTATAGATTGCTCAGTGAGATGGATAAGGGGACTCATAGAGGCGAAAGTTCAAATGCAGTACAACAAAAGCATATCTGAAAGAGATTTGGAAGATGCAAATGCCGAATAAATTCAAAGTGTTTGCATAGAGAGCTTGCAAAAATGGATTACCAACAAAGCATAATTTGAAGAATAAGAACATTATCAAGGAAGATAGTTGGGTTTCTTTGGTGCAAAGAAGATGAGAATCTTGTTCGTGCCATGGTCCTAAAGTGAGAGACATTTGGTTAAGGTTTTACCCTTTTTTGGATATTTCAAACACTTAGTTTGATTTTATTGACATGACAAGGCTGGTTAGAGAAAAAAGAGGCCATGAGGATTTGGAAAAGCTTTTTATGATCTTCTGGGGATTGTGGTATAGAAGGAACCAAAAAGTCTACGAGGGCAACATACTGGAAACAAAGCATGTGATTAACTATGCTTTTATCTCTACTGAAATCTTATAAAGAAAGCATTGGTTTGAAGAAACAAAGATATCAAAAGCATTTTCTGGACTAATCCTCTTATAGCTATTTTGAAATTGAATTTTGATTGCGCTATGTATTATGACCAATAGAGAGTCGGAACAGGTGCAATCCTAAGAGATTATAGGGAGAAGTTATTATGGCAGCAAGCAAGATTGAAGGTGAAGTCAATTATTCTTTTGATATAGACCTTTTGGCTATGTTTCGAGGCTTGCAACTTTGTATTCATCAAGGCATACAAGATATTATTCTTGAAAGCGATTCTCTAATGATGGTTAATGCGATAAAGGCTGGTGGAGAGTCAATGGCCACACAAGGAAATCTCACCTATAAGATCAGAGACCTAATGAAAAAGTTTAATAACTGCACAATTCAACACATTGGGCATGACGGTAATGAGGCAGCTCACAAGTCGGCAAAATTTTCTGGCAAGTGAATGATCTTTGTGTGTGGTGGGACTCTTTCCCTTCTTGTTAGGGTTGGAAAAAAAATCGGTGAATCGGTAAACTGGACCAAACTAGTGGGTTTGGTCTAGTACTGGGTTTAGTTCTGTCTGGTACTTATTTCATTTTTCTCAAAACTAGTTAAAATTGGTCCGGTTCTAGTTTTCTTTTTTCTAACACCAGATCGAACCTAACTGGACCGTTCATATATATATAATTTAATTTTTTTATATGATTTTTTATATTATGTATAATTTTAGTATATAATATAATAATTATATATAAAATAATTTTGTATTATATGATAAATTACTAATTAATATAATATTAAATTTTAAAATCCTATATTACTATAATCTATTGTATTAATAGTTCTACTAATACTATATCATTATATATTATAATATACTATAATATATCATTGTATTATATATTATAATATACTATAATATACTATATCATATATACCATATAATATATTAAAAAATCAGACTGAACCGAATCGAAATTGATAAAATTGAAATACTGGTTTATGGGTGTAACCGGTACGATATCGGTTCTTAAAATCTCAAAATCGGTATACAGTCATTCAGTTTTAAAATATGTCTACAACCGGACCGTTACACCCCTACTTCTTGTATTTCACAAATCATTTGATTTGAAAAATAGTTGTAAGACTTTTAGTATGAATGAATTGTTTTTCCATATAAAAAACAAAAAGGTGAATTCTTGAAAAAAAGAAAAATGATATTTACAGTTATAGAGTTCGCAAGCGCAATATATTCATTTTAGAAAAAATAAATAAATATGAAACTTTTATGAAAAAAATTAATTTTTTAAAGATAGATCACACTCTTTTTAAAAAAGAATGCATGATACTTACACAACTTATAACTATATTTAACATTACTTTTTAAAATCAGAGCTGCTACGTTTCGTGCACCTCTTGCCCACCTAGACTGGTGTGGTGGCTGAAATTTGTTTTATTAAAAAAAAATGAAAATTACATTGAGAAGAGACTATCAGACTACTGATCCAAACTTCTGAATGTTGGGAAAAAACAAGCACAACAGAATAAATAAAAATGGAAATAAAAGAGCAAACCACTCACATAGTGATACCAAGAATTTAATGTGGTTCGGCAACTGCTTACATCCACAAAAAAGAGCTTCACTAATAAATAGTAGAATACAGAAAAATATTACAGAGGAAGAGGATCACACTTCACTCAACTCAACTCTCTTATTTTTCTCTCAGAGTTTTCCTGACTCTCTCTATTTTCTTTCTTCTTGTTGGTGTACTTCTAAGACACAACTAATGCACCTATATATTGAGACTCTCACTAGAGTTCTCAATTTATAGACGAACATACACACACTATGAGCCCGTGTGAACACTTACAATTTAAAGTATTGTTGCTGCCTACGAACTTTCCTACCTAAAGTTGCAGCAAATGTCCTTTAGATCAACAGCAGTCCATGTGGGCTGTTATATCTAGTGGGTAAGTGGGAAAAGGGCGAGGACCCATCACTGAAAAACTCGGTTCGATTTTTCTCCTGCATTCAGCTTGGTTCATTATACTGCAGTTGGACTTGAACTTCAATTGCAGGAAAACGTTTAGAGTGGTTGATTTACTCTGCAAACCCATTAAGTCACCCGTAAACGTTCTTGCCCAACTATGGAAGCTTTCGTTTTGCTCAACTATTGGAGAGACCTTTCTTATGCGCCGCTAGTCACTACCGTTGCTCAAAGTAGTGCTGGGGAGACAAACGAAGACGACGACGACGAACCTTTTTTCGACTTGGGAAGACCAGTAGAACATCAACAAGTTTGGAAGATTAAACAACCGCTTTCACGAGCTCGAGGATGAGATCAAAATCGCCAAGGAAACGAATGATAATCTGGAGGATGCTAACAACGAATTGATTCTCATTGATGAGGAGGTGGTTCGTTTCCAACTGGGGGAAGTCTTTGCCTATGTCTGGAAAGAAGAAGTGGAGAGCAGGATAGAATAGATGAACTCTCTGAACTGTCCGTTGTCTCTGTGCTTGTGCTTGTGCCTCTATAGCCCTTGCGCGCTAGTTGGATTGCTGATCTTCATCGACCAAAATAGCGGACAAGGCAGTAACCATAAGAACTAGGAAGTTCATGACCAACAGGCTCCTCTCCCGAAAGTAATTCGTCATCGATGTCCTTCATCCAGGAAGGTCCAATGTTTCCAAGACTGAGCTAAAGGAGGAGCTAGCAATGATGTGCGA
Source organism: Cyclocarya paliurus (assembly GCA_029856935.1). Classification (NCBI taxonomy): domain Eukaryota; kingdom Viridiplantae; phylum Streptophyta; class Magnoliopsida; order Fagales; family Juglandaceae; genus Cyclocarya; species Cyclocarya paliurus. The sequence goes on from CM056950.1 coordinate 18,071,748, forward strand.
AGTAAAAGACCCATACTCAATCTTTGTTTTCAAGTTTCGAACTCATTTTGGAGGTGGAAAATCAACTGGTTTTGGGTGGATAAATAATTCTGTTGAAAATGCAAAAACAAATATGAACCCAAGTACAGACTCATCAGAAATAGACTTGATATCAAGGTAAAAAAGTTAATGAAGCAGCAGCTAAAGGAGAAGAAGAATAGGACTAAAAAAATCAGTAGGGCGAAGAAGTTAAGGCTTCTGATGCCGCCGAGGATAGAAATAAGAAATAAGTTTTCATATTTTGTGGGTCCATGCCTGACGGGTGCGCTATGGGTGCGCCAGAGGTTTACTCGTGAGGATAATTTAAAAAAAACAAAATCTGGACAAGGTCTGCATTTGGGGTTTGGACTTTCCGTAGCATTCCTCCTGCATAACATCTGCTCCATCTTAGCTTTTACTGCACATCCAACTGAGCCTTCCTCTCTCCCCCCCCCCCCCCCCCCCCCCCCGAGCCGCGGAAACCAAGAAATGGAAAACGGGACTGAGAGATGGCGTGTTAGGGTGAACGAAAGGCTGAACGCGACGTCGGCAATCACTGTCCGAGGCATTCTCATGAAGCTAATCGGAAGCCTTAACAAGGATGATCCTAGGCCAACTGTGCCTCTCGGCCATGGCGACCCCTCCCCGTTTCCCTGCTTCCGAACAACCCCCGTAGCTGAAGATGCCATCGTTGATGCCGTCCGCTCCGCCAAGTTTAACTCTTATTCCTCGACTCATGGTATTCTTCCGGCAAGGAGGTAATTCTTTCATTTACTGAGATATCATTGTCTATGGCTTTAACTATTTTCGAACGTTTTTCTAAGATAGTCGGTTTATATGTTAGGCAAAGGGCTTAGGTTGTTTAAGAATATTTCACTATTATTTATAAGTATTTTATTATTATTTATAATTTTTTTTAGATCATTTCAATGTCTAAACTTAATTTTAAGCTTTTTTTAGTAAATCCAATATGGTAATTTTAAATATAAATTCATCAAATTTTAAAAATTAGACTAATGCCAATGCTCTTACACGCACCAGATTTATAAAAAGTTCATGAGCCTTGCTACGTCCACGATATAGCACGAGACTGCTCCAGACAAGAATAAAGAGGTTTTTTTTATTTTTTTATTTTATTTTTTTATTTTTTTATACTTTTAAACTTTTATTTTTAAAATTCACTACATTATTAAAAAAATACTTATTTAATCATTAAATAAATAAATAATTATCGAGATCCAATCGGGACTATCTCGGTGACACTAGCATTTCTGAAAGTTAATTGGTAACTTTGTATGAGGCCCAAGAGGGAAATAAACATAAAAAAGAAAAACAACGAAAAGGGCGCCATTACTGTTCCCGCCCAAGTTAGGTGTTCTCCACATGCCATCTATTTATTTATAGAAATGATTTTGGAGGTTAACAATGGAGTAAAAAAATTTCTGAATAGTTATCACTTTCATTTGCTTTGACCATTTAATACGACGAATATAAACTGGAGAAATAATGGTAAAAAGGGGAAGAACCATTAGTTACCTGTAACAAAGAAAACACTTCCCTTAATTATGCACATGTTGTTTTTCCTTTTATTAGAAACTAGCATATATCACTACAATATATATCGTATTTTCCAGCGACTAGTTTTGGTGGAGGCTTTTGATTCATAGAAGCTGCTAGCCAATTTATTATAACAAAATAGGGAGCCTCATAAGATACATCTAGTGTGATTGTAACGAATATCTAACTAATGTTAACAAGAAAAAAAAAGGGAACATATACCTGAAGTAACTTACATAAGAAACATAGATACTCCATGTAATTTCGTGACTACATGTTTAAAAACAAAAAAATATTTCACCTCATGATCCATGATATTTTTGCAATCGCATCAGCATTCATAAATTTCTGATATAAAAGGTAGACGATAAAGTTTGCTTATTTCAAAAATGGAAAGAAAAATTACTTCAAACTACCATATGAGTTAATTCTTGTTACGATACCGAGAGTTAAAAGTTTAACTAAATTAATATCTAATAGTTTTAGAATTTTTGAATCAATAGTTAGGTTTTTAACAATTGGTATTAGAGCAGGAACCATGTCAAAAGTTCAAGTCACGGAGAGAGTGACCTATAATCTAGATTAAAATGCCTTGATATCATATATGAGTATAGTGTCAAGTTATTGAATATTGATAAATTAGTGAAACCATCAAAAGAAAAAGAGCTACCAGCAAGTCAGTATTGATAGAGTGGGCCGCCTTAGACGTCTGATTCGAAAGTGTAGTGAAATGTTATGATTCTGAAGGTTAAATATTTAACCAAATTAATATCTAATAATTTTAAAATTTTAAAATTAATGGTTGAATTTTTAACAATTGAAAAAATAGTTATTGACATTTAGTAATAGAGGATTTCTCAAAAAGTTATGGACTGGTAATCTTTTTAGAAATTGAATGACTTTGATCAGAAATGTGAAACCCATGAGGTTTATTTGCACATACAGTCGCATCTAATTCTTGGGTGGTTGAAATCTAACAGGGCTGTAGCAGATTATCTGTCGTGTGATCTTCCATATGTATTATCACCGGATGATGTTTATCTCACAATTGGATGCATTCAAGCCATTGAAGTAATACTAACGGTTCTAGCCTGCCCGGGTGCCAACATTCTGCTTCCAAGACCCGGCTTCCCATACTATGAGGCTCGTGCGGCATCTCTACAACTCGAAGTCCGTCATTTTGATCTTAATCCAGAAAAGGGTTGGGAGGTTGATCTTGAGAGTGTTGAAGCCCTTGCTGATGAGAATACCACTGCCATTGTCATCATAAACCCCGGCAATCCTTGTGGAACTGTCTATACGCACCAACATTTGAAGAAGGTAAGGTTAAACCTTCGTTTTACTTTTCTCATCTTTTTTTTTTTTATATGATTTATTTACTAATTTGAGAGGGCAAGACATACTCTAATCTTAATCCAAAACATTCCCTGTTAAGCCAAGGTGTTTACAGAAGAGTCAGTTATTAGCCCTCAATATTTACTGCAATCCCCTTTTCATCATTTGAATCACAAACCCAAGGTGTTGGCCCAAGTGGTGAAGGCCTTGGTCTTGGGAGTATCACTTCCTTCAAGGTCCAATGTTCAATACCTTATGGATGCAAACAATTATTTGAGGCCACACCTCCTGTGAAAAGCCAGCAATATAACCAGTTACGTGTAAGAAAACTTTCGAGGACGTGGTGCATAGGACCATGGTTTACGCTGCAGGGATGGACCCTTAGGATCCTGCCGTGGAGAGGTTCCCTGACAAAAAAAAAAAAAAATCATTTGAATCACAATTTCTTTTTCTTTAGAGTCAAATTACATCTGAGAGTGCATTAAGCTCATAAGTGGAATAAAATATAAAGTTTGCACTGGTCCAATAATGGTGGATTTTACAGTTTGGAGCTCATGTTAGTACCTTTTTATAGTAAGCATGAATTTTCTTAAGTTAAACCTTTTTAGTTGTTGAAATTTCATTTTAATGTTAATGATGGTCGATTTCTGAATATTAGATTGCAGAGACAGCAAGAAAGCTGGGCATTCTGGTGATTGCCGATGAAGTTTATCACCACCTTACTTTTGGAACAAACCCATTTGTGCCAATGGGAGTATTTGGATCCATAGTGCCTGTCATCACTCTGGGGTCTATATCAAAGAGATGGCTAGTACCTGGTTGGCGACTTGGTTGGCTAGTGACATGTGATCCTAATGGCATCCTTAAAAAATTGGGGGTCATCTCTCTCTCTCTCTCCATAATGTATCTATCTCATATAACACTTCTATTGGATGATAATAACACAGGATGTATAGGATATTCACATATTTCAATTTTCCCCTCAGGTTATAGAAAGCATCATAGGCTGTCTCGATATTACATCTGATCCGCCAACGTTTATTCAGGTTTGTAAAAATTTCATTTTTTAAGAAATCATATTGTAGTGAAAGAATGCAACAGTTTTTCATCTTTCAAGCATTTTTAGAACTTAGTATGTATCTTTTTCCTGAATTCCTGTTGAAGTAAATTTACCTGAAAGACAATAGAGAAGAATTTTCTTTGATAGCAGATTAGAGGAATAATGATATGTAAAGCCCCTATTATTTCTAAACCAAATGATGAGTTTGCTATTTCCTTGGGGTTTAGGCTGAATGGCTCTTCAGCAGAATTATGGGTAGGTTCTGCCACATATATGTGGTGTGATATACGAGAATTATCTGGTGGTCATCAGTTTGCACTTTTGTTGAGAATAAGCCTGTCAGCTTATTTTGGTATCTTTAGAGAAAGAAATGCGTGCAACTTTGAGGATTGGAAGAGATCGGCTTTGAGTTCAAACCTTTCTATTTGATATCCTCTAGGTTTGGATAATGACCCAAAATAGTGTTGCACTTTCTATTTCTTCTTTTCAAGAATTTTTAGCACTTTTCTTTTGCCAGTCAGGATTTTTTATGTACTTCCTCTGTGTTGGATAACATTCTTTTCCTTGTAAATAAGATTCATCTTAACAAAAGATAATTATGTGGTGCTTTTGGAATGCAAATGGTTTAATTCATTCACTCCTATGGAATGATGTTTTGCTGATACATAATGCAACAGTATTGCAACTAATTATCATCATCATCTGTATATAGGGTTCCTCTCTCTCCAGTAGTTTCTTTCAGACTTCTGATACTAGACAATACTATAGTCATTTGTGTTTTTCTCTACCTTCTCTTGAAATGTGACAATGGTTGTTTATGTATCAGGGGGCGATTCCACATATCCTTGAAAAAACTGGGGAGGATTTCTTTTCAAAAACTATTGACACCCTTAGGGTCACTGCATACACATGTTATGAAAGAATTAAGGAAATCAGTTGCATCACTTGCCCAAACAAACCAGAGGGATCCATGTTTGTGATGGTAAGGACATCAAGTGTTTGATATATTTGTGGTGTAAATTAATGAAATTTAAGCTGTTAATTATAGATTTCCTCACAGGTGAAGCTAAATATTTCATTATTGGAAGACATTAATGATGATGCAGAATTTTGTCTCAAGCTGGCTAAAGAGGAATCAGTTATTATTTTACCAGGTATGCAATGAAGTTTTTAGCGTTGCTTGTGCTGGAGGAAAGCCTAAATTTTGATTTACTTGATTCCCATGAAGGTCTCTGTTTTTTCCTGTATTTCCGTGCTATTAAATTTAAAAATCTTTAAAAACTTGAAAACTCTTGCAACACCTCCATGGTGTGTGCTGCTGTTAGGGACCTCAGTCAAGTTCCTAAACACTAAGGTCCTCTAGTCCGCCTTTCCTTGTGATGTTCGAATGCACCTTGTCTTCTTGCTTGGCCTTGAACTAATTATGGCAATGGAGGGTACCTAGGTTAATGGAGGTATGGTATTTAGTGGTGGACTTGATGATTGTAGTGGTGATGATGTAAATGGGTGATCTAAATGATGAACTTGTGCATGTGATCCAATGTGCCACTGTTTGATGCTCTTCCTTGGAGTTGGCGCCACTTGGGTAGGGATTAGGGTTGTGGACGTAAGTGAGGCTAGGGTTTGGAAGGTGGAAGATGAGATCCTAAAATGTAGGAGATAATTTGGGGTTGATGGGGTTTTGGCTAAGGCAAGAAAGGAAGGAATTTTTAGGATTTGAATGAGTTTAGGGTTGTTCCTAAAATTTAGGGATTTGGATATGGAAGATAGGGTTAGGATTCCCAAAATTTAGGAAATCCTTATGGAAGCTAGGGTTTTCGGCTAGGGAAAGTTTGATGGAGGAAGGCTATATTTTAGGAATATAGAAAATAAGGGAGACAAGGAATTGGAATGATGGAAGCTTAGTATATGTTTGTTTGGTGAGAAAGTGCAAGAAATTATTAGAACAATTTTTTTTTTTTTTTATAAGTAGAAATTATTAGAACAAACTAGAAAATATATGAACAAACAATGGATAATTGGATAGCAAATGGAAAAATACTCATAAGATTAATAAATGGAATCACCACCTATTCATGAATTGCAAGGTGATGCCCCTCCCCTTGGGATTCATGAATTGCACCCAAGAAGCCCAAGTGCAAAAGCACCAAAAAGATGTCAAAAACAAATCAAACTGTCCACAAAGGAATTTGCCAAAAGATCCCCCAAATGAAATGTTAAGGCAATAACATAGATGGAAAACCCTAAAATGTCCATTTGTAAAATAGGTCTTGGGTGGGCTCCATGATGGGCCCATGGCATGTGTTGGCCCTTGGTTGGCCTAGGCTGGCCCATAGCATGGGCCATGGGCATGGTGGCATGGCTACTGTGTGTGTGGCTGGCATGGCCCAAGCATAGGCCTGGGTGCTAGGTTGCCTGCTGTTGTTGTGCACAATGCATGGTTGGCATGGCCTAGGCAAGGGACTTGGGTGCTAGGGTTGCCTGCTCGCATGGCTGCTGGGCTGGGCTGGGCTGGGCTGGGCTACTGCTGGGCGTGTTGCTGTTGCTGCGCACCTTGCGCGTTGGGCTGGACAGGCACTAACCTCGCTGGTTGTCCTTGCTAGGCTGCTGCGTGTTGGCCTGGGTAGCCACTAACCTCGCTAGCTGTCGTGGGCGTGCCATGGCATGGCTGTGGGGCTATCATGGGCGTGCCCTGGCAGGGGCCATGGCATGCCTATGGGGCTGTCCTGGGCGTGCCTGTGGGCTCAATTGTGGGGCTGTCATGGCATAGGCCATGGGACTGTTAAGGCTTGTCAGCTACAATGTCAAAGCATGGGTCGTGGGGCTATTAAGGCTTGTCAGCGGCAGTGTCAAGACATAAGCAGTTGGGCTGTCAAGGTTTGCCAGCGGTAGTGTCAAGGCATGGGTCATGGGGCTGTCACGGTTTGTCATGGCATGGTTGGCAGCTTGGCCGTGGGCCACTTTCCTTGGGGTTTTGACATTTCCCCTCCCTTCAAGCACATCCTTACCCTCAAGGATCAAATCTGGAAATGTCAATGCCATTTCATCATAATCCTCCCAAGAAGCCTCTTCCCTTGGCACTCCTTGCCATTGTATCGACACTTGCCACATCTTCCTCCTACTCCCCCTTCTTACCACCTTATACTCAAGTGCTTCCCTTGGTTGCAAGAGCATTCTTCCCTCTTCATCAAAGCTAGGCAACTCCTCAATGATGAGCCTAGGGTCCCCAATCCGCTCCTTTAACACTGATACATGAAAGACCGGGTGGAGCTTTGATGTTGGAGGAAGTTCCAACCTATAAGCCACATCTCCCAATTTCTCTAACACCTTGAAAGGCCCAGAATACCTTTTGGACAGCTTCAAACTAAGCTTATTCCTCAAGTTCTTTTGCTCATATGGTTGTAGCTTCAAGTACACATAATCCCCCACTTCGAAGGCAATTACACGCCTCCCTTGGTCATATTATTTCTTCATTCTCTCTTGAGCTCGCTCTTCACTTTCACCAAGATCTCATTTCTAGTGATCAACACCTTCTCCACTTCATCATTTTTAGCCGTCCCTCTCTCATAATTCACAAAGATAGGTGGTGGTCTTACATACACAACCTCAAAAGGACTCATTTGGATGGAAGAGTCACATGATGTATTATACCAATACTCAGCCCATGTGAGATAATCACCCCACTTTATTTGCTCTTCATGATAAAACACCTCAAATATTGCTCAAGTGTCCTATTCACCACCTCAGCTTGCCCATCAGTTTGAGGATGGTAAGAGGAACTTGCCTTCAATTTTCTCCCTTGCAACTCAAAGAGTTCCTTCCAAAAGATGCTCATAAACACCCTATCCCGATCGGTCACAATTCTCTTGGGAAACCCATGAAGTTTCACGACATTGCCAATGAATGTCTTGGCCACACTATTGGCCGTGTAAGGATGCTTGAGAGATGAAATGAGCATACTTGCTAAGTCGATCCACGACCACAAAACCACCTCATGGCCACTACTAGTAGGTAACCACTCCACAAAGTCCATTGTCAAATCCTCCCAAATCAAGTTTGGAATTGGCAATGGTTGCAAGAGCCCAATTGGAGATCTTGTGTCATACTTGGCCTTTTGACACACATCACACTCGGCCACTAGTTTCTTCACTGCTTTCTTAAGCCCTTCCCAATAAAAGAAGTACTTCACCCTTATGCAAGTTCTTAACCACCCCGAATGCCCTCCTTCCTTACTATTGTGGAAGTGGTCAAGAATTTCCTTCCTCAAATTTGAAACATTAGGCACATAAACATAGTCTTTGTAGTAAATAAGGCCATCTCTCACCTTGAAGTCAATTACCTCTTATCTTTGCACTTCCAAAAGTTCAATAATCTCAAGGGCTCTTCCATCAATTCTTGTAGCTTCTCGGATCTTGTCCCAAATTCTCCATTCGGCCGTACTCAAGGCCATCATAAAGGACTCATCCTCCTAATCCACAACCCACAAAAGTGAACTTCCCTCTCTTCTACTCAATGCATCGGCCACTTTGTTCTGTTTACCCGGTTGGTAAACAATCTCATAGTCGAACCCAAGTAGCTTGACAAAAAACTTTTGTTACTCGAGAGTGACAATCTTTTGTTGTAGGAGGTGCCTTAAAGCTTGTTGGTCAGTCACAATAGTAAACTTGCGACCTAAAAGATAAGGCCGCCACATCTTCAACGCATGCACAACCGCCGACATCTCTCTTGCATGGGTGCTCCATGCCTTCTTCATTGGCCCAAGTGCCCTGGAAATAAAGGCCAATGGTCTCTTTTCTTGCACCAAAACAGCACCTATCCCCTCCCCACTCGCATCCGTATAAACCTCAAATGGCTTCTCAAAGTTAGGCAATGCAAGCACAGGGGTCACGGTCATAGCCCTCTTGAAATTCTCAAAGGCTTCCCTTGCTTTTTGTGTCCACTCAAAATTGTTCTTCTTGAGCAAAGAAGTTAGTGGCTTGGCAATAAGGCCATAGTTCTTCACAAACGGTCTATAATAATGGGTCAAGCCCAAGAAGCCCCTCAAGGCTGAAACATCCTTGGGCAATGGCCAATCCACCATGGCCTCAATATTCCTTTGATCAACCTTTACCCTTTCTCCCGAGATAAAGTGACCAAGATACTCAAGTTCCTTTTTCTTAAAGGTACATTTGGAAGCCTTCATGAAAAGGTGGTGCTCCTCCAAAATTTTCATCACAACCTTCAAGTCCTCCTTGTGTTCTTCAATGGACTTGGAGTAGACCAAGATGTTATCAAAGAAGACCAATACAAACTTCCTCAAAAGTGGCTTAACGATTGTGTTCATGGCGGCTTGGAAAGTGGATGGGGCATTGCACAACCCAAATGGCATCACTCGGTACTCAAAGTGCCCGGAATGAGTCCTAAATGCCGTCTTGTGAACATCTTCTTCTCTCATACGGATTTGGTGATAACCGGCCCTTAGATTGAGCTTGGAGAAGACTTTTGCCGCATGCAACTCATCCAATATCTCATCAACCGTGGGTATAGGAAATCTATCATTTACCGTTGCTTCATTCAAGGCCCTATAATCCGTGCAAAACCGCCAAGACTCATCCTTCTTCCTCACTAGTAAAACCGAAGAAGAAAATGGGCTAGTGCTTGGCCTTATCAACCCACTCTTCAACATCTCATCCACTTGCCTTTCAATCTCTCCCTTTCGAAAGTGAGCATACCAGTAAGGAGGCACATTCACTGGTTTCTTCTCATCTGCTAAAACAATGCGATGATTGAAAGGTCTAGAAGGTGGCAAGGTAGTGGGCACCTCTAGAACCCCTCTATGGTCCTCCAAGACCTCTCTAACCTCCTTGGGCAGCAATAGCCACTCATCTTGCTTGCCCTCGTCTTCCTTCTTTCCCATCTCAAAAACAAAGTCTTCATTGGCCACCACAATGGCAAAGCAATATGCCCCACCTTTGCACAACTTCTCGAACATTATGGCCTCACAAGACTTGACTTCCTTGGATGCCAAAGCTGTCCAAACTCTCTTCTTGGACCTGAGCTTGAACTCCATAGTCATATTGTGGTAATCATGCACTACCCTTCCAAGGCCTTTGAGCCATGCATTGCCCAAGACCACATCAAGCCCCACTAATGAAAGAACATGTAGATCAGCCACTATTCTCACCCTTAGACATTCATCATCACTTCTCTCACTAGCCCCTTACGCTTCAACTTGTCCCGATTAGCAACTTTGACTTCAAATGGCTTAATAGCAATCGGTTTCAACCCAACTTTGGTGACAATGTTAGAGTTGATAAAGTTATGTGTAGAGCCACTATCCACCAACAAAGTGACTTCAAATTTCTCAATTCATGCCATCACTCTCATGGAAGTAGGCTTTTGGACCCCTGACATGGCATTAAGGGACAACTCGGCCTCCTCTTGTTTCTCACTAGATTCGGCCTCTTCTTGTCGGACTCTTGGCTTGATGATTCAACAATGGCAACCATCATCATCCTCACTATTTCCATCATCAATCAACACAAATGCTTGACCCGATTTACACTTGTGCTCTCTACTCCACTTCTCACCACACTGAAAACAAAGGTCCTTCTTGATTCTCTCTTGGACTTCTTCTCTTAAAAGTTTCTTCACTTCAAACGGCTTGCCTTTCCAAGGAATTTTGGTTTGCAAGGGTTTAGTAAACTTGCTCTCCATATCCTTAGATTGGCACCTCTCCATAGTAGTGCTTTCTTCTAGTTTCTCCTCCATCCTTATTACCTCTTGGAGCTGTGTAGGTTGCTTCAACTTAATCTCCTTGGCTAGCTAAGGCTTCAAGCCATCAATAAAAGTGCCCACAAGTGCCTTTTCAGACCAACCTCTCACCATAGTTTGAAGTTGCTGAAAATCCTCAATGTAAGTGTGCACCTTTCCCTCTTGCCTCAACTTAGCAAGTTGGCCATGGTGATTAACAATCGGTGATAGGCCAAATTGCATAAGAAACTCCCTCTCAAAGGCGGTCCATCCCAACCTTCTTTTTTCCTTCTCATATTGGTCACGGATCCACCTCCACCACTTACTAGCCTTCCCTTTCAAATAGAAGCATGCCGTTGACACCCTCTCTTGTCTAGGAATCTCATAGGAATGGAAATAGTGGCCAGCCTTGTCCAACCACACATATGGATCTCCCCCACTATACCTAGGAAAATCCACCTTAGGTCTCTTAGGTCCCTGGCCATAAGCCCGGTTTCCTCTCCTCTCCTCATGGTACTCATCATCATACCTTCTCCCATGGTGGTCTCCATCCCTCTTTTGGTGGTGCCTTCTTCTATCAAAGTAGTCACCTTGGCCATAAGGCCTCTCATTATCATGATCATACTCAGCCCCATACTCTTCCTCTTCTTGTTGATGTTCAAACCTCACATCTTGAGGCTCTCTTCTCACACTAGGGCTCTTGGTACGTTCATCTTCATTTCGGATCCACCTTTCTATGGCAACACGATCATTCTCAACTCTTCCCCCTCTTCGGAACTCGGCTCTTGGTGTCTCTTGCATAGACTATGTCACACTAGTCTCAACACCATCAACAAAAGCATTTTGTCTTTGCCCATTTAGATTAGGAAGTGGCCTATGGCCATTCCCTTCAACAGTCTTCTTTCAAGCCTCTCAATACTTGCATTGGTCTCTCTTCTCATGGCTTCAATGGCTCTTTGATTCTCTTATCTATCTCGGCATGTGGCATTCAAGACCATCCTCAATTCGGCCATAGTGGTAGTGACCTCATCAAGGATGTTGGCGAGCCTTGTGTAATGCCCCTCAAGTGTCTCAATGCGTTCCCGGTTGGAACCTTGTTGCCCCTCGGCTTCTTGAGTGCCCCCTTGCATAGTGCTTCAAATTCATGAACCAAAACAACTTGCAAACTAGGCTTGCAAACTGAAAATTATGCACAAAACAACTTGGACAGCAACTTTGGATCTCTTGAACAATTGCTCAAGCTTCAAAAGTCCAACCTTGGGTCCTCCACCTTCCTAGGTGGTTGACCCCTCTTGCAACAAGCTTTAATGTCCAACCTCAGGTCCTCCACCTTCTTGGGTGGTCGACCCCTACAACCTAACTACTCTGACCTTTTCCTCAACTCCCAACTTCGAGTTTCACAATCACAACACAAAAAAATATGGAACCCAATAGGGGTTCCCCAATCCAATCACGAAGATCAAGTTAACGCATTGTTTATCTTGAAGAGAATTGAGAACTCCTCTAGATCACCAAGCAAGATTAAAACTCTCAATAAAAGCACAAATTTATGTTAGCGACCTCGGTTAAGTCCCTAAACACTAAGGTCCTCTAGCCCACCTTTCCTTGTGATGACCGAATGCACCTTGTCTTCTTGCTTGCCTTGAAATAATTATGGTAATGGAGGGTCCGTTAATGGAGGTTTGGTGTTTAGTGGTGGACTTGATGATTTGTAGTGGTGATGATGTAAATGGGTGATCTAAATGATGAACTTGTGCATGTGATGCAATGTGGCACGGTTTGATACTCTTCCTTGGAGTTGGCACCACTTGGGTAGGGATTAGGGTAGGGGTGGCCCCGCCCCCGCCCCCGCCCCCGCCCCCTCTCCAGCTCCACATATATAATTTTTTTTTATATATATATATAAATAAATATATTGTATATAGATATATACAATTTATTAAAGATTTGAAATTGTATTCAAGTCATTGGATTGCCTTGGCTTAGGAGGCCAAGAAAATCCAAAATATAACTTTAATGAGTTTAAGTTCTTTTTATATTTATAAATTTTAATTTATTATTTAAATTATATTATAATTTAGGTCTAAAAAAATATTTTTTGGACCAAAAATTTTTTTTTTAAACACAATGTGTTGCCTAAGGCAGGGGGCGGGGCGGGGCAGGGTGGATGGGATTTTTTCCCCCTCCCCCGCCTCCCGAGGGCGGGGGGCAGGGGAAAAACCCTAACCCCCCTTCTGGTGCTGTGTGCATTGCATGGTTGGCATGGCCCAGGCAAAGGGCCTGGGCACTGGGGCTAACTACTCACATGGCTGTTGGGCTGTGTTGCTGCTGCTGGGCGTGCTGCTGTTGCTGCGCACACTGTGTGCTGGGCTGGGCAGCCACTAACCTCGTTGGTTGTCCTGCCTGGGCTGCTGCACGCTGGCCTGGGTAGCCACTAACCTCGCTGGTTGTCCTGGGTATGCCATGACATGGGCCATGGCATGCCTGTGGGGCTGTCTTGGGTGTGCCCTGGCAGGGGCTATGACATGCCTGTGGAGCTGTCCTGGGCATGCAATGGCATGGGCCGTGGCATGCCTGTCATAGCATAGGCCGTGGGGCTGTCAAGGTTTGTTAGCAGCAGTGTCAAGGCATGGGTCGTGGGGCTGTCAAGGCTTGTCAGTGGCAGTGTCAAAGCATGGGCCATGGGGCTGTCACGGCTTGTCATGGCATGGTTGGCATCTTGGTCGTGGGCCACTTTCCTTGGGGTTTTGACAGTTGCACCACCTTCATATGCAATAAGGGTCTGCGCTGCCCAAGGTGCTCGGCATCCTCAGGTCCATGCAGCACTGAGGTGCAGAGCACCCACAGGTGTACAACACACTGAGGTGCGGAGCACCCATGGGTGCATCCCCCAATGAGGTGCAACACCTACACATGCGCACTGCACCAACCTGTGCAGCACATCTAGGTGCAGTTTGCACTTCTCTAGCAGCGATGACAGAGGATGAAAAGGGGGATCTAGAAAAAGAGGGCATTAAATTAAATAAAAAACTGGGAACAACTAACATCCACTCTGAAACCAATATCAGAAATTTTATAACAGAGCACGGTGCAGGGGAATACCTCAAATACCGCAGTGATCAGGGTGGCATTGTTCCACAAGCTCTTTGATGGCTATACCTTAGCTTTTCTTCCTCCTGGTGGTGCAGTGGAGTCCACTATGAGATTATGCATGATCCACGGCCTTGATGATACACTTTAGAGAGATCCAAATTGAGAGAAAATTTTCACTCACTTCGTATTCCCAGCAACAAAGTGAGATATAGTCCCTCCATTTGTAACCCATGGCTGGCCTTTCGGGCATGTCAATGCAAGTTGTAACCCATGGCTGGCCTTTCGGGCAAGTCAATGCAAGTTGTAACTCATTGCTGGCCTTTTGGCCACGTCTAGCCATTACATGCAACCAAGGGTGCACCCTCCAGTCTATTACACCACTAATTAACATCCGGGCAACATTTAGCTTCTCCCTCTACTCGTTCCATACACAGAATGGGACAACATATTAATCCCTATCCATGTTTCATACTGACACTCTCAGTGTGCTTCTTCCCATTAACCCAACAAAATCAAGCAATTTCGAAATTAAATAAGCTCTGGAGTAAGCAAAGCCTAGCAATTTTGAAAAGAAATTAAGAGAGGTTATTAGGTATAATGTAACGAGTGTCAACTATGTATTCAGAGAAATAAAGGATTGTGTAATATTTAAAAGATCTAAGGTCATATTCTCTTAGAATATAAATTAAATGATTAGATTGAACTATTTCCATCAACTTAAAATTTTGTGGCAAATGGTGATTTAATATATATATTACTTGAAGCATGAGAGTATATAATTCACATTGGTATCCTCTAAGTCAGCTTGATTCTTTGCACATAGTTTTGGCGTAGATCTTCTTCCTAAAGAGATTCAATTCGTGTTTAACCCCTCAAACCCATCATCAATTCATTTACTGGGTTAACAAATTCCTTCCAAATACTAAAACTGTATAAAACTCTAACACCACTAATCTTCATTTCATTTACTAGGTTAACAAACTTTTTCTAAACACTAGAACTGTATAGTAACTCTAACAACACTAAGAAAACACCAATGGTGTCCTGCAAACAACAATAAAGGCAGGAATCTAAAAGAAAAACGGAGTTTTAAATTTCCTGCAATGAACAACTATATACATGGAATCCCTAGGGCTGCAAGATCGCTCATTATTGTCTTTAACCATAGTACGCATGAATACATAAAAATAAGGACCGAATCATCTATATGATCCTCTACTTCAAAGAATAGCTGTTTCCTCTACTTCATTAAAGGTGTATATAATCAAGACAAGGTTGATAGTGTATTTTATTATTTTTGCATATTGTGTACCTTATTATGAATACAAACAATACCATAAACATTCAAGATCAAACTTAACAAATATGTTCTAAAATTGACAACAAGTAAAAAAAGGTTGGACAACTTTTTTTAATCATCATGTAGGTTACAAGGTACGTATAAAGGAATGAAATACAAAAACCAAGTATCTCTATTAGCTCACTTATCAAAAAAAAAAAGTATCTCTATTAGCTCCTCCACTTTGTTGGACGAATGCTATTATACAAAATCGATTGACTTGAGTATTGATCATTTTTTTCAAAGAGAGAAATAATTAACATAAAAACTAATCAGCATTCAAGTTTTTGGCCTAGTAGTAGAATATCCACCTGCATATATAATTCAGAGGCATAATCAATTTAGTTAGTAAAAGTTTAGCATCAGATTTGCAAGATTTTAGCATAATATAATTAATAATCGATACAGCGAGCTACTTGTAAAAACAAAAATCCATACCGTGAGTAAAAAATGGAGTGGAGAAGCTTCTGCCAAGTAATATTTTGTTAGAATGCTTTGATTGCTAATAGTTTGACACTAGTAACTTTGATTTGTTTATTTTCTCCAGGGGTGGCTCTTGGAATGAAGAACTGGTTGCGCCTAACTTTTGCAATTGATCCTTCAGCTCTTGAAGATGGATTTGAGAGAATTAAAACCTTCTGCCATAGGCATGCCAAGAAACAATAATATTTACCCTCAGTTATAAGATCGAGCAGTGGTGATCAACAACTATGCATTGGATCTCATGTTCAAGTTGGCTTCTCATGGTGCTTTAGATGAATGTTAAGAACCACTGTTGGGTTGGGGTTTGTTAATAAAATTCCCTAATTCCCTCTTTGAAGTTTTGATACTCAATAAAGACTTAACAGAGGGAGGATGATGACTAGTGATTGGCAACTTCTTGTTGCATGATCTTGTGTTGTTAATAATATGTTTGATGATCAGCATCATCATCGTGATGCATGATCCATGTTGTTAGTACTTGTTCTTCAATGCTCTTTGATTGTTGTTGGAACAGGAAAAATGGATCAAATAAGAGGACTTATAAAATAAGAATTACTACTTATCAAAAATAAAATAAGAATTACTGATGGATCTTTATATTATACTGATTTTATGGAGTCGCCGAGATCCAAAAATGGGAGAATCAAAATCTTCCATGAATAATAAGAAAACAGAAACTCAATAAAATGTTTTGAACAAAAATCATGTTCGACAAAGAAATTTACCCATTTTGTTGTTTTATACGAAGGCGTCACGCTTGGGCAAAGGCGATTGACTTTGGTAATTTATTGAGTACTGCTAGGGTGTCGTCCAGTAGAAATTGTTGGGTGTCTCTAGGTAAAATTTTATTTTTTATTTTTTCTTATTCATATTTTTTTAATATTTTTAAATATTTTTTAAAAAAAATATCAATACATTAATAGTTACTTCCTTAAGCAATAGGTAAAAGAAAAAAATGTAAAAAAAATATATTAAATACATAAACAGTCAAAATGAGAGGACAAAATAGAACGGCATAATATTATTATTCTAATTTATTTAGGATGATGTTACATCCACATAGAGTTGCCACCAAATGTGTTTTTTTTAAATAATTTTTTAAATCCCTTAAATATTTAAAGACAACAAAACTCATTAAAAAAATATTTCATTAACTATTAAGTAAAAAAAAAAAAGGTAGCCACTCTCGTGACCACTATTGGTGGGAGTAAAATTATTCATTTATTTATATAGTTGGTCCCTGAACTACGAACAAAATCAAATAATCCATCATCTTAAAATCTATATGAAAAATTAAAAAATAATTCCTTTAGGTTTCTATCAGAAACTCCAAAGGAAATGCTGTGCCATCTTCTCCGTTAAAATGTATACAAAAAATAATATTATAAAAAATAAACAATTAATAAGTCCCGATTAGAGTTTGGTAGAAACACGGTAAATACAATCGAAAAATGCTTGGTCTACATAGAAGTTTTACACGAAATTTCACACGCTGACTACTTTGATGAAATCTATTAGATTGCAAAACTCTTTTTTTTTTTTTTTTTTTTAAAATCTAACATATAATATTAAATCAGTAGACTTTCTTGGATAAAATTTATACTTATACGTAACAATTCTCAATCTCAATTCTAAGTTAGAGAAGACCACTTTCATGAACCGAAGAACTCTTATCCATGTGTTTTTCTCCTCTACCCTTTCTTTCCTAAATTACAAAATAAACTGCCCATTGCTGACACACACAACACAATAAGAGTGGTTTATTTATTGAAAAATCCATGTAACACCTATACATAGAACACACTAATTCCACATGGTTCTCATTTAGTTTTTTAGGTTTTTTTTTTTTTTAAGGAGTGGACTATTTCGAACTCAGATTTTTATTTGAAAAATCAGATCATATACCATCAGGCTATTTATTATAGTAACTTTGGGTTGGGTTTTTAAACTCTTCCAAGCCTATCATATTTTATTTTGAAAATATTGGCCTATAATTTGGGCCAATTATCCTTGTTCATCAAAGCAGGAAATTGTTGGTGTACCAGGTCAATATCTTCACACGTCTACTCAGCCATTGGCAAATGCAAAAGCTCCCATTCTGAATAATTCTACTCAGCTTTCTACTTTTGTCTTGCACTGGATACAAAATTGCGTACTAGAGAGGGACTTGTGCTAAAAGTTTTTTTTTTTTTGTCAACTGTCTTTTCATTTCCCCTTCAGGGCCTGCTAGATCATATCATGGGCCCAAGCGTAACTCTATAAACCCTGAGTAAAGGACACTGAAAGAATATAGTGATAGCTAGCCAAGAATCTCAAGAGAGTGGTTATCAGTTTATCTGGTAACTTGAATTTGAAATTATGGGTTAGACGGTTACCATATGAAACACAAGACACTATGGGTTCTATATATACCACCCAGGTACGATAATGAGAATTAGCTTCTACTTTCTATGAAATCTCTATTATTTTACTAACTTAAGCATCAAAGACATTCCCACCAACCCCTCGAACCCTATCTCTCTTTGGTTGCAAGTGATTACGTGCGTGGAGCTGTGAACGCTTCTTTTTGGGTGTGAAGCAGTGTCAAACCAAAATACACAACAAGCATTAGCTCTTCCTGAAAAAGAGGTGATCCAGGCGCACCTTCCAGTACGGCTACCTTGTTACGACTTCACTCTAAACACATCCACAACAGTCATGATTTTGGATTTACTAAGAGAGGAGGGAGACTAAATATCGACAGAGAGAGAAGCAACAAAGGGGTAGAGAGAGAAGCAACAAATGGGGAGAGAAGAGACTTAAGGAAAACAGGAGGAAGTGAGAGAGAGAGAGAGAGGGCTTAGGATTTTGATTTGTAATCTGAGATCCGTGACGTGGCCTCCAGACCAAGTTCGTCACATCACGGTGTAGGGTGTAAGAAATCTCAACTAGATGATAAATAGATTTTCTCTTCTATTAAAGCTTCTACAATAAGTTTAAACCATTTTCTTGTAATCTTTAATTGTCTTTTGTGTGACTTGAAGATGCACGTCATTTGTAACTATGGGAAGATCATCCGAAGAATTAATTATAATATATTTGACTTTGTTTTCGGATACCCAATGCCAGTGTAAAAATCTATAATGTTCCTGAGCTTATTTTTAGGCCCCATATGGATGTTCATCTAAATACTATTTAAACACACTTTTCAATTTTAAATTTTTAAAGTTTTCATCTAATCATTATAAATTTTACAAACTTTCAAATAAAATACAAAAATCAATTCAATTTTTTTAAATCTCAAAATAAAAGTAATATTAAAAAATTATATTATAATAATATTTTAATTTTATAATATTTTTATTCAATTTTTTTCTCTTTTTTCAAAAATTTCATAAAAAAATTTATTATTATTTATGTCATCTCAACTTATGCCATCATCAACACCCAAACCATGAAAAACATGAAAATCAGGAGGAATGTGCGATCCGTCTGGTAGTTTCAAATTGTACACAACTAGCCCAACTTTGGGTTTTGATTGGTACAGTCTTGGCCAGGGGCCAATACGGGAATTCAACCTTGGGGTGGGACTAATGGAGAAATAATATTAAACAAAATATAATTATGGAATGAATAGAAAAAACTTAAATAAAATTCCATAAATTGATATTATCTTACAACTAGAAGTTAAAAACCGTACAAAAACAAAAAATTCACTATTTTTTCCATCATAGTTGGACCCATTGATGTTTTTATAGAGAATAAGAACCATGTATCAACACTTTTGTACTAATTTCTTTTTTAATATAAATAATTAAATAATTTGTAAAGAATTAGTTATCAATCTTATTGTGAAACATTATTTCATAAAAAATTATATAAAAATAAATTCACAAATTGATATAGTTTTACGTGATATGTTAAATCTATTTTATAATAAAAATAATTTTATAATCTGACATATTACATCAAATCACGTCAATTTATAAATTTATTTTTATATAATTTTTTTATGACTAAAATATTTCTCTTTTTAATCATTTCGTTTATGTAATAACTGTTGAATTGGGAGAGGGAACAAAAGACAAATAAATCTATCAATTAAATAATAGATTGTTAACTTTCCCTTCTTTGCTAATTCCTGACGCAACATAAATGTTGTAGATAAGCATTTCATACCGAGATGGTACTGAAGCAAATCTCAAATTCAAAGCACTGCAATTGATATGTCAAATGAATTTTTTCGTACTTTGTAAAATCCTAAAGATAAAACCTTTCAACAAGATTGCAAATATCATCGTTGTTGAAGGCCTTGCATGCAATTTTAGGATCCAAGGTTGCTTTATTGCTTTTTTACTAAGCTTCCGTTTGTGTTGAGCGCTCAACTATTATTTATTATTATTTTTTATCTAATTTTTTTTATTATTTACTATTATTCAATATTTTATCATTACTTTTTTATTATTATTCACATAATATCAAAAATTACCTCATTATACAATTTCGTTTGTTTTCGTAAATGAGTTGAGATTAAAGTTAAAAATTAAATAAAATATTATTAGAATATATATTTTTTAATATTATTTTTATTTCGAGATTTGAAATTTTTGAATTATTTATTTTATTTTATATAAAAATTTGAAAACATTGTGATGATTAGATGAGATGAGTTGATAAGTTTCCTGAAAACAAACGAAGTATTTATTTTAGGTGGTGTTACGTCCACCACTCCCAACAGAAGCTGGGAGCTACTATTAGGCGTTAGGTATAATTGTTCTTTTTATTTTTTGTCATTTTTTTACATATATTTTTTAACACAAATATTTTTAAAAAAATAAAAAAAATAGAATATTATTAAAAAAAAATACTTTGATTAAGTAAAATGAAAATAAAAAATTCCAGCAAAAATACTTCTAGAGTATTATTTTCCATCTATATTTTAGTTCTTGTAACTAGAGCCAGAAGCTATAAATATATATATATATATATATATTCAATAAGGATGCTAAAATGTTATAGGATCTCGTTTAGTGTGAGATCTACCTTGACCTGACATGAATACAACTAATTTCAATATCTTGTTTATATAAAGGGTAATTATATATTTACACCTCTTTTTGTTTTACTATTTATTTATTTTTTCTTTTTATTCTTTGAATCTGGATTAAAAATCTCAGAATATGACATTATTGCATGATCTAGAAGAAAATATATTAAATCAATTAACATAATCATGTAATTTAATTAAAAATAAATTCTTATAAAACTTGACCTTTTTTTACTCTATTTGAGTCAATTTTTATAAAATTAAATTTATTTTGAATTAATTTATATTATTACATTAGTTAATTGAATTTATTTTTTTCTAAATCATGCAAGATGGTCATATTCTAAAATTCTAATCTAGATTCAAATAGCAAAAAGAAAAAAAAATAACAATTAAGTAGTAAAAAAGTAGTAAATGAAATGTAAGGATATCATTACCCTTATACAAAATGATTTCACATTCCCAAAAAAAATTCCAACTCCCGAGTTACCATTAGTTAAAGTAGTTTATTTTTCTATTTTTTACATGTATTTTTTAAATATTTTTTAAAAAAATAGAATATTATTAAAAAATATTTTCTTAATTACTTAGTAAAAATAATAAAAAAATCCCGACAGAAGCCACTAGCAGTAGTTCCTAGCGGGCGAGTAGGTTTTTCTTTCTAAAATCATCTTCTCGCTTGTGAAAAAGCACTTATTGTACTTTTTGGCTAATCCATAGCATTTGAAAGTCTTGAATTTGGTTGTTGCAATGCTTGGCATGGAGAATCGGCTACTCTCACGATATCTTTTATTAAATGCAAGATAAAAACAAACTCAAATGATATCATAATTATAAAAGCTACATCGGCATTCAGTGCAGTTTGGACTTAGAAGTCAAGTGAAAACATCTCACCTTATTCTGTACAGATACGTTTGGTTATCGAATCAAACACAACTCATTTCACTCATTATTATAATTTTTTTAAATTTTAATATAAAATATAATAAATAATTTAATTTTTATAAATTTTAAAATAATAATAATATTAAAAATTAATATTTAAATAATATTTTATTATTTAAACTCAACTTATTCAACTCAGTTTAACATGTAAATGCACAACTCTTATCCAAACGGTGAACTCTTATCCAAACGGTGAATGTGACAATCAAAGATGGTTTCAAAGTTTTTGCATAACGGCAAAGTCCCACTGTCAATGGGTTTGCTTTTTCATCAAGATGGTTCAATCATCAATGACATATGTACCCTAAAGTAAGTTCAAAGAGTAAATAAAACTCAGCAAAATGACCGGTTGAATTTGAAAATGGAAAATGATTTTAATCACAGTATTTGTTGGTGAAATACACAAAAATAAACAATAATTTAATAAAAATTACAATGAAATTAAAATTAAGACGAAGCCAGTTTGGACTGAGGCACGGAAATATCGCTCTCTTTAAGGAGATTCAAGCCTTCTGCGGTGTACAACGTCTCAAATTAACCAGTGCAGCAGAAATCCTTTTGACCTGACTCCTCTAGGATACAATAGCCCAACTGATCATCGTCTAACTCGAACCAACTCTGCACAAGTGGTTGAACCCAAAACTCCACTCAAAAAACACTTTTCTTTTATCTGAAAAATCTCTTAAAAACTAATAATATCACTCTGCAAAACAATACCATTCTCTGTACGCCGACCTCTATTCAGCTTAAAAAGGAAGGTAGACTTTTATTACAGAGATTTGGAACTTGGCCATTAAAAAGAATAAAACACCCAAATTAATATAAATAAAACGGCTTAAAAATTAATACATGAGCCCACAACGGGTAAGAAATAAAGTGAGGAAACTAAAAAAAAAAACGTATTCAACCACACAATGGTCAAACATAGTTTTTTTTTTTCCTTTAAAAACTGTAGCTACCTCTGTAACGTACATTAACTCTTATACCATTAAAGCATTTAACCGATTAGGAATGAAACCACTTTAATGACTTCTTAAAAGTAACGTTAAAGTAATTATTATTTATTAAAAAAAAATACCAATAGTATTTTTTATAATTTTTTATGTAATTATATTTTAAATAAAAAATATTTTTACAAGATATTTCATAAAAATAATTTAATTTTATAAACTAATTGTCATCTTATAATATTATTATGAAATATATTATAAAAATGAAATTTTGGGTAGGTAATTTATTAATTACTATTACTTATTTATAAATAAAAAAAATTCATTATAAATACTATACAATTATTGGTAAGACCCACATCTATCAAATCTCCGAAAAATTAAAATCATATCATCTCACTTTCAAATTCAAATACACAAAATTTTAAAAAAACAACTGAACTCATTTTATCTCAATTCAATATCCAAACAGTGCCTTAAACTACTTTCACATTGATAAAGCACACCGGCGAGCCAAGGGGTGCCCGTCGGTGTCCTTGTCAGGACTATAGCCAGTGGGCGAGGGGAGCCTAAAGTGCACGGACAATGTGCACCCCCCACTATGCATGGCATTGTTCATGCCATGCACGATATGTGCATCCCATGCATTGTGCACGTGTGTGCACTTATTTTTCCTACATGTTTATTCTAAGTGTATTGCATCCTTGCTCCCATACTCTCCCTTTTTGCACAGTACCTTTAACACTGGGTATTGAGCAATCGCAATTCAAGCGGCGAGTAACTTAGGGTTCCACTTAGGTGAGAAAATGTTTATTCACCCAGTTTTTGCAACAATAGTGATACCCATAAAAAGTAAAAGTTGAAAGATTAAGAATATTTATCTGGGAGACATTCATGTACCCCTCTGGAAATTATTTAGTGTGTCGGAAAGTCATCATTCTCTCGCTTTCGGTGTAAAAAGTAACTTGATCTTACAAACAACGTCAACTGTTAAAACCAAAAATTGCACAACAATCTGGAAGGAAAAAAAAATCATTATCGGCCTGCTATGATGATCTAGGCCTCGATCAGTGTAATTTGGAGTTCCCGACATGGTTCGGTACGGCTGTACGTATGTCCATAGTAGTGAATGAAAAATAAATATTGAGAATGTAAAAGAGAGAGGGGACACAAATTTACGTGGATCGACATAAAGCTACGTCCATGAAATTTTTAGAGAGGGAATATTCACTATAATAAACTTATTTACAGTCTCACATAGCCTGTTCTTTTTTACTGTACAATGAAGATCTCAAATATATTTGCTGGAGAATATATTCTCTCTGGAGTCCCTTTTAAGAGGTTGAAGAAATCAAAGTCAAAAAAGTCCTCTTGAAATCGTCTAGTTGTTTCCTTTTATCTAACTTCTCTTTTCGCAGCTTCCTCAGAAGTGGTGAGGATTGGTCGCCTTTCTCTTATGTGTCTGATATCTTCATTTCCTTTTTGCTTTTTTCTTTCTCCTTTTATCCATTCCTGACTTTTCTTCTAACATCCTCCCTCTCCTTATCCCTCTTTGCGCTCTCTCTCTCTCTCTCTCTCTTCTCCTAGTGGTTGCCTTTAGGTGGGCTGGGCCTAGGGCCCTATTCTTGGGCTTGAATATTTTATCCCGGGATTGTAACCGGGTTGTGTCCCCTACCATTTTTTTTGAAAAATGGAAACGTGACTTTCATGGTTAGGTTTGTAAATAAACAAAATTACTTGATGAGTCGTTCGGAATTAGTTTAATTAAAAACTTAGTTCGGCTCAATTTGTTTATTAAATGAGTTAGTATAGCTTTGAATGTATTAATTTTTGTATTAATGTCTTTATGTACATAATAAGAATATCTCAAAGTATTTAAAGAGATAGAAGGAAATTATATTCTTAATACCTTATATACATATATTTATAGATATATGTTTAAACTATATAAAAATATTAACAAAGCTTCTACAAAATTTATAAATAAAGTTATAAAATACTTTATTTTATCAAAATGATGAAGTAACTCGTGAATAAATTCAAATTCATTCCAATAATAAATATGTTGTTTGCAAATATAAAATATAACTCAATATTAAGTACGAGCCTAACTCCATTTGAACAAAAATCAAATATATAAAGTCTCGTTTGGATACTGAAACATTATCAATACATCTCATTTTATCATTACAATTTTTTTAAATTTTTATATAATATATAATAAATAATTTAATTTTTTCAAATCTTAAAATAATAATATTAAAAAATAATATTCTGATAATTTTTATTTAACTAATTTAAAACCATTTTATCTCATTTTATTTTTGAAGACTTAACTATCGCCAATTTGTTTAAATTTAACTCGTTTATAGTCTGAGTTAGGTCATAAAATTCTAGTGATAGACGATGTGGGGATTACTAGCCCCATTTGGATTGTGTCTCGAAGATTAAGGATTCAAAACTCCGTAGAAAATAAATGGTAAGAGATAATAATCCTATGCCCTTTAAAGATATAAAAATGATTTAAAAATGATTTTATTTCATCTTATTATTATAATTTTTTTAAATTTTAATATAAAATATTATAAGTATTTTTTTTTTAATTTTAAATAATAATAATATTATTAAAAAATATTATTTTAATAATAATTTATTTAATTTTTAACTTTAATTTAAAATTATTTTATTTTATTTTATTTCATCTCACTTATGAAAATACACGAGAATATAACTCTATTTTATAGCTTGAAGCGCAAGGAATACACGAGAAAACTGGTCTTTCACGTGTCTTCCATCCGGAAAAATAAACACGGTGAAAGCATCATTATTCGAGCAGAAGAGCCGAACCTATCAAATCGAGCGGTCGAATTTAATTGTGATTTTCCATACCATTTTTATGTCCGTCCAGTCCTCAAAGTCACATGAAAGTGACAAAATAGACATTACAAAGAAAGTGACAAAATGTCTATTAATGTCTATTAGAGCATCTACATTGATTTTTATATATATATAAAATCATATTTATATAATATAACTTTAAAATTATTTACATTAACTTATACATATGTATATATATAATTAATTATGAATAGTTCTTATCTAAATTTAGATAACAACTATTTATTCTATAAAATATATTTTAATTATTATTTCTCTCTTTTTTTATTATTTCTCACAATCTTTTTCTCTTTTTTATTCTTTAACAATATAACGAATATTCATCTACACATTTATTTTATTATTATAATATATTATATATATTTATTATTATTATATTTATATTATTAATGTCAAATATATATAATGAATGTTAATCATAAAATATATATAAAAAAATTAATTTAAAAAAAAATTAATAATAATATACATAACTCGTTTTGTTTGAATAACAAAATAGATATATAAAAGAAATAATTTTACACATGCATACTAATGCTCTAAAAAGAAAGTGACAAAATAGACTATACAAAAAATCCTCTTTGCTCTGTCTCTCGGTCGCTCTCTTGAATGAGAGTTCCATATTCAAGGGCTCAATACCTCACTGCGTAAACCCAACCTCGTTGCTTGACCAAGGCATGGACACCGACGGAGCACGGACGTGGGGTTTCAACGGGAACCCAGGGTTAAACGCTTCCTCCATTTCCGTTCGAGGTGTTCTCAACCAGCTGATGGAAAACCGCAATAAGGACGACATTCGGTCCACCATTCCTCTTGGCCGTGCTGATCCCACAATGTTTCCGAGTTACCAGACGTGCCCTTCATTCGCTGACGCCATTGCTGATGCTGTTCGGTCCTTCAAATTCAACTGCTACCCTCCCTCCTTCGGTGTAGCTCAGGCTAGGAGGTATGCTTCAAAATCCTCTCTGTTTCTTTATCCTGCAAATTTGTCAGTACGCTTTAGTTCTAGTTGTCGAAGCTCCTCCCTCCCCTTGAAATTGGGAATCAAGACTTTTCAAAATCCGCGGTTTACTTGCGCTAAGACGGCTTCCAATAATTCTTCGTCTTATCTTTTAAAATATATTATTAAAATTTTTTTTTTATATATTAATTTTTACAATATATCATACATCAATTTATTTATTTATTTTTTCATATTATTTAAATATTATATTATTTAATATTTTTTTTATTTATTTTAAATATTTTCTTTAACTATTAATAATATTCTCAAATGATATTTACACCATATATAATGTTATATAATAATATTTTATTTTAAATTAATCTAAATTTATAAACTAAACCAAATATAAATTAATTAAAAAAAAAATTATGTAATGAAAACAAAAAGATTAATTCAGTTATTTTGTCTTTGGCACCCACAAAGAAGAAAGTGTGGGAATGAGATAAAAGATTTAAAATAAAAATAAATGACTTTTGAAGAAATGAGGAAAATTAAATAGCAAGAGAGAGAAACTAATTTAAAATGTTTAAATGATGAATAATTTCTTACTTTCTTCTACATCTAGAGCACTCTCAATAGCTTCTTCATCCTATACTTTAAAATACATCATCAAAACTTATTTTTTCTATTTTATATATTGATTTTTACAATATACCATACATCAGCTTCTTTATTTTTTCTTCATATCATTTAAATATTATATTTTTTAATATTTTTTATTCATTTCAAATATTTTCTCTAACTATCAATAATATTCTTAAATGATATTTGCAGTATTTCTCCATATACAATGTCATATAATTATGTTCTATTTTAAATTAATCCAAATTTATAAACTAAACCAAATATAAATTAATTCAAAAAATAAATAAATAGTATGAGAGAGAAACTAATTTAAGACTTTTGAAGAGATGAGGAAAATCAGATAGTATGAGAGAAACTAATTAAAAATGTTTAAAGGATGAATAGTTTCTTCTACATTTAAAGCACTCCCAACGGATGTTGTATAATACATTTTTCTCTAAAAATATAAAGAATTGCTCTCAAAACACGCTCCATCAGATCTTCTATTTTAAAGAAATTTTTACATTGAGCTACAGGAAACCGCTAGATGTAGAGGATTCTATTTATCAATGTAAACATTTTTAATTAATTTCTCACTCCTCAGTTTCTCATTTCTTCAACTCTCAATATTCTCATTTAGGTCGTTGATGGCTTTGGGTTTTCTGATACTACGAATCCCACGTTTTGTATGTTGCTCATCAAGGCTGGAAATGATCAGAAAAAATAATCTCTTTTTATATTTTATTTTTTGAGTTAATTTATATTTTGATTTAGCTTATAAATTTTGATTAATTTAATATAACATAATTATATGATATTATATATGAGGAGATATTGTAAATATCAAAAGATATGAAGATATTATTGATAGTTAGAGAAAATATTTGAAATAAATAAAAAAGATTAAAAAGTATAATATTTAAATGATATAAAGAAAAAATAGATAAGCTAATGTATGACATATTGTAAAAGTCAGTATGTAAAATAGAAAAAGTGGCTTTCGGTAGTGTATTTTAAAGGATAAGATAAAGAAGCCATTAGGAGTGCTCTAAATGCTACTGTAGTAAAATGTAAAATGAATGATGGAATACAAGATCCATTAGAGGGCATTTTTAAGAGAATTTCTTTATATTTTAAAGAAAAATATATTATAGAAGATCTATTGGAAGTGCTCTTAATGGTATTGTAGTAAAATGTAAAATAAAGGATGAAATACAAGATTTATTGGAGGGCATTTTAAAAAAAATTTCTTTATATTTAAAAAAATATATATTATAAAGTATCCATTAGGAGTGCTCTAACTTGTCAATATTTATAAGTAAAATATACAAAATTTCAGCTGAAAAATTCTATAATTTTTTTTTTTTACCAAATATATGATGTATGGATGATAAAGAAAAAAAAAACTCAATTAATTTAAGAGGAATAACGCATCGTTTACTTTTATAAAATTTTTCATCTTATTTAATTATTATAATTATTTTAAATTTTTATATAAACTAAAATAAAAAATTTAATTTTATCAAATTTTAAAATAAAAATAATTATCTTTTATCTTAATTAATCTTATTTTATCTTAATAGACGAGATCTAAAATTAAAAATCAATAAATAAATATAGTTTGTGATGTCCAAAGTCCGCAGGCTTTTGGCCTTTGTATAAATAAACATAAAAGACAAGCATTGCTCGGTTGTCTTCTGATGAGGTGTTTCTACCTGCCTCCACTTACTGTGAATTTTCCTTTTGTGCAGAAAGATTCCAATTCTAGATGTCATTGCAATACATGCAAATAAATAATAGTCACGTTTTTTTTTTTTAACTTTATCCCAAGCTATCAGGCTATCACTCATTACTTCTTCGGCCCTACCATTTTTTTTGAAAATTTGGACAATAATCTCCTTGCTTTTCTCATATGCAGGAATGCAGTTTGTTTCTTCTTTTTGAGAAAATTTATTATTAAAAGATTAATTTTTTTTTTTATATATGTTATAGATTTATAATTTTTTTTTAAAAGATATGCGAGAAGTGCTACTCAGATTGCAAATTTCATTTCTATTTTTTGTTAGGATTTATGTCTAAGCAAATTAGGACCTTCCGTCTCAAATTCCGTTCACTTTAGTTAACAGGAGAGTATTCTTTGTAAGCCTGCCACATGTCAATCTATTTATTTTTTCAAAAACCAAAATTAAAATACAAAAGTGAAACATAACATGAAAAAAACAGAAAAATAAAATAAAAGAAAATAAAAACTGGTTTGCAGCAGTGGAGGTATTTTTTAAAATAAGAAAAAAAATAGTTTGACGCTTACGGGATGACACGCTGCTTTCGTTAACTAATGTGGATGGAATTTATAACGGAGGTGACTAATTCAAAACTTGTCACAGAACGTGTTAACCCAAAAGAAAAAGAAAATGCACAAGTGCCAAATCTCAAAATAAGGTAAAACACAGGGGGTTGTTGTCCAAATTTTCTTTTTATTGTAACAGTTAGATATTAATGGGAGGGCAAATTACAACTTAGGTTTCAAGTGACTGTTTTAGTAATTTAGATGACAGAAAAAATAGTTTGTGAGACAATTTGTATTTTCCTTATTATTATTATTATTTTAAAAAAAATTCTAGTGAATGGTTATAAGGCTTTAAAAGAAATTTTTTACGCAACCCTGTTCATTGAGCCACTTTAAAAATCGTTGTTTGAAGGAGGAGATTGCACAATGAATATTGCTTAGCTTCTACCGAGGCTAGGAAACGGGTGGTGAGCTGCAAATCCCAGTTAAACCTTAGAGGAAAATGTGATATATAATATATATGAACAAGCATATATTTATATATGTATGTACGTGTACGTGTGTTGTTTATTTGTGAATGTAAAGGATGTATCCCACCATCGGTCGTGATCGTTAACCTGCAAGTCGTTACGTAGGCGGCATGGTGTGCCTGTAATACCTCCGATTTGGAGTGAAAGTTGGTCAGTCCAGATCAGAGAAACCGACCAAACTAGACCGACTCGGGACCAGTAGGTCTTGGTTCCTAAAATAGAGGATCGAGACTTTTTGATCCGATCTCGATCCAGGAGTTTCCCGCCCTGGACCGGACTAGACCAAACTGATCGAATTAAAAAATATATATTATATATATAATTAATTATATAATTTTCATCTAACTTATCATCATTAAAAATATAACATTTTAAATATGGTATTAATAAATTAATATTCTATCAATTAACTAATTATATAGTAATTATATAAGTTAAGAATATAATTTTCATCTAATTTATTATCATTGACCATATAAAATAATTTTATTGAGTTAGTTATATAATCAACATTAATAATTCACTTAATATTAATTTAGTATTTTAAATAATTTTTTTTATTAATTTATTTTTTTAAAAAAAGAAAAAATAATTGGCTCTGACCAATCGGACCGATAGCTTCCGGTCCAGGGAAAATGATGGATCGAAAATTTCGGTCCATCACCCCCCCCCCCGACCGGACTGATTTACACTCCTACCTCTGTTGCCTAAGTCAACATTAAATGAAGAATAATAATTCAAGAACGGATTCGAGGGTTACTTGTTCCCCCTATGTATAGGCGTGGAGAATGTTGGATGAATATCATAAATTGATCAACTTTGCACAATGCTTAGCCATTATAAGGCTTATCCCTGACGTATCAGAATTATTTAATCACCACGTTATCTATATCCATAACATTAGGGTTTATCTGCCCTAATAAACAGGGTGGCTAGGGCTTGCGTTCGATTGACGCGGCTACTTTGAGTAGTTATCCTTTATAGATGGGCCTTGGGCCCCAAGTTTGGGCTAGGCCAATATTAACTCCTCCAGTTATCCCGTTAATTTCTCTCGCGTGTAAGCGTGGGGAATTCACCAATGAGGGATTTGTTTAGTTTGCTTTCGACGTATAAACATCTCGCTTCGCTCAAACAAGGGGTTTGAGAACCTTAGATTACCCCACTGAGGGTTTTAGACCTATGGACTACCACTAGGGGTTTTAGACCTATGGACTACCCCGCTAGCCCATTAATTACTTTGCTCGCCGTTTCCACTTACAAAGAGGTGGGAATTTCAAACTTGAGAAACATGCATACGTTACCCAGTAACCGTCACCACATTCTCTTTCAGCCACATCATTGAGTCAGGTAATGATGATCTGCAACCATCACCTACTCCTCATCTTTCATCTTCTTCCCGAATTCTTCCTGTCTTCTTTACGTTCTTGAGACCTCTATCTTGACTTCTTGACCTCTCTCATCATTTCCTCTCCCTCTGCTTCTTCACTCTCTCATTTTCCCTTTCTTTATGCTTCTTCGTCATCCTTATGGCCAACGAAACACATCCCGAACCCCTTTTGTCCCAGAGTCTTCCTTTGTTAAAGATGTCCCATGCTTCGAAGGTTTTGGGTGGCGTTTCACCCTTACTGCTAGGGACTTTGCGAATCTACGCAACACCTACAAGATTCTAGACTCAATACTCCTGGAACTCCCTCACTGTGGCTGGGTCGATGAAGAAGAGTTCGCTAAAAAGGTTGCTCTTCCTGTTTGTGCCCTCACCCACGGTTTGTGATTTTCTTTCTATCGCCTAGTATGCGACGTTCTTGATCTTCTGCGGCTAGCCCTTGCACAACTTCATTCTCACGCGTGGTGGGTTCTTCTTTGTTCTTGTATTGTGTTTCGTTTGGTTTTGGAACTCGCTCAGAAGAATACCCAGATTTAACTGCTCGAGAGTTCTTGTCTTTTTATTCTTGGAGGAACTCTCCAAATAACATTTGCAATTTTCGAATTAAAAATCGACGGTTGGCTTGTTTTGAGACTCGCCATTCAAACGCCAAACAATGGATGAGGAAGTTCTTCTTAGTCTCTGGCGTAGGTTGGAAATTTTCCAATTCAGAGACTATATGACGGAACGTCCCCATCAGAGCCTCCTGGAGTAAGGTTCCCAATGAGAAAGGCCTGGCGGCGGCTTTGGACTCTGTCTGAATGGGAGCAATCTCGTGTGGACATGGTCACCGCTTGGGCAGCTGAGCATGAGAACAGCCTTTGGATCGAGGTCCTTTTGACACCCGCCAATATTGATCGTTTCTTGGTAATGCCTAACCGTTTGAAGGTTAGCCTTTTCCTAAACAAGGTCGTGGTGCCATCTCCCCCAATGAAGCCTTCCTCAAAGTCTCTCCAAAGGCATCGCGAAGCGCTCTCGCCTTGCTACTATGGATACGCCTTCTCCTGCGATGAAGAGGGGGGTTGTGGGCACGGGTGTTGGCGGCTCCCTCGTGGCTAACCAACCTTAGGGTACCCCGCTTTCTACCCCCAGTCATTCGCCAACACACACACCTTCTCTAGGTCTTGATGACATTGAGGGCTTGATGGGTCAAGCCCTTTCTGACCTGGCGACCGCTTTTGATTTTGATCTTCCTTCTCAACAGCTTGATTCGGCGTCTAGCCTGACATTTGAAACTTTTGATTTGCTAAAGGAAAGCGGCGAGGTCAATATGGATGTGGGCATCGCCTTTTCATTGAGCCTTGCCGATCAGGCAGCCCACGAAGGAACTTAGCGTGGTGAAGATGGTGCCCTAGGCGATCATGGTGCCTAGGGCAGCGACGTTCCTATTATAGAAGAACTTGAAGAAGAGAGTGAGGGAAAAAGTTCAACTCTCCACTCTTTGCCCACCATTGTCTCCAGGGGAGAGACTCCTCCACTTGACCTGGGGATTGGCGGTGACTAGGTTTCTATCCCCTCTCCTTTTCCCTCCATTGGGGATGAAGTTGAATCCTCTCCCCTAGAGGAGGGTGTTCCTCTGGACGTTAGTCTAGGGGATGTTGAACTCACTTACACCGATGTTATTCACCTGGTGGAAGATTTGGGTAAGGCCCCTAGGATTGGGGCTAGCTCAGCAGCGGCGTCTCCTAAGACTTTCTCCCTTGGGCCCCTGCTATGGTCCTGAGGCGAGGGAAGATGGGGAGGTGTTGGGAGGTCCTTCTACCTCCTTTGGTCTTGCTAGGGATGAATCTGTCAACAATATGGCTAGCCAGCTAAGGAATTTCCTCTCTGGGCTACATTTGATTGGATAATCAATTGTGTAAGGCGTACAAGATAATTGCTAAAGTCCTTGCTAATTAGTTGCGTAGGGTTATTGAGAAGATGAATAAACAAGCCACAACATGTGTTTGTCAGAGGTAGAGAAATTTATAATGTTCTTATTGCTATTGAATGCTTGGATAGTAGGTTCAACTTTGTGCTTATAGCAGTGTGGAAGATGGTCCTTATCTATCTAGTGGTGCATTGGAGGGACATGAATAATAGAAACTTGAGGATCACGAGTGGATGATGGAGGAAGTTAAAGGTTTCTTTTTCAGTACTTTGTTCCTCTGGCAACTTCCATTGATTTTAATGGGTTGAGATTTCATGACTTTGTTGTCACTTCCATTTTGGTTAGGTGTTCCCTCGTGTGCTCTGTTTATACTTAGGCTATGCCTTTTGCATTTTTTAATAATGAAGTTTTTTAAGCATATTTTCCTAAAATCGAAAAAGAAAAAAAAATCTAACAAGAAAACTTCTAAAATATCCTAAACCTTAAAAGCCTTGAAGGCCCTAAATCCTATTCCCTGGAGTAAAAAGACTAATACCCCTAATCCATAAATGCCTGAAGCCATAAATCATACCTTACACTCTGTATGTTCAAACCCGCTTGCTTTAGGTATAACTCAAATTATAACATTCTCTTCTCAAGTTAAAACCTCATTTTTAACTTCACATTACTTTTATTTAGTAATAAAAAAACAAATGGCAGCATAAATTTTTAATGTTATATAGCTTTGGTTTTATTTAGTATGTGAAGATGACATATTAGTGGTGTATGTTCACATTTATAACATCAAACAGACATATAGATTATAATTAACATTCCCAATTTTCACAGAGGCTAGAGTTTGAAATCAAGTTTTAACTAGTGAGGAGGTAAGTAGTATCAGAAATTTGTGTCATAAACAACATATCACAGTCAGGTATAAATGATATAACAATTTTGTTAAAACTCTGAAAGTGAGTTCATATATTGGCAAATACCAGAATAGTGCAATGAGATTGACAATTTTGCTTCAATTCATCATAGGGCTGTTGCAGAACATCTTTCTAAAGATCTTCCATACCATTTAGCACCAGATGACGTGTATCTCACAATTGGTTGCACCCAAGCAATAGAAATCGTATTATCTGTCCTTGCTCGTCCTGGTGCCAACATTCTACTTCCTAGACCAGGTTACCCACAATATGAAGCTTGTGCGAGTTGTAGTAACCTTGAAGCTCGCCAATTTGATCTTATACCTGAAAGAGGTTGGGAGGTTGATCTTGATTCTGTTGTAGCTCTTGCGGATGAGAACACAGTGGCTATAGTTATCATCAACCCTAGTAATCCATGTGGAAACGTCTTCACCTATCAACATTTGAAAAAGGTCGTTCAATATTCATATATATGAAGTTATATGCATTCTTTTCAAGATTCGATTGCTCTTTTTAACTAAAATTTGCAATTACTGTGTTTTTGTTTACTTAGATTGCAGAGACTGCTAGAAAACTTGGTATTTTCGTTATTTCAGATGAAGTTTATGGCCATCTAGCTTTTGGGAATAATCCATTTGTGCCAATGGGAGTGTTTGGATCAGTTGTACCAGTACTGACACTGGGGTCTTTATCAAAGAGATGGATTGTTCCTGGATGGAGACTTGGTTGGATAGTGACAACTGACCCTGGTGGCATCTTTCATAAACAAGGGGTTGGTGCTTTATCTATATCAATAGCATTGGTGATTTGACTTGCATATAATATTGTTGCTGCTGTAGTTGAGACGCATAGGCTTTAACCAGATTATGCATTGTAATTGATAACTTCTTTCAAGTAGTGATTCTTCAATGCATTCTTGCAGGCAAAAAATGAAGATGAGTTCCTTCCCTTAGGGTTGTACCTTGGGGATGAAATTACCCTTTTCCCTTGAATAAGCACTCATAAATTTCTCGTGTAAACATTCTAGATGTGCAAAAGATGATATACACAGAAATTCAAAAACAAAGTATTCGTTTTATTTTTGGATCGGTAAAGAAGCTCATAAAACCTGTAGGCACATTGGCCCAACGTCAGCCCAAAGTATTTGGACTAAATATAGATTCACCACCTTTGAATTTTGATATTAGCTTAAGTTACTTTTTATTTTACTTATAAAAAAAGATAGTAGCTTAAGTTACTTATAGAATGTGAAACTTATTGCTTGCTTGCTTTGATTAATGTTTTTTCCTCGAGCTACTTGTCTTTATGACAGACATTTTTTCTTTAGCAACAAGCATTTTGCACGATAAACTTATTCTGTGTTTTCTTCTCTCCAGTTAGTGGACAGCATCCAGAGCTATCTTGACATCACCACAGATCCCCCAACATTCATGCAGGTGCCTACTTTAAGTCTATTTTTTTTATTTTTGTTTAAAGAAAAAATTTAAAGAGAAAAGAATGCAGTACCTCTTATAACTTTGTTTTTTGCAAAGTTTAAGTGAATTTACATACAAATGGTGTGAATTAATGCATGAAACAAGAAGAATATCTTGGTGTTTACTAACGTCCTAAATTTCTAAAATACGCTGAGCGATACAGGTTTGAAGTTTTAGTTTTTAGATACAAAGTGTTGATTGTTTATTCCTATATAGAAAATGTCTACATATAAGAAATATAGAAATGGTTTATACAATCTCAAATAGACAAGCCCGTAAAAAAGTGGACCCCACATTAAAAAGTATAAAAAAACTATTCTTTATTAGTGGGACCCACTTTTTTACAAAGGGCTTATATGAGGCTTATCTATTTGGGGCTTGTACCTATTACTCATTTAATGTGTCAACTTTGCTATTTTAGGACACATTGCAAAACCCACGTTAGTTAGAAAGTGCTAATTGTGTTTCCCCTAAAATGATGGCAATGGCCTATTGAAGTTGCTACTACTAAATTTCATGTGGGAGTTACCTATAGCAAGTTGTAAGTTCTAGTTCCAATTGCTGTATTCACTAATTCTTGAACTTTATCATTAAAAATGATGACAATGGCCTTTTAAAGTTGCTACTTTCTTTTGTTCATGGATCTTATATTCTCTTGGCTTGCTTCTTCAATGGGCATGTACTTCTATGCATCGTGTTATAATAGAACTGGAGCATCATATAATGAAGGATGTAATCATACACTATCTTATATCCTTACTTTCCTTACCATGTTCTATTGTAAAAAGTATTACGAAATAGTCCATGTTTGCAGGGGGCACTTACCCAAATCCTTGAGCAAACTGAAGAGGATTTCTTTTCAAATATTCTAAATCTACTCAGAGAAGCTGCAGACCTTTTATTTGATCGAGTTAAAGAGATCCCTTGCCTGACTTGTCCACACAAACCAGATGGGTCCATGTCTGTAATGGTAAGGGCATAAGAAACTTTGAGGCTTATCGGCTTCAAAATAATGGTTTATTTTTGGTAACAGGTGAAGCTAAATCTATCAGTACTTGAAGGCATTACCGATGATGTGGACTTCTCAATGAAGTTGGCCAAGGAAGAATCCGTCATTGTTCTGCCAGGTAAGAAATCAACAATTTCGAACTTCTCATACTTTCATGGATAAAATTGTTTGCTATCCTTCAAAATACGGTATTTGTGGGCATGCACCTTCATGGTTATTAAATATGTTAAGAACATAAATTAAACTAGTTTTTAGTAAGTTCTTTTTTAATAAGTAGAATATAAATTACACTATTAAACGCACATCTTCCTGTCATTTTAAGTTTGGAAGAACTAGTGATGTAACATGGTATCAGAGGGGTGGTCATGAGTTTGCCTTGACTCCACTTATTCAATTAAATTTCAATTGAAGTGCTGAATGCGGAAAAAAGATCCATAAGTGAGAAGCCGTGTGGGAAAAGTTGTAGATGATGGAAATAATTAGAGAGTGAAAAGATGATGGCTGTGTAGGTGTGTATGAGAGAGAGAGAGAGAGAGAGAGAGAGAGAGGTCCAAGTAAGGGATGGATGCGACCCACCCTTTATGCTCTCACTTTAGAGTGTCCTGGGGATTATTGACATGGTAAGTTTCAGCCTTTGGATAAAATTTTGGACACGACTTATATCCGAATTTAAAACAGGTGGTAATGATATTTTTTTCAACAACAGTGGAGCTGGACCTTATTCTTACCTCTTAAGGTTTAAGTGCCTAGTTTTGTAACCAATCCATCACGGTAAATAAGCTTGATAAGAGCGCACATAAGATCACTTCAATAAAGAAAATGATGCAATTCAAATAATACAGGAGTTGCACAAAAAAAAAAAAATGCTGGACTTGCACACAACTTAAGACCTGTTTTGATGCATGGAATTCGCAAACAAACAAAATGCTTAGCAATTTGTATGACTATTTGACATGTGATGATTTGATTAATTTGTTATATGTAAATCCTTTAGATCATGTTTTATGATCATTTACTTTTGAACAAATGGGGATCTTTCCTAATTTGGCAACTTGGGGTGGGGAGGGAGAGGGGGAGGGGGAAGAAAGAAAAGAAAGGATTGCTTACTTGCTCATGATTATATGTGCTTCAGGTGTTACCGTTGGACTAAAGAATTGGCTTCGGATCTCTACTGCTGTTGAGTATTCTTCGCTTGATGATGGATTTAGAAGGATAAAAGCCTTCTATCACAGGCATGCCAAGAAGGAATAAAATTCATTTGTGCGCAGCAATAAAATTGAGGGTCGTGTTGGATCTCATAATCCTTTTTATCAGTGGTACTCAAAACTATTTGCCCATTTTCCAAACTTTGTAAAACTGATCGAATGTATGAACTACTTGTTCTTTAAATAAATGAAGTATCTGCTGGAAATCGAATGAAGTAAAATCTGGAGTTTGAACATGCTAATGATATGGATTAGATCTGGAATAACTTTAATTTATCACATCGAATAGAAAAAAAAAAGACAAAAAAAAGAAAAGAAAAAAAATCGCTGACACCTCTGACACGATGCATGCAGGCTTGAGCAATTACATGCATCCACGTAGGAATTAGTTTCAACTCAATAAATTGCGAGCTTGCTTGAAAATTAAATAGAATGGTGGAATTCCCATGTCCTGTTTTAGTCAGGAACTTGTGAAGAGCAATTTGAAATGTTTACGATCAAAATAAACAGAATGCTGGAATTCCCTTTGATGCCCGTATTCGGGAGATGGTTAAGAACACTGCTCAAACAACGAGGGAAATAAATTGGCTCATTCTGGGTGATATCAAGAGTTAATGATTCACGCATTCGTAAAAGTTCTGTTAACCATAATATTCAAACTCAACAGATCAAGCCTATCCAATCTACTGATTCCGAAGATATAGCTAATAGATAAACTTAGTTTTATATTTGAATTACTTTGTATCAAGCTTATCTTTCTGTTTTGTTCTTGCATATATCTTATCTTGTGAAGTCCTAAAAATATATAATGCCTACTTATCATCTGGTATCACATTGAACCAGAATTCTCAATTATCTAACTTGGTACCAGAGCCCTTTTTGGCTTACACCACTTGGATCCTTATGGCCCCCTCACATGTCTCCATTGCTACTTTCACTATTCCAAACATCACTCCATTAGTCTCTGTTAGATTAGATGGAGCCAACTATCTCAATTGGATTACTCAGTTTGTACCTGTACTATGTGGCCATGATCTAATGAGTATTGTGGATGGCTCTGAGTCACGTCCCTCACAGTTTGTCCCTAATAATGAAGGCAAACCAACTACTGCCATTAACCTTGATTACTTGTTATGGCAGAAGAATGATAAGTTCATTTTGGCATGGATAAATGCCACTCTTACAAAGAAGGTTTTGTCTATTGTTTATGGACAAAACACATCTCGCCAAGTCTGGACCACCTTGGCAACTAGATTTGTACCTCATTCTCGATCTTGAATTTCTCACCTTCAAAGACAACTATAGACACTGAACCAAGGCAACAAGTCATGCACTGATTATCTCCTTGATGCCAAAAGCTGGTCTGACCAACTTGCTGCTGTAGGTAAATCAATTGATGATGAAGATCTAATTTCCTATGTTGTTGGGGGACTTAATCCAGCATATCACCCGTTTATCACCTCCCTCAACTTTTCCACTCGTGAGTCTTCCATTACTTTTGCAGATTTTCAAACTGAACTCCTCAATTATGAGCAACTCCTTGATACTCAATAGAAACTTGTCCCACCAGAAACCGGCCAAATAGCCTTCTCTCACACATCTAAGCCTCCTTACAATAACAAAAAAACAAGATAGTTTCATACTAACAAACCATTCAATGGTCCTCGACAGTCCAATGCTACATCTTCTGCTGCCCAGTCAACAGGCAAAAGCTCCAACACTAGTCCATTCTTCTCTAATAATAGACCCCCTTGCCATATTTGTGACAAAACAAGCCATCAAGCACTTGATTGTTATCATCGAATGGACTACTCATACCAAGGGAGACACCCCCCTCTCAATTGGCTGCCATGGATGCACATACACATGTAATGCAGGAAGATGAACAACCTTGATTTCTTGATAGTGATGCTAATAACCATGTCATCTCTGCACTGGAAAATTTGACTTTATAGCAGCAACCATATCAAGGCCCTGCTCAAGTAACTGTTGGTAATGGTGGAGGTTAGGTTCTTCTCTCATCAAAACAAAAAATCAATCATTTATGTTATCTAACATTTTACACTGTCCCAATGCTTCCTTTAATCTACTGTCTATTCAGCGCCTATGTCAAGATAACAATTGCTATTTTGTACTTACTGTCTCTTCTTTTGTTGTGAAGGATATGCAGACCAACAAAGTCCTCCTTCAAGGCCCGAGTGAAGCAGGCTTATATCCCATTTATCTTTAGCACATTCAATCCAATAAGAAGAAGCCACACTCAGCTCTCAGTTCTACATTCACTACTTTCCTAGGCATTACAACACCTGTTCAAACTTGGCATTCCAAACTAGGCCATCCTTCATAGTCTACTATCATGTTTGTGAATTTTGTCAAATGGAAAAAAGCCATAAACTACCCTTCCCTGAGTCTCTCCATAAGCCATCCTCTTGAGCTTATTCACTCTGATGTATG
Organism: Cyclocarya paliurus; assembly: GCA_029856935.1. Taxonomy (NCBI): domain Eukaryota; kingdom Viridiplantae; phylum Streptophyta; class Magnoliopsida; order Fagales; family Juglandaceae; genus Cyclocarya; species Cyclocarya paliurus. The sequence goes on from CM056950.1 coordinate 18,111,915, forward strand.
GACCTCTCCTGTAATGTCAATCAGTGGCTGTAAATGTTATGTTCTATTTGTTGATGATTTTTCTCAGTTTTCATGGATGTTCCCTCTTAAACAAAAATCAGATGTTGCACTTTGTTTCATCAAGTTTAAATGCTTGGTTGAGAATCTCTTCTCCTATAAAATAAAGCAACTTCAAACAGACAATGGAGGAGAATATCTCTCTCATGCCTTTAAAACATTCTTAGAGACCCATGGCATTCTCCATCGCCTCACATGTCCACATACCTCTGAGCAAAATGGAATATCCGAAAGAAAACTTAGCATCTCACAGAAACTGGTCTAACTCTTATAGCCCAATCTCATTTACCTTCTGAACATTGGGTTGATGCCTTTTTTACAACAACTTACCTTGTTAATCGAATGCCTACATCTATCCTTCATAATAATTCCCTTTACTTTTGCCTTTTTAAAAAACAACCTTATTACTCACTCCTCAAAACATTTGGTTGTGCCTACTTCCCTATCCTTCGACCTTACTCTCCTTATAAACTTTCCTTTAGAAGTAAGCAATGTATTTTTCTTGGATATGCTACGAACCACAAAGGTTATAGATGTCTTGACCTTCAAACTGGTCGAATATACATTTCTTGCCATGTAGTGTTTGATGAAACCAAGTTTTCTGCTGCTCATATACGCCTACACCCTCTCTTGATGATATCAATCTAGCTGCCCCTTCCATATTTTATACCCCCTTGTCTGCTACCACTCAAGCCTTGGAGGATACTTCATTGGACTCTGCTGCTCCCGTCACAACAGGTATGTCTCTCTCTTCACCACCCTTAGATTCTCCTTCTTTTTCATCTCCTACTAATATTGTCTCTGCAGCTCCCGCTCAGATTGGACCTCCCTCCACAACCTTATCTTTTCCAAACAGAAACCTCTCATTCCCTCTTCCCTTTTCATCTCTACAAACATGTGAAACATTACCCAATTCCCTTACTCCTTTCCCACCTCGGCAAATTATTACAAGACAGCAGACCAACTCTCTCAAACCCAAACAATTTCCTGACTATCATCTCTATTACTCCTCAAAACATCCTATCTCAGCTCTTTCATCCACCCTTCTCCCAAAAGAATCATGCACTTATCAACAGGCATCTAAAGATGCTAACTGGCAAGCAGCTATGCAACATGAATTTAGTGCCCTTCTTCAAAATAAGACTTGGATCTTGTGCCCAAGACCTCCTGATAAGTACATATTCTTAACAAATGGGTCTACAAGTTGAAACAAAGGGCAAATGGCACTATTGAGAGATTCAAAGCTAGGCTAGTGGCTAAAGGCTTTGATCAAGAATATGGAATTGACTTTCATGAGACCTTTAGTCCTGTTATAAAACCTGCTACAATTCGGCTTGTGCTTGTTTTGGCAGTTCATCATAATTGGGCAATCCAACAGCTAGACATCTCTAATGCCTTCTTACATGGCTACCTAGAAGTGGAAGTATACATGGAACAACCCAAGGGGTTTAAGGACAGCCAAAATCTCACTCATGTATGCAGATTACAAAAGTCCCTCTATGGCTTAAAACAAGCTCCTCGAGTTTGGTTCTATCGCCTTTCACAATGTCTCCTTGAACTTGGTTTTACTGACTCTAATGTTGACACCTCTTTATTTTATCTCCATAGATCCTCTGTTACCATCTTCATATTAACATATGTTAATGATATTTTGGTTGTTAGCAATTCTACTGCTACAGTTTCAACTCTTCTACATTAACTTAGCAGTTAGTTTGCAATTAAAGATTTGGGAGCACTGTCATATTTTCTGGGTATTTAGGTTCGCAGAAACTTAGAATCTCTTCATATGCATCAAGGGAAGTACATCTTGGACCTACTTCACGATACCAACATGGTCGGTGCTAAGCCAGTAGCAACACCATGCACCTTAGTCTATCGTCATATCGTTGGAGTTTTGCAATACTGCACCTTAACTCGACCTTATATTGCTTATAGTGTCAACCAGTTATACCACTTTCTATACTGCCCCACCATTGTTTATCTCACTGCAGCCAAGAGAGTACTTCGATATCTAAAGGGTACGCTTGAATTTGGTCTACTTTACAGCAAGGGATCTTTAGCTCTTCATGGCTTCTGTGACTCAGATTGGGCAGGAAGCTCGGATGATCGCAAATCCACTGCTGGGTACTGCATCTTTGTAGGTCCATGTCTCATATTTTGGACAACCAAGAAACAACTAGTGATTGCTAGATCCAGCACAGAGGCTGAATACAGGTCCATGGCACTTGTTGTTACTGAACTCCACTAGGTTCAATGCTCTTCAAAGAGCTTGGTCTTCCTCTTTATTCACCTCCATCACTCTGGGTAGACAATATCAGTGCACTCTCACTACCCTCTAACCCTATCTTTCATGCAAGAACAAAACACATAGAGGTGGACTACCACTTCATACGAGAGAAGATTTTTAATTGCGACATTGTTGCAAAATACATCTCCACTACTTCTCAACCATCAGATATCTTCACAAAAGGCTTGACTTCATCCAGATTTAGTTTGTTACGTGACAAGCTCATGGTTCGATCCCTCACCATTAGCTTGCAGGGGGCTGTTAACCATAATATTCAAACTCAACAAATCAAGCCTATCCAATCTTCTGATTCTGAAGATATAGCTAATAGATAAACTTAGTTTTATATTTGAATTACTCTGTATCAAGTTTATCTTTCTCTTTTGTACTTGTATATATCTTATCTTGTAAAGTCCTATAAATATATAATGCATACTTATCATCTGGTATCACATTGAACCAGAATTCTCAATTATCTAACTAGTTCTTCATAGGTTTCCCTACTTACAGAATGAGTAAGGAAAGGCTTCAAACATCACTCTCTTCTTTACTTTTTATTTTTTTTCTTCAAACGTATCTCATACAAAAATTTATTTATTTTTTAGTATAAATCCATTCTTATATCATTTCTGTAAAAATCAAATATTACATCCCTTTCTTTCAATACAGTACTCATAATTACAGTTGGCCCTTCCTTAATCCATACCCTCTCTTTTTTGACACATAGAGCATGCTTTGCTAACATATGTGCCATTTTGTTCCCCTTCATTCTACTAAATTTCACCTTCCATTCCTCTGTCCCTTCTAAAAGCCTCTTCAGATCTTCGACAATATGACCAAACCATGATAGATCTTCCACTTCTCTTTTGATAGCATTGATAACAATCTATGCATCACCCTCAAAGATCACCTTCCTAAAAGCAAGTTCTATATGAAGGTAGACCTTTGCAAACTTAAACAGATTTTTCACTAATCAAACCTCTATACCAATTTATAAAAAATACACCAATGAAAACTAAACTCAAAGAGGAACAACTTATGTGAAGGTGGTTTCATAGTAATCTACTTACAAAGGCTTCAAAAAAAGAAGAAGCAAGAATGATTAGAGAAATTGTCTGAAATCTTCTCTAGAGTTCTCTCCAAAAAAGTAAAGTGAAAGTCACCAAAACAAGAAGAAAAAGTCATGGATGACTTATATAGAGCTAGGTGGCTGAGAGGGGATGTGAGGGTGACCACTTGATGGTGGTTTTTTAAGGCAAAACCATAGGCAGTAGCACATGTTTTTAGCCTAGAAAGCTTTCATGTGAAGGGTGGTGGTGAGATGGCTAATTGACCTCCCATCAACCACTATTTGGGGTTGACATGGGCAGTAAAAGTACACTCATGGAAGTAGAAAAACTTCCTCAAGAAGCAATGCATAGGTGGAGGTGGAGCTTTTCAGTGGGCTTAAACCGATTGGACCTCATTTAGGGTTCCAATAGGGTTTGGTTTGGGGTTTCGGTTTCTAACAAGCCCAAATCTAAATTTTCGTGACCCAATAAATTACCAAGATATAAAAGAATAAATAAGAGTGTAATGATATGAATTTGAATGGTTAATAGCATGTGGAAGTGATTTAATCAAGTGATTAAATGCTAAACTAAAACTGGCCAACACTTAGGGTTTGAGGGTAACCATTTGGGGTTTAAGGAAACCTTTTAGGGTTTCGGTATTCACCAAGGTTTTGTTGTTTCAATTGGATATTAAATATTTAGATTTTCATTAGGGTTTAAACCCTTTTTGGTTTGGCACAAAATGAATGGTTGAATGAAATAGTATTTGGCTTAGGTGGCATGATCACCATGCTTGATGTTTTTCCTTCCTTTCATTCGCATTTCCATCTCATGGTTTCTCTTGGTGCTAAGTGTTCTATACTATTCACCAAGTGTGGTTAAGATCTTATCAAGTATTCAAATAAAACTTCTCTAGACTGATTTGGACAATCTACACTATGATTTGAAAATGACTAGATTGAGTGCTAACATAGGTATTACTATTCACTCCGAAAATGGAAAAAATAACTTCGCACCATAAGATCCTAAATAATCCTACAAACCTAATAGTGAAATTCATTTCGCAATTTTTGAATCCTAAGTGCCTCGAGTAAATCACAATGGGTTGTCGAATAGCTATCATTTGGAAAACCAAAATTGTACTATTGTGCCGTAAAATCATGAATATTCATATGAAACTAATGGTGTAAACCGTTTCTCAATCCTTTATTCCTAAGGATTTATTTAAAATCAGACGTTTATTAGTTTCTAAATATTAACTAGATATATGTGAAAATTTATTTATAGACGTTATCCTTTACTCAACCAACACACTAGCACGACTTATACAAAACTCTTATATGTATAAGTAAGACATACCCTTTGTCGTTTGTCATTTTGTGGCACTGACAATTTTGTATTAGGTTTGTAATTTCTGTTAATTAATTAAAAAGTTGGGGTCGTTTGTATTCACAATTCTCTTCAACTCATCTTATTTTTATCATTATAATTTTTTTAAATTCTCAAATAAAATATAATAATATAATTTTTTTTAAAATTTCAAAAGAATCTTCCAAAATTTTCACAACAAAATATAATAAATAACTCAACTTTTTCAAATCTCAAAAGAATCTTCCTAAACTCTCACACAAAATATAATAAATAATTCAACTTTTTCAAATTTTAAAATAATAATAATATTAAAAAATATTCTTTTAAAAATGTTATTTTCTACTATTTACAAACCATTTCAAATCATTTCTGAATCCAAATGTTCCCTTAGGCATGTTTGAATAAAGAAATACTTTCAAATCATTTTATTTTATTTCATTTCATCATTACATAAAATATTCACATAAAATATAATAAATAATTTAATTTTTTTAAATTTTAAAATAATAATAATATTAAAAAATAATATTTTAATAATATTTTATTTAACTTATTTAAAACTATCTAATCTCATCTCATCTCAACTCATTTTATTAGGCAATGATACAAATATTAAATTTAAAGATTTTAATCGAAATTTTATATTGTTATTTTTTTTTATTAAAAATAAAGGGCTTTTTTTTCAACCAAAGCTACAAGTTTGGACAAAATCTTAGACCGAACCGGTATGACCGGTTTTTTATTTTTCAAAACCGATCACACACCGGTTACCCTCCTAAACCGGTACTTCTAGTTTTACCGGTTTTCGGTCCGGTCCGATTTTCCGATTTTTTTAAAATATAAGTTTGACATTTTGTCATTAAAAATATGTTTTAAAAAAAATTATTTCAAAAAAATCTGTTATACTTTTATTAATCTATATTAGACTATTAATATAACTATAACTATAGTCTATTAGACTATTTGTACAAGTTATAAATTTATATATTAGTATATATTAGTATTAGTGATAAACTATATATTAGTATAACTATATAATACATGATCAATTGCATTTTCATTTTTAAGATTAAACTTTTATTTTATAATAATATTATCTTATATATAATTATATTAAGAATATATGATCAAACAAGTTATAAATGTTCATATTTAGAATTAACATTTTATGTTAGATTTTATAAATTATAATATGAAATTATTTCATATATGATATATAATTATATATAAAATTTCACATATAACTATACATTATATATAAAACTTATATATTAATATATATATATATATATATATATATATATAATATTTTGTATAATTTTAATTTTGTATAAAATTTATATATAAAATATTATTTTTTATATTTTTTTTATCAACCGATTCGGTCTGGCCTGGTCCGGTCTAAAAAATCTTAAAATTGAAACCGGACCGATTCCAACCAATTTATGAATTATAAAAATCAGTTCCGGACCAAACCGATTCAAAATCGATAAGATCGATCCGGTCTGATCCGGTTCGGACCGGTTTTCCGGTTTAAATTTAAACCCTTAACATTCAGGTACATCCCGGTGCACCATGCGGTCCATGCCTGCATACAGTCTTCTCCAAAAATCTTTCTTTTTGGGTATTCTTGCTGCTTTCAGAAATGGAGGCTTTGGGCGGAGGCCTTGGCGGGCTCTGGGGCTTAAACTCCCCCTTCCGGAAAAGAGCTGATACGGGATCCAAATCCAAATCCTCCGATTCCGTCGAGGCGACTGGCAGAGCCGGTTACCGCTTCCCATTGAAGCAAGCCGTCACGGCTGGTTCACTCGCTCTTGCCGGCGACACTATTGCTCAGCTCAGTGAGCGTTGGAGGAAAGGAAAAGCGCTGAACCAGAACTCTGTCTCTGATTCTCATGGCTTCACAAAGGTTAGAGGAGCATTGTGGTTTTTTCTTTTTTCCTCTCTTTCTCCTTTCGTTGGGAACTTGGGGTTTCTTTTATTCCGTTTTTAGTTGCTGAATGTTTTGAGAGTTATGCTTTGTTTTCCTCTATTTGGTGTCCAATTGAAGTATTTATCTGTCTGTTTGGCTTCTTAGAAAAACGTTGTTTAAAGTAGAAAAAATGACAATTTTGTGAATTTTGGAGTTGTTGAATGCCTTTTTGTTGTTCTTTCAAATTTTCCATGCCCTTGGTAGTTAACAGCTCTTTAAGTGAATTTTCTCTTTTCTTTGAGTACGCACATTTCTGTTATATGCTTTCTTTGGTTGCTCAAAACCTAGAATCTTTTTCCAGTTTAGACTGTTCTGGGCGTAGCAAAGCAAAGGGTTCGAGAGAGATAAATGAGCTTGTTTTTCACAGTTGCGCCTTTGTTCTTACGTAAGTTCGGCATGTGACTTTCAAAATCCAATATAGCATGACCCTAAAATTCTAGAGAATGTTAAGAATTTAAGATGAACTTTATTTTTCATCTCTCTATGGCTATCTATATAGCTAAATATCCACATTGACGCCAAATGAGTTTCCTACTTCTACTCTACTCTTCATATTTGCTACAGCTGTAACAAGGGCTGGTTCTTGATTTCAGCGGTTTGACCTATACTGTGGCAGTGGCGGAGCCAAGATTTATATTCAGTTGGTGCAAAATTTAACTAATATAAATAGATAGAAATAATATTTTATTATGATACTATTTTTTGGCTTTTGGTTTGTCATATTTTAAAACCATTTCATCACTAATTCTACAAAAAACATCTCCTTCAATATATGTAACAATATTATCTATTATGCAATCGATTTTCTACGATGTTGTAACAAAACATCTCTCTCGATTTATGTAAAATCTCTCTCAAATGTTTTTTCTTCAGGGTATCCCCGTTGAGTTATAGGAGGGATGCTTTAAATGGCAATAATGAATGAGTCATTCAGGATGTTTTGAGAGTTGTGTTTTTTTCAAATACTAGGACTACTAAATAAATAAATTTTACTATTTTTTGTTTGAGAGTATAATTTTTAATGATTAAAATTAAAAGAAATTAAAAGAAATTAAATTTTATATATAAGTTAATAACTAGTAAAATTTAGTCTGTGCAATTGCACCCACTTTGCCGCTGCAATCTAATACCCTGTCTTTGGTATTGTATATATTGGAGAAGTTTAATTTCATGGCATATGGAAAATGATGTACAAGCCTAAGGGTGCATGCCCCGTGCAAGCCTTTTGAAAAAAAATTGGGGCCCACTATAAAAATCACTATTCTATGATCAATCTCACTCTTTTCTCAAAGGGCTTGCACGTCTTGGGCCTATAATCTAGCATTATACGGCATATTTTCGTCCACTCTCCATTTCTAGTTTACTAATTATAGTTAGATGGTTTCTTTCTATATCGTTTTGGTATTTAATCTAATCGCTCACATCCCTAAGTTCCATCTTTAACCAAAATCTTTCTCTTAGGATGTAATGTCGACTCTCCTTTCAGACCATGATTGGCTCCGTGCCCTGCGGATGATTTCCTATGGGTTTCTTTTCTATGGCCCTGGTTCTTATGCATGGTACCAGTACCTAGACCGTTGTATGCCAAAGCAAACGGTGGAGAATGTAATGCTGAAGGTACACTCTTTTTGAATTTTACTTCTCACGATGAGTATTTTTATTAATATAAGTTATTTAGAAAATGAACGGAAAATCCTTTATAGTTCCATTTACTTGCAGGTTCTATTAAACCAAATTGTGCTCGGTCCATCTGTGATTGCTGTTGTTTTTGCATGGAACAACTTATGGCAGGGGAAGTTCTTACAACTGCCGGAAAAGTACCAGAAAGATGCTCTTCCGACATTACTTTATGGTAAAAAGGACCTTTGACTTAATTCTTATCTAACATTTGTGGTTATCCTGATCAATGGTTTCTTTCAATGTCATTTGATCCTGGAAATATCACATACATTACTTATTACCAACATTAGGTTTACCAATAAAAAAATCGATATGTTAGCTTGATAATGTGGTCCTGATTTCCCGTAATTTGATTTTATTTATGCAGGATTTAGATTCTGGATCCCTGTCAGTGCATTGAATTTCTGGTACACTTTGACATCTTTCTCTGTTGTATTCCCCCCTTATTATAAGTACTTATGATCAAGAAAAGCCCTGGTGCCTGCACAGGTCCTAAAACAATAGAATTTCTTTGTGTTTTGAAAAAAGGGTATGGGGAGAAGAAAGCTGAAAAAGAAATTTTGTGTTTTGACCCACATCTGGTGACTGGTAAGGGTCAAGAAGTGTGATAAATTCATACTTGAGTTTTCATGTACAATGAACAGGTCTTGCCTCTCAAACATATTTATTAGGAATAACGAGGATGTAATTTGGTGTCTTGGTCCTTTTCTTTACCGAGTTATTTTCACAGTTTCAAGGTTCAACATGGAGTGAAAAGACTTTTACAGATATATTCCCTACTAGGGGATACTTGTTGGATGCTTTTCTGGTTGATACAACTCCTCAACTATACTGCCTTTAACTGGAGGTTGAAACTCATTTCAAAATGAGTTCAAACTTAAAATGCACTGAATTCGATCATCATACGATTAACCGGTACTTTGGTGATTTTAACATCTAACTCAACATGCCTTGGCCATTATGCAAATGGCATCTTTACAGGGTGGTGCCACTTCAAGCCCGTGTAGCTTTCATGTCCATGGGCTCCATCTTCTGGAACTTCTGTTTGTCTTCAACTATGAGCAAGTAACTCATTTATATGTGTTAAGTTAATGACTTGGTACCAGCATGTGGAATTTTGAGCACAAGGTATTTTGAATCTCCTTTCTGTAATTCGAGATGATTACTTTGGTTGTTAAAACGTGACTTTTTTTTTTTCTTTTTGTAGGTTAATTTGTGGGCTGATTAAATACTTCTCAAAAAATTTGCGGGCTGAAATAGGATCTAGTTAAGAGCACTGGAAATTGGGAGCGGTGATTTTAATATGTTTTTCATTTTACTTGGTTGGCAACACATTCTCATCAAATTATCTTAACAATTCTGTCGTGAAGTCGTTTGGCTCTAGAACCACAAACACAGGGTTTCTGCTCATGATTGTGTTGGTACATTAACTGAAATACATGTGACTGCACAGTGTTCATTTATTTATGTGCCCATTTCCCATTCTTTTGTGTTTCTTTTGTTTTGGTTTGGCGTCCACATTGAATCTCATTATTTATCATCAATTTCATCAAAAATTTTCAAAGCTATTGATAATATGTGGGTCTCACTTGGTTTAACAAGCTTGATATATTGTTCAAGTGAAATAGCAGGTATTTGTATGAAAAATAGTTTTTCTACTCCAGGAGTAGGAGTATTACCAGTTTACTAAAAGCGAGCATCTGCTTTTAGAGAGCACCATGCAGAAAGTTCACCGCATTAGAGTAAAATAAACCCTCTCGAACAATGTTCACCACTCGAAAGGATCAAGATATTAAATATAAATATGTATATCGTTCTGTGACTAAAGGATTTTGTTTTTATACTGAGAATTTGTTAGTATCTGGAAAATGGTTGTTAGGATGTTGGATCTTTGATTTTTCATTTTCATTTTTATTTTTTAATTTTATTTTGTAGAAAGTTAATTGTATTTCTGGGTGGAGTGTAGAATGAGAGATATTATCTTAGTTTGCTCTAATTTTAGATGGTTTATATATATATATATATATATATTTATCAAAACATCATGCATTTCATCAAATAACAGAATTACAAAGAATTCTTATCAATCCAAACAGCTTGGGCAACTAACTGTGGTGCATGGTCCCCCCACAAAACAATATCATCAATATTCCATGCTAGCGAGCCAACTTATGTGCTGCGTCATTACCCAACCTAAGTACATGTTGACAATTACACACACTAGAACGTGTCATCAAAGCTTGGACTTCTTTCAGCAGACTCCCCACCTTTGAAAGAGGAGTTGCAGCTGGTCCTTGTAGCTCGTTAATCAACACCAGTTCCACTGTTGAAGACAAAATTGATGACCTCGAAGCATAGCAACCAGTTCCACTGTTTTTAGATCATCAACCCCGTTCTCAACTTTACTTGCTGCCATTATAACACTGCCCCTTTCAGCCCTGAGTATAACCCCCACTCTAGCTTTATGTTGGCTAAAGAACATAGTTCCATCAACATTAAGCTAGAGAAAACCAGTAGGAGGAGGTTTCCAGCTACACTGTCTTTGGATTTGAACTTGAAGACTGCACCAGCTCGTAGTGGGATTTCTGCAAGGACAATGCATAAGCAATCACTTGTTCAGGTGCAAAAGAAATATTCTCATGTTAATTTTGGTTATTGGGTTTTAGGTTGTAGGGAAAGGGTACTCTGCAATTCTTATAATTTTTTGTAAGTAGTTGTTATGGGCCTGTTATGTACGTAAATGTTTCTTGATTGTTTTGGTGGTCTTTTTCCTATCTGGTTGTTATGGTGTCTTGGCGAAGGGCAAAAAACTAAAGCATTGGGTATTTTAAGTTTTTTGTTTTTCTCGGCAAGCAGTAATATATTAATATTGAAACTGAGAATAAGTACATGAGTAGAGTATTAATTATACAATACAATAATTATACAATAGAAGGGGGATCCTTTCTGCTGTGAAAGTTGAGTAGGCTAGGTGGGATCCAATTCCGAGGTATACTCCCATAAGCTAGTTTGGAAGTTGCCCATTACGCAAGGTTATGCGCGCACCGATTCTAGGAACAATGTATTTTCTGCACCCTCCATTCTTCAAAGTGTCTGAGTAAGTACTTGATGTCTCTAATGGTGGGTTGCATGGTCCAATCCGCTGTCCTTGATGATATGGATATTGCTTGTATGACTTGCTTTGAGTCTCCCTCGATGATAACTTTTGGAATCTTCCTTTTGACTGCCTCTTGTATTGCCATCAGAGCTGCCATTGCTTCCCCTACATTTGGGTTTGTACTGTTGATGAAGTCTGTTTGTATGAAGATAGATTCCCCTTGGCTGTTTCTACATAATGATACAATTGAACTCCCATTTGGTCTAACAGCTACATCAAAAGAGAGAGAGAAAACTCCTTGGGGTGGTGGCTGCCATTTTTGTTCCTATTGAATTGTTTTTGTGGTCCAAGCTTTGTTATGTTCATTGAATAACTGTGTGACCTTGGAGACAAACCATACTGGAGATGGGGTTAATTCTTTGTGAATGACCTGATTTCTTGCATACCATAAGCTATCCATGGCTATTGTAGCAAACAGTTGGAAAGATTGAGCTTCTTCCTCAGGAATGTGTAGTCCATTACAAGGATTAAGAATAATTGATATCCAGTTGGAAATGGGCTGGTTTGCAAATTGGGAAATGTTGATTGGCCATTTAGAATGTCTCCATAGAATCCTAGAGTAAGCACAGTTTAGGAAAAGATGAGGAAGGGTTTCTTCCTCCATGGTACAAAGAGGACACTTAGTATGGCTTTCATCTAAGAGGAGTTTACTTTTAAGGAGGGATCTTGTGGGAAGAATGTTGTGCATTATCTTCCAAAGAAAAAATTTGAGTCTGTCTTGAAGCTTAAGATTCCAAAGTTTTTTTTCCAGATTGTGCATGTTTGTTGAGTTTGAGTGAGCCATTTGATCTTTGAAGGGTTGCATATGCTGATTTAACAGAAAAGTTGCCTGAAGAGTGGTCGATCCACTTAACTTTATCTCTGCATGTTCTGAAGTTAAGAGTCGAAAGAGGGATTTTCATGATGGCTGTCACAGAATCTGGTGTGAAGAGGGCTTGAAGCAAGAGGGAGTTCCAACGTCTAGGTTATTCCAGAGTTAGTTCAAACACCTTCATATCAGGATCCATTGGGGGATTATTCGAGTTAGGTTGTGGCTTTAAGGAGTTTATGGTTGAGACCTAGGGGTTTATCCAAACCCTCGTAGTGGTGCCATTATTGATTTGGAAGCAGATGGAATCTTTGATGAAATCTCTTTGTTTTATGAGGCCTTTCCAAAATCAAGAGTTAGCTGGTTTGGCTACAATATCGAAAAAGGAGGTACTTTTCAAGTATTTTTTTTTAAGACATTTCTTCCAAAGACTATCAGTATCATTAATGAGCATCCAAGCAAACTTTGAGACAAGTGCCTTGTTGAATTGAGAAAAACTTTTCAATCCAATACCCCCATAGGATTTGGGCATATAGATAGAATTCCAAGATTTTAGAATATATTTATGAGTTTGGTTTTCTTTAATGCCCACCAAAATCTATGAGTGTATTTATCAAGTTGATTTGTGACAGATTTTGGCATCCAAATTGTGGACATGGTATAGGCAGGGATTGAGTTGACAAATGATTTGATGAGGGTGGTCCTACCCGCCTGAGAAAGGAGTTTTGATTTCCAACCTTGCAATCTATTTTGAATTTTTTCCTGGATTTCTTTGAAAAGTGTTTTCTTTTCAGTTCCTAAGTATAGGGATAGTCCTAAATATCTTAATTTTGGAGGGGAAACTTTATAGTTCAGGGACTCCCTAATATCTCTCACAATCTCAATTTGGGTATTTCTGCTGAAATGTATAGAAGATTTTGCAAGGTTGATTTTTTGCCCAGACCAATTGGTGTATGTATTTAAGCAATGTGCATAAGCTTGTGCATTATGAGAGGTAGTTGCACAAAAGAGAATAAGATCATCTGCAAAGATGAGGTGCGTAATGGTAGGACCATCTCTAGAGATTTTGATACCTTCAATGTTGTTGTTCAACTCCTCTCGAGTGATTAGTCTAGACAGAACCTCACTACCCATGATAAAAAGGAATGGGGATAGTGGATCACCTTGACGAATTCCTCGTTTTGGATGGATGAAGCCTGTTGGGGAATCATTTGTGTTGATTGAGTATGTGATAGTTGTGATGCATTCTTTCATCCAATTTATCCATATATGATTAAAGCCAAGGTGTTCAAAGATTGAGAGGAGGAATGGCCATTCCATGTAGTCAAATGCCTTTTCCATGTCGATTTTGATGGCCATTAATCCTTTTTTTTTTCTTTCTTCTTTTTCAGATGATGAAAGATTTCCTGCGCCAAAATGGTATTTTCTTGGATAAGTCTGCCTGGTACAAAAACTGTTTGATAGGGAGAGATAATGTTGGGAAAAAATTTCTTGAGTCTGTTTGCAAGGATTTTTGCAATTATTTTGTAACAGACGTCCTATAACACCCATTTCTTGTAGGCTAAGAGTGTCACGTGTTTTTTATAAAATAAATCCGATAAGATATCTCATATTTAATAAATGAAATTAGGATTTATTTCATAGAAAAATGTCTAATAAAATGTCTTCCAAAAATATTAAATGAATAAACTGAATAAAATTTATATTATAAAAGAAATTTTATTCTAGAAGGTTTGAAACTAAATCAACTGCTCTTTCTAATCCTGGTTTGCCTGCTCATAATCATCATCCTCACCTGGGTGGTTAAAAACATGAAAACAAACTAAAATGAGTCGAAGACTCAGTAAAAAATCTATCACAACGTTAACAGATTAAATATAAGGTTTTCATAAAAGTTTTCATGCTGAGAGCTTAAAATTCATAACTGTTCATACTAATGTTTATGCTATACATGATTGATTTATCTAAATTAACTGATTGATTTGACTGAACTGACTAGTCAACACATTTAACCCTGTGTGCTAGGTTGTGCACCGGCCTCACGTCCTGCGGCCGTGAGGGGAGCCGCAAATAGTATTCTAGCATACTATGGTGGACCACGCTTGAGTTCGTGGCTTGCATATCCACCCTGAAACTGAACTGCATTGGTACCAAGCATCTAAATGACCATCTGATTAACTGATCTGATCTTATCTTGCACTTGAACTTAAGATAGCTTACGTGTCTTATACACATGAGATGCATGACATAATACATACATAATTATAATTTTTGAATTTGAATATGATGCAGAATGACATGATCGTGTGCTATATTAGATGACATGTTTGCATATGACATGAGTGGTACATAAAAATGTCTGTCAAAGAACTGACACTAATAATAATATATATAAGCTGAACTATGATGATCCTAATTTGTGATCAAATTACTTACCTTGCTGCACTTCTTCTTGAATCTCACTTCGCAGCTCGTCACCTATACACGGTATTAAATATCACTAAATATATCTAGGAACAACATGTACTAATATCATACTTAATTAAATTCATAATCTAGAAGATAGTCAAATAAACCTTTTACTTAACACCATAATTAATAAATCCTGATATTTTAAAATACTTAAATACTAATAACATATTATAATTTAGTAGAATACTTGGTCTATTTTAAATAAGTCATAAAAACCTCAATTCTTAAAATCGATTTCATTTCTTAACGTAATTATTCAAAACTCATAACATATTCCTTAATTTTTCTATTTGAAGCATAACATAATAATTTTATTAAAATCCTATTAAACAGACAAAGGGAATATGAACTAAAATATTAGGCCCAATGGTATATTTTAAAATATATATCAAACTCTTTAAATATTTTCTTATAAAAAAATTGAGGCTATGACTAATATATTTATTTAATAAAATTATACTCAACTTAAAATATTAAGCCCAACCCAACGACAAATAAAATAATCGAGCAGTCCAAGCCCAATTGAAAATAATATAATAGTTTATGAAATCAGCCCTCTCAGAAAAATAGGAAGGCCCAAGGCCCATGTGAGAAGACAACCCACGTATAGAACAAGACAAATCTAACATAGGCACATAAGGGTAGAGTTGTAATTTAACCATGATTCTTTAAGATGTTTACCGGAGGTTATGCAACAATGATTTAAAGGGCATAAAAGTAATTATAAAATTAGAGAATGGGTAGTTTTGCCACAACATAAAAAGTCTAAGCCTTTACAGGAGCTTACACGACAACTTTTGATGGTAATATTTGTAAATACTACCAATATGAGTACAACTGACCGGGCTAAGGCCTTTAAGGCCAACTTTATTGCTTTTATGAGAAACAAAAGCCTTTTCCGGAGGAATGAAGAAAAGCGAGAACATCACAGGTGTGGAGAAAAGCTTACTGAGAGAGGAAGCACACGATGGAGATGGGCTGACAGGTTTGGGCTGGTTGGCGATCTCTGTGTTTTTCGAGAGGTGGTTTTCTCTATTTTTTCTGGGTAACTCTGGTTTGAAGTGTGGGGGAAAATTTTGATTCTATTGGAGGTTTTAGCTGTGGGGTATCGTGGGTTTGCTAGTGGGAAAAATTTTGAGGAAGAGAGGATTTATAGTAGGGCTTTGACGTGAGAGTTGGTCTTCCATTAGAACACTTACAACTAAAACACTGAGAGACGTACGAGCTTGGAGTTTCTTGTGTTATTTCAGAAGGTCATCGTGGGATTTTCATAGAGGGGAAAAGATTGATGATAGGATTTTAGAGTTGGTTTTCCGTTAGGAAATTTATTCAACTAGGAGATATACACTCAAGTTTACGGGTGGAGATAGGAAGAACTACGGTTTAAATTCAAAAATAAAACTCTTGTGGCTAAAGCAAAATCAGGTCATGGTAAAATACCAATAATAAAATGATAATAATCTTATTAAAATTAATAAATGCAAAATCTGATAAAATAATAATAATAATAATAATAGAAAATTTATAGTTATAAGAAAAATACATAAAACTTATCTTATGGTCTCTTAGGATCGGGTTGTTACACATTTGAAAGGCTTATGGGTCTGAAATGATTGACTTCATTGGGATTTTCAGTTTTTGGTATCAAGGCTTTATTGGTGTGATTGATCTCTTTAAGGAGCTTGCCTTGAGTGAAGAAATTAATGATCATATCTGTGAGATCTTTTTTAATAACATCCCAGTAAAATTTATAGAAAAGTCCCGTGAAACCATCAGGACCCGGAGCTTTTGTAGGAGGGACTTGTGCAATGGTATTTACGATCTCTTCTTTAGAGGGGATCTTGCAGAGAAATTCATTATTAGAGTTTGTAATCTTGTTGGGAAAAAGGGTTGTGATGTCCTCCATATCATCTGGGTTAGTTGAATTAAAGATGGTTTGGAAGTGTTCTTGAAGTTTTTGCTTTATGAAGTGCGGATCACTTGTCCAGTTATTTGGCCCAGTTTTGAGATTATCAATGTTGTTCATTCTTCTTTTTATGGAAGTAGAGGCACGAAAGAATTTTGTATTGAGATCGGTGGTGGTTAACCAATTTATTATCGATTTTTGACGCCAAAGAGATTCCTCTCTTCTCAATTGTTCTTTCAGATTAATGCGGAGATTTTCTTCCCAAATAATAGACTCATGGGATGGAGTTTGAGCTTGAATTTCCATAAGAGTACTACTCAGATTTTTTATGGTAGACTGGATGTGACCAAAGTGATTAACATTCCAAAACTTCAAAGCTTTTTTTGTTGCTTTTAATTTTTTTGTGAGGATGTATGCAGGTGTGCCTATTATGGATGTTTTCCAAGCATTTTCAACCACCGCAATACTAGAGGGATCTTTAGTCCAGAATTCCTCAAATTTAAAGGACTTAGGGGATTTTCTTAAGTTTGCTGTGTCCAGTAAAATTGGGCAGTGATCAGAGGAGATTTTGGGAAGAATTTTGATGGAAGCATCTGGAAAAATGTTGTTCCAAGGAATATTTGTCACATCTCTATCAAGTCTTTCTCTAATATTGCGGGAACCATGTCTATTATTAGACCAAGTGTATTTGGGACCATTGAAGCCTAGGTCTATCAATCCATGTTGTTCCATGTATAAATGAAGGCCTTTTGGTGTAGAGGAATTAGAAACCGGTCTTCCACCAACTTTTTCAGATTGTTTGAGGACAATGTTAAAATCTCCCATAGTGAGCATCGATCCATTGTATGTTTTTGTCAAGATGTTCAAAGTGTTCTAGAAATGATTTTTATTAACATGTTGAGCTGGACAATAGATGAGCTTAAGGAGCTAGGGGTGATGGGAAGGATCAGAATACACTAAAACAGCTATTATATTACTGGAAATATCAATAAGATCATCATCCAACCCAGGATGCCATAATAACAAAAGCCCTCCTCATTTTCCAGTAGGAGGATAATTTACGTAGTGCACAAAACCTAGCCTATTTACAAAAGGAGTAGTATTCACAGAGTTCAAAAGTGTTTTTGAGAGAAACAAAGCATCAGGATTATAATTCTTGATGCATGCCCTGATATTTCTAATTGCTTGGGGTCGGGCAACTCCCTGACAATTCGAAACCAAAATTCTCATGGAGAAGTTGGTGGCAGTTTGGACCCTGCCACATTGGTCATTGGATTAAGAGGGAACAGGCTCATAGCTGGGGACTGCGGGGCGTTATCCAGATCATCCTGCAATGGTTTCTTGTAAGGAGAAAATTTGACTTTTTCGAAGCTGCGTTTGTCTGGTCCTTTCTCTTTTCCTTTGGTCTGCTGCCTCTGTTCTGTCTTCATGTTTTCCTCATTGACCAGCGTTTGTTTTCCTTTTTCAATTTCTGTGAGAGGTAGATTGGTAGAACTTCCTTCCTCACTATTGGAATCAACTTGAATGATTGTGCTTAAAAAGCATCTCTTCAAGTATCTTGGCGGCTCTCTCTTACCAGAGGAGTAAGTCTTTTTTTTTTTCCTTTTTTTCAAGGAGTGTTTCGGCTATAGGAAGGTTTTCAATTGGCTGGGTTGAGGTTAGGAGATTTTGGCTTGAGTTTTTGCTTTGGACGCAAGGGTATGTTGGGTATTGGTTTGTGTTGTTGGGCTGGTTATTTTGTTTGAGGGCTAGACATGCTCGGCCCTAGGACGGGCTTACTAGCAAAGAGATTTGTGCTGGGTTTTCAGTTTGGTTTGGCCATATGGGTTGGATTGTTCAGAGGTTTGGGACTTGGTTAATTTGTGCAATGATTTGGTTGAAAATGGATGTTTTTGGTTTCATTTGTCTTTTTGCATTGATTCAGTATATTGGTAGGAGGAATTGAATGATTTGTTTCCTCTTAGGAAATTGGCTGCGGTTGTACAGTGTTAATAATTGGAGGTGTGTTATCTGGAGGGGCCACGTGTGTGTTAAAGAGACTATTTTGATCTGAGTGGGTTTGGATGATTGGACTAAGTGAAGTGGTAAGCTTTTGGCTAGGGGGACCAACTGAAGAATTGTCGTCTCAGAATTTCGGCCTTTATTAAAACTTGCTGCTTTGACAGATTGAATACTTGGATGTTCACCACGTGTGAAGCTTTGCGTGCATGAGATATTTTTGAAATTGCATGGCTGAGTCTCTGGGAGAAGATGAACAAGAACAAGTCTCCATATTGCACTGCTATCGGTTTCTTTGTTTGCTTCCATTGCATCTTTGTATGCGTAACTCTCATCTTCCAGTGTTGTTCCAAAGATCTTTTTTCCTTTTCCTTTTTTATCTTCCAGATTTTCTTTCTCTGGCACATGCGATTGTTCTTGAATTGTTGGTTCCCTTATTTTGAAGGGTTGAATTGGAAATGGGTTCTGAATGGAATGAGATATTGGGACCCTTACTAGTTCCTCATTTCAAATATTTCTTTTTGTGTCACTTCCTTCTGCACGCATTCATTGACCATAGTGGAATTATTTAACATTGCCATAGTTTTGGGGGCATGTTTGGTGAATGTGACCTAGGCACCCACAGACATAACAGAAATCTGAGTCTTTCATATTTGAAAGAGACTTTTGCTGGGATTTTGTTTGGTATTGGGTAGTAGAAGCCTTCAGTTAATGGTTTGGTAATGTCAAGCTCTACTCTGACCCGTAGGCATTTTTTGATCGAAATGTTTGAGGTAAGGACAGGTTCGACCTCCAAAATATTGCCCAAGACTCTCCCAATTATCTCTGCATTTTTGAATGTCATCCTTTCCAAAGGGAGTTCATGAATCTGAACCCAGAATGCTGAAGATGTGAGGTCAATTTCATTCAGCCTGAGTTCTGGGTCCCAGGCTGAGTGTTCAACCAAGGCTCTTGGTTGAACACTCTGTTTTTATCTTGTGAGTTGGGGAATGTGAACATGAAGGTATTTATCTCTAGATCTTCAATGTTGAGTCCTGTGATAAAATTCCAGACTGCCTTGATGATGGTGTGGAAGGTATGTTTTTTTAGGGGTTTGTTAGAGATGAGTTTTCCTATGAGAGTGTGGTTTGTAATTGTTTCTACAGTTTCAGTGGCTGGTTCAACGGTAATATCATCCCAACTAAGAGGTTGTGTTTGGGAAATGATATGGTCGATGTTCGGTGGTGCTTGTTTCATGATTGTTGAAGGGTTGGTGGGGTTAATGGTTAGAAGGTTGATGGTGCTGGTAAGGATTACTTAGAGTGGGGGATGGGTGTTAATGGCGTAGTTGACGTTGCTGGAGTCGGTGCTAGGTAGATCTACTGAGAGAGGGGAAGCCTCATATGGAGAGAGAGTCAGTTATGTAACCATGCCCTTTTTTAAGTTTTCATTTCCAAGGGGTCTGGACTTGATTCAATTTTCCGTTCTTTTTGGAAAATTTAGAAAAAAAAAATGTTGCGACTATATGTTGGTATTCTTTATTTAGAAGATAATCTAGTATGCATTTGTAGTGTGTTATTCTGAAAAATTCTGAAAGGGGGAGTAATTGCAAATATGTTGTTCCGTTAATTATTATTTTAAATTCTAGATTGATGCAACTACAAGATTTAGGCTGGTTTGGATAGTAAGTTAAGATGGTTTGTTAATAGTAGTGAGATGTTTGAGTTGAGATCGGATGAGATAGAATGATTTGAGTTAAACTGTTTTATTGGGTTTTGAGAAATGAGAGATAAAAAGTTCAATAAAAATATTATAAAGTTAAAAATTTTGTTAGAATTTAATTTTTTAATATTATTTTTGTTTTGAGATTTGAAAAAATTTAATTATTTTTTGTATTTTGTTTGAAAGTTTGGAAAAATTGTAATAATTAGGCCATGATTAGATAAAAAAGTTGAAGATTTAAAATTGAAATGTGTTTGTATTTGTAGTATTTGGATATTGAGATGAGATTGGATGAAATGAGATAAGATGGAATGGAATGACATGGAAACATCTCACCATCCAAACCAGGCCTAGTCGATAGACTCGATGTTACAATTAGAATTCCTTGAAATTGTTCTAAACCTTACTTCGACTAAGAAAAATATTATTCATTATCCTTTCAGCCATTATCCCTAATGTGGCATCGTATGCTTGGTAGATAAGTAGAAAATAAGAAATGGTACAAGAGATAATGAAATGATTATGATTAACAGGATGATGTTTATCACATTTATCCTTCTAATAAGGAACCAATGTAGAAGTTGACAATAAATACCTTTATCATAGTTCTTCCACTCAATGTGGGCATTACAACCTCCCATATTCAAATCATTAACGTGTGCATCTAAATTGATACTGTGTTTGCAATATGCATCCTTGCATCATTATATTCCTTTACTATCTTCTTTTTCTTATGTTATGAGTAGAGTTGTGCATCCGGATCTGAATCCGGATATCTGGGAAGATCCGGATCCGGATCCGGATTTCTAAAAATGGGCAGATTTTTGCTCGGATAAACCAGATTGAAACCCAGGAGGATATTCAGATTTGGACTCGGATATCCATTTTCAAATCGGAAATCCGGATTTTAAACCTTTTTTTTTTTGAGTTTTTTTTTTTTTAAAAAGTATGTTTTTACCACTTTTTAAAGGCTTTTTTTTTTCAAAAAAAACTTTTTGACACTTTTTAAAAGGCTTTTTTATCCAAATTTGGACCGTATATCCGGATTTTATACCATTTTTTTAAATAAATATGTTTTTAACACTTTTAAAATGCTTTTTAAAAAAAAAAAAACTTTTTAACACTTTTTAAAAGGCTTTTTTACAGGCTTTTATGTTTATTATTTTTTATAGGCATTTTTTTAACTTTTTTTTATTGACTATTCAAATTTTTATTAAAGAAGATAAATAATAATAGACATCAACATACACAGTACATTACATTGTTGTTTACAAGGAACAAATAGTGCAAAATTTAAAAGCAGCAGAAAGAACTGTGGAAGAACATTTGAAGTCAAGCCCCCTATCCTCTTCATTGTGAGCTGTGGGAAACAAAGAACTGGAAATCAAGAAATTAATAAAAAAATCATATCCCAACTGATATACATATATATTAGAGAAAAAATGAGATGGTGAGAAAGCATAATAAGCACAATGGCAGGCCATGGAAGATGCAAAATCAAGAAATTAGTAAAAAAATCATATCCCAACTTATATGCATATATATTAGAGGAAATATGAGATAGTGAGAAAGCATAATAATCACAATGGCAGGCCATGGAAGATGCATAACACAATCTTTCTTTTAATCTTTCACATCCCACCATTGTCTTCTCTAAAACTCATCTCAGAGAAATAGAAAGAGCAATAATGGTGTGAAGAAATGTAGTTCATAGTTTGAGTCATGTGGACAGTTTTCTCATGAACTTCACACAAAATAATCATCTCAACAAGTCAAGAAGTTCACTTCTTGAGAAAGGAAAGGAGAAAAGACAGATACCTGAATGAGACTAGAGACCAAGTGAGGCCTATTAAATTGGAGTATGCGTTGGGGTTTCTTCTCAGATTTCTCCAGACCCAGATCCAAACCAAAAGGAAGGAAAAAAAAAAGTTTAATGCACGTGGTGGAGAAATAGAGAACTTCAGATTCTTGACATACAACATCCAAATAAATGAGTAGCAAGAAAAAACTGAAAATAAACTAGAGATTAGGAAAAAAAAAAAAACCCAGATCCAAACCAAAAAGGAAGGGAAAAAAAGTTTGATGAACACGTTACACAGTCCCAACATCCAGAGATCAGAAAAAAGAAACAAATAGAAAAATACCACAGATCCAAACCAAAATATTATCAAGAAATCGAAAGGACAAAACAAACAACCAACAACAGATTACTATCGGCTATCTAAACGAGTCTGATATGCAAGACATCTGTGAGAACTTGAAAACCAAGACAGAAACATTTCGCACAAACCAAATCTATACTACGAAATTTCAAAAAGCCCATAAAACGTTCAAATCTAGATGGCAAGCAAGATTCACAAACCAAATGGTTATGGAGTCAAACAAAAACCCAGATCTAATCTATCCATATCTACATTTAAAAAGCGAGGGATGCTCACATGGATATGGACTCAAAAAAAATGTAAACCTAGATCTAATCTATCCCTATCTACATCTAAAAAGTGAGAGAGCTCACATGGATATGAACTCAAACACAAATGTAAACCTAGATCTGGGAGAAGCTGCACTGCGAGAGAGTGAGTAACCAGATTCCATGGCATTTGAAACCCATTTGTCCCAAGTTTTCTCAGTAACCAAACAGAAATGAACTAAATCAAGAGAGAGAGAGAGGGAAACCTTGTGGATCTTATTTTGTAGTCTTTGGCAGAGACAATGGTGAGAAAGCGAAGCCTCTAAGTGAGGGTAGCAATTATGCAGAGCATTTGAGGAAGAATCGAGCCACGGTCCCGGCTACTCACTGGAGGCGATAGAGCTCGTTTAGGGATGCTAAGGTTTCAGGTGAGAGAGAGAGAGAGAGAGAGAGAGTATTGATCTAATCATAATCCTTATGTTTTAAATGAAAACCATCCAGTTACGGATATCCAGTTTAAAAACCAGATCCGTAACAGGATCCGAGCGGGTATAAGATTTTATAACCCTGGGTTCAAACCCGAGCGGGTACCTGCCCGGATTGACCCAGATTTTCGGGTTTGAGACCTAACTGGAAAAAAATTCGGGTGTCAATAGGTTGGCTCTAATACTTCGAGAAAAATTTTGCACCGCATTTGAACCTTTTCTTTTTAAAGAAAAATGTCAATGTTGGAATTTGAGTTCAAATTATTAAAGAATCTAATTATACCTAGACAGGACCTAATGCTCTACTTGACATTATTGTACCTTTATAATATTCTTTCAATTATGTTATATGTCTCACGTCCTTTGTGGGATGTTACAAATTCAGGGTATGTTAGTTGGTTTTAGCTTCGAAAGGTATAAAAAATATCCTTTACATTAGATATGAAATAAATTTGGTCTAGTCCATTGGAAGCCAATTATCAAGAATAAAAGAAGAGATAAGACGATGAAGGGAAAAACAAGAAAGAGATAAAATCAAAAGAGGTTGACTCAGTTACAAAAATGTGAAAGTGACACAAGGTAAATAGGACTCAGCTACTCCAAAGAATGAAGAAAATCTTTATAAAAGGAGTGGATCTCTACAAATCTACAAACTCTCTACACAAAGAGACTCCTCAAATTATTGGTTCCCCTTTCTAGTTGTAGAGACGTCTCCTTCAACCTCCATTTAACCTAATTGTCTCTATTGTATTGAGATCTATGTAAGATCATGAGAAACTATAAAATCACCAAATATAGTAGATTACGCCCCTAAAGGACCTGTGGACATAGGCTTTATATCGAACAAAATCCTAGTCTCTCTCTTTATTTATATTTTATATGCTTTATTTATTATTTATTTCATGGAAGAGAATCCGAGCACCATATCAACTCCCAAGCTGTCATCGTGGGACATTCAACCGTATTCTTTAGCTCCAACCCCATCGAAAATATGCACCAATAGTTTGGCGCCGTTTATGGGATCTTTGAAACTTATCACTCTCTAAATAAATCAAGAAAATGATCATCCGACTCACAAGATTGCCTCCAAAAAAGTAGATAAGTCTCCTGGTTATTTCTCTTTATCTTTTATGTGCATTTTAATTTAGTTAGGATTGTCAGTAAAAAAAATAGAGTACTACACAACATGTTGTATGGGGTCAAGCAACGTGTCGGGCATGTGGGACAAATCACAACAAAAATACTCAAGGACAGAAAACCTCCAATACGTGAAAAACCACTTAGAGGCGAACAATCTCCATCACAACAAAAAATATTTAAGGACAAGCAACTTCCACCAAGCAAAAATACTCAATAGACAACAATCTCAACGAAACAAAAACTAGAACCATCAGCTAATGGCCCTGATTTTCTTTTTTCAAACTTTCTATTTGAGTTTTATTTACTCTAAAAAATTTAGTTTTAAGAAGTTTTTCCCACAAAACTCATCAAGATTTTATGAGAATCCCAATGGATGACTAAGAAAGAATGCATTTTACTTGTTGGTCTTAACCAGAAATAACAAACAACACAAATCCTAAACAAGAGCCCAAAGGCGAATAAACATAACAAAGAGGATGCACAATAACGACCAACCCCTATCAAGGCTAACACAACCTTGACAACTGACGTGCGATCAACTATTAAGGCTAACATGACCATAGCGACCGATGTGTGCCCAACAAATTGAGCCCAACCTAAGTACTAGCTTGATCCTAATGACCAGTGTGCCACCTTAGTGATCAAGGCCAACACAACCTTGGCAACCGATATGCACCTAAGAAATCGAGCCCAACCTAAGTACTGGCTCAATCCTAGTGACCAAGGCTGCAACGATCTTGATGACCAGCGTGCCACCTCAATGATCAAGACCAACATGACCTTGACAACTGATGTGGGCCTAAAAAATGGAGCCCAACCTAAGTACTGGCTCAATCTTGGCAATCAAGGCTAACATGATCTTGGCGCTTGACATGCGACCAAGAAATAGAGCCCAACCTAAGTGTTGGCTCTATCTTGGCGACCCAGGTTATCACAACCTTGCTGACCATAGCATAGCTGAGCAAGGCTCTCGCCACAACAGCGGTTGAGCGAGCCTTCTATTGGCTCAATGAGAAGTTTCAACATATGTGCCTGCGATCGTGGCTACCTCTATAACCGCTGCCAGTGGGTTACCTCCAAGAACGAATATTTGAGCTTCATAATGGTCCAAGGGTTGCCTTCGAGAACGAGTCCATGGGCTCAGAAACTGCCTGAGATGGACCCAGGGGATCAACGGGATCCCTGACAACTTAGCACGAGTTACGACCAACAAACTCTAACTTTAACGCCAAAACAACTACACCAATGTGAAATCACCTCAATAAACAAATGAAAACAAAAGCGACCACCAAGAACAAGATATGCGCTCTTCACTAACAATAAACATTCATACGTAATTATCATTCCTACGTTTGATTATGAAGCAAATGCTCACACAAACAAACTTCCCTGAGGCCCATCCTTGAAGGCCCTTACCATGAATTTCGCAAGTCTCCTCAAGGTTCGCCTTCAGAAAACCAGCACAAAGGAAAACCAAGGACAAGTTCCCATAATTTATTTTTTCTACAGCTTTCATAGACTATCTCTATCATGGTTGACTTGAAGATTCTGAAGGCATTCTTCTTGAACAAGTCGACCTTAAGAATCACATGCATCTATTGGATATGAAATCAACTCGGTGTAGTCCATTGGAAGCCAATTATCATAATAAAGAAAGATATAAGATGAGAAAGAGAGAAATCAAGGAAGAGATCAAGCCAAAAATGATCGACTTATATACAAAAAGGTAAAAGTGATACAAGGTAAGTAGGAGTCATATACTCCAAAAAAGGAGGGGATTTGTACAAATCTACAAACTTTCTACATATAGAAACTCCTCATACTATTGGCTCCCCCGTCTAGATTTCCACAGCGAAGAAGTTTTCTCCACCATCCCTTCAATCCTAATTTCTTCATTGTGTTGAGAGTTGTGTGAGGCCATGAAAGACTATAAAGTTACCAAACATAGTGGATTTTACCCCCAAACAATCCGTAGATGTAATTTGAACAAGGAGAAGGTTTAAGGAACATTAGGGTAATACTAAACTTTGAATACTTCATGGAAAGGGGATCCATTATTATTGATAAGCCTCCACCCTTATCTAGACAAGAGTCCTAAACTAAATGATTCAAGACTTTGACAATAAATAATATAAATTTGACAAGAGAAGAAAGAAAAATTTGAAACATTTGGAAGATTTCGGCATATTGCATCAAATTGTTAAAGATAAAGTTGCAATCAAATTTTCCTAGAACTAAAACTTGCAAGTAGTAAGCACTGGAAAAATAAAGTTCACCAATATTATAAAACCATATAAAGATCATAAGGGAAATAATTGCTAGGCAAAACTACTTAAAAAGATGCTTAATAAGTAATCCAGTAGTTTTGTTTAACAAACATGCCAGTAATGAAATTATACCATTTTTTCCATATTTATTATTGTTCATTATTCATGGTATCTTGTAGTTAGCTCATTTGGTTACCCTCCAAGTGGATTAGTGCCCTGTACTACCTCTTATGATTTGCGGATGTCTTCTCATACGATTTAGTGGTCTCTTGCTATGGGATAGGGATGAGCAAAACTCTGAAAACCGACTCCCAATTCAATTCTACTCCGACTCTACTTTGATTTAGACAAAACGGAGTTGGAGTCAATTTTTTTTTTTAATTTATAATCGGAGTTGGAGTCGGAGGAGTCGCTAGACCAACCCTCCGACTCCGACATTGAACCTAACTTCGATATTATACATATATTATAAAAATATGTATTTATTTATATATTTATCATATATACTAGTATATTTATATAGTTATATAACTAGAACTTATATAGTTAAATTCAATAATATACTAGTATGAGCTAATTATTATAAAATAATATACTTATACTATAATGTAAATAAACTAATAATAGTTTAGTATATATAAACATCATAGTATTACTACCATATATAATCAAGTATATAAAGAAGTTAATAACACAAAATACTAATTTGCTAAAGTATAATGACATGTAATTAGACACTAGATAGTGTAGTATATGATTAAGTTAGAAATAAGTTAGACATTATTATAATAATGTATAATAACATGTAATTAGACACTATAATATAAGTCTTTTATAGAAATAAATTAGATACTAGTATAGAAATAAGTTAATAACACATAACACTAATTTATAAAGTATAATAGCATGAAATTGTACACTACAAATAAGTTAGTGTAGAAATAAATTATAAATAAATTAAACACTAGTATAATATAATAACAGGTAATACTATGGTATAATAACATGTAACTAGACACTATAATATAAGTCTAGTATAGAAATAAGTTAGACACTAATATAGATATAAGTCTAATATGTAATAACACGTAGAATAACACAATACTATAGTATAATAACAAATAATTAGACACTAAAATACTATAATATGATAAAATATAATTTGACACTGTAGTATAAGTCTAATATAAAAATAAGTTCGATAATTAGTATAGAAGTAAATTAGCAGTGAGTGATTTAGTTTTAGTTTTTAATTTTTGAAAAAACTAAAATTTAAAAGCCCACAAAAATTCTTTTTTTAAAAATAGGCTAAACATGAAACTAAAAAAAAGTCTAAATTTGACTTTGCTCCGAGTATGTTGATGCTTACCCTACTATGGGATATGCATTCCCCAAGGACGATACTTCTCATTAATGCATTACAGTATATAATATCAGACTGATACCAATCTTAGGACTAAAACATCTTTCGATTGAGCCTTTAATCATCATAAAAAGTGACAACTCTGTTAATTTTTCTATAAGGTTAAAGCACTCTCATTGGCTTAAGCTAAGTTTTAGGAAAAGTTTGGCTAATATGCCACTTTTTTCCTTATGCCTATCACTCAAAACTTGGACTTCACATTGGATTAGTTATCTTACTCTCTATAATAATATAATATATATTTTTAATTTTGTTATATACTTTTTAATGTATTATTTAATTATTTTTAAAATACTTTTTACTTTCATTTTCATAATTTTCAACAATCTCTATATCAAAATACTTTTTACTTTCATTTTTGTCTATGCTAATGTCGAGCCATCCTGATACAAGGATGTTGTCTTCCTCCACAGTGAAGGATACACTCCGTTGAGATTTCTTAGTTTGTGCTCTTACTTCTCTTTTGGGTTGTGTCACTTCAATCTCGATCTTAACATTATCATGCAAGATAGTAACCATAGGGGGGGTTGTTAATACATTTTCCACCACTTTGCAAGAGTGTGGTGGAAGGACTTCATGGCGAGGGTTTTTGGGGGTTGGCTTCAAACGGAGGTTGGGGTGATGAAGAGTTCGCTTCAGGGGAGGGTTTTGGGTGGTTGGCTTCATATGGGCTTCTGTTTAGGGGTGATGGCGAGTTCCCTTCAGGGATTCGCTTTAGGGAGGGGCGGGAGTGATTTCGGCAGTGAGAATCAGAATGGGAAGAAGGTTTTGGAGGGAAGAGTCCTGAAGTTTGAGCGCGGGAGGGGAGGGGAAAACAGAGAAAAATTACCCGTGAGAATAAAGAGGAGTGAGAAATAATATAGTATGTATTTGGCTAAATTACTGTAGTTCTCCATATTTCTTGAACTACTGTAGCTATTTGTCAAATTTATATACATATGCCTAATTCAATGTAGGGGGCTTAAGAGCCATGTTAGTCAAGATTTAGTTAAAGTTGGACTATAGCTAATCCAATGAGAGTGCTCTTAGACATGTTAAAGCAATATCGTATGTACAAGTATGTGTAGATTTATGAGTTATGAAAAAAGGGATACAAGAATTGTAGAGTTAAATATTATCAATTGATTAAACACTAGAAGATAGATGCCAAAATAACAACTAAGTTAGCATAATGAATAAAAATTAAAGTCCACACATTTCAATTTGGAAGTATAATACACAAATCTCACTCCAATGCTTTTCCATCAGCCAAATACACCTTAATAAAATCACCAATAACATAATTATGCATGATTTCTCGATATAACACCCAACCATCAACTCGACTATGAACCGCAAAAAGTAGATTATCTTGTTAGTCCTTTAGTCACTACATTTGCAGCTTCATCCTCAATCTTTTTTTCTTGATAACATTATGTGCAACTGACCTTAACATTGAATGACGTCGATAACCTGTTGATCTAGAAGGTTCCAATTCGCATCTTCCATGTCATCTGGCTTTCCCTAATAGAAGAATATGACATTTCTTCCCATAGAGATAATTACCAATCTACGTCCTCCAATACCTGAAATCTGTATTGTCAAACTTCTCGATTCCAAACACCTTTACTTCTTCTCTAGCCATTATTCTCACTTAAGCCCTAGCTTGACTCTTGATCAGTGTTTTGAGTTTCGTACCGTACCGACCGGTATTTTTTGTACCGGCCACCGGTCCAGTACAGGTACACTGCCTGTTTCGTACCGGTCGAAATACCGGCCGTTTCGGCCGATATTTCGGTCTGTACCGGCCAATATTTTGGCCCTCAATTTGTTTTTTTCATTTTTTCAAACGTTCATTTTTTGACCCCCAATTCAGACTAGGCTATTTATAATTTATATATCTATATATTTATGTATAATTTATTCATATATAAACTATTATTTTGAAATATAATTTATATATATACATTTATATATATAATTTATTTATATATTGACTATACCAAAACGGTACCGGTACTGAAATATTTCGTTCCAGTGCCTCCACCGGTACGGTATTCAAAACATTGCTCTTGATACCATTTGTAGGAACAATAAGAGAAAAAAAAATAAAAAAACAGAATCAATCACACTTGACACAAAGTTTATTTGGTTTAGCAATGTGCTTATGTGCACCAAGGTGCAAAGAATTTTATTTTAGATGATAACAAAAATTCTCCGCTTTGGCGTATTGGCCCAAGCCTTCACTTCATAGCTCAAGTCTCATTGAAAATCCTTAAAAAAATTGTTATGAATCCTTATCGGGTTGAGTCATCAACTGGGCTACCAACAAACAAAATCAAGCTCCACAAAAATGCCCAACAATTATTACCTATTTGAATAATGTTAAATACAATCTTAGCGTGTGCAACACTTGTGCACTCCCTTTAAAAGAAGTGGGGTCTACAATAAAAAAAGTTAGTTTTTCCTATGGGTCTCAGATTTCTCCTAGTTTTTTCAGTAGGAGTATATAGGGCTTGCATAATCTAGAGTTGTATACATCATTTTCCATTTTAGAAGAATATAGGTTGAATAATTGCAGAAAATGTGTTTTTATGAAATTTAGAAATACTTGAAAGTGTTATGGAATATTTATAGGGTTTTATGGTTAAGTGTTATAATATCTTACATAGTGTTTTGAATTATGTTACTTTTAAATGCTAGTTGTTTATATACTTCTAAAAAAAGTTGTGAATAGTTTTGGAAAGGAAAACTCATATTTGAAGGTATTTAGAAATTTTATGAATGGTGTGCGTCTTTTTTTAGGTTATGAGTGATACTGCTCCCACTGTGAAGTGGTAATTGATGTATCTAAGTGGATTTATCATGACTTTCCTTGAAAACCACTTAGGTGAGACTTTTAGAATAAATTATTTTATCTCATTAAAAAATGCCTTGTCGATTTTTTTACACTATAATAGTTAAATTTATAATTTAGTAATAATTTTCTTAGATGAAATATGTAGCCATGAGCCTTTTTGTACTCCAATAGTTTTTGTGTTGTTGTTATATCATTTATGTTTTTGCTCCTGTTTATTTTGGATATATATTGCCTTGCATTAAAACCCTAAAACTCAATCTGATTATGTTCTGTTGTTATTGTTACTAACTTTCTATTCTGAGTGCATCCATTTTGGTAATATAATGGTATTTCTATCTGAATTTTTCTTGAATGCACACTTAGAGTCAGGTGGTGAGTTATGATAGGGGAAAATCTCACTTTCTTTAGACTGATGTTGAAGTAGGTTGAGTTGAGTTGAGTTTAGATGATAAAATATTATTAGAATATTATTTTATAATAATATTATTATTTTAGGATTTGAAAAAATTGAATTGTTTATTATATTTTGTATTGAAATTTAAAAAGGTTGTAATGATGAGTTGAGATAAATTTACTAACCAAACGAAGCTGAAACCAGCTAAGTTGTGGCACAACCATTTCATGAGACTTTCAATTACTGCTGAAGGTGAAAATTTTTCGATGATTATAAATTGTGTAGGGTAGTGATAGACTAACAACTCATTCACAACTTATAAACAACTTTATAATAATATTTTTTATTATATTTCAACACATCAAATCAAAAATAAAAGTCAAAATCAAATTTAAAATAATATTATTGTATTACATAATTGTATACAAATTGTTATTTAGTAGTAATTTTATCATTTTTCTTATAGTAAATGTCTACAGAGAGTGAATATAATAAAAGTTTAAGCGGTGTTGGAGTTTCCTTTCTTCTTTTTTAGACTTTATCTCATGAATATTATAAAACGAGTATAGTTTATTAGAGGAAAAAAGTTGTAAATTTTTTTGTGTGGAATTTATTTGAGTGGAAAATAATCCACCTTCAAACCTAAGAACATGAGACATGACATATATGTTTGGTCAAACGAGAATTGCTTTACTCCTAATTTCATGTTGCCCTTTATTAGTTGGATTTTGATAAATACATTTTTAGTGTGCGGGGGGTCATAGCTAGAGATGTAAATTTGAACTGAAAAATCGGTAAACCAATCCTAACCGGACTGAACCGAACCGGTTTTATCGGTTTTGAATCGGTCCGGTTCGGGACTGGTTCTTATATTTCATAAACCGGCTGGAACCAGACTGGTTCCGGTTTTGGAATTTTTTGGATCGAACCGGACCGGTTGATAAAATATATATAAAAAATAATATTTTATATATAAGTTTTATACTAAATTAAAATTATACAAAATATTTTTTATATATTAATATATAAGTTTTATATATAATTTATAATTATTTGTGAAACTTTTATATATATAATATAATTATATATCATATATGAAATAATTTCATATTATAATTTATAATTTATAAATTATAACATAAAATGTTAATCTTAAATATGAACATTTATAATTTGTTTGATCATCTGCTATTAATATAATTATATATAAGATAATATTATTATAAAATAAAAGTTTAATCTTAAAAATGAAAATGTAATTGATCATGTATTATATAGCTATACTAATAGTTTAATATTAATACTATTAGTCTAATATTATACTAATGTCAAATTTACATTTAAAAAAAATTAGAAAACCGAACCGGACCGAACCGAAAATTGGTAAAACCGGAAGTACCGGTTTAGGAGGGTAACCGGTGCGTAATCGGTTTTAAAAAATATAAAACCGGTTATACCGGTTCGGTCCAAGATTTTGTCCAAAACCAGACCGGACCGGACTGATTACACCCCTACTTATAGCCACCCTTGGGTGTGCATCCGGCTAGCCATGGGGGTGGTTGGGGGTGGTCATCCCCCCAACCATTCTTCTTGGGGTGGCTAGACCGCCCCTAAACTGTCCTCTGCAACTGTGGTCTAACAACTCTTATTTTTTCAAATGTATTTTCTTTAGATTTTATTATTTTTATGAGATGTGATTTAGCGTGGGTATGTTTTTTCACACTTGAATTAAAAAAAAAATGTTGATTTGTCAATGTTATACTGAAGAGTATAAAAGGCTTGGTTACAACATGTCTTGATTGAAGTTAAATTCTTCATTTAATTGATGTATGATAAAAGTGAGATAAAAATATAACATGCTAGATTAGTCTTTGCCCAAACTAACAAGATAGATATAAATTTTAGAGCTTAATGGGTTAATTGCAAAATAAGAGCATTGGCATTGGTTTCATCAAAATTATCTCTAAAATTTAACTAAATATACATATTTTATATAAAACCAAAACCATTCAGGCCATAACCCCATCTTAGATTAGGGATTAATTAAAATAATAATATAATATTTTTTTAAATAATAATATTTTTAATTTTTTTTTCATATTTTACATCTACACTAATCATATGTTAATTAATCATTTAATTTTTATTTAAATTATTATTTCTCAACTAATTTTTTTCCTCAACTTAATTGCAGCGTGTAATTCATGTGGCCAAAATCATTTGCAGCCTTGAATTCATGTGGGCACCTGGAATGAGGAGTAGATTATAGGACCAGAAATGTGAAGTAAAAAACAAAAAAAAAATCAGAAATGTGACTACTCCCATGCAGATCATTTCATCTATATTTCTAATTGAGATTTTTTTGATATTTAATTATTAATTTTATAATTAATCCTAAGATTATATGGTGCTAATCCTTGTTTGTTTGGAACCGGGTACTCCACTACTCCCAAGCAAAACAAACACGACCGGAATCGGGAATAAGGTATTCTCGTCTGTCTCAGCCTGCTCTGGTCGTAGCCTATTATAACATCCGCGGGAAAGCTCGAAGTGGCGACAACTCCTCTTCCGGTACCTCCTCTCTCTCTCTCTCTCTCTGTGCTTCTTCATTAAAGATTGGTTTTTGTGAACCTTGGACTTTCTTTTCGTTCCTGAAACAATCCTCACAAAGTTCGATAGGGAATGATTATTAATTTATTCATAACAACTACATTTAATTAGTGCAGATGGTTTGTGAAAATAGTTGTGCAGATCGACAATTTGTGGAACTATCTTTCTCTTCTCCAATTTAATTTTCAGTAGGAGCAATCTGCTTCAAGTTTCGGAGGGCGATGGCTTCCCTTTTCAAGGTAAACTCCCTACCCTGCTTTTTTCGTTTTGTGTATATTAATCCAACTTCGTGAGCTTCGTCTCTCTGTTTCTTAACATTAAAGATGATCATGCTCGTGAAATGTTCCAATAAAAAGTATGGAATTACATATGTTTTAGAGTTAGTTAGTAAAGGCTAATTATCTCTGGTTGGTTGGGAATTTAAACGATAATTTGTCTGGGAGTATCAAAGAAGTCCTGTAAATTGAAGTGGGATGTATTAGTTGGAAGTTACATGATCCCGTTGTCCTTGCACTTGTATTTCTTTTTCCCGAAGGTTAAGCAACATTCTTAGATTATGTTGTGCATGATTGCATTTGTAGAGGGCATGTGCCGTTCTTCCAAAAAACTTGGACCTTGTAACGATAGTATCTTTTTACGGAATCCATGATATGCTCTTTTGTCAACTTTTTATGATGATTGTTGCTACTTTTGAATCACCTCAAGGATCGGGCTTTTTCCAATTGTTCTACTTATTCTAATGGATTCCTCCGTTATATGCAGTGAAAAATATGAATGAGCCAATTCAGATTTAAAGGGCCAACTAAAACTAGCCCTTCTGATTTATAGTGCATCTGCGTTAAGTTGCTTATTCAATATGCTTGCCATATTTATTTTGCTGTGTGTGTGTGCATCCAAATTGAGAATTTCCACCTCCCTCAATATCCCACTCCCTCCCCCATTTTATCCTTGGAAAGACAAATTATTCGTAAAAATTATAAAACATAGAAAACGACCTAGAAAATTAAAGAAACTAATTTTTAAATGAAAATATTTTAAAAAAATGAAAATAAAAAAAAAATTGAAATTATTTTTTTTAGAAATAAAGACAGTTTAAAATATAAAATTATTTATCAAAATATAAAATTTTTAGAAATTAAAAATAACTATTGAAAAATATTTTAAAAAAATTATTTTTTAGAAACAAGATTTTTGTCAATGATTTTTTTTTTCCATATTTTAACGTTGTTAAAAGTTATTTTTTGAAAATAAATTATTCATCATATATATATTTTTTTAGAGGGTTTTTGATTTTACCCTACTTTTTTATTACCAGACTATAATGTGCTTAAAAAAGACCATAATGACAACACTGAGGTGCTATGTGCTTCAACTTACTATTCATTGTTTATTTATCTGCCTATGTGGCTGGCTTACTGATAATCTTATTTTACTTTATTTTAGGATCCATCAAAGCTTTCAGCATATAGGGATAGAAGATTTACTGGATCACAAGAGGAATTTGAACATGCACTTCAGACATCAACGACTGTGTATGTGGGTAATATGTCTTTCTATACTACAGAAGAGCAAGTTTATGAGATTTTCTCCCGAGCTGGGGAGATTAAGAAGATAATTATGGGTTTGGATAAGAACACGAAAACTCCTTGCGGCTTTTGTTTTGTCCTGTAAGGCTTCATTCTTCTTGCTTCATTCTTCTTCATAATGTTAAAACTTTTGGATAAGAGTTTACATGCCAGGAGTTGTCAATCTTCCTTGAAGTGTTGCCTTTATTTTTCATCTGCTAATACCATAGCTGCCTTCGCTAGTTTTCTTTCTTTTATGTCTTTTTCTTTCTTTGGTTATATTTCTCTCTGTTGATCTGTACGCACACTGTTGAGGCTTCAAACATGAGGGTTAGGGAAAGCTCCCATTGAAGGAAAAAAAGGTTGTCTGTCTTATTTGAAATAATGGTTCTCTTGGAATATAACCATTTGAGTTTGAATACATATTTTTAACCAAAGATAATTGCAGAGATATGATAAATTTTTTTCAATCTTTATCTTACTTCTACAAAAACATATCAATCTTCATGGTAAAACTATTCTGATACCCCCCCGAATTGGATATCAATCTTCATGGTAAAAAGATGAACTACATTCATCTTTACCTTCAAAATCTTGTACACTTATAAAAAAAATATTGTGATACCCTGAATTGGATCAAGTATATGAAGGCTGTGAATGGGGTCTCATATTGCTTGGAAGGGAGAAGTTCAAGTTCTTTATAATGATTCCAAGGGACTATAGTTGTAACCTTGACTAGCTCTTTTGGAGTATGGACCTAGATGTGGCTTTGGGCATTGCTTGGGTTGTTACAAATATAAAATGAAGCCCTTTCATTCTTTTTACCCTCCATAAAAATATTCTTTAAAAGTAGTCCTGCTTCTTGTAGACCCAATGCTGAAGCACTTCCTTTTAAAACTTAATTTTACACCCTATGCATAGATTGGCATTGGGTTGAAGCCAAGGTGCCATAAAATTTGAAGTTCTCTTGTATAAACTGTGGTAGTGCATCTTGAAACATGCTATTTTCTTGGGTTATACAGATTTTTCTGTTTCTTTTCCAAATCTGTACTTGTAAAAATATCACAAAGCTTGAGATCTTATACTGATGAGTCCTGAGATTAGAGTTGATGGTTATTCATATGTACTGTTTAGAATATTCTATATTGTATTTAATCTTATTTTAGTTCACTTCCCTAGCACTTCTTTATTATACTTATACTTTGCCTGTTTATGATTTCATAATCTATAATGGTGTGCTTTCTAAATTTTCCAAGTTGCTATATGCTTACCACTTCGAGTTTCCAAGTTAAACTTTTGTTGTTACTGCCTGTCGATTCATTTAAGCCAATGTTTCTTAGAATTGATGGTAGCGTGAATGGAACAGTTAAAAATGCAAATATGATTAGCTATAATCAACTTGACATATACTTGAATTTGGCATATAATCTCTTGAATATACTCCAATTTGAATGTAATATTTATATATGTTTACCAGTTTGAATATAATATGTGTGTGTGTCTGCTTCCCTCCTTTTCTAGTTGTTCAGGGCTGGTTTGTCTAAGTTATTAGCAAGCTATTTTTGTGTATGTCTAGTGTCCAAAAAAAAAAGTTTGAGCATAAAGAATTTCTGTTAGAACTGTTTTTTCTCTTTTGTATATCTTTGCTATATCTCCTGTGTGGTGGTGTACTAGAGTTTTGTCCTGTTTGTTATCTTCATGGAGTTTTATTTCTCTGGTAAAGAAAATCAAATATAGACTGATCAAAAAAAAAAAGAAAAAAGAAAATCAAATATAGCATTTCCTGCATGTGTCCCAACCTGTTTCATCAAACTTACTCAGGCATAACTCATTTCATATGATGTGAATTTTCAACTGAAATTGTTCTTGTTTGGTGTTTTCCTTCATGTCCAACCTTTTAATGTTGGTTCTTTTTTCATGAATTGACCCAAATAAACTATTTTTCAAACTCATGTATGATGCATCCTTGTTTTTTTTTATAGGTAAACGATTATATTATATTAACAAGAATAGGCTGAGCCCAAGTACATAGTCTACAAGAGATAACACCTATTTAAGAAGAAGAAATAGACATTAAAATCTAAGCCATTGAAATCTACAGCTTTCTGTCTTCAAACGCTCACTGTCTTTGAACGCCCAGTCATTTCACTCCTGCCAAATGCACCATAGAATACGTATAGGAATCATCTTCCACACAACTGAGATTTGTGGAACATCGCCCAGATTTGACCAACATGCCAGAAGTTTGACCACTGTTGCAGGCATAACTCAGGCTAGCTCTACGCATCTGAATATATTGACCCATAATGCTCTAGCAATCTCGCAAGGTAGTAGAAGATGGTCCATAGTCTCGCCACTTTGTTTACACATGCAACACCATTCCACCACCATCACCTCGCGTTTCCATAGATTATCCATCGTCAAAATCTTTTCTAGAGACGCTGTCCATGCAAAAAAATGCCGCCCTAGGAGGGACATTGTTTCTCCAAATTCTTCTCCATGGGAAGTGATTATTCTGCGGTTGTGTGAGGGCCTTATAGAAAGAACAAACCAAAAATATACCTTTTCTGACAGGTATCCACCACAAAGTATCAGCTCGTTGAGTGCTCGGTCTCATGGAGTATAGAAGTTGGAAGAAATCTACAAAATTGTTGACTTCCCAATCTTGGGCCGCTCTAGTGAAGCTCACATTCACTAAAATAAGTCACCATCCATCTCCATGAGGTCTGCCACTGAAGCTTCTTTCTCACGTGCAAGTATGAACACTGTATGGAATGAGTGCTTGAGAGCGCTATCTCCACAACATTTGTCATGCTAGAATTTAATTCTTGAGCCATCCCCCATCACGATTCTAGCATGACGGACAAACACTCCCCACCCTCGTCTGATGTGCTTCCATATACCCACGCCATAAACCCCACGTACCTCCCTAGAGCACCAACCCTTCCACAAGCCTCCATATTTGTAATCGATTACCGACTTCCATAAAGCTTCATTTTCCGTATTATATCGCTAGAACCATTTCCCAAGTAAAGCCCTGTTGAACACCCTCAGATTTTAATTCTCAAACAACCAGAAGAGATTGGGGAGCATATCTTGTTCCACTTGATCAGATGGAATTTGATCCTCATGTCCACTCCAAAGGAAATCATGCTGCAATTTCTCAATACGTGTCACCACACTCGCGGGAATTGGAAACAAGGATAAGAAATATGTAGGTATAATGGAAATAGTGCTTTTGATTAGAGTAATCCTACCACCTTTCAATAGATACAATCTCTTCCAACCTACCAATTTTCATTCTATCTTCTCAATTATTGCATCCCAAATAGTTTTAGTCCTGGAGGCGGCCCCCAAGGGAAGGTCAAGATAATTCATAGGGAGAGAGGAGACCTTACAATCAAGGATGTTAGCCAACTGGAACCAACTCTAACTTGGATAAATTTACTTTCAACCCAGATACAGTTTCAAAGCAAAGTAGAAGTGCCCTTAGTACTTGAATTTGGTTTAGCTTTGCCCCGTAGAAAATAAGGGTGTCGTCTGCAAACAACAAATGAGAAATGTGAAGAGTACCTCGATGTATATCACCAACCAAAAAACCAGCCAAGAACCCACTGTTAATCATCTCTGAAATCATTCTACTACACGCCTCCATGACTGTGACAAAGAGAAGTGGGGATAAGGGATCCCCTTGCCTTAGACCTTGGGAGCTGTTGGCAAGAAATCCCAGTTAACATGATTGTAGGCCTTCTCCATATCAAACTTGCACAAGAGACCCAGATTGCCAGATTTTAATCTACTTTCTAGGCATCCATTGGCAATGAGTACTGAGTCCAAAATTTGTCTTCCCCGTACAAATGCGTTTTGGGGTTTCGTAATGATCCGCCCCAAAACTCCTCCCAGTCGATTTGCAAGCACCTTGGAAATAATCTTATACACCCCATTCATAAGGCTAATGGGCCGGCAGTCCTTAACCTCCGATGCCCCAGTCTTCTTGGGAATAAGTGCAATAAAAGTGGCGTAGAGACTTTTCTCAATTTTTCCTACCAAAAAAAATTCATGAAATATCTTCATTAAGTCCTCCTTCACCACTTTTCAACAAGATTGGAAGAAGCTCATAGAAAATCCATTTGACCTTGGTGTTTTTTCTTTTACCATCTTTCTCACCACTTCATGAATCTCGGCCTCCTCAAACGGCCTCTCTAGCCAAATGGCATTCAACTGCTCAATGGACTCAAAAGCTAGCCCATCAATCTTTGGCCTCCACCCCCACTGGCCCGGTAAGCGACTGCTCAAAATAATGAGCAACATGTTCTTGAATCTCAGGGATATTCGTGCAAACAGCTCCGCCAATATTCATCATCTCAATGACATTAGTTCTCCTACGGGAATTTGTCACTCTGAAAAAATTTCATGCTACGATCTCCTTCTTTCAACCATAAAGCTCTAGATTTTTGCCGCTAAGAGATCTTCTCTAATAGGGTAATCCTCTCTAGTTCTGAAACTAGTTCTGTCCTCTGAGCAAGTTCCTCCAATAGTGACTTCTTGTGGTTGCCTATATCTCCAAAAGACTACGCATTCCAAAGCTTTAAATCTCTTTTTAAAGCTTTCAATTTACCTACAAAATTGAAACTAGGGGTACCTTGGATCTGATTAACCCGTTCCATAAAGCCTTCAGTTTTTAACCATATATTCCCAAATTTAAAGTAACCCCTTCCACATTGAATACCCCTACAATCCAACAAAATAAGGAAATGATTAGAACATAGGCGAGGCAGTCTTTTTTGACATACCTCCGGGTAATGAATTTCCCACTCCGGGGAGACTTAAGGCCTGGTTTGATTACACAAATCAAACAATCTTATCTCATTTCATATAATCATTACAACTCCAAACTTCCATACAAAATATAATAAACAATTCTTTCTTTTTCAAATCCCAAAATAAAAATTACATTATAACAATATTTTATTCAACTTTCAACTTTTATCTCATTTCATATTATCTCCTTTGTATAACCAAACGAGGCTTAAGAATCTGTTCAATCTAGACCCCGTGTGGTTATTGGACCATGTCAATGCACCACCTATAAGAGGAATGTCCACCAATCCAACTCAACAATACAATCCGAGAAACTTGATATTGCTGGCTACAACCTGCGAGCTCCCGATCTTTCACTTGGGAATCTGACAACATTAAGATCCCTTCCTACACACCAAGGAAGGTCCCACAAGCTGTGTAACCCGGCTAACTCTTCCCATAGAAAGTTTCTACTGCTGTCCAAGGTCGGCCCATAAATTCCAGCAAAAGTTCATCTAAAACTATCCTCCACATTTTGAAATGAACAAGTCATTGTGTATTCCCCCATATACTCCATTTTTTCCACCACCCTTTTATCCCACATAACTAGTACTCCACCAAAGGTCCCAATCGAAGCAAGAAAGACCCAATCAACATACGGACAGCTCCACAAAATTCTAATGATGTCCATTAGAATATTTTCCATCTTGGTTTCTTGCAAGCACACAATATCCGCCTTCCACTATCAGAGCAAGTTTTTTATCCACAGGTGCTTATTAACCTCATTAAGCCCTCAAACGTTCTAGGAAATAATTTTAGGCTTCATAGAGACAATGTTGACCCTCTCCCTTTAGGTCTTTCTCTACTTGAACTGCCCTCATAATTAATAGACCAAGTTAATCTCTTGAGCTCCCTTATTTTTTTGAAAAAAATTTCTTGATCTGAATATTTCCACTTTCAATGGAAGTTAGCAAAGCCATAATTGTTCTTCAAAACCATCACACTCAATTCCCACACAATGCTGGATTTCCTGCACCATATCCATAACCTAGTCCAAAACAATATGCTAATACAAAGGTAGAGACTTCAGTGGTATAGGCTCTCCATCCATCTCAACCCCTTCCCTTGATGCCCACGGCGATGCAAACAGCAACCCTATCACCTCCTCAACAAAAGAAGACCTGCATTCCCACCCAGGAAATTCACGCACAAGGTCTGGTATCTGTAAAGCTCCTTCATTAATGTACCCGATGCTCCCACCCATCATAAGCTCCAGTTCCCCTTCATCTATGCTACCCCTCGGCCCTTTCTGTCCACAAACTGCAGGAAAACTACCGGCCGATAGGAAGGGAGGTGGATCTCCCGTGTTCAGTACCGTCGGCTCCACCACAACCATGCCTACCAAAGGAGATACCACTGGAAACTAACGGCCGACGGTGAAGGGGTATGGAAACCCATGTTTGGTGCCGAGACTACCATCTCTGTCGACTTCACCACTACCGTATCCTCCATCTCCTCCGCCGCCGGTGGTGCCTCTGCCTGCAACAAGACCATCGGGATCCTCTCCGGCGACGTTGGTTGGTACCCAACTGATGATGGGCCTGTGTCACATATTTCTCTTCTCCTTCATACAGGGCTTGCCTG
Organism: Cyclocarya paliurus; assembly: GCA_029856935.1. Taxonomy (NCBI): domain Eukaryota; kingdom Viridiplantae; phylum Streptophyta; class Magnoliopsida; order Fagales; family Juglandaceae; genus Cyclocarya; species Cyclocarya paliurus. The sequence goes on from CM056950.1 coordinate 18,153,953, forward strand.
TCTCTTGGTGTTTAATTGACCCACGGGCTAGGCCCAAAACCTGGGCCCAAGCCTTGCTTTGCCTTCCCGTTAATTAGATTCACAGCTTGAAGCCCACTGGAGTGCCCCATGCCACTTTGATCCATGTTGACTAAACCTTTTGTGTCTAGACTGCCCACAGCTTTTCCTTTAAGTAGTCCATGGCCCAAGCCCAACCTCGCCGCCCTTTTATTCTCCTTAACACACCATATAAGACACTCCATTCTCTCCTGCAATACGTCTATCTATTTTTTCATGTCCGTCAAAGTACAATACACACCTTCCTTTGCAAGGCCAACAGCACACTTGCCAGCACCATCGTGTCTCTGTACGCCTATTGAACCAGCGGCACAACTTGACCTCACTGGACCAACAGCTCCTCTCAAGCTGGCCGACATGTCAGACCTTTCTCCCGGCCTGATATGTTCACGGGATGGCACTGGTGCTTGCGTTTGTTGGAGGACCTCCCTGTACGAATGCGTGTGAGGTTGGTTCAAAGCCATCGTCGTTACATGTGGTGGCGTATGAACATGTCCACCTTCTCTTCCAGCCTCCCTCATTGCCTCCATCAACTTCCTCCTTCCCTTTCCATCCCTCTCCTCTAGATTGAAAATGAAATTCCGTTGACCGCCACCTCCATACTCCACCAATGCCTTGTAATAGTTGCGGGAGTTCAAACATCTCTATGCAATGAAACCCGATGAGCAGGATAAAACTTTCTTCTTTCACCCTTCAAGCAGTCCTCCAATGCTTTGGTGAACCAGAGTACTGTGCCTAACCCCAAGCTCATTCCTTTCACAACTTTCCAGCTCCTTTTAGTAATGTGCAGAAATCTTCCATCCCTGATTTCCTTAAATACCTTTGATTCGATTACTACCAGTTTCGGAAGACCCATATTCCTTCCAAAACAACAATCTCGCCGTCAAACGCCCTCAACCACCATTGAAATGTTAAGTGTACGGAGAGGAAAAGACTAAGTGTACGGAGTCAATATCATGTTTTCTACAAACACAAAAATAAAATGGAAGTCTATGCATCCTTGTTTTGGAATCAATATTTCAATTTGTCTATTTGATAATTTTGGATGGTGTTGTACCCAAATAAGCTTGTGCATTGCCAATTTCTATAATTTTAGTCTAGTATTGGCGAGTTGCTAGTATTATGTTTATTTCTCATCAATGAAAAACACGGAGGAGAGAGAGAGAGAGAGAGAGAGAGTGCGTGTGCGCTATTGTTCATGATTCTCAGATTGAATGAGGTTTGAGTGATTGTTTACTGCAAGTATGAGTAGGAATACGAGCATGTTGAATGCGGTTGTTATTGATCGTAAGTTCTTTGAGGTGGTTAGAGTTGGGCGATGGGTGAACATTACAGAGAGGGGCTGGAAGTTGGTGAGAAATCTGCATTTAGAGTTAAGCTCAGCTTCTTGGTTTACAAAAGCGCTGGAGGAATGCTTGAAGGTGGGAAGAGGGGAGTTTTACTCGGCTCACAGAGATGGGGACAGGGGCTTCATAGCCCAGAGGTGTGCAAACTCCCAAGGGGCATTCATGTCGTTGGTGGAGTTCAGACAGGGGGGTCGGAGAAATAATCTTCTCATCCCTGAAGGGAGAGATGGGAAGGGGTGGAGCAAGCTGGTGGAAGTGTTGAGGGTGGCATGCAGTCGTCTGGTAGTTTCAGCTCCGACGGTGGTAGCGGCGAAGGTAGCTCAACCCTCGACATCGTACTTGGAGGCCCTCAAAAAGCTGAAGGTTCTTTACCCATCCTCTCAACTTGCCAGTCTGAGTGGAGGGGTGCAGTTGCAGGCTGGAGATGAGGTTGATTCAGGATAGGTGCAGAGGAGGGATGGGGATGGCAGTGGATTTGTCGGGCTTAATCAGGAAAAGTTGCTGAGGGTGGTAGTGGAAATGCAGAGGAAGATATGTGAGGTGCAAGCTGACTTAAACTTAATCAAATGGTGCGTTGAAGGGGGTGTGGGCCAAGTGGGTCATCGGGTTGAGACTCCTTCAATGGGCCATCAGACTGGGCCCAGAAACTCTGTGGAGGCCTTAGGCCTGCCGAGATTGAAGAAGCCCGTTTGGAGGAGATGCGAAGCATTTGCCTCAGGCCCATCGGTGGGTGGGTCTCGGCCATCGTCGCCGGTGAAGGGGACCCCGGCGAAGGTGACGACACCGCCGGCAGAGGCAAAGTGGCCGGAACCTGCTCTGGAGAGTGACGACGTCCGAGAAATGAATCGGGATCTCGCCCTGGGTGCGGGAGACGCCGATATTTCATTGGCCACAGATCCGACGGCGGTTCTTTTGCCGTTAGTAGAGGAGACTGACTCTGAGGTCTCTTCCAGTGGAGTCGGTGGTATAGATTTCTTTGAGAAGGGGGCGAGTACAGAGGTCTCGCGAGAGGGCAGCGACGTGGAGTTGGTGGTGCTTCCACCACCGCGTGATGCCGTTGCTGTTCCAGGTGGCCAGAAAGAGCCGATCTTCTTATTGGGAGGGTCTCCTCCCCAGTTGGAGATCCAAGATCAACCCGAGGTGAGGATTCTCGGCCTGGAAGCTCTCCTAGGGGCTGAGGAGGTAGGGATGGAGGTTGTTCCCGAGACCCTATCTGGCTGTGAGGTTTTGATGGTGCCTGAGACTCAATCTCCCACTAGTACTGCTGTGGTTGAATGGGAGGGTAGGAATCATTTCAGTGAGGTAGGAAGTGGGGCAATTCCTAATCTGCAGTGGGCTTCGAGTGAAGTCCCAGCCTATTCCGTTGAATCGGTTACTACCAAAAGATTTGAAAGCTCCGGATTGGTTGTTCTAAAAGGTGAAAGATATGCAACAATGGATAGGAATGGAATGTGTTGGTTATGAAGAGCAGTTTCTAGCTTTACTTACGGCAATTGAAGCAGATCATACACAGTCAAAGAAATCAGCATCGAAAAAACAGCGGGAGCTCAACCGCCTGAACTGGTCTTTGAAGTATGAAGGAAGCTCAAGTCGTAAAAGATCCAAAGGGAAGGGGCTAGCCATTTCTTTATGAAGCCAAAAATTGTGACTTGGAATGTCCGTGGGTTAAATGAGGTAAATAAGCGTTTGCGGATAAAAAATTTGTTGAGAGAATGGAGGGCGGATATAGTATGCTTACAAGAAACTAAGTTGAAAAGCATCTCTAGAAGGATAATTCGAAGTGTTTGGAGTTGTACTTATGCAGATTGGGCCTATCTAGCTTCGAATGGGGCCTCGGGTGGAATCTTACTGATGTGGGATAAAAGAGTTGTTGAGAAATTGGAGGAGTTTGTGGGGGAGTATACAGTGGCATGCACTTTTAAGAGTGTGGAAGATAATTTTGTGTGGGCTTTTGCAGGTGTATACGGTCCAAATGTGGACAATGATAGACGGTTCTTATGGGAGGAACTTGCGGGATTAAATAGCTGGTGGGAGATTCCTTGGTGTATAGGAGGGGACTTTAATGTCATAAGATTCCCTAGTGAACGATCTGGTGAGAGTAGGATGCGTCCAGCAATGACAGAGTTTTCAAATTGTATCTTTGACTTAAACTTGATGGATATTTCTCTATTGGGGGGCTCCTTTACTTGGTCAAATAACCAGACTTGGTCCCGTTTGGACAGATTTCTGATTTCATCGGAATGGGAGGGGCACTTTCCGGAGGTGTGCCAAAAGAGGCTGCCACGTCTATGCTTGGATCATTTTCCTCTTCTGTTGGATTGTGGTGGTATTCGTAGTGGGCGTCGTTACTTCAAGTTCGAAAACATGTGGCTGAAAAGTGAAGGTTTTGTGGATAAGGTTAGGCACTGGTGGTCTTCTTACCAGATCCATGGGAATCCCTCTTTTATCCTAGCCTGTAAGTTGAAAGCTTTGAAAAATGATCTTAAATTGTGGAATTCACAATCCTTTGGAGATATAGGGGAGCGAAAAAAAGTTATGGGGGAGGAGTTGCAACAGTTTGAGCAGATACTTGAGACTAGAGCCCTTATACCGGAAGAGCTATTGCGCAAGACAGAGTTGACTACAGAATTAGAAAGAGTTTTATCCTTGGAGGAGATTTCATGGCGCCAGAAGTCGAGAGCTTTGTGGTTGAAAGAGGGGGATCGGAGTACTAAGTTCTTCCACAGAGTTGCTAACTCTCATAGAAGAACAAATACCATTGAAATGTTGAATATTAACGGTATGGAGTGCAAGGAGGCCCCTTTGATCTGTGACCATGTGGTGGAGTTCTATGAACAACTGCTTACAGAAGGCGAGGGATGGAGGCCAAAGCTGGATGGCCTCAATTTTGATACTATTGAGCCTCAAGAAGCCTCCTGGTTGGAGAGGCCTTTTGAAGAGGGGGAAGTGTTTGATGTAGTTAGACGTATGGGTAAGGATAAAGCTCCAGGCCCAGATGGTTTTTCGATGGGTTTTTTTCAAACTTGTTGGGAGGTGGTGAAAGAGGACATTATGAATGTGTTCCAGGAAATATCTTTAGTTGGTAAGTTTGAGAAATGTCTAAATACTACTTTCATTACGTTGATACCAAAGAAGACTGGAGCGGAGGAGGTTAAGGATTATCGACCCATTAGCCTTGTGAATGGGGTGTATAAAATTATTTCCAAGGTTCTGGCCAACAGATTGGGGACGGTTTTGGGTAAGATCATTTCAAAGCCACAAAATGCATTTGTTAAGGGACGACAAATTTTGGATTCAGTCCTTATAGCGAACGAGGGACTGGATAGCAGATTAAAGGAGGGCTCCACTGGAATTATTTGCAAACTAGATATGGAGAAGGCGTATGATCACGTAAATTGGGATTTCCTCTTGTATTTGTTGGGGAGATGCGGCTTTGGGGCTAGGTGGCGTTCTTGGATTAGTTGGTGCATCTCTACAGCTAGATTCTCTATATTGATTAATGGCTGCCCTAGCGGTTTTTTCAGTAGCTCTCGAGGTCTAAGGCAGGGAGATCCTCTATCCCCACTTCTCTTTGTTATCATTATGGAGGCCTTGAGTAGAATGATATCGGCGGTGGTTAGACATGGTTTTGTGGATGGTTTTTCAATTGGTGATCCAAACAGGGGGATTATTACTTTGTCTCATTTACTTTTTGCCGATGACACACTCCTATTTTGTGAGGTAGATAGAAACCAGTTGAGGGCAGTGAAGGCTTTGTTATTATGCTTTGAAGCAGCGTCAGGCCTGAAAGTTAATTTTGACAAGTCTGAGTTAGTGCCAGTGGGGAATGTGAGCAACACTAGGCAATTAGCTAGTATTCTTGGGTGCAAGGTAGCTTCTCTCCCCATTACCTACTTGGGATTGCCATTGGGGGTTGCCGCAAGGGCCTCATCCATATGGGATTTAGTCATAGAGAAGATAGGAAGGAAATTGGCAGGGTGGAAGAGAATGTATTTGTCGAAAGGTGGCCGTTTGACTCTTATTAAGAGTACCCTTTCTAACTTACCGACGTACTTCTTATCTTTGTTCCAATTGCCTACCAGGGTAGCGGTTCGGATTGATAAATTGTATCGTGATTTCCTATGGGGCGGGATAGGGGATGAATTCAAATTTCACCTGGTCAGCTGGGTTAAGGTGTGTAGACCAATCTCATTAGGTGGCCTGGGTATTAGAAATATGAGAACATTCAATCAGGCCTTACTTGGGAAATGGCTATGGAGGTATAGCAAGCAGCCTGAAGCTCTTTGGAAATTAACAATTGATTGTAAATATGGAAGCATGTGGGGGGGCTGGTGTTCTGAAGAGATATCTGGGGTTAGCGGAGTGGCAGTTTGGAAACACATTAGGAAGGGGTGGGGGGTGTTTAGTAGCCATTCTAAATTGGTGTTAGGGAGGGGTTCTCGCATTAAGTTTTGGAGCGACATATGGTGTGGGAATGAGGCTCTAAAGGAGGTTTTTCCAGCTATTTTCCGTTTGGCACGTAACCAGGATGTTTCAGTAGAGGATCTTACGACTCTATCAGGAGACCAAGTGCAGTGGAATGTCACGTTTAGTCGAGCGGCGCAAGATTGGGAAGTGGAATCCTTTGAGGCCTTTTTCAGCCTTCTTTATTCTGTGAAGCCCAATAGACTGCAAGGTGATTGGATGTGGTGGACTCCAGCGGGTAAAGGCATTTTCTTAGTTCGATCCTTTTATAAGTCTCTCTCCCAAACTGCAAATTCTCCTCCATTCCCATGGAGGAGAATTTGGAGAAATAAGGCGCCCCCTAAAGCGGTCTTCTTTACTTGGACAGCAGCGTTGGGAAGAATTCTGACTACCGACAATCTGAGGAATTGCCGGATAGTTATACTTGACTGGTGTTGTATGTGTAAGAGATCGGGCGAGACAGTGGATCACCTCTTGCTACACTGCGAGATATCTAGAGCCTTGTGGGTTGTAGTCTTTAGCCGGATTGAGCTTTCCTTTGTTATGCCTGCCTCTGTGGTAGATTTAATGGCCAGCTGGTCACTTCCAAGTGGAGTTCAACAAATCAAGGCGGTGTGGAAAATGATCCCGATCTGTATTATGTGGTGTATATGGCAAGAACGCAATGATCGGACTTTCGAAAACACGGAGCGGTCTCCAGAGGAACTTCAATTTCTATATTTCAGAACTTTATTTCTATGGGCCATTGCTTTAGATTTTAATGGCCTGAATTTTCATGACTTTTTAGTTGCCCTTACTGCGACCTAGATAGGTCTTAGCTCTTGTATACCATCTTGTGTACTTGGGTTTTGCCCATCTTTATTAATATATTTATGATTACTTATAAAAAAAAAATGTTTTTTTCTCTATCATTAGCTTTTATGTTAATGTTATTCTTTGTGCTATTTGTCAGCAATTATATGGTTGATTTTAATTGGTTATGGGTGCAAACAATTTCTACTTGCCTAGGAGTTGGTTCAAGTGGTAAAAGGCCTTGGTCTTGGGGTTATGCTCCCCAGGCGTCTAAGGTTTGGACCCTAATCCTTGGGTGCTAACAATTTATAGGGGCCATGTCCTTTCTGTCTAAAGCCAATGATTTACTTGATCCTTGATGTGAGTGTGTTACACATATAAAACATGTTGCGTTTGCATGGGCTCTGGGTTCCTCTTCATTTTAAAAAAATTGACCATAACTTGGTGGAGATGGATGCATGGAATGTTTGGTGATTACAACTAAAGTTCTTTTTAATCATTAAGCTGTCTATTAGGTACTATTCTCGAGAAGACAGTGAGGATTCTTGCAAGTATATAAGTGGGACAATTCTTGATGATCGTCCCATTCGTGTGGATTTTGATTGGGGATTCCAAGAAGGAAGGCAATGGGGCCGTGGTCGAAGTGGTGGACAGGTGAGCTGCTGTGGTTGCCATATATTGCCTGAGTTCTACCCTCACTTTCTTTAATCGAGTCATGATTTTTTTTGTGCAGGTGCGGGATGAATATCGTACTGATTATGATCCTGATATCCTCCTGAAGTCTGATTTTAACATATTTTTATCATATTTATAATTTTCTACAATATGGTTTTAGGCCATGGTACTGCTGATCTTCCTGGAAGGGTTTAGGAACTTGTTTGTTTTGGTATACTTGAACACATGATAGTTATTATATTCGGTCAATATATTTTGCTTTTGCCATTTGGTTTCTGATTCACATGACTTCCAAGTATGTGAGAAGTGGAAGATTCATTCAAATTTTAGCTCATATACACATTGAAATATCTATCTTTGCGAATACATATTTGATATGGAGGCTAAATGAATGGATAGATAGACAAGCTGAAGGTTATGCTATCTTGTGAATAAGTAATTTTGCTACCAAATAGGTTATGTCATGCTGTTATGTAAACAGGATGGAAATTAATTTTGGTTTTTGTTCCAAACCTGCTGATCCAAAGTTAATTAATAATTAAAGGAAGTGAAATATTTTGGAGGAGCTTAACCCATACACATTATACGGAGGGTAGTTAAAAAAATGGATAAATATTTTGAATGACCCGGCTACCCCGATGCGCATTATACTATTTGCAGCAATAATGCTCCTTCCACTTCATCTTCTCTCATTCTGCCTCCTATTGTCCACCGGTGCTTTATTATGACATATTCCTAGCCCATGTAGTCTTTACCGTCACCTAGATACCATTTTTGGCTTTGCACTGGCCAAACTAGCTAGAGTTCAAATTCTTGTTCCTTTTTGGTTAACCTTCGTTTTCCCCGTTTCCCAACTGTTTTTTTTCCCATCATATTGAGGCAAAAGATTTGACCTTCAGAAGAAACTATTTGAGTATTGAATTTTGATCTGATGTTTAGCCTGGTGATAACAGATCAAAGATAATTGTTTTGATTTTGTTTCTATTAATTGCATATAATTGACTTTATAGGTAAGTTCTTCTTGTGCTGGAGATATCGTTAAAGTTTGGGATTCTTGGCCATTTGGATGTATGTACAAGTGGATGTTATCTCTTTCAACTTGAACATATTGAGTTCTTTTTCTGTACTTTGTTTGTTTGCATCTTTGATTATGCATGCCTTATGTCTTGCAACTAATTTTCATTTGATTGTGCTTTCAAAGAAAAATTGTTTCATAATGCTGATTGATCAATTGACGCCTTTATATGTTTTTATTCTTAATCATTACCTGGATAAATTTTGGACGATAAATTTTGGACAAGCTTGATCAGTTTCCTTAACATACTATACCTAGAGGCGGTTATGGAAAGTTAGTTCAGAGGGAGCTGGAAGCACAAAGGCAGCTTGTAGATTATGGTGGCGATTCATTGGGCTCTTTCCCACCAGTTATAACACCTCAGTGTAAGTTATTCAGAGCTAATCCATATATAAATATGTAGCGTATAAACTACAACTATGGTTTATAGTTGATTGTCAGACTTTTTTGGTTGGAACTATTGCGGTCTTTGGCTTGCTTAATTTCTGCATTTAGAACATTTTGGCCACAAGTGTATTTTGAATTAGCGAGCTTCATAATTCAATAGATGCTTAAGCACTGACTGGCTGGTTGGATGAAGTATTTGTTTAAAGGTGGTAGGATCACCTTGATCAAGAATACCCTCTCTAATATCCCTACATTTTCCTGTCCTTGTTTTCCATAATTCAATAGATGGTTAAGCACTGACTGGTTGGTTGGATGAAGTATTTGTTTAAAGGTGGTAGGATCACCTTGATCAAGAATACCCTCTCTAATATCCCTACATTTTCCTGTCCTTGTTTTCCCTCCCAAGGACTGTGGCTAATTAAATGGAGAAATTATAGCGAGATGTCTTATGGAGCGGGCTAGGTGCAGAATTCAAATTTCAGCTAGTAAACTAGGCCAAGGTGTGCTCTCCAATATTTTAGAGAGGTTTAGGAGTTCAAGACTTGCTTTTACTCAATCATGTCCTTATAGAAAAGTGGCTTTTATGTTGTATCCAACGTGAGATGGAGGCCTTGTGCCAAGCTTTAGTGGGTAATAAATTCTGTTGTGCTTGAGGTCGGTGGTGTTTTTTTTTTTCTTGTTTGAAGAGGTAAATGGGCCATATGGAGTGGGGGTATATGGAAAAAATCAGGAGAGGATGTGGGATCTTTTTTACTCCCCTAATAGACTTAAGGTGGGTGATGGCTATAGGACTAGATTGTGTGGTGACATGGTTCTCATAGAAGCTTTCCTAGTGGTGTATAGTATTGCACGTTTAGGAAACTTCAGTGGCTAATCTATTGGAGTTCCCCAATGGCTCCCTTTAGTGGAATGTTAGTTTTTTCAAAGTGGGTCATCGCTTTGTTTTTCAAAGTGGATCATCGCTGGGAGGTTGATGCCTTCATAGAGTTCTTCAATCTCTTGTATTCTACTCGATTATGTCTTGAAGTTGCTATTAGATCCATTGGCCTCTTTTTAAAAAAGGAAGTTCATTGTTCCATCTTTCTCTAGGGTCCTTATATTTCATAATAGTAACTCCTTCCCTTGGAGGAATATTTGCTGAACATGGCACCTCTAAGAGCAGTGTCTTTTACCTGGACAGCCTATTTAGGAAGGTCCTCACCTTTGATAATCTAAGAAAGCATCATATTATTGTGACAGATGGGTGCTGCATGTGCAAGAAGAGCTGATCATAATTAACCTATCGACTCATTGCATCCAATTATATCTAAACTATTCCTGATCATTCTAATAAAACCTAAATCGACATGAGATCTTTTATGCCCTCAAGTCTTGTGCAGAATCTGTGCTGATTAATTACATCAAACCTGGAGTTTGGTTCATATCTCTATCCTTGAATACCTAAGGTTATCCTAAACGTGGAACCTTGATTTCATAAAGTCTCTACAAATTCATATGCCATTATCAATAGGGAAATATCTCCAAAGAATCATTTTCTACAGTCAAAAGATATACCTAATCTCTTTATAAGCATTAAATCTCAACCTCACTTGTGTTTAAGCTACTAATTATAAATATAAAACAACCTTTAACCCTAGCTTGAGTCATTTCTTTCTGAGACCTCGTAATAATCTCCTATCTAGTTATTCACAAATTGTAAGAATTTGCATCCTATCCTTGCAAATTCCTTTGCTGTCTTAAACCATTAGTATGGCAAAGCCTTGCATATGATAGATCAAGCGTATTCTAAATCATACATGTACTTAGTTTGCTAGGTAACTTCAATTTAGTGTCATGAAAGATCAAATTTAACGCCTATAATGCATTTTCTCAAGGGTATATTGATACCTATTCCTCGACATACACTTTATTTTTTATTTTTTATTATTATATAAGTAAATTCCTCAACATACACTTATTGGACTACAACTTAATATACTTTTTCATGAATTTTGTCTACAGTCTTATAAAAAAATGCCTACAATCTTTAAGAGTAATGTTCTTCATCTGAAAGAAACACTAATGTTTATCCTCCACTTAACTAATAGGCTAGCGATAACCTATAGATCTTATGTTATATATTCACATATCTAATAACCATTGGTGAATGCCTCAAAAGAAATGCATTTTTGCGGCAGCTTGGGCTTCCTTATTCCCTGGAACACCTGTTGTCCTCGTGGTTAGAGCTGAGCACCGAACATGATAATAATACATACTATGATATTTACATATGCTAATACTATTATTAGTCAATTTAGTCTAACTTATATTATAGTATAAGTATATTATTTTTTAAAAATTAGCGCATACTATTTTTGAATTTAAGTAACTATAAGAAAAATTCATATATTTTTATAACATATGTACAATATCGGAGTCGGAGGTGGAGGGATAAGTCGAAGTCGTCAGAGCGGAGTCGGTTAGACTCCACCTCTGACTTTGACTTTCCAGCTAAAAAAAATCCTACCCTGACTCTGACTTGTCGGAGTCGGATTAGAAGTCAAATTTTCAGATTTTTGCTCGACTCCACTCATGGTAGAATTTGCATATTCTTTGCAATGAACTTGGTCTGACTTCTTCTCATGTGTCATCTATGAAGTGTATCTGTTACCCGAGGATTAGCACAATAAAAAATCGGCACTATAACATATCAGTATTACATTAACTATATACCTATATAAAATAATTATTACATTAACTCTAATGTAGGCCAGAAAACATCCCAAGGAATATTTTACCCATAGTTATCTTTCCTTTTTCCTTGGTCGATCCTAGCTTTTGAGTCTACAGATCTCTTACACCTTGGCTTCGACACCAGTTTTGTAATACCCCCTCCCAAGAAGGTTAGGAATGCTAATTTACAATTTCCGTATCAAAGATAGAAGCCTAAATTTGAAGGAAACGTTAGTTTCCTTGAATAGAAACCCTAGAATTTCGGGTGTGATACAAATGAAGACAATCAAAGAGAGAGAGAGATACTGTGAGAGTGGCGTCCATCATGATCCAAGAGCTTGGCAAGAGTGACCAGCAAGGGAGATACTCAGAATGCTGAGTGGCAGCGAGGGACTAGGGAGAGGGGGCTTTGAGAAACCTGGTTGGGGAAGAAAAATAACCATAATTATAAACCGAGATAGCTGTTATAAATTTCATCCAGCCTGCAATCTGCCCGCCCTGGGTGGACTTTTTAAGTCTCCCCCACCTACCTGGGTTAATGGGGGAAAAATCTGCCCATTACCCTGTGGGCTGAGCACCACTAGATACAGCAAACTGAGCCTGCTAGTTGCAGCCACTGCCATTCACGGACTGGCCCCCAAGCTCTGCTGTTGTAAATGAAATACACATGGTCAAAATGAACTTTCTTAATTTGTTTCCATGTACGATTGGATTTGGATATATGAATTTGCAATTGTTATTGAAGAGAAGTGCGCAACAGAAAATGGAGGTTCAAGCATTATGGACAAAAGGCTTACTGGATGTAGTGAAAAAGCATCAACCATGAAGAAGGCAATCGTTCAAAATATTTTTTCTGTTGATAAATTATTTACCGTGGGTCACTGCACCCATCTGGATTAGTTCTGTTTACTTGATAACATACAATCATATATGCTTTCCAGTAATAGAAAGTTTTACAAGAGATCTATTAGAAAATTGCTTTGGTCATACCATATGGTCGCTTAGCTCTTAGAAACCATTGGTTTAACAAACTGTCATGGGTTTCTTTGGTATCCCAAGTCTTGCGCCAATGCAAGGTTTTGCATGTTAGACCCGTAGAAAAGCTTCATTGTTGGAATAAAATTCAATATATTATGCATATTAATTTCTACTCCAGCAACCACTGACTGTTTAGTCCTACAGATGGTAGACGCGGCGGAAGCCATGGTCATGGAGGTTCTTATCGTAGAGGTAAATCCTTTTTAAGAGCGCCCCTCTTGTAACTATGCCACTATTTTTGTTTTCTTGTGTTTGTATTCCATCAGACTTCTCTACATGGCTAGAGATTCTTTAATGTCTTTTCTGAGGCAGATTACCATCGAAAGCGACAAGGAGATGATGACCTCCACGGGCATGAGACCTTAAAGAGAACTTCAGATCATGAATCCAGGAGAAGCTCTGACTACGACCCCAGACCGGTAATTTCCACATGATGGTTTTGGCCAAAGTTTTCTGCACTCTGTTGCAGAATTTATTTAACTGAAAAAGAGGGAAACCTATGTTGCTAATCTGCTTCCATTTCATTGGATTGGCAACAAGGTGGCAGCGGCCACATGCCGCCTGATTTGGTTGCGAAATTCTGGCTATTGTCAAGCTTAATTTTACCATGTTTTGATGTGACAGGAGAAGAATCCTCGGTTTCGTGAGAGTGGTGACTCTGATGATGATGAGGAAGATGACCGGAAGAGACGATCTTAGCCAGATTCTTTCTACTGTATTTTGATAAATGGTGTGGTTTTTTCTGGGCATTTCTGTGCTCAAGTAGAAATTTTTCGGAATGTGATTCAACCGTTTAATGTAATAGTGCTACTGTGTGATAAAAACAGATCGTTCTGCTCTTTTTTTTAAGTATTTTTTTTTTTACCCTAAGCTCAGATTCTGAAATATTTCGGGGCGGCAATTTATGCCGAAAGAATGAACCTTAAGAAGTTACGGGTTAAGTATAAAATTAAGGAAAATGCTAACTTGCCCCATGCCTCCTCATTTTGATTTCTAATGTATTTTTTTTTTAATTTCTTTTTATTTAATGGTTTAAGGAAGTGATTATTAGTAAATTTATAAGTTTTTTTTTAAAATATTTAAAGATGTTTAAAGAATATTTGAAAGAAAAAAAAAAAAATTGTACAAGCGGTACGCTCGATTGTAAACGCTGGGTGGCTGACTTGCGCTGCCCTAATATTAATCTATGTATTTCTTTTCTTTAAACCTTTTATTCCATGTATTAAGAATGATTGACGTTGGAGTCATTTGTGAACTTCGAATATCTTAGAATGTGAATAGTAGTTAAATGATTTGAATTGAGATCTTTTATTAAGTTTTAAAAAATGAAAGAAAAAAATTGAATAAAAATATTATAAAATTAAAAGATCTATTATTTTTGTTTTGTTTTGTTTTGAAATTTGAAAAAATTGTATTAAGTTTTATGTTTAGATAATGATATGTAATGATTTGATGAAAACATTAAAGATTTGAAATTTATAAGTATTTTATATTTTAGTGATATTTGAGAATAAAATTATAAGAAGTTTTAAAAATATTTCATTATCCAAACAAGACCTTAGTCGATCCACTTAGTGTCAATGAATAATATTCGAGATTAGTTACTTGGCAGGCTCCATGTGTGTTATGTGTAATAGAAATAAAGATAATATAAAAACAAAACAAATCAACAACCATAGGCACATTCACTTGTTCAATTTCCACGTCTTTTAATATCATATATTGGACATAACCTAGCTCTTTGAAAGTAATTTGTTGATCACCCGAAAGCAATTTATTGTTCTTTTTAATTATCTTCTTCAAAACTCGTTGACAATTTGGAAAATTAATTGACATTTGTCGAAGTTTACATAAGCCTGTATGCACATTTCTAACTGAGTTTTTTTTCATATATTAAATTGAAGAAAGATACCTTAAGATCATCCCATTACAACTAATATAGCATAAAAAAATAGAAAAAGGCATTTGGGATAAATTGATCCCTACCTATCTCCAATATTGTGGAAAAATCAAAGGGAAAGCTATGACAATTTTTAGACTACGGTAAGTGCATGCTTGAGATTGCGATGAAAAATATAGCTTATAGTTTTAAGGCTTATAACTTAAGTAATAAGTTTTATTATTAAAAAGTTATTTACTATTTGGTAACCCTATGTTTAAAGCACTTTAAAAAATATATTAAAAAGATATTTTCTGAAGTTGAAATGACGATTATTTGATTTTTTTTAAAAGATTATGACTATATCCATAGAAATTTAAAAATTGTAATTATTTGAAAATTGTATGGGTATTCTCGCTCATTGACAATTTTTTTAAAATTTGAATTCGAATGATGTTTTTCTTCAAACATACTTTTTAACTTATTTGAGATTAAAAAATATTTTAATATGTAACACCGAAACAACTTAATTAAGGTCTGTTTGAGGTTGCTTTAAGAGTCTTAAAAAGTGCTTAAATAGTCTTAAAAGCCTGTAATGGAAAAATTAAGTTATTTGGATATTACATATTAAAATACTTTTTAATCTCAAATAAGCTAAAAAGTACGTTTGGAGATAAACATGTTTTTTCCTCAAACATATTTTGATGTTTTTCCTCAAACATATTTTTTTCGAAAAATCCAGAATGTAGTTCAAATTTTAAAAAGACTGTCAATGGGCAAAAATACCTATACAACTTTTAGATAATTATAACATTCAAAATTTTATGGATATAGTCATAATTTTTAAAAAATCAAATGATCGTTCTTTCTACCTTAGAAAATACTTTTTTAATTTGTTTCCTAACAAATGTAATATGTTTGAAAGTGTTTAAACATATGGCTATCAAACAATAAATAACTTAATTTTTAATAATAAAACTTATTACTTAAACTATAAGTAATAAGCCCTAAAATTATAAGGTTTATTTTCCTCCGCAATCTTAAACATGCACTTAATGTTTTACTAAAAACTTTTAAGATTATTTAAACAATTTTTAGAACTCTTAAAGTAATCCCAAACTGGCCCAAAATTGCATAGCATTGTGTTTCGTTGCTCTGCACCATCCGAGAAAGAAACTTGTGTTATCTTTCTCTAGATTATCGATTAGGAAAATAATTAACATATATAATCAGATAGACAACTAGAGACAGCCTGCCTCGTTTGGTTACACAAATCATTTCATTTTATTTCATCTCATCTAATCATTACAACTTTTCAAACTCTCATACAAAATACAATAAACAATTCAAAATTTTCAAATTCCAAAAAAAAAAAAAAGATATTAAAAAATTATATTCTAACAATATTTTATTGAACTTTCAATTTTCATCTCATCTCATCTCATCTCATCTATATAACCAAGTGAGGCCAACTCGATAGTGAAACTCAAAACTCTTTCATGGCTCACCTTTCGGAAGTGTTGGAATGGAGGTAGGGTGGGTAAGATCTGCAAAATTTGAGGATGTCAAATGCCAAATCCATTGGTGATGCCTGTCATCAATAGAGGCATGGGGACGTGAAGGCACATGAAGACCACGCTAAGCTAGGCTGTGAGTGAGCCTCAGTTCATATTGGTTATTTTATAGTGATTCTTCCAACTACAGGCAGATTGAGAGCTTAGGACAATTGTGGGGCATTATGTGTAGTAATGCCTAAATTCGCATAACAGATCAGAATGGAAGAAAGAATTATCCTCAACTCACGATGGTGATTTGGACTTCAATACGGTGCTCTTCGCGTTCATCAATGAAATAAATAGCAAATAAGCAAATAGATATAAATAAAGAGAGAAACAAAGATTTATATGGTTTGGCATAAAAGTCTACGTCCAAGGATTATTTGGGGGCAAAATCCACTATAATTAATGATTTTACAATCTCTCATGGTCTCATATATCGCTCAATACAATGGATGAATTTAGTCTAGGCGTAGAGAAGTAATCCCGAGTCTGTGGAGAGGTTGTACTTCATTTGTAGAGGTCTCCATCGTTTATAGAGATCTACTTTCTTACTTGGAGTGATAGAGTTAAACTTGCCTTGTGAAGTCTTTTCCATTTTAAAAGTCTGAGCCAACTTATTTTGATTTATCTCTTCTTTGCCTTATCTCTACCATGCCTTATCACTTGGTTTTATCTCGTCCCTTATTATTAGTGATAGGTTTTTAAAGGGCTAGACCTAGTCAATTTAGTCCCTAACAGATGTCCGCGATTCTTAAGGTCGACTTGTTTATCAAGAAGGCCTTGAGAATATTTAAGTAAATCATGATAAGGGTAACCTGTAAGAAACTACAGAAAAAACAATTATGGGAACTACAATGGTGATCTCCATGAGCGGTCCATAAGAAAACTTTGTGAGAGCCTTCGAGGATGGACTTCTGTGAAGTTTTTTTGTAAGAACATTTGCGTGATAATTGAGTGACTGATGGTTGTATGTGGTGATTAGTAAAATGTGCATATTTCTATGCTCGGTGACCTTTTTGGTGGCTTTAGTAGATTTTGCCCCGTGCCGCGATTTTCTGTTGGTGTTTAATGTTTCCTTTTTGATATAGATGTAAGAGTTTATTTGTAGTAACCCGTGCTTAAGAGGTCAGGGAGCCCGTCAACCTCTTGGATCTAACTTATGTGGTTGTTGAACCTGTCAACTTGTTCCTGAAGGACACTCACGTGAGGTAGTTGTAGAGATCAGAGGCTCGTTCTCGAAGGTAACCCGCTAGCGATGATTGTGGCGAGTGGAGACATTCAGCTTGTGTGTGGCCGGAGGGTGCCTCAACTGCGTAATGTTGGCAATGAGAGTGTAGCAGGATGATGCCTCGACCGCATAACTTTTGCGATGAGAGTGTTGCAGGAGGATGTCTCGACCACGTAACTCTGGTGATGGGTGTAGCGAGAGGATGCTTTGACTGCGTAACCTCAGTGATAAGAGTGTAGCGGGAGGATGCCTCAACCGTGTAACTCTAGCGATGTGACTGTAACGGGAGGATGCCTCAACCGTATAACTCTAGCCATTGGTGTATCAGAAGGATGCCTCGACCGCGTAACCTCGGAGATAAGAGTGTAGCGGGAGGATGCCTTGACCACATAACTCTGGCGATGAAAACGTGGTGGGAGGATGCCTCGACTGTGTAACTCTAGCAATGGGGGCAGCTGGAGGATGCCTCAACTGCA
Source organism: Cyclocarya paliurus (assembly GCA_029856935.1). Taxonomy (NCBI): domain Eukaryota; kingdom Viridiplantae; phylum Streptophyta; class Magnoliopsida; order Fagales; family Juglandaceae; genus Cyclocarya; species Cyclocarya paliurus. The sequence goes on from CM056950.1 coordinate 18,171,641, forward strand.
TAACCTCGGCGATAAGAGTGTAGCAGGAGGATGCCTCGACCGCATATCCTCGGTGATAAGAATGTAGCGGGAGGACACCTCAACCGCGTAACTCTGACGATGGGTGTAGCGAGAGGATGTCTTGACTGCATAACCTCAACGATAAGAGTGTAGTAAGAGGATGTCTCGACCACGTAACTCTGACGATGGGTGTAGCGGATGATACCTCGACTGCGTTACTTTGGTGATAAGAGTGTAGCGGGAGGACGTCTTGATCGCATAACTTTGGCGATGAGTGTAGCAGGAGGATGTCTTGACCACGTAATCTCGACGATAAGAGTGTAGCGAGAGGATGCCTCGACCAAGTAACTCTAGTGATGGGTGTAGAGGGAGGATGCCTCAACCGCGTAACCTTGACAATAAGAGTGTAGCGTGAGGATACCTTGACTGCGTAATTCTGGCAATAGGGATAGTGGGTGGATGCCTTGACTGCGTAACCTCAGCGATAAGAGTGTATCGAGAGGAAGCCTTGATTGGGTAACTCTGGAGGTGAAAGCGGGCAGGAGGATGCCTCGATTGCATTGATGTTAAAGTTGAGCTCAACTGCTTCGTTGTAGTGGAAATGGACCACACTCTGTAGCTGGAGCTAAAGCTTGCCTTGTACCAAAATAAAAACTATACATGTTAGATTAAATAATCCAAATCACAAGTTTGAGGTTTAGAAACCTTGGCTATCTCTCTTGAGTGATGTGAAGGTTGGTGGCACATGAACGATGCCTATTAGCAACCATGTTTTGGAAATAATGAGGACATGGGATGCCCGTGATACCGAATAGTTTATTCTAATGATAACAAATTAATATGCCCAAGCGGTGCTTGAGAGGCAGCCTGCGTTTCACACCACACAGGTGATTTCCAACGAAGTATATTCTTATGATGCATAGACACTAAGTCTTCGTAGAAACTCGAGGAATTGTGTAGGGAAAATTTTTCAAAAATCAAATTTGTTAGCAAAAGTAAAATAGCAAGTTTGAAAGAGACAAACTGGAGTAATTTAGTTGTTGCATTCAATTCCTCTATGACTGAGATCGTTTGCTGCTGAATAATTTTTGCATGAAGAAATTGTTCATCCTTGAGTGCTCTTGTAATAATGAAAATTCTTCTATCTATGGATAATTTTTGTTTGTTCACTAATCTCTTGGATGCAAGGCGAGTTTAATTCTGAGTCAAGTAGCTCGACTCTTTCTTTCTTTCTTTCTTTTTAATCGGATTGTATCACTAAGTAAAATTCATTTGCATGGCACATAAAATATTGTGTATGGAGAGGGACACTCTGCGTGGTGAGCAACTGGCGAGGAAAACTTCGTGTGGTGAGCAACTGGGGAGGAACACTTTGTGCAGTGTGTAACTGGCGAGGAGTACCTTGTGGGTGAGCAATTGGCGAGCAACACCCTATGGGAGAGCAACCAGTGAAACTCAAGTATGGCAAGCAAATCATGAACTGAAGTCACTACAATGAGGAAGCCTGTTGTGGCGAGCAAACTTAGTGGGTGACTAATTTGTTCTGGGCAATGTGGTGGAGCAACTTATATAGTGCAATGGTACAATTGTGAGTGGCAATCTGAGTCAATTGCGTATGGATGCTCTACTAGATAGTGGTGTTAACTCAAAGGTTTCTCACGGTGGTCTTTCGGTGGAGCTAGGCAAGACTTGACATGATGGGCTATGTTGTCGCAGTGGAGTGTTCCGCTTTTGGTATCATAAAACAGGGGATTGTCATGGATCACTTTGGTACTATGCTGAGGGCTATGGCCTTGCGGTGGCAACTTCATGGCGACGTAATCATGGCAGTTTGTTCCTGACTGTGGCTAAGAGAGTTGGTGTGGTTGAGATGCATTGGTTGCTCCTTATCCATTGTTGCGACTTGCATGGCTCGAGGAACGGCGATGGAGGTGAGGAACAGTGGGAGCCGCCACAACAACGATAGAATATGCCAGCGAGCTTGGTGGTGGTAAATCTGGTTTGCGCATCGAGCTACAATCGGCGTCAAATAATCTTCCCGTAGCGTGCACTTGTGAGGATGGAGAGGGACGATGGTCAGTAACTCCAGTGTGGTTGGGAACCACTCCGCCAATGATAGAAGAACCCAATGAGTTGGGTGGTGGTCGAGCTGGTTCCCTCTTGGTGCTCAGCAATGTGCTCCCAGTGTTTGCACAGCGCACAGAATCCACAGTTTGCTACAGCAACTAGGATCGGTTGCGGGGGGCGCTATTGTCACTGGGAACTACTCCACCGGCCACAAAAGATGCCGGTGAGCAACCTAGTGGCTAAACTTCCTGCTTATCTAAGTCAACTTCTTTTGGTTTATCTCTTCATTGCCTTATCTCTTCCCTAATTTATCTCTTGGCTTTATTTCTTCCTTTATTATTAGTGATAGGTTTTCAAAGGGCTGGACCCAGTCAATTTAGTCCCTAAGAATGTGTTGAGTTTGGTCACTGGAAGGTAGTAGATTGGGTCTTAGCAGAGTTATGGGGGAGGGGGGAGAGGGGAGAGGAGCCGAAATTCGTCCCTCCTCTCTGGCAAGGAAAAGGTGAAAAGGGAGTTTTGTGGTGTTTTGGCACAAAGTTTGGACGAGAGAGGAGTAAATACTAAATTTGATGGAGCTGAAGAAAATCCAACTTTTCACATGCCAAACACTTGTTAATTAGTCACTCATTGATCAATGAATAGTGATATAGTATTGTTGAGTTAAAGAAAATCAATGTATTCAGAAGTACATGAGTTTAAAGCATTTATATTTCCATAACTAAGTTATTGATGAGGAGATAGTAGCCACTCATGGGTGCAGTGTAGGACCGCAACCTAGCTAGGTAGACTGGAACTTTGAGGACCTTAAAGTATTGCCCAAAAGTCTAGTATGTAGTCAATTGGTCTCTGCAAATAAGAGGAAGTTGGAGTTTTCGTGTAGTCTATTGAATGGCTAAGACACCCAACCTGTCGGAGGATTGACTTGGCCAATCAAATTGGACTTGGCCAATAGAAGCCACTCAGTTTGCTGTTGGAGAACGTTGTCTTCAATTTTGTTTTTCAATACACCTGCAAACTGAGCCAATGTGACGCCCCCAACTTCCATGTACGGACACGCATGAAAATCGAGACGTCGTGATGATGACAATACGGGTCAGGCATCCCAACAACAAGTGCCAAGTGTGTGCTACAAGTAAACAGTGCACAAATAAATACGCAACGGATAATAATTAAATCACTAAGTACCAGAGTTTTAGTTTAATACAAATGTCCAAATACAAACCTCTTAAAACAAAAGCCAAAGTCCCATAAAATATAATACAAAGCTGAAAATAAACATAACATGAGTGATCCCAGATCATTCCTCCTGCGGAGTCAAATCCTTAGGCTCGACATCTGCATCATCAACAAAATCTGCAGTACCATTAAATGGTAATACAGGTAAGTTATAACCCAATCTATCCTGAGATAAAAACATATTAAAGCAGCTAACCATGTATGCATATGATGCAATATGCCTGAAATTCAACACACACCAAAAATCCCATTTAGCCTAAAAAATATTTCCATCAAATCATTTCCACCATTTTTCCAGAAAATGGCCCAAAACAATTATCCAAACCCAACACACGTTATTTTCCCAGAAAACAGTCATTTATCTATTTTTCATTAATCCATATGCACCATGATCTCCCCTAGGGACCATCTGCAAGTCCTGGCTTGCACAACAAGCGATATCCAGATCCGCACCCAGTGCGTTTGTGGCCAGGTATCCTCTAGCCCCCGCCAGCAGAAGGGCCATAGAGTCGGCACGTAACTTGTTCAATCCCGTTGTCGCCAGGCAACAACCCAGGGGACGTCACTCAGTATATTCCGCTCCCGAGTGACCAGAGGAGCTCCACCAAGATAATACCCCATCTTGGCTTGAGGTCGTGATACACACGCACCCAAAAAATCAATCCACATATGAAAACCCAGTTTTCAATTTATAAACATGAACATGCATGCAATATGTAATGTACCAAACCACAACAACAGTATCCAATAACCAAATCCAAATCACAATATAATCAACCAAACAATTACTCCGTCCTCAATCCATCTACTCCCGAACTCCTCAGACTCAGTCCGGAAACCAACCAGAACACAGTGAAATCAATTAGTGTAAAAATATATTTAAATCTCAAAAAATTGTTTAGGAAATACTTACAGCACTATAAAGTAATTTTAAGAGGATCACGAAGGAGCTGGAAGCGCCAAAACAGCAACTCCACAGTGTAAAAACACTGTGGCCGAAATACACATAAAATCCAAATTCAAACGGGGTCAAACGAAAGCTAGGGAACGGTAGGGTAGGGCCTATGGGAGGTGGTGAAACTAGTGGAAGTGACAGTTGGCCGTAGGTGGCGGCCGAAAAGGCGGTGGAAGGCCAAAAAGGTCAAATCGGAGATGTGTTTAGTTTGGCTTCACCAGTGACGGATCGGGGCCGGGGTTGGGTCCATTAGGATGGCAAGAGGCCGATGAAGAAGTGGTGAAGAAATGGTGGCCGGACGGCGGCGCTGGAGCTTAAAACACCGTGCAGCTTAGGCGACGCGTGCAGGCTAACAACGGCGTTAGCCGGCTTGAGATTGATGGTGGGTGATCGCCGGCTGAAGGGGAGGAGAATGGTGCCGGCGGTGAGGGCCACAGACGGCCGGCGGCGGCGGCTGGAAGGAGAGGCCGGTTCGCATGGGGAGAGAGAAAGAAACGGGAGAGAGAGAGGCTACGCGGGAAATAACCAAAGGAAGAAGAAGAAAATAAAAAAAAAAAAGAAAAAAAAAGAGGAAAAGAAAAGATGAGGAAAAGAAATGAGGTCCAATTTTCACAACTTTTAGGTTACAACTGATCCTCAAAATAACTATTTTTAAAACAGTAAATTAAATAAATCAATTTAAACTCAAAAACTAGTTAAAGTAAAATATTAAACTCCAACAATAACATTCTTTAAAATAAAAAGTAATTAAATTGCAGAACACTAATTAAAATTATGAAAACACATTAAAATAATTCCCGATTTAAAAATCGTAAAATAATCTCGCGAAAACACGTTAAATTAAATTAAAAGGCTCAAAATTAAATATTTAATTAAAAAGTCTTTAAATAAAAAGCACGTAAAAATCGGAGTATCACAGCCAATATAGGGGTTTCGGTAGGCATAATTGAGCAAGAACAAATCGAGATAGAGATTTTGTAATAATGTTGGCTAGCTGTGAGAAAAAAGGAATATGTTGAGTTTAAAGAAGTAAAGGTGCCATGGGTTCTCTAGCATTGGCAAAAGCAAGCGGTTCAAGGGATGAGTTGGATTGAACTTCAAGGATTAAATTGGTTGTTTCTTGAATATTTCTAGAATGCACTGGACCATCTAATAGTGAGCCTTTGTTGGATTGTCAATGAATACTTCGATAATGTGAGGGATCAAATAATGGAGTGTTGCTAGTACAATCTTTTTTTTTTTTTTGAAACATAGTACAATCTTAATTTTCTTTGTGAGTCATAGGAGTTGGCACAGGTTGACAGATCTAATCATGATTCTAAGGCATAATATTCAAAGTCAAAGGAGCTGGTTTGTTGATACCAACTTTGGATTGAGTGAGCATGTGGTGGTGAGGGGCGATAGATATGGGGAAAATAGGGGTCGTACCTAACCCTATGTGTTTCCACTATCTTGAAACCTCAACAACACATGTTTCAAGTTCTAATGGGTTCCTACATATATACTGCACTCCATTATGCAACCTCCAAACTAAATTCAATGAAACTTTTCTCCATCAACACTATAGAAATTTAAATTACTTTTCTTTTACAAATCTATAGTAGTCCTCATTATCTTTGTTGGTAGTGGGTACCCCATGACTCATATTGTGCCCATATGGGTGGGAAAGTTATTATTAATTAACTCCCCACCACTATGAGTTAATTAACTCTCCACCACTACCACTTAACTTCAAGAAAGTTAATTAACCACCTATGAGAAAACACTTTAGATAAGATTTTACATATGTTAAAATAATAATAGTAAAATGCGAACGTACAAAAAGAAAAGCTCTCCTCTCTCTCTAAAATTTCCTAGAGAAGCCATCTAGTGTGAATCTTTTTAGGAAACTCTAGTAGCCTCCTAACAGACGTAGAAGTGCAATCACTATAATTTGACATGGGCTGTAAGACGAGCAAAGTTTGGGCTTGTAGGAATTCCACTCTTTGAGGTAATTTGAATTAATCTTATATATGTAACATTGGTATCAAATCCTCTGCTGCTTGTTTTCATCCATATGATTATGATTACATGTTGTTTGATGTTTTGGAATGAGTTTAAGAGCAAGTAATTGATGATATGCCATGATTGTTAGTGTTTTGGATTTTTTATTAGAGGCTACGCTATGACATGTTTAACATTGAATTCTCTACATAAAAACATTCCTTATAATGTCAGAAACATATATCTTAAATTTGGTGAAGTTTCATTGCATGTACAAGAAGAAATCCAAAACCCTAAGTTTAAAATTCATGTTTGGACCGTGACTTTGAGCCAACTTTTAACTAAACAAATCTTATTTTCTGGAAGCAAATTTTATATGGTTAGAAAGTTGGGTTCATAATATTTAAATTGACATATCATACGCTTGATTTGGACATAATATGAGTAAGTTGTAGTCAATTGAAAATTGATGGTCAAAATAAATTTAAAAAAAAAAACAGAAAAATTGATTGAGGAAAAAGATGATGAACAGTAATTTGTACCACTCGCACTCTCGGTCTTAGAGAGTGTAATCCACCCTTGCACTTGGGGTGCATTTGTACTCACTTTATCGACACACATACATATTAAGATGACTAAAATTTGTGTTTAGACTACAAAAAACACCGAGAACGACGGAGGTGATATACACTCTCTGTCGCGGCAAGTAAAACAAAGGCAAGACAGGCTCTAGGGCCAAAACAAAGCCAACGTGCATAGGCAGAGTGTGGGGGCGCATGCGGTGGCTTCTGGTGTCCAATTTTTGTCAATTGTGGCAGTGTACTATTGTGTTGGTGTCTAAAATTGATTCATAATTATTATTATTATTTTTTGGTTGAGGTAGAGAGTCTGAAAAATATTTTTTAAATCATTTTCATTAAAATGCTTAAAAAAACTTGATAATAATAAATATCATTTTTTGGGACACTTGTCATACTTTCTCAAGTACAACTTTTCTATGTTATATGAACATATATATAGATTATTTTTTTATGCTTGTATTGAATTGATATTGTCAAATACATGTCCAATGAATATGTTTAGATTTGATTACCTAATAAGATCTTCTCATTAGTTGAGAATGTGGGTTCAATATCCATTGAACTATTCAAAATTAATTAGATGTGGTATTTTGACTTATATAGTGGAAGATGATTACTAGTTTTTTGTAAAATTTTCCATCTCAATATGTAGGAAGGAATTTTATGGTCTAGTTAGATTTTGGAATAAAATTAAATGTGTGCTAATGTTAATCTCGTGCAATATTGATAATGACCACTAAGAACATAGTTGCTGACTTTATTAAAGGAAAGAAACTGGATAAGACCAATTATGACATGTGGCATAGGAAAATTCATTATCTAATTAATGAACAAGAAGTCCTAGAAAATTTGTTCCACATTATGATACAACCTGAAGATGGGAATACTTTCCAATATCATCGTGATATGAAAGCCTATCAAACTTAGAAAAAGAAATATCGGTGTGCACACTTTACCATACATATAACAATAACTTGGATTTATAACAAGACAAACCACAAGCTGGTTGATCGCACAATCACACGTACTAACACACTCTCTCGCTGTAACGCGCGCACACATAATAAATAATATTTTGAGAATTTAAAGCGGGCTAATTTTCGACCCAACATGAGTCCCTAAAGTGGCATAAAACCCTAGAAGGTAGACACAAGCCACAGTTTAGAAGGCCATAGAAGTTACGAAGTACCCAGTGCATGCTTGCTAGATATCCAAGTCCTTCCTATCCGATTTCAGCAGCTAAGAATTAAGAATTAATTGTATGTTTGAATGGAACTGAAGTTTAAGCCATAACTCAAACTCGAATTGAGGAAGCACATGCAACTTTCGATATCCAAGTCCTTCCTATCCGATTCCAGCAGCTACTATATATAATCATGTCTAGGTAGAGAAGTCATACCCTATTTCCCCTTCCTACCCTCTTCACACAGGAGGGAAAAATAAAGAGAATTTATTTTTACTATGAGTTTGTAATCACCACGCACTCATTTTGAAAAAATAGAATAAATATAAAATTCAAGTAAAAAAAATTAATTTTTAAATAATAAACTCTACTATTTTTTAAAAAAATACACGACACTCACATAACCCACAACTATATTTAACATTATTCAAAATTTAAGAAGCTCCATATTCAGAACCAATTACTCTAGGTAAGGGTCCTTGCAACGTGGCTGGTTGAACCCTCACCCCAGGGCCCAGACCCACCACGGTGGTCACTTTCGATGTGAATATTAGCAATAGTCTCTGGTCTACCTGATTGTATAATTGTACCCTGGTATTAAGATGTAGCACAGCTTATTTCATTATATATATATATATATATATATATATATATATGCATGTCTACCCGTCCTTTATTATTTTGGCCATAATCTCTGTATATTTAGTTTCCAAATGCCAAATAGTAAGGTAAGTACATTTATATCGGTTAAGGGTAAGACAATGTAATTAGTTTCATGATTAATTGATGTGAAAACAAGAAAGACAAACAAAAATCATAAGATTTCATCATGCAGCCACAAGAAGCACATGCACCCCAAATGTCCCAACGGCTCCATTAACTTTTATCTCAAGTAAATGAACAAGGAAGGCCATACATATCTCAATTCACTTAGAAACCTGCTGACCTGCTTGCTGAGAGATTATCTTCTAACTGTCTTAGGCCAGAACCAAACTCAATTGAGTTCAGTTAAATCCAATTTAATTTTAAGCCGAGTTTAACATTCAAATACCCAACTCTCAAATTACTAAACTCATTCCAACTCAAACCTTTTTACACGTAGAACTCACAATTTTTTTCAATTTAAAACATCTTTATACATGAGACCCACGACCTTTTTTCTATTTTCCATAAAAAGTATCAAACTCATCTTAACATCTAAAAACATTTTAAACTCAGTTTAGATGAACTCCACATAACTTCTACTTACTACTATTTAGAAAGAACTCAACTCAATTGAGCTCAGCTCAACATCCAAATGCAGTCTTAACTTCAGAATTGCTTGGGAAAGAGGGGAAAAAAATAAATGAAAATAACTTTCAAAACGTAGAAAATAAAAAACGTCAATTATCGACAGCATTTTTGTATATAAATATATATATATATTATACAGAATAAAAGAGGATGCGCCTCAATTTTACCAATAATCTGGTTATTAGTCCCTCACACCCATTATCAAATCTTCTCAGATCTCATGCACTTGTCCAAACCAACTCTAATGCTCTTCTCTGTAGTTTGGGTTCTCTTTCAAGATTACAAAGCCTTCAAGAATGGGCGACAGTGGTATATATCTACAAAAAAAAGGTGTTTTAACTGTTAGTACGCAATTTAAATAGCAGAAAGGTTATAGAGCCACCTTCTTTCTTCTTTTACATGTGAAAATCCCGAAGCCACTTTGAAAGGGTTGCTTACTTCTCAGTAGCCAGTTCTGCTCTATCACCAGCAGCCAAAAGAACAGGGGTTGAGTGTGTCTGGAAACCAGTTATTGTCTTGGGACGACCTGCCTGGCCAACAACATCGACGGCTTGGCCCACCCGAACAGGTACAGAAATAGTTTTGAGATTCTCATCCACAGTCAACAACATTCTTGGCTGTCACAGCATATAAATAATTCTTTTTGTAAGAGAACTAATAAATTACTGGCTGACATCTATAACCTATATAATTTCTAAAGCAAAAGAATTGCTCCTATTGAGCCATATCATCCTATTTCTCTGATAGTTTTGAAGTCTTAATTCATTTTAAATATTTAATACATCTCAACTTTTCAGCTTCACATCATCCTATTCCTTCTATAATTTTAAGATATAAAATAATGTTAAACATTAAACTTAAAAAAAAAAAAAAAAGCAAAGCTTAAAATTCTCCCAACCTTTAGGTTGTCTCGATTTCTAATTCTAAAAAATAGCTCTTACCCTTTTAGTTCTTAAAAAAAGCAATATACTCTTTCCAAAACCACCTCCTTGAAGGCTTCACCAACAACATTTTAATGGATTGTTTTATTTCCGACTTTTAAGTTGAAGAGGGAAAGCTTATTTTCAACAATTATTTTTATGATTTATTAATTGTATAACCCTCTTTGTCCATCTTTGCCCAAAAGAAAAAAAAAAAAAAATCAATTTTCTCAATCCTTCGGTCTTCTCTCTGTCCAAATTCACTTCCTTCAAAATTTCAACCACATTTTAGTGATACTTTATAACAATTTTCTATTGGGTAAGCATTTCATTTTTTTTATAAGTTGGGTAAACATTTCATTTTTCTCCATTTAATTTAATTCTGAGTCTTATTTGGTCAAAATTTAAGTCCCATTGGTGCTTTGTTTCAATAATAGTCCATTTCCTCGATAATCTCGGACCCCCCCCCCCCCCCCCCAAACCAAAATATGACTCCTAGGTTTAGACTACACTGTAAAATGTTGTAGAAATCACAATTATTTAGTAAATTTCAATTACTTGGCCTTTAAAGTTTTGGCATCAATGAACATTCGAGAGCTTACAAGCCAAGAAACAATAAGCCAATGTTGCTATTTGGCTTTATTATTCCTTTTCAATATTGATTCTTTCTCATAGTGTGTTTTTCACGAGGTTAAATCTTGATTTTCCTGGCGAGTTCTACCTGTTCCTTCTTATGTTCAATTTCGTACAACCTACATCCACAAACAACCTTTTGTGTTTGGAAATATGGAATCAATAGTCACCACATGAGAAAATTACGTTTTAGAATCAGTTCTATTCTCGTGCATTGCACTACTCTACCGCTAGTTTAAAATAAAAGGCGTCCACCAAATTGAAGAAAAAGAGAAAGCACAGCTAGCACCAACCTGCATCGCCAAAACAATGTAGTAGAGGACATAATGATATTTTGCCAAGATGAAGGCTTTTATATCAAGGCATGCATGCAGCATGGTTATTATTCCAGCGAGTGCCGTCCTGTCAGATGAGAAGAAATTATTTATACCTGTAATGGAACAAAAAGCTAGGGAAATCGGAATCCACCCTCAGCTGACTCAATAATTGATCACTTACAGAAGTGAAGGTAAGACATTTAAAATAATTGCAAGGTTTCCCAGTAGAAGGATTACTTACGGGGATAGCAGGAACCGTTCAGAATGATATGGATTGAGAGTCAATAAGCCCTTCCCCAAATGTACAAGACCTTGAGCAATTCGAACCTGCAAAATTAGCAAGTGTACCAATCATTCTCAATGCCATCGAATAATGTAGGGAAAAGTAACCAAAGAATCATAAAAAGAAAAAAAACAATTACACAGAAAAGAAGGTTGGCATCTTTGTAGTAATAGCTTGAAAGATTGCGAAGCATGCCAGCTATTCTAGCATTGTTGGTTCCTGCACCTATTAAACCCAAGGAGATTACAGCAGCCTGTGGCATCCAAATAAATAAATTAGCCTCAAACATTAACCAGAAAAATAACAATTTAAATAGATAAATAAATAGTTCTAATGACCAATTAACTAGTTCAAGGATATTACCATTGCTACTTCTGAATCTGTATCATGGCTAAGTCTGCTTAATGTATCCATAACATTGACCTGCCCAGACAAGCCAATCAACAAATTGGTCAGCAACTAAAAATCATGAAATAAGACTTATCTTCAGCAGCAAGCCAATTCAGCGCAATATGAGATCACTGACTACACTTAACGTAAGTGTTTAAAAGAGATTCAAACAGCAGCACATATCAAAGTCATATTTCCTTGAAGTTGATGAATAGTAGATCACAAACTTGAGGCAGAAAGCAACACTTGCATTTTAATGAGTCAATTACAATCTACTACACAAGTTCTATTGATTTACTAGTTCAACACTTAGAAAGCATTTTAATAGCCAGTTATACATAGTCAAACCAGTTAACTGGACTGATGAGTATGCTTATTTTTTTTCCTTCTCGATAAGAATTGAGTAAGCTTTTTTATTCACAGAACCAGCTATTAAGTTATCCCATTCTGAAGGAACAATGCAAAACGCCTCAGCTTTAGAGGAGGACTTAGTTGACCAGACCAAAGGGTAATCAGCTGGATCTAAAAGCATAAATACCTTAGGGTTTGATATGCAAAGGAGCCCAAGAGCCAAAGGAACAGCACGACGGATGTTCTGCTCGCCATATTGCAAAAGATGCTCTAATGAACGAATTGCCATCTCAATCCCTAATTCTTCAGCCATTGCTACCATAGCAATTCCGAGCACAGCCGGACCCTGGTGGGTTTCAGCCTTGTCAAGATGTTGTGAGCAATGACCCAGAAGGTTTTGAACCTTTAAAGAAACAAGAATCAGTTACATCGTGCATGTAAGAGAAGCTCATATATTATATACTTGAAAAAGGAAAATTGTATACAGTACAATAGAATACCTTGAGAACATTCCCCGTTCCAGCATAGGCACATGAAAGTAGTGTCATGTCACAGTATTTTCTAATCTTTTCATTAAAGGTCTTAGAAACTTCGGCTGTTGCCTCCACACGTTCCTGTTAGACACCAAAGAATGATTGTAAATTTGTAAATAATCAGAATGCTGGAACTGTTCATCAAATATTCTCACGTTGTATGGCATTTTCTACCACTGAAAAAGTTACCATGGAATAACAAAAAATATTCAAACAAAGCCATGATCTTAGATATATTAGAATATCATCAAGAATGAGTAAATAAAAGCCTCTCAAGGACTAGAGAGTTACCTGCTTCCCAAGGTATAGAAGACCAAGGCCAAGAGGCAAAAGTCGAGTAAGTGGCTCCCCCAACTCTGACTCACTTCGGTCCATCAATGCAAATATAATTGCCTGAGCAACCTCTTCATTGCAGGAACCCACATATACCAAGCCCAAAGAGATTGCAGTGAACGCAATTACATCAAGGGGAGCTTTGGCATCATTGAGTATGGGAGCCAATTTACTGCGTATCTGTAAGAAATGTAAATATGTTACATTTCATTTGAAAGACATTATAAATCAGATAACAACAACACTTTACTGTCCCAAAGTTTACAACTGAACATCTTTCACCCAAAAAAAGACACAAAATAGTTCTCAACTAGTCATCCTTTCATATAACCATGCTTGCCGTGTCCAAACATATATATATATATATATATTTGGAGTATGCCATGTCCTAAAATATCTATTGACATAAACCAAGCTACTTCACCTGCTCATTTTGGGAACCAGCATATGCAATGCCAAGGCCCATAATTGCACCAATTCGAATGGATGGATCTTCTTTATCTACGTAATCACCTAGAAGTGCCAGAGCCTGATAAAAGAAGTAAAGTGAAAAAGGAGATACAATTCAAGATCATGTGTTCTCTGTGCAAAGGAAGATATTTAATGGAACTCACAGGGTCACAATCATTCTTGATACCACAATTCACAATCCCAACTCCTAATAATGCACCAGAAATAACATGGTTGTCACTTAGGTGGAAGTACTTGTCAATTTGGGCAAGTCCAGCGTCAACATCCCACAGTAAAATCATACTCTGTTATGACAAGAGGAAATGAGAATCCAACTTACAGGTTGAAGAAGTAAGAAGAGACAAACTGGGCAGTAAAAGACATACAAGACTTGCTGCAGCACTAGTCTTTCCATGTTCTTTATTTTTGAAAAGCCAGTTGGCAGAAGAGCCACCACTAGAATTGTCCGATGGGACTGTCATTAACTTATCCTGCAACAAAAACAATCAATATCACAAAAATTCGCACCATATGTTATTTCTCAAGCCTATAGCACATTACCTGACCAAAGCCAGCATTTACAAAAGCATTAACAAAGGTGGCAGCAAGGTTCTGTCTAGCCGAGTCAACACTTGGACCAGCACTAGCACGGCCATCAAGCAAGTGTGCCTGAGAAAATACAAGAGAAAGCACATTATCAAAGGGGAACTCACATTTATCTTAACACATAATGAGCACCTAGAACATCTCTCTCTCTCTCTCTCTCTCTCTCTCTCTCTCTCTCTCTCTTCTTTTGCTCTTCTTTTCTTTTTATATATTATATTAGGGGATGATGTCACAACAGGAGATGTTGAAATGATGATATTAAAAGACTTGCAAATAGGATTTCTTTGCAATTAGATATTAATAATAAATGAGTTTATTAAGAAAAAAATTACATATGGAATGTGCAAAAAGGAACAAGGAGACCATCAAAACAATAAATCTATTGGCAGCAACCACTTCTAGATGGTGCCATAGCGTATTGGAAGAATCATAATTGACCAAAATACATCACCAGATACATAGAAGAACTACTCAATGAAGATGCTTTTTCAACAAGGTCTTCAAACAGAGAAACCACAGCAATCACCCACTAGCTTTCATCTTAACCTATAAGCAGACACATGGTTTTCACTAAAATGTACGTGGACCTCTTAAAGAAAGAGCTCCACATAGCATGAGCTTCTTTATTTAATAACTACCCTTAACAGTATATCTCCAAATAGAATGATGACGCCATTCAAGATGAACTCAGGATGGAACTTTCAACAACAGTTTAGTACTTTCTACAAGATTTCTTAGCCCAAAAAGAATTCCTTAGCAGATCATAAGCACTTTTGCCAAAATACACAAAGTACCATAAAAAACCAGTGGAAATCACATGTGAGTATCAAAGTTTAATAATCCCAGTTGATGGAATTCCTCTTTGAATAAAACACTATTCCTCTTTGAATAAACACTAAAGAAACATTGCAAGAGTAGTTACATAAAAAATACATAAGCATAACCAGGCTCTAGATAACCCAAGTAAAGACTATGAACTCAAGAAGAACCCAATCGTATCCAGCATTATTGATTATACAGATCGAGTCCAGACCTTATAGATATCTTCAGGAGATTTAGGTTCCATAACCTCAATATCACGAGCAAGTGTAAGATAACCTTCGCTTAACTTGGTGTTGTTTATTATATCCTGTAACGCCTCCCGATCATCATCATCTGCAGCCATCTCATCGTCTAGCTCAAATGTGATACCCTGCATCAAAGAACAACAATACGCAACAACTACTAAGTGTAAAAATTTGTCATGTATGAGTAGCTAAATTGATGTCTTCCAAACAGAGGGCAGTCCAAAAAAATGTTGGTAAAAGCAGGCTTGAACACCAAGAACGAAGCAGTTACCAAAAGTGAAGCCCATTATGTGCTTTTTTAGTGAGATTAATTCGTAAAAAACACACTTCTATAGTCTTTTGAAGAAAAATATAAAACCATCAGTTTTAAGTATTCTGGACCATTTATTTGTGGTACAAATAAGAAAATACAGTATTCTACACTATAAACAATATAATGAGGAAAAAAATCACTTTTGCCTCTCTTATCTGCACAGCAGCACAACAATCAAACAGTCTCTTGGACCCTCCCTCCCTCTGTGTATGTGGGTGGGGGTGCGGGCGTCTGTTGAGGTTCCATTGTCTCCAAGATACCCATTCCTCCTTTTTCCCAAGTGGAGAAGTGTTATAAGCTTTGAATAGAAGCCCCGGTAAACGTCGGCACTAACTCTAACTGCCCTAGGTAGCAAAATTCCTCGGCTCCCCATTCCCAAAACTCATTCCCTCCCTTTTCTTTCAAGAAAATCATTCTCTTTCTTCCCATAGGATTGATTGCACGCTTTAGCTCCCTCAAGCCCATCCCTTCCATTTTCTTTGTTCTCTCTCTATTTGGTTACTGCGAAAAATGATTACTTGAAATGGGGTACAGTTGCTAGAGCTGCTAGAGTTGAAGAAATATTCAACATGAGGTCAAGAGTGAGGTCACCAAGGAGGGAAAAGAGTTCCAGTTTTAGTTCACAACATACTCCTAAATTCCTAATGAAGGGGAGGGTGGCTTAATTTAGATGAAGTCGATGAGAAAGAAAACGAGGTTTACAAATATTTTTTATGCCAAGGAATCCCAGAAACTGTGCATACAACATGTCTTTTACCAAGTTAAACCCCGTACCTGTATAATGCATCCCCATTAGACAGATAAGGCAAATCATTGGCTTTCTCTGTTAACGTATACAATTTAGGAATTTATACAATTTAGGACTTCTCTCTGTTAATATTAGTTGTATAGATATATTACCATGTATATAGGTTGTATATTAGGAATCAATTAGATTTTCCCGTATATAGCATATTATCGACTTTCCTTGTATAGATTGAATTTTATGTTGATAATGAGGGGGGCTGAACTGATAAGAGCCAGTTTTTCCAGAACAATCCCTTCGTATACTTTAGTTCTCTTGACATGGTATCAAGAGTAGGTTCATAGTTTTCTTGCTTCTACAATTCTTTGTGGGCTCTTCATTCTCAGCGCTTTTGAGTACGTGTTTTGGCTTCTCGTGTGATTCTTGGTGCCGTCAGTGTTGTTCTTGGCCCCTCGTGTGACTATCGCTGCTGTCTGAGTTGCAATCTGGAGTTCTTTGGGGCTTTCAGCGTCATATGAGTGTTTCTTGTGGACTATCGGTGCAGTCTGAGTGAGTTTCTTTGGACTGTTGTGGATTCCGACATTTTCTGTGTGAATTTCTTGGGTTGGTTCTGGATTTCAGCGCCGACTACAGTGTTCCTGGTTTGACTTATTGTTTTCGTCACTTTTTGTTACTTTTTATTTGGTTTTGGCACTTTCTGTTCTGGTGCACAAATTTCTAGTGGGATAATTTATTTTCAGTTCCATTATGTCTTCAAATAAAATAGACTCGTTTCATATTCGTTTTACTGGAAAAACTTATTCTGCTTGGGAGTTTCAGTTTCAATTGTTTGTAAAAGGGAAAGAATTGTGGGGTCATATTGATGGGAGTGATCCCGCACCTCGAGATGTCAAGGCTTTGTCTAAATGGCAAAATCAAGGATGCTCGGGTTATGATTTGGATCCTTAGCTCGGTTGAGCCTCACCTTGTTATCAATTTGAGGCCATATAAAACTGCCGCTAGCACATAGAATTATCTAAAAACGGGTCGGCGTTTTCAATTGGAGTATGAGATGGCTAATTTCACACAGGGAAGGCTCTCCATTGAGGAATATTTTTCTGGTTTTCAAAATCTTTAGGCTAATTATTCAGACATTGTTTATACTAATGTTCCCGCTGCAGCTCTCTTTGTTGTTCAAGCAGTGCATGAAACAAGCAAGAGAGATCAATTCTTGATGAAGCTCCGTTTGGACTTTTTTTTTTTTTTTTGATAAGTAAAAATATTATATATATATATATATATAAAAAGAGTAACCAAGTACATTGAATGTATACAAGAGAACACCTTGCCCATAATAGAAAATCCTTAATAACCCAAAAAGCACGAGAAAAACAACTCAAAATACACCAAACCCGACCCCAACCCCTGGAGAACTAAGACTCTTCCCAAGAACCCTACTCCAACCCCTTGTTTTCCGGTCTTCACAATGCCCTCCCTTTAGACTTCCCTCTAGATGAGTTACCACCCTTAGTGTCGTAGTTGATTCCCAAAAAAAGACGTTGTAACTCCCTGCTTTTCTTAAAACTTGATTTGGTTTCAAGCGCGTGGCTTGCCTCAATTGCAGTAATTAGTTCTTTAAATTGGTCTTCACATCCTCCATGTGAAATTCCCACAAACTATTGAATCTCGCTAACTTTAGGCAGAATCCAATCTGCTATTGGAGGAAGAGAGACCAGGGGAGCCACAATATCCCCAGACACAATATCCACAAGCACCAACTTTGAAATTGCACATTCTAATATGATGAATCGTCATCCTGTACCATCTCTGGATGCTTGTTTGAGTGAACTTCTTCATGAGCAGCAGCGTATAGTAACCCAAGCTGCCATGGAACATTGGGCTAATGTTAGTGCACCTATTACTGTGGCTTATGCAGCACAATGAAGGAATAAGGGTAGAGAAATGCATGCTATCCAATGCTTTAGTTGTAAAGCTTTTGGTCATATTGCTCAGGATTGCCCCAAAAAGTTCTATAACTACTGCAAGAAACAGGACCATATCATTTCTGCTTGTCTCATTCGACCTGATAGGAAGCAGGGTACTGCTTATCATGCCTCCACTAGTGCCTCTAGTTCTGCTGCATTGCCTGCTGCCTCGCCAGTTGTTCCTATTCCTGCTCCTACAGTCTTAGCAAATCCGAACACGCTCACTCCTAAAATGGTATAACAGATAATCATTTTTGTTTTTTCTGCTTTTGGGCTCTCAGGTAATCTTAAAGTTTCTTCTAAGACATGATATTTTGACTCCGGAGCCTCTAACCATATGACTGATACTGTTGTTTGGCTTGCCTCAATTGCAGTAATTAGTTCTTTAAATTGGTCTTCACATCCTCCATGTGAAATTCCCACAAACTATTGAATCTCGTTAACTTTAGGCGGAATCCAATCTGCTATTGGAGGAAGAGAGACCAGGGGAGCCACAATATCACCAGACACAATATCCACAAGCACCAACTTTGAAATTGCACATTCTAATCTGATGAATCGTCATCCTGTACCATCTCTGGATGCTTGTTTGAGTGAACTTCTTCGTGAGCAGCAGCGTATAGTAACCCAAGCTGCCATGGAACATTGGGCTAATGTTAGTGCACCTATTACTGTGGCTTATGCAGCACAATGAAGGAATAAGGGTAGAGAAATGCATGCTATCCAATGCTTTAGTTGTAAAGCTTTTGGTCATATTGCTCAGGATTGCCCCAAAAAGTTCTATAACTACTGCAAGAAACAGGACCATATCATTTCTGCTTGTCTCATTCGACCTGATAGGAAGCAGGGTACTGCTTATCATGCCTCCACTAGTGCCTCTAGTTCTGCTGCATTGCCTGCTGCCTCGCCAGTTGTTCCTATTCCTGCTCCTACAGTCTTAGCAAACCCGAACACGCTCACTCCTAAAATGGTATAACAGATAATCATTTTTGTTTTTTCTGCTTTTGGGCTCTCAGGTAATCTTAAAGTTTCTCCTAAGCCATGATATTTTGACTCCAGAGCCTCTAACCATATGACTGATACTGTTGTTCCTCTTTCCAATGTCAGAAATTATGATGAAAATCTGAAAATTAACACTGTTGATGGCAATTCTCTACCTATCAATGTTGTTGGTGATCTTTCCTCTTCCTTAAGGTTGGGTTTGGCTACACAGTTCAGATGAGATGAGATGTTTTGAATAGTAGTTGAATAAAATATTGTTAAAATATATTTTTTAGTATTATTTTTATTTTGAAATTTGAAAAAGTTGAGTTGTTATTACATTTTTGTATGAAAATTAGAAAAAATTGTAATGATTGAAATGAGATGAGATGAGATAAGAGTATTGTGTAAGCAAACGGAGCCTAACTGATGTTTTTGTGTCTCCTGCCCTCTCCACAAATCTTATTTCTATTGGTCAATTGGTTGATAATCATTATAATGTCCATTTCTCTCGTTCTGGTTGTGTTATACATGATCAAGTGTCAAGGAAGATGATCGCAAAGGGGCCTAAAGTGAGACGCCTTTTTCCTCTCCACGTTTCATAAACATCTAGGCCACCCAAACTCTGATGTACTTCGTACTTTGTTTAATTATGGTTTATTGGGAAATAAAGCATGTTCTTCACTTGATCTTTCTTTTGATTGTACATCATGCAAACTTGGCAAAAGTTCTACCTTCTCCTCATCATGCATCTCGTGCCTCAAAATGTTTCAATATTATTCATAGTGATGTTTGGGGGATTGAACCTGTTGTTTCTTATGCGCATTACAAGTACTTTGTTACTTTCATTGATGACTTTAGTTGTTTTACTTGGGTTTACTTCCTACAGGCTAAGCCCAAAGCTTTTTCAGTATTTCAACGCTTTCTTGCACTTCTTGAGACTCAATTCTCTGTCAGCATCAAGGTCTTGCTCTCTGATTCTGGCGACAAATACATGTCTAATGAGTTTCAGGACTTCCTTCAAAGCAAAGGCATCGTCTTCAGCGTTCTTGTCCTTCGACACTGCAACAAAATGGTATTACTGAGAGGAAAAATCGTCACCTTCTTGATGTGGTAAGAACCCTTTTACTTGAATTATCTATTCCTCCTCGTTTTTGGTGTGAAGAGCTTTCTACTTCAGTTCATTTGATCAATCACTTACCCTCTCCTACGTTACATCATGTTTCTCTCTTCTTTAAGTTGTTTGGTCATTCTCCTTCATATTCTAATCTTCGGGCATTTGGTTTTGTTTGTTTTGTGCATCTCCCTGCTCATGAACGATATAACCTTATTGCTCAATTTGTTAAGTGTGCATTTCTTGGTTATGCCATACCTCAAAAGGGTTATTTTTATTATGATCCCCATGCTGTTGTATGTGAGTTTCTAGGAATGTGGTTTTCTTTGAAAATCAATATTTTTTTCCATCTCATGTTGAGCTGCCATTTGCATCTTTATCTCTTTTGCCTAACTTTTCTGATTCCCCGACAATTGTAGAAAGGTTCAAACCTGGTTTTGTGTATGGAAGGCATAGTCGACATGAGTCTGATTCCACTTTCTCTGTACTCCCTCACGATCTTGACCTAGCACCTAATTTTGCTCCTGCTTCCACCACTCTTCGCGGGTCTACTCGCCCTTCTCGACCCCCTGATCGGTATGGTTTCTCCTATCCTGTCTCTCTTGTGGCTATTTTATCCTCTATTTCCATTCTCTTGCTACAAATAGGTCATGGAACATGAGTGTTGGCAAAATGCAATGCAAACAGAACTTTAAGCACTTGAGGAGAATCTCATTTGGGATATTGTTCCTTGTCCCCCTACAGTCAAGCTTATTGGGAGTAAATGGGTTTTCTCTATCAAGCTAAATTCTGATGGCTCTTTGGACCGGTACAAAACTCACCTAGTAGCTCTGGATAACAAACAGGAATATAGGATTGATGATGAGGAGACATTTGCTCTTGTTGCCAAAATGACCACAGTTCGAACCATCTTAGCTATTGCCGTTTCATAGTCGTGGCAACTGCATCAGATGAGTGTGAAGAACGCCTTTCTTCATGGTGATCTCCAAGAAGAGATCTACATAAGCTTCTCTCTGGTATGAATACTCCACTAAGGCATTCTCTGTATAGGCTCAAGCAAGCTCCCCGGGCTTGGTTTGAGAAGTTTCACAATACACTTCTTACCTTCAATTTTACACAAAGTCAATATGATTCTTCTCTCTTCTTCCACAAGTCTGCATCAGGTATAGTCCTTCTCTCGGTTTATGTGGATGATATTATTATTACTGGCACTGACTGTGGTTTGACTACTAAGCTTCAGCAGCTGTTGCATGCAACTTTCCATATGAAAGAACTAGGCCAGCTCACATACTTATTAGGACTGGAAGTACATCATTGGGCCAATGGTATTTTCTTGAACCAGCATAAGTATACTCAAGATCTTATTACCTTGGCTGGTTTGGAGGACACTTCTTCTGTTGATACTCCTATGGAGGTAAATGTCAAATACAGAAAAGATGAGGGGACCTTCTGGATGATCCTACTCTCTATCGATGCTTGGTTGGGAGTTTTATCTACTTGACCACTACTCGGCCCAATATCTCCTATGCCATTCATCAGGTCAGTCAGTTTATTTCTTCTCCTTGGCATCTCCATCTTGCTACAGTTCGACACATCCACTATCTTCGAGGTTCGTCTACTCGTGGGTTATTCTTTCCTACAGGCTCATCTCTTCAACTTGTTGCCTATAGTGATGCTGATTGGGCTGGGTGTCCAGAAATGCGTCGATCTAGTACGAGTTGGTGTATGTTTTTAGGTGATGCCTTAATTTCTTGGAGATGTAAGAAACAAGATTGTGTTTCTAAATCCTCTACTGAGCCGAGTATTGTGCCATGTCTACTGCTTCTTCTGAAATTGTAAGGCTACGTGGTCTTCTTGAGGAGCTTGGGTTTCCTCAAACTACTTCTACCCCTCTTCATGCTAATAACACTAGTGCTATTCAGATTGTCACCAATCCCGTTTTCCATGAACGCACCAAGCACATTGAGGTTGATTGTCATTCTATCCGAGATACCTTGGAGAGTCGGGTGATATCTCTTCCTTACATTTCTTCAGATTTCCAAGTGGCCGATGTCTTCACCAAAGCAATGACTCAACAGCAGCATCAATTTCTTGTTGGCAAATTGTTGCTGGTTGACTTATCAGTATCAATTTGAGGGGGGCTGAACTGATAGAGCCAGTTTTTCCAAAACAATCCCTTTGTATACTTTAGTTCTCTCGACTTTGACATTCTCACTGATTGGACGTGACCCCTAGAAATTGTTTGTACCCAAGGGTCCAAACTTTAGACCTGGGAGAAGCATACCACCAAGACAAAAGGAGCAAAAATTCTTATCAACAAGTTTGACCGATATTCAAGTTATTCATGAAGCCAGTATGCGGGCACAATTTCTTCTGAAACTAAGGCCTGAATTTGAATTTATTCGTGCTAATCTGATGAACCAAGATCCTGTGCCTCCCCTTGATATGTGTTTGGGAGAGATATTTCGAGAGGAGCAAAGATTGATGACCCAAACAGCCATGGAACAAGCTACTCCAGCTCTTGTGGCATATGCAGCTCAAGGAAAAACCATAGGGAGAGATTTGAGCACTACTCAATTCTATAGTTGCAATGGTTATGGGCATCTCGCTGCAAATCATTCTAAGAAAACTTGCAACTATTGCAAGAAGCAAGGACATTTCATCAAGGATTGCCCGATACGTCCTCCACATCACCAAAAAAACTGCCTATTTAGCTGCTACTGAGGCTACTAGTGCTGCCAGCACTACCTTGGCCACTTCCTCTCATGTTTCAGCTTCCACTTCTCAAAATCCCCAACTCTATTACACCAGAAATGGTCCAACAAATGATAATCTCAGCTCTT
This sequence comes from Cyclocarya paliurus, assembly GCA_029856935.1. NCBI lineage: Eukaryota > Viridiplantae > Streptophyta > Magnoliopsida > Fagales > Juglandaceae > Cyclocarya > Cyclocarya paliurus. Next base: position 18,194,782 of record CM056950.1, read on the forward strand.
TCAGCTTTTGGTATTTCAGGTAAAACCAAATCTACCTCTAAACTTGGTATTTTGATTCTGGTGCCACCAACCATATGGCAAGTGCCTCTCACTCTCTTATTAATGTCTCACAGTATGCTGGTCCACTTAAAATTCACACGGCAGATGGTAGTTCCCTAACTATCACTATCGTAGGTGACATTTCTCCTTCCTTAAATAATGTTTTGGTGTCTCCTTCATTAAATACCAATCTGATTTCTATTGGACAATTAGACAATTAGTTGACAGTAATTGTAGAGTGTCATTCACTTCTTCTAGTTGTCTTGTACAAGATCAGGTGACTGGGAAGATGATCGTGAGGGGTCCTAAAGAGGATCGGCTGTTTCCTTTATGTTTAGATTCAATATTTGTTGAGTCAAAGTCTTTACCTTCGTTTTCTTGTAATGTTGGTACTTTGAGTGTGAAGGATTGGCATAGGCAGTTGGGCCATCCCAATTCTCACATACTTCATAAGTTGTTATCTTCTGGCTTAATTGGCAATAAAGATTTCTATTCTCCTGATCAATTAAATTTTGATTGTGATACATGCAAGTTAGCTAAAAGTAAAGTTTTTCCTTTTCCTTCAAAAGGATCTCATGCCACTCGTGCCTTTGATATTATTCATAGTGATGTGTGGGGTATTGCCCCTATAGAATCTCATGATTGTTATAAATATTTTGTGACGTTTATTGATGATTATACTCGTTTTACGTGAATTTACTTTCTTTGCACTAAGAATGAAGAATTTCCAGTAATCAAGCGTTCCTTGGCTTATCTCTAATCAATTCTTGCCTCTAGTAAGGTTCTTCACTCCGATTCAGAAGGAGAACATATATATCTATTGAGTTTCAAATGTTCCTTCAAGATCAAGGAATTATTTCTCAATGTTCTTGTCCATATACTCCACAAAAAAAATGGAGTAGCTGAAAGAAAGAATCATCATCTTCTTGATATGGTCCGGGATCTCCTAATTGATTCAGGTGTGCCCTCTCGTTTTTGGTGTGAAGCTTTGTCTATTGCCGTGAATTTAATTAATAGATTACTTGTCAAAGTTGGTCTGAATGCCCTTTCCATAGGATTTGTACATCTTTATATAGTGAAGAATTTACACACTAGTGCCTGATTTCCTGACCAGATTTCATGGAAACATGTCTATACAATAGTGCCATATTTCCTGGATGTCTATTTACAATCCCTAGTGGGTGACATGTACAACAACTAAGTAATCCTATCTTAGTAACAACTAAGTAATCCTATCTTAGTAACATTACTTACTCCAGTATTAGACAATGTTTCTCCTTATTCTTTGCTATTTGGGCACTCTCCAGACTATTCTCAATTGTACTCATTTGGTTGTGTTTGTTTTGTGCACCTTCCATCTCACGAAAGACACAAACTTTCTGCTCAATCAGTCAAATGTGCATTTTTAGGGTATAATTCTTTTCAGAAGGGTTTTGTTTGTTATGATCCTCAAGCTAAACACATTCGAGTTTCTCGCAATATGGTGTTCTTTTTTTTTATAAGTAATAAGTTATTTTATTGATATAAAGGTAGGCATAGCCCAGGTACACTAGAAGTATACATGTGAATACACCTATTTAAGAACTAGAAACAGATACAAGGAAATCATGGAAGCTGAGGCCATTCAAATCAAGAGCAATGGCCCACAAAAACAAAGTATTCCAGAAAAAACTCCTAAACTCTTCCAAGGAGTGTTCCTAATCCTCAAAAAGGCTCTCATTTCTTTCATTCCAAATACACCAGAGAATACATATAGGGACCATCTTCCACACGGCTGCAATCTGTGGTGTTCCTGTGATCCCTCTCCAGCTTGCTAAAAGTTCAACCACCCTACCCGGCATCACCCATGCTATACCCATTCAGCTAAGGAAGTGAGTCCAAATATCTCGAGCATACTCACAATATAAAAGTAGATGATCCACCGTTTCACCACTGTTTCTACACAAACAGCACTAGTCCATAATAATAAGGCCATGTCTTCTAAGATTATCAATGGTCATAATCTTCCCTAGAGCTGCTGTCCATACAAAATAAGCAGCCTTTGAAGGTGCTTTAGTCCGCCATATGTTCTTCCAAGGGAAAATGTGCCTTTGATACATAGTAATAGAGTCATAAAAAGAGCTTACTGAAAATTTCCCTTTCCTAGAGGGTCGCCATTCCATCATATCTTCCATTGTGGCAGCAGCAGGAGTGTTGTACAGCAAGTTCAGAAATTCCACCAAAACAGTCACTTCCCAATCATGTGCATCCCGAGTAAGGCTGATGTTCCACTCTTGTAGACCTTGATTAATTACCCACAAGTTAGCCACCATAGCTTCTTTGTCCCGTGCAATTCTGAAAATCATGGGATAAGCATCCTTCAAAGCCGTGTCTCCCACCCACACATCTTGCCAAAAGCTGATCCTACTACCATCCCCCAAACGCAGCCGAATATTATTAGCAAAAGAGCACCAACCTTTTCAAATATGCTTCCATAGCCCCACTCCATATGTCCCCCTACCTTCTTTGACAAACAACAATTTTTTCGTACTCATCTAAACCCTATTCCTCCTAGTTTATGTGTTTTGCCAAATTTTTCAGATGAGGATACTTCTACACCAGCTTCCGCTCAGTTTAAACCTGGTTGTGTTTACACCATGCATAAACCATCTCATCCAGCAGATCTGACCGCTCTTTCTACCCCTCCTGAGCATCCGCCCATGGCTCCTAATCAATCCCTTGACCCATCTTATGATCCACCATCTCATCGGCATACTTCCTAGGCCTCGTTTGGTTACGCAGTTCGGATGAAATTAAGATGTTTTGTTGAAAATTAAATAAAATATTATTATTTTAGGATTTGAAAAAATTGAATTGTTTATTATATTTTGTGTGAGAGTTTAGAAAAGTTGTAATGATGAGATGAGATGAGATGAGATGAGTTTGTGTATCCAAGCCGAGCCCTAGAGTCTCCAAACCCCCAGATCGGTATGGTTTTTCATCTCACTATCTATGTTTGCTACACTTTCTTCTATTGTTATTCCCTCCTCTTATAAGCAAGCTATGGAACATGAGTGTTGGAGGAATGCCATGCAAGTAGAAATTGATGCACTAGCGGCCAATGACACTTGGGATATTGTGTCTTGTCCTGTGACACCTATTGGTAGTAAGTGGGTGTATTCTATGAAGCTTAAGATCAGATGGGTCCCTTGAGAGATATAAAGCTTGCTTGGTAGCTTTGGGAAATAAACAAGAATATGTGATTGATTATGAGGAGACGTTTGCTCCTGTTGCTAAGATGACGACTATTCGTCTCCTTCTTGCCATTGCCGCTTCTCAGTCTTGGCGATTGCATCAGATGAATGTGAATGCTTTCCTTCATGGTGATTAAAAGAGGATATTTACATGGAACTTCTTTCTGGTATGCCCCTTTCCTCAGCTAATGATATTTGTAAGCTAAAAAGGTCATTGTATGGTCTAAAGCAAGCTCCCAAAACTTGGTTTGAGAAGTTCCGCAATACCTTACTTGAGTTTCAATTCACTTAGAGTGAGTATGATGCTTCTTTGTTCCTTCATAAGAGTGATTTTGGTTTTGTTTTTCTGTTGGTCTATGTGGACGATATCATTATTACTGGATCCAATATTGAATTTATTCAGAGGGTTCAGATGCATCTTCATAAGGTCTTTCATATGAAAGATTTGGGACTGTTGACTTATTTCTTGGGGCTGGAAGTTCATAATCAGCCACATGGTTTATTTATTAATCAACATAAATACACCCAGGACCTTGTTCAGTTCGCTGGGTTGGGGAAGATTACTTCAGTTGATACTCCTATGGAAGTCAACGTGAAGTATCGGAAGGATGAGGGTGATTTAATTTCTGATCCTACATTATACAGGAAACTTTTTGGGAGTCTAATCTAACTCACTATCAAACATCCGAATATCTCTTATGCTGTCCATATTGTCAGTAAATTTATGGACACTCCTCAGCACTTGCATTTAGGCCTCGTTTGTTTTCACAGATGAGATAAGATAAAATGAAATGAGTTGAAATTAAAGCTAAAAGTGAAATAAAATATTGTTAGAATATATATTTTTAATATTACTTTTGTTTTGGGATTTAAAAAAGTTGAATTGTTTATTTTATTGTGTAGAGATTTTAAAAAGTTGTCATAATTAGATGAGATGAGTTGAAAGGAGTTGTGAAAACGAACAAGGCCTTAGTGGCTGTTTGTCATATTATCAAATATTTGATTGGGACTCCTAATCATGGGTTATTTTTTCCTGCTGGCACTTCTCTACAACTTATGGCTTATAGTGATGCTAATTGGGCTCGTTGCCCAGATTCTAGGCATTCTACAACTGGTTGGTGCATCTTTCTTGGAGATTCACTCATCTCCTAGAAATGCAAGAAGCAAGAGTGTGTTTCTAAATCCTTTACTGAAGCTGAATATAGAGCAATGTTAGTAGCTTGCTCTGAGGTGATGTGGTTGCGGGGCATTCTTCAAGAGATTGTTTTTTCGCAAGACAAGCCAACTCCTCTTCATGGTGACAACACTAGTGCCATTCAAATTGCTGTCAATCCAGTATTTCACAAGCATGCCAAACATATTGAAGTGGATTGTCACTATATTCGTCAAGCCTATGAGGCTATGTCTATTTTTTTTTGATCGGTAATGAGGCTATGTCTATTATTATTCTTCCTCATATCTCTACGGATCTTCAAGTAGCTGATATATTCACAAAAGCAATGACTAGACAGCAGCATCAATTCCTAGTTAGCAAATTGATGCTAGTAGATACACCAGCATCAATTTGAGGGGGGGTATTAGTGGATTATATTTATTTGAATTAATTCCTATGTTTTATCTATGTATTTCGGGTATACACAGATTTGTACAGCTGTATAGGATTTATAGAATTTGTAATTTGAATACCTAGATTGGGTAGATAAGTATGGGAAACATATCTTATCCAAGATTTGAATCCTTTTAGGATAGGAAGTCAGATTTCGAATTTCTGATCTGTGTAATGTATTTTTTGCTATTTGATGAATAAGAAGAAACAAGAGGAGACATTCAACCAAAGAAAATTGTTAATTAGTTTATCACTTTACTGTCATATTGCATGACACTACCAAATTCAGTTTATAGGCTAAACGGATTCTTTTCTTCTTGTTTGTGTATCTTTTTTGTTGTTTTTATGAATATTTTTTATAATACCCTTTTTCTTAAATGTTTGTTTTACTTCAATCAAATGCACACTTGCACTTTGCACTTAGGGCCCGGGATCTAGCTGATGTTTGCACTTAACTGCACCCGAGGCTTTTACCAAGAATGGGCCCAAACCATCTAATCAGTCAAGGCATCTAATTTCCATGTCTTGATCATGGGTACACCAGTCATACCCTCTAATAATTAACTATCTACAGTAAACTCATTTACCTATATCAAAGTAACATTAACCAACAAGAAATTACCATAGTCCCCTAAAATAGTCTAACAAAAAGCAAAAAGATAAAAATAAAACACCAACTAAAAGTGCTCAACATTGTCCAAAAGTATTAAATCCACACAAAAACCATTAGTTTTCAATTATTTTTTACAATAATATAACCCAAGAAGTACCAGAAGCTGGAAGTTACTTTAAACCAACATGGGCCATGGAAAACATTGGAAATTCACTTCTATGTACTCCTAAATAAAAAAATAGTGCAAATTAAATATTCATTTTATAAATAATGCTAGACGCAATGAATCCATCATCAATGTAAACTAAAAGTGTCAAAACCATATAAATGTCAATACTTACATGTCGAGCAAGGATGTAACAGAATTGCTTCTTTCGTAGCAGATCGTCACATAACGTAAACACCTGCTTCACATACTGCAGAGAGATACTTTGAGCTATTAGAACCAAACCATACCGATAATTTCAAGGATTGCATCACATATTTGATCGAGTGTGCAATAATATGTGCTAGTAATGTGTAGCTTTAAAACTCCAATCAATGAATAAGCCTAAATCCTCCAGCCACTCTTCAAATAAATGCACAGAAACATCATTCACAATCATATAGTCAAGAAAGGATGGATTAAAACGCATTGAAATCGTTTTCTTTTTCTTTAATAAGTAATGCATATTTAATTCTGACAAAGTACAGACCTGCATGTTATCCAGATAGAGGGCAATCTGAAGTGCATTTGGATACTCTTCAAATTTTACATAGATCGTGTAGGCAATATCGAGAACCAACATATCATCAGGGCCAGGGAGGTATCTGCACTATGTTGCAATGTTAAATGCCATCATAGCAGAGAGACAGAGAGATCAATACAAAAAAAACCCCCAAGGCAAAAGCTAGTGATTTATTTAGCATATGTGATAATAAATCTAGAGGGTTGGTGTAGCATTTGATATATGACAGAAGATATATGATATTATTTTTTTGTAATGTATAACAACCTGATCCTTCTTGATCTTTAATGAGCAGCAAATAGTAAAAAATTTTATGAATTAGGGTGTCCCAAATCCTTGAATGAGAGCAAGGACTCATCTGATGTCAATTGTTTAGACAATAAGCATGTATCCTATGCCTATACCAGTTGATCGCTTCAAAGACTACACTAATACAAAACATTGCACTTATCAATGTTCTTTTCAGTCCAAATGCAAGTATATATTTTCTTTTTTCATGATGTGGAACCTCACCAAACAAGACCCTTCAGAACCACCCCAGGGGAATAAACTCCAAATACGTGACTCCAGGGACCAAAACCGTGTATTAGGTAATCCAAGGGAACTTTCTTCTGAAAGTTAAAATAAAATTTTATTGAATCGTAAATAGGCATGACCCAAGTACACAGGAAGTACATGAGAGAACACCTAGTTACAAGTTAGGAACTAGAAATGGATACAAGAAATTCACGAAAACTAGCCCCATTAAATGGTGAATTTGCTGGATCAATATCTCCAAAAAATTATGAAAAATCCCACTTACCTTGCTGAACTTGTGAGGTAGAGACATGTCCTTTTGAAATTCGTATTGTCCACATGCTCAATTAAGAGATCAAGGTCTTCAACCTGGCAATCATCAGATATTACATATTCCAAGCTTGGATAATCACCAACAAGAGAAAAAAACTAAAAGAGGGAGTGGGAAGGTGCAACTAAAGAAGAAGATCAAAAGAGCAACTCTGCTTAGTACCTCCATTAGAAGATCAACAGCTTCAGGTTCCGCATTGTGCTGCATAGCAACAAAATTTATTAAAAACAGAAAAAAACAATCCCTATAGCAATATAACATGCTACTGAACGTGAATCATACCTTCATGTGAAAAGCAACTATTTGTTGAACAAGTTCCATAAGATCATCGATTGGAGCTTCTTCGACCTGTTAGTGTAAAAAAAAAAAAAACAAATAAATATAATCATACTTAAAAACAAGCTCTTGAAAATCCAATATGAACCAAAATACTTGAAAAAGTATTTATCAATGCATATCCCACTACAATCCACAGATACTAGGAAAAAAGGTGGAATGAACACCAACAATGTAATACAACTCCAACACCATGCCACATAATAAATACCATCAAAGTCATGGAAAAATGCATATTAGTGCATGACCTTATAGAAAAAAGTCAAGAACTTCAATGTTGCTGTAAATGCAAATGATTATAGAGCACTTGCTACCAATTAAACGAAAAGACTGTGAGAACAATCCTAGGACCTGAAACATGAAACCAGAAACTTATCCTTGCATTTAATAAAACTGATTCCTTACCTGTCGTTTAGCATACTCTTGCGCAATTTCTCCAGCTAAGTTCCTGATTACAAAAACATCAAACACCAGTGAGGATAAGACTTAATTATATAGATTGTACTTCAATTGCTACTAATTAAAAAAAGTTCTAGAACATAAATCATAAGGAAAGCACACCAAATCTAAATAATAATGAGCTAAGTCCACCTTAATACCCAATGCTGACCAACATTTTTTTTAATCAGATGTTTTGTGCATGTGCATTACATAGTGGGTATAAATTATAACAATTGATATAAAAATTCTGTGATGCCTCACCTCACATACTCATGGCCCCATGAGCCAATTTCGCCTTCTGAACCCAACAATCTGTACTTTAGGCTCTCCTGAAAGGGTGGGAGCAAGCGCGCACACAATTAAAAAATACAGAGATATTCTTTACTGGACAAGAAATAATCATGTCATTAAAAACAATAAAATGCGAAACATGCATGACAAATGAAGCAGCCCATGCAAGATATAAAAAAAAAAACCAATCACCAAAGACAAAATACTAATCTTAAACCCCAAAACAACTATGCATACCCTTTCACCCTCTGCAGACATGGTGAGCGCCAAAACCGATAGTATATCTGCTAAGTACTTCTGTAGAAAACAAGAATTTATAAGATTAGATTTTTTTTTTAATAGGTAATCAAGAATAGTGCAATTCAATTTATAAGATTAGACATGAAATGACGCTAAGTGGACAGTGTCTAACCAATTAGGTTACCTTCAAATCTGAATCCTGCATTGTCTCATAATATGCTTTCAAAGTTCCATAGTGTGGACGAAGAAACTTCAATGGCTTTGGGACTGAGGTCATGGAGCTAGTAGAGGTTCGAATTTCCTGTCTACAAGATAAAATTTTACACGCTGTCAAGCCACACCATATGACATACATAATGCAAGCATTGCTACTCGCAATTCACACGCAGATTGTCAAAAGGATCACTGCTATCCAAAGGGCCGCTAGAGAAGTGAACAACTAAAACCAGCTTGCTGCTACTTCGACCATCCATCTCAAATGTCCTTGATTCGCCACTCACAAATGCATTTTTCTCATGACAGATAAAATATTACTAAAATTTGGGAAAAATACATAACCCCCTTAAACCACCACACCATTTGCAATCACTTCCAAACTATCATCTGCCGAAACTATAAAATAGTTGTAATGTACACCATTTTCCTTTTAGAAGACCATTTCACCTAACAATTTTCAAAAATACAATACAAACCTACTAACTAAAAAAATTAAAAACGAAGAAAGAGAAAGAAAAGGTTGTATCTTTTTTCTATTGTTTTATGAATTTTCTAATTCTTGATGGAGGGAATATTCTTTTACATAAGGGATATATTGCAATATTTTTGTAGTTGGTGGGTGACTGTTGAAATTGATAGCTTGGGAGAATGATTGCATATTGGGTGGTAGTTTGATTGGGTTTTGCATATTATCTCTTAAAAATTTCAAAAGGGGCCACTTTCTAAATTTCTAACTTCGTCACTGGAAGGGAGATATCATTTGCTTACAGGAGACAAAGCTAGAATATGTTACAAGAGGGTTAATTCGGAGTATGTGGAGATGTCAACATGTTGGATGGTCTTACCTACAATCAAAAGGGGCACCCAAGAGTGTTATCTAGAGATTTCTTGAAAGTAAAGGAGATTTCTTGGAGACAAAAATCAAGGGCACTATAGTTGAGGAAGGGGGACAAGTGCACAATGCTCTTCCACCGGGTGGCTAATTTGCATAGAATTATACAATTGAGACGATGATGGTGGATGGAGTAATTTCCTCTAACCAATTAGCCACCAAGAATCACATTGTATAGTGTTTCGAGCACCTTCTATCTGAACAATATGTATGGAGACCAAGAGTGGATGGCTTAATTTTTGAGATTATAGACCAACAAGGTTCAAGGTGGCTTGAGAGACCAATAAGAGGTTTGTAAAGTATTCCAAAGCATGGTCAGTCACAAGGCTCTTGATCCTAATGATTTCATTATGGCGTTCTTCCAAGTTTGATGTGGAGTGATTAACGATGATCTAATGAAGCTGTTTCAAGAGTTTCACACAAATGAAAGGTTTGATAAAAGTCTTAACGCTACTTTCCATGGCTCTTGTTTCAGAAAAGGTTGGGATAGTGGATGTTAAAGATGATGGCACTATTAAACTTGTGAATGATGTGTATAATATCTTGTTCAAAGTTTCGGCAAACCGATTGAGCATGGTGGTAGAAAACCTAATATCAACGCCCCAGAATGCATTTTTTTTCAAAGGTATACAGATTCTAGACTAAGTATTAATTGCGAATGAATGCTTGGATGATAGAGACAAGTCTAGAGAACCTGATATACATTGCAAGTTAGACATGGAGAAAGCCTGTGATCACGTCAATTGGAATTTCTTGCTTTATCTACTTTCTAGAAGCGGCTTCGGGGAGAAATGGCATCTTGGATAGCGTTTTTTATTTATATTGTTTGCTTTTCTATCTTGGTGAATGGTCTCCAATAGGTTTCTTTGACAAGTCCCGAGGTATAAGACAAGGAGATCCACTCTCTCCACCACTTTTTATAATCGTCATGGAAGCTCATAGTAAGATGATCTCAGGTCCTGCGAATGGTGGCTTTCTCTTAGGTGCCGTTTGAATAGTGAGTTAAGATGAGATAAAAGTTGAAAGTTGAATAAAATATTATTATTGTTTTAAGATTTGAAAATGTTGAATTGTTTATTATATTTTGTTTGGGAATTTGAAAAAATTGTAATAATGAGATGAGGTGAGATGAAACACTTCTTGCATCCAAACAAGACCTTAGCCTTCTTGATGGGCTCTCTTGTTATCTCTCAGCTATTATTTCTCGATAATACTCTCATTTTTTGTGGGGCACATTCAATCTCAGCAGGCACTTCTTCTATGCTTTTAAGTTGTCTCCGTTTTGATACTAAATTTATCAAAGTTTGAATTAGTCCCTAAGTGAGATGTTACTAATGTGGCTAACTTGGCTAGTCTTTTGGGATGTAGGGTATCTTCCTTATCCATGAAATACCTTGGCTTATCGTCTAGTGCCACCTTTTAGTTGGTGGGTATTTGGGATGTTGTGATTGAAAGGGTGGAATGTAGGCTGGCTACAAAGGTTTCTGACCACATTGAGAAGCTCCAACGCGATTTAAAGTGGGATGGGATGGGGGATGAGTTCAAACTGCATTTAGTGAATTGGACATTGGTATGTACACCAATATCAAGGGTAGGATTGGGTATTCGTAACTTGATGAAGTTCAACAACCTCTTTTGGGGAAATGAATGTGACGATATCAACAAGAAATGGGGCTTTATGGAAAGCTAATATAGACTTGAAGTTTGGTGAAGCATTGGGTGGATGGTGCTCAAATGAGGGTGCAAATAACATGGGGTGGATCTATGGAAACACTTAAGAAGTGGATGTGAGGCTTTCTTTCGACAATGGTATTGAGGTGGGTGACGGATCTTGGGTCAAAATTTTTCATTATACATATTGTGGTGATTGAAGCTTCGAAGACAAATTTTTAGAGTTATTTGATATCCCATGAGCGAAGGATGCTTCAGTAGCTAAGTTCTTGGATTGCCCTAGCAACTCCCCTAAATGGATTGTTGATTTCACCAGAGTAGCACAAGATTGGGAGTTGGATGTCATCACTATTTTCTTTGCTTTACTGTATTCCACAAGAGTGACCCAATGGGAACTATGGACAAGATCAGTTGGAGCCCTCTAAAAAAGGTAGATTCACTATTAGATCGTTCTATCAAAATTTGACTAGGCAATGCATGAATGTCTTTCCGTGCTGGAAGATTAAGGGCTCATTTGGACACTTAAAATATCTCAGAATATTTGTGAATAGTAGTAAAATGGTTAGTGAATAGGAGTGAAATAGTTTGAGTTTAGATGTTTTATTGGGTTTTGAAAAATGAGAGAAGAAGTTGAATAAAAATATTTTAAAATTCAAAAGTTGTTTGAATATAATTTTTTAATATTATTTTTGTTTTGAAATTTGAAAATTTTGTATTTTTTTTTATGTTTTGTTTGGAAGTTTGGAAAAGTAGTAATGATTAGGTAATGATCAGATGAAGAATGAAATTGAAAAGTCTTTTGTGTTTGAGTGATGTTTTGCGTAGAAAATATCTGATAATATCTCAGAATACTTGGTTACCCAAACTAGCCCTTAAGCTCCTTGAAAGCAGCTTTCTTCATCTTTTTTTTTTTTTTTTTAATAAGTAAGAAATTTCATTGATCAAAACTAGGCAAAGCCCATGTACACAGGAAGTATACAAAAGAGACACCTAATTACATCCTAGAAAGCTGAAAAGAAAGCTAAAATTCATGAACATTCCCTTCCTTTAAAACTATAGCTGAAAGCAATTGAACCAAAGACAGGACAAAAAAATTCCATAATTCCCCCTAGCTCTCTCATTGTTGTTGAAGCACCTCTCATTTCTTTCCATCCATATACACCATAATAAGAAGCTTTCTTCATCTTAACAACTTCTTTAGGAAAGATCTTACTATAAATAACCTAACAAAACGTTGGATCATGGTATTGGGTTGGTGTTGAATGTGTAAGAAAAATGAGGAAACAGTACATCAGTTGTGTCACGATACAATTGAGGTGGGTGTCATGACACACGTTGTGAAGATCGAAGCCTCATAGACAAATTTTCAAAGTTCTTTGATATCCAACGAGCAAAGGATGCTTCAGTAGCTGAGCTCTTGGATTGCCCTAGCAGCTCCCCTCAATGGATTGTTGATTTCACCAGAGTAGCACAAGATTGGGAGTTGGATGTCATCATTGTGTTCTTTGCTTTATTGTATTCCACAAGAGTGACACAATGGAACTATGGACAAGATCAATTGGAGTCCCTCTAAAAAAGGTAGATTCACTATTAGATCATTCGATCAGAATTTGACTAGCCAAGGCATGAATGCCTTTCCATGCTAGAAGATATGGAAGACTAAAGCTCCTCTAAACGTAGCTTTCTTCATCTTAACAACTTCTTCAGGGAAGATCCTTACTATAAATAACTTAACAAAACGTTGGATCATGGTGTTGTATTTGTAAGAAAAATGAGGAAAGTAGATCAATTGTGTCTACACATTGCGAGGTGGACAAAACCATGTGGAATAATTTTATTGTGGGAATGGGCTTAACATGGGGGTCATGCCTAGAAGGCAAGTGGATTTCCTAGCAAGTTGGAGTGGTCTCCAAGGCAATTCACAAGTGACTACAATTTGGAAGATGGTCCATATGTATGTCCCGGTGTATTTGGAGGTAGAGAAATCATAGAAGCTTTGACGACCGAAAGAGGACAATGGATGAATTGAAAGCTTTCTTTTAAAAAACCTTGTTCCTTTGGGCTGGGGCAATAGATTTTAATGGGTTTAATTTCCAAGAGTTTCTTATTTCGGTTGCATATCCTAGTTAGGTACTACTCATGTATTTGTCCTGTATACTGGGCTATGCCTATTATTATGAATAAAACTTATTGATTACCTATCTAAAAATATTCTAACAACAATTTTAAATCATGGTCGACTGCTAATTTCTTTCTGTAGCCTTCTTGGATGACAAGGACCTTGCAAATACCTTTCAACTTTCCTTTGTATCTTAACCATGAATAGGAACATGGGGTAGAAAGCTCAAGTTTGGTGCTTCGATTGTGCATATAATGCATTATAGCTCCAAGTTCTTATGTTCTCCTCTATAAATAGATGTTAATCGGTCAATAATTTAAAAAGAACATAAATGTGCTGAAGAAGAAGATTATAGATTAAGATCCCTACAATTCTTGCCCAAACTCTAGGGCCTAGTGTGAGAAAGAGATATATGAAATGGGTCCCACAACATATCTCCCAGATAGTATTAAATGGTCAATAAATGTTATGTCTATCTCTCTTTCACTCTTAAGTCCTGCGGTTCGGACAGAAATTATAGGGAACCTAAATCCAAAGATCTTAAGGATTTTTCTTTTCCTCTTAAATCTAGGTAATTCAATTAGCAGTCAATTGCTTTAATCATTTACTTAATTACACTCTGCTTTCAACATTAAATTTAGTACAAAATTTGAAAAGAAACTTGAGCTTTATCATATTTCACCTCAACACCATTTCTCACTCTCTAGGATTATGTATGCCACATCGAACAGACAACCAAACTGATCAGCCTAAATGACTGCCATCGGACACAAGATTTCATATGCATTTAGGAAGATTCTTTTTTATAAGTATGAGCGATTCTTCTCCTTTCAAGGTTCCAAGTTAATATAAAATCTCAAAAGGTAAGCCCCAGAACAAAAATAACCGATAAAATATAACAAATTACAGAAACAGGGGAAAAAGCACGAACAACCATAACAAAATGGATAAAAAAATATTAAATAATTTAAACCCTAACCCAGTAATATTCTCAAGTTTTTAACCCTAACCAAGAAGTTAGGGATTACCTCATGCTCTCAAGTGCAACCTTCTGCAACCCAGGATCGGGATCCTGAACCCTTTCCACATACAGCTCTAATTGCTGTTTCAACGCCAAGTCCTCATCCGACTGCATCAGCCAACAACGCACATGATTAAGGTTTTTGATACTCGAAAAAAAAAAAAAAGCTGAAAACCCCCACCAAAAAAATTCCCAAGCCTACAACTCTAAGGTTAACTTTTTAACCAAAATAAAATTCAAGCAGCCCAAGCCTGAGGCATAACAAGAAAGGACACTGTAAAACCTTAGCAAGAACAATACGTGAATCTAAAAATATCAAACGCACCAGATCTTCCTCCTTCTTGTCATCCTTCTTCCTCTTGGGTTCCTTCGACGGAACCGAGCCGCTACCGCTGGCATTAGGATCCGGCGCCATGCTCCACAACGAAGTCTAACCTTGGGAACTGAGCTGAAGTTTGTTTGTGTGCAGTAATAGGATTTTTAGTTCTCTGATTTTAAACGAGCTGAATGAAACAGATGGAGTGACCCTCTGCACAAGAAAAGCAGCTGGCTCCCCTCCCCGTATTTATACGGCGAATAGTGTACAAGAAAAGTGTTTTTTCATTTCCTCTCCCAGCTCTCTCTCTTTCCAAGTATTAGCGATTTAGGTTAGGTTTGGTAAGGGCATTAGTATTGGTCTATATATATACATATATAAAATTATCTCTTTTGTATAATTATTTGGTCATTCAAATAAAATTTTTATGTTGATTTATGCATATTTGAGACTAAATAATAATCAAATATTATTAATTTTTTTCTAAAATCAAAATTTTTATATATATTTTGTAATTAACATTCACTATATATATTTGACATTAATAATACAAATGTAATAATAAAAAATATAATTGTTTATATATTATATTAAAAATATAATAAAATGAAAAAAATATATATAATATATTATAATAATAAAATGAATGTGTATGTGAAGATTTGTTGTGTTGTTGAGGGAGGGAGAAGAGGAAAAAATTGAGAAAGAAAGAGTGGAATGAGAGAGAAATAACAATTAAAATATGTTTGATGGTGTGAATAGTTGTTATCTGGATAACACATGTTCACTGTTAGTTAAATTTATACATATGCATAAGCTAATGTGAGTGTTTTTTTAGTCATATTATGCAAATATGGTTTTGCATATAGATATGCATAGATCAATGCTAGTGCTCTAACAAAGTTAAAACGCACAAATTTTACTTCATTTTATTTAATTATTATAAGTTTTTAAAATTTTTATACTAAATATAATAAATAATTCAATTTTTTCAAATTCTAATTTAATTTTTTTTAATTCTAAAATAATAATAATATTAAAATATAATATTTTAAACTTTTATCTAAAACTAAAAATTCTCATCTCACTTTCTAAACCTAACTTAGGATTGGTTTGAAAAGCAAAATGAGATAAAAGAATTTCGTAAATAGTAATAAAATAATTTATGAATAGTAATGAGATAGTTTGAGTTGAGTATTTATTAAGTTTTAAAAAAAATTAAATAAAAAATATTATAAAATTAAAATATTATTAAAATATAGTTTTATAATATTATTTTTATTTGAGAATTTGAAAATGTTAAATTATTTTTTATTTTTAGTTTGAAAGTTTGAAAAAGTTGTAATGATTAGTTTAAAAAAATTATAATGATTAGTTTTAAAATGTTTATATTTAAATTATATTTAAAAAAGAAATAAAATGAGATGAGATAAAAATTTTGGAATGATACTTATTTTCAAACAAACCCTTAGCATCAACTTGTTAAATGTTAATCCTATTACTTAAAATTTGTCTAATACCGTACCGTTTGTATCTATCTCACTCAAAATTTAATATCACATTAAATTATTTTTCTAAATTCTATATAATTATAAAAAATTATTAATTTATGAAATTTTAGCTTTTTTTATGTAATTTATTTTCATCATATTTTATAGATTTACTGGTCATATTTTAATTTTTTGTCAAATAAAATATATTTTGTATTAATTTTCATAATTTATAATATGTACTTTTTCTATGATTTTATATTTGATAACATAATAGTTATTTTGTTCATCTAATTAAATTATTTTTTTACTTATATTTTTAATAGTTTGGTTGGATGAAATAATCATATTTTCAATTATTTTAGTTGGATAAAATAATTAATACTCTACTTTAATTATGTTCAATGGAGAGAAGAAAAAGTAGGGTTGGGTTAGATGAAATAATCATGATATAACTTACCAAGCTAGGTCATTGAAATAATCATGATATTGCTGGGCGTGGTATGGCCAATTGATAAAAGATGTCAAAAGAGTTCTTCAGGGTAGAAGTGGGTAGATAATTCAGTATATACAAAGAGATGGGAATAATGTAGTTCATCAGCTTGCCAAGGTAGGTCTTTCTTGTAAGGAAGAGCAAGTGTGGATGGAAGAGTGTCCGAAGAAATTGTGCAGAGCAATTTTACATGATATAGCTTGTATAGGCCAACATAAATTGAATGAAACTACAGATCTTACTCTCTAAAAATAAAAAAATGAAATAATCATAAAAAACTAAATGATCTTGCTATTGTACACATCATATGTAACGCCCGTCCTTGTGGTGGGTCTTTTTACAAAATATTTTAGAAAATACAACGGAAATTACCATTCGATTCAAAACTTTTTACTGTCCTTCCCAGAGTGCAAGACTCTACGTTATAAAACAAAATATACTTTTATAATAAAAGAGGTTTGCGGGTTTAAAAGAGTGGAACATATAAATCTTTAAAATAAAAATATCTTTCTTACATTTAAAACCTTCATGCCTAGACTTCTGTGCCCTTCTCCTTTGGCTGTGTCCCTCCTGAGCGTACTGCTCATTCAGTTCCTGTGGGGGGGAGGGGCACACATAAAAACTAAAATGAGTCGAATACTCAGTAAGAATTACTTCATACCGTTAAAATAGAAAAATATAGGTTTTCAGTCATGCATTCATCATTCCATACATACCATACGTACATGCATACATGCTTTCGTTCATAAATATCAGTAGACGGGGGTTTTCATCTTTTAAACATGTTTTTCTTTTCATAAAACGTTCCCCCGTTACTGCCTTCATTTCTTAAATAATGCCATGCATTCATACATTCTTTTCTTATCACTTTCATAGGCCAGTGCAGACTGTTACGCCCCGCGTGCTAGGGTTAGCGGCCTTATGGCCAATGGATTCGCCCGTGGCCACGGGTTGGAACCCCATTCCGTCAGGGATGCAGCACTGGGTGCACTACTAGATACTACCGCCCGGCATTGCAATCTGCCCATTCATTCATTTGGGTACCCCGTTCATTCATTTCATGTGGCCGTTACGTAGCTTCATACATTCATACATGCTCATGCCTTTCTTTCATTTTTTCTTACGTTCATTCATTCATGGCAGCTCTAGAGAGCTGCAGCTTTCATTCATTTCATGTGTATGAGCATGCATTTCGTTTTTTTTCATTTCTTTCATTCGTTTCATGGAAAAACATCTTTTCATGGAAAAACATCTTTTCATTTCTTTTTAGTTCATTTCATGCTTTCATGAGAAAACGTCTTTTCATGAGAAAACATTCCCTTCGTGAGAAAACGTCGTTTGGGGCGAGAGCCCGAAAAACATCTTTTCGTGCATCGTCTTTCTTTGAAAGTACATACAATAGATACTACGTATAGTCATCCATTCACATGCGTACAGTTAATACTTTTGGGTGCGTGAACAGGGGTTGTCAAAAGGGGGGTCATACATACTTATACTTTAATTACGTTACTTTCCGTTCTTCTCTTTCGTAAAACGTCTGCCCTTGTAAAAATGGGAGATCATTTATTTTCTTCATTTTCATAAGGAAAAACATTTATTTTTCTTTTTCTTATATTTAGAAAACTCTAGAAGAGTATGAACGTAATACTTACCTAAACTCCATGCTACTTTCATACCATACAGTCCATTCATGCGCGTGTCAGATGGCAACCTACATGCATACATAACCTTAATATGATTATCTACCTAGTGCATAAGCAGCTGAACTAGAAATAGAGTTATGCTTTACTTAGAACACTCTCCTTCTATCCCATGCCCTTCATGTCCATTACTATAATAAAACCCTTAGAGACCCATTACGGTCTCTACTTCTTTCGACCTTAACGTTCTATTTCGAGTGCTTACTCGCTAGGGTGAACTCACGATTCACCTTTGTCCTTACGACCTTTGTCCCGTTCTTCTTATTAACCACATTCCGACGCATGGCTTAGACCTACTAAGTCATGCATCCCATTCTTGGATAGTACCTCCATCCTTACTTTCATGTATCTTAGCTCACTCTACTTCTCATGACCTGATCATCCATACACATCACACGGCTCTAAGCCAATCCTAAGGCTTAAGTATCGTGTCATCGTACATATAACAGATTACCCATTATATACGGTAAATCCGTCCGGCACATGTGTCTAACCAGACAACACACGTACCTTACCTATTTATCATCAAGGACCCACATACCTTACAATGGTCATCGGGTCGTATGGACAAGCACCATATTCCGATACCTACCTTCTCTTACCCGGCTAGCACGATTCTTCGTGCTACCCGAATCTCATGACAGTTCATCCCAACACTTAGCCAATGGGACTCTGTTCATAACTACACCTCACGTCACGCTATATAGCTCGAGACTGTTCCCAAGCTATATCGTGACCTTATCACATCATCTCACATACATATTAGGTCATCACAACGCAACTCCATGATGGGCCACGTCACTTCATGACATTGCCCAATCATGCTTCCGCTGCACTGCTCTGATACTTCTTCTTAACCACTTCGTACTTATTCCCGGCCATAGGCCAATCACAAGGTGACACCCGTCTCCTTGGACTACAGACATACCTCACAGCCATTTCGGGACACTGTTCCACAGTTCTCGACACCATACACCAAGTTCTTCCCCTAATAACTACGCAACCATCCTTATCTTTGCGATACACCATACGGTGTATCGCTACACCTCAAGGAGTACACTCCACACATACTCCTTTCACAATACTATGTTATATCACTACTACGGCACACGTGCCGTATGGTGCATCATCCCATCACATGGAGTACACTCCACGTGTACTCCATTACGTCACTACAACATATCACCATTATGGCATACACGTCATATAGTGTATCATCTCACCACATGGAGTATACTCTGCGTATACTCTCTTAACAGAACTATGCCACGTTACCGCTATGGCATACACGCCATACGGTGCATTGTCTTACCACATGGAGTACACTCCACGTGTACTCCATTCACAGTACTACGCCACATCAGCATTATAGCACACACGCCATATAGTGCATCGTCTCATCACATGGAGTACACTCCACGTGTACCCCATTCACGATATTACGCCACGTCACCGCTATGGCATACACGCCATACGGTGCGTCGTCTCACAACATAGAGTACACTCCTCGTGTACCCCATTCACGACACTACGCCACGTCATCGCTATGGCATACACGCCATACGGTGTGTCGTCTCACAACATGGAGTACACTTCTCGTGTACTCCATTCACGTCACTACACCACATCACCATTATGACACACACGCCATATGGTGTACCGTTTCACCATATGGAGTACACTCATGTACTCCATTCACAGCACTACGCCACATCACCATTATGACATACACGCCATATGGTGCGTCACTTACCACATGGAGTATACTCCGCGTATACTCCCTTCACGTCACTACACCACATCACCGCTATGGCATACACGCCATACGGTGCATCGCTCCACCACATGGAGTATACTCCGTGTATACTCCATTCTCAATACAACTCCACATTACCAATATGGCACACATGCCATATGGTATATCATCTCACCGCATGGAGTACATTCCACATGTACTCCATTCACGACACTCCGTCACGTTACCATTATGGCACACATGCCATATGGTGCATCATTTCACCACATAGAGTACACTCCACGTGTACTCCACTCACGGCACTACGTCACATCACTACTACCGCACATGCATTACAACCACATTTCACAGCATAGTCTACAACACTACACAGCACACTTCCCAATACGGTCAGCACTTCACATCCACACCACCATACTACACAGCTATTCCATAATTATTAACAGCACAATCCACAGCCTAGTCGACTATCTAGCATCTAACATAAATAGCGAGAGATAGAGAATTATACCATCGACGGGATAACCCGTGCATCGCTCGTTGACCATCACAGCGAATACGCCGGAGGAACGTACGGGGTGGCTACACCGCGTACAATGACTGTTTATGCGTTTATATAGCTAGATGTGGTCTTTGAAGGGCCTAAGGTGGCCTTGATGATGATGACAATGAGTGTATCACGTCGGATCTTGCTGTGTACAGTGGCGGTCAGTCACGTGCAGTGACTGTCCATCACGTGCAGTGATTACCCACTACATAAAGTGGTGGTTTAAGTTTGGGCTAGACTAGGGGAGGTTTCTAGTGGAGCCGTGAAGGCTCGGTGGTGGTCGGCACGGTAGTCCACGGTGCCGGAAATGGGCT
The DNA here is from genome assembly GCA_029856935.1 of Cyclocarya paliurus. NCBI lineage: Eukaryota > Viridiplantae > Streptophyta > Magnoliopsida > Fagales > Juglandaceae > Cyclocarya > Cyclocarya paliurus. The sequence continues at coordinate 18,215,691 of CM056950.1, forward strand.
GGTTGTGCACTGTGAGGAAGGAGAAGCCGTGGGAGAGTGAAAGAGAGTGTGGGGCCGTGGATGGTAGATCGGGGTTGTGGGTGGTACGGTTGGGTTCGTGGTGGCCTAAGGGTGCCGGCGAGGGTGGTCACTCGCCGTGGGTGGCGGCGCACGGCGGCGGATCGGGTTTAACCCGTGCATGGGTTTACGGGAGGAGGAAGGGAGAGACCTGAGGAGTCTCGTGGTGGTGTCTGGTGGCCGAGATGGCCGCGCACGGCAGCGCTACGGACTCGCACAGTGAACCCGTGCGTGGAGGAGCTTGAGCTCGTGCATGGAGGAGGGCGACTGCATGAGAGGGGCTGAGCTCGCTGGAGGGGGCCGGTTGGTGGTAGGAGAGGCTGCCGTGGGAATGGTGGCGCCGGAGAACGGTGCATGGCGGCGCTGGAAGCACCAAGCCCATTCGGGCTGTGCGTGGCCGAGAGAGAGAAGGGGCGAGCGTGGGGGTGCAAGGCTGGTTTGGGTAGACTCGCCGAAGGGAGAGGAGGCTGGTGGTGGTGGTCGTGAGGCACGCCGGCGCACGACGGCGCCGGGCTGGAGCTGGAACCGTTCGGCCATGGGGGGCTACGTGCAGTGCAAGTCGAGAGGGAGAGAGGAGAGAGAGAGGGCTGGGGAAAACGTGAGGGAAAAGAGAGAGGGGCTGGGGTTTTATCCTAAAACTCGACATCTAGGGGTCTATAAAATGGTCTACGATGACCCTTAAATACTGATTTGAAAATGTGTAAAGACTAACTTAATTAAAAGCATTGAAATGAATTAAGATAGAATATTATTTAAAATAATATTCCTTCATCATTGATAAAATGATGAAGTTTTATTTAAAATATTTAAAAGAGTAAAACTATTAAATTAATAAAGATTCCATCATTATTTAAATCACATAATATTTTAAATAACTGGAATCATTTATATAAAATGATTCCCTACAATTATAATATTTTTGGAGCTCTTCAAAGATATTATAATTGAGTTATTTAAAATATTCTTTATTTAAATAGTAATATGAATCTTCCATTTAAAATACACATTACTTTAAAACACAAATCTAGTTTTATAAATTATATAGTATCTTTTAAAACACGCCATCGGGGTCTGGCAAGCATAATGAGACTCTTAGACACTAGAGAGAGAGGCGGACAGGCTATCATATCTGACGTAATTGCTTACGTCAGAAAAAAGGAAGGAGCAGGGTATCACATCATATTTGTTGATCCCCTCTATGTTACTATAGCTTAGAAGTTAGATGACTTTATGATGCCTAATTCAGGTCATGTTTCCTATTCAAAACACATATCCTCATATATTTCATACATTCAAACATGTTTCAATAAGACTAACAAAATATTACTATTCACAAATCAAATCAAATCATTTGAAATCACCTCAACACCCAAACGCTGCTGCAATGTTCTACGATTTAAGCCACATTAGGAATTTTGGGGGCTCCAATGGCCTAATATATTTAGCCTATTTTCATGTTTAAACAATTTGTAAGTCTTTATCTAGATATTTATTGACAAAAAGGCACCAATAGTTATTTTAGCTTTTTTTTTAATATATCTATAAAATTTTATCTATTATTTCTTTATTAAATAGAAATATTTTTTAAATTTCTTTACTTCTTTTAGAAAATAATGTGATTGTCACAAATATATAGAAAAAAAGGAAAAAATAAAGAAAAACAGAGAAATTCTATGCAGATATATAATAATTGACAATTTAAGACTGAGTAAAAATTCGAAAATCCAACTTCACTCCGATTCCGACAAAATGGAATTGGAGTTAGTTTTTTTTTTTTTAATTTTCAATCGAAGTCAAAGGTGTTGCCAAACCAACTCCGAGTCTGATCTTATGCTTTGACTTCGACTCTAATTTTACCCTCCGACTCTGAATTTGACTTCAATATTGTGCATATGTTATAAGCTACGTATTTATTTATATATTGATCATATATACTAGTATAGTTATGTAGTTATGTAACTAGAACTTATATACTAGTATGAGCTAATTATTATAAAATATTATACTTATACTATAATATAAATAGACTAATAATAATTTAATATATGTAAATATCATAATATTACTACCATGTATAATCAAGTATAGAAATAAGTTATGCACTGTTATTGAAGTAAGTCTAGTATAATAAGATAATAACACATAATACTAATTTACTAAAATATAATAACATGTAATTAGACACTAGAAATAAGTATAGTATATAAATAAGTATAGAAATTTGAAAGCCCACAAATGGATAGGTTTGGGGGGTAAGATGAGAATTTTGTGTTTTGTTTTAAAATTTAAAATATTATTTTTTAGTTTTGAGATTTGAAAAAGTTGAATTGGAATTTGAAAAAGTTATATTGAGATTTGAAAAAGTTGAATTGTTTATTATATTTTGTATGGAAATTTGAAAAAGTGTAATGATGAGATGAGATAAAAATGAGAAATCTCATCTTGTCTTTGCCCCCAAACCTATCCTAAGTCTAGTTTAGTATATAAATAAGTATAGAAATTTAAAAGCCTACAAAAAAGACTTGTTTAAAAATGGACTAAATATGAAACTAGAAAAAAAAATCCAAATCTGACTCCACTCCAACAAGTCGGAGTCGGAGTCGGAGTCGGATCGAAATTTACACAAGTTGAAGTTTGGATTCGAACAAACTCCAATAAAGTTGGAGTCGGAATTGGATTTAGAAGATTCTGACTGAGATTAAGTCGGTTCTCACCCCTAACTATTGTTAACTATTTTGCATTTCTATGCAAAATAACTAAACCATTGGAAATGCTCTCAAGTCACTGGATTTAAAAAGAGCTTATAACATGCTTTCATAAGTTAAACAAGCTTTTCACATAGCACTAAGATATCCATTCTACAATCAACAAGAATTTAGTAGTGTTTGAAAAGCTCATTGCCAACTAAAAAGAAAAATAATTAGGCAACATGTAAGCTACCTTGCCTAAAGAATAGTTGAACAAACAACTAAAATTCAACTCATATATCAATCTTGTCAAATAGAATAAATGGGATAATGAAAGAAAGTTTCCAAAACTGAAGAAGTTTCTCAACATGATGGATTACTAGAAAGTGAGAACCTAACCCCTTAACTAGATATGGTTAGAAGAATGTTTTTACTGGAGAAGGCAAAATAATTGATACCTCAAGATGTAAATAGTATTCTTTAACAAAAGATTGAAAATGATCAACGAATTAAAATTAAACGAATGTTACACCAAATTATTGAAAATGTCAATCTTTCAAACAAAGTCTACATCAACAATGAATATCTTTTACTATAGAATCCTAAGTAGGACTCTAAAATGAACAAGGCTACTCGACATGTAGCTCAAACTTGACTCGATTAAACTCAAACTTGACTCGAATCGAATATTAAATGGGTTGTTTGCAAACAAAGAATTAGATTCGATTATTAAATTATACAAACTAGTATAAAGCTCAACCGACTCGCTTAATATTCGTGAACAAACTCATATGAAGCTTAACTCGTATATCTTTAGAACTTAATGTTGTTGTAATATTAAAGAGTTCCTATTTGGAACGGAAATTCCTAAGTTGTGGGTTTAACGGCAACTAATAATATTTTGACACATCAAACTCCCTTATAATAAACTTCTGCACTGCATCACAGCATATCAAAACTAAACTCCCTCCCACCTATGTATGGAAGTGGATACGCTCATTTTCTTCAATTAATCCCTTTTAGTCTGTTCAAGTTTCCGATGATGGCTTCGATTTTATTATCCTCTCCCCTGCTACATCTCGTGCATGCTCTACTTCACTTGATTTCATGAAAACAAACAGTCCTATGTTTCGATCTCTGATTCGATCTCTGAGCAGTGTGTGAAAGGAGGTCCTATAATTTCCTCTCATTTTTACCATCTGGGTCTTTCCCTTTTCTCTGAGCCAAGCTTTATCGTTAAGTGGGTCTCTCATGCAAAAGGTTGCTCTTTTTCCTCCGATCAAAACCACATAGTCAGGGTTCGTGGAAAATAAGGACTCTTTGATTTCGCATTAAGTCCTGTTGAAGTGAGCTTTTGGTGGCTCTGGAAATGAGGTTTGTCAAATTTTTCCTGAAAAGTTGAATCTTAGGTTATGTTTGGAAACAAAGATGAGAAATCTCATCTCATTTCTATCTCATCTCATCATTACATCTTTTTCAAATCCCTATACAAAATATAATAAACAATTCAACTTTTTCAAATTCTAATTTAACTTTTTCAAATCCCAAAACAATAATAATATTAAAAAATAATATTTTAAACTTTCATCTTAACACTATTCATAAAATTTTTAAAAATTCTCATCTTATCTCATCTTCCAAGCATAACCTTAGGCTCACTGTGATTTTATTGATGTGTGTTTTTGCTCTTCTTTTAGAGGTTGTGTTTGGACTCTGAAAATTGGATATATTTTTTTGACCTCGCCTCAAAATTGTGGTGAAAATGGGTTATACGAACTCTAAAACTAAGAAAAATGAAGCTATCCATCTCTGTACAGAACAGACGAGACTCATCAAGCAGGCCATTGATTCAAGGTACTCCTTTGCACCTTGCAGCTGCTCAACATCGGATGGAGGGGAGAGAGAGAGAGAGAGAGAGAGAGAGGGGAGGGAGGATGAAAGTGGGGGATATATTTTTTTTCTTCCTCTATAGTGCGGTCTACCATTAAGAAAATGTGGGATCTACGTGAATGGCCCCCATTGGATGCCATTGTTTGGAGTAAATCAGATGTACCTGTGGGAAGATATTCTCAATATTAAAAAGTTTTTGTCCATACTTGTTGGTAAGCCAAAGAAAATTCAATGGTCAGCCCGTGGATGCTATGAAACTTTAAGGGTGGTCCCGGTGGTGTTAACTCAATGATCTTAATTTATCTAATCTCTAGAAGATAGACTATATTTGTCTAATTTTTTGAATCAATGAATTTCTTATCTTGAACATATTCAACTAGGTCTTAGATCTGCAAGTATACCTGTAGAACTAGATTACATTAATCAAGAAGATTATAATATAATAAATATAGAAAGAAATTTACAAGATTGAAAAATTCCTCATGTCCCAAAAGATCAAATATATAAACATCCACTTTTGTTCCAAATTATCATTCCTTACAAATTATTCAATTAAAACTGTGAAAAAACTATAAGTTTAAATAATGATTATGAATCAATACAGTTAATAATCAAAGAGGCTATTAAAAAACATATTGAACAAAAATATTCATTTGTTCATATTGAATTAGTACAAGTAGCTGTTAAACCACTTACAAGAAATTGATTAAATGTCTCAGTATTACTTTGTTTAAGAGATGTATGTCACTACAAGTTTCATAACTCGTTACTTGGTATGGTAGAATCAAGTTTGTATGAAGGACTGGTTTATTTCAATTGTTATCCTAATTATTCTCTTTCATTATATGATATTAATATTCTACATGCTTTATTGTTAAATGTTAAAACTAGTCACGGTTATCACATGATGAAAACCATCACATCCTTTAGCTATAGTTTATCGGATTCATTACACACTTATGAAAACTACATTAGAACCATAGGCTTTAATCATAAGCCCTAAAGGCTATACACTATTGTTACAATCAAGTACTTCAAACTCTAGTATACATATTCCTAAGCAAATTAATTTAAATTAGATTATTCTTCCTAATGAATGAAAATTAGATGATATAACCCCATTATCTAAAGTAGAAAATAATGTTATTAATGGTCTATAATATATAGACCAAAAATCAGATGGATCAGTTCAAATATCTTTCCAACTTTTTAGAAGATCGTTTTCTGATTATTCTATACCTGCACCCTTTAGTTATCAGACCCCTAGGTCTGTTTTTACTTCAGTTTTCCTAAATAAATCCCAAAATTTGGATACTCAAATTAAGGGAGTTATTCATGAAAATATTGTAGATACACTTGTTCATACTATTAATAGTAATATACCTTCAAAATAGAAAACCTTCTTCTCCAACATATTCATAAATAATTGGAGATAATGCACAAATATGCACTCTTAATAAAGAAGATTTTAGGATTAATAAAAATGATCTTAAACAAAATTATATGAAAGAAGGAAATAAATAGAAAATATTTTTCTTCTCAACTTTCTCAAATATAGAGAGAAATTATATCCAAAAGAAATATTATGAATATCTAGATGAAGTTCAGATAAACATATCATTTTTTACATTGTTTGAAATTTACAAATCAAACAAATTATTAGGACTATAAATTGGTCTTACTAGTCCGGTCCGGTAAGTTTTGGCTCATCATTTTCTCTGAATTGAACCGGATCGAATATCCATAGGGACCGGACCAGACCGGTAGCTATTGGTTAGTCTGGCCTAATTATTTTTTTATTGTTTTAATCTTTTTTTTCAAATAAACTAAAAAAAAATTATTTAAATTACTAAATTAAAATTAATTGAATTATTAATGTGGATTATGTAACTAACTCATTAAAAAAATATTTTACTATAATTATATTTATGATGTTGATAGTTACTACTTACTAACTTAGACTTTACTCTTTAGTATGCATAATTATTAATAATGTCATACATTTTATATATGGTTAATGAATATCAAATAATTTCATTGTATATAGATTATTTATGCTTACTTGTAACTTAGGTATTTAAAAAAAAGTTATCTAATTATTTTAATTAAACGTAAATAGTAGAGTATGTATGAATGCATGATGTATTAACTATTTACATCTAATGACATAAATTATCACGTGATTTATGATTTATTATTAATTGATAGCATATATTATTTTATATTTTATATGATCAATGATAATAAATTAAATGAAAGTTAAATTATTAACTTATATAATTACTATATAAAACTAATATATTAAATTATTAAAAATAGTATATATATATAGGGGTTCAGTTTGGTCCAAAATTTGTAGACCCCAGGACCAGACTGAATGTCATTGGTCCACATACTTTGGGACCGAAACCGATCGGCCCGATCTGGTTCAGACCAAAAATTTCTGACTAGTTGGTTTTGCCAGTCCGGACCGAATTATTTACATTCCTACCAATTATCAGCCATAAATAGATGTGACGCCCCCGACTCCCACGTACAAAAAGTCTCGGGAATCGTGACGTCAGGATGATGACAACACGGTCATACACCCCAACGACACGTGCCAAGTGTGTGAAATGCAACACGTGTACAAAAATAAAACGCAACGGCAAGGTTAAGTCAAATAACTAAGTACCAGAATTTAATACAATACAAAATAGTACCGAAATCCACAATTCAACATAATATAATTTTCTTGTTCTCAAAACAACACCAAATAAAAATACAAATAAAATATAGCCAAATGTCTTTAAAATAATACAAGAGTTGAAAAGACATAAACCCGAGTGATTCCAGATCACTCCTCCGGCGGAGCTAACTCCTCAGGCTCAGCCTCCTCAACCTGTAACAACAACACCAAAATCTACATTACCAGAAAATGGTACCGCAGGTAAGTAAAACCCAAAAATACCCCAAGACATAAATATATAAATGCAACCAACACGATGTATGCACATGATGATCCAAACGCCAAAACCCGAGAAAAACACCATTTCTCATAAAATCACAAGTTTTACCACGCACGCCAAAATCACCATTTGGCACAAAAATAAAATCCAGGAATAGTTACATTAATTCCAATTTTAACCATATGTACCATGGCCTCCCCTAGAGACCATCCACATACCCTGGCTTCTTTATTCACTCCACGGGTAACGGCCGTGCTAGTAATATACCACGAGTGATGCCCAGTTCTGCGCCCACCGCGTATATAGCCAAGCATCCTCTGATCCCCGCCAGCCCGAGGGATCACGGAGTCGGATCGAGAGCGCTACCATCCCGTCCAAGTCCCGAGCAACAGCTCCAGGGGACGACACTCAGTATATTCCGCTCCCGAGTGCCCAGTGGAACTCCACCGAGATAATAACCCATCTCAGCTTGGGGGTGATACGCACGCACCCAAAAGCCTTTTTACAAAACACAGTTTCTAAAAATTACACAACCACGCATGCGTGCACAATGCCATGAAATCAACCAATTACCAACAACCAACAGTTATCAGTAATTTTCAAATAACCAATACAATCTAATCAGATAACCAAAACACAGTTTATAATACAGGTTATTGCAAAAATATATTTAAATCTTAAAAGTCTTTTGGAGAAATACTTACAACGTTTTAAAATAATTTATGGAGGATCACGGAGGAACTAGAAGCACCAAAATAGCAACTCCACAGTGTAAAAACACTGTGGCCGAAATACACAGTGTACCCAAATTTCAACGGGGTCAAACGAAGACTTGCAATTGATAGGGTAGGGCCTATGGAGGGTGGTGAAACTAATGGAAGTGATGGTTGGCCGTGGGTGGCGGCCGAAACGGCGGTTTAAGGCCGAGAAACTCGAATCGGAAATGGAGTTCGATGGGACGGCTCCGGCGACGGATCGGGGCCGGGGTTGGGTCGGTTAGGTCGGCAAGAGGCTGGTGGTGAAGTGGTTAAGAGCTGGTGGCCGGAGGTGGCCGGATGGCGGCGGAACAGCGAAGTGAAGCTCACAGCTTCGCACGGCTCACGGCGGCATTAGCCGGCCTGATATTGGGTGGGCTGACTCGCCGGCGCACGGGGAAGCCGGTGGTACAGGCGGTGTCGACCACGGGCGACCGGAGGCGGCGCTGCGTGGTAAATGGCCGATCGGTGCACTGTGGAGAGGAGAGAGAGAGGGTCGACGCACGCGGGAAGGAGAAAGAAAAAGAAGAGAAAAGGAAGAAGAAAAAGGAAAGAGAAAAGAAAAAGAGGAGGGAAAAAGTGAGATCCAGTCTTTTCATCTTGGGTCCCGAAAAATCCAACGAAGAGGATTTTAAAAATGAAAACTAAATAAAATAATCCAAAAGTAGTGAAATATTTAAATAAAACAATAACTATTTTAAAACATATAAACCAACCCATTTAAATTAAAGATCATTTTAAATGCCAAAACAGTAAATAAAATCAAGAAAACATCATAAAAATTAATTTTCATAATTTAAAATATTATAAAATAATATTTAAAAGCTCCTAAAATTTTAAAACAAGATAATCAAACACTAAATAAATTAAATAAATCATTCATTAAAAATACACTAAAATCCGGGATGTTACAATCTCCCCCCCTTAAATAAAATTTCGTCCTCGAAATTGGTAGGGTCAAACATCAGCGCCAAACAGGATTCAAGATACAACCCCGAACACACTTGAGAGAACCATACCATCAAAACTTCCAAACAAGCATGAGTAATTCTTTCCCAAGTTTACTCCTATAGGCAATTCCACATACTCGCACTAATCTCCCAATGACACATCTCGCCTCTTACTCCTAGAGCGGCCACGTAATCCAAGATCTTCATATCCACAAAACTTAATACAACACTCAAGGAATCCCAATGATTAAAAGCTTCATTCAATAATCTGCACTAACCTCAATCGACTCCTATGGTATAACTTCTAAACCTTCATTTTATACTACACTTTGGTAACCTAATGGCCACTTCCAAAGTTAACCATCAATAACGAAATTGATGGTTATACCATATCTTCTCAAAATTTCAAGTCACCACTAATTCCTCAAAATCAACACAAAATTTTAAACTCCTAATTACAACCAAAGCATCATGCTCCTACTGCGCACTCTGATAATCACCACATACCGAAAATTTATGTCCTCATAAAATAATACCATTGAGTACAAGGTAGCTCCATACCTACTAACCAAGAAACTCTTACCACAATTAGTAGAAAATACCCTCTTCCAAACTCATGAATTATCACACATATTCCAAAATTAACTCCCGCTGCCTTAAACAAAATCAATATTAATCAACCTCAGCATCCCAAATTGGAAACCAGTAATATCACTCCAAAAACACCCGTTCAACTCAAGATAAAGAACTTACCTTAAAAGGCTCAAATCCATTCCAATCAACCAGTAAGAGCACCTATAAACTTCTACCCGACAAACTAAACCCAAAAGTTTAACAACTAAATTCTAAATATCATCTAATTTAGCGGTGACTAACTCATCATGAACTACCCTTGACTTCACCAAAATATCGCCGAAACCTTCTTGGTAACTCGCCCACCTACTTCTACTCCCATAAACTAGTACTAGCACAACTAGCTCATTCAATAGCACATCACTATAACACCTCAAGGAAAGTCATACTGCTCAACCCTTCAATCCACCAAAAACTATTGTACAACATCCAAGGATCCTAATACTTTATTAACTCCCATACTTGATTATGCTATCCACCGTTGATGCCTAAGCTTCAACTTCCAAGATTTATCATACACCATACATAGCAACCCATCAATCTTTCTTTAAGTCAAATAACAATGTCCTTAATTCTTCCAACTTGATGCTCCATTTCCAGAGGAAAGTATAGTCTCAAAAATTTAAATTCCTATGTGACCTCAAGTCACAATTGATTCCTAAAAGTAATCACAACAAATATTGCCAATCATCATTTCATTGAGTAACTCGCTTCGATTGTACACTTCAATCAACTCCTCAAAACTCAAGGCCAAGGTCTCTTGAACCTACTACTGTCATGTCATCTACTCTTTAACACCTACCAAAACCACTTCTTCCAACAAAAATGCGATTAGGACATGTACTCTCCAAAATCCATACACACTCACCACTACTACGCATTGATCTCATGCACCCTTAGCCGAAACCAAAAATCCTCCAAACGTGCAAGTGGTTCATTATTATCATTTCCATCATCTGGACCTATATCCTCGAAAAACAACAATAATCTTTTCCTAGGTCCACACCATCCATTATCCTTAAAACTGATATGGATTAATTCTAAAACTTGCCACTAAAACCTCGAACTAATAACAATCATTTACCAAACTAGGTCGACATCTTCAATCCTTAGAAAATACATGAACTAGATCCTTACCTTCCATCTTTAAGGAAATTCTCCCTTAAAAAGATTTCTCATATCAGTAACTCAACTCTATCAACCCCACTTCAATGATTATAGACTAATCAACCTCAAGAATAGATCAAGCTAGCGTACCAAGTCTACCAAACTAAGAACTCAAATCCTATTATAAATCAGTCCTTCAAATCTGCAATTCTAAAACCTTAAACCAGATAAGAATCATTCTTCCAAAATCCTCAATATCGATGACCTTAAATCTAAAACACTCACCTTATAAAGCTTGCAAAATTCTAAAATCACAAATGATACCAAAGTGCTTAACCAAATCAACAAAATTTAAAACTTTTAATTTAATTAGTCCCTCAATTGCTTTTTGAACCTACCACCTTCAATCCCATAAACTTATTTCCTAAAAACTATAGGGCCCCAAACCTTAGATAACTTCTCATAAATCTATCTTTAAGGTTCGTTGAACTTACAACCTCCTACTCCATAGGCTCAACACATAATTCTACGGTACTTAAGACCTCAAGTATCCTAAGCGAATTAAAGTTATTCCCACCTCAGCTGCGACTTGAGTTCCTTCTCCATAGAGTTTACCTAGACCATGTCGTTCCCTTCGAGTCTCAATATTAAAACTACTCATTCGCTAAGAGTTCAGACCTACTGCATTAAATGATCAAGCCTAACAATGACATTCACGGTCGTACCATCTTCCCGTCATAGCGTAACCCTTAACCCACTTTTCAACTCAAACAGATTAAAATATAATTATGGCAAAACAAATTAAAATTCAACAAAATGCCATGAAATAAAATAGAATAAAACCAACCAAGTATAACAACATTCAATAAATTAAAACATTTAAAGTAACATACCTCAAACAACATAAAACCAAAACAAAACAAAATCTCACAAATAAAATATAATTCCACCAATAAAATAACATACGACAAAATGAATAAAATAATGAAGAAGTACACCATAAAAAATTAAAACAGATAAAATAACTGATCATAAAATGAAACAATTAAAATAAAATGACATACAATAAAATAAATAAAGCCAATAAAAATAACATACTTTAAACAAAACAATTTCAAATCACAACCTTAAAAATTTTCTGGTACTCCACCTAAGGGACATGTGGCTTTACCCAGAGACGAACTGCTCTGATACCACCTGTGACGCACCCGACTCCCACATACAAAAAGTCTCGGGAATCGTGACGTCAGGATGATGACAACGCGGTCACGCACCCCAACGACACGTGCCAAGTGTGTGAAATGCAACACGTGTACAAAAATAAAACGCAGCGGCAAGGTTAAGTCAAGTAACTAAGTACCAAAGTTTAATACAATACAAAATAGTACCGAAATTCACAAGTCAACATAATACAATTTTCTTGTTCTCAAAACAACACTAAATAAAAATATAAATAAAATATAGCCAAATGTCTTTAAAATAATACAAGAGTTGAAAAGACATAAACCCGAGTGATCCTAGATCACTCTTCCGACGGAGCCAACTCCTCAGGCTCAGCCTCCTCAACCTGCAACAACAACACCAAAATCTACAGTACCAGAAAATGGTACCGCATGTAAGTAAAATCCAAAAATACCCTAAGACATAAATATATAAATGCAACCAACACGATGTATGCACATGATGATCCAAACGCCAAAACCCGAGAAAAACACCATTTCTTATAAAATCACAAGTTTTACCACGCACGCCAAAAATCACCATTTGGCACAAAAAAAAAATCCAGGAATAGTTACATTAATTCCAATTTTAACCGTATGTACCATGGCCTCCCCTAGGGACCATCCACATACCCTGGCTTCTTTATTCACTCCATGGGTAACGGCCGTGCGAGTAATATACCACGAGTGATGCCCAGTTTCGCGCCCACCGCGTATATAGCCAAGCATCCTCTGATCCCCGCCAGCCCGAGGGATCACGGAGTCGGATCGAGAGCGCTACCATCCCGTCCAAGTCCCGAGCAACAGCTCCAGGGGACGACACTCAATATATTCCGCTCCCGAGTGCCCAGAAGAGCTCCACCGAGATAATAACCCATCTCAGCTTGGGGGTGATACGCACGTACCCAAAAGCCTTTTTACAAAACACAGTTTTCAAAAATTACACACCCACGCATGCGTGCACAATGCCATGAAATCAACCAATTACCAACAACCAACAGTTATCAGTAATTTTCAAATAACCAATACAGTCTAATCAGATAACCAAAACACAGTTTATAATACAGGTTATTGCAAAAATATATTTAAATCTTAAAAGTCTTTTGGAGAAATACTTACAGTGTTTTAAAATAATTTATGGAGGATCACGGAGGAACTAGAAGCTCCAAAATAGCAACTCCACAGTGTAAAAACACTGTGGCCGAAATACACAGTGTACCCAAATTTCAACGGGGTCAAACGAAGACTTGCAATTGATAGGGTAGGGCCTATGGAGGGTGGTGAAGCTAATGGAAGTGATGGTTGGCCGTGGGTGGCGGCCGAAACGGCGGTTTAAGGCCGAGAAACTCGAATCAGAAATGGAGTTCGATGGGACGGCTCCGGCGACGGATCGGGGCCGGGTTTGGGTCGGTTAGGTCGGTAAGAGGCCGGTGGTGAAGTGGTTAAGTGCTTGTGGCCGGAGGTGGCCGGACGGCGGTGGAATGGCGAAGTGAAGCTCACGGCTTCGCACGGCTCACGGCGGCGTTAGCCGGCCTAATATTGGGTGGGCTGACTCGCCGGCGCACGGGGAAGCCGGTGGTATCGGCGGTGTCGACCACGGGCGTGTTAGGGACCCTGGTCAAGTCCCTAAACACTAAGTCCTCTTTGGCTATGATCTCCTTTGGTTGACCGAATTCAAGTCCTTCTCTTGCTTGGTTCAAGATCTGGGGTGGCTATGGTGGCAATTTGGACAATGTGAGGTTAAGTGTTTAGGCTAGATGAAGTGTATGGAGTGATGGGAAAATTGGCTAAGTGTTTGGGTGGCTAGGTGAAAAGTGGTGCACGACACTAAGGTGACTTAGGGTTGGAGCCACTTTAGGGTTTAGGTTTAGGGTTTGGTTGATAGAAGATAGGTTTAGGGTTTGGTTGATGGTTTAGGGTTTAGGAGATGGAAGATAGGTTTAGGGTTTGGAGGTCGGCGGCTAGGGCTTGGCCGAATAGTGGTTGAGTAATTTTAGGAAGTTTCCTAAAATCTTGGAATTTGAATATGGGTAGGATGATGGCTGGCCAAAAGAGTTGATGAAGTCAACTAGGGTTTCCAAGTATGGAAACACTAATATAGAAAGAATGGTGGCAGCTAGGGTTAATTCAAATTAGGCAAGAGTGGCCAAATTTGAATTTGAATGAGGAGGGAATATGTGTTTGGTAAGTGGCTACGTATGGAAAGTATGGAAATTTCGGTTTTGGCTTGTTTAGGAAAGTCAAAAGTTGGCTTGGGCTGTTTTAGGAAAGGAAGATTTAAGGAATTGAATGTGATTGACAATTCCTTAAATCTAGGGATTTGATTTGGAAGAGGTTTGGGATGATGGGTAAGGTGGCTTGGGTTGATCCTAAATGGTAAGAGGCATGGGAGTTGTTGGGAATTGGGAGTTTGACTAGGCCAAAGGATGGATTTTGAATTTGAAGGGATTGGAAGATTTGTGGGATTTGGCTAGGTCAAAAGGGGATTGGATGAAGGGTAAATATGGTAGGTGACCAAATAAGGAAAGTAGGGCAAGAGTGTTGGGCGGCTAGGGTTAATTCAAATAAGGCAAGAGTGCCAAAATTTGAATTCAAATTCAAATGAAAGTGAGAGTTCGGCTATGGCTAGATGGAAGAAGGGAATTAATTATGGAAAGTTGACAAACAAGGTGGGTAGTCGAAATTGAGGATGAAATGGATTGAATGAGCCGAAAATGTAATGATCTCCAAGAACCAAGATGAACACTCAAGAACAAAATGATGAACTCGAATGAACAATGAAATAAATTCAACAAATGATTCACGAATTGCACAAATGTTGAATAAACCTCATATATTGATAAAAATAACAAGAATAAAGATAAACACAACTTGGATTCACGAATTTCACCAAGTTGTAAGACAAGATAGTTGAATCACTCCAATTCACGAATTGCATGGAATGATCCTCTCTTTGGGATTCATGAATTTCACCAAAAAAGCCCAAGTGCTGAGCACCGATGGTGATCTCTCAAACAATAGTTCTCCCTCTAGGGTGTCTGTCAAAAGATGTGAAAGAAATGACTAAGGGTCCTATTTATAAAGGTTACAACTTGGAAACCCCCAAAAGGTCCCTTTGCAATAAAAGAAATAAAAGAAATAAATAAAATAAATAACATAACTAAGATAGTGGCATGGACCACATAGCCATGGCATGCATGAGCCAATGGTTCGGCTAAGGGGTGCATGGGGGTCGAACTCTGGCTTGTTCTCATGCTGAAAATGCAATTTTTGAGGTCTGGCTTGACTGTGGCTTGACCCTGTCTCGACCCAAGTTTCGCTCGACACTCCGCTCAAGCGAATACAACCAAAGAGCTCCGCTCGAAACTCACTCGACAGTCCGTTTGAGCCAGTGTTCGCTCGACACTCTGCTCGACTCAGCTCGAGTGTAAACAACCAGAGAGCTCTGCTCGACACTCCGCTCGAGCGATATGTGTGCGTATGGCCAAGGTGCAACTTTAGAGGTGATTTTACTTGGGGTCCTAACAGGGCGGCTGGAGGCGGCGCTGCGTGGTAAATGGCTGATCGGCGCACTGTGGAGAGGAGAGAGAGAGGGTCGACGCACGCGGGAAGGAGAAAGAAAAAGAAGAGAAAAGGAAGAAGAAAAATGAAAGAGAAAAGAAAAAGAGGAGATAAAAAGTGAGATCCAGTCTTTTCATCTTGGGTCTCGAAAAATCCAACAAAGAGGATTTTAAAACTGAAAGTCAAATAAAATAATCCAAACGCAGTGAAATATTTAAATAAAACAATAACTATTTTAAAACCCATAAACCAACCCATTTAAATTAAAGATCATTTTAAATGCCAAAACAGTAAATAAAATCAAGAAAACACCATAAAAATTAATTTTCACAATTTAAAATATTATAAAATAATATTTAAAAACTCCCAAAATTTTAAAACAAGATAATCAAACACTAAATAAATTAAATAAATCATTCATTAAAAATACACTAAAGTCCGGGATGTTACAATAGAACTAATAATTAATGGATTAAACAAGATAATGACCAAATAATTTATGATGAATACCCTCCGTATGAAACAATTAGATATAGCCGAAGAGGTACCCAAATATTAGCTTCACCATTAAAAAAACACAACTCTGTAATAGATACAAAAAATCATGATAATATTATCCAACAAAACAATTATACTAATTTATATTTAAAAACCATAAGTAAATAATTAGAAAGAATATAAAATCAAATTTCTCCCATTAATTCAAAAATTAATGAAGCAAAGGAAACACCTTTGTTTATATCTCATGAAATTCCATCCCATTTAAGAACTAATTTTTCGAAAAATAAAAATGATTTATTAGAACAAATCTCTAATAAATTAAAAAAATTAAATATTATTAATATTGCTTCTAATTCTCATAAACAATCACATATTAATGTATTAAGCAAAACACATACTCTTAATGAGTTATCTGAATAAGAAATTAGTAATATTGAAAATCAATTTAAAAATATAGACCTTTAGATTAATAAAATTAGAGGAGATCATGCTAATGAATATTCAGCAAGAGACTTTAAACATCATGTTTCAATTACTCGAAATTGGTATCATAGGCCAACCTAGCCGGATATGCAATTCGAAGAAAGAGAATATATAGTACGATTTGTTTTCTCACTAAATGTACTATATGAATGAAACATTGATGGATTATCTGAATATGAAATATTAAATTATTTTCAAGAAATGATTATGGTTGCTAATATTTGTAATGATAGTAGAAAAATGAATCACTAAGTGGCTCATATTATTGTAATAGGATTTACTGATTAATTAAAAGACTGGTGGGATCACTATCTTTCAGCAGAATATAGGAATAGAATTTAAACAGTATAAACATAATGAAGGAATGAAAATAATTAAAACAGAAGATGGTCAAGCATTAGAAGATAATGTTAATACTTTGATTTTCCTATTAGCTAAACATTTTGTAGGTCACCCTATTCAGTTTAAGGAAAGAACTACTGATTTATTAATTAATTTAAAATGTCTTTAATTATCTGATTTTTGTTGGTATAAGGATGTATGTCTAACTAAAGTTATGATCAGAAATGACTGTCAACAATCATACTGGAAGGAAAAGTTCATAATCAGATTTCCTTATTACTTTGCCAAAAAGGTACTAGAATTATTAGTAAAATCTGATGGTTGAATGGATTTTATTAATCTTACTTATGGTGATATTATTATTACTATTACTATAACCAGTTTGACTATATGTAATGATTTAAGATTAAAGAAAAATATGGAAAAAGAAAAGAAATATGCTAAAAAAGAATTAATAGAACAGTTTGAATATCCTCTATTATTGCCACCATCTAGAAGGAATAAAAAGGAAAAATTATTCTAAAAAATGAAAAATATTGAACACCTTATAAAAAGATAAAAGATAAAAAAGTTTATAATAAACCTATAAAAAAATACAAAAAAGTATAATAAAAAGAAAAAATAAATTGTGTGGTATAAATGTGGAAAAATAGGACATTAAAAATCTAATTGTAAAGTAGACAACAAATTAATAAATTAGATATACCTGAAATATTAAAATAAAAATTATTAAACTTATTTATAACACCATTAAGTGAAGGAGATGATACCTCTTCTTTTGAAGAAATTTATCAATTAGAAGATTCTATTAGTTTAGAACAATTTTCTCATACAGATTCAAATTCAGAAGAAGAAGAACATGTATGTTATTGTTTAAATAAAGATAATTGTGTTTGTAATAAGACTATAAATGTTCTTTCGAAACATGAAAATATGACCTTAGAATTAATTGATAAAATAGAAGATCCAGAAGAAAGAAAAAATTATTTACTAACATTAAAATACACATTCGATACTAAAGTTAAGTGTACAACTTCAGTACCTCAATCTTATAATTTTTCAGAAATAGTCAGTAGGTTTAAAACAAAGAAATAAAAGATTACTTTACAGAACTTACAACAAGAAATTAATGAAATAAAGCAAGAAGTAAAAAATTTAAAAACTTCTAACCTTAGATTGAAAGTTTCTAATGAGCAATTACTACAAGAAATAGTATTATTGGAAATGGATAACAAGATTAAATCCCCTAACAAAGAAAAAGGAGAAATTTCTTCATCAGTGGTTCTCCATGAAGAAACATATAATTTTATTAATATCTTTAACAAGATAAGTGTTCAAAAATGGTAAACTGAAGTAACAATGCACACATCTATAATAGTGGAATTTATTTTAAAACTACTTTTATTTTAGTAAAAAATATTAACACTAAGGTAATCCTAGGAAATTCATTCTTAGCTTTATTATATCCTATCACAGTAATAGATGAAGGAATTACTACTAAAATATTAGAATAGGAAATTCAATTCAAATTTCTATTTCCACCTTTTTCAAAAGAAATAAATTCTTAAGATGGGGTTTCATTAACCAAATAAATTAATTTTCTAACAAAACACAAAATCTATATAAAAGAAAAACAAATAATTTTTTTAAAACAAGAATTAAAATACAAAAAAATTGAAGAATAATTAAAAGATCCATATTAATTCAAAAAATCATTATTTTAAAACAATAATAGAAAAAGAAGTATGTTCTAATTTGCCTAATATTTTTTGGAGTATAAAACAACATATTCTTGAATTATCTTATGATAAAGAATTTTCTGAGAAAAATATTCCTACCAAGGCAACGTCTATTCAAATGAATAATGAATTATTAGAATTTTGTAAGAAGGAAATTAGTGACTTATTAAACAAAGGATTAATAAGAAAAAATAAATTTCCATGGAGTTGTACTGCTTCTATGTCCATAAGCAGACAGAATTAGAACGGGGAGTTTTAAGATTAGTTATTAACTATAAACCACTAAATAAAGTATTATAATGGATTCGTTATCATTGCATTTTTAATTGTCATGAACGGAGGTATGTAACCTTGTGTTGTATGTTTTAACGCTTCAGGTCTTGCCAAATCCCAAGCGGGACTTGAGGGCATCACACTTAGCTTTTGAAGGCACATCAAGTCAAAGTTGTTTTGACAAGTATCAAGTCAAAGTTGTTTGACTTTAACATGTTTTAGTTGATTAATATAAACTGTCTGTTTCTATATTTACAGATGATTTATGTTGTCAAATAGATGATCATTTGAATGAACTTGATCTAGTGGAGGAGTATGAAATTGAAGACTCTATTGGATTAGCTTAGTATAGCCCATATCTGATGATGATGGAGACACTACGAATATTGAGATTCCTAATACTGTCACCAATGAGGGCCCAACTGAAGTGCAAACGGTTGCCTATGAAAGAAAGAAGAGAAAGAATATTTCTATTGTATTGAAGGATTTTGTTGAAATTGAACCAGATGATGCTAAACAACCTCAATGCAAATGGTATAAAACTTTGTTCAAAACATCTTGATTGAGTTCTACCACTGCAATACATAGCACTTACTAACTTGTTTGTTCTATAGCCTCTAAGAAAAAGCATAAGGCTTTAGCAGTTGAGTCTAAGGAGCCAGATGGTGGGTTCATTGTGTCAAACTTTACCTATGATCGTAATATAGTGAGAGAGGCTTTTGCAAAGAAGGAATGCATGAGAACTTATGAGACAAAAGTTGAAGTTAAAGGCTTTGCTTAAAGCTGTTGATAAAGTTCATATCACAACAGACATGTGGACTTCTTGTCAAAACTTTTATATATGGTAGTGACATGTTATTTTATAGATATTGACTGGCATCTTCAGAGGCTTGTGTTGAAATTTTGTAACGTACCACCTTCACATATTGGCCTATTTATTGTTGATACTTTACAAAAGTGTTTTCAAGATTGGAGACTTGAGAATAAAATTAGCTTAATTATTGTAGACAATGCAAGTTCTAATGATGTTACCATTAGGATTTTAAATATAATTTTAGATTGAAAATAACAAAGTCTGTTAGAGGAAAATTATTTCATGTACTCTATTGTGCGCATATAACTAATTTGCTTGTGCAATATGGACTTGGAGAGATCAAGCAGATCATTGATTTTGTGAAGGATGGTATAAAATATTTGGTAGCATCAGGGAATAGGTTAAAGTAATTTCTTGAAATTGTAAGAACAGTTGCAATTTCTCTCAAATAAGCTGATTTTAGATGTGCCTACAAGATGTGACAGTACATATTTAATATTGGATGTTGCACTTCAATTCAGCAAGGTCTTTCCCATATATGGTAATAGAGATAGTAGTTTTGAATGGGTTCCAAGTATTGTAGAATGATAGCAAGTTGAAAATGTTTATTAAGTACTTATGATTTTTAATGAGGTAACCAATATTGTATTTATAAGTGATTACCCAATAACAAACAAATTTCTTTTTGAAGTACGAAGAATGAAAGACATTTTAGATAAGATGTCTAGAGATGAGAGTGAGTATATGAAATCAATCATAAGAAAAATGAGCTCTAAGTTTGGAAAATATTGGAGAGAGTGTAATTTATTGATGACAACAATTGTGGTGTTAGACCCTAAGTTCAACATGATGTTGATCCAATTTTGTTTTCCTTTAATTTATCAAAAGCTAGAAGATTCTAAGAATGTTGATAATGTCTCTCAAGTATTGCATGAGTTGTATGATAAGTATGTTAATGAATACAATTTGACTATTGAGTCACAAAGAGAGTAGGAAAATACTCGAACAAACTTATCCAGTGTTTCCTCCATTGTTGGGAGAAACATGCAATCAATCAAATCATAATTGGACATTTAGGCCCCGTTTGGATGTTGAGCTGAGTTATGATAAGTTGAGTTTTTTATGAATAATAGTGAGTTGAGATGATGCAGTGAGTTTTGTAGGTCCCACTTAAGATGAGTTTAGATGTGTTGGATGTTAAGATAAGTTTAGATGTATTTATGGGAAGTTGAAAAAGGTTATGAGTTCCTCGTGTAAATAGGTGTTGAATTAAAAAAAATTATGGATCCTATGTGTAAAGTGATTTTGAGCTGAGATGAGTTTAAGGATTTGAGAATTGGGTGTTTGAATGTTAGACTCAGGTTAAGATTAGACTGAACTGAGTTAATTTCAATTTAGTCAAAGTTCCAAACGAGACCTTATTTATAAGAGAGCATATATATATATATGTATATATATATATGTATAAATATATATATATATATATATATATATATATATATATATATATATATATATATATATATATTTGTGAAGAGGGTTCAGAGGCAACTTTCAATACCTTGGAATGGTGGAAAACAAATACTCTTAAGTTTTGAACTTTGTCTAAATTGGCCTAGATTATTGGAACCACCAATTACCACTGTTAATTCACAATCAACTTCAGCACCGGTGGTAGAGTTATTATGTAGATATTTGTATGTATGTTTGATTGGCTTAGATCATTATATGGACTTAAAAAAGATCATCAATTGTGACAATAAGTGTTACATTTATTTCTAACTTTAAGTTATTGGGTATATTATCTTATATAACATAATTTATAGAAGCACTAACTACTCTTTCTTTTTTGTCAATAGAAGGATGTTCCATCTATTAACTTAGATTCTCACTATTTACTTTTGTATGTTTGGTGGATTTTGTAATTTTGTTGGATGGTATGACAATTCAGATAATTTCTAACTCCTCTCCATTATGACATATTATATTTTGTTGAAGCAAATTAAATTTTGCATTCTTGTCAAGCATCTATTGATAATATTATTGAGTTAAAAGTACTTGAATAATCATGCAAGGGATTACAAATTGTCTTAATTTTTTTTAGTGTATATCGGTGTATGGAGGTTGATGTCATGCTGTTTTGTTGAAATTTGGTGTTTCCAAATTAGTGTATGCAAGTATATTGCAGAAATGGACTTCACTGAAGGTATATGCTATAGTCTGTTTTCTAAATTCTAGGAGACTATAGACTTAACCATATAGACTATAGTTGTTGTCATGTTGAAGTCTGTATGTATATTAAGTCTTAACTACTGGTTTATTATCTTATATTGCAATTGACAGTTTTATGATGCTATCTCAGTAATAACACTATAGTATGTGACTCTATATGATGTTATTTTAATCTCAGTGAGATCTCTAGACTCTGATGCTATCTTTGATGGTTTATTTTATTTAATAGATTGTTATATTGTGTAGTACATATCAATATGATATAAATGGACAATATGAGAGGTTTGTTAGTTTTTATTGCAATTACTGAAAGAGAAATGATAGTATGCCGCTTGAGTTTACCTTTTCACTTTGACCTCTCATATATTTTGTTTTTTATTTTATTTTATTTTTACTTAATGATTAAGAAAATGACTTTTAGTATATTGTGACAAATTTGTGTTAAAAGACATGCCCAACGGTCATTACTGGGCGGCAGCCTAGCACTACTCTTATTGAAAATCACCATTCTGAGAAAGCATATTTTGTGGAGGCAAATTAAATTTTGTATTATTTTCAAACATCCATTGACAGTGTTGCTGAGTTAAATGTACTTGAGTAATCATGCAATGGATTAAAAATTAGCTTAATATTTTTTAGTGTGTATTGGTGTATGTAGGTTGCTTTCATGATATTTTGTTGAAGTTTGATGTTTCCAAATTGAGTAATGATATACGTACAACCATTTTAACAACTTTTTATGCAACCATTTTTTAAAATGAGGGTATTTATGTAAACTGATATTACTTTTATAAGCTATTTTATAAAAATACCCCTCATTTAAAATATAGTTGTAGAAAAATTTGTAAAAACGGTTGTATGTCTACATTTTCCTTCCAAATTAGTGTATGCAGGTATAGTGCAGAAATTGACTTCACTGCAGGTATAGACTATAGTATGTTTTCAAAATTCTAGTCTATATAAACTATAGTTGTTGTCATGTGGAAGTTTGTGTGCATCTTAAGTCTTAACTACTGATTTATTATCTTATATGACAATTGATAGATTGTATGATACTATTTTCAGTGCTATCTTAGTGATATCACTATAGCGTGTGACTATGTGATGCTATCTTAATCTCAATGATATCTCTGATGTTATCTCTTGTGGTTTATTTTATTTGGGAGTGTTGTATTTATTAGTACATCTTAGTGATGGAAACATATGAACAGACAATCTGAAGGTTTGTTAACTGTTATTTGGAGAATTTGTAGGCTGTAAATTATATACTTAGATTCTCAACCTATCGCATGATGCTATCTCTGGTTCTTTGTAAATGGAAGGGAAGGGCCTCCAAAAAACAGCTTAGCAACTAGCTTTTCCTTCCTTTCTTTCTGGAGGCACATACCGTCAAAACTCTTTTCCTTTCTAACATTTTTTTACAGTTGCTAAGTAGAGAATCTTTGATGCTATTAGGTGTGTAAAAAAATGAAAAACCGGTTGAACCAATTGAACTAGACCCAACCGATCCAGTACCAATTCTTAAGAATCGAAACCAGTACTCCTAAACCAGTTCGGTATTGGTTTTTATATTTTAAAAACCAGTTTGAATAGAACCGGACCGGCATATATATATATATAAGAATACGACCAGGGGATGAGTGGAAGATGACCTTTAAAACCAAAGAAGGCTTGTACAAGTGGTTGGTAATGTCGTTTGGTCTCTCTAACGCGCCAAGCACTTTAATGCGCGTCATGCACCAAGTTCTCAAGCCTTTCTTGGAAAATTTGTTTTGGTCTATTTTGACAACATTCTTATTTATAGCCACAATGAAGTTGATCACTTGAGTCATCTAAGAGAGGTTCTATCGGTGCTGTTCTATCACAAGTTATATATTAACTTGAAAAAATGCACTTTCTTAAGCAGCAAATTACTATTTCTTGGATTTGTGGTAAGCCCTGAAGGGATACATGTGGATAAAGAGAAAGTGTGTGCTATTCGAGATTGGCCAATGCCCACCACCGTCAGCCAAGTTCGCAGCTTCCATGGACTGGCAACTTTCTATCGCAGGTTCATCAGGAATTTTAGCTCTATGGCAACACCCATCACAGAGTTTACGAAGAAAGGACAATTCATGTGGGGGTAAGGAACAAGAGGGCAATTTTAATACTATCAAAGAGAAGCTGTCCACGGCACTGGTACTTGCCCTTCCCAACTTTGATAAGCTTTTTGAAGTTGAATGTGACGCCTTCAAAATTGGTATCGTTGCTGTCTTGTTCCAAGAGGGGTGACTCGTGGAATTCTTTAGTGAAAAACTAAATGAGGCCAGGTGAAAGTGGACTACATATGAGTTGGAATTTTATGTGGTTATACGGTCTCTGAAACACTGGGAGCACTACTTGATTCAGCATGAGTTTATCCTTTACAGTGACCATCACGCCCTGAAATTTATCAACACCCAGAACAGCTTGAACCGTATGCATGCCAGATGGATCGGCTTTATGCAAAAATTTACTATGGTACTCAAACACAAATCTGGGCAGCAAAACAAGGTGGCCTATGCTCTCAGCCGTCGTGCATCCATGCTTGTGACAATAAAGGTCGAGATCACTGGCTTTGAACAACTCAGGGACTTGTATGCTAATGATGAGGACTTTGCTGAGGTATGGAATAAATGTACAATGGGGCAGCCAACTTCAGACTTTCATATATAGCAGGGATACCTTTTCTGTGGAAATCAACTTTGTATTCCTCGAACTTCTCTGCGTAAACACATCTTATGTGAGCTACATGAGGGAGGATTAGGAGGCCATATGGGTCGAGACAAAACAATTTTACTGGTGACTAAGCGGTATTTTTGGCTGTAGTTGAAACAAGATGTAGGGAGGTTCATGCAAAGGTGCCTTGTTTGTCAAGTGAAGAAGGGCCAATCACAGAACAGAGGATAATATATGCCACTACCAGTAAGCCAAAACATTTGGGAGGATTTAAGCATGGACTTTGTGCTTGGGTTACCACGTACTGAACAAGGTGCTGATTCTATTTTTGTAGCTGTGAATAGATTTTCCAAGATGGCGCACTTTATTCCTTGTCGAAAGGCTTCGGATGCGTCTAGTGTGGCTCACTTGTTCTTTAAAGAAATTGTCCACCTACACGGCATTCCCAGAACAATCACCTCTGATCGTGATACCAAGTTCCTTAGTCATTTTTGGATCACCTTGTGGAAAAAGTCTGGAACCTCTCTCAAGTATAACAACACTTGTCACCCACAAACTGACGGCCAAATTGAAGTTACCAATAGGACGCTTGGTAACATGTTGCATTGTATTTCCAGAGTTAAGCCGAAGCAGTGGACTTGAACCTTCCACAAGTCAAATTTGCCTTCGACAACATGAGTAATCGTTCGACTGGAAAGAGCCCTTCAAAATAGTGTATACTACACCTCCAAAACATACTCTTGATTTAGCTTGGTTTGGATAGTGAAATTGTTTGAGAATGTTTGTGAATAGTAGTAAAAAGTAGGTGAAAAGTAATAATAGAATATTGAATAGTAGTAAAAAGTATGTGAAAAGTAATAATAGAATAGAATAGTAGTAAAAAGTATGTGAAAAGTAATGAATAGTAGTAAAAGTAGGTGAAAAGTAATAATAAAGTAGAGAATAGTAGTGAGAGTGTTTGAGAGTATCTCAGAGTACTTCAACACCCTTCCTAAAATTTCGAGGTTGAGCACAACAACTAAAAATATGGCTTAGAGAATTCAAGGAGAGGAGGCAGAGGTGCGAAGCAACCTAGAGCAATCCAACGAGAGATATAAGCATGTTGCAGACAAGCACAGGCGAGCCAAAATATTCCAAGAAGGGGATTCGGTGATGGTTCATTTACGAAAGAATCGCTTTCCCACGGGCACATACAGTAAACTACAAAACAAAAAGTATGGCCCTTTCCGCTTTGTGAAGAAAATTAATGATAATGCCTACGTGGTTGGGCTCCCAGAAGACATGTCCATCTCCCCCACTTTTAATATAGCCGACTTGTTTGAATATCACCCTCCTGATGAACTGCTTTACGTAGACCAAACTTTGAGGTCAGTTCTTTTTAAGTGGAGGGGAATTGATGTAGCACACTGTCTAGAAGTTCGAAAAGTTGAACTCCAGTCAATGCACCATGACAACATCCCGTAATAATGCTTGAAGTGTAGGCATCAACTTACCTTTTAATTGTTTATTTTTTCATGCATGAATTGCTCCTTAATTTATTGTTCCCTTTCCCAACCAATGACTTTACGTCCACTTCCCCTTTTTTCCTTTTGTGACCTCCTTATATAATGGGTCATTATTGTAGTAGTGGTCATTATGAAAAATTGAATAAGAGAGAAAGTGACTTTTCTTGTTAGCCATTTGTGATATTATCGAAAGACATAGTTCTTTCAAGTACTCTATTTTTTTTTACATCGTTCCGCTACTCCAGAATAGATAGAAGTTTCCAAAATAAAATGTCTATTCAAATGGACATAATTTATGTTCGAAAAAAAGTCATTTGAAAAAATTATTGGTTCGAATCCATAAAATTTGTTTGAACACTCCGTTCGTTCGAGCAAGATAAAATATGGGTATTAGTTTGAATTAAAATTTCAATTTGTTTGAAAAATTGGTTTGTCTAAAAAAAATGTCCCGTTCTAACAGTTTTGATTGGTTTGGCCAAATTTTGTCCCTCTGAATATACTGGGTGAATGACCCTAACAAACATCCAATTCCGGTTAATACAACATAGAGAAAAAAAAAAGAATCTAGGACAATAAATTGGTCCCGACCCATGATAATTAAGGAGCCGTGGCAGCATGAGTTGTGTTGTGTTTTGCTTGTTTGGATAATTAGCTGAAGCAGAGATCTACTTCCTCATTCTCTCCTTACATGCTAGAAGGGGATTTGTGAGATTAGTTGGATTTGATAGATTCATGGGCCTTGAGTTGTCTTGTTTGGTGTGTGAAGGGAAAAGAAATATGTAGAGTTATGACAACACATGCATGGATCTTATGTGTGAACAAGGCTGTGCGTGAGTGCTGTATGTGATGCCCCTAGATTTCGCTTAGGATTGAACGAATTTTGAAGCATCGGGACATGCGACACAAGATTACATGCTCACAGTTCATGGCAATTCAAATGCAATGCACCTAACATGCAATAACAATATACAATATTGACAACGAATAATTTTTTTTCTTAAGCAATACTAGGCACCAAATGAGATATATCCAAAAATCTTTCAAACTTAATACATAAATATTGAAGTGATAGACATTCACAATTACAATATAAGTCCAAAAGGTCTATAATCACAAAAGTATGGGAGATAGAACTCCTTAAGTACATGCATAACTAAATCATCTACTAAGCTAATATGTTGAGTAGCTCACGCAACTTGGACAGGGACACCATAATTCTATCTATGAATCAGAGCATGGAGGCTAACTTGTGCTGCCTAATCAATTGTCTCCATTTGGCTAGCGTCTATTGCATCTCCTAGTTCTGACATATCGTCTACCATTTCAAGAGAAATGGTAGTTGAGACTGTTACGGTAAGATTTGAGTATAAATCTCAGAAAGTTAACAAAAAACATAACTGATAGTTTAAAGATGCATGCATGACAGTAAAAACATGAATGCATAACATGATCATAAATAAGATTGGCATTACTTAACAATTACCATGACATGTGTTGACATGAAAGGAACTTGAACAGGGACTGAGCTTGAGACTAAACTGAAACTAAACTAGACATGACAAGAACTTGAGCGTGAGCTGATCGTTAAATAACATGAGCTTGAACTTGACATAACATGAGCTTGAACTTGAAATAACATGATCTTGAATGTGAAATACATGAACTTGGAATCTTGTTCAATGACTAAACATAATTAATAAACGTGAACATATGGGTGCTATACGGTTCCCCTTGAGCTATGTGTCCCTGTCGATATCGCATCACAATATAGGTATTTGCATCAATTGTGGGTACATTAACATACGTACCAGTTCACAAGTATCTGCACCTGCTATGGAAAATGTAATGTACGTATCTCGTAACAAGTATCTACACCAGCACGAGTATGTATAACATGAAATTGAACGTGTGGGAGGCACTATTGATGTTAATAGTATTTTGTCAACTCAGGAGATTTTACACTAATTCAGACACTTCAACGTGAACAAAAGAGTTTCATTAGGATATTACTCCATCTTAGCACTTATGGTCATTATAAACGTAAATAGATTTGACTTAATGTGGAAAAATTATTTTCAAGATACATTCTGTACTTGAGACATGATGTACAATGAAATGAAATGATAGATGACTTGACATAACGTAACATGAAATACTGAAATGTACTTGAAATTAATGACATGACATAATATGAAATAGACAAACGTTTCATGACATTGCATAACATGAAACAGATAAATGTTTCATGACATAACACAGATAAACATTGCATGACATAATATAAAATGTAATAGATAAACACTGCATGACAGAATATAATATGTAATAAATAAATATTTCGTGATAGAATATAATGTATAGCAGATAAACATTTCATGACAAAATATAATGTATAATAGACATACGTGTAATGATATGGCATAGCATGATATATATAATAACATAAGAACATAGACTACTATCCCCTTACCAACACACATACATAATAATATGATAATAAGTTAGAAAGTAACTTACAATGATCGTAATGTGATGGATTAAAATGTGTAAAATACGAGAAACTGTAAGTAGAGATTTCTAAATGTCAAAAACTCACCCAGTTTAGAAACATAAAAATACTATTTTAGATTAAAATTACCATTTTTGTTACAGTTCGCTAGAAATCCAATGGTAAAATTTCTTTAGCCTTTAGGACTCTTGTGAAAATTCCTAAGTTTTTACAAGTTGACCAATCACGTATGTTTTAGTATGTAAGCATAGTCAATGTTGCCACTCACTATGGGGCCATAATCGTGATTTTATTTATTTGAGATATTTAGAAGTGTCAGATTGCAATATGGTCTGCGCCATTAGACTTAGTTGATTATTTAAAATTTTATGGTGCAATAATCTCATTTTCAATTTTCAGACGAAACACTTGTTAGAAAACGTATTTTATTTATTTCGAGACACTTCAGAGTTGAATTTCGATAAAAAAATTACACAGTTAGTTTAATATATATATTTAGGATTTAACAGTGTAAAGTTTATTTTTCACTTTTGTGGCGCCCCCAACTTCCATGTACGGATAAGCATGGAAATTGAGACACCCGGGATGATGACAACATGGTCACGCACCCCAACAACACATGCCGAGTGTGTGAAATGCAACACGTGTACAACAATTGATACGCAGCGGAAAGGTTAAGTCAGATAACTAAGTACCATAATTTAATACAATACAAAAATAGTACTGAAATCCACAAGTCAACATAATACAATTTTGTTGTTCATAAAACGACATCAAATAAAATACAAATACCAAATAAAACATAGCCAAATGCCTCTACTCCTCAGGCGGAGCCGCATCCTCGGGCTCAACCTCCTCAAAACCTGCATCAAAATCTGCAGTACCAATAAATGGTACCACAGGTAAGTAAAACTCAAAAATACTCCAAGATAACAAATATATAAATACAACAGCCACTATGCATGCACATGATGACCAAAACACCAAACCCGAGAAAAACACCATTTCTCAAAAATCACAGTTTTTCCACGCACGCCAAAATCACCATTTGGCACAATTTAAAAACACAGGAATAAATACATTAATTCTAATTTTAATCCGTATGTACCATGGCCTCCCCTAGGGACCATCCACATACCCTGGCTTCTTTATTCACTCCACGGGTAATGGCCGTGCGAGTAATAAACATGAGAGATGCCCAGTTTCGCGCGCACTGCGTACATAGCCAAGCATCCTCTGATCTCCGCCAGCCCGAGAGATCACGGAGTCGGATCGAGAGTGCTACCATCTCGTCCAAGTCCCGAGCAACAACTCCAGGGGAGGACACTCAGTATATTCCGCTCCCGAGTGCCCAAAGGAGCTCCACCGAGATAATAACCCATCTCGACTTGGAGGTTATATGCACACACCCGAAAAACCTTTTCAAAATTACACACCCACGCATGCGTGCACAATGCCATGAAAATGACCAATTACCAACAACCAACATTTCACAGTAATTTCCAAATAACCAACAGTCTAAACAGATACCAATTCACAGTTTATAAAACAGGTTATTGCAAAAATATATTTAAATCTTAATAGTCTTTTGGAGAAATACTTACAACGCTTTAAAATAATTATGGAGGATCACGGAGGAACTGAAAGCACCAAAACAACAACTGTTACAGTGTAAAAACACTGTGGCTGAAACGCAGTGAAACTCAAATTTCACCCGGGGTCAAACGAAAACTTGAGAACGGTAGGGTAGGGCCTATAGGAGGTGGGGAATCTAATGGTGGTGATGGTTCACCGTGGGTGGCGGCTGAAACGGCGGTGGAAGGCTGGAAAAGTGGGTTCGGGTTTGATGCTCGTTGGGGCGACTCCGGGGACGGATCGGAGCCGGGGTTGGGTCGGTTAGGTCGGAAATGGGCCGGTGATGATGTGACTAGGAGCTGGTGGCTGGAGGTGGCCAGATGGTGGCACAGCAAGGAGGAAACCGCCGCGGGTAAAAGCGCACCGTGGAGGCAAACGGCGGCGAGGCTCCGGCTGAAAATGGTATGGTAGGCTCCGGCAACGGCGCCGGCGAAGGTAAACCCGAAACGGGGAGAGAGAGAGGAGAGAGAGAGAAGGGCCGGTCGCATGCGGGGAGAGAGAGAGAGGAAGAAGAAAAAAGAAAGAAAAAAGAAAAAGAAGAAAAAAAGAAAAAGAGGAGGGAAAAAGTGAGATCCAGACTTTTCAACTTGGGTTTCGAAACTGATCCAACGAAAACGATTTTAAAACCACTAAATAAATAAAATAATCTAAACGCAGTGAAATATTTAAATAAAACAATAACTATTTTTTTAAACAGTTAAAATAAATAAAATAATTTAACTCAAAATTAGCTAAAGTAAAATATTAAACTCTGACAAAACATCCTTTAAAATAAAGAGGAATTAAATTGCAGATCACTAATTAAAATTAAACAAACGCAGTGAAATGCCTTAATAAAACAATAAAAATTTTAAAACCCACAAACAAATCAATTTAAATTAAAGATCAATTTAAATCCAAAATAATAATTAACAATAAGAAAGCCCAATAAAATAATTTTCACAATTTAAAATATTATAAAATAATATTTAAAAACTCCAATAATTTTAAAACAAAATAATTAATCACTAAATAAATTAAATAAATCATCCATTAAAATACACTAAAATTTGGGATGTTACAACTTTCTTGGAGTGAATAGTAACCTCAATAGTAGCATCTAGTGCAGTTTTTCAGAATCATAGTGTGAAATGTCTAAATTAGATTAGAGAAATTTTATTTGAACACTTGGAAAGATCTTAGCCATATTTCATGGATGATATTGGACACTTGGAACCAAAAGGAACCATGGAATGGATTATGAAGGAAATCAAAGTATGGGATCATACTACCTAAGCAAAACTCTATTCCATCCAACCATGCAAATCGTGCCAAACCAAAGAGGGTTTCAACCCTAGTGAAACCCTAAATGGTTGGAATCCAATTGAAATTCTAAAATCTTGGTTGAAATCGAAACCCTAACTGATTTCTTCAAACCCTAAAGTTGGCCTCTAACCTTATTTCATCCGATTTCTAGCATTATATTTAATCACTTGATTAAATCATTTCTACATACTATTAATTCTTCAAATTCATGTTATGATATCATTATCCAACTTTTTAAATTTTAAAAATTTGATTGGGTCAAGAAAAATCTAATTTGGGCTTGATAGCATCTCAAACTTTAATCAAACCCTATTTAAACCACAAATGAAGCCTACTTGTTTAAGGCCCATGAATTTTGGCCACTTTCGAAAAAAATTTTGAGGAAGTTTTCTCCCACCCATGGCAGACCAACCTTTGCCCATCACAGTCCCAAATAGTCCCATGATGTAAGAGGAAACTCCACCTCATCACTCCCTTATACTTGGCAGCAGCAACAGCCAACTCCCTTCCACTGTTCTTGCCTTTTTGTGACATAACCACCGTACCTCAAGATGTCATACAAGGCCATATCTCCCTTTTCAAAAGTACTTAAGGCATACAACTCACCACTTCTCTCACTTCACCACTTTTCACTCATATTTTGAAAAGAAACCCATAAAAGCTCTCTAGGGTATATTGCAGTGGCTTTGTGCGTGCCATTTTTGGAACCTTTGTAAGTATATTTTCGTAATAATTCCTTCATAAAAGTTGTTTTGTTTAGTCTTTTGGTCAATCAAAAGTTGTTTAAACCTTGTAAAAGTCATTATGAGAGATAATCTGGATAGTGTGCTGTATTTTGGAGTTTTGACCAAGTTAATGGACAAATGTTGGTCCGAAAATTTATGCAATGTTGTTAACATGTATATATAAATGCTTGTTGGAGATTAGTCGCATGATTAAAGCTCTTGGCAATGATGTTCTCAGATCTAGAAACTTAAAAACTGGAAGAGGAAAAAGAGTTTATATTTTAAGAAAGTTTAAGTCTTTTGTAGTTTAATCTTACTCTAATAGCTTTGATATTTTTCTTTGATGATCCTAAACCTTTTCTATACATGTTAGGATGTTGGTTTGAAGAGTTTTGACGTTGGTTTCAAAGATGTAAAGTTTCATGGAAGAGATTATACGGTTTGATCAAAAGTTTGATGCTTTTAGTTAGATCCATGTTTTGAATTATTTTTAGTCATGTGATTTTAATTTTAATGCTTGGATCTACCTTAGGAATATTTTTAAACTATATGATTTTTTTTTGAAGATCTCACCATAGAATGCCTTGGATCAAGTGTTTGATCAAAGCTAGTTGGGAAAGAAATTCTGTTTTTGGCTAAGGGTAGGAGCTGAGTGCTTCATGTGCTATTTTCTAATTTTTTTGGTGACTTTTATGTATTAATTCAAAACATGTTAGTTCTTAAGAATGTGTTATGAACATATTAGAAGAAAGTTTGAGTTTTTGGAGTCCTTGAAAATATTTGAAAATTGGTCAAATCATAAGATTCAAGAGTTGTATTTTAGTTAAACACTTTGGATCTTTTTACTAAAGCGTTTTGTGATTATGTGAAGTATAATCTTGTTGAATGTTTTAAGCATATTTTTAAACTTAGGATATGAGGATCTTTATTACAATATTACGATTTGATCATGAGTTTTGGAGTTGGATAAAATTGCAACAAAAATTAAATAAAAATGACCTTTGATAGTTTTGGCCCTATGGTGTTTCTCATAGTTGTGTTTGGTTTTAATTTTTTCTAAGTTAATATTTAAATTTAAGACAAAATTTACATGATGGTGATTTTTGGAGTTAGGATGAAAAATCCTTAAGTTAGGGATAAAATGATTATTTTCTCATATGTAGAGGGTAAAATGATCATTTTAATCTAAGTTATTATTTTTTCATATTTCTAATTGTTAGTGGTTAAGTTTCTAACATTTAGAACTCCTATTTATAGATTCTCGTGTTTCGTAATTTATCTCATAAAATGCAACAATCATTGTAAGTTAGCTTCTAATTTTTTGTCAAATTACTATGTATGTGTAATGGGTAAATGAATTGTTATTTATGTACTTATGTTATCCTATATGCCATGCTATGCCATGTTACATCATGTATGTCTGTTATGCATATTATATTCTATCACTACATATGTCTCTGTCACACTATTTATTTTGTCCTGAAATATTTATTTGTTATGCAATATGTTTTGTCATGTAATGTTATCTATTACACGTTATGCCATGTCACGTAATGTATTCTATTACAAGTTGTGCCATATCACATAATGTTTGTCTGTTACATGTTATGTTATGTTATGTTATGTTTATCTGTTTCATGTATCTCACGCATATGTCACATCACGTTATGTCAAGTCATTTGTCCTTTTTGTGTCATGTCACGTTGTGTCTCGAGTACAGTTTGTGTATCTCAAAACTAGTATTTCCATATCAGTGAAGTCTATTTACATTTGTCACGACCCTAAATACTAGGATGAGGTAATATCCTAATAGAACTCTTTTTTTTTTCATGCTGGAGTGTCTAAATTAGTGTGAATTCATTTGGGTTGAAAAAGTAAAGTTTAACGGGTTTCAAATGGGGCTTAATTAACTGGTTACAGAATCGAAGAAGGGCATTAATGCTGGTGGTGCTCCATACATTTCAATTTCATTTTATATGTACTTGTGTGGGTGCAAATACCTAACATGGGGTATGTACAGTACCTGTGTCCATAGCAGGTGCTGATACCTATGAACTGGCATGTACAATACGTGTGTCCATAACAAGTGCAGATACTTGTGAATTGACACGTATCTTAACGCACTTACAACTGGTACAGATACCTGTGTTGCGATGTAGTAATCGGTAGAGACACATAGCTCAAGTGGACCTATGTAACACCCACATTTCACTTTTATTAATCACCCTTATTTATTAAACAACATTCCAAGTTCATGTATTTCACATTCATACTCATGTTATTTAACATTCAATTCAAATTCAATTCATTATCATTTCACGTTCAACTTTATGTCATGTTTAAGTTCACGTCAGTTCAATTCTTCTCATGTTAGTTCATGTCATGTTGCGTTTCAAGTTTAGTCCATGCTCTGTTTAAGTCATGTCAGTTCATGCCTTGTTATATGTCAAGTCAAGTAATGTTTATTTATGATTATGATTATGCATTCATGTTTTTATTGCCATGCATGCACTTATAAACTGTATGTTAATTTTTCTGCTAACTTGTTAAGATTTGTAATCAAATCTCATCATGATAATCCCACTTACCGTTTCCCTCGAAATGGTAGCTTGTGTGCTAGGATCAAGAGGTGCTTCAGAAGATGATCGACTGGAGACGGTCGATTAAACAGCGATGGCACGATGCGGAGCTCATCGTTTCGATGTTTCGATATTTCAATTTATAGATAGTAATATGACATTCTTGATTGAGTTTTCTGAACTATTCGATGGATTAGTCTAGTAGATACTTTAGTTTCTACCTGCAATTATGGAGCTTGACCTTCCATGCTTTTGAGATTACAGTCTTTTGAGACCCGTACCGTAATTTTTGATGTTAATCCTTTCAATATGTAGGGATCATGTTTTAAGTATAAGATATTATTAGTTTGGTGCATAGTATTGCTAAAATTATCCGCTGCAAATATTGCATATTGCTAGATGCATGTTAGGAACATTGTATCTTTATTTGTCATAAATGAGGGTAGGTAACCTAGTGTTGAAAGTTTTGAAACTTCAGATGTCCATCTGATCCCAAGCGGAATCTTGGGACGTCACAATTTTGCCATCTACATGTGAGAAATGACTATTTTACTACTAACTTAAGGATTTTACATCATAATTCCAAAATTCACTAAAACTTATATTTTTCATGTAAAGTTTGTCCTAAATCCAAATATCTAATTAAAAAAATTTAAAACACATT
Source organism: Cyclocarya paliurus (assembly GCA_029856935.1). NCBI lineage: Eukaryota > Viridiplantae > Streptophyta > Magnoliopsida > Fagales > Juglandaceae > Cyclocarya > Cyclocarya paliurus. The sequence goes on from CM056950.1 coordinate 18,251,502, forward strand.
ACAACTATGTCAAACATGCCTAGGCCGAACATACATAGGCCAAATCTCTTGATTTTTGTTGCAATTCTATCAAATCCCATTTTTCATGCTTAAATTGAAATATTTCAACATACAAAATAATATCTTATGTTCAAATAGCATACTAGAAAAGCCAACAAAACTCACTTCACAAAAATCACAAATATTTTCAATACCAAACTTAAGGTTTTTTAACGTTAAGCACAACTCTTCATTCTCAAGGTTTTATCTCATTTCAAAACAATTTCAAAAACTCAAAATGTTGAATGAAATAATTCCAATATATTCATAACACACTCTTAAGAACTATCATGCGTTGAATCATCAAGACAAAACCACAAAAATACAAAAATTCATCTTAAAGCATTTGGCCTTAACACTTTCACCAAAACTGATTTTGATATTTTGATATGGTTTGGTTTTGATCAAACCATTTGACCTAAAATATTTCATGAAATAAATTATAAATAAACAACACCATATGGTTAAAAATAAAGACATAGAATAGATCCAAGCATCAAACTCAAGATCACATGGCCAAATTTGCATCAAAACATCAATCTACCCGGAAGCCTCAAATACATGACCTATCCGAACCTTTTCATGTATAAAAAATTATATCTTTAATAACAACACCATAAATCCTTAAACTAACATCAATGCATCATAACTGTAAATCAAAGTATTAGGAACATCATATATAAATATCAAATCCATTGGAGCATGTTTTCATAACAAAAGATTAAGGCTTAGTCAAAACAAAATTTGTTTTCAACCTTCCAGTTTTTAATTTTTTAGATCAAAGTAAAAATCTCATCAAAAGCTTATAAAATAAAATGAATATTAATAAAAATTATATACTAGCATGTTAAATATATTCCATAAAAAAATTAGATCAAGATCATGCCAATAACTTGGTGAAAATCATCTAAATATCACATAGTGTTTAGATTATCTCCTAGAATGATCTCTTCATGCTTAAACCAACTTTTTACCCATAAAATTGACTACTAAAATTAACATAAAATATACCAAAAGAAACTAGACTCGAATAAAAAAAAAACTTTTGTGAAGAGTATGTTGTGAGAAAATACCCATAACAACTTCACAAAAGTCGAGTAATGTAGGTTAGAAAAACTGTCTAAGAGCTTCTTTAGTTTTCTCTCCAAGAAAAGGGTTGGAAAGTGACCAAATGCAAGGGGAATGAACATAGACGACCTTTAAAAATCTGAAGGGGTGATAAGAGATCTAAGTGTGAATGACTCTTTGAGTGATGGGGTGTTAGCCAAAAACAAGGGCAGATCTAGCCCATGGTTTTATGCCAGCCATTGCTGTATGAGAGGGAGGGGTGAGGTAGCTCTTGGCCTTCCCATCAAGACTGTCTGGGGTTGCTTTGGGCAGTGATAGGACTATCATGGAAGGAGGGAAACTTTCTCCACAAGCCTTGTCTTGGTGGCTCAATTTTGTGGGCCTTAACTGAATGAGCTTCCATTTAGGGTTTCAATGGAGTTTGGGTTGCTATCAAGTCCAAATCTAAACTTTCTTGATACAAAAAATTTTCAAGATTTAAAAGAATAAATAATGATATAATAACATGAATTCGAGTAGTTAGTAGCATATGTAAATGATTTAATCATTGATTAAACACTAAGCTAAAACTGGATTCATTTAGGGTTTAGGGGCAAACTTTGGTGTTCGGGGAAACCATTTGGGGTTTCGGTTTTCTTCAAGCTTTTAGGGTTTCAATTGGATTTCAAGTGTTTAGGGTTTCTCTAGGGTTGAAACCCTATTTGGTTTGATACAAATTGGATGGTTGGATGAAATATGGTTTTTCTTAGGTGGCCATGATCACAAAACTTGATTTCCTTCTATTCATCAAGTGTCCAATACTATTGGTGCTAAGTGTCCAATACTATTCATCAAGTGTGACTAGGATCTTGCCAAGTGTCAGAATAAAATTTCTCTAAACTAATTTGGATATTCCATACTGTGATTTTTAAAACAATAATCTAGGTGCTAACACTTAGGTTATTATTCATATAAAAAAAGTGAAAAATAAATTTTGCACTGTAAATCCTAGATAATTATACTAGCTATGGGTATAAATTTTAACTGAAAAACTAGATTGGACTAGAATGAACCGGTGGAATCGATCTGGTTTTGGATCGTTCTAGTTCGGAACTGATTTCCTTAATTCCAAAATCGACCGATACTGGTCCGATTTTGGTTTTATACTTTTTAGGACCGGACTGGTTCACTACATTATATATTTTAAATTAATTTTTTTTGATATTATATATAATATTTTTGATATTATATAAATTTTTTATATATAATATATATAATAATATAAAGTATAATTATATATAAATAATATTATTATAATTTAATAAATTTATAACATAAAATTTTAATCTTAAACATGAAAATTTATTTGATCATATGCTTTAAACATAATATATATATTAATAACATTTTATAACAGTTTTTTTATAGTAGATTTTTTTCACATAACATATTTTTTTTATAAAGTAGATTTTTAATAAAACAGATTTTTTGAAAGCAGTTTTTTTTATAAATAGATTTTTTATGACAAATTTTCATTTTATTAAAACCTGAAAATTGGATCGTATCGATAAAACCAGAGGTACCAGTTGAGGATAACTGATGCGTAATCAGTTTTTGAAAATACAAAACTGGTGCATACTAGTTTGGTCTAAAATTTTGTCTAAAATCAGACCGGTTACACCTTTAATACTAGCCTTAGAGTGCAAATTGTTAATCAAAATCCAATTCTGAAGTGTCTCGAAATCGAAAATTATTTTATTGCGCCACAAAATCCAACTCCGAAGGTTTTCACAAGGTTCCGAAAGCCTAAAGAAATTCCTCCATTGAATTTTTGGTGGACTGTTACACTGTATACTGACTTTTTTCAATCTTCTTTCGTCATCAAAATGATCGATGATCGGGAGTCTTGTGGAATGGCATGTATCGGCCGTAGGTAGCCAGAAAATAGTTGATTGGGCCATCTTCGTACGTGCTATAGGGGAAAACCAAACAAAATACCTAGAAAAAAATGGACAGGTTACCGATTATAATGGAGGAAGTAGATAGGGCTGGGGTATAAATTAAGATTTGGTATGGGGCGATTTCGTTGGAGAGAAAACTGCTTTTCGGTTTTGTTTTACACTTCACCAAGTTAGTCCCCTTCTTAATCCTCGCAATTATTTGTAGTTTCATACTCTTAAACATAATTACAAAAGTTTTTGGCTAGCTTTATTGTCACATGTACATAAACTGATGATAAAAGGTTGTTCCGCAACTAATTCGAATATATTGACAAGGGAAGATATTACTCGAACTTGGTAAGGAAAGAACTTTAAAAAGAAAGGAAAAAATAGAGAAAAAAACTTGCATGCACTCAATTTGATGCATACGTACTCTAATGCATGCGGTAAAAGCCGTCGAATTCGGGACTTTTGTCTTGAAATTAGAGAATTGCCTTTTGTATATGGTTGTGCTTAGAGATTCAAGCATGAGAGGATGGTATTTTCAAAACTCCATGTCTCTGCAGTTCGACCAACACGCCGTCATGATCAGATGGAGGTTTTAGTCCAAGAGGCAGTGGCAACCATGGTTTTGATATAACGTCGCCAATAGCTGCATCTATGCTCTCCTTTGTCTGTTAGATCACATATATAGATCAAACGATAAAATCAACTCTCTGATCTGAAAGAAACAGCTTATTAACATCAATTAGATTAATATGCATGTTGGCACGCAACAATTATGAACACAAGATATTGTAGTACTACAACGAAATAGTCATGCAGCACCAAACCACATCCATATTATTAGAATGCGCGCAACGTAGTTTTTAACACTTAGCCAGAGATCATGTACGCATGCTCTGCAAGCTGGTACGTAGCAGTCACTCTCAAAGCTATTTTCCATCTATATTATACTAACACGAGGCCAAAGATCACTTTGGTTAAAGCTTTCATTAAACCTTATATATGTGTGTTGAGTACGTATGATATAAAATCACATATAAACAACACAAATCCATTTAGTAGCTATTATATTTTAAAAATTGGTTTGTATCCTAAAAGACACTTTATAGTTTCTTTTGAAAGGATATATATATGCGACAGGGACGAGAGATGCGCGCCTTACCGGATGAATGTCGAGAATAGGGTTGTTGGGGTCTACTTTGTATATGGTATGAGGTTGGATGCCTGAGACAGGTGGAGAGACATAATATCTCTGCATGAATGTACATCAACAACATGAAAAGAAACCAACGCCCAATGACACTCCAAACCGACAGAATATATAGAGTTATGATTAGACCCAAACCTTCATAAAGGCTTCCAAATAAAGTTTCGTTTAGGTCATGATAACAAGTGTGTGTATGTATAGATAATGCTACGTACGCAAGGACACAACTCTTTGTGGACTCGTGTTTTATTGCATTGCGTGATCGGGTGGATAATATTCTCGTCCTAGCTAGCTGGGGTTCACGCCATAAATGATTATGTGATCACACTTCATCTCTATTTAAATATATAAAAGCCGCGTTCAAAATGTCCGAGTTGGCTTTCATTCCATATTTGTCGATTATGTATTAAATATCCACTGAACAAAGTGAGATGTGGCATACCAAATTTCAAAATTGTCCAAATATCACGTGCCTCTATCATATGTATGAAGAGTTGCCTATATGCTTTGTAACACCATGACCCAGGGTCGAACCCGGCCCAACTTGGTGCAAAGCGCACCGTTTTAAAACTCTAGCTAGGCAGATTTCTTTTTTCCAGCAGTTCCTCTCCATCGCAAAAATCCCTCTTTTTTATTTTTATTTATTTATTTATTTTTATGTCCAACTCCCCTCTATGCACGCCACTATCCATGCATGTCTACCCCTTTTCTTTCTCTAGGATTTTCATATCACCATATAAATATACACATATATCTCATGCCTTTGGAGATTGCCTATTTACAGTTGCTGCAACCAGCCACAAGAATCACCCAGCCTCTCCTCATTTGATGCCAACCTCCATCTCCATGCTGCCACTCTTCTGCACAGCAAAATCTGCCAGCCCACTGCCCAAGCCAATGCATAATCGCAGCACTTAGCAACATACCCCCAGCCCTCGCATCACCATCCTCCCCCCCCCCCCCACCCCCACCCCCACCCCCACCGTGCACTTTTGCAGTGCACCACCCATGGCTAGCAGAGGAAGATCATCACCATGGGTAGCACCACGTGAGACGCCGAGCACACGGATCGCACAACAAGAGACGCACCCACACACGGCCAAAAGCCAGCCTGCACCTTCATGGTTTTACTCAACCATCACACGGAAACTGCAGCTCCCCAGGGAGGTCAAGCTGCTGCATGCTCTTACACAATGCTGCCATACGCCACCACCGTGACCCAGCCGTGAACCCACCAGTGAAGCCACCATTAGCCATCCCACGAAACCTCTGTTCCTCACTCCCGAAACAGAGGATGTGTTTCCTCTTACCTTGAGCCACTGCAACCGCTCCCCACCGAGAGCTCCTTCACGTTTTGGCCCCACAAAAATCGCCGGCGAAGACTTCTGTCACCCCAAGTCCACCTCACGCCACCTCAGCCTCACTGCCTCATGTGCACCACCGTAGTAAACACCGCCGCCCACCGCACCCAACTCCGTCCAAGCTCCACTCTTCACGGTGAACCTCTATCGCGTGACGATTGATTTTCTTTCAGTACTGCTGTGGATACTTTCTGATAAGTTAAGAAGTCCATGTAAGCAGGATTCCTATACTAGACTTTGCGTAAAATAAAATGAATTGAGGTCAATTTTAGAAATATGCATGTTTTGTTATGAAAAAAAATTTGAAACGACCTCAATTATTTATTTTGCATTACTCATGAAATTCTGTGTAAAAATAAAGTATTTTTCTGGCATGACTGGTGTAGACATGAGTTTATCTTTGGCATTCTATTATTGTATGTGACATGAAGATGTTCTGAACCTATTTTGGAAAATGTGAAATGATCTGAATTTTAGTACTATATTTTTATATGATGTGGCATCTGAAAAACCTTTGGCATGAATTTCTAATTCTGTTCTGACTCTAATTTTGATTCTGTTCTGACTCTGATTTGATTATGATATGGTGATTCTGATTCTGTTTTGCTCTGATATTTGGCCTTGTCACGGGATATAATAGTGACTTCTGGCTTTTTCACGAGATACAACAGTGACCTCTGACCTTATCACGGGACTTAATAGTGATCTCTGGTCTTACCAAGGGATATAACAATGGTCTCTGCTTTGAGTGCAATCGTTTTGATAACATGGCGATTTATGTTCTGCCTGGCTTTCCGCAGAATGCACAACCCTACCACGGGGGTTAAACATGACATTTGTTATGATATGATGTTTTGATATGATATGATAAGATGAAGATGTTCAGTCATGTTGTGCCAAATGATTCTTTGAATATGATAAGTTGGCTTCTGAATATGAAATGTTTGAAATATCGCTCTGATTTTCTGATAATATGTATTTTTGAGATTTGCATATTGAAATTGAAATGTTTTGTTTCTGCATTCTGAACTCGGTGAAAATACTCATGTTTACATACTAAGCATATGTTCTCTGCTTACTGAGTTGTTGATAACTCACGCCTTATCTCCATAACATTTTTCAGATATTTTTATGGTTTAGCTGGAGAATAAGAGTACGAAGTATTAGAAAAGTTTGATGATCATAGATGAATGAGTGCTAAGGGTACAAGTATTTTGGAGGATCATATTTAGTAGTTTTATCTCTAGTGGTTATTTTGGCACGTCAAGTTATGAATAATTTGAGTTTTTGTAGAGATGTTATTTTTATTTATTTATTGAGGTTTGTTTAGTATTTCTATGGAGGAACATAGATTTTTGGATTGAACAAATAAGTTAAGTATTTTGTAGAATTTCTGTTTATTTATTATTGATTATTGGAATTGTTCTTGAGTAATAGGAGCTAACTCTGTACACTTCCAAGAACGGGGCGTCACATGCTCATTTTTCGTTACATTGAGTCTTTCCCCCATTGTTTGGAAACTCCATTTTATAGTTTCCTTGAGTCGACTGAAAGGACCCTTTCAAAACCAATTCTACTAGTTACAAGCAGTTAAGTGCATCAAATTGCGTACTGATGTTGACCTAGCATTTTCAATTAAAAGAAAACAAAAGAAGAAATAAAAAAAGGAAAAAAAGAAAAACGAAGAAAACAAAAAAATAAAAATGAAAAAGGTCCTGTGTCTCGCGATGGCCGATAAGTAAGGTCTTTTAGCAAGAAAAAAGCCAGCCGACCATGGTGGAGAGACTTACAAATTGAATTATTCAGCAGACCAAATCCTAAAGAGTAGCCCTGCAACTGTCAAAAACTCCATTGCAGCAGCCACCTGAGAAAACCACTATCTAACCCCCTACCATGGACAAAAAGACTAACCCAGACAAAAAAAAAAAAAAAAGTACAAAAGCTACAATATTTGGAGGCAGAGGAATATCAACATGGAAATGGAAATTAAGCTAAAATAGATGCCCAATCAATCTCGTATAATATATGGCTCTGGAGGGACACCATATTGTATGGCTCCAAATTAAAGAGTAAGGATTGAATAGTTACCGGTGTTGGCAGTATTGGCTGGGGAAAGCAAGGCGTTCCTCTGTTTAGCACGTTTGGAGCCTACGTACACAATAGGTACAATATGCCATTTTAGATATAGAGCCAAAGAAAAGAGAGAGTTTATATGGCAAAGCTTCCTTTAGGCCAATATTGCAGGATTTAGCAATAATATTATGAACAGATTTTTTTACCAATTTCTTTCATTCATTTCAATACAGTACTGAAACGCTACCATATGATCTATCTAAGCTATCTGAAATCTGAATTTGTAATCAATACTCCCTTGATTTTGCAATAGAATATATAATCTTTGGAGAAGCCATTGCAATTGATAATTAGATTAGCGAACTTATAATACTTTTGGTGCCTTCAGATCAGAGGCATACACTGCGCTGGTGAGGGTGCCAGTGTAAAGGGTCTCGCAGTGGTGGCGGGGAAACTGGGGCCCACGCGGGTGACGGTGGAGATGGCGGATGAGCCCGATGTATTGGCCACATCATGGGCATCAAAGATTGATCCATGCTAGGATGACCCCAAACAAGTAGGCCGGGTCTAAAGTGGTGCATGGGTGTTATAGGAGGGAAACCCATGCAGGTTGGTGCTTGCCAAGGACTCGTGTCCCTCCTCGGGCCTACTCCTCCTCCGGTAGCTTTGCCATTCATCTCTCTTATTTTGCTCCAGTTTGTGGCCTCTGCTTCACGTGCCACCAAATGTTTCCGGTGTGACCGATATTTCTGGGCAAGGTTCGGAATGAAAGTTTTGAGAGAGAACAATTCAAAATTCGCACGCACTAGTTTTTAAATCAATGCCTTCAATTAATTAACATTGACCTTCCATAAAATAGTTCATGTAGAATATATATTTATATATATATATATATTTATATAGATAGCAATAGCAGCTTCAGAGATCGATATTAACACTACCTCAGAGCTCCTGTAGCTTGTGGACAATACATTTCTTTTTGGTAAGAAATTAAAGAACAATAATTTGATTAGTACATTTGTTAAATTTTTGGAATTAATTAAACTTCCTAAATCTCGCTCACAAATCAAAATTAGTCAATATACTCACACATTAGTTTGGAAATCGTACGCTAATCTGAACCAACTTTATATATATTTCAATCCAAAAGCATAGAGTACTTTCTATTAATACCAATGAAAGAAGCAAAGCTCTTTCAAACTCTCTCGCGAGACTAATTTCCCCTTCAGGTAAGACCCTTTTCTCTACTAAAATGGAGGATCGAAAAGGGGAACAAAGCAAAAATAAAAAAAAGGAGAAGAGAGAACAATGAAGACAAAACACTACAAATTACTTGCATGTTCCTGGGAGTAAAAAGACGATAAAAGAATGGAAACAAGCGCTGAGAAGAAATTAATATACTTGAAGATGGCTGGCTATATTGTGGCGATTGAGACCCTCAATTCCCATAAGCTCCAAAATCCTTGAAGGCACTGCCTTATCCACGCCTAGCTGCTCCACAGCTTGCACAAACTGCTTGTGTAGCTCTGGGGTCCAATCCACCTGCTCACAGTTCAAGAAACATATATACCGCAAAATGTTGTGAAAAGTGACGTGTTTATCATTTTTCATCCTTAATTTGATCAATATCCCAGAAAACTAAAATCACAAAATTAAAAAAAAAAAAACAATAGAACTCTCTCTCTCTCTCTCTCTCTCAATCTTCTGGGTATAACTCGCAGGGTCTCTTTCTTTTTCTCTCTTGAGTTCTTCTATGTGCATGTGTGCATATTCTCGAGATTTCTTTGCACGTTGTGAAGTTTGTGTGAGAGAGAATTATGTTACTAGTTTCCTACTAAAGAAAGCTTCAAGTATTTGAAACAATCATAGACCTTTAACAGTCTTGTTATCTTGTGCTAATTACCTTTACTTTGCGCTTCCCTTGAGAAATCTTTGACTGTGTAGGCGATTTTCTGCCTTTATCAGCTTCCTTTAAAGGTTGGTTCATCACAACAGATCCATCTCGCTTGCTCACAATATCTTGATCTCCTCGACTCGAGCTAGAGTTCAATCCCGAACCTGAACCCGAAACTTCATATTCCTCCTCAATTTTTGCATTATCCTCTACTTTTTCGCCCCCGCCGCAAGCACAAAATTCAGCGAGGTTTTCCGAGTCCATCTCCAAATACGGTACTAAAGCGTCTCCGTCGTTGATTAGCACGAAAAGATCATCGAAATCGATGCTGTCGGGCAAGTTCCCTTCGGAGAAATCCGTGATGTCATTGGCACCAACTGCGAAGCTCTTCATCTGATCTCCTTGGTTCTCATTATCCATGGTGCTCCTGAAAGGTGACACATGAACAAACATGATTAATTCCACCACTATCTATATTTGAACTCCGTGGTGCAATTCCGTAGTACTATTGCAAGGAGAAAAACCAACCGTAGTATACCCGTAAGCGTTGCAGAGTGGATGGATTATTCTTGGCGAGCTTTTTCCAAGTGAATTCGGCAGGGATGGAGATCACGACGGAGAGACTAGCGTACGCCAACGTGCGTAGTGGTTTTGCTGCTTCTGCTTTTTTGGCGGTGCAACTACGAGTGCAAAAGCAATTGGATCTTAACCCCAACTTGTGGTTGAGATCTCTGAGATTTTTCTTTATTTCTTTGTCTGAGTAGGAGTAATAACTTTGGACGACCATTTCTTGGGTATGTGGATGGCCTTTCTCTGATCAAGGTTTTCAAAGTCAGATGCATGTCGTCTCATGCTATCCATACTGTAGTAGTCGACATGACTGCATATTTCGATGAATCTTTATGCTAGGGGATAGGGCTGTAAAAATTATTTCGAGGAATCTTTATGCTGTGGATAGGGCTGTAAAATTAATAAACTGGAGAACCAGCCCGGACTTGTTGATTTGGTCTGGTTTTGGACTAGTTCAGTTCAGGATTAGTTTCTTCATTTTAAAAATATATTGGTCATAACCGGTTTGGTCTAGTTTTTATGTTTTCTAAAAACCGACCAGACCGGTTTGCATATTTATATATTTTTAATTAATTTTTAATATTATATATAATATTTTTTATATCATATATAATTTTTATAAATTATAATTATATATGAAATAATGTTATATTATAATTTATAAGATAAGATTTTAATCTTAAACATGAACATTTATTTGATCATATGTTTTAAATATACAATATATATTAATTACATTTTATGGTTTAATAGATTTTCAACATATTACTTTTGATAAATATATTAGTAATACTAATATACATTAGTATATTAATTACTATATTATCACTAACATATAATAATAGTATATACATTAGTATATTAATTACTATATTATCACTAACATATAATAATAGTATTATACCAATAGTATTACTATAGACTAATAGTATTAGTGTATTACTAATATATATATATATATATATAAGCATAAGAGATTAGAGATTTAATATATATTAAAAACCGAAAAACCGAACCTGAACCTGTAAAACTGGAAGTATCGGTTTAGGAGGGTAACCGATGCGGTATCAGTTATTGAACATGCAAAACCGATGTATACTGGTTCGGTTCTAAAATTTGTCCAAATCGGACCAATTACACCCCTACTAGGGGACTTGGCGTATCCAATTGAATGTAATACACAGGGACAAGTGTCTTGCTCCGTATCCAGGATGAATTTTTTAATCTGAAATTCATAATAATTAAAGTGATGGTCAGGCTTGGCAGTAGGATGGCACTAAACATGTGGCAAGCTATGATGCAACTTCTGATAGAGCATCAATACGTGTTTGCTTGGAGCCACAAGGACATGCCCAGGATTGACCTAGACATTGTTTAACACCATCTGTGTGAATCCCGAGGCCAGGAAAGTCAAGTAGAAAAGGCGAAGTTTTAGTGTCGAGAAGTGCATTGCCATCACGGAAGAGGTCGATCGCCTCCTAGCCGCAGGATTCATACGCAAAGCACGCTACCCAGACTGGATATCCAATGTGGTTCTCGTGAAGAAGGCTAACGACAAATGAAGAATGTGTGTTGATTTCACAAACTTGAATAAGGTCTATACCAAAAACAACTTCCCTCTTCCTTGGATCGACCTGATAGTGGATTCCATTGCAGGTCATCGCATGCTTAGTTTCATGAATGCTTATTCAGGGTACAACCAGATCTGCATGAACCCCAACGATGAGGAGAAAAAATTGTTCATTAAGCATAGAGGTTTGTACTGCTACACGGCTATGCCTTTCGGCCTGAAAAACACAGGGGCCACCTACTAGTGGTTAGTCAAACCACATGTCCAAGGAACAGATAGGGCGGAGCATAAAGGTTTATGTGTATGATCTACTTGTGAAGAGCAACCTGAATATCAGTTAAACGATTTACGCGAGACCTTTGCTATACTAAAGCGCTACTAGATGAAGCTTGACCAGGCAAAATGCGTGTTTGGTGTAGAGTATGGGAAATTCTTGGGTTACATGGTTTTGGAAAGGGGGATAGAGGCCAACTAGAAAAAGTTGGAGGCCATAATCAACATGACCTCGCCTTGAAGGATCAACGACATGCAAAGAATCACTGGCCTAGTGGTAGCTCTTAATCGGTTTGTATCCAGATTGACAGACAAGTACTTACCAATTGTTAAGGTATTGTGGAAGAAGCTTGGAATAATGAGTGTGACTAGGCATTCGAGAATCTTAAGTAGTACCTTACCAGTCCTCCGCTGCTCAGTTAAGCCAACTCGGGAGAAGTTTTGAGCTTGTATCTGTTTGTCTTCCCATGTGCAGTCTCTGTAGCTTTGGTACTAGACTTGAAGGGCTCCTAGAAGCCGGTGTACTACACTAGCTATGCTTTACGAGATGCTGAAGTGAGATACCCCCATATGGGCCAGCTCGCATCCACCCTTGTAATGATTGCACGACGACTTAGGCCGTGCTTTACAGGGTCCTGGCTGAAGCCCCCTTGAAGAAGATCTTACAGTGACCAGATGTCTCGGGCTGGCTAATGAATTGAGTGGTAGAGTTGAGTGAGTTTGACATTCAAAGTACATCTCCAGAAGCTCCATTAAGGGACAAGTATTGACAGATTTCATAGCAGAATTCATTGGCTTCCAGGAAGAGATCCAAGATGCACCCACCGCAACGCCTTGAAAAATCTTCATTGATGTTTCATCCTATCGGGCTGGAGGGAGTGTGAGGGTGCATATTGTTTTGGATGCCAAAGAAGAGCACAATTACCCCATCAGATTGGCTTCAAAACTACTAACAACAAAGCAGAATACGAAGTGTTGTTGGCTGGCTTGGTAGTTACTGAGTTGTTGGGTGCAAATGAGATAGAGGTCAAAGCCGACTCTCAGGTAGTTGTCAACCAGGTTCACGGGTAGTTCCTCACGTAGAGCAAAAAATTGAAAAAAATACTTGACGTTGGTGGGAGACAAGCGCAGCCACCTCAGATATTTCAAAATTCAGCAAATACCAAGAGCCTAGAACCAAAATGCCAACAAACTGGCATGAATTGTGTCCGGGCAAGAAGACTCGCCCCTACCAGAACATATAGTGGTCAGTACAATAGAGATGCCTGCAATACGGGTTGAGATCTAGGAGGTAAGGCCAGGAGCTTTGGATGAGATACAAACATAATCAAGTACCTTGACGCCAATGAGTTACCCGAAGATAAGTGGGAAGCAAGGATCAAGAATAGGGTGGCTTGCTTCACCCTCTCTGATAGGACTCTATACAAATGGGGTTATTCCAAGCCCTTCCTAAGGTGTCTCACTTGAGCAAGTTTAGTTCATTCTGGCAGAAGTACATGAGGGAGTATGTGGTAACCACTTGAGAGTAATGGCACTGGTGGGTAAGGTAATGAGAGTGGGATACTACTGGCCACGCACCCTCGAAAACTCGGAGGAGTTTGTTAGGAAATGTCAGAAGTGCTAGGAGTTCTCCCCAGTACCCCATTGCCCACTAGAGGAGCTGATGTCAATCACGTCACCATGGTCTTTTGTACAATGGGGTGTCGACCTGGTTGACGCCCTTCCCCTGGGCAAAGGGGGGTAAAATTTGTAGTAGTGGCTGTGGACTACTTTACTAAGTGGGCTAAAGCTGAGGCCTTAGCGATGATAACAACAAGCAACATCACCTATTCTTGTGGAAGGCGGTCGTGTGCAGATTCAACATTCCTTGTTTTATCATATCGGACAACGAGAGGCAGTTCGACTCTGACCCTTACTGTGACTGGTGCAAGGATATAGGGATTAAGTTCAAGTATTCCTCCTTGGGTCCCCCATAGTCCAGTGGACAAGTCCATGCGACCAACAAGACACTACTCAAGATTCTTAAGAAGAAGCTCAATGACAAGAAGGGAACATGGGCAGAAGAACTCCTAGGGGTGTTGTGGGCTTATTGGACCATGGTAAGGACCCCGATAGGTGAAACCCCCTTCACCCTCACCTATGGACACAAGGCAGTAGCACCCGTTGAAGTAGGAATGTAACACCTAGGCCCAGCACAAAGCCTGCTTTCTAAATATTTTTGGGTTAAACGTATGAAAAGTCCTGTTGAATTTTTTAGAATTATTTTTTTATAGATTACGGTCCCAAATTATTTTTGAGGATCCAACATATGATTTTTTTTAAAAAAAAATGTTTGTTATCTATTTCAACAGACTCTAGAGTCCCTTTCCCATTAAAGTTCTAAAACCCATGTTTATATATATATGTATTTAGATATATGAATTATGCAGCCCCGTGTTTATGGGGATCTATTCTTTTTTTTTTTCAAACCCTAGTTGGTTTCAATTGCCCCTCGCAATGTTCAGTTACTTTTTTTTAAACCCCCCACCTCACACGACTCCTGTTCCCCATGCACGTATGTCTCTCATTCGCTCATCCCTCTAGGGTTTGTTTTTGGCTTTTGGTTTGCCTATATATAATTACCTAATCCCTCTGATTAGCCATCTCCCAAGCCCACCTAGCCTTGCACCACCACCCCACCTCATGAAAACCACAAACCCAAGGCCTAGCTACTATACCTCCACGTCCCACGGTTTCCATGAATCAGTAACTCTCCACGCATATCCAACGATTTCAGCCACCACGTTGCAACCCCCCTTTCCTCAACTCAGCTACCATGCAAACACCAAACAGAAACCACGAACCCAACAACCCCAATTTTTAGCAACTTAAATAGAGCACCTACTCCCTCCATGTCGAACCACAACCTAGCCACCCACGATGCCAACTCTCTCCACGTCGTCATTACCAACCTAGAACACGTTAGCCATTGCTACCCCGAGTCTGTCATTTGTTGACCTTCTCGATAAGCCCATGGCCTCGTTTCCCCTCACGGCACCTTCTCTCTTTCACCGTGTCTCTCTCTCTCTCGTCAGTACTCAGCCGCTCACCTTCCACATCACCTGACCACCCAAGATTGCCGCCTAGCCCCTGGCTCCTCTGCACGCCTCCCTCTCACTTGGTGAGTTTTGGAGTTCTCCTCAGGACGTACGGTTTTCTTCTCCCTTAAGCTTACTTTCTCCTCTTATGGTTTTCGTTTTTAGTCCTTCCCAAGTGCATGCAAGTTTCCCTTTAATTACTAAACTACCTTTAAATCCTTTCTAAGTTGTGTAGACTTTTGAGAAACCCTTTTGATTAAATTACAGTCCTTTTTAAAGAGCCCATGCTGCCTTGGCAAAATTTCTCAAATACCATTGGTTTTACTTGACCTGTCTTTCCTATATATTGAACTTGACTTTGTTTTACTACAAGTTTTTATAAAGAGAATAAATTAAGTTTTAATTGTATTTTTAATTGTTTAAGATTTTAATCTAAGTCATTTGAATTAAATTTTGACCGATATTTTTAATGTATTACTCAAAAATGTTAAGTGGTCATCGATGAGTTTGGAGAGTAGCGTTTTAAGACACTGGGTTATGAGAATTTTAAAGTTTTGGAAAAATTAGGTTATTTTAGTATTCTAGGATTAAATATCGAAATACATGGTTGATTGAAAATTTATAAAAGTATGTGAAAATTTTTATAGGTGACGATTGATTTTCATTTGGTACTTTTGTGAAGAATTTTTGAAAGGCAAAGAAGACTAGGTAAGTGAGGTTCCTATGCTAGATTTTGCATAAAAATAAAATGGGCTGAGGTTGATTTTTGAAAAATATGTATGTTTTGTTATGAAAAGAAACTTGAAATGAACTCAGTTATTTGTTTAGCATCACTAATGAAATTCTGTATAAGAATAAAGTATTTTTTGGCATAATTGGTGTAGACATGAGCTTATTTTTGGCATTTTGTTATTGAACTGAGAAAAATGAGCAAATATAAAAATTTGATAAATTTTGCATGTGAGGTTAAGATGTTCTGAATCTATTTTAGAAAATGTGAAATGATTTAAATTTCAGTACTCTGTTTTGATATGATATGGCATCTGAAAAACCTTCAGCATGATTTTCTGATTTTGTTCTAACTCTGATTCTGGTTCTGATATGGTGATTCTGATTTTGTTTTGCTCTAATATATGACTCAGCCACGAGTAATAATAGTGGCCTCTGACCCTGTCACGTGACATAATAGTGACCTTTGGCCTTATCACGAGATATAATAGTGACCTCTGGCCCTGACACGAGATACAATAGTGACCTCTGGCCCTGTTACGGGATAAAATAGTGACCTCTAATCCTGTCACAAGATATAATAGTGACATATGACCCTGTCAAGGGATATAATAGTGGTCTCTACTTTGAGTGCAATCACTTTGGTAACATGGTGGTTTATGTTTAGTTTGGTTTTCTGCAGAATGCACAACCCTACCACGAGGGTGAATCATGATCTTTGTTCCGATATGATGTGATAAGATGAAAATGTTCAGTCATGTTGCACCAAAGGGGTTTTTGAATATGAAAAGTTGGTTTTTGAATATGAAATGTGTTATGCTAAAAAATATCTACAAGTGCACAGAATTGTAACAAGTAGTAAAATGTTTTAAGGCAAACAAATATCAAACCCACATGGAATAGTTATGCTATCAAGTATTGAAAGTGACGAAATTAATTACTATTTAGAAAAACCAAAATTTGAAGAATGGATTATCTAAATTAAACTGAAGAAAATAGTATTAAAATTAAGATTTTAAGGATAATAAGAATAGATTTAGAGCATTTGATTTCATTTAGCAAATCCCACACAATTTATTATTCCTTGTTATAGAATTCTAATTATCCCAAGTTGATAATAAAAATCCCATGACTATTCAATATTTTCTCTTGAACAATATAAAAAATATCTCTAACTAATAACTCCATGTCTCTATGTGAATTTAACTGACTAGAGACTCATTAAGTTTTTTGGATTTTTCTTGAAAATCACACTAATTGCGGTAAAGTATCTATACTTTCACTCAACTAATGGTGGTTAATCTTAGGGTTTTAATCACCAATCACCTCTCGGTCTCATTGTGATTCAATAGATCTAACAGTAATTAGCTAGAGAATTGCAAGCATTATGAATAAGGAATAAACACTCAACAATGAAAATATTGAAAATAAAATAATTTGGAATATAAATTGTGTGTTCAATGCTAGACTACATCAAAGCTCTAGAAAATAAAATTAGTTCATAATGAAACTAAAAAGAAAAAATAAAATAAAACTGTTGTTCTTCGTTGGAGTTGGTTGATGAAGCATGCGACTCTTACCTTTGCCCTCCAGATCTGCCTCCTCGGAAGAAACTCAAAGAATAAACTCTGGAATATTTTTACTTTAAACTCAGACTAAGACTCCCATATTCATCCCACAAGATGGGATTAAATAGATTTCAAAACTTTAAATCCGGAAACAAAATAAATGCAACTACAATCTAGCCTAAAAATCTAGAAAATAGTTTCTAAAATAGATGTTAACATAAAAGGAAATTATCCCAAGAATATCAAAAGTATCTAAAATGGAAGATTTAGTGATATGCAGCTTGAATTGCGGAGTTCGAGAGGATTTGGTGGTTAGCAGATTGATTGCAAAATTCGGAAGGGTCCTACCGACCCCTCTCTCGCCTGGGAGGGCCAACAAGGTGAGTCTAGTCTGACGTATTGTTCAACCTCCCTCAAAGTTACAAGTTGAAAGGGCAAGTCCAGACTAACGTACTGCTCGACCCCCCTCATGCCTACGAGGGTTGACCAGTCAAGTCCAGTCTGACGAACCGCTTGACCTCCCCTTGTTTACAAGGCATAGGGTGAGTCTAGTCTAACATGCTACTTGACACCCCATGCACCTGCGCAGGCCAACGAGGTGAGTCCAATCTAACCTACTGCTCAGCTTCCATCAAGTTTAGAAGTTTGCAAGGCAAGGACATCAAAATTATAAATCCTATGAACAACTTGAGTCTTATGAGTCTAACTCTCAAGTTTACAAATTTACAAGTTCACAAGTTCACAAGTTCACAACTCTATGAGGCGAGTCTAGTCTTACTAACTATTCGACCTCCCCAACGTAGTTTTGATTATCTTGCATCTAAATGACAGGTTATTGGTGATGGTTAATCTGAGTTGTTCACATTGAGAGAGTAAAGAATATGGAATGAAAAAAGGCTATATGTCATTAACATACATGGCGCTAAGAGCGCAAACAAACCCATGGCGCAAAAAGTGTGAATAAATACAAAGTACAAAGAAAAAGTATCTATGGTACAAAAAGGGCTACAAAGTTAGCTGACGGGGCCATCTGGGAAGGCGTCAGGCATCAAATTTGGGCTTATGGAGGTAGCATGCTCTAGCGCTTTAGGTCCAATGGTAAAGTCACCAGGTCAAGAGATCTTAAATAGTCCTATGGATTCTCCAACATGTGATCCTGCATCCTTTTCAAGCCCTTTATCTAACCATATGACCAAGCCTCATCTTGGACGAACGGTGCCTTCTGGAATTGGGCATTCAGGTGAGGGACCACGTCATTCACATATGCCAAGATAGCCTTCAAATCCTTAACAATAACGTTGCTAGCAGCTAGCTTAAGCTCCGCCCCGACAAATTTGGTGATGGCCTCATCTGCTTGGGTCTTCTCTTGTGATGTTGTGGCGCGAGCTAGAGCAACCTCGAGCTCTAAGTCCTTCAACTACTGTGACTTAGACTGAGGGACTCCATCTTCTTCTTCAGGGAGTCGGATAGGTAATCAAAATCTTTTTTAAGCAAGTTGTATCAATAGGTGTTGGTGTCGAGCCGTTCTCTCAACTACGAGTACTCCTCTCGTAGCTTTTCGAACTTCGCCATCTGGAGATCTAGTGACTCCTGTAGAGAGTCTCGCGCTTGCCCTTGAAGCACAACCTCAAGCTTGTGTTGCCCGGCCTTCTCTCATGACCTGGCAAGTTCAGACTTGAGTGTGGCCTTTCATCTATGAAGCTGGGCCATCCTTTTATGGCTTCGACGATGGTAGAACTCCGCCTTGACAAGGGCCTCCTCCAGCCTTTCCTTCTCCTACCTTTCTTTCCTTGAGTGTCACAATGCCAGATTGGCCAAGGAACAAATTGCCCGATTTTCTTCCTCCAGAGCTCTCCACAATGAAAGCTGCCAGTTGCTCCGCTACCTATCATGAAAGGAAGATGAAGTCAGAACACTTAAAGGGAACTTAGGGAAAAGGAAGTGAAAGCAGCATGATAGAACATACCCCGGAGAGTAGGTCTTTAGAGCACTAGCATTGGTTTTTCTATATGCATCTTCAAAATCACATTTTTTGAATATTGATTTTACATATAAAGAAAAATTCCCACATTGGATTATGCATCTTTAAACCAAATAATAATAAATTAGTTTTTATTTTTTATTGTTTTCCTAAAATTATTATTTTTATATTTCGCAATTAGCACCCACTGTAAATTCTATTATTTAACCTCTGCTCAAAAATACCAATTCCATATATCCAAATATTACCAATTTCATATATTAAAATGTGCAATTTTATCAACAAATATTAATGTGCTAAAAATACTTTGTATCATCAACTTAATACAAATTCCATGCTTGAAGAGCTGCTATTGAAATGGGTTGGAGAGAGAAAAATAGTAAAATAATGTTTGGAAAGTGAATGGTATTTCTTCAAATTTGAAAATACTATTTATAGCTATGTAAAATTTTGAAGATGCATAATCCAATGTAGACCAACTTAGAGAGATATTATGTAAATATGAAGATGAATATGAAGATGCATAAGCCATTGTCAATGCTCTGTGACCCGACCATCTATCAGATGGATTCCTTACTTGCCCTCCCTGATCATGATTGATTGGGAAATCGAAGGGAATCCATGACATGACCTGCTTGCTCTTCAAGGCGGGGACGGGCCTCGTCACCGCATCCAGGTTCTGACATGGGCTTATCGACTTAGTCCACAGCCTCCTCAAAAGCTGGCTCTTTGCAAGTATAACCTCCCCTTGGGCAGGCAAATTGGATTTGCTCCAGCAGCTTCCCCATATCTTTGTTGGCGAGAGGATTACTCCTTTCTAAGCCTGACATTACCACCTCAACCTTAGGTTGGGTGGGTGAGACCTTAATAACCCTCACCGATCGCTTAGTAGACTCAGATTCAGGCATAACGATCAGGTCATCTTTGACCTGCATTGATGCTATCTTGGCTTCAGTCTCTGGTAGGGCAGGCGAGACTTCATTAGCCCCATCAAAACCATTTCGGACTCAGGTCTTGGTGAGATGGTAACCTCTTCCTGGCCCTTAGTCAGCTTTGTCTTGTCTTCTCTCACCACCTCCCTTTGATCGTCCCCTCCAGTCGCCACAGCCTCAGACTCAACCTTTAGGGAAGCTTCCGCCGAGGCAACCTCGTGCTTAAAAGATTGTCAAAATGGGGAATCAGGGATAGATACCCTTCCCTTGCCAAGACCTAAGCCCCCTCCTCTTTGCCAGCCCTCTCCTGTTCCCTGGCAATTGGGAGCCTCATGATGCCCACCTTGATAGCTTCTAGGGAGGATACTATCTCGATGTTAACTTTGGGGGGCGAGACGTAAACTTTGGACTCTCTGGGGGCAGGTTTTGAAAGAGCTTCGTAGAAGTGCAGTGAGTGCCTCTCCTAGGCCCTCATGAGGGTCTTGACTACCCTCACATCGCTCGACGATACGGGAGAAGATGTAATTGAAGAAGCCTGTGGGGGGACCACGACCAAAGGAACCACGACATGAGGGACCTGAGCAATCTCAAGAGCCACTGGAGTTTCTTGGGACACCTCAGTTGTCCTTGCCTTGCTCAAGGGAGTAGGAAGCAGCACAGGCTTGAGAACGAAAGGCGGTGGGATGGAAACAGTAACCTTTGATATGGACTCTGAAGGCTTAGGGCAACAGACTAAGATGGGGAGGGAGGCTATTCGGGAGGAGGCAATGGAATGGAGTCGCACTACTATCCGCTTCCTCCTCAGCTTGAGTTTTCTACCCTTTCCCCTTTAGCAGGGGGCTTGAGAGCCGTTTACACTCTTTACACAAGGCGGCTTGCATGGGGATAGTATGGTCATCATAGTGAGTGTGCACTACGGGGCTAGATATTGCCTTATGTTGGCTTTGGTTAGCAAGGCCTCAGAGAAAATGTCATCTAGGAACGCCTTGGCCTAGGCTATCTCCAAGCGACTTAAGCCACTCGCCACTACGAGAGTCACCTTCTGCTTGATTTCTTTGTTTGAAGGCATGACCCCTATATGGCCCGCACGGGGTACTCCCTTCGTAAAGTTTACCCAGCAAGAAATTCTCACCCGTTGCTGGACAAGAAGAAGAATCGTCAGTTCCAGTCTTTGACCTGATTGTATTGTAGCTTTAAACAGGCCACCGCCTGTCCTGGGTGTGAGCGGAAGCTACAGGTGTTCCCTTTGTGTTTCAAAATGTTGTGGGCTGAGAAGAAATCCTCCTCTAGGTCTGGATGCTCTGGGTCAACCTCCTCTAGAGGCCTACGCCAAAATATGCTGTAGAAAACCAAGATCCTCCATGTTGTTGGGGTGGAGCTGCACAGGGGCCAAGCCAAGGAAGTCTTGAACTTCACAAATCGGTCTACATAAAAATAGCTGCAACCCATGTGACATTCCGTATTTTAGTGTATTTTTAATTGAAGGGGTATTTTAATTAATTTAAATATTAGTTCTCTTATTTTAAATTTATAGAATTTTTCGCTGGATTTATTTTATGATTTTTAAGTTGTGAAATTTATTTTGATATGCTTTCTTAATATTAAATATTGTTTTGCATTTAAATTTTTATTTAATTTAAATTAGTTGTCTATGGGTTTTAAAATTATTATATTTTTGGATTTAATTATTTTATTTTACTTAGTCACTGTGTTTAAATTAGTTTTATTTAAATTATTATTTTGAAATCATTTTCATTGGATCATTTTGTGACCCAAGTTGTGACGACTAGACCTTATTTCTTTCCCTCACTTTTTCTCTTTCCTCTTTTATTTTTCCCCTTTTTATTTTCATTCCTTCTTTTTCCCATGCATTTCTTTCTTCCCCATGCGACCAAGCCCTCATTTCCTCTTTCCCGTCCGTTTCTTCCTCCTCCAGTCTGCATTGTCGTGCATTGCCGTGACCGACACCGACACCGCCCCTCCTATCCTCTTCCCCTCCGGCCGGCGACCTCACCCCTCAGTTTCTAGCCTCTCCCACGCTGCCATGAGCCTCTACGCGCAGTTCCAAGCCACGACCTTCCTTGCTTTCTAGCACCTCTATCGCGCTATCACTGGTCACCAACTTTTCAAAACTCCACTCTCGACCTCCCAATAACCCAAACCACCCTTCTTCAGCTTCGATCTGCCACCGGTGAAGCCTGTCTAGCTCAATTTCCGATTTGGATATTTTGGTTTTCAACCGTCGCCCACGGCCAACGACCTCCACCATTAGCTTCACCGACATCCCTAAGCCCTTCCCAAGCAATCTCTAGTTTTTGTTTGACCCCGTTCAAAATATAGCATTTTGAGACCCACGACCATAGTGCATTTTGCATTGTTCCGTTGTTGTGCCGCCCCTTTTAGCATCTCTGTGATCCTTCGAAAAGTATATTATAGCGCGGTAAGTATTTTTCCAAATAGATTTAAATGTATTTTTGTACTAACTCTTTTTTTATTGTGAACTGGTTGGTTGTTCTGGACCGAGTCTGAGGAGTAAGTGTAACGACCCCGCCCCGCGAAGGGTTAGACCGCCACATACATACCTATTCTTTGCGTACTTTCTTTTTGTTCTTTCTTCCTTTCCTCATCAACAGGGACGACGCTAAGCATCTGCCTCTCTTTCTGCAGTAATGCCTTGCTTTCCAGCCTTTTCATCATTTCCTGGACGTTTAAAACATTTAAAATAAAAGTGAGTCTAATACTCACTAAGTAGTACACCATGCAGTAAACATACTAGGCAACTATTCTTTTCCTTTTGAAAACATGCATACATAAACATTTGCGTTTCATTTCATGCATAAACGTTCTTAGAAATAATTAGGCTTTCATGCATAAACATTCTTTCATGCTTTTCATCTTTCATGCATAAACATTCTTTCATGCTTTTCGTGCTTTATATCTTTTCATGCATAACATGCTTTTCATGCATTACATCTTTTCACTTTCATAGGCCATTGCACACTGTTACGCCTTATGTGCTAGGGTTAGCGGCCCTATGGCCAATGGATTCGCCTGTGGCCACAGGTTGGAATCCTATTCCGTCAGGGTGCAGCAATGGGTGCACTACCAGATACTACTACTCGGCATTGCAATCTGCCCATTCATTCATTGGGTACCCCTTTCCTTTCATGTGGCCGTTATGTATTTTCATTCATTGAAACTTTCGTTTCCTTTCATTCCTTTCGTACTTTCATACATTTTAGTCCTTTTCATTTAACAGTTTATTCATAGGAAATGAACGTCAATTAAAATCATGACCTTAAACATCATTGAGAGAGACATGAGCTTAAATATCATTGAAAGGTATGAGTTTAAACATCATCTTTCAAAACATCTTTTAAAATGTCAGTTTTCATTGAAAAGCATGAACTTAGGTGCCATTTAAAAGTATAAGCTTAAACATCATTTAAAATTTACAACTTTCACATCATCTTAAGGCATGAACTTAAACATCATTTAAAGGCATGAGCTTAAATACCATTAAAAGCATAGGCTTAAACATCACTTAAAAGCATAGGCTTAAACATCAATTAAAAGCATAAACTTAACATCGTTTAAAAGCACGAGTATCAATATCATTTTAAAAGAAAGAACTTAAATACCATTAAAAGGCACAAGCTTAAACATCATTAAAAAGAAAGAGCTTAAACATCATTAAAAAAGAGCTTAAACATCATCTTTCAAATCATCTTTTAAAAATGCCAGTTCACGACATCCCTTTTAAAATGATAGTTCTCAGGGACATTTTAAAATGTCAGTTCTCAGGGGCATTTAAAGCATCAGTTCATAGGGACATTTTAAAACACATTTAAAGCATCATTTGAGGCATAAAACATAAGACGTTCCTTTTCTTTGCATTTAAACCTTTTCATCATCTTTCTTAGTTCAATGCATATGCATTTTCATGAACAAGATACATTTTCATGCTATACTACATATAAGAATAATCATAAGTTTCTTGAGAGCATGCATGAAAATCTCATGACTTAGTATCTACATGCATGCATTACCATATACATGTACACACGATTATAATCGATAGGGTACTTAACAGGGGCTATCAAGGAAGGGCTTGTACATACTATATACATTTATTCTTTCACATTTGAGAAACATTTGCAATGAGCGAGATATTCTTTCATAAATAGAGCATGGTGTAAGAAGCATGATCATAGCTACTTACCTACGAGCTTTACTAGCGAGTCCCTTTGAACTTGAACATAGACTCCTATTCAATAAAATGAGATAGATATATTAACATCCACCTCACTTTGAGCCTTACTAATCGATACGCTCACATGCTTACTTAAATTCCATCCTGGAATTAAACGTTTCTTTAACCTCGTTCGGCTACCCACCAAGCATGGCACGAAGACGTTAAAATCTTCATTCTAAACATTTTAAGGAAACTCATGGAAGTAACTAACATGCTTGCCATCTCTCTAAAATTAAACATAGCATAAAATATAACAACGTTACCCATTTAATAAATTTAAAACTTCTAAAGACTTAAGCTTATGCTTTACTCATTTAATACCCTTTTAAAATAAGATATAAATTACAAGACCCAAGCAAGACCTCTTAAACCAA
Organism: Cyclocarya paliurus; assembly: GCA_029856935.1. NCBI lineage: Eukaryota > Viridiplantae > Streptophyta > Magnoliopsida > Fagales > Juglandaceae > Cyclocarya > Cyclocarya paliurus. The sequence continues at coordinate 18,276,398 of CM056950.1, forward strand.
AACTCTAGTATCTTAAAAATAGATTACCAACCAATATTAATAAAAGACACATGGTACCAATATATATATAAATTAAAATCATTACAATCATCATTTATGATTAAACCAAGTTTAAGAATAACTTAGCAAAAATTCGAAATATAGGAAATCACATAGGAAAAACCCACTTTAACATATTCGGTTTGGGCTAAAAACAGAGCACACATACTTATTTGCAATATAGAAAATTAAATACATCAAAACATAAGCTTAAACAACTCAAAAGGCTTCCAAAATCACATTAAAAGTAAAAAAGTTAAACTAGGATTTTTACCTTAAGTTCTTAGCTCCTTTCAAGAGGCAAGAAAGAGGATCAAAAGGTGATGAACCTGTGTAGATGAAGGCGAAACGATAGCACTGTTTTAACCCCACAAATCAACAAGAGAACCCACTTGATTAAACTATGGCTAATTTTCGAAATACACAAGGGAAAGGGTTAAGAATGCTCTTACCTTACTATTTTCCTCTTGAGGAGAAGGAGGAATGGATGCTTGGCTTGAGATTGGAAGAGAAATGGAATGGGAGAGAGAGGGGTGTGCATGATTCGGCTTTGGCTTGGAGGAGAAGAGATGAAAACTTTTTATTATTTTCCTTGGGTGAGAGACCGACGGCTAAGGGGGAAAAGCCTTAGGATAGATTTTATTTTATTTTCTCCCCTTTTAGTTGGCTTGCTTTGGACGATTGGGTGGGTGGAAGTGAAGTCAAGGCTTCCTTTGGAAGCTTAGATGACTCTTGACCGATGCATGGTTGGAGGAGAAAATTGCAAAGCTTCTCTTGGAAGATTGCATCGGCTTGTAAGAGAAGGAAAGGAGGAGAAATTCCAATTTGCTTCTTGAAGGTGGCCGATGGTTTCACTTGAGAGGAAAATGTGAGTTGATAAGTCAAGGAGCTTATCTTATAAAGAAGATGGGATTTTGTCCCTTCCTTGGGGTATTGACCAATGGAAGAGTGGAAAGGAGTCAACCTATAGGTTTAGTCTTTCTTTTCTCTCTTTTTATTGTCTTAGCCGATGGAAGCAAGGGAGGGAAAGAATTAATTTCTTCCCTTGGGAGCCTACGGATGGAAGAAGGAATGGGTCAATTGGTCTTAGTCAAGGCTTCTCTTGTAGAATAAAGAATGGATGGTGGGGATCTATCCATCTAAAAATACTTTTTCACCTACCAATCCAAGGGAAGGGATTAATTGGGCCATTCTCTAAATAAATAATAAAAAAAAGGGCTTAAGAGAAATATTTCAAAGTCTTGAAAATAATATTCTTGACTCATTTTAATAAATCATACTTTTAAAAAATAAAAATAAAACATACTCATCTTGGTTTAAAAAAATAAGACATACTCTCCTTAAAATGAAATAATTGAAAGTAGTAATAAAAATAATCTTCATCTCAAAATATTTAACTTAAAGAATTAATGAAATGACGTAAGGACCTACGTAGTAGGATGCGGGTATTACAGTAAGAGTCGGTTGGATTGATTTATTTTGAGATTTGTTAGTTGTTGGATATTTGTGTCGTGTCTTGTACATTGCATCATTGCACGCATGTTCATGTTTGTAAATGAAAACTAGGTTTTTGCATAATTGCATTCATGTTCATGATTATATTTGAAAACTGGGTTTCATATGAAAACGGATTTTTGAGTGCGTGTGTATCACGACCCCAAGTCGAGATGAGGTATTATCTCGGTGGAGCTCCTCTAGTCACCGGGGAATGGAATATATTGAGTGACGTCCCCTGGTTATCGCCGGGCGACAACGGGATCGGACAGGATAGTAACGCTCTCGTGCTGACTTCATGGCCCCTCTGCTGGCAGGGGCTAGAGGATGCTTGGCCATGAATGCCCTGGGCGAGGAACTGAGCATCGCTCGTTACGAAGTCACATGCATGGTTGTTACCTGTGGTGTGACGAAGGCAGTCAGGCTGTACGGATGGTCTCTAGGGGAGATCATGGTGCATACGGTAAAATTGGATAATGGGTCATTTTATAGGAAAATGACGTGTGTTGGATAAAAGAATTTTGTGTGAATCATTTTTTGGAAAAATGATGGATTATTGTTTTGGGCTAAAATGAGATTTTAGCGTGCGTTGGAAAAATGATATTTTTGGGTCTCATACATATTTCATCATATGCATGCATAATGGTTGGTCGCATTAATGTATTTTTATCTCATGAGTTATTTGGATTATTACTTATCTACAGTACCGTTTTATGGTACTATAGATTTTGATGCAAATGAGGACGATGAGCCTTAGGGATCAGCTCCGCGGAGGGAGTGACATGTGGTTGATTTTTGGATTATTGGATTTGTTTCCCACTTGTATATGTATTTGGTTTGTATTATATTTATAATGGATAATTGTATAACTTTTTAACGGATATTTATTTTAGATATTTGTATTAAACAATTCTGATACTTAGTGGCTACTTTTAATTTATCTGCTGCGTTTTTGTTATGCACTTTTTACATGTTGCACATACTTGAGCACTTATCGTTGAGATGCTGACCCTTGTTGTCATCATCCTGACGTCACTATTTTCACGTTGCTGTACGTGGGAGTCGGGGCGTTACAACCCACTAGTAAACATACCAAGATAGAGTGCCACCTTCGAGGCCAAACCCTTGGGATCCATAGCCCCTTCATGAGCCCCAGAAACCTCCAAAACAATGGATTCCGAGAACCCATAGGAGACCTTCAACGATAGTAGAGTCGCATAAGACACCTCCAACCTCTAGTTGGAACCTTTTAAGGTTTGAGATGCCTCATGAGCTAGTGATGGGTAGTCATTTCCAAAGCTTCAAAATGTAGGGTGAGAAGCGTTCTTAGCAACCATTGGAGTAGGGAAATAGAACTGGTTAAGGGCACAAAAGAGGGAGAGAAGGGAATGGAGAAGAAAGGAAGCAAGAAGGCAAGTTCTAAGGCACCAATAGAGAATAGAGGCAAACAAACCAGAAATGGGAAAGGGGCCTTAAATATCCCCTTGTGTCGGTTGGACTGACCTGATATGGGATAGAAATCGTGGGATAGAAATCGTTCAGGTCCTTTACACACTTTACATGAAGCGACGTGGGATAGAAATCATCACTCGATTAATCCATCCAAGAGGTGCCAGGCCAACACAATCGAGTGCACATCAGATCTATCAGATATGTGCTTCCCAAAAAAGAAGAAGAAAGAGAAAGAGAGAGAAGGAGAAGAAAAGAAAACAACGACAGTGGGGTTCCTGCCGAACCAGTTTGGCAAGAATTGGTGGGGTAACTAGGTGGAGTATTTCCCACCCAGCCCATCCTGATTGGGCCTGGGCCCAACACTGGGTCCTATTCTAGCCCGAGCCTCACTATTCCGAGGCCAACCCTAGAGTCGCCAAATGGGTCCAGCCTTCAAGGTTGCATCAGAGTAAGACAGATGCATGGCACGAGAAACTAGGCACAGGGGACAGATGGGACACGTCGACTCTGACATATTCTGTTATACCTAGCATTAAGGGACTTAGGTAAGTGGATAAATGGAAGACGTAAACGACCCTCCATTCTTTGACAGATGGGACCAGAAGTGACTGCGCCATTCACCCACCACCGGGACTCGCCCTAAAAGCCATGAAGCATTTAAAGTGTCATCCTAGGAGCCACACCGCATTGAAGGCTTTGTCTCAGAACACCACGTCGCATTAAATATCAAGACTAAGACAGATGTGGGTAAGACGACTTAAGCTTGACACAAGGAACAAAATGTTCCATGGGGACTTCGTATAAAAGGCCATCCCAGGTATAAAGAACTTTTTATGAACTTAATTATTCTAAGGCTAATGTTGAAAATATTAAAGACTAGTTTAGGCATCGGAGGTTCCCCGGAGTTCAGACCACCCTGAGTCCACCCTTTTCTTTGTGTTCGCAGGTGAAGATCCTACCTAGAGTTGCTAGAGCTTTGTTCTGGTATACAAAACACAACGTTAACATTATGCCTCATGGTTTTCATATACAATATCATATTATAACAAAGTATTGAGCAAGTAAATATCATATTATTAGATAAAAATTTCATAATTCATAATCGCATTTTTTTATGCAATTAATAATATGGTACAAAAAATGCTCGTGTTTGCACCAATGATGATAGAAAAATATATACTTTCTTGTTCATATACAAAGAATAATGCAGAAAATGACCAAGGGTGTTTTCATAATAAAATATACAAGTTCTTTACAAAATCAACCTTAAAGAATAGGCACGTAACTTGGGTCAATTCCCAATCTTACGTAAGTTTCTATGTAACTTGAAATACTAATGGCCTATTTCTTATAAAGCCTAAAACCATCATAGCTCTAAAATTGCATTAATTCTGAAATATTGATTTTAAAACCATAAGCCTCGTGTTCATGAATGCAACTTTGATTTCTCAACTTCCCAAAAAGTATCCTCACAATAGCCTAACCTTTCATGTACTCGAACTCTCACAAATCTAGTCAAAATACACATCAAACTTGTTCCTTAACATAAATTTGTACAAACTTAATGCAGCCTATGATCACATGCTGATATAACTTAGGCTAAGCCTGTGACCCACTAATAAGCAACATTGGAGAGGGTATCACGTTAGGAGGGAGTGGTTATGCCCAGAGAGAGAGAGAGAGAGAGGGCGGTCAAGGGGCACGGGGTTGGCATGAGCGGCTCGTGGCTGAACAAGGTGGGTGAATGACAGCATATGGCTGAGTTGAAGTGACTTGAGAGGCCTTCATGGAGCTAAGGTTAGCGGTTCTCGACTGTGTAGCTTAGAGGATGATATGGTAGGGCACTAGAGAAACCAATGGAACTGGCCATCATCGATGTAAATCGACAACCAAAGTTTCGAATTGGCTGAAACTGACAGAAAATCGGTTAGTCAGCGGTAGCAAACTGATGAAGCTGACATTGGTTAGTTCGGTTCCTGTTTGAATCAGGTTCAAACCATCGAACCGGCTAATATAACATATATATAAATTTTTTTTTATATAGATCTTATGTAAAATGACGCTATTTTACTTAAGTGAGTTAAACATTTTACTCATACCCTTTAGGAAAAAAATTAAAATGGAATGACGCTATTTGGTTCAATACACTAAATGACGTCGTTTGGATTTAAGGTTTAATACCCTTCTTCCCCCCTCCCCTCCCTGTTCTTCTCCCAATTTTCTATTTCTCTTAGACTCTTTCTCTCCTTTCTCATGCAGCTCCATCCACCGGTGCATCTCTCTCTCTCATCGCGACCTCTATCCTCTTGGCATTCTCTCTCATCACGCCACCAATGAGAAACCGACGAACCGATTGGAATCACACCAAATAGAGCATGCTGATTTTCTCTCCCTTAATCGGCTGATTTTAAACATGAAAGAAAATAGTCAATTTAATTTCAATTTTAGACGGAAACAGAACCGCATGCGTCGGTTTTCACTTTTTACACCTAGCTTACGTTGGTTAGGTGACTGTGCTAGTGTGTGGGTCGACAAAAAGCAAGGAGCTAGGCAGTGCCTTGGTTGGTGGCCTTCTGCTGGGTGTGGCTGAGTAGCCGTTTGTGGCTATTGCACATCCGTGTGGTGCAACAGTGGGCTATGGGTGCTCTACTTTAGGTGTAGAAAAACAAGAGAATCTTGAGGGTTACGGCTTGGTGGTGGATCCGTCATGTAGGGTGGTGCAAAGACTTTGGCAATAAGGCATACGGTGTGAGGCATCAACTGAGTGAGGTGGTGGAAGGTTCATAGACGGCGTACGTGGGCATGGACAGTGTTGGTGCAACGGTTCAGTTGGCTTCATAGTTAGATCGACATGAATACCGTGCGGTTTTCTGGGCTTCGGTGGTTGGACGTGGAGGAGTTTTGGGATTGGACGTGGGTCTTGGTTGGTGGCTGGCCAGAGTGTGCTGTGGGTGAGGGAGGTAGCTCTATTGGCCCTTGCTTCCCAATCTGCTGGGGAATGCAACAAAAAATGCGTTGCTCCATGGGTGCACATGAGTTGGCTCACAATGCTCGACTTCACAATGGCATCGCTCGATGGTGCATGATGGCAGAGGGAGGATACGTGGACGAGATGTTGTATGTTGGGTTGCTCTACGAGATTGTTGTTGTCATGGGTGCTTGGCTAACATGGTGATGATATTGTGAGGTGTAAAGGAGGTCAGATTGTTGTTGTCATGGGTGCTTGGCTAACATGGTGATGGTATTGTGAGGTGTAAAGGACGCCAAGGCATGGAGGAGGCTCTCGACAATGATGCTAGGTGCAGCGACTGGTCCATGGTTGAGCGAAATAGAGGGAGGCAAGGATTGCGGCTTGGGAAGCTCAGATGGTGACCCTAGGGTTTCATGAGGAGGAAGAAGTACAGTGCATGTTAAGGGATTTATACACATGCGGGTCTGAGAGTTAGGTCTTAGAAGCAGTGTATTTATCAAGCACACGGGTTGGTCATTTTTACGGGTCCAAGTTCTAGGACTTGCCTATAATTTCACGGGCTAAGTCACTTAAAATAACCTTACGATCTTAAATTCCAAAATGAGTTCAACTTGTCTAATACATATTTGTGGGCTTTCCAATAAATTCTTAAGCTTCGTCCTCAATATATATATGGGTCCGCTTACTCCATAAATATTAAAATAGCTTTAATTCTAATTATTGGTCTCTATAAAATTTCATAATCCATCGTAACAAATTTTTGTCTTGTGGCTTATTCAAAATTATCCAATAAATCTCAATTGAGTTTTTAAAAATATTAACCCATTAATACTATTCTAAAATCATCCACTAAACCTTAATGGGCCTTAAAATATACTTTTGGGCTTATAAGTCTAATTAAAATCTCTAATCAATCTCAATAAATTAATAATTTGTGGATTATTTCAAAATGATCTATTAAACATAATTTAGACTCAATAAAATAATTCAGATTCAATATCTAATAATATTGGATGGGGTTGTTACAACAAAAAAGTTGATTTTTAGAAAAAGAAATGCTAATTGTATTTAAAAAAAACTTACAAAAACGTATTATCCACAAGTCAGTTATTAATATGTTGAAAATTATGAAATTTAAAACTCAAAATAAAATAAATAAAATGAATCTTGTACATAAAACTATAAATAAAATTGTAAGTATATGTAGTACTACTTTTTAGAAATATGTGATGGGTACGCATATAAATTTTCATAATCAAAATAATTTTGTTAAATAATTGTATAATTCCAAATTTTATTGTGATTTCTCTCGCTTTCTTCGACCCCACTCATAAGATTATCGACCTCAATTTTCTAAGATTCACAATCAAAAGTCAAGACTATTTATATATATGGGTCTCGAAACTACTATACATTCCAAAAGAAATTACAAATTATATACATCCAATCATATTTTCAATGAGACCCACAATTGTCACAAACTCCCTTAAGATTTCATTTCAACTCCTTTTCAAAGATTCCCAAATACCTTCAAATCTTTTTCTACATTCAAACAATATCACTAATTAGGTTCACACTCCACATACGGAATATTAAATGCTTGCCTTCTGATCCTGTACGAGCAATTGTAGCGTTATTTCTTTCTTGCCTTCTGATGCTAGCTGCATACATAAAACCCAGAACCAATGGGAAAAAAGACTTCTAATTAGTAGTGCTGCTTCCTGAAAGTAAAAGAACATCTTTGTCATGAAAATAGTTCCAAGCAATTCACTGTACTCTCTTTTATTGCTGGCCCTCTGGAAAGGAAAGCAGAAATAAGACAGCTGAAACTGAAATTTTGATTATGACACCAAAATTAATATGGCTCCCATAAATACAGATGTTGGCTTTGTTTCGATAGGCACGTGGAACTACTTCGAGGATAAGGTGACGGTCGTATAGATTCTATTTTAATACTGTAACGATATGCTTCAGATATTATCTGCCATTCTGCGTCAACGGATACTCTCTCTCAATAGCCTAAGTTAATTTATAATAAATTCAGCCTTTTTCTAAGTTAATTGAGTAAAACTATTTCATGACTTAAACTAAAAATGAGCTTCGAATGACCCGGTCCTTGTTGAGTTCTAAGTCCAAATTTTTTAAACCCAGTCCGATCAGAAAAAAAAGACCCATGAGCATCCATATTAGTCTATACATATGCATATGGAAAGTTATATTTACATAATATGAACCTAAATTCTTCTACATTGGCTTATACATATCCATATATTTAGCTACATATGAATAGTTCTTATCTAAATTAGAATAGCTACTATTCACTCTTCAAATGTTATTTTACTAATTATTTCTCTCTCCTCTCTCTCTCTCTCACAATCTTTTTCTCTTCTCCTTCCCTCAACAACACAATAAACATTCATCTACACATTCATTTTATTATTATAATATATTATATATATTTTAATTTTATTATATTTTTAATATAATATATAAAAAAATTATATTTTTTTATTATTGCATTTGTATTATTAATGTCAAATGTATGTAGTGGATGCTAATCGCAAAATATATATAAAAAAATTGATTTTAGAAAAAAATTAATAATAATAATAATAAAATAATATTATGTCTCAAATATACATAAGTCAATGTGGAAGTTTTGTTTGAATGACAAAATGGATATGCAAAAGATGATTTTACCTATGCATATGCATAGACTAATGCTAATGCTCTCACGACGTTGTTTTAGGCTGACACCCTAAAACCCTATTTTCTTCCCCAACCTCTCTCTCTCTCTCTCTCCTGCGCAGACACCCACCACGCCTCTTTCTCTACCCATTTCCCTCTCTCACATGCATCCCTCCCTATTCTCTATGACTGTTGCTCACCAAGTCATCTAGCGCATAGACAAATAGAAAGTATTGTCCTTTACCTTTGCAAACTAGTAAAGCTAAACGTTTGTGGATTGTAGAGAGGACTATCAGGGAAGCCGGTGTGGCAGGGGCCTCTATTAGTTGGCCCCACTTTAAGCAGATCTTTGAATACGGTTTCTCGAAATCCGCTAGAGACGCCAAGGCTAAAGAATTTGCCAACCTGGTGTAGGGAACCATGACCGTGCATCCATCAATATGTTGCTAAGTTTATTGAGTTATCACGCTTCTCATGACTCATAAGTCTGAGGAGGACTTGAATCACAGAATATATGAACAAGTTGTGGGTTTTCAAATTCAGAATTTCTCAGAACTGGTTGACAAAGCAACCATGTTTGAATAGAGCCTCAAGAGGAGTGCAAACTTTAGGCGCAGGGAAAGAGGTCTACGCTAAAGGGGTCACACTCTAGCGGGGATCAAGGACCATGGAAGAAGAAGAACAAAGGGAACAACTCAAGTAAGGGACAAGTGCAGGACAATCAATAGGATAACTCATGCAAGTCTTTCAATCTAGTACACTTTGGGGAATGCATAAAGGAAGTTGGACATTGTTTTCGATGTGGTAAATATGGTAACTTCATCAGAGATTTTCCAAGGCATTCAAATAGCATTAAAAACCACAATTTACATCAAAGGACCGATCTAGAGACAAGGGCCAACAATCAACGCAATACAGTGCCAGGTAGAGTTTATGCACTAACCCCTGGAGAAGTCGAGGACATCAACAATGTGGCTACAGTTACTTTTCCTCTTTCGTCCAGGAAAGCTATATTGTTATTTGACTCTAGAGCTACTCAATCCTTTATTTCAATGGCTTATGCTAATTTTTGTCCCATAGAAGCTGAAGTGTTGGGTAATAGTTTGACGGTATCAATCCTAACGGAGAAACAATTGTATGTAGTAAGGTTCTTTGTGGGTTTCCAGTCTCCATTGAAAGGAGGTTGATGCTAGACATTAGGAAATGATTTTTAAAAGAGTTTGCAGCAGATGTATGGTACTTAGTAATATGATGGTTTAAAGTAGATCTTGTGAATGAATTTATGGTCACTAATGGATAACATCTGGAGAGACATACAACTGACCAAAGTCTAAAATAAAATGTAGACTTGGATGTGCAAGCTTAGGTGTCAACCGTGGAAATCTCAATTGTAACATCCTGAATTTTAGTGTATTTTTAATGAATGATTTATTTAATTTATTTAGTGATTAATTATCTTGTTTTAAAATTTTAGGAGTTTTTAAATATTATTTTATAATATTTTAAGTTGTGAAAATTAATTTTTATGCTGTTTTTTTAATGTTATTTGCTGTTTTGCATTTAAAGTGATTTTTAATTTAAATTGGTTTGTTTTTAGATTTTAAAATAATTATTGTTTTATTTAAATATTTCAATGCGTTTGGATTATTTTATTTAACTTTTAGTTTTAAAATCCTATTCGTTGGATTTTTTGGGACCCAAGATGAAAAGACTGGATCTCACTTTTTCCCTCCTCTTTTTTCTTTTTTCTTTCATTTTCTTCTCTTTTTCCTTTCTTTCCCGCGGAGCCTCTCTCCTAGCCCGACCCTCTCTCTTTCCTCTCCATCGTGCGTTTCGGCCATCCCCACGCAGCGCCGCCTCAGACCGCCCGTGGTCGACACCACCGGCACCACCGGCTTCCCCGTGCGCCGGCGAGTCACCCCACCAAAACTCAGGCTGGCTAACGTCGCCGTTAGCCGCCGTGAGCCGTGCGAAGCCGTGAGCTTCATTTCACCGTTCCGCCGCCGTCCGGCCACCATTGGCCACCATTTCTTCACCACCTTTTCACCGGCCGACAAGCAAACTTTTAGACCCAACCCCGGCCTCGATCCGTCGCCGGAGCCGCCCATCGAACACCACTTCCGTTTTACATTATCCGGCCTTAAAACACCCATTTCCGTCGCCACTCATGGCCAAAAGCCACCACCACTAGCTTCACCACCTCCCATAGACCCTAACCTACCATTCCCAAGTTTTCGTTTGATCCTGTGTGAAATTTGGGTTTCACTGTGTTTCGGCCACAGTGTTTTTACACTGTCAAATTTGCTGTTTTGGTGATTCCAGTGCCTCGTGATCCTCCTAAATATTTTTATAGCGCTGTAAGTATTTCCTAAACAATCTTTTAAGATTTAAATATATTTTTATACTAATTGTTTATACTGTATTCTGGTTGGTTCCGGACTGAGTCCGAAAAGTTCGAGGGTGGATGGATTGAGGACGGAGTATTTTGTTGTGTTGGTTATTGTGATTGAGTTGTTGTTGAATAATTGTTATTGTGGTTTGGATTTGGTTATTGGGTATTATGGTTGTGGTTTGGTACACTGCATATTGCACGCATGTCATGTTTGTAAATTGAAAACTGGGTTTTCATATGTTGACTGGATTTGTGGGTGCATGTGTATCACAACCCCAAGCCGAGATGGGGTATTATCTCGGTGGAGCTCCTCTGGTCACTCGGGAGCGGAATATACTGAGTGACGTCCCCTGGGTTGTCGCCGGGCGACAACGGGATCGGACGAGTTACTTGCCGACTCCGTAACCCTTCTGCTGGCGGGGGCTAGAGGATGACCTGGCCACGAACGCACTGGGTGCGGAACTGGGCATCGCTCGTAAAGTAGCCAGGATGTGCGGATGGTCCCTAGGGGAGACCATGGTGCATATGGATTAATGGATAAATGGAAAATGGCTGTTTTCTGGGAAAATAGCGTGAGTTAGATTTTGTGTGTCATTTTCTGGGAAAATGATGGATAATTGTTTTGGGCCATTTTCTGGAAAATGGTGGAAATGATTTGTTGGGAATGTTTTTGGGCAAAATGTGATTTTTGGCGTGTGTTGGATTTCTTGCATACTGCATCATGGGCATGCATGATTAGATGCTTAAATGTGTTTTATTTCAGGATTGGTTAGGTTATAACTTACCTGTGGTACCATTTAATGGTACTGCAGACTATGTTGATGCAGATGCCGAGCCTGAGGATTTGGCTCTGCCGGAGGAGTGATCTGGGATCACTCGTGCTGTGTTTTATTTTAGACTTGTAATATTATTTATGGGACCTTGACTTTGTTTTTATGAGATTTGTATTTTGGATATTTGTATTAAACTAAAATTCTGGTACTAGTTGACTTAATTACTTTCCGCTGTGTATTTTATTTGTGCACTGTTTAATTTGTTGCACACACTTGATACTTGTCGTTGGGATGCGTGACCGGGTTGTCATCATCCTGACGTCATGATTCTCGAGACTTTTTGTATGTGGGAGTCGGGGCGTTACAGGTGGTATCAGAGCAGTTCGGCTCTGGGTAAAGCCACATGTCCCATAGGTGCAGTACCAGAAAGTTTTAAAGCTGTGATTGAAATTGTTTTGTTTAAAGTATGTTATTTTTATTGGTTTCATTTATTTTATTGTTTGTCATTTTATTTTAATTGTTTTATTTTATGGTCGGTTATTTTTTTTGTTTTATTTTATTTGAGAGATTTTTGTTTTGTGTTGGTTTTATTTCGTTTAAGGCATGCTACTTCAATCGTTTTAATTTATTGTATGTTGTTATACTTGGTTGGTTTTATTCTATTTTATTTCGTGGCATTTGGTTGTATTTTAATTTATTTTGCTATAATTATTTTTTAATCGGTTTGAGTTAAAAAGGGGATTAAGGGTTACGCTATGACAGGAAGATGGTACGACCGTGAATGTCATTGTTAGGCTTGAACATTTATTGTAGTAGGCCTGAACTCTTAGCAATTGGTTTATTTTAATATCGAGACTCGAAGGGAACGACGTGGTCTAGGTGAACTCTATGGAGTAGGAACTCAAGTCGCAGCTGAGGTGGGAATAACTTTAATTCGCCTAGGGTACTTGAGGTCTTAAGTACCATAGAATTATGTGTTGAGCCTATGGAGTAGAAGGTTGTAAGTTCAACGAACCTTAAGGATAGATTTATGAGAAGTTATCTAAGGTTTGGGGCCCTATAGTTTTTAGGAAATAAGTTTATGGGATTGAAGGTGGTAGGTTCAACAAGCAATTGAGGGACTAATTAAATTAGAAGTTTTAAATTTTGTCGATTCAGTTAAGCACTTTGGTATCATTTGTGGTTTTAGAATTTTGTAAGTTTTATAAGGTGAGTGTTTTAGATTTAAGGTCATCGATATTGAGGATTTTGGAAGAATGATTCTTATCTGGTTTAAGGTTTTAGAATTGCAGATTTGAAGGACTGACTTATAATAGGATTTGAGTTCTTAGTTTGGTAGACTTGGTACGCTAGTTTGATCTATTCTGGAGATTGATTAGTCTATAATCATTGAAGTGGGGTTGATTAGAGTTGAGTTACTGATATGAGAAATCTTTTCAAGGGAGAATTTCTTTAAAGATGGAAGGTAAGGATCTAGTTCATGTATTTTTTAAGGATTGAAAATGTCGACCTAGTTTGGTAAATGATTGTTATTAGTTCGAGGTTTTAGTGGCAAGTTTTAGAATAAATCCATATCAATTTTAAGGATAATAGATGGTGTGGACCTAGGAAAAGATTCTTGTTGTTTTTCGAGGATATAGGTCCAGATGATGGAAATGATAATGATGAACCACTTGCATGTTTGGAGGATTTTTGGTTTCGGCTAAGGGTGCATGAGATCAATGCGTAGTAGTGGTGAGTGTGTATGGATTTTGGAGAGTACATGTCCTAATCGCATTTTTGTTGAAAGAAGTGGTTTTGGTAGGTGTTAAAGAGGAGATGACATGACAGTAGTAAGTTTAAGAGACTTTGGCCTTGAGTTTTTGAGGAGTTGATTGTAGTGTACAATCGAAGCGAGTTACTCAATGAAATGATGATTGGAAATATTTGTTGTGATTACTTTCAGGAATTAATTGTGACTTGAGGTCACAAATGAATTTAAATTTTTGAGACTATACTTCTCTCTGGAAATGGAGCACCAAGTTGAGTGAGTTAAGGCCATTGTTATTTAATTTGAAGAGAGTTGATGGGTTGCCATGTATGGTGTATGATAAAATCTTGGAAATTGAAACTTAGGCATTAACGGTGGATAGCATAATCAAGTATGTGAGTTAATAAAGCATTAGGATCCTTGGATGTTGTGCAATAGTTTTTGGTGGATTGAAGGGTTGAGCAGTATGACTTTCCTTGAGGTTTAATAGTGATGTGCTATTGAATGAGCTAGTTGTGCTAGTACTAGTTTATGGGAGTAGAAGTAGGTGGACGAGTTACCAAGAAGGTTTCGGCGTTGTTTTGGTAAAGTCAAGGGTAGTTCATGATGAGTTAGTCACCGCTATATTAGATGATATTAAGAATTTAGTTGATAAACTTTCGGGTTTAGGTTGTCGGGTAGAAGTTTATAGATGCTCTTATTGGTTGACTGGAATGGATTTGAGCCTTTTAAGGTAAGTTCCTTATCTTGAGATGAGCGGGTGTATTTTGGAATATGTGTGATAATTCATGATTTTGGAAGAGAGTATTTTCTACCGATTGTGATAAGAGTTTCTTGGCTAGTAGGTATGGAGCTACCTTGTACTCAATGGTGTTATTTTATGAGGACATAAATTTTATGTATGTGGTGTTTATCAGAGTGCGCAGCAGAAACATGATACTTTGGTTGTAATTAGGAGTTTAAAATTTTGTGTTGATTTTGAGGAATTAGTGGTGACTTGAAATTTTGAGAAGATACTTATAATTGGAGATTAATCATTGTTATATAATATTGTTATTGATGGTTAACTTTGGAAGTGGCCATTAGGTTACCAAAGTGCAGTATAAAATAAAGGTTTGGAAGTTATACCATAGGAGTCGATTGAGGTTAGTACAGATTATCGAATGAAGCTTTTAATCATTGGGATTCCTTGAGTGTTGTATTAAGTTTTGTGGATATGGAGATCTTGGATTACGTGGCCGCTCTAGGAGTAAGAGACGAGATGTGCCATTGGGAGATTAGTGCGAGTATGATGGAATCGCCTATGGGAGTAGACTTGGAAGAGTATTACTCATGCTTGTTTGGAAGTTTTGATGGTATGTTTTTCTCAAGCATGTTCTGAGTTGTATCTTGAATCCTGCTTTGGCGCTGATGTTTGACCTTGTCAATTTCGAGGACGAAATTTTATTTAAGGGGGGAGATTGTAACATCCCGGATTTTAGTGTATTTTTAATGAATGATTTATTTAATTTATTTAGTGATTAATTATCTTGTTTTAAAATTTTGAGAGTTTTTAAATATTATTTTATAATATTTTAAGTTGTGAAAATTAATTTTTATGCTGTTTTCTTAATGTTATTTGCTGTTTTGCATTTAAAGTGATTTTTAATTTAAATTGGTTTGGTTTTGGATTTTAAAATAATTATTGTTTTATTTAAATATTTCACTGCGTTTGGATTATTTTATTTAGCTTTCAGTTTTAAAATCCTCTTCGTTGGATTTTTCGGGACCAAAGATGAAAAGACTGGATCTCACTTTTTCCCTCCTCTTTTTTCTTTTCTCTTTCCTTTTCTTCTCTTTTTCCTTTCTTTCCAGCGGAGCCTCTCTCCCAGCCCAAACCCTCTCTCTCTCCTCTCCATCGTGTGTTTCGGCCATCCCCACGCAGCGTCGCTTCTGGCCGCCCGTGGTCGACACCACCGGCTTCCCCGTGCGCCGGTGAGTCACCCCACCAAAACTCAGGCCGGCTAACGCCGCCGTTAGCCGCCGTGAGCCGTGCGAAGCCGTGAGCTTCATTTCACCGTTCCGCCGCCGTCTGGCCACCATTTCTTCACCACCTCTTCACTGACCCACAAGCAAACTTTTAGACCCAACCCCGGCCCCGATCCGTCGCCGGAGCCGCCTCAACGAACACCACTTCCGTTTTGCACTATCCGGCCTTAAAACACCCATTTCCGTCGCCACCCACGGCCAAAAGCCACCACCACTAGTTTCACCACCTCCCATAGACCCTACCCTACCATTCCCAAGTCTTCGTTTGACCTCGTGTGAAATTTGGGTTTCACTGTGTTTCGGCCACAGTGTTTTTACACTGTCAAATTTGCTGTTTTGGTGATTCCAGTGTCTCGTGATCCTCCTAAATATTTTTATAGCGCTGTAAGTATTTCATAAACAATATTTTGAGATTTAAATATATTTTTATACTAATTGTTTATACTGTATTCTGGTTGGTTCCGGATTGAGTCCGAGGAGTTCGGGGGTGGATGGATTGAGGACGGAATATTTTGTTGTGTTGGTTATTGTGATTGAGTTTTTGTTGGATAATTGTTATTGTGGTTTGGATTTGGTTATTGGGTATTATGGTTGTGGTTTGGTACACTGCATATTGCATGCATGTCATGTTTGTAAATTGAAAACTGGGTTTTCATGTGTTGACTGGATTTGTGGGTGCGTGTGTATCACGACCCCAAGCCGAGATGGGGTATTATCTCGATGGAGCTCTTCTGGTCACTCGGGAGCGGAATATACTGAGTGACGTCCCCTGGGTTGTCGCCGGGCGACAATGGGATCGGACGAGTTACGTGCCGACTTCGTGGCCCTTCTGCTGGCGGGGGCTAGAGGATGACCTGGCCACGAATCACTGGGTGCGGAACTGGGCATCGCTCGTAAAGTAGCCAGGACGTGCGGATGGTCCCTAGGGAAGACCATGGTACATATGGATTAATGGATAAATGGAAAATGACTGTTTTCTGGGAAAGTAGCGTGAGTTGGATTTTGTGTGTCATTTTCTGGGAAAATGATGGATAATTGTTTTGGGCCATTTTCTGGGAAAATGGTGGAAATTATTTATTGGAAATGTTTTTGGGCCAAATGTGATTTTTGGCGTGTGTTGGATTTCTTGCATACTGCATCATGGGCATGCATGATTAGATACTTAAATGTGTTTTATTTCAGGATTGGTTAGGTTATAACTTACCTGTGGTACCATTTAATGGTACTGCAGACTATGTTGATGCAGATGCCGAGCCTGAGGATTTGGCTTCGCCGGAGGAGTGATCTGGGATCACTCGTGCTGTGTTTTATTTCAGACTTGTAATATTATTTATGGGACCTTGGTTTTGTTTTTATGAGATTTGTATTTTGGATATTTGTATTAAACTAAAATTCTGGTACTAGTTGACTTAATTACTTTCCGCTGTGTATTTTATTTGTGCACTGTTTAATTTGTTGCACACACTTGACACTTGTCGTTGGGATGCGTGACCGGTTGTCATCATCCTGACGTCACGATTCTCGAGACTTTTTGTACGTGGGAGTCGGGGCGTCACATCAATTGAAAAAAAAAGGTAATAATCATTAGGAGCCATGGTGTTGTAGAATTTATCTTTGTGAAATTGAAGATTTTGGATATATGAACTATATCTTAAGATGGCAGATGCAAGTGCTATTTGAGGAATTGATCATGCAACGCCCCGTACTCAAAGGGTCAGAGAGTTACTTCCTGTCACTTAAAATCATATCTCATAAAGCTCCAAATTCTCAATTACACATAGATCTCATTATTTTTAACCAACTACTACAAAATAGTTAATTTGGAACACTACAAAATCTTAATATAAACATCAGCCTCTTAACATGCCACTTCATCAGAGCATGAAAAATTTACTGAATAACATTCTCTAGTATCCATGCCATTATTTTTTGTGCTTAATCCACCATACTTCAATAATCTTGCACATGCTTCCTAATCTTGATCCTTAACTAAAAATTCAAATTATTTGAAAAATATTGTGTAAATAAGGAGTGAGTTATCAATAACTCAAAAAGTATAGAGCATATACTAGTATGTAAATATAAGCATTTATAGAGTTCAGAATGCAGAACAAAATATTTTTAGTTTTAGAATGTAGAACCAAAACATGTTATCAAACTATCAGAGTTACAATTAAAAATATTCATATTCAAAAGTCCTTTGGCATATCATAACTGAGCATCATTATCATATCATATCAGAGCATCATATTATAACAGATGCCATGTTTAGCCCTCGTGGTAGGGTTGTGCATGTTTGCATTTAAGCAAGCAGAACCTATCACTATTCGTCACCAAGGTGATGCACTCAGAACAGATACCACTATTATATTTCGTGGCTGGGCCGGAGGCTATTATTGTATGCCGTGGCTGGGCTAGAGGCCACTATTATGTCCCGTGGCAGGGCCTCATTAGTTGTTAAGCTTAAGGGTTAAGTATGGGTGGTTTAGTAAGCAAGCCCATTAGTGCTACATTTAAAGCCCTTAAACCCTTAGAATGTTATGGGCTAAGACTTAGAAGTCTTGAATCAAGCCTTATAAGAGTTTAAGTCTTTGTAGGATAGCCTTAGAAAGATTTGGCCCAAGTGTGAGGAAGGCATAAGGCTTTTTAGGCTTAACTTGGTATTGGCTTTGACCCATGGCCCATTTATGGTAAGGCAAGCCTTTCAAGCCACATCTTTGTAGATCTTAACTTAAAATTTGGAACCAAGGTTTCCCATCAATCCACCAAAGCCCATAATCCTTGCAACTCCCACTCATGGCATTCTTAAGCCCAACAAGGCCCAAAGCCTTGTCTTGTATTTTCATACTTTTATTTGAAGCCTATATACACAATACCATTGGTTTCCCTCAAGCCCAAGTAGTACCCCATGCCCCTTAGGACTCCCAATTGTCCATAATTAAGCTTCTAACATGAGTTAAGGACATTAATCAACTTACTCATGATTAGTGATCTAAATCATGTTTTGATCTTAATTTTCTTCTTAAAATTTTTAGCCATTTTGGTTTGAAATATACTTGTTTTATTATTCAGTTGCATCATTCTTAGATCATATTAGAACCCTAGATAAATCTTCACACATGTCATTAAGGGTCATAACATGTCAAAAGCCTAAACCCACACTAATCAGCACATGTGTAGTCTTGTGTGCATTGGACTGAGTAGCCCCTGGCCCATGATTTTTGTGCCTTTTTCTCAAGGACATTATTGTATTTTAGCACCTCAAAATGCCCATTTAAATGCAGACTTAGTGGTGGACGAAATTGGTTCTAGGATTCAAACCAAAAACCCAAAAGCCAATTACACCTAAACACTAGTTGGATAGAAACCAAATGCCTTGCAATTTGGTTTGATTTTCTACTCTGACATGATCCACACTCACGTGACCTCAATCACCATACAATACCCAAGAGACTCTTAGTTTCATTATGGGAAATTGACAAAAAAAATTTCCCATGAAAAATAACACAAAATCGATGGTATCAAACCACCACCACTCAGCAACACCCTTCCTTTCACCTCTCGCTTTTGAGCTACCACTTTATCATCACTTGACAGCCAATATCCCACCTTCCACCAACTGGAAAATCCTTCCAAGAGTGGCTCATAACATGCATAAACAAGCCAAGAAGAGAGGACAAGAGGGTGAGTCAAGAAATGATCAAAGCTGTCCAGAATTTCAGCCTTCAACCTGATGACTACTATGCTTGATGTCATAAGCTATTTTTATTTTTGTTTTCCTTCTAATGATGCACCATGCAGCACCTTCACCCTCTCCTTGCATGGTAGCTCCTGAAAGTGAAGAAAATCATTTGATTTGGGTCACTATTCACCTGTACAAGGTGTTGCAACCAAGCTGGAATTCAAACCTCCTTCTCCACCGCCCACTTAACCCAAACACTATGGACCAAGGCCAACGTCTCTTCCCCCAAAGCCTCATATAAATACCTCCCTCACCCACACATTCTCTTCATACCATTTCTCCAAGCCTCCTCTTGAGCATTGACAACCTTCTTCCTTTAGAAAGTCTAGAGTGAATCCGTAAGGTGTGTTCTTCAATGTTGGAAGTTCTTGAGTGTTCTTGTGTTGGGAGTTTTAGGTGGCCACAAAAATTGTAAGTTTTCTTACCCCAGATCTTAGTTTCCATGTTATGGTTTTCTTTTAAGTGTTGAAGTAATTTTTAGTTGAGTTAGAAAAGGTTACCATGCTTAGATCAAAACCAAGTGCATTAAGGTTGGATTAAGTGTTTAAATTTGTTTAAGTGGGAATTTATCTATGACATGTCTTAGAATATTTTGATATGATTTATTAATGTCTTAGAATGACCATTGAAGGTTTGATTTGATAGTAGAAGCATGCCATGATAGATTTTAATTCTATTTTGAATTGATCATCAAAGCTTGCATGGGTTTTGATTAAGTTTGTGATGAAGGCATGAAGTCTTGATTTTATCACCTAGGCTGGAATAAAATGAATTTTGAAAAATCTTGTGATTTGGATAAGAATGAAAATACATAATTTGGGTGAATTTTGAAGCATGCCTTTGTGATTTAGGCTAGAAGCATCGTGCTTGATTAATTGATGATTAATGAAGATTAAGGTTTTTAGCTATTATTAAGTGTTGGGATGAACTTGTTCGCCTAAGATTAAACTTTATCATGTCATTAAGGATTATATTAATTATTTTCAGTTAAATAAATTGAGTATGCATGCATTCATAATAGTCAATAGTTGAAAGTATACTTGGGCATCAAATGAAGTGCATGCCACGGGTTGAGTGTATTTGGACTAGTTCCACTTTGATTTTTGGAATTCTAAGGTCATAGATGATTTTAGAGCATAGAATATATGACATTTGTGAATTTTGGTGGAATTTAGAGTTTGTTTGCAAATAATGAAAAATTACAGCCTTAGTGGCAATTTTTGAAAGTTTAGGGGTATTTTTATAAATACTCATTTTTGAATCCCTTTGATTATGAGCATCTTTCTTGAGTAGACCCTAACTCAACATAACTTGGATTACAGCCGCTACGATTAACACATGCTAGAAGTTTGTAAGTTGACCTTTAATTTACACCTTGATAAATTATTTATGATTTATTAATAAATGCCACATTCATGTTATAATTGTTATTTTGAGCGTGAAACATCCTGTTATATGATATATTGAGTACATGACCACTTGCCTACATGACATGTGAAATTTTTACTATTTTAGCATATTGCATATAAATCTCATTTTCACATGGAGGTTGCTGCATATGCACTTGTTATGAACTACAATTTTTCAAGCATAGCATGAAAATAATTTTTGTCATGAACTCAAATGCTAGGATGAAGAATTATTCTAGTGGAACTCCTCTATCCACTTTGGATTGAGTAAAAATAGAGTGGTAACCCCTAAGTTGACGAAGAACAGTTAACGGATTTCGAATGAGTTATTTTTAAAAAAGGCCGGAGCAAAGTCAAACGTTATGACATCTAAGGTTGATGGGTGTACATGTTATGGTGTTATGATGATGTTATGTTATGTTACCAAGACATTGAGAACGAGTTTGCAGACAATGTAGTTTCAATATGAGTTGTACTATGGTCACAACAAGTATTCACAGTGCATATGGAGAATTGTGATGATACCATACGTTATGATGCTAACGATATGATGAAATGTGACTTACTATATATTATAAAACGTTATGATGAAATGTTATGTTTTCAGCAATTAAAGTGAAAAACTGTTCTTTGCAAAAAAAAAAAAATGTGTCTCTATTTTTTTGGGAGACATATACTGATTTTTCTGCATTGCACGCATTTCATATTTATCATTCATAATAGATAATTTATCTTTGCGCATGTTGGTTGTAACGCCTCAGTTCCAAAGGGGTCAGAGAGTTACTTCCTGTCACTTAAACTCACATTCCAACAATAAATTTAAGGACTCCAAATTCTCAATGCCATATAAACAATTTTGTTTCAAACTAACTACCTAAATATAATCCTCCCAAAATACCAAGTCATCAAAACACAAGAAAATTACTTAATAAAATTCTCCAAAACTCATAGAAACTTTCTATGCTTAAATCATCTCACCCATACTCCATAATTTTGATCCTCAGTCGAAATATTCAAATTAACTGAAAAATATTGTGGAGATAAAGAGTGAGTTATCAACAACTTAGTAAGTAGAGAACATATACTAGTATGTAAACATAAACTTTTCCAGAGTTTAGAAGGCAGAACGAAATATTTACTTTCAAACTGTAGAATCAGAACTTTTGCTTTCAGCATGTAGAATCAAAAGATGTTATCAAAACATTGGAGCGAAACTTTCATAAACATTCTTATTCAAAATTCCTCTGGCATATCATAATCTGAGACATCATCTTCATATCATATCAAAGCATCACATTAAGATAGAGACCATGTTTAACCCCTGTGGTAGGGTTATAAACTACCATTATATCCGTGACAGGGTCGTATACCACAATTAAACCTATGGCAGGGCCGTATGCTATTATTATCACCTATGGCAAGGTTGTAAACTACTATTATACCCATGGTTAGGTCGTATACCATTATTATATCCATGACAAGGCCTTAACAAAATAGAAACAGAAACAAAACAGAATCAGATATAGATATAGAATAAGAAATTCATGCTAAAGATTTTTAGATATCACATTATATCAAAACAGGGTACTGAACATATTCAAAAAAATTTCTCATCACATGCACAAATTTTTAAATTTCATATTCGCTCTTTTTGCGCAAGTCAAGAACAAAATGCAAAAAATTTGCTCATATCTATACCAGTTATGACAAAAAAATACTTTTCTTTTCATACAGATTTTGTGAGAAATGCAGAACAAATAACTGAGTTTATTTCAAATTTCTTTTCATAACAAAACATGTATATTTTCCAAAATCAATCTCAATAAATTTCTATTATGCAAAGTCTAGTATAGGAACCCCGCTTACTTGGACTTTTTAACTTCTTTGCACTTCCTCACAATAGTGGCAAACAAAAAATCAATCATCACCTATAAAATAGATACATAACTTACTTAAATCTGTAATTAAAAATGTATTTTGATATTTATGCTTGAAATACTAAAACAACATATTTTTCCTAAAAATCTAAAATTCTCGTAACCCTAAATTTCCATCACTTCCCAAATTCATCGATATGCACTTAATTTCTCCAACTAATACATTAAACTCTAAATTGTTTTTGTAAAATAAAGTTTCTGGATTGATTTGAAGTAAAATAAAGTTTCAAGAGCAAGAAGAAGATTTGAAAGGAAGAGGGGCACCTATTGAAACGACGATGTTTCTATCCTCCTTGGCTAACTTCTCGTGGGCTTGGGCCTGGGCTTGGACCCTAGCCAGGTGTTATATTGGTTGTCTAACTTACTGAAATTTTAAGTAAATCTCACCCCTTAGGGATCCACTATCATTCCACTTGGAATGATAGAAGTTTTTTCAGGACCCCACATGAACGGACCTGATGGACCAATGGATCGGATTGATTGAAGAGGAGTCGGATCTTGACAATTGATTAGACCTCGTCTTGATGTTTATAGCCCTAACCCTTCGTGCATTAGAACACATGAAGCAGTTGATTAGCCATTCAGACTTATTATCAAGAATAATTATACTAAGATTCTGCTACCTTATGATTTGAACTTATGATGTTTATGAATGACATTGGGATATTTTAGTTTATTTTGAAATAAGTACTTCTTAGTAACCATTTTTTCTTGCGGTTATTACATACTGTTAGATGTATTTATAGGATGCATTTTACATTAACTGTCATGATCAGAGATATGTAACTTTGTGTTGCATGCCCAACGTTCTAAGTCTCCATTCCATCCCAAGCGGAGGTTGGGGCGTCACAACGCTAAATCAAAATGTCATGCCAAAGGTTTTCAGATGCCACATCATATCATAATAAAATACTGAATAGATTCAAATCATTCACATATTCTAAATAGATTCAGAGCATCATCACATAACCATGTACAAATTTTTATATTCGCCCTTTTCGTATAGTTCAGAAGCAAAATGCCAAAATTAGCTCATGTCTACACCAATCATGACAGAAAATATTTTACTCTTTTTATATAGATTTCATGAGTAATACAGATAAATGATTGAGGTTGTTTTCAAGTTTTTGTTTATAAAAAAAATGCATATTTTTCATAAAATCAACCTCAGTCTATTCATTTTATGAAAAGTCTAGCATAGGAACTTCGCTTATCTGAACTTGTTAACTTCTCTGAATTTCCTCACAATAGTGCTGAACGAAATATCAATCATCACCTATAAAAATAGTCACGTAACTTGCGTAAATTTTCAATTGAACACATACTTTGTAATTAAAACCTGAGATATAAAAATCTATATTTCATTAATGTGTGAAAACCTTCGAAACCCTAAAATATCGTCACTCCTCAAAATACTTTGATTTTCATATAATTTCTTCAAATAATTTCATGATTAATTCCTAAAACCATATTAAGTCCATAATATTGGCATTAAAGTCATAAATCTAGTGTTCATGTGTCCAACTTTAATTTCCTGGCATTCCGTTAATTTTTCTAAAATAGTCTAACCTTTCATAAATATATACACCTCGTTAAATGTGAAGTACTTAAATACCCAAACTTCATTTAGCCTATAATGATAACCCAAAAACATCATCGCTCTCCAAATGTTTATAACCACCCAATTTCTCCACATCCCAACATCCAATATCTCCACACAATTAAACCCTACAATATCATCATCCTTCAACCATTTATGCAAGCTTGCATGTCCCTTCACTAAACCTGTGACCTGAACTATTCATGCACCGTTAACCATGCATGTCCACGTCATACTTAAGCTTAGCCTTGACCCATTAGCATAAAACTACATTGGAGAGAGAGAGAGAGAGAGAGAGAGAGAGATAACGTGAGGGAGAGGGATGAAATTACCGAGAGGGTTAGTTTGTCTCAGGTTGTGCAACTGTGAGGTGGGGAGGATGGTTCGTGTTTGGTGTCCAATGATGGAGACTTTTTTTTTACGAGTAGTGGTGGCCAAGTGGCTGAGATAACCAATAGGTGGTTAGAAACGTGATATTGAAGGAGAGATAGAGAATGTGTAGTGATAGTGGCCTTTGATGTTGGAACTGTAACCTAGCCGTGTCACGATAACCTAAATTAAGATATTAGTACACAAGTTACTAGCCAAGCTGGTACATAAACTTAATTAGCCAAATTTACAATCTTTAGGAAATAAAATAAGATAAGCCTATCAGCAATTAAGTTTATAATCAGCCCAACAAGACCAACCCAAAATTAGTCATAAAGCAACTTGTACAACCATTTAATTCAATTCCAAGCCTTTACACAACTTCCGACACTTACACTCAATCAGTCCAACACTCGCCATATCCAACATTCAACAAGTCCACACTTACTCCCAACATAGCGATCATTTAACATATCACAAATTGACTTATCAATCACTTCAAAACCAATCCATAAAACTACAATAGTCACTTCTTACATGTCACAAACAACCCAATCAACCATTTATGAATTCCAATAGCAACTAAAATAGCCCAACAACCCCCTAATAACCCAGATAGTCTACACATTCACTTAAAAAAATTAACCCAACAACAATCATAAAAGAAAACTGGACAGCCACATTATTCCATCCCAAAACAATCATCATAACAAAATCCATGTCCAATATAGCCCACAACAACCAATGTCAATTTAACGATCAATATTTAAACCCGAAACAGTCACATCAACTCAACCATCAACATCTATAACTCCAACAGAAACAAAGACAATCACTTCTCAACTCCTGAGCAGCCATAAATTAACCCCATAACTTCACATAAATCAAAGTTTTTTCATATGAATCTACAATCACAACAGAATATTTCAGAGTGGAAAGGAGAATACTCAAAATTATTATTCTTTATACTTTTCAGAAATTTACCAAATTTTGTGCGGTGAACCATGGAATTGGAGAATGACACACGCTACCTAGTAATGAAATTACTTCTTTGTGATTCACCAACAGTGACAAAAATTTGGTTTTTTCAATGGAAAACACGTCGCAGCAGGGCTAACATATGAACACTCACTAGAAAGAAAAACTACCTTGGTGGTGAGCAGGTGGCTTTGGTGTTGGCAATGCATGGAGATGTTTATTAGTGATGTAGGGCTCTTGGGGATGACCTGTCATAGATGAAATGTTGAGGGACAGAGAAGAAAAATAGAGGAAAAAAGGGGGGAGAGAGAGAGAGAGAGATAGAGAGCCTTACTAGCATTAGGCAACCTACAACGGTGCTGATGGTGGCAACACTGCATGACGGGGTGGACGATTTACAAAGATGCTCGAAGGTGAGGAACCAAAATGGGTGTGTGCATGTAAGTGAACAAGAATAGAGAGTGAGTGAGTGAGAGAGAGAGTGTGTGTGTGTGTGTGCGCGTGTGTGTTACCATCGTCCACAACCCAACTTCGATGAGGAAGCTTGGCCGCGACACCAAGATTCAGTGAGACCCACGAACTGCGGTACTCTAAATCACAAATCAATGAGTGAGAGGAGAGTTTACCCAGAGTGTGCGTCAAAACAAAGGGTGAGTGAGAGGAGAGTTTACCATGGGGGCTGTGTTGGGTGTAGTTTTTCCCTATGAGCTAGAGCGGTCGAGTCTTCTTCAATGTGGGTCTTCGATGTCGTTGGTTGATGGTGGTTGTTGTGGTTTAGTGGTGCTGCGACTTGTAGTAGTAGCGGGAAGAGGAAGCTCCGAGTAGCATCTTGACGTGATAAAGAAATGGCTCACGATGGTGTTTGTGAGGGGCGGCAAGTGTTACGTTTTAAGTCATATAGAATAGAGGCTTTCGTGGCTCAAGTTTCACACGCAAGGAAGGCAAGAGTTTTCTCTGCCGCTTGGTTTGGCTCAAAAGGTGGTGGCATAAGGCAATGCTATGGAGGAATAAGGTAGTTCATGTCAATTTTGTCGTGGTGTCGAGCATGATGACTGTGAGAGTTCTCCATGGCTTGAGTGCACGCAGTCCATGCGTTGGGAAAGGTTGGGGCTCTTCTTCTCAATCTGATTTGACAGTGGCTGGTGCAAGGTAGTGTTGGGTGGAAACGTAAACAGTGGTTACGCTTGCCGTAGAGCTTGAAGGAGATGAATGTACACTGCATGGGTCTATAATATGTGTGTGTGTGTGTGTGTGGTGGCTTGCAGTTTGGGTGGGCGTGGAGGGGAGGTTGCAGTATAATACAACATGGTCTACCCGTGGGGGAGGATGTGCAACGTGGGACTACTATGAATCAACTACAAACCCTAAATTTGTAATGGAGGCAGAGATGATGAGTAGTGTTCATGTATGGTTTTATACGCAGGTTTGGATGCTGAGTAAATGAGCTTGGCCCTTTTTGTGGGTCTTTGGGTCTTGGGTTGGGAACATGCTTTGGGCTCTAAAAGGAACAAATGGTCTATTTAAGAGTCGAACAAAATTTTAGGACATGTCTATAATATTATAAGCTAAGACATCTAATATAGCTAACGACCGATCTTAAATTTCAAAATTGAGCCCAACTCGTCTAATAATATTTTTGAGCTTATAAAAATTATCGGGTATGATACCAATTTAAATAGGGCCCACTTGACCTAAAAATTTTAAATTATTTTAACCAAATTATCAAGCCCATGCAATAAAAATCCATATTGCACCAAAATAAAGTTTTGGGCCTGTAGCCTATTCAAAATTTCTCATTAAATCTTAAGTGTGCTTCTCATACATATTAACCTAAAACCAATAAATTATAGTATGCTGGCATGGTGTCGGGCCTGGGTATTGTAGGTCATGATCACGTACGATGAACCTGTACAGGTGGAAGTACTAAAGATGGAATTAAGGGGGAGGATTATAACAACTCAGGCCATGTTAAGACCTAAGCTCAAAATTTTTAAACCCAAACCTCCTAGGAAAAAAAAGGGAAGGACCCAAGATGATGTTGTTTTCGGCTAACACCCTAAAGCCCTATTTTCTTTCCCAGCCCCAGCCCCAGCCCCAGTCCCTGCCTCGATGTCTCTCTCTCTCTCTACTCTCCCCTACGTTGACAACCCCCAGGCCTCTCTCTCTCTCTCTCTACCAGTTCCCCTCTCTCACAAACATCCCCCTCTTCTCTATGATTACTGCTTGTTACTGCTCTCCATAGCTTAGACTGTCGACACCTTGAAGACCTGTTGCACCAAGCACTTGTTCCCCGGCTTGATGTTCTTTTCTTTCTCTACTTAGCACCTTCTCTCACCGTGGAACTTCCAGTGTCACCGCCTCCCACTTTCAGATTTTGACATTGGCAAGTCATTCTATCTCCATCTCTTTCACTCTCTTGTCGCTACTCCTTCTGCCACCACAAGAATCCCTGCTTCTTTTTCTTCTCTGTGCACGAAATCACAAATCACAATGACACCATCATACACCACCCCTGCCCTTGGTGGCGTGACACCACCATCGGTAAGCTTGTTTCTCTCCCCCCTACTTTGCACGATCACAACCATCAATTGTTGTACACTTTGGGTAAGTGCCAACTAGAAGTTTGGATTGTCTCTGTTTGTAGTTTTGGAATTTTTAGTTTGAGTGATCTCTTGGTTAGTTGATATTTGGAGGGTCTTTGTTTGTAATGTCGTGGATGGATGTAAAAATGTGGGTTGGTGTTTCGATAGTCCAACGGTATGAATGTAAATGTGATGTGTGTTGGAATGGGATTTAGACCTCGTTTGGTTACACAAACCATCTCATCTCATCTCACGTCATCTAATCATTATAATTTTTTCAAACTCCTACACAAAATATAATAAACAATTCAATTTTTTCAAATTCTAAAATAAAGATTATATTAAAAAATTATATTCTAACAATATTTTATTCAATTTTCATCTCATATGTGTAACCAAACGAGGACTTAGCAAATTTAAGGATATTGGGCTAACTTATGGGTTTATATAGAGCTATAGTTCGGGCTTTAGAATTTTATTGGCTAGTATGGTTGTGTTGGTATTGGATAATAATACGTTAGTGGTAGTTTCTGGATTCGGTTGTGATACTGGTTTTGTTCAAGTTCAAAGCTTAGATGGTATTTTTTGAATAAATGTGTTTTACATGTTATAGAGTCTCTCCCTCTATTGCTTGGAGTCTATACTTGTATTATTAGAAAATTGATTGCAATTCTTGACCCTTCGGTTATGGGACATTATAAAACTCATGTACTTTGTTTATACAACATATTTATTTGACTAAATTTAGTGGTTGTGATTACTCTACTTCAATTTTAGCCGCTTAAAGAGGTTGTAAATTTTAAGAAAAATGCTAATCCGCATATAGATCTTATGAAAGAAAACTCCTAAATTGATGTGATTTTATGTGATACTTTAGATCTATTTATTGTAAAAATAATTTTACAATATGATAAACTGCATGACCAAGCTACAGTAGTTTGTGAATAAATTTTTTTGAGATCTGTTTTTCAATGAAACATTTATAAAAGTTTAATATATTTGGAACTAAAGAAGTCTGAATATAAAAACTTTTTGAATTTTTTATATGCATTATGAGGATTATTTCTAATTTTAAGTGGGCTAGAAGATTAGCTATTTTGAACTTTGAGAGAGTGTCCAATTATGAGAGTAATTTTTTTCATTTCTTCTTCTCATTTTTTTTGGTTGGGGGGGGGGGTCCATAAATGATTTTTCTAGTTTCTTGTTAAAGGGTAAAATTAGGATAAAAAAAATAATTTTAGTACTTTGTTTGGTGGCTGATGGGCAACCTCATAGGTATGTAACTTTGCCACTATAAGTTTTCCAATCAAACTTTGAAGGAAAAGTCACTACATCTCATGAACCATGGACATTAATGATCAAAGACTTCCAAATACACAGACATAATGATCTTCCATTGGCATTTTGATGAATGAGGCGCTTATATATTTTGCATGGTCCTATCATGTTTGGCTTCTTGAAATTCTTTCTATCACAAGTAGTGATGAATTCTGCCCACATAAAGTGCAAATGTTAGCTCTGATTGCATGCACCTTGCTAACACTAGGCCTTATAAGTGGTCGGGTAATTTTCTTGTCCTCTGCTCACTGATCTGGAGAGCTTCATAGTTGACCCAACAAGTGGTATATAACAAGTATTTTCACGAAAGTGTGTTAGGGATTTAGTTTTGGAGAATATTAGTTTTGGCCTTTTTGTTGGTACGATGAGTTAATGGTTTTTATGGAATATATATTTTGATGTCTTAGCATGATTTTAGAATATAAGATATGATTTTTGGAAGTTAGTGAAATTGGTTTAAGCATGAAAGTGTGTTTGAAACTCAAGTATGCAACAAAGTGTTGATATTTGCCCTAGAGTGGTTTAGCCATAATGAAGTTCTCCTAGTTGTGATTTATTTTAAATTTTTTTGATTAGATATTTGGATTTGGAAAAAAGTTTACATGAGTAATGCAAATTTTGGTAGGATTTGGAGTTAGTACACTAAATCCTTATTTTAGAGGCAAAATTGTATTTTTTCACAAGTAGAGGGGTAACTTTGTAATTTTTCCCATAATTTTTATTTTATTTTATATTTATAAGTATTTAGTGAGAAATCTTAAACCTTATAAATATCTCATTTCAGTTCACATCTTTTCATGCTACGCTACGCTTTAGCTTTATGCGAAAAATCTATAAGTTAGCCTCTAACTTATTCTCGGGATATTTATGTATGTATGGTGCTTATTATTGTCCCTCATGATTATTATAAATTTTTCACTATGTCATGTCATTCCATACCATGTTACGTACATCTTGCTACATGCCATGTTATCTGTTACAAAGTTCATTTGTCACATGCCATGAATGTCACGTTATTTATTACAAGTTTACTTGTTATATGCCATGAATGCCATATCATTTTTTATGTACATGTTTATCTATTACACATTATGGTTACATATCATGAGTCACATGAGTCCATTATGAAATATTTTCCAAGTCTAGTCATATTATGTCCACATACAATCAATTATTTTTCAAGTCGTTATTAATACACCATGGTAATCCCATGAAACAAGACTACACTATCATGGTAACCCTGTTAGACAAGAATATCTTGGAAACCTCATGAGATAAGAACATTGCGCAAACCCCATGATATAAGTACATAGTGGCAACTCCATGAGACAATGACATCGTGGTAACCCTATGAGACAAGATAGACATGTTCATGTTAATTTAGTTCATGTTCAATTAATGTCAAGTGTTTTCAGTTCATATCACGATGCATTTGTGTCATTTTACTATCATGCATGTATATGTATACTGTTAGTAGCTTGGTAGTGTACTTGCTTAGATTTGTAAATAAATCTCATTTAGTAGTCCCAACTACCATCCCCTGAATGGTAGACATTGTGTTAGGATATCAAGAACCTGCGCCCGAAGGACTGGACGAGGCGACTAGTCCACAAAGAAACGATGAAGAATTGATAACTAAGGTTATCCGCTTTCTGGATGCGATTTTAGGATATCATAGCCGAACTGCGTGAGTAGTTCAACAGTTTAGTAGAATAGATTTTATTTCTAAACTTTATTTATGGAGCGTTGTCTTCGGTACTTACGTTTTTATAAACCTTTTGGACAAGTGTTGTAACCTTTGGATATCTGTTATCATGGGAAGTTATGAACTATGTTCATGCTTTTGGGATACATTACTTTGGCACATATTATGGCTCAGAAAAAAGAATTTATCTGTTGCGAATATTGTATATTGTTAGATGCATGCTAGGTAAATTGCATCTTTAAATTTCATGAACAATGGTATGTAATCTTGTATTTCATGTCTCAACGTTTGAACTTTTCGTCAAATCCCAAGTGAAATTTGAAGGCATCACACCTGCTCTCATAGCCTTTTGTGCTAAGGCATTTCTGCAGGAATGATTCCAACAATATCTTCACGGATTTCTTTCAATACATACTGAGCTTCTTCCTTGGATATGCAGCACAAGAATGTTGCTAAAAACCCTCTTTCGAACAATATCGCTTCCTCGATGGTGGATTTGGATACCCTAGACTTTATTTTTCTTGCTATTGTTTGCTCTTCAGGAAGCTCACTTGTGGTTAGATGTCTCGCCACATCCTACTCCCATTTAGGTTTTGTTGTTCCTATTGTTGATGCCTCGCCCCCTATGGACATAGTTTCTAGTACCTATGAAGTTACATCCCATGGGGGAAATGACTCATCCATCCTTGATGTGGCCCAAGCAAGCTTGTCTGCTCGCCATTTTTCCTCTCGTGGTATCTGCTTAATCGCAAAGTATTGAAACTACATAACTCCCTAACTCGTTGTAGGTACAACTTTAGCCTATTGCCATTTTCTATATATTCTCCCATCACTTGATTTACTACTAGTTGAGAATCTGAGTGCACCTCAACCTCGCTAGCACCTAACCCTTTGCCACAACAAGTCCTATCAACAATGCCTCGTATTCTGCCTCATTGTTGGCTGACTCAAACACTAACTTTATAGCATAGTGAACTTCCTTGCCCATTTCCATTATCAGGTAAATTCCTACTCCTCCGACATTGCTTCAGGAGGAATCGTCGACATACACTTGCCATGGCATCCATATTAGGGTGATCTGATGGTCTTCCGAAAAGCTAGTGAGTCAGCAATGAAATTCACTAGGACTGGCCCTTCACTACTCTTTTTGAGTAGTAATCGATATCGAACTTGTTGAGCTTGATCAACTAGTTTACCATTCGTCTCGATGTGTCCAGCCTATGAAAGTAAGGCCTTAGTTTCATGCTGCTACCACCACGACGAACACTAGAAGCTCTATTTGTGGGTGTCTCACCTCTGTTCCTCTCAAGGCTCATGCCTTGTGTAAATACATGTCTTTGTATTCTTCCTTCTTCCCTTACCAATGCCGCCCTTACTGCATCTGGTATTATTGTGAGATACAGGTATCGAGTCTCCCCATGTTTGATTTGGCTTAGCAAGCGTGGATTGTATAGGTAGGCTTTCATCGGTTCGAAAGCCTTGTTGCATTTATCATTCAACCCGTGGTGCTTCTGCAATACTCGAAAGAAGGGAAGACATTTATCCATGGACCTTGATACGAATATGTTTAATGTTGCAATTTTGTTAGCTAACTTTTGCACTTCATTCAAGCTCTGTGGCGGTGTCATATCCACTATCGCCTGGATTTCTTCTGGATTGGACTCAATTCCCCTCTTCGCCACTATGAATCCTAAGAATTTCCCTAAGCCAACACCAAACTTACACTTGGCTTGATTTAGCTTCATGTTGTACTTTTGCCAGACGGAGAAGGCCACATTCAGATCTTCCAAGTGGTGGTTATCTTCTTTACTTTAAACTAAGAGATCATCCACTTTCAGATCTTCATGTTTTTTGAACATGTGGTTGAAGAGTTGCTGGTATGTCACTCCACATTCTTCAGCCAGAATGACATTATTCGGTAGCAGTATAGTCCTCTATCTATTATGAAATATGTCTTTTCTTGGTCATTATCATATAGCTTTATTTTGTTGTATCTAGAGTAGACGTCTATGAAGTTGTTTGGTGCGTCGCAGTCAAATCCATAATCATATTGATTCTCGATAATGGAAGACTATTTTTGGAACATACCTTATTTAGATCGGTGAAGTCGAAGGACATCCAACATTTCCTATTCGGCTTCTTTACCAAAACCATATTAGAGAGTCATTTTGGATAATGTGACTCCTGGATGAAGCCTGCTTCTAGTAGGTGATCCACCTCTCCTGTATGGTCATGTACTTTTCTGCACTGAAGCTTCTCTGCTTCTATTCTACATTCTTTAAGGTGGGATCAATGGATAGGCGATGCTGTATTATATCCAACTCTGTTCTCGCCATGTCTTCATGGCTCCACGCGAACATATTCATGTGCTCAACAAGGAGTTGCTTCATTTGTTGCCTGAGTTCCGACAACATCCATGTCTTGATCCACAACAAGGAGTTCTGGCAATTTGGGTTCTCTAGTGGCCCTATAGCTTTGCTTTGTGTAAGGGTTTCATCATCTCAGGTTTCTACATCCCACTCAATCATCTCTGGTGGTGGAGGAATCTTATTCCTGCTATCTGCAATGCCAGCAGCATGAATTACAGTGCCTCCTTTCTTGAGTTCTTGTATATAGCATTCAAGAGCCAACACCTCCTTACCTCGCACTTCCCATAGACGGCGCCAAAATGTTGAAGTGATTTTCTACTTCTTCTCTTTCAATCACTTTATGATCCTGCAACTAGAGTGAAGTTCGGGTCCTGGACTCAGGGAAGCCTTTGATGATTAAGTCAATATGGGTGATATGACTCTAGAAGAAGCTAAAAATCCAGAGTTTTTTTTACGCTCTTGTTGACCTATCTATATATGATGGGATACTCACTATGGTGTTGCTCCTCTAGGGGCTTGACTTTTGGGACCTAACATGGTTACAACTCTAAGGGCTTAGGCTTCGTTTGGAACATAAAATGAGTTGAGATCATCTGAGTTGAGTTCAAATTTAAGTCTAGCGTAACATCCAAACACATAATTCTCAAATAACTAAACATCACTCAACTTAAAACCTCTTTATACGTGAGATCCACAACTTTTTTCAACTTAACACATTTTTATATGCAGGACCCACAACTTTTTTCAACTTCCTATAAATATATCTAAACTCATTTTAACATCCAAATATATATAAACTCATATTAGGTAGACTTTACAAAACTCACTTTACCATCTCAACTCGCTTTTATTAATAAAGAACTCAACTCATTTTAACTCAGTTAAACATCCAAACACAACCTTAATCTCAGGACTTTAATGCGGCAATGCCTTTGGAGAGTTGATTTGACCATGAACAGGGTTGATTTGGTGCACACATTCCGCTTGGATTTCCTCTGTGTCAGTTGATTACACTACAAAAAATGTGGCCATTTGCGGTGAGGAATTTCGCCATAGAATGGCCCAGTTTTTCCCATAAATTAAAAATCTCTGCGAGTTTGGCTCCTCGGGTGTTGGCCGACAGCATTTCGTCTGGGATAACTATCTACGGATAGATTTTAAGTTCGCCGTAGTCTCCTTTTTTTGCGGTGGATTCTGAATGCCAATAAATGGTGTCTTACTGTCAGACGAAAACTCTGCATACATGACTTATTATTTCCGCTGTCATGGATTTCTTTTTCTGGTGACATCATTTCGCCACTGAATATAGACTTTTCTTGACAAATATTTTCAGCCGTAATTGAAATGGGTTCTTGACAAATGTTTTCGGCCGTAATTGAAATGGGCTCTTGACAAATGTTATTGGCCGTGATTGAAATGGGCTCTTGACAAATTTTTTTGGCCATAATTGAAATGGGTTCTTGACAAATATTTTCTGCAGCAATTGTCTTGATTCTTATCTACATCGAACAGGTTCGCAGGAGAACTACTACACTTTTATGCCGTAAATGAACCCATTCAAAGTACTACATTGTTCATAATTTTTTTTGTAGAATCCATGGTCTTATATATAAGTAATTAATTACTTTTATTATTCAATACATAAGAATATTCTGGGTCCTCTTTCCACGATATTTGTATGTCTTATATGTAATTATTTTTATTATTCAGTATATAAGAAAATTTTTGGTCCTCTTGCCATGATATATATTTACAAAGAAAAAATACTTGAATTTAAATAGAGTAATAGAAAAAAAAATGGGGGAAACAATCCAGGATATATAAATGGTGCACCTTACATATACATTTAACAATATCTATTAGTTAAGTATTCACATCACAGTATGCAAGAATGCAGCCTATTTACGGAATTAATGGCCAATCTGCCATCCACCATAAATAATTACATATATTGCCACACATGGCTGGTATCACTTTGGAGAAACATAGTTTCTAGCTACTAGTCACATTAATCTCTACAACACAGCTATATAGAATTCATCATGTAAAACCTGTTGTGGAGTGAAGAAGGTACGTAGATTGATACTTTCAAGAGCTAGCCCAGCGCTGGGCTTTTGCCTTTTCGTTGACCGACCTTTAGTATATATAGATTGTTTACCTGAAAATTAAATAAAAATACATAACAATTATTCAATATTTTGTAAGACCATTATACTTTAAAATGAATGGCAGCAAACAATTTCCAAGGGAAGTAGTAGTACACTACCTTGTAATCTTCCAAAAAATGAGAATTTTAACATTCAACTTAGGCTGTGCAACTTAACATCAATCTCTTGCATTGTGAATTTACATATACATTTATGTTAGTTGCTGATGAGTGGAGTGGAGTGGAGGAATACTTACAATGAACAAGTCTTGTGCTTCTACACCCATGACGTTTGTCATTCCTGCACCCACATGATGATGAGACATGCCATAAGTTGATAAAGAGCCATTATTCTATCCAATACATTAACATCCATTTCAACATTTGAGTTTTAATGTATTTTCAACTCTTAATCATACAAGAAACATATCCAGTCACATCAATGATAGTATTAATTGAGATATGATCAATTAACCAAATAGGTTGCCATACTTACAAAGGTCAATCTTGATAATTATCCTTTCGACTGAACCCATGAACCACAATCTTCAAAAAATAGTCAGCCTTCTAATAGTCAAACTATGGAAGAAGAGGCATCCTCAAAAGCACCAATATTCATTCAAAAGATGTGACTGTCAGCAAGTGTACCACTAGTGATTACCTGCTAGGCCTTATAACAAAAAACCAAAAAACCAATCTCAAGCTCAACCACCTAAGCATCCCTTAGAGAGTCTGGAGACTCCCTTTGAGATGTTGTTCCATATATCATATGCATCCTCTGGTCGCACTCTTGTTGCCAAACCATTAATTGGAGTACATTCCTTTTCAGCTCATCCAACTCGTCCTTGTACTGGGTTGCCAGATTTTTGTATCTATCATTTTCCTGCATTAGATGTTCAACTTGTTCTGATATTTTGGATGGTGTTGGCTCAGGTATAACAAAACTACTCAGCCCTCTGGCATAGCCTGATCTGTGTCCTAACACCTCTCTAAATATGGTTTTTGCCACCTCGTCTGTGCGCTCCTCAGGCTCAAGCTCATCCAGCTTTTCAATCATGACATTCTGAAGCAAGAAATACAGTTAAATGTGGTATTAAAACAATATATATAATCTTATCTCGATAAAGGGTCTCCCCCATGTCTAATGAACATAAGTTAGAGTGTACCCACATAATTTTGTTCTGTAGTGGGTGTGACAAAGCCTCCTTTCTTCTTTGACGATCTAACTTCTTTGTAGAAGCTAACCAAGTTTAAACCACCAGTACGCTTCATACCCAATGTGCATTATTACAAACATTTAGCTACTAAGTTATATGTCTAATATTTGTTGTCTATTGAAAGATAAACACAAAAAGTTTACCATCTCCTCTAATAGCCGTACAAACGACTTGCTTCCTGCTGTGTGATTGACCCGTTGTTTCTCCCGATTAGCCTTGTTTTGATTAGATTTTTTCTATAACATTAATATTACATTCAAACCCAACAATGCAATTATATAGAAAATGAATACTTCAGTTTGAACCTATGTATTTCAAATTATAAGACATAGTTCACCATGGAAATACCATACACCAATTACCTTAAATGCCTCACTTTTCCATCTCTCACATAACATCATCCACACCGATTGCACAACCAAAGAGGTGTTTTTGGCAAGTGCAACCTCATATGTTTCACATCCCAAATATATTTTATGAAGTTGGTAGTGAAAATCATTGTACTTCTTTGCAAGATGTTTTGTAACCATGTCACGGTGATTCCTTAGTGTCCAATCAAGGATAAAGTCAACCTGCAATATAGACACTTGTCAATGCTAGTAAAAGCAGTCTCAGACATTATAGCGAACTGGTTCTAAATTATGTATCCCCTACCCGGATACGATTGATGAGCTCCTCTTTCTCCAAATCATCTACAACATTCCATGAGTTGTGAGTCATATTTGCATGATGCTTCACAACCCACGTGATTCTTGTAGTAAATATCGTTGCATTATCACAACAAGGAGTCGTTTCACCTTCATTAATTTTCAAAGGAATGAGACCATGCTTTCGAAGCTTCATAAATGAAGTGGATTGTGCTAGTCCACGCCCACGTTTTTGGTTTTGTGGAGCTGCAATTATCATACTTTTAAGTTCAGAATGAATTTCCCCCATAAAAAATTAATGTTTTACATGACATATTTGCATCAATGAATAATAGTAAGTAAATAAAGAACAATATTACTGTTTTGGACAGGCTGTCTATTTGAGTCTTCACCCCTCTCTATTCTAACATTCAGAGCATTAACTTCATGATGGATACCTAAGTAGCAATAGACTTCCCATTAAACAGAGGTTGTCATAAAAAACTAACTCTTAAAGAAGGTGAAAGCTAAATTTTACTTGGCCAGAATATTATAATTACCTATAGACTGGATAGGCCTTCTACTTGTGTTTGCTCTCATGTTTGAAAACTCAGTAGATGGTACCATGGATGGGGGGATGGTTGAATCGTCATCTAATTCATTTGCCTCATCTCTTAGTGTCCACCTATTAGGCGGTGATTGAGGGCTGAATCCATTTGATTCACTCACATGCATCAAGTGTGCCCTCATCGATGCATTTAGAGCATGTCCACCTCGTCCTATTTTTGCTCGTTTCATATTTTGTAAAGAACTTATCGAGGTCCACAAATTTCTGGTCCACACAAATATCAACAACAGTAAATATATTAAAGATACTGAATCTCTCAATCAAAATCTCATAAGAGAATATGATTGATGATTCTGGCCTATTGAGCTTCTCTTCAATAGAAATGTATATGTCAACGCAAAACCATTCAGGATAAGCTACACTGAGCATGTGCATGAATCAATGTAATAATAGCCTCTTTAGTATTTAAGATGCAATGAGTTAAATACATTATTCAATGATCATCCAATAATAATGCCCTTGGTAAGTTGCACAATAGATTAAACATAACAGAAAAATTAAGATCCATGGGCTGTACATTATAAGGTATTGACATGAAAGAAAATGTTCATAGTATCCTTTAATAGATAGCAAGGTATTTTAGCAGAAAAGTATTTTACTATACCAACTTCTTTAACTGCAGGCATGCAAACAAACTCATATAATCATATTTAGACTTGTGAGCCAAACATGCAAACACATGATGCCTCCAATAAAATTATTTGGGTCTCAAAAGAAAGAAACACAATTTTTCATCCAATGTAGCTTCACACCATGCTAGAAAGAAATAAATTATGGAAACCAAAATCAATAAATAGGGATGACAAATCTACTTTAATATGGATAATACCTAGCTTCACAATGCTTGAATAAGAACCCACAAAGTTGATTTTTGGACTTTGTGACTGTTCTGGACGCCTATTTGCTTCGTTTCTGTACAAAGTATGTAAATTGTGAGACTAAAACCGTGAGACTCAAGTCTGTAAAATGCAGTAAAATAAGGGTAATGACAATCAAAACCGTAATAATCTACATGAAAGAGATGTAGAGAGATATGAAGAGATAAATACCGAAAAGAAGTGTTCACTGCATGCTTGTAGAAAAGTTTTCTCTCTACTGAGCTCTGAAGGCACGAGGGTACAAGAGCATTGTAAAATAAAGTAGGCCTTTCAGTATGTCTTGCTTTATCTTTTCGATTCCCGCTCATTTGCCAACTTTTTCCCTCCTTTAAATATTATATTAATAGGTAGTTGGTGGACTTTTGTCCATTTACGTTGATGAAAGAAAATCCATTTGCTGTTGAAAGAAAATCCATTTGGGCCCACAATAAAATCTCTGCACTAAAGGTTTGGATTTGCTATTTTTTTTTTTTAGTTAAGGGTTTGGATATTGCTAATTAACGTGTTGAAGTAAATTTGCATAAATATTGGACAAGTGCATCCTAATTGATCATTTAAAAGCTAAATCCATCATTTATTTAGTTATTAGACAATAAAAATCAATTGCAATGAATTAGTTAAATCCAATAAAATTGGACTTTAGCTACAATAACTTCCAAAAAAACTCCAAACTTTATGGTTACTTTACATAGATCAATTTTATATTTTATTATTGTTTCTCTTTCTTATTCTCATCACAACTCCTTTCAAGCAAGTATTTTTTATCAAAGACTTTGTGCATGAATGTTTTCCTTTCCTTTTTATGATGTTCTTTTTATTTACTGTCACAGTGGCATCGGCCTGCATCAATAACCATAAGTCATGAATATAAAATTCTATATTTCTAACCATGAGTCATGCAAAAAATAAATTGGACGGGCCTAAGTCCTATTGTTAGATACTTGTCTCAATAAAGTCTCCTGCTGAAAAAATAAATTGTTTGTTAATATATTTCAATTTGCAACTCAAGTGACAATCAAAATGGACTCCACATTTGTCTAAGTTTTATAACTCATCCATTGCTTATGATTTTACTAAATCAGTACTATAGGGTTTCAATGTATAAGTACACCATTTATTTCATTGAAAGAACATTTCTTTTTTACAGAAATGATTATGAAAAAATTATCAAACAATTTTTTTAAATCAAATCAAATATGTTTTGAACACTATAAAACAATCATCAAGTTTCATGGCATGAATGGTGTATTAGTTTTACCAAGATTGTAACTCTTTAAATATATTTAACAAAGATTGAAAGTAGAGAAAATTTGAGAAAAAGGTTGCTGCAGTAGCAAAGTGCAGTAGCCAAAAATGCCAGATTCAAACCAAAAACATGGCACACCCAGTAGCAAAGTGAATTAGCAACCAATACATGACTTCCATTGTACACCAATAGCTCATCTCCAGATTATACAACAATGTTCAATGTCTAATCATTTTGTTTTGATTAGAAGGTCAAAAAGATCATTGGGAACACACTGGCAATGACCATCTATGACATTGGTTGTCGATGTTGTTCCTTATGGCATAGCTTGAACACTGTCATGCTTAAAGAAGTGCCAACTTGTGATTTGCAGCAAAGTTGCTTGAATTGCGAAAGTCCTGTCACCAAGGGACAAAACCAACTATCAAGCATGCTGTTAAAGATGAGATTGCTGAATATACAATGTTTGAAAATGTCATTGTGTGATGCAACTATCAACCAGCCTAATAATAGCGTGATGTAGGGTCAGTACATTTAGAGGTAAGGGGAAGAGGACATCTATAAAATGTTTGAAATTGCCATTGTGTGTACACTCTTATTAAGTTATATATATAAACAAAATATCAACCTTAAATGAAAAGTTATTCCATAGAGAGTGATGCAGGGTCGCTGTCCACATCTTCTTCGCCTATATCGAACATGTTATCACTATTCCCATTACTCATTAAAGAAGGTGAGTCGTCGTCGAAGAACTCTTCATGAGCATGGTCTTCATTGGGATGTGCTAACATTCTTTGGGGATCAACTCTTAATGGTTCAACATCTAATCGATGCAATGGAACTTCTAAGCTTGTATCGTCGTGATGTATAGAATGGGAAGGCATCGAATATTCATCATCTTGATACACTTCATCTGCACTCGACTCATCCTCATTAAACAATTCTACGCTTGGAATGTCATAGACATTTCTGCTCATAACCTTTTGTACTACCTGCCAATTCCTCCCTAAGCTTCTATCATTAAGATAAAATACTTGAGAGGCCTGGGAGGCAAGGACAAATGGCTCGTCCTTGTACCTTTTTCGACATGTGTTGACACTAGTCTGGTGAATCCCAACATGAACTCCTCTTTTCAAATCACCAACATCAAACCAATCACACTTGAACAAGTAAACATGGCGCCAACCCATGTAATGGAGTTCAAAAATGTCTGTTAGAACTCCATAGAAGTCTACAGGCTTGCCTTCATGCTCCCCCAGAACAACTACCCCGTTATTTTGTGATAATCGATATTGTTCACGCTCTTTTGTGTGGAACCTAATGCCATTCATAATTGCACCAGTATATGATGCAACCCATGAGTCAGGTCCACATGAAAGGGCATATAGCTCATCAGAAACTTCAGCAGGACTTGAATGGCGTAATGCTTTGATCTGTTCAGTGAATATGACAAGGAAAAGAGTATCTAAGTACCCAATGCATAAAATTATATATATGGGCATTGTAAAAGATTTGCGTTCATGCTTTAAAGAAACTCACACGCTCCTTGAACCATATAGGAAATTGTGTTTGATGCATACGATCTATATTATGTGTAGTTTCTCCTTTAATTTTGTTGTAGTGCTCATTGCAAATATTAAAAAAAAAAACCAACTCAATTTGTAAGCATTTTACCGAAAAGATGTGGTGCACAAGATGATAAAGGTTGCTTACTCAATGTATTGTGCAATCTCTGGACAATTGTTGAGGACATACCAACATGCAGCTTGAAACAATGGCTCATTGGGTTGATAAGAGGTGGATGACCCCAATGGTCGCACCTTTTGTGAAAAGACCGATAACTCCATTTGTTCACGCTCTTCACATACATCCATGTTACGTTCCTCTCTGCGGAATCTAGTCTCAATATCATGGAGATACATAGATGAAAATGTAAGGCATTCTACATGAATGTAGGCCTCAGCTATTGAGCCTTCCTCACGGGCCTTATTTCGGACGTATCGCTTGAATTTTTCCAAGTACCTCTCAAACGGATACATCCACCTATATTGCACAGGCCCTCCATACAATGCCTCATGAGGTAGATGAACAGCTAAATGTACCATTACATCAAAGAAAGCAGGGGGAATATCATCTCCAGTTTACAGAGGATAATTGGAATATCAGCCTGAAGGCGTTGTAGGACCTCTATAGGCAATGTGCGCACACACAATTGTGTGAAGAAGGTACTTAACTCAGTTAAAGCCAGTCGAATATCCGGTCGCAAAGCCCCACCTATTGCAACAGGAAGTAGCCGTTATAGGAAGATATGGCAGTCATGACTCTTCATTCCTTGTATTTTACAATCATTTACAGTAACACATCTCGCAATATTGCTTGCAAATCCATCTGGAAATTTGATAGATTGTAACCACATGCAAAAGCTTTTCCTCTCATCTCCATGCAATGTGTAACATGCATGTGGCATAGACCAACCTGCTCCATCTTCATGTAAATGCAATTCATTTCTTAAACCAAGACTATGCAAATCCTTGCGTGCATTGATTGAATCTTTTGATTTGCCTGGAATACTCATCAACGTTCCCAATATATTATCACAAATGTTCTTCTCGATATGCATGACATCGAGGTTATGTCGCAATCTCAAGGATGACCAATAAGGTAATCGGAAGAAGATGCTTTTTTTCGTCCAATTTAACTCATCCGGTTGGCGTTTTCTCTTCTTTCCACCTTTCCCAAATTGTACATGGCCAACAAAATTTAGTTGGTCAAGTACATCTTGCCCCGATAGTTCTCTAGGTGGCCTACGATGATCATCTTTGCCATTAAACATAGACTTCTTCTTCCTCCAAGTATGACCTGTTGGCAAGAAACGACGATGTCCTATATAACAATGTTTTCGCCCATGTGTTAACCACATCGAGTCAATGTCCTTGTTACAAGTTGGGCAAGCCATCTTTCCCTTAGTACTCCAACCAGATAGATTCCCATATGCAGGAAAATCATTGATGGTCCACAATAATGCTGCGTGTAATTTAAACATGCCTTTGGTGGAGGCATCATACGTATCCACGCCATTTTCCCACAAATCTAAACATTCATCTATGAGAGGCTGCAAGTACACGTCGATCTCATTGCCCGGTGCCTTTGGTCCAGGAATTAAGAGGGACATTATTAAGAAAGGATCTTTCATGCACATCCACGGGGGTAGATTGTAAGGACAAAGTATAACTGGCCATATACTATATGGCCTTGCCATATTATTGAAAGGATTGAATCCATCGCTTGCTAATCCAAGACGCACATTTCGTGCTTCTCTAGCGAATGAGACATGCTCTTCATTGAATTTCTTCCATTCTATGGAGTCAGCAGGATGCCTCATAACATCATTATCATCAACATGCTGTTCTTTATGCCATCTCATAGCTAGTGCTGTCTTCTTGGATGTAAACAACCGCTGCAACCTTGGTGCCAAGGGGAAATATCGGAGTACTTTGTAGGGAATCTTTTTTTGTTGACTTCTTTCTAGGACCCATCTAGATTTACCGCATTTAGGACAGTTATTCATGTTGGCGTTTTCCTTCCAGTATAGTATGCAATCATTTTGGCATGCATGTATCTTCTCATAAGAGAAGCCCAAACCCCGCTCTAATCTTCGTGCCTCGCGGTATGTGTTGGGTAAAAGGGCATTGGGAAATGCTTCTTTCAACAACTTCAAAAGCATGTCAAATGATTTGACAGTCCAGCCCCCAATGGTCTTTATATGCAGCAACTTCACAAATAAATGATAATTTGGAAAATTTTGCACATGCAGGATAGAGTGGACATGAGGAATCCTCTAATAATTGATCAAATGACATTGAAGTAGGCTCTACATAGGTGGAATCTACATGGATGCTAGGGTCAGTTGACGTTGCACCTGCAAACATGTTGGCACAAATGTCATCTAACATCTCGTCCATGTCATCAACATATTCATGAGTTTGGCCTTGATCAACCACAACATCATCATCATCAGAATCCCAGAACTCAGGAAGGTGCTCATCCTCCCCATGAAAGATCCATTCTGTATAGTTAGGATCCATTCCTTTGGTAAACAAGTGACCTTCCACCACATTTATGGGTCAAAAAAAGTTGTTGTGACATGTACGACACGGACACCTAATACTGTCTGTAGTGGT
Organism: Cyclocarya paliurus; assembly: GCA_029856935.1. Lineage (NCBI taxonomy): Eukaryota > Viridiplantae > Streptophyta > Magnoliopsida > Fagales > Juglandaceae > Cyclocarya > Cyclocarya paliurus. The sequence goes on from CM056950.1 coordinate 18,320,936, forward strand.
TGCATGAGCTTGTTCCATTGTAATGAATTGTTGTACCCCTTCTCTGTATTCGATGGACCTAAATCTATCTGTCAAATGAATCCAACTTTTGTCCATTTAATATTGACTGTAGAGAAAAACATTATGAGGTGGATAGTTGTTAGGTTAACATATATAGTATATCTGAATATATAATGAGATATAATAAATTCTTCACCTAAATTTGAGACTATAGTAAAACAATTTGCAAAAGTTAAATTATATATAGCATATTTGTTCCTAAAGTTAATCTAGCTAGCTAACACCAGGATACTCTAACAAAACTAACTTATAAATTTGTACAAGTAATTCTTATAAATTCGGGGACAGTACTAATACTAGTTATATATGTGGTGTTTGTTTCAAGAATCACAAATTGGCTCGGGTTTTTTGGCGTTTAATATTAGTGGTATTCAGTACTTTAACAAATGTCTTAGTATCAACATCGTTTTTACTGCAAGAATTATTATAACGTGACCTACTACTGCATTACCAACAGTACCAAGTTTGGCAAGGCAGTTCAGAACTTGGTTAGGTCGTTTCACAAGTTTTCTTGAGAGCGTGAGCAACCCTTTTTTCTTTTCATTATTTTAAAAGGCCCGAATTAACTAACACCTACCTCTCAATCCCATCTCACCCTTTACCATGCATAAGAGTAAATATTATTAATAAACAATATGTTTAGTTTTATTTTGATTTGGCATATCCTAGATGGGACCAACATTCCTATGTTTTGTTTTAATGAACAAGTGCTCTAATATATGCTGAATCAAAGATGAGAAAGAAAGAAAGATAATGATCGCCTAGGATAGCTCTCTTACAAAGCCTGCTAAGTGAAAGTATCCTAAAGCAAAAGCCAAAAACTATCTCCCCTGATGTAAATCCACTAAAACCACATTGGCAAAGCCAATGTTTTCTAATTGTCTCTACCTCACAGTACCCTTGATGCCTTCTTCCTCTCTTCCAAATTCTTCTTTCCCCTGTCGTTCTCTCTCCTGCTATCTCTACTGATCTCTAGCTAATTGCCATTAATTCTATATCAATTATGCTCCATACAATGCCATAAATCTACTCAAGGATCCCAACAACAACTCGATGAGCTTTTTAAAGAAGTACAAGCTTCTTAGATATTTCACATGATCGATGCAAGGCATGCATGTGATTTTAAGGTGCATGTGTTGATATCATTTTTAATCATTTTTATAGGAATAAAGAATTTTATTATGTTATCAACACAACACATGTCTTCCATCTCATTCTGCAAATTTTCTATTCCTTGGGGATTGTAAAGTTTTATGCATGCATGGCCTAGGAACAGAAACAAAAACAGGGACAAGTATATAGCTGAAATGATTGTTAAGTACTATTCTATTACTCAATCCATTGATTTGAGTGCTTAAGTAGCAGTAAAATTACTAAAATTACTCAATCCAAAACTACACTTCGGCCTTCTTATACTAAAATTATGATCTTAAAAGCATTTTCTTTTTCCTTGTTATCAAATGTATTGCCATATGATTCTTTTGGTGAATACTAATATAAAAGTACTGCGAGTTTCATACTTTCAGGACAAGAGGATGAAAACATACGGCATATTTAGCATATATTTTGGATTATAAAAAAATAATATATGGTATACAATGTCGTTTCTTCATAATTTTTTATAAGATTTTAAGAATGTTTTCAGAAATGTCAAGGGGGCTCTTCTATATTCATTAATGTTACTCATAACAAATTTATAGATGATATTTATAAACCATCTTCTATAGAAAATGCAGCCAGCACAAAACCTAGACAAATAAACTCAAGCACGCGGTGTGTGTGTGATCGGAAGGGTCAGTGAAAGGTTGCACCTTGGCTGAGATAGTTAAGGTGTGAAAACTGGAAAGTTGCTGAAGTAGAGATGAAATAGAGGCCGATTGAGAGCTAGAGGAGGTCGTGCGCGACGGTGGAACAGCCTAATCACCGAGGAACAGAGAGGGACAGAGTCAGAGAGAGAGAGAGAGAGAGAAATCTATGGTGAAAGATAAAGAGAGAGAGAGAGGAGACTTACTGGCTGCGCGAGGAGTCGATGGAGCAGCAGCACGGGTCGACGGCGCAGTAGCAGGGGCAGCGGAACTGTCATAGAGGAGAGAGAGAATATCGGATTGAATGGCAGGGGTTTCTTTCGCGGAGAGAAGATTGGGTTTATTGTCCGAATTTTTTGTTCCGGACTTATTGCGGTGATCAAATTTCGCCGCAAAAAAATAAGCCCTTGTGGTCTCGTACTTGTTGCAGCAGACTCATTTCTGAAGACAGAATGTCGCCGCAAAAGGTTTTCTTTTGGGGCGAATTTCTGAGTCGCTGTTACAAAAACCCGGCTACAGTTAAATGAGTTTCTTTCGTCCAACAGTGCCTCGCCGCTCGATTTTTTCGCCACAGAAAGTAATTTTTTTTGTAGTGTTACAAGAAGAAACAATGATCATTTCGAATGAAGCATGATTTAAGGGGTTCATATCTATGGGCAATATGATGCGTTTGACTTGCCCGCCTTTTAGTTGCTTCAACGTGAGTAGACTCCGCATGATTACCGCGTCTTTAATTGCCTACTGTTCTTTGCTCGCCTGGCCAGCGGGCTCATATAGACCCAAGAGTGACAAACGTAACTTATGCATTTTGGTAATTAGCTAGCAATTATTTATCTAACGAAGGTATAGATTTTGAAAGGATTTATAATATAAGAAGGTTAAGGCTTATTCTATCATTTACATAAAATACCAATAATTTCTTTTCCTCCCTCCCGTGAAGTGGAAACATAGACAAATTGAATATGATTACTTTTTACTCAACATGACAACAAAGTTAAAAGCCGAAGCACTAATTAAGATTTCCCTTGAGCCCATTTAGGCCAAGAGTTTACCATTTTGGTAGGAGCCCCTAGTTAATACCTAACTTTGAAGCTAATTTTATTTGAAGTGCTCTTGAAATATTATATAAATGATATGTTATTATTATTTTATTCAGGTTGTGGAGTTCGTTCGAAACTTATGCCATAAAGGACCTTGGTTATATAGATGATATGCTATTAAAATTGTTTGTATAAATATTAATTTTTAATAATATAGCTTGAACTTGTAATAAGACGAGAATACTAAAGTATTTTCATTAGACTTATCAAATAAATATTTCAGAAAAAAAAAAAACCGTTTTTACGGTTAAAAAGGGGCAGAAGAGTAAGTACTTGAATTCTCTCTCGTTTTTAAGCCACAGGTAGTTGCAATGTTGAATTCACTGACCAAAAGTAGTTTTCTACACATGAAACAAGTACTCAGCATGTAGTTGAGTTCTGATTGGTGACCGAAGTTCCAGAACTGTCAATACGAGAAAGAGGTAGTACTTACGTTCTGCGTCTGCGTCTCACTACGTGTTCTTTGTAACAAAGAAAGTCCAGGTAGAGCGAGAGAGAGAGAGAGAGAATGGAAGATTACAGGCCATTGGGTTTCTTGCTCGGACTGCCTTTTGCACTGGTTGCATTGATTTTGTCTGTTGTAGGTGCAGTTATCTGGATTATTGGGTGAGTTTCACTCCCTTTTTCTTGGTTCTGTTCTTCTCAGATGCTCCCTTCTTGTTTTCTTATGTTTTTTGTTATATCCCATTAATTTATTTGTTTTCTTTCTCATTATTATTTCCTATTCAATGAAGTTTTCTTGGGATCTTGAATCCCTTAATAATCCGAAAGGACTGTCCCATTATTCCGTCAATCCTGGGGTGGGTTGCACCATCGATCTTCCTTTTAGAGCAATTAACATAGTATATGCTTTCTGTCATTTTTTTCGTTTGTTTTTAAGATTAAAATTTAAAATTTTAAAAATTTTAAAAACTTTTTATCCTATTATTATAATTTTTTTAAATTTTTATACAAATAAAATAAACAATTCTATTTTTTCAAATCTTAAAATAACTATAATATTAAAAAATATATTCTAACAATATTTTATTCAACTTTTCAACTTTAATATCATTTCATCTCTGAAAACAAATGAAGCATGAAATACATATGTTTTTCTGTACAAACAGCTGTGAAGCTTATCGCTTAACGAAGTTTGTTTTTTATAAAATCATATATTTACTCTAACACTTGTTCCATTTTTTATTATTATTTTGTTTCTTTTAGTTTTCTTTATAATTTGAATGGCAGGTCTGTGCTGAGTTGCCTGTGCCCATGTTGCATCTGCTGTACTGCACTTGCCAATGTGGCGGTGGGTCTTGTAAAGCTTCCTTTGAGGATACTTGGATGGTTCATTTATCAAATCCCTTGTTAGAAGAGACTTATTCATTATGTGCGGGCTTACATTCTCCTGCTGATGATCTATGGTTAATTTACCATTTTCTTAATTTGGACTTAAGTTTTGAGGCATTTTCTAAGCTATACCGAAAAGAAAAGAAAGATTTAATTTGACAATGTATGAACAATTTTGTCATTATATTATTCCTATAAACAGAATCATTGCTGTTTGCTTTTTCTTTCCAACAAAGTACTGGTTATTAGATACATTACCTCTCATTTGAAAAATAAGTCATTCTTTGATAGCAAGAACGATTTTAAGGCCTTGATTAAGTAAATTTTATCCTGCATTTAGTCAATGAAAAATGCTACCCGGCCCCATATATCCTACCGCTACAACATGTCGCTTGAGTTGGCAAGACGCGTGTCTCTGAAACTCGAGTTGGCAAGACGCAAGCTGAAACTCGAGTCCTCCCTGCTCGAACCTCTGAAACTCGAGCCCTCCCTGCTCCTCGAACCTCTGAAACTCGAGCTCTCTTTCTTCCCATCTTCAAACCGAAACCCTCTGTCTGAAACCCCTGAAACCAAAATCGTTACCTTTGAAACCAAAATCCCCCCAAATTTGAAACCAAAAATCGCCCTTCAGTTGAACATCTGAAATCGAAACCCTCCACTAGCCCCTTTCGATTGAAGAAACTCCGTCCATTCTTCCCATCATCTTCTTCCATGCCCCATTCTGAATCAAAAATGCCCCAAATCTGAAACAAAAAAACCCCCTCAAGAAACTGTCACACATCCCGTTGGCCTTAAGATTCGAACGCGGGAAAGAAGATTGGGGTGAGAGGAAAAGGAGATTAGTGATATTGTTGGGCTAACATGATGGGCTAGGTTATGAGCAGGTGGAGTATGGGCTTCTGTATGCCCGAATCGTATTAATAAAATTGGTAGTCCAGCGTGTAAGGGTCCATGAGCTTGAGACCCAACTCGTATTTTTACTTATTTTCCAGTAGTTATTTGCCTTCTAGGGGAATCTGTCTGTTATTCCCTAGTTTCAGTCCCTATTAGAGGGCCACGACCTGCGTGTCATCTTTATGCAAAATTTCATCAATCTGTGTTCTGACAATTTCTCTCGCTCTAAACTTTCTGGAGGCACTCCCCTCGAAGGAAATTATCTTTACAATTCAATACAAATCCTAGTTTCTCCATTACACATAATTTGCAGATTGGTGTAGCTGGTATTAGAGAGTGATCCCTAGCGACCACCTCTTTATTTCATCATCATCTTCAATATTCATTCGGCAACATGGCTGAGGGCACACAACTCAACTAGCTTCAGGATGGCTCATCTCCTTGAAGTTCACTGATACTCAACTACAAAACCTGGAGATTGGGATGTTGGCATTAAAAGGCAATCTGACTCAATAATGCAATAGTTAGCAATTATTGCACTGGAGTTACAGAAAAGGAACAATGACACCTCGTAGGGAGAATCCTCAGCAGATAATTAGAAACAGCACCATCCACAAGGAGATCTAGCTCTGGAGCATCATCATAGGCAGGTAAGGATTGACTTTTCTATCTTTCATGGAAAGGACCCCAATGGCTGGTTGTACAAAACAAACCACTATTTTGCTTACCACAACACTTTGCCTCAACACAAGCTTAGGATTGCCTCCTTTCATATGTAGGGGCAAGCCTTGGTGTGGTTTCAGGATTGGGAAGGGTTTACTAGAACCCTGTTGGTGAGGTTTGGGCCATCGGCTTATGATGACCCCATGGAGTCTTGACTAGGCTGAAACAAACTGGGTCAGAGGAGTATAAGGCAAGCTTTGAGGCTTTGTCTAATAGGTTGAGAGGCCTGTCTGAGGGGTATAAGATCAGTTGTTTTTTGCGTGGGCTTAAAGATGAAATTAGATTGTTGGTGCGTATGTTTAACCCCAAAAATTTGTTAACAACTTATAGCTTGGCAAAGATAAAGGAGGAGAATGTGGGGGTTGGAAGGAAGAGCATGGGAGGGCTACACCACCCTCATGAACCTGGAATCCTTAAAACACCAACCCTGAACCCTTCAAACAGTTCACCCAACCAAACCAAAGCCATCATACCAGTCCAGAAAATCAAACCCCAACAAATGAAGGATAGGAGAGACCGAGGCCTTTGTTACAATTGTGATTCCAAATGGAATCTAAGCCATAGATGCCAACAACCTAAGTTGTTTTTAATTGAAGAGGTAGAAGAGGAAGTGTGTGAGCCAGCTAGGGTGGAGTATGGGGTTGAGAGTGGGGAGATTATGGACTTTGTTACAAGTCCAGACCAACTAGAAATTTCGTTGCTTGCTTTGACTGGGTTCTATGAACTCGAGAACCATAAGGGTCAAAGGAAGGATTGGTAGTCAGGAGGTTGTGATGTTGATTGACTTGGGAAGTACAGACAATTCTATGGACCCTTTAATGGTTAGAAAAGGGAGAATTCCGGTAAATACTGAAGAAAAGTTGAGGGTGAGGGTAGCTAATGGGGACCAAGTGGTGAGCGAAGGGAGACATGATAACTTAAGGGTTAAAATGCAGGGTACCAATTTCATTACAAAAACCTTTGTGTTAGTTTTGGCTGGGTGTGATATGGTGTTGGGGGTGGAATGGTTACATGACTTGGGCCCCATTGTGTGGAATTTTAAAGATCTATACATGCAGTTTTAGTACAACCAATAACCTATGGAATTAAGAGGGTTGTGTCCAACTAGGTTGATTGAGGAAGGGAATGTTAACAAAAATAATAAGTTGGAAAAAAGGGCCTGGTGGTCTAGATTGTGGAAGTTAAGGAGGACCTAGCCACCACAAAAATACCCCCACCCATCTAGAAAATACTTGACCAATACCCCTCTATTTTTGGTGATGATAAGGGACTGCCCCCTAAGAGGTCACATGACCATGCCATCACTAAAAAGCAGATGGGGCATCGGCTTGAAAAGGATGAGATAGAAAAGATTGTAAAAGAATTACTGAGTTCAGAAGTGTGCAAACCCAGCCACAACCCCTATTCCTCACTTGTACTGTTAGTGAGAAAAGCTGATGGGACTTAAAAAATGTGTGTGGACTATAGAGCTTTGAATAAGTGACAATGAAGGATAAGTTTCCTATTCCTGTAGTTGAGGAGTTGTTGGATGAATTGAGTGGGTCCATATTTTTTTCTAAGCTAGACTTACGCTCAGGGTATCATCAAATAAGGATCAAACCAAAGGACATACACAAGACAGCCTTTAGGACTCATGACGGGCACTACGAGTTCCTAGTCATGCCCTTTGGGCTTACTAATGCGCCCTCTACTTTTCAGAGTTTAATGAATGAAATCTTTAGGCCCTATTTGAGGAAATTGATTCTAGTTTTTTTTTTATAATATATTGGTTGACAGTATCAATTTAGAACAACACCAGAGGCACCTACAGATCACTCTAGAGGTTTTTAAACAACACATCTTACTGGCCAAGCTGTCTAAATGTAGATTTGTGGCTCAGGAGGTGTCCTATTTGGGCCATTTGATCACAGTAAAAGGGGTCAAAGCTGACCGTAAGAAGTTGGCAACAATGAAAGAGTGGCCTGTCCGCACCACAGTGAAATCTTTGAGGGGTTTTTGGGCCTAACATGCTACTATAGGAGGGTCATCAGGGGCTATATCAATATTGTAGCCCCCTTGACCCGGTTATTAAAGAAAAATCAGTTCCATTGGAGTGAGGAAGCTAAAGAGGGCTTCCAAAAACTAAAGGGCCAGTCATTCAGCCCCCTGTTCTATCCTTACCTAACTTTTTCCTTCCTTTTATAATCGAGTGTGATGCCTCAGGAGGGCAATTGAGGCTATGTTGATACTGAAAAACATACCCCTAGCCTATTTTAGTCAGGCCCTAAAGGGCATAATTTTACACTTATCAACCTATGAGAATGAGCTGTATGCCCTGTGATGGTAGTACATAAATGGAGGCCTTAATTGGTGGGTCAGCCCTTTGTGGTCAGAACTGACCACCAGAGTCTAAAGTACCTACTAGAGTAGAAAATAGGTACTCCTATGTAGCAGAAATGGACCTTTAAACTGTTGGGCTCTGACATGTTGGTGGAGTATAAATAGGGGCTAAAGAACAAGGTGGTTGATGCTTTGCTCAGAAAATATGAGGAAGGGGAGCAGAAAATAGAGGCCATGTTGTCAATGCTTTTTTTGCCTACCTTGGAGTGGGTGGTGGAAATACAATAAGGCTACAACAAAGACCCTAAGATGCAAGAGGTGTTTAAGAAGTTTGAAAAAAGGGAGTTACCCCTACTTACATGATCAGGGATGGTTTGATGTTTTATAAATAGAGGCTAGTAGTGGCTGGGGACTTGGAGTTTAGATTAAAGTTACTGCACTTGTTACATGGCAGCTCCCTTGGGGGGCATTCTGGGTATGACAAAACATTTCACAATCTCGGATGTGGAGCACATCCGAGACTATGAGATGTTTTGGCATTCTCGGATGTGCAGCGCATCCGAGACTGTGAAATTTGTCAGGGGGTTAAGGCTAATCAAACTAGGCCCAACGGCTTGCCACAACCACTGCCTATACCTTCACAGCCCTCAACTGAAATTTCCATGGACTTCATTGATGGGTTACCCCCTTCCTAAGTGTGTTATAATATGTGGGTTGTTGTGGATAGGCTGACAAAGTATGGCCATTTTATTCCCATTACTCACCCTTACACTACAAAGACCATAGTCCATCTATTCACTAAACAGTTACATGGCCTACCTAATGCTATCTTATCTGACAAGGATAGCACATTCACTAGCTAGTAGCTTTTGGCAAGAGTTATTCAAAACTCAAGGAGTTCAAGTAGCATGGCTTATCACCCACAATCTGATGGATAGACTGAAGTTGTAATAAGTGTGTGGAGGATTTTCTAAGGTGCTTCTCAGGGGATAGACCTAAAGACTGGGCTCTGTGGGTTCCTTTAGCTGAATGGTGGTACAACGCCACTCAGCACTCATCGACAAGGTCCACCCCTTTCCAGGTATTGTATGGGTACCCCCTCCTAAACTAACTAGCTATGTCCCAGGCCTCTATCGAGTGGAAGTAGTGGAAGAGACTTTATAGACAAGAGATCAAATGCTAGCAATACTCAAGTAGAATCTTCAAAGGACCCAAGACAGAATGAAAAAGTATGCAGATCTGAAGTGAAATGAACAAACTTTTCAGGTTGGGATCAAGTTTACCTTCGGCTCCAACCATATTGACAACTTATAGTGGGCCATTGAAGAAACATGAAGCTGGCCCCCAGGTTCAATGGGCCATTTCTGATCCTTGAGAGGGTGGGATCTATCGCATACAAGCTCTTGTTGCCTACCATGATAGCCATCCATCTTGTGTTTCATGTGTCATAGTTGAAGAGGAGGCCATTGGGATGTCTACCTGCCCACACTACCACACATAGATGCCGCCGAGGTAATCAAACCAGAACTAGAACATGTCGTGGCCAGACGAGTTCACAAGTTCAAGAACCAGTGCCTCACAAAGTTCTTGGTTCAATGGTAGGGACAATCAGTCAACAACGCCACATGAGAGCCGTGCGAGAGGCTAAAAGCATCCTTCCCCCACCTTGTGGCAAGGTGCTATGAAGGGGAGGACTTTTTCACACATCCATTGGTCTTAGGGTTTGAATGTGGGAAAGAAGATTGAGGGTGAGATCAAAAGGAGATTAGGGTTATTGTTGGGCTATCGTGATGGGTTGGGTTACTAGTAGGTGGAGTATGGGTTGCTATAAGCCCAAATCATATTAATAAAATTGGTAGTTGAGCATGTAAGGGTCCATGGGCTTGAGACCCAGTTCGTATTTTTACTCATTTTCTAGTACTTATTTTGTAAGCCTTCTAGAAGGGAATCTGTCTGTTATTCCCTAGCGTCAATCCCTATTAGAGGGCCACGATTTGCATGTCATCCTATGCAAAATTTCATCAGTTTGTTATTTTGAAAATTTCTCTCTCTCTCTCTCTCTCTAAACTTTCTGGAGACCCTCCCCTCGAAGGAGATTATCTTTACAATTCAATTCAAATCCTAGTTTCGCTATTACACAAAATTTGTAGATTGTTACATAAACCATAGATCCCCAAATTTGTGATTCATCCATACCCAGCCCATCCGAGCTTGTGAAAATCCAAACTCAAGCAACAATCCCTCCTGGTAACACTTCGTCCAACCCGAACTAACCATCCCTCACAGGAACTCGAGTATTTTGCGTGCATGTAAGTTGTTTTGCATTTGGTGAGCAGGTCTACTTCTATAGCTTCTTTGTTTGTTGTTTCGGCAAATGGGCATCGAAATAACGTTAGGTTCATCGTGGAATTGCTGGGCATTTTGCGTAAATGGTGGTATTCAAACTGTGAATTTTTGTGGAACTTGAACTGTGCTCAAATTTTTTGTTTTTGAATGAATTGCTAAAGAATCAAATTTTAGTTTCAGAATGCGAGGGACGTTTGAATGTAATTATAAGTTGGGGAGTTTCAAAAGGGTAATCTTGATGTGAGTTCGGTTGTAAGCAGATGTGGTTTTGGTATTCCTTTTAAAGCTTTCATTGATTATACCAGTGATTGATTTTGCATAATGAATGATTTTGCAACTGCTACTGTTGATAAATGATTATCTTATTACATGGAGAATGATTTTGCAACCTTAATTACACTTTATACTCACTCAAAATAAAAGTTTCTCTTATAACATTCAAGAGGTATTATAATTTCACTAAAGTCACTCGTTCTTGTCATTTAATTTCAAATGGCTTGCTCTTATCATTTAATTTCATCTTAGATTCAACTTCTCGACTGTAAGATGACATGGTATGCATATTGCTATGCAATCAACACATATGAATATGCATATCGATATTTTCAGCAAGTGCTTTTTATGAATATATGTGCTTGTCATAAAAGATGTGCTTGTATGAATATTATTTTCAGCAATTGACTGATAATTCATATTATTATTTTCTTTGTATGTTTTTAACCCATTAATTGTTCCCTTTGTTTATGAATAGCAATGTTTGAGTCGCTTAGTGGCAATAGTCAAAGGATGTTTGGTAATGTTTTTCATCTCATCTCATCTCATCTTATCTCATTTCCAAATATAATTGAAACACAAACACTTTCAAACTAATCATTACAACTTTTCCAATCTTTCAAACAAAATATAAAAAGAAATTCAACTTTTTCAAATTTTAAAATAAATATAATATTAAAAAATTATATTCTAACTATATTTTAACTTTAGAATATTTTTATTTAACTTTTTCGCTTTGTTTCCAAAATCCTATAAAACATCATAAATCAAACCATTAAACTATTATTAACAAACAATTTCACTACTATTCTAAGATTTCTCATCTATTCTCATTCTCTAAGCATCCCCTTAAAGCTCAAAAGAACTTCCCACATGGAGCAAACCAATAGCACATACCAACATAATACAACAAAACCCAATACAACTTAATACACCTCAAATCCCCCCCCCCCCCCCCAAAGAATAGTTAGTTGATATCATAGTATCACTTGCCCAACTCAATAAAACTAGCAAACCCACACACGCTTCAGATGCTCTAAACTACCAACAAGCTTTAGATGCTATCCCAATTGCTTCATCTATACACACTGAAACGCAATATTAATTTAGGAATTTACAAGCTATTTATGACCATGTACTAAATATTTTCAATAGTTATACCAAAATCTCTAAAACTTGACTACCATCATGACTGCCACCATCTATATACAACTTGATCATCACCCTGATCTGAGAGATGCAATTGAATAGGTTGTACCTATGAGAGATGAACGTAGTAAGAAATTTACAACTAGCGTTTTCTTAAAAAAACTGATTTTAAGAACCAACGATGTGTTAAACTTACTTGTAATGGAGGAGCATCAACAAGCATAGAAAAATAATCTAGTACATGTGTCCAAACATGACTTTCTTGATCCTATAGGCATCTTATCAGCGCCAAGATATCACAATTTTTTGTATTTTATACGTCAACAAACTCGTTATTCGATAGCTTTATGTAGGGATCCATGCCGACTCATGTCGAGGAGTTTCCAAATATATAATATTTCATATTAGAGAGCAAATGAATACAATTAATGGATTGGAAACAAAGAAAGAAAGAAACAATAAGCATAAGAAACCAGCAAATCAAATAATAGGCAGCCAACCAACAAACCAATAACTACTCCTCCAAATGGGTACCACCAACAAACCAAATAATAAGCATAACCATGAAACTAGAGAAGTTCAAACAATAATCAAACCATTAGACCCAGGAACATATCTCAAGAAAACCATCAAACATAAAAAGTCAAAAATCAAGGAAACAACAAACACCAAACAATCGGACCAAGGAACATATGAAGCCAGCCCCCAATTATGCATTTTTTTTTCAGCATATCAAAGGAATGTATGTGTTATCATACAAATTTACAATTGCCTACCTCCTCCATTTGAAATTTCAAGGAACACAAATTATTGTAAAATTCTATGCCGTACAATACATATAATATAATTTCAAGGAACACAAGTGTAAGTGGACTTGTCCCCCTCTATCTCGATTGGCCTGAGAAGGGCAATTAAGGGGACAAGAACCAAAGGCCCAGCCCAGAACAAGAAGAATCCTCAACCCGGCCCATGGGTAGGCTCTACTGGACGCTACCTGCATAAGGGAACGTGCTATAGAGGATGGGACTCACCGACTTGCATAAGCTCTGCTTGTCCGCATAATGGGAGGAAAGAATGAGGTCCCTCGATCCTTTGATAGGGGATGCATTAATGGAACACCAAGGACACCAGTGGGGTAAGGCAGATCGGGGAACCATGCCACATTGATGAAGACGTTGCAAATCCACACTACATTATAGGACTCTAACATAAGGAACAGTATGAAGGACACAGACTCCATGGGGGCAGACACAATCTGTTCCCCCAGACCCATGGTATAAATAGTAAGTTTCAAGTACGAGAAAGTCTTTGATCCCTGAACTCTCTCTCTTATTTACAAACTTCCAAGAGAATTTACTGACTTTGGCATCGAAGACTCCCCGGCCCTAAGGCCGCTCTCTTCCAGTTGCCTTCTTCTCTATGATAAGAATATGATTGAAATTGATTATAATTTTTAGGAAAAATTCTCATTGCTTAAATCTAGTTGTTAATTCTTTACTTGATCTTACTTAATTTGATATTTTCCATATTCAATGAATGCTTCCTATGATCATTAATTGTTTTGAGTACCTAGAGAAATTTATGTGAATTTTGTAAATTTTTATGGTGTCAACATACTCTAGAACTTGCTTGATTACACTCAAGACGATATCCTAAACAGAATATTACTAGGGAAATGATTAAGGTGTTCTTTGAACCGATTGAGCCTTTCAAACTTACCTGTTTATTATCTTTATCTCTAGTCACCCCTTGAGCTCTATTGAATTATATTTTGGCTTTATATTTTTCTTTCTTGCAAACCTCATATTCCCTACCCTATTTGACCTTAAACACCGATTTCCTTACCTTTTAAGAGAACTAAGTTTACACTAAATCACAAACTCACAGGAGCAGTAGAAAGTCTACAAGTAAAGTTAGTTATAACAATATTATCAAAATCATAAGTTTGGGGGTGTGAAGAGTCAACTCGTCTACTGTATGGCCAATAAGAAAAGGCCAACGAGAGTCATCCACAAAGGCTGTCAAAAAAAGTATGGAATATTTTCAAAACAAAAAGAAGAAGAAGAAGAAGAAGAAGAAGAAAATGTCTAACCTGCCGAGTAGAGGGGTAGAGAGAGAGATATTTGAAAGGGCAATAAAGAGAGGTATGTTGAGGGATTAATAAAAATTGAGAAGAGATGTTTGTGTTAGAAGTGAGAATGCTCTATTTATTCTGTTGATGTTCAAACTTAAGTTCTCTTATTTTGTTTGAATCCTACCTTTTCTTTGTAGACCTCACCCTAACCTTACATTACAAGCTTAATAAAGACCTATTGATCCCGGGTGATAGTTTTTGTTCTACACTAGTAGAGAGTGATTTGAAAAGCAAGCATATGGATTGTTTAGATCCATTATTTATTTACTTGTTTGCATAAAACTATCTGGGGAGCTAATGATGAAGTGGGAATGATGGGTATGCATGAATGTGGGGATGGATAATACGGTGAAATTGAGTTTTGAATTAACTTTTGGACTTGATTGATCTTGAATGATTCTTTTGAATTATAGACTTTAGACAATCTTTGAAGCAATAAATTTTATGAATCAAACCAATGCTTGTTTTAATTGTCTTTCTTTTCTTCTTTATTCGAGGGTGAGCAAAGCTTAAGTTTGGAGGTATTTGATACGTGTTATTTTTATGTGATTGTTATCACTCTTTTATTGATGGAAAGTGTCATTTTTCCTTCAATACTATTGATTTTTATTTTATTTCTATATATTTTTCTTTATTTCCTTAGATTTGAAGGAATGAGAAGATTTACTGCAAAAGGAGAGCATTTTGGTACAAAAGAAGAGACTATGGATCTAGATCGACGAGAGGCAGTGAGATTTGAAGAGAGCCGAGGAGATTTGGGTGAGGAGCCTTCTCTCGTGGGCAGCAAAGAGATTTCTCTCGTCCAAAGGCGAGAAGACTTACTTCTTGGTAGACCATAAGGTGCGAAGACTGGGTGACTAGTCTAAAAGACCAACTTAGAAGACCAACCTAAACAACATCTTTGGCAACAACAAGACAAAAAGCGAATAGTTTTACCGCTCGGTAGGTTGGTGAGAGGGTTCTATCATCTCAATCAGAAGTCTTTCCACTTGATATACGAGGAGACCAGTTATATTCAACACACACGGCATCTACCCAGTGGGATAATTCCTCCCGACTGGGATCTGCTGACCACCAAATCCAAGTATCGAGTTCTGCAATCAATCTGTTGGCAACCAAATCCTCCTGAGCTCTGCTATTCAAGCCGTTTATCACTGAATCTTCTATTTTAGATAATCCCGTTATTATTGGAATAATTTCTTTTATGTTAACATTTATCTTTAGAAACTATTTCCAGATCTTTAGGCTAGATTTTACCCACATTTATCTTATTTTTAGATTTGAAGTTTGACATCTATTTAATCTCGACTTGTGGGATGAATGGAAGGTCCAAGAGTCTAAAGTTTGAGTCTTAGAGTTTGAGTTTAGAGAAAAATATTCTAGTTTTTATTCTTTGAGTTTCTTTCGAAGGAAATCAGGGGGAGCAAAGGCGAGAGCCGCATGTTTCATCAACTGACTCCAACGAAAAACACTAGTTTTATCTTTTTTTTCAATTTCATTATGAACTAATTTTTTTTTTCTAGAGCTTTGATGTTACCTAGTATTGAACACACGATTTATATTCTAAGTTATTTTATTTTCAATATTTCCAAGATTGAGTGTTTATTCCTTATTCTAAATGCTTGCAATTCTCTAGTTCATTATTGTTAGATCTATTGAATCACAATGAGATCGAAAGGTGACTTGTGATTAAAGCTTTAGGATTAAACACCATTAGTTGAGCGAAAGTAGAGATACTTTATTACAATTAGTATGATTTTCAAGAAAAATCCAAAGAACTTAATGAGTCTCCAATTTGTTAAATTCATATAGAGATATGGAGTTATTAGTTGGAGACATTTTTGGTATTGTTCGAGAGAAAATATTGAATAGTTAAGGAATTTTTATCATCAACTTGTGATAATTGAAATTCTATAATAAGGAAGAATAAATTGTGTGAGATTTTCTATGAAGTCAAATGCTCTTGATTTATTCTTATTATCTTTAAAAATATTAATTTTAATGCTTTTGTCTTCAATTTAATTTAAATAATCCATTTTTCAAATTTCAGTTTTCCAAATAGTAATTAATTTAGCCAAATTCAATATTCAATAGCATAATTATTCCCTATGGGTTCGATATTCATTTTCTTTAAAATATTTTATTACTTGTTACAATTCTGTGTACTTGCAGATATATTTTTAGCACAACTGTAAGACATCATTTCCATGTTTATTATGCTTATTATAAATATTACAAGTACATACTTATCTGTTACATGCCATGCAATGTCACATGCATTAAATATATCATGAAATATTCTCATGTCATTTGGAGTCTTTTATTTTTATCATCATCCTAAGTGCTAAGGTGAAGAGTTATCCTAGTAGAACTCTTTTGTCCACATTGGAGTGTTAACTAGTTTTGGAATCCCTTGGTTGACAAAGTACTACCAATAGGCTTCGAATGAGACCTAAGTAACTATTTATCAGAGCGAAGTCTGGCACCCAATGTTGGTGGTACCAACCACACGTTTATCAGTTTTAAATCAGTAAGCTATCATGACGTACTCACAGCTGGCATAGATTCCTGTGATATGATTCGATACCGGCAAGAGTAGACGACCATTGGAGAGTCGTGGAGCACCCGTAGTTTCATGTTTAAACAACCATGTATATTGTTTGTAGCTTAGTAGCTTACTTGCTGAAATTTGTAAACAAATCTCACTTGGTAGTCTCAACTTCCATTCCTACAAGAATGGTAGATGATGTGTCAGGATTTGAAGAACCACGACAGACTGGATGAGGTCGAATAAACCACAGAGCGATGACTAGGAGTTAATAGCATCAGTTCTCCACTTTTTAGACGTGATTTTAGATATCATAGCCAAGCTATGTGAGCGACTCAGCGAGTTTGTGCAGTATTTTTTGTTCCAAGTTTGTATTTATGGAGTGTTATCTCCAGTGTTTATTTTGTTACAAATATGATGGACAAATGTTGTAACATTTTGGATATCTAGTTATTGTGAAAATATGAAGCATGCTTATGTTTTTGGGATATAGTACTTCTGATATATTGTGTATTGCTAAAAAAAAATTATTCACTGTGAATATTGTATATTATTATATGTATGCTAAGTCTTTAATTGTCATGAAATGTGGTATATAACCTTATATTGTATGTCCCGATACTTTCATTCTTCACAAAATCTCCAAGTGGAGTATGCGAGTACCAAATTATCTATAAAATATGTGTCTTGTAGTAAGAATCAGATACCAATTACAATATGATAAAGTATATATTGCATTACATACTTATCGTAATGGAGAGTGGACTCATCTCGACGCACGTGAAAATTATGTAAACATGATTATTTATTTTAATTAAAGATGTTTATTTATTTATATTAATATTAATTCTTTCTCTTATGTGTAGAAAAAATGGTTGTCCTATGTGTTGAATTTGCATTTGACCATAGTTTCTCAACAAGTGATGTTGATACTTTTACAGAAGTTCTGGGTCCATATTCAGCATATTTGAGGTGTTTGGGTCATTGCGTCAAGCCTTCTAGCTCGTCCTCATCATCTAATAATGTCTTCAACACTTCTAGACCTTTAGAGGAAGCAAGGTTTGAGATAGAGCAATTGAGAACGAAGTAGCATGAGTTATAGGCGCAACTGACACAACAAACAAACATAGAGATGTGATTCAAACAACAAGAACAATAAGAAGAGGAGTTGAGGAGAGAGATGCAACTCCAAATGCATATGATGATGCAACAATTTAGGCCTCCTAGCAACTGATATAATAATTTTACTACTGTTTGTTTATGAAGAGCAAAGTTTTTTGTATTTAATTTTTTAGACTACTTTTTATGTTTTTTGAACAAATTCTAATGTATTTTTAAAGATATTATGTATGTGAATTTGAGGTTTTTCATTATTAGTTTAAAACAATTCCTACTGTTCGAATATATAGTCAGTCTAACCATTTGAATGGGTGTAAACAACATTCGAACGTAATATGTAATTGGCATTCAAACGTAGATACAACAATTGAACTTAACGAACTAATCTACATTTGAACATAATAAGCATCCGAATGATTTCCTATGATACTGAACATTACATCTACGTTCGAAGATGTTCGAAAACTATATTGAACATTCGAAGTTTTTTCCTAAAAATACTTTCCAACATATTAGAATTCGATCGACCACTCAACGCAATCATGTGTTCGAACATTGTTGTATAGTCGAACACTCAATTTAACAGTCGAATGTTTGTCGATAATAATATGTTCGAAAGTATTCGGATTGGATGACCTTGGGACAATTGTTTTTCATCCTAAAAAAAACTTTTGGAACGAAATTGCTATTTTTTGTTGTAGTGATTGCTCTTAATGTTATTTGGCAACTATAATTACGCATATAATTAGTGCGGTAATACTGCATGCATGTTGAGTACTGGATCATGAAATTCTAGCATGCAATATCATGTTGTTGGGTAAAGTTCTAATTAGGAAGGTTTAATTTATTTCGTCATTTTATCACTGAAAATATTTATTTTAACTATAACTAATTATATAATTGAATATAGTTTTTAAGTCGAGGATGATCTGAAGCATTAATTTATAAAGCATTGCAACCCAATCATTGGATAAATAACTTAGAAAAACGATCAGCTGTAGAGTTTGAGAATTTCCCAAACAATATTTTAAAATTTCTAGTAGTGTACTTCAATAACATGACCAACTAATTCTAAATCTCGAGTTGATATGAAAGTCTTCTATATATATGGATACAACCATTATCGAGAGTACTGATCATGGCTATCTAAACATAATTTTTGGTTGGAAATTAATTAAGCACGTTACAAATTAGTAATGGTTCTGTTTTAGGTACTGCATTTTAATTTGAAAGTACAATATAAGTTTTTTCTCCGTGTGAATCATGTTAATTAGAATGCTAATGAATGAGATGAAAGGTCATGTGTATGATTGAAGGCAGAATATGTAGGAGTTTATTGTGATCTATTTTCTTCCATCTTCGTATGATTGAAGGCAGAATATGTTGGAGTTTATTGTGATCTATTTTCTACCATCTTCGTAATTAATGCATGACACCAAATTTATAACTTGCCATATTATATATATGCAGCATAAATTGTTTCTACACATACATGATTAAAATTGTGAAATTGTTTGTACTCTCGAGTGAGACAAGAGATCATGCAGGAGAGAGATCATCAGGTTAATTTTGCTTTGCATGAGAAGTGTACGTGAAGGAATAGGATTGTGGTTGGCTTCTAGCGATTTTTCCTTTTTCTTTTTTAGGTTTTATTCTGGAATTTATACTTTAACTTTGTGCACACTCTAGGACGACATTGGACCTAATCTCTCTCTCTCTCTCTCTCTCTCTCTCTCACATTCGGTTGCCCAATCGCCACTCAAACATCTCCCCAACTTTTGGTCTTCTGTTCAAAATTGAAATCCGTTTTATCGATATATATAAATTTCCCATTAGTCAGAGTAAAAAGGACCCAAAACTACTTTTATTGTTCTACAAGCTTTTGAATATTTATAATATATGCAAGCAACTCTAAACTTGAGATCTAAGGAACCGTTAAATGTATACATTTTTAAAACTTTATTTTGTTTTCAGCTTGCTATATTTTGGAAGATTTCAATCTCAAGTAGCTAAGAGCAAGGAGGGAGCCAGGACATGCATTCAGAGTAAATGAAGCAAGGAACAATCTAATTCCTTTCCAGCCCTTGAGAAGAACATGCATGAGGGGGGCAAGCTGCTTTAGAAGAGACAAGTTGCATGCTTTCCATTTAATTATTATTCCTTGATCTCTCCCTTCTTTGGATTTTGTTTATTTTGGAGCAGCAGTGAGTGGCACTGGATCGAGGAACCGGTAAAGGAATTCCACTGTGGCACCCGCACAAGGCCCCAAAAAGACAAGGAAATGACTCAATGCAACGAGGGTGGCGACAACATAATCGTTTCTGCAAATGGCAGATCAGACTATCCGATTAGAACTTGTGCTACATGTGGTTATCAGATTAAATGCCAAGATAAATTACAGGTTTGAAAATTTGTGTAATTTTTTATTTATTTATTGTGACATCAATATTAATGTTTTCTCGTTTTTTAATTAGGGGTGATTTCGATTTATTATTTTTTATGTGGTCAAACTTCTCTGGTTTGCTGTAATAAATAAATAATGATGCAAGTATATCAATTTATAATAGGCTAGATTTCACGATTTGCCGGGGCTACCTGCGGGTGTTAAGTTTGATCCATCTGATCAAGAAATTCTTGAACACCTGGAGGGCAAGGTGCTGTCCGATGCTCGTAAGCTTCACCCTCTTCTCGATGAGTTCATCCCTACTATTGATGGAGAGAATGGAATTTGCTACACCCACCCTGAAAGGTTGCCAGGTGAATTACAGGCGCCCAGACTTCATCTCTCTCTCTCTCTCTCCTCCACACACACACACACATATATATGTATGCATGTATGTATGTATGTATGTATGTATAAGCACATGCACATATTTTCCAATATGTCCAATCTAAAATTCAAACTATACACATGCATGCATGTTGTTGCGACTCTTCCCAAATAGAAAAAATATAATGATCAATGAAACAATAAAAAATGACTTATATATGTGGCTCATAATTTTCCTTTTTTTCTGAATTGCAACAAACGACGTCTTTCCTACAACAGTTTATTGTTAGAGATTGAATGCTAGTACATTATAAAATAATTGATCAATAAATTTTTTGGAAGGTTTCATCTCATCTCATATCATCGATTATTACAAGTTTTCTAAATTTCTACATAAAATATAATAAACAATTCAATTTTTTTCAAATTTCAAAATAATAATAATATTTAAAAATAATATTTTAACAATATTTTATCCAAAATTCAACTTTCATCTAAAATTATCATATTTTATCTCACAATCCAAACCGCACCTTAGAGATGTTTGGTCTCCCAAGAAGATACGGGGCATTTTTTACATAACAATAATATTGGACGTCGCTATCGTTGGAATTTTTTTGATTTCTTCTTTTTCTTCTTCGTCCTCCTAATTGTTCTTCACTCTTTTCTTTACCCCTTTGCGGTTCTGTTTATGATTCGGCATGCATGGCTTCAACTAGATATTTATGGAAAAGAACAAAAAATAACTAGCAGTTACAGCTGCCAACTAAAACAGAAAAACAATGTGTACTATAATGTCTTTAATTAGGTGCTCCATTGTCATGATGCAGGAGTAAGCAAAGATGGTCAAGTCCGGCACTACTTTCACCGACCGTCGAAAGCATACACGACGGGAACTCGGAAAAGGAGAAAGGTGCACACAGACATGGAAGGTAGCGAGACAAGGTGGCACAAAACAGGCAAGACCAGGCCAATTTTCGTCATTGGCAAGGTCAAAGGTTTCAAAAAGATACTCGTGCTCTACACCAACTATGGAAAGCAAAGAAAGCCTGAGAAAACCAACTGGGTAATGCACCAATACCACCTTGGAAATAATGAAGAAGAGACAGATGGAGAGTTGGTGGTGTCAAAAATTTTCTATCAAACCCAGCCGAGACAGTGCGGTTCCTTCATTAAGGAGTCGCTTTCCTCAAAATTGAAGGGACAAAATGGACACGGGAGTACTGGTCTTAGGAAAAATGGCCTCTTTGAGTACTATAATTCTTCCTTGATATGCTTTGAGCAGGGCAGCCAAAATGGGTCGAGCACTCCTCGTGATCTACTTCCTCATTTTGCAGTCCATGATGTGTCTTCTTTTATTTCTTGATAGAAAGGATGGAAAAAAGACTGGATGGGGATGAAGAATAGCGTTCCTTGGTATGAATGGATGCATAGCCAAATTAATGTATTGATATTGTTAGGTGAAACATAAAGGTGGGAGGAATAAGGGCAGTGTTTATTTTAATGAAGACCAGATCTTCTAGCTGAGACAAAAAAAGACTAATTATTCTAGGATATCATTGAAGATTTGGCCACCTCTCTCTCTCTCTCTCTCATATAAGCTTGTGCATGCCATAGATCACAGGTCAGCAATGTATATGCAAAAAGGCTAATGAGCTTAAAGGTGAGAGTTGGCTGTAGAATTGTGCAAAGATAATTCTTACCCTGAGTAGATGCATGTGCACCTTGCATGTCATACGAAACTCTGTAATGATTAAATAATAATGTAATATGAATGTTTTATGTGCCTATGCAAAGCAGTCTGGTTGGTTCTGATGTAAAGAGATATACTTTACTTATAATTAAGATCATCATGGTTCATTTGCTTTTCTAGTAGTTCCAAATCAAATCCCATACAATATATATTGGCTCGTTTACAGATTGTTTGTTATGTTTTCAACTTGAATATTTGACTCCTGAAATCTTGAAAGCATCAAATTGTACATGTTGCCCTAAGTATCTGCCTATCATTAGTATTTCTGACGGTTAGTTGTCAACAAAAATTAAAAGATTGAAATTGAAAAAAGACGTTAAGACACATGAAAAAGAAAAACTCTGACAATATAAAGTAATTGTAAAATTGGAACTATCTGATGAAGCTCATAAGTTGAACTCAAATAGCTATGGACATACTAAATTATGACTACTTTTCCCAAAAAGATTTTTTTTTTTATTACGTAATTACAATTGAATACCTAGTTGAACAAGAGTCCTGCAAATTTGGCCAAAATTAGTGTGACGCCCCGACTCCTACGTATGAAAAATCTTGAGAATCATGACGTCAGGATGATGACAACACGAGTCACGCATCCTAAAGACAAGTGCCAAGTGTGTGTACAAGAAACAGTGTACAATAAAAATAAGCAGCGGATAATATAAATAAGTCAACTAGTACCAGAATTTGTTTAATACAAATATCCAAATACAAGCATTTAAAACAAAAACCAATGTCCCAAAATAATACAAGAGCTGAAAAACATAAACACGAGTGATCCTAGATTACTCCTTCGGCGGAGCCAAATCCTCAAGCTCAGCATTTGCATCAATCAATATCAAAATCTGCGATACCATTAAATGGTACCACAAGTAAGTAATAATCCAACCAATCCTGAAATAAAAATACATTATTGCAACCAACCATGCATGCATATGATGCAATATGCATGAAATCCAAAAATATCATTTTTTCCGAAAATGAATATTTTTCAACTCACGCTAAAATTCCATTTTGGCCCAAAAATATTTCCATCAAAATATTTTCACCATCTTCCCTGAAAATGGCCCAAAACATTTATCCATCATTTTCCCAGAAAATGACTCACACAAAATCTATTATCCACACACGCCATTTTCTCAGAAAATAGCCATTATCCATTTTATCTGTATCTGTATCTGTATGTACCATAATCTCCCCTAGGGACCATCCGCACACCCTGGCTTCATAATGAGCGATGCCCAGTTCCGCACCCAGTGCGTTCGTGGCCAAGCATCCTCTAGCTCCCCGCCAGCAGAAGGGCCACGGAGTCAACACATAACTCGTCCGATCCCGTTGTCGCCGAAAGACAACCCAGGGGACGTCACTCAATGACCAGAGGAGCTCCATCGAGATAATATCCCATCTCAGCTTGGGGTCGTGATACACACGCACCCAAAAATCTATTCCACAAATGAAAACTCAGTTTTCAAATATCCACATGAACATGAATGCAATTACCAAAAAACTCAGTTTTCATTTACAAACATGATCATGCGTGCACATGCAATGTACCAAACCGACATCAACATCCAACAACCAACCAAATCACAATATAACCAATTACACAAATAACTTCATCCTCCAATCCATCCGACCCCCGTACTCCTCGGACTCAGTCCGGAATAATCAACTAGAACACAGTAAAATGAGTTAGTGCAAAAATATATTTAAATCTCAAAAGATGTTTGGAAAAATACTTACAGCTATATAGTAATTTTTGGAGGATCACGGATGAGGTGGAAGCCACAAAACAGCAACATAACAGTGTAAAATACACTGTGGCCGTGGGTCTCAAAAATCTACTTTTGAACGGAATCAAACCAAGACTCGAAATTGATAGGGTAAGGCTTAAAGAGGTTGGTGAAGCTAGTGGTGGTGGCCTTTGGCTGTGGGAGGTGGCAAAATGGGCGGTTTAAGGCTAAAAATGCACAAATCGGAGATGTGAACAATAGGGCTTCACCGGTGACGAATCGGAGCTGGGGTTGGGTCCATTGGGTTGCTAGGAGGTAGAGAAAGATGTGGTGAAGAGATGGTGGCCTGACGGCGGGGCTAGAGGTCAAAAGTCATGCAGCTTTAGACGGGGAGTACGGGCAAACGGTGGCACGAGGCAGCCTGAGATTGGAGGGGTAAGGTCGTCGGCGGCTAGGGAACCGATTGGGCCAGGCGGTGATGACCATGGCGGCGCGCGGTGGTGGCTGGGTAGAGAGATGAAAACGCACGGGGAGAGAGAGAGAGACGAGAGAGGGGGTCGAGCGGGAGAGAAAGAAACCGAAAAGAAATAAGGAAGAAAAAGAAAAAAGAAGGAAAAGAAAAAGAGGAAAAAAATGGAGAGAAAGAAATGAGGTCCAATCCTCATAACTGGGATCCAAAAAATGATCAAACGAAAAAGATTTTAAAACTGTAAACTAAACAAAATAATTCAAACACAGTGAAAGGCTTAATTAAAACAATAGTAATTTTAAAACAAACTAATTTAAATTAAAGATCAATTTAAATGCAAAACAATAATCAATAATAAGAAAGCACATTAAAAATAATTTTTACAACTTAAAAATATTATAAAATAATATATCAAAACTCTCATAATTTTAAAACAAGAGAAATAATATTAGAATTAATTGAAATAATTCTTTAATAAAAATATACTAAAATACGGGGTATTACAATTGGAATTCAAATCACTTCCAAATCTCCAAGTGAATTTTTTCTTAAATAGGCAAAAACTAACATAAGTTGATGATTTGAAGGAAACTGTGACTTCGCTCCCAAGTCCCGCTTGTGATTTGGAGGAAGTAGTGATGTCAGGTTGTTGGTCGCATAGGTCATACACTATGATGCCCCCAGCCCTTGCTTGGGATTGGATGGTGACTGAAGTGTTGGGACATATAACCCAAGGCTAGATACTTCCATACATGACAGTTAAGATGCAATGCACCTATTTATTCTAACAATATGCAATAAATCGCAGCTGAAATATATGTGAATTTAAATAAGATTTAGAGCAATTTTTGCCAAAAATATCATAGTACCATAAAAAGTAAATGTCCCAAAAGATTTCATTGTTCAAATTTTCTCAAAATAAAGAGTGTTATGAAATCTCCCAAAAACAATAGGGATCTCCAAAAGTAAACCATAATTCCCTTTTGTACTACAAATTTTTAAGATCCATCTCAAAATCCTACAAGGCCTTCTCTATTTTTCCTTGTCCTTGTTGATTATCTTCCTCAGCTCTTCAAAGAGCTACAACACTTCAGTTATCAAATGATCAGCAGCTTATAGCCTCGCCACTAAAGATGGCTCCCTCGAGCGCTCGGGGCTCTTCGAGGCCTCCTTGATTTGCTGAAGTGTTGGCCTTTTGTCCGGTCTCCTATCCTGTAACAACTTCTATCATTTCGAGTTGGGAATGTAGTAGAAACTACCACGTTGAGATTTCGAGAAATCTCAGTAAGTAAACAAACAACATAGCACAGATAATATAGGCATATAAAGGCAAACCATGAAATAAATGCATGGACATGTACTTGACACAAAACTGGGTTTATGCAATTTAACTTTTAAATAAAACAACTTTTTCATTTTTGCACATTAAACAATATACATATAACACATCTTTAATTTATTGCCTTGTTCACTTCTTGTGAAGTATAGTTTGGATACCTCACAGCTTCCCTATGCACCATTGGTTCCCGCTAGTTACCACATCATCCAACTGCCCACTTGACCATGGTGACTACGTAATAATTCTTGACTATGCAACAGTTCGCCAATTCGCCTTCACTGCATATAACACATGTGACACCCACTAGCTTTGGGTGCTACCTCGCTCCGGTATCCTTTTCACAAGGATCCATTTGAGGTCCCCCGATGATACTTTGTCAACCCAGGGGTCACCACTCAGATTTATGCACTCCAGAGTAGATAGAGGAGTTTCACTGATCTAGCATTTGGGATCGTGATAAAACATAAACAAACTCTTTTCTTTGAAAAACAGTACACAACCCAAATGCATGTGACATTAACTTGTAACACTTTTCTTTTCATGAATCATATGAACATGTAAATTTCGAGAGTCATGTAATCATGTAACCAAACATTGAACATCTCATGTTACGAATAAAAAATATTAGAACATTCGAATACCCAGTTTATAAACATAGGCAATAGCATTGGACACATACCAAAGTAGAAGAGCAATATTTAAACCGAAGATATATACATGGCCAAATCATTTGAGACTTACAAAAACATGTTATAACAAACAACTTGAACCAATATATCTAAGCATATATGAAAACATCATGAACAAGTAAACATAGCAAGAACATTATGTAAATCCAATTAAAAGGCATTACATAGCAAGAGCTTATCATCAATCAACGAGTGCATATGATAGCAAATAAGAACATAAAGTTCACGCATCATATACAAATATTATCCAAAGTAGGTTGAGATTCTACTTACAAATATCCGAAGCAATATAAGATTCACGATCAAGCAAGCTGAAAATATAATTTGAACCATTAGACGTAGTAATCAACACAAACCCTAGCCCGAGTAGGTGTAGGTGTGTGTGCGTGTGTGTGTCTTGTCTAGGGTTTACTCCCTCATGGTTGTTTATTCCAAGGTTAGATAGGCTTTCCATGTGCTTGGCCTAGAAGAGGCTGCCCTAGGTCGAATGATGTTCATGTTTCCTAACAAGGCTCAGTCATGGTGTTGCATGACATGTGAAAGATGGCATAGCCATGTGTGATCATTACTCTTATGGCCGAAACCTTTTAGAGAATGGAACCCTAGTTTGAACTCCAGATGGTGGTCATCTCTCTCTTCCCTTCAAGGTCCCATGCTCACGTGTATATGCCAGTGGTTGTTTGGTCATCCTCTTGAGGAAAACCCTACTTCTTCCATGGTTTAACAATAATCAAATGAAATCCCTAACCACTCCAATCTCTTTCAAGTCTTGGGATAGAGTGTGTTTCCCTTCACTCTAACCAAACCCATTCTTCCTTAGAGAATCCCCGTGAACTTGTGTGTTTTGATGAAAGGAACATAGTAGAAATTTAGTGGTTGTTACCGTGTGGGTCTCCTAGTAACGTTGGCTCTTTGCTCCCTTTTTCACCATGTGGTTGGATGGGTGGAGATGATATTGTTGGTAACGTTTTGGTTGGAGAGAAAATAGAAAGAAAAGTGATTGTTCCTCCCCTATGGTGGACGTGCTAGAGAGAAAAGGGAGGTGAGAAGTTCATGCAAACAAAAAAGGACTTTTGGGGGTGTAGGCACTGCCCCCTAAAAGAAGTCCTTATCTACTTCTCAATTTCTCACACAATTTCTTTCTCCTATCATCATTTTTGACATTGGGAACTCAAGAGTCTATGTGCATGAACGCCATGTAATACCCTGCTCCTTCCTTTCTTCTAACGTAAGCAATTACGTCAGATGCGATAGCCTGTCCGCCCCCCTCTCTCTAGTGTCTAAGAACCCCGTTATTATGTGTATTTTAAATAGAAGATTCCTAGTATTATTTAAATAAAGAATATTTTAAATAACTCAATTATAATATCTTTGAAGAGCTCCAAAAATATTATAATTGTAGGAAATCATTTTATATAAATAATTCCAGTTATTTAAAATATTACGTGATTTAAATAATGATGGAATCTTTATATTAATTTAATAGTTTTATTCTTTTAAATATTTTAAGTAAGGCTTCATCATTTTATAAATGATGAATGAATATTATTTTAAATAATATTCTATCTTAATTCCTTTCAGTGTTTTTAATTAAATTAGCTTTTATGCATTTTCAAATCAGTATTTAAGGGTCATCGTAGACCATTTTATGGACCCCTAGACGATGGGTTTTAGGATAAAACCCCAGCCCTCTCTCTTTCTCCCTCACTTTTCCCTCTCCCATCTCTCTCCTCCTTCTCGGCGTGCCCAGTACGCTGCACCCATGCCCGATCGACACCAGCCCCAACCCGGCGAGCCTCACCGCCCATACCATCGGCCTCCTCTCCCTCCGGCGAACCTCCTGGTATCGGCAGCTCCCCCTCACGCTTGCCCCTCCTCTCCCTCGGTAGTGCACAGCCCGAACGAGATTGGTGCTTCCAGCCCCGCCGTGCGCCGTCCTCTGGTGCTACCACTCCCACGGCAGCCTCCCCTGCCACCGACTGGCCCCCTCCAATGAGCTCAGCCCCTCCCATGCAGCCACCTTCCTCCCATGCACGAGCACAAGCTCCTCCACGCATGGATTCACTGTGTAGCCCCTAGCACCGCCGTGCGTGGCCATCTCGGCCGCCGGACACCATCATGTGACTCCTCAGGTCTCCCCCTTCCTCCTCTCGTAAACCACGAGTGGTAGCCCCCTCCTCCACCTCCCGGTGTTCCTCTCTCTCACGCACGGTTTTCCCCTCCTCCGCCGCCGTACACCGCCACCCACGGCGAGTGACCACCCTCTCCGGCACCCTCAGGCCACCCCGAAGCTAACCCAACCACCCACGGCCCCACAGTCTCTCTCACTCTCCCACGGCACCTATTCCCCTCACAGTGCACGGTCAGCCTCATTTCCACCACTGTGGACCATCGTGGACCACCGTGCCAACCACCACCGAGCCTCCACGGCTCCATCAGTAACCTCCCATAGCCTAGCCCGAGCCTAAACCACCACTTTATGTGGTGGGTAATCACTACACGTGATGGACAGTCACTGCGTGTGACTGACCGCCACTGTACACGGCAAGATCCGCCGTGATACGCTCCTTACCATCATCATCAAGGCCACCTTAGGCCCTTCCAAGACCACACCTAACTATCCAAATGCCTAAACAGTCACTATACGCGGTGTAGCCACCCCGTACGTTCCTCTGGTGTTATCGCTGTGACGGTCAACGAGCGACGCACGGGTTATCCCATCAATGGTATAACTCTCTATCTTTCGCTATTTATGTTAGATGCTAGCTAGTTGACTAGATTGTGAACTGTGCTGTTAGTAATTATGGAATAGCTGTGTAGTATGGTGGCGTGGACTGTAATGTGAAATGCTAGGCATAGTTGGGAAGTGTGTTGTGTAGTGTTGTGGACTGTGCTGTGAAGTGTGTTTATGGTATATGTGCGGTAGTAGTGACGTGGCATAGTGTTGTGAATGGAGTACACGTGGAGTGTACTCCATGTAGTGGAACGATGCACCGTACGGTTTGTGTGCCATAGCGGTGATGTGGCGGAGTGCACGAATGGAGTACATGTGGAGTGCACTCCATGTAGTGGAACGATGCACCATACGGTGTGTGTGCCGTAGTGGTGATGTGGGGTAGTGTCGTGAATGGAGTACACGTGGAGTGTACTCCATGTGATGGAACGATACACCATATGGCGTGTGTGCTATAATGGTGATGTAGCGTAGTGTTGTGGATGGAGTACACGTGGGGTGTACTCTATGTGATGGGACGATACACCATATGGCTGTCATAATGGTGATGTGGAGTAGTGTTGTGAATGGAGTACACGTGGAGTGTACTCCATGTGGTGGAGACGATGCACCATATGGCGTGTATGTCATAATGGTGATGTGGAGTAGTGTTGCGAATGGAGTATACACAGAGTATACTTCATGTGGTGGAACGATGCATCATATGGCGTGTGTGCCATAGTAGTGATGTGGCGTGGCGTTGTGAATGGAGTACACGTGGAGTGTACTCTATGTGGTGGAGACGATGCACCATATGGCGTGTATGCCATAATGGTGATGTGGAGTAGTGTTGCAAATGGAGTATACACAGTATATACTCCATGTGGTGAGACGATGCACTGTAAGGTGTGTGTGCCGTAGCGGTGATGTGGCATAGTGTTGTGAAGGGAGTATGCATGGGGTGTACTCCATGAGGTGCAGCGATACACCGTATGGCGTGTCACAAAGATAATGGTGGTTGCGTAGTTGATAGGGGAAGAACTTGGTGTATGGTGTCGGGAACTGTGGAACAGTATCCCGAAATAGCTGTGAAGTATGGCTGTAGTCCAGGGCGACGGGTGTCGCCATGTGATTGGCTTATGGTCGGGAATAAGTGCGAAGTGGCTAAGAAGTATCAGAGCGGTGCAGCGAAAGCATGATTGCGCAACGTCATGAAGTGACGTGGTCCATCATGGAGTCACTCTATGATGACCTAAGATGTATGTGAGGTGATGTGACAAGGTCACGATGTAGCTTGGGAACAATCTTGAGCTATATGGTGTGACGTAAAGTGTAATTATGAATGAAGTCCCATCGTGTCAAGTGTTTGGATGAACTGTCATGAAGGTCGGGTAGCATGAAGAGCCGTGCTAGCCGGGTAAGAGAAGGATGGTATTGGAGTATGGCGCTTGTCCATACGACCAGATGACCAATGTAAGGTATGTTGGTCCTTGATGATAAAGGGGTAAGGTACGTGTGTAATCTGGTTAGACACATGTGCTAGACGGATTCACCATCTATAATGAGTAATCTGTCCTAAGCATGGTTACACGGTGCTTAAGCCTCGGAGTGGCTTAGAGCCGTGTGATGTGTATGGATGGTCATGAGAAGTAGAGTGAGCTAAGATACATAAAGGTAAGGATGAATGCACTGTCTAAGGATGGGATGCGTGACTTAGTAGGTCTAAGTCATGCGTCAGAACGTGGTTAATAAGAAGAACGGGACAAAGGTCCTAGTGAATAAGCACTCGAAGTAGAATGTCAAGGTTGAAGGAAATAGAGACCGTAATGGGTCTCCAAGGGTTTTATCATAGTAAAAGACATGAAAGAGCACGAGATAGAAGGAGAGTGTTCTAAGTAAAGTATAGCTCTATTTCTAGTCAGTTGCTTATGCACTAGATAGAGAATAATGTCAAGGTTATGTATGTATACGAAAAGACGAAAAGACGTTTTCTCATTAATGCATGAAATGAAATGAAAAGAATGAAAGGCATGCTCATGCACATGAAATGAATGAAAGCTGCAGCTCCTCTAGAGCTGCCATGAATGAATGAATGTAAAGAAAGAATGAAAGAAAGGCATGAGCATGCATGAATGTATGAAGTTACGTAACGGCCAAATGAATGAATGAATGGGGTACCCAAATGAATGAATGGGTAGATTGCAATGCCGGGTAGTAGTATCTGGTAGTGCACCCAGTGCTGCATCCCTGATGGAATGAGATTCCAACCCGTGGCCACAGGAGAATCCATCGGCCATAGGGCCGCTAACCCTAGCACGCGGGGCGTAACAGTGTGCACTAGCCTATGAAAGTGAAAAGAAAATAATGTATGAATGCATGACATTCTTTAAGAAATGAAGGCAGTAATGGGGGAACATTTTACGAAAAGAAAAGCATGTTTAACAATGAAAACCCCCATCTACTAATGTTTACTAACGAAAGCATGTATGCATGTACGTATAGTATGTATGCAATGATGAATGCATAAATGAAAACCTATTTTAGTTTTTATGTGTGCCCCTCCACCCACAGGAACTGAATGAGCAGTTGCTTAGGAGGGACACCGCTAAAGGAGAAGGGCACGGAAGTCTAGGCATGAGGGTTTTAAATGTATGAATGCCCTTTTTATTTTAAAGATTTATATTTTCCACTCTTTTAACTCACAAACCTCTTTTATGACAAAAGCATATTTTGTTTTATAACGTAGAGTCTTGCACCCTGGGAAGGACAGTGAAATGTTTTAAATCGGACGGTAATTCCGTCGTATTTTCTAAAATATTTCTTAAAAAGACCCACCCCAAGGACGGGCGTTACGTGCCATGTGTCATGCCCTTCCTTTCTTGGCCAAAACTTCCCACTTTTCCTCATGATCATTGCCTTGCTTTGGAAAACTTTCAAAAACCAAAAGACTCTTCTTCAAGCATGAAAAATGGTGCCTTCATGCCCCAATATGAAACCCTAAAAGTCTCTTTGCCGCCTCCTCTTGTATCTAGGTTCAGTGAATCTTAGAGGCATGCATGTCTTTATACAAAAACCCTAAACTAGAACCTAGGGTTAGGCGTGTGCATGCTTGCCAAGTGGCAAGTGGCGTGTATGTGAGTTTGTGCTCCTTTTTCTGTCCCTTCCTCTTCGTTTCTTCCCACCAAAATTCTTCTAGAATCTTGGTGAGTTTGTGCGCCCCTTTTTCCATGCAAACCCTTCACCTTCCTCATCATCACTTATTCTAGAAAAGCCCCATTCCTAGTGCATGCATGACACTTGGCAAGGTGTTGGTTGGCTTCTCCTAGGTAGGCATGAAGTTCCTTGGCTAAAACCCTAAGGCCTCTTAGGAACTTGTGCGTACGGATTTTGACATCTCCCATGCTCCTCTTCCCCTTCTCCCACTTTTGCGTCTAGGTTCATTACATCTAATGGATGGACTTGCATGTGTGTCAAGTGGCACGTGAGTGGGTGAGTGGAGCATGTGTCCTATGTGTGCTGACTCTCCCATGCCCTTCTCTCCCTTTGTCTTCTTCTAGAAGTCCTCATACATGGTTGCCAATGGCAACATGGTGCTTATCAAGAGTGCCTCTTCCCTAGGTTTCAAATGATGAGATTTTCTAGGGAAAGAGAAAAAAGAGCCTTATTCTTCCAAGTAGGCACCAAATGGTCCTAAACCTTAATTAGGGTTTGCCTCATTCCCAAATTGACCCCTCAATGTCAAATTACCACCTAGCCCTTTTGATTTTCTATTGGGCTTGGACGCCTAGGCCATTAGGCCCAAGTAATCCCCTAAAACAAATCCTAGTTAATCAACCATTGGGTCACAGATTCTAATCGAACCAAAATTAAAAATAAAATAACAAGTGATGGTTTTTGGGTGAAAATATCGAGTTGTCACATGCACCCATTGCATGTGTTTGATAACAAAGTGTGTGCTCATATGCTCAATAAAAAGTGTACAATTAATTCGCAACAAAAACTAGAAAGGGTCTTCAATAAATCTAAATAACAATACCAGAGAAATTAATAACATCATAACGACATTATCCATAAGTTACAAGTTTCCAAGTCAAAAGTTAAATAAACTTTTACAGTCATCCAGTTGACCAAGAAATTTAAACATAGGAACATAAAAGAGTATGAAAAAGCCCTAATCATCAATCTTCTAACTGTGTTGGATCTCCATGTTCATAACTACTACCAAAGTCTACATCTACATCAAAGTCTATGATCCCAAGGAGTGGAACTGTAGTGTGACATCCATAGTGAAATTTTGAAAAATCTCAAAGTGAAACTAAGACTGACCTCAAAGATGCATGCCAATGGAAAAAAAGAAGTGCAAGTAGTTGATGCAAGGAAAGGCTATAATTGACATAACACACTTAACTAAATTAGGCAAATCCGAGCAGCAATCAACTTCCCACAAAATTTTAGTGCGTAACAAAGCTCTAGCACCCAACACAATTTTTGAGCAAGTTGAAAACATACTCAAATTCAGTTTTAAAGCATCCATTTCGTTAATGTCCATGGTCACCCATAAATGAACCATTCCCACACCTTGGCTCTATTTGCCACAGTACCATAAGTAAGGACCATGCATCTGACTTCATTCTGAGCAACGCTTGGCTTCGTGCCCCATCCCTGACTATGACATCCTCTGGTATCTACCATTATAGAGTCCATGACTTTGATCTGAAAGCATTACCATCTCACCAAAACTCATTGTTGTCTAGTGACAATCCAGGAGAGGTCACTTAGTATCATGTGCTCCCAAATGACCATAGGAGCTCCATCGAGATAATGTCCCATCTCACATTGGAGTCTTGATACACACACCCACGTAAAACCGATTTATTACAAGATAAGCCCACATACTGGTTGGATATAAAATAATCCATTTTAACCTATAAACAACAACATTTCATAATCAATTTTCATGCTAAGTTACAGTCGATGGTAAGAAATTCAGCAAACAGTTACATGTTATAAAATAGGTCAATGATAAAAGTCCAGCAAACAATTAGATGTTATAAACGATCCATACATAAGAAATTCCATCAAGTGTTTACATGTTGAAAAATAGTATGAATGAGGGAAAATCCTATCAAGCATTAGTAGGGTGAAGATCAGTACAAATATCGAAAATCCAAGCAACCATTTATGGGCTAAATAACAGCGTGATTGAGGAAAAATGCCAACAAGCATTAATAGGTTGAAGATCATTGCAAA
Source organism: Cyclocarya paliurus (assembly GCA_029856935.1). Taxonomy (NCBI): domain Eukaryota; kingdom Viridiplantae; phylum Streptophyta; class Magnoliopsida; order Fagales; family Juglandaceae; genus Cyclocarya; species Cyclocarya paliurus. The sequence continues at coordinate 18,355,454 of CM056950.1, forward strand.
TGTCAAAAATCCTAGCAACCATTTACAACCTAAAAAATAGTGCAAATGAGGGAAAATCCCAGAAAGCATAACTTGGCAACAATAGGAAATGAAACATGAGATTCATATTAGCATTTACATCCAACATTAATCATACCATCACAAACCCAATCAACACAACGTCAAGTAGCCACAACTTAACTTCACACTTCCATAACATCATCTCATGGATTACAACCGGCAACCATCCCCTTGCAAAATTAAAACCCAGGCTTCAAAGGCTCAACCAAGAACCCAAACCAAATGCCAACCGTAACAACTACACTATTCACACAACAAAGGTGCAAGGCTAGACCAGAGACCAAACACAGCTAATTCCTCAATCCAAGTAGCAGGAGAAATCAAATCAACATCAAGCAACAATTCATCAAATCCAATTTTCAACAAACTAGAGACCAACAACAGAAATCTCACAACCCATGTAATAGAGACCCAAGAATGAGAATGTGAACAATAAACTAGCACAATCATCTATTTTCAACATCTAAAAGGCTTGTAAAATAGTGATTAACAACACACAGAATTTTTCAATCCCCACAACATTTTTGGAGTTTAATACGATGCATCAGTTACCACATTGCAGTGGTTGATTGGGTTCAAGAGTGAGCTGCTACTATCTAGAGATGTTCAAGGTGGTCTTGGTGGTGCGAGTCACACACTTACTTCAATGACCTTTGTCGGTCGCAGCCTAAAACCAATGAAAGGTGTCTGTTTAACCATTAGGATTAACCTTTAAACGCTTTAGATTAAGCTTATGATTTTAGGGTTTAAATATTTTTTTGTTATATTTTTTTGTTTGATTATTTTATTTACTTACTTCAATGTTGACAGTGACATTAGTTTAGACCTTGGCATTTAGTATCTTTAAGCAAAATGTTAGAGAAGAAAGCCCTTTAGTGATTCTAGTAAGGCCTTTACGTCCTTAGAACATTTATGAGCCAAGCCTTCAACCAAGCCTCATAGGAATTCAAGGCTTAGTAGATAGATTTGGCCCAAGTATAACAAAGGCTTAATGCCTTTGGGCCAAACTTGCTGTGGAATTGACCTATGGTCCAATTAGGTCGAGACAAGTCCTTTCAAGCCCCACCTTTGTGGACTTGAGGCATTTTTTTAATCTTCAAAATCTGGAAACAAGGCCCCCACTCACTTAAGCCCAAAAGCCCATGAGCCCTTGACCCACACTCATGGCCCTTTTAAGCCCATAAGGCCCAAAACCTTGTTTTGTTTTACTTCACTCTTCAAATTGAAAGCCCAATGCACCATACCATGGGTTTCCTTAAACCCCTTTCATACCCTGAGTATACAAATTAAGTTTTAAAATTGGTTACGACCATTAATCAACTTACCCAAGGTTAGTGATCTTTAAACTATGTTTTGAAGCTTAATTTCTTTCTTAATCTTTTTTTTAACCTTTTGATCTGAAATTTTCTTATTTTATTACTCAACTACATCACTCTTAGATCATACTAAAATCCTAGATAAACCTCCACACATGTCATTAGAGCAAATGATATATCAAACCCCAAAACTACACCAATTGGCACATATGTGAGCTTTTTGAGTGCATGGACTGTTTTGCCCTTAGGTCCAATATTTTTGTGCCTTTTTCTCATAATATGGTACTTAAACCTCTTATAACCTCTTTAAATCCATACCAAACTTTGGATGAAATTGGCTTTAAAAACCAAGTCCTTAACCAAAACCGAATTGCACCAAGGGACAAGTTGAATGGGAACCGGTTGGGTTGAATTTCAACTACCCACCTACCATGGTTGAGCCACCACCCCACACCACCTCTAGAACCACCCAATCTCTAAGAGTTCCATGGCCATCATGAACATTTGACCAAGCTTCACCACCATACAAGGCACTAAAACCGAAAGCATCCAAGACCCCTTCACTCGGCAACCATCTCCCTTACATCAACTTTTTGAGCTGCACCTCCATGATTCACTTGGCAACCAACTATCCAAATTATACCACCTGAAAAAGACTTCAAGAAATAACCTTACCTCTGCACAATTCAGCCTTGAAGAAGAGTCAAAGTGATGATCAAATCTGCCCAAGGAAACCACTTGAACCCATCAGCCCCCATAGGTGGTTTTGATGGTTTTTCTCATCTCTCTTTTACACCATGACTTGACCACCATCCACAGGAGAAATGTAGCAACTGTAGGAAAGAAATCATGGTGGTTTTAGGCCAATATTCCCCTTGAACAAGGTGACACAAGCTGATGAAGGCAATCTGAAAAAAAATCAGCCCTTCACCATCGCCCACCTCAACTAATCACAATGGACCAAGGCCAATGCCTCCACCCTCTTGGCCACCTATAAAAGGTCCCTTCTGTAACACCCCATATTTTAGTTTATTTTAATAAATGATTATTTTAATTAATTTAAAGATTTATTCTCTTGTTTTAGAATTTTGGGGGTTTTATTATATTATTTTTATAATATTTTAAGTTGTGAAAATTATTTTTATTGGGCTTTCTTATTATTAATTATTGTTTTAGATTTAAATTGATCTTTAATTTAAATTGGTTTGTTTATAGGTTTTAAAATTTTTATTGTTTTATTAAAGCATTTCATTGCGTTTGATTAATTTTAATTAGTGTTCTGCAATTTAATTGCTTTTTATTTTAAAGAATGTTATTGTTGGAGTTTAATATTTTACTTAAACTAGTTTTGAGTTTAAATTGATTTATTTATTTTACTGTTTTAAAAATAGTTATTTTGAAGATCAGTTGTGACCCAAAAGTTGTGAGGATTGGATTTCATTTCTTTTCCCTATCTTTTCTTTTCCTTCCTTTTTCTTTTTCCCTTTATTTTCTTTTTCTTCTTTTCTTTCTTCCTTCTTCTCTCTCTCCCACCCGACTCTCTCTCTCCTCTCCCCCACGCCGTTTCGGCTTCTCACCGCCGGCACCATCGTCTTCCTTGGCCGCCGGCGACCAACCCCCTCAAATCTTAGGCCGGCTAGTGTCGGCATTAGCCTCCGCGAGCAGTCCAAAGTCGCGGCCTTCCTCCTCCTATTCTGCCGCCGTCCGGCCACCATTGGCCGCCATATTTTCACCACTTCTTCATCGGCCTCTTGTCGTCCTAACCCACCCAGTTTCGGCTCCGATCCGTCGCCGGAGCTACCTCCACGAGCTCATCTTCATTTTATTCTTTTTGGCCTTCCACTGCCATTTTGGCTGCCACCCACGGCCAACCGTCGCTTCCACTAGCTTCACCACCTTCCATAGGCCCTACCCTACTGTTCCCTAGCTTTCGTTTGACCCCATTGGAATTTGGGTTTTCGTTGTATTTCGGCCACAATGTTTTTACACTGTTACGTTGCCTTCCAGCCGCCTTTTGCACCTCCGTGATCCTCCTAAAATTACTTTATAGCATTGTAAGTATTTCTCCAAAAGACTTTTAAGACTTAAGTATATTTTTGCACTAACCTGTTTTATAAACTGTGTTCTGGTTGGTTTCCGGACTGAGTCCATGGAGTTCGGGGGTGGATAGATTGAGGACGGAGTATTTGCGTGTTGATTATATTGTGATCTGGTTGGTAATGGGTCGATTTCATGGCATTGTGCATGCATGCGTGGGTGTGTGTTTTGAAAACTGTGTTTAATGTGAAAAAGGCTTTTCGGGTGCATGTATATCACCCCCAAGCCGAGATGGGGTATTATCTCGGTGGAGCTCCTCTGGGCACTCGGGAGCGGAATATACTGAGTGTCGTCCCCTGGGGCTATTGCCCAGGACTTGGATGGGATGTTAGCGCTCTCGATCAGACTCCATGGCCCCTTGTGCTGGCGGGGGTCAGAGGATGCTTGGCTATGTACGCAGAGGGCACGAAACTGGGCATCACTCGTTATGCATCACTCGCACGGTCGTTACCCATGGGGTGACGAAGGGAGCCAGAGTATGTGGATGGTCCCTAGGGGAGGCCATGGTGCATACGGTTAAATTTGAAATTAATGGATTTATTCCTGGATTTTAGTTTTGTGCCAAATGGTAATTTTTGGCGTGTGTGAAAAAATTGTGATTTTTGAGAAATTGTGTTTTTCTCGGGTTTTGCGCTATGGTCATCATGTGCATGCATAGTGTTAGTTGTTTTAATATATTTATGTCTTGGAGTATTTTGGGTTTTACTTACCTGCGGTACCATTTTCTGGTACCGTAGATTTTGATGCAGGATTTGAGGAGGTAGTACCCGAGGATGCGGCTCCGCCTGAGGAGTAGGGACATTGGCTATTTTGTATTGGAAGTTAATTGTTCACTTATGCTTATTGTATTTTATTTGATGTTGATTTGTAAACAAAAATTGTATTATGTTGACATGTGGATTTTCAGTACTATTGTATTGTATTAAAATCTGGTACTTAGTTATTTGACTTAACCATTCCGCTGCATATTGTTTATTGTACACGTGTTGCATTACACACACTCGGCACGTGTCGATGGGGTGCGTGACCGTGTCGTCATCATCCCGACGCCTCGATTTCCATGTGTGTCCATGCATGGAAGTTGGGGGGCGTCTCACATTCAGCCCCTCATTTCCTCCACACCTCATCTCCAGCTCCCCCTTGAGCATAGAGAGAAATCTCTCCCCTTAATTTTGAGAGAAATCGGAAGTGAGTGAGTTTGAGTGTTCTTGGAAGTTCTTGAGTTAGGAGTTTGAGGGCTACAAAACTTGTAAGTTTTCTTACCCTTGATCTTAGTTTATATGTTAAGCCTTTTTTTCAGGTGTTGGAGTGAATTTTGGTTGAGTTTAGAAAAAGATACCATGCTTAATTCAAAACCGAGTTCATTAAGGCTGATTTAAGTGTTTCAATTGTTTTAAGTGTAAATTTAGCTATGACATGTCTTAAGTATGTTTTGATATAATTTATTAATATCTTAGAGTGATTTATGGAAGGTTTAATTTTTGATTAAAAGCATGCCATGATAATGTTTTAATTCTATCTTGTTTTGATCATCAAAGTATGCATAGGTTTTAGTAAGTTTGTGATTAAGGCATGAAACTTGATTTGTTCCATCTAGACTTGATGATTAAGCATATAGAAACCTTTTGATTGGGATAAGAATGAAATTTACATGTTTTGAATGAATTTTGAAAGCATACCTTGATGATTTGCACTAAGAACATCAAACTTCATTAATGGAGGATTATTGAAGATTAAGATTCTTAGACATGATTAAGTGTTGGGATGAACTTGATTATCCACGAATTAGCATTTATCAAATCATTAAGAATTATCATTTATAAAATTATTAAGGACTATAGTGATTGTTTGTAATTAAAGAAAGTTGCTTAAGCATACATTCATATGGATCAATAGTTGAAAACACTTAGGCATCAACTAGAGTGCATGCCACTGGTTGGGAGTGTTTGAGCTAGTTCCACTTTTAATTTTATAATTCTAAGAGTTTATATGGCTTTAGAATATCAAAAATAAGAGGTCCATGAATTTTGGTTGAATTTGAGGTTTGTTTGCAAATAGTGAAAAATTTAGGGCCTTAATGGCAATTGTGGAAAGTTTAAGGGTATTTTTATAAATACCCATTTTTGAAGCCCTTATTTATGAACCTCATCCATAGTAGTAATAAGCTTATACAATTTTATTTCAGCCGCTATGACCTTTTTCGAAAACTCAGGAAGTTTGTAAGTTGCCTCTAACTTACACTTTGATAGATTATTTATGATTTATTGACAAATGCTTCATTTATGTTTCAATTATCATTTTGAGTAGAAAATATCATGTTATAAGATACATTGAGTGCATTTTTATATGATATGTGATATTTTCACCATTTTATCATATTGCATCTATAAATGTCATTTTCACATGAAAGCTTGCTACATATACACATGTCATAAAAAACATTTTTTCAACATTGCATGAAAAATAATTTTTGTCATAACCCCAAAGTCTAGGATGAGAAATTATCTTAGTGGAACTCCTCTGTCCACTCTAGAGTGTTTAAGCATGAAGTGGTAACCCCTAGGTTGACGAAAAATAGTCAACAGGCTTCTAAGGGGTTCTTTTTAAAGAACGCCAGAGTAAAATCAAATTTTTATAACACCTAAGCCTGGTGGGTGTACATGTTATGATATTATGATGATATGTTATATTACCAATGCATTGAGAACGAGTCTGCAGACAACATAGTTTCAACGTGAGTTGTACTATGGTCACCGACAGGTACTCACAGTGCATATGGAAAATTGTGACGATACTACAAGTTATGATGTTATGATTAATTATGAATTGCTAATAATGATGAGATGTTATGATGGAATTATGTTTTTGATGAATGAAGTAAAAAAATGTTCTTTGAAAGAAAATATGCGTCTTAGTTTTTCTGAAAATGTTAAGGAATCTGGATGGGAGACACACACTAATTTTCCTGCATTTCATGCATGTCATATTTATCATTCTTCATGCATAATATATCTTTGTGCAAGTTGGTTGTTAACTTATTGAGATTTCATGTAAATATCACCCCTTGTGGACCCACTATCATTCTACTTTGAATAATAGAAATTGTGTTAGGATTCAAGGAGGGTGGATTAGATGGAGCACTAGTTTTGACTAATTGAGGAGGAGCCTGGCCTCAAGAGCAGGCTAGACTTGATCATTATGTTTATAACCCTAGTCCTTCGTGCTCTAGAACCAATGAAGCGATTGATTTAACTTTGGAGACTTTAATGCTTAGTTGTATTAAGTTTGTGCTACGATTTGGCTTTGAACTTATGATGGTCATTAATGCATTGGGACATTTTTAGTTATTCTAACATAAGTTATATTTTCACTCTTAATCTGTTGCGAATAGTGCATTATGCTAGTTGCATTTATAGGATGTATTCCATATTAACTGGCATGTACAAAGGTATGTAACCTTGAGTTACATCTCCCGATGCTCTAAGTTTTCATTCCATCCTAAGTGGAGGTTGGGGGCATCACAGAGAGAGAGAGAGACGGAGAGATAGAGAGAGAGAAGGAGGGAAGTAAACATTGCAAGAGAGAGACAGAGAGAATGAGAGAAAGACTAAGAGAATGAGATAAAGAGAAATGAGCGGAAGACTAAGAAAATGAGAGGTTGCCATTGGGGGTTACGTATACAAATGGGAAAATGAGAGAGAGGTGTCGAGGCAAGGAAAAAGAAAGCGAAATCAAATCCTAGGGGTTGAAACGGTGCGCTGCACATCCTCTTTTGCTTTCAAATGGGCAGGGTTTCCTCCATGGGCTTGGAATTACAAAAACAATGGTTCATTTTTGGGTTGAAATAGGGATCAACAAGCAAAGTATGGTGAACACTATGTGTTTGCTGAAAATAGCTTTTTGAGTTGCAATCTTCTACGCAGTTTTAATACCCTAGCATAATTTATGGCTAAAATACCATCATATAAGTGATAATACTTGAATTCAAGGAAACTTCAATGTTTGTTGCTATATTTGCTTATCTACCTTCTCGAGATAGTCTAGCAGAAGGAAGATTGTAACGTCCCGAAAGAAATCCACTATATGAGTTTCTTTTGACCTTAGAAATGTCGTGAAATTCCAAAAGGATTTCATGAATCAAGCAATTGATTTTGTTTTAATCTGTTAGTAAAGTCGAATCCCAATCTACTATGGAGATGAAATTGCTATTTTATTTAATTAAGACACTTAGGAGTAAAGTTTATGAAACATATTGTACCATTACACTCGTATGAATATTTAGGATTTTATGTTGTAATAAAAGGTTTTGAGTTTTTAGGATGAATAGTGACCCTATGGTAGAGAGTCAAATGGCATCTGGTTCAAACAACTATCAAATCATCATGTAAGTTGTCCAAATTCACTTAGAATCACTAGAAACATTTTGTTTGGACACATGGTACAATCCGATCCATCCACTTGAAAACCCATGGACACTTTTTAAGAGGTGAACAAAGTGTGTGAGACATGGAGTGTGAATCAAGCTTGTTATCATGCTCTTTTACACCAATCACTATTCCATCGAACCAAACACTATTTGGCCAACCAAAAGAGGGTTTCAACCCTAATGAAATCCCAAATCCATGAAGGCTAACCAAAACCCTAAGGCCCCATTTGGATACGCAGATGAGATGAGATGTTTTGAACAGTAATGAAATATTTGAGTTAAGATGAGATTAGATAGTTTGTAAAATGTATATGTTTGGATAATGAGATGATATGAGATAGTTTTAAGTTATTGGGATTTGATAAAGGGGTGGGCCCCACCAATGATTGAAAATCATTTAATATGAATATATTAAAAAAATTAATATATTTTCCTATATAAAAAAAGTAAATATTTATTATTAATTAAAATATATTAATAAACATATTTAAATCTTGAAAAATATATATTTGTAGTGGGTCTCACCAATTTTTGTTGTTGGTTGAAAAATTCGAAATGGGATAGGAAAGTAAAGGAGGACTGCTCACTGTCAGACTTTTTTACTGTTCATTGACAGTGTTTTTTACTATTCACTGCCATAGAGATAAACTTTCTTGAAAAACTTTTTCACTATTCACTGTCAGTGTTTTTTACTATTCACTGCAATTTTTGAAAAACTTTTGTGATAAGATACAAACTTGAGAATGGCCGTTTGGACACCTAGATGAAATGAGTTGTACAATTTAGATGAATATCTCATCTGGGCATCCAACTTGGACCTAAATGGTTCCCAAAACCCTAAACATACTTGGTTTGTAACTAAGTGTTTACTGACATATTTTAGTCACTTCTACAAGTAACCAACAAGTCATGTACACAATCTTACACCCTCACACACTCTCTTACATCTTGATAATTGCATTTGGCCAAGAAAAATTGTATTTGGACCAAACCATAACTATACCCCAAATGAAACCCCATTTGGTTTGCCCCTTTTTGGTCTAGCCGAAACCACCATTTGTCCCGAAGCTTCTTCAACAAGTTTTCTCCCTCTTACAAGCCCATACCATGGCTGTCAAGCCACCTCATTTTCTGACACAAATAGTGCTCTTGATGGCAATAAAAAAGACAACACTCATGCGTCACACACTCGGCCAACAGTAGCAGTAACAGTAGGAAGTCAGCCACTCCCTTAAGCTTTTCTCCAACTTTTCAAAAGTCAAACTCACCTCAAATTTCATTCACTCACCTTCCAAGTCATCCCCTTCACTTATGCCCCATGGATCATCCATTTAGTTCCCCACACTTGCACATTTTTCATCTTTCTTCCAAGAGAAAACTAAGAAAGCTTGAGGGAAAATTTTGGCAGCTTGTGTCTCTTTCATTCCATGCTTTTGTAAGTTTTTTCCAATGGCTCTAGTCTCTCCCATTTTGTTTAGTATCAAATCTAGATTACTTGGGATAGCATTGGTTAATTTTTCTCAGAGTTCTGTGGGATGCAGCCGATATTGATGATGGAGCAGTTCGATTTTGATGTTAGTGATGAACTTTGGGAAGTTTTGTGATATTGTTTTGAGAAGTTGTGTGGATCTTGATTTGATGAAGTGTATACATGATTATATCCAAGTTTATCATATGATTCAAATTATGTTAGGATTTTATAAATTGATTTTTGCATGACCTCTAAGTGGTAGAAAACGATTGGTGCAAAGTGAGTTATGTTTGGTTTAGGTTGTGATTTTAGCTTTAGGATTTTGATTCTATGGCCATGATTTTTCTAAATTTTGTTTTTAAACCTTAGATATAAGGATTAAGAATGAGTTTATGATATTTTATAACTTAGATCTTTGTTGGATTTTTGACATGCAAGAGTTTGAGTATAAGCATAAACTAGAAGCTCTTGGGTTCAATGTTGATTTTAATGAAATACTTGCCATGACATGCTAGATTTAATGCTTAGATTTAGTTAGAACTTGAATGTGAGGTATATGGTTGTATTCTTTCAAGAGTTATTGCCTGAAAATCACAAATTGAATTTCTTTCAGGTCGTTATAGTTGAAATTTGTCTTGGAAATGTTCCACACGCATTTCTACCTTGGCGATAAGATGTGGGCCAAAACTTCCCATCTCCTTGAACACCTTGAACTAAATTGATAAAATCTCTCGACTTCTACTGCCAAAGCCAAGCACGAGTTCTATAATTTGTTTTTAGGTTAATATGCATAGGAAGCCCACTAGAGATTTAACGAGTAATTTTGAATAGGCCACGAGCCCCAAGTATTTATTTTGTAGAATTGGAATTTTCATTAGGCTTGATAATTAGGTAAAAATCATTTGAGATTTTATGGACCAAGTGGAATCTATTTATTTCATAATCGGCTAAAAAAATTTATGGGACAAGTTGGGTTATTTTAGTTGCTGAGTTGAGGCCCATTTGTATTTATTAAATACTTAACCCCTGAAAAAAAGGACGAAACAAAGAGATTATTTGGGCCACCCTAACCGGCCCAACCCAATTTCCAAGTCCATTCACTACGCAAGACGTGGGCCCAAATATTTCAAAATGGAACCAAAACCCAAGCCCATGAGAACTAGGTCTAGATTCCATGCACTTCTCCATGTTGTGCATGTCTCCTTTCCACTAGGGTTCATGGCAACACTATATATATACACGTTACACACTTCATCCAGAGACCCTCATGCCCATCTTGATCATCTTCAACCTCTAGACTAGAGTTGACAATGCACCACCGTAAGGTTGCCCCACTATCACACTCTTCCATGCAAGCCACCCAGTTTCTCCATGCAACAACCCAACATGACAAGCCCATCACCCTCATGACCTCCATTCAGCCTTTGTGGCCCGATCCTCCATTGTTTCCTAGTATGTTTAGCCATGGCGAAGCCAAACCTCAACCTCAACCTAGGCCTACTACCAGCCAATTCCCCCACAACTCGATCATACTCCAGCCCCTCGCCCACAGCCCCAATTCCTCCATGCATCAACTGAATGGAGCCCTTATTTTTGGCTCTTTAAAACAGAGCAAGCAAGCAGCTTTCCCCATGCCCTTGGTTTTGGCCACCAACGACTGTACACTCAAACCCAACCGTGAACCTGCAACGACCCCACCCCGCGAGGGGTGGAATCGCTACGTACATACCTATTCTTAGCATATTTTTCTTTTCCTTTTTCCTTCCTTTCTTTTTCCTCACCAACAGGGAATACACTAAGCGTCTGCCTCTCTCTGTGCAGTAATGCCTTGCTCCCCAGCCTTTTCATCGTTTCCTAGACGTTTAAAACATTTAAAACAAAAGTGAGTCTAATACTCAGTAAGTAGTACACCATGTAGTGAATATACTAGGCATCTATTCTTTTCCTTTTGAAAACATGCATACATAAACATTTGCATTTCATTCCGTGCATAACATTCTTAGAAATAATTAGACTTTCATGCATAAACATTCTTTCATGCTTTTCATCTTTCATGCATAAACATTCTTTTCATGCTTTTCATGCTTTACATCTTTTCATGCATAACATGCTTTTCATGCATTATATCTTTTCACTTTCATAGGTCATTGCACACTGTTACGCCCCGCGTGCTAGGATTAGCGGCTCTATGGCCAATGGATTCGCTTGTGGCCACAGGTTGGAATCCCATTTCTTCATGGTGCAGCACTGGGTGCACTACCAGATACTACTGCCTGGCATTGCAATCTGCCCATTCATTCATTGGGTACCCATTTCCTTTCATGTGGCCGTTATGTATTTTCATTCATTGAAACTTTTGTTTCCTTTCATTCCTTTCGTACTTTCATTCATTTCAGTCTTTTTCATTTAACAGTTCATTCATAGGAAATGAACATCACTTAAAAACACGAGTTTAACATTATTTAAAAGCGTGAGCTTAAACATTTTCTAGAAGCATGAGTTTAAACATCATTTAAAGCTTTCACATCATCTTAAGGCATGAGCTTAAACATCATTTAAAGGCATGAGCTTAAATACCACTAAAAGCATGGCTTAAACATCATTTAAAAGTGTAGGCTTAAACATCACTTAAAAGCATAGGTTTAAACATCACTTAAAAGCATAGGCTTAAACATCACTTAAAAGCATAAGCTTAAACCATCAATTAAAAGCATGAGCTGAACATCGTTGAAAGGCACGAACATAAACATCATTTAAAAGCATGAGCTTAAACTTCATTTAAAAACATGGCTTAAACATCATCTTTCAAGACATCCTTCAAAGCGTTAGTTTTCAGGGACATTTAAAGCATCAGTTTATAGGGACATTTTAAAACTCCTTTAAAGCATCACTTGAAGCATAAAACATGAGACGTTCCTTTCCTTTCCTTTCCTTTCCTTTGCATTTAAACCTTTTCATCATCTTTCTTAGTTTAATGCATATGCATTTTCATGAACAATATACATTTTCATGCTATACTACATATAGGAATAATCATAGGTTTCTTGAGAGAGCATGCATGAAAATCTCATGACTTAGAATCTACATGCATGCATTACTTTATACATGTACACACAATTATAATCGATAGAGTACTTAACAGGGGCTATCAAGGAAGGGTTGTACATACTATATTCATTTACTTAGAGAAACATTTGCAATGAGAGATATATCCTTTCATAAAGAGAGCATGGTGTAAGAAGCACGGTCATAGCTACTTACCTCTATGTTCCTCGATACTTCCATCATCAATATAGGTCCTATTTCAATAAATAGCATAAGCGTGTTAATACTCATACAATATTCTTTAGCCATCCCTTTAAACGAGAAAGCCACGATACTACAATCCAACGTCCCTTCTATGCTTAACATTAACCCAATGACTACTCCTCACCTTAACTTATAAGAGAAATACCTTAAGTATTAAGACATGCTAACTGTCCATGGAAAGACTATTTTAAAACTTACATGAAAGGTAGTTAAGAATTCATAGGCTTCAAGCAAGGTTTTCTTTGGTTCAAGCTCACTTTGGGTTATGGACATTAGGAGATAAAATCTGGAATTCTCGACAATGAGCTTTAAAATAGATTTAGGCATCTCAAGTAGGCTAAAAAAGCTTAGGGAATATGCCCTTTAATCAACTTGTAGTCCCTCATTATAGAAAGGTTAGCTCATCAATATTTAGGATTATCAGGTTAGGTAGAATTTAACTAAACGAGGGACAATATAAATGGGCTATTTTTACATCAAGACATGGCATGACATGGGCTTAGGAATACTTGGACAGCTTTGCATATCATAATACATCATGCACAATTAATCTCTTATATCTAACTACTAAGTTATAACCTATTCACATAAGCAATATATTAATTAGTTTAGATAAAACCTCCCATTTAAAATTAAAGTAGCATAAAGTATGGCAAAGTTACCCATTAAGAAACTTTAAAACCTTTAAACACTTAAACTTATGATTTACTCACTTAATACCTTTTTAAGCAAGATAAAAAATTATAGAACCAAGCAAAACCTCTAAACCAAATCTCTAGCATCTTAAAAACAAATTACCAACCAAAACTCAACACAAGGCACATGATACCAACATATATGATTTTAAAATCACTTTAAATCATCACCAATGATTAAACCAATTTTAATATCAGTATAGCATTTTCAAATATAGGAAAATACATAGCAAAACAACTATAATAACATTCGGTTTGGGCCAAAAACAGGGCATACATATTTATTTGCAATATAGGAAATTACACACATCAAAACACAAGCTCAAACAACTCAATAGGCTTCCAAAATCACATTAAAAGTAAAAAAGTCAAATTAAGATTTTTACCTCAAGTTCTTAGCTTCTTTCAAGAGGCAAGGTAGAGGACCAAATGGTGATAAACCCGTGTAGATGAAGACAAGATGATAGTACTGTTTTAACCCCAAAACTGAAACACCAAAGGGTAAGGAAATGGTGAAATTCGAAATCCATATAAAAATCATGCTAGAAAGTGAACCAAGAGTTTATTACCTTCAATATTTCATCCTTTGGAAGATGAAATCAAGCTTTGGTTCCAAATTTTGAAGAACATATTTTTCTTCCTCCATTTCCATGAAGTCACAAGCTTGAGGAAGATAAAAGAGCTTGTTTTTCTTGAAGATGAAAAGAAAAGAGAAGAAGAAAGGAGGAAGATGTGCATAGGCTTGTTAGCTTGGAGAAGGGGATGAAATTTTATTTTTCTTCTTCTTGGGGTGAGGCCAACAGATATGGGGGGATAAAAGGGAAAATAATTTTAATTCACCCCTTTTTATGTAGCTTTGACCGTAAGCTATTGGAGGAGGGGCAAGGAAGGAAAATAAAATAGCTTCCCATGGAAGCTTTCGTGTAACATCCCGGATTTTAGTGTATTTTTAATGAAGGAATTATTTAATTTATTTGGTGATTGATTCTCTTGTTTTAAATTTATGGGAGTTTTAAATATTATTTTATAATATTTTAAGTTATGAAAATTAATTTTTATGTTGTTTTCTTAATGTTATTTACTATTTTGCATTTAAAGTGATCTTTAATTTAAATTGGTTTGTTTTGGGGTTTTAAAATAATTATTGTTTTATTTAAATCTTTCACTGTGTTTGATTAATTTTAGTTAGTGTTCTGCAATTTAATTCCTTTTTATTTTAAATGATGTTTTTGTCGGAGTTTAATAATTTACTTTAATTTGTTTTGAGTTTAAATTGATTTAATTATTTTACTGTTTTAAAAATAATTATTTTGAGAATCAGTTGTGACCCAAAAGTTGTGAGGATTGGACCTCATTTCTTTTCTCCATCTTTTCTTTCCTCTTCTTTTCTTTTTCTTTCTTTTTTTCTCTCAGATTTTTCTCTCTCCCGCTAATTTCTCTCTCCTCGCCCGGACCTCTCTCTCTCTCCTCACCCACACGTGATTCGTTCTCCTCCACACAGAGCCGCCGTCGGCTAGCGGTGGTCGACACCGCAGGCACCACCAGACTTCCCGTCGACCAGCGACCTTACCGTACCAATTTCAGACCACCCCGAGCCGCCGTTTGCCTCCGAGAGCCGAGCGAAGCCGCGGGCTTCTCTTCGCCATTCCGCCGCCGTCCGGCCACCTCCAGCCACCATCTCCTAGCCACTTCATCATTGGTCAACTAGCAAGCTTTTCCACCCATTTCCGGCTCCGATCCGTCGCCGAAACCGCCCATTCGAAGCCCTCTCCGATTTGACATTCTCGGCCTTAAAACCGCCGTTTCGGCCGCCACCCAAGGCCAACCTTCGACACCATTAGCTTCACCACATCCCATAGGCCCTACCCTATCGTTTCCAAGTTTTCGTTTGAACCCGGGTGAAATTTGTATTTCACTGTGTTTCGGCCACAGTGTTTTTACACTGTGACAATTGCTGCTTTGGTGAATTCCAGTGCTTCGGATCCTCCTAAAAATATTTTTTTAAAGCGCTGTAAGTATTTTCTAAACAATTCTTTTGAGATTTAATTATATTTTTGTAATTAACTGCTATATTTATATATATGTATCCTGGTTGGTTCCGGACTGAGTCCGAGGTGTAACATCCCGAATTTTAGTGTATTTTTAAAGAAGGTTTATTTTCAATATTTATTGTGTAATTCTCTTATTTTAATATTTTAGAGGTTTTATTTTATTATTTTATTGGACTTTCCTAATTTTATTAATTATTATTTTTGGAGTTTTAGAATATTTTAAATTGTGAAAATTATTTTATTGGGCTTTCTTATTGTTAATTATTGTTGTGAATTTAAATTGATCTTTAATTTAATTTGGGTTGTTTATGTGTTTTAAAATTATTATTGTTTTATTAAAGCATTTCACTGTGTTTGATTTATTTTAATTAGTAATCTGTAATTTAATTCCTCTTTATTTTAAAGGATGTTTTTGTCAGAGTTTAATATTTCACTTTAGCTAATTTTGAGTTAAATTGATTTATTTATTTTAACTGTTTTAAAAATAGTTATTGTTTTATTTAAATGGGCTTGTTTTTGGATTTTAATATTTTTTACTGTTTTAATCGAGCATTTCATTGAGTTTGGATTATTTTATTTATTTAGTGGTTTTAAAATTGTTTTCGTGGATCACTTTTGAAAACCCAAGTTGAAAGGACTGGATCTCCTTTTTCTTCTTCCTCTTTTTCTTTTTCTCTTTTTCTTTTTCTTTTCTTCTTTTTCTTCTTTCTTTTCTCTCTCCCCGTGCCCCAGCCCCGACCCGGACCTTCTCTCTCTCTCCTCACCCACCGTGCGTCTCGGTCTTCACTTCCCAGCGCCGCCTCCGGCCGGCGGTGGTCGACACCGCCGGTACCGTTCGGACCCGCAGCCACCGGCGACCTCCCCCATAGATTTTCAGGCCGGCTAACGCCGCCGTTAGCCGCCAGTAGCCGTGCGAAGCCACGGTGGTTTTTGCTCCGTTCCACCGCCGTCCGGCCACCTCCGGCCACCATTTCTTCACCACATCTTCACCGGCCCAATACCAAGCTTTTCCACCCAAACCTGGTCCCGATCCGTGGCCGGAGCCGCCAGTGCGAGCTCCACTTCCGATTTGATATTTTCGACCGTAAACCACCCTTTTCCGTCACTATTCACGGCCAACCACCACCACCATTAGATTCCCCACCTCCCATAGATCCTACCCTACCATTTTCAAGTCTTCGTTTGAACCCGTGTGAAATTCCAATTTCACTGTGTTTCGGCCACAGTGTTTTTACACTGTGACATTTGCTGCTTTGGTGTTTTCCAGTGTCTCGGATTCTCCATAAATATTTTTAAAGCGCTGTAAGTATTTCCTAAACAATTCTTTGAGATTTAATTATATTTTTGCAATTAACTGCTATATTTTCATATATATGTATCCTGGTTGGTTCTAGACTGAGCCCGAGGAGTTCGGGGGTGGTTGGATTGATCGGAGTAATTGTTGTGTGTGATTATTGCGATCTGGTTATGAATTGGAGATTGGATTATTTGTGGATTGATCAATTGTTGGATATTCTGGATTTGGTTGTATTGTGATTTTGGGAGTTGATCATTGATTATATTGTTTCATTTCATATTGTACGCATGACATGTTTGTAAACTGAAAAACTGGGTTTTTCGTGTGTTGCATGCATGATCATGTGATTATTTTGAAAACTGGGTTTTCATGAGAATTGGATTTATGGGTGCGTGTGTATCACGACCCCAAGCCGAGATGGGGCATTATCTCGGTGGGGCTCCTCTGGTCACTCGGGAGCGTAAGATACTGAGTGACGTCCCCTGGGTGATCGCCGGGCGACAACGGGATCGGACGTTGGACGTGCCGACTCCGTGGCCCTTCTGCTGGCGGGGGCTAGAGGATGACCTGGCCACGAACGCACTGGGTGCGGAACTGGGCATCGCTCGTAACGTAGCCAGGACGTGCGGATGGTCCATAGGGGAGACCATGGTGCATATGGTTAATTGGATAAATGGAAAAAGAGCTGTTTTCTGGGAAAATAGCGTGAGTTGTTTTTGTGTATCATTTTTTGGAAAAATGATAGATAATGATTTTTTGTGCCATTTTCTGGGAAAATGGTGGAAATTGTTTTACTGGAAATGATTTTTGAGCCAATGAGATTTTTGGCGTGCGTTGCACTATTTCATTTGCATCATGGGCATGCATGGTTAGTTGTTTAGATATGGTTATATCTCCGGACTTGGTTAGGTTATAACTTACCTGCGGTACCATTTCATGGTACTGCAGACTATGTTGATGATGCAGATGCCGAGCCTGAGGATCTGGCTCCGCCGGAGGAGTGATCTGGGATCACTCGAGTTGTAGCTTTTATTTCAGACTTGTATTTTATTTTCTGGGACTTGGCTTTGTTTTTAAGGTATTTGGTATTTTGGATTTTTGTATTAATTAAAATTCTGGTACTAGTAGACTTTATTACCTTCCGCTGTGTTTTTATTTGTGCACTGTTTATTTGTTGCACACACTGACACTTGTCGTTGGGATGCGTGACCGGTTGTCATCATCCCGGGTGTCTCGATTTCTGTGCTGGTCCGTACATAGAAGTCGGGGGCGCCACACGAGGAGTTCGGGGGTGGATGGATAGATCGGAGTATTTGTTGTGTGATTTCTGGTGATTGGATTAATTGTTTGAGTTTGGTTATGTGTGATTTTGGGAGTTGATCATTGGTTGTGATGTTGTTTTGGTACATTGCATTATTGGACGTATATCATGTTTGTAAACTGAAAAACTGGATTTTTCGTATATTGCATGCATGATCATGTGGCTTTTTGTGTTGACTGGATTTGTGGGTGCGTGTGTATCACGACCCCAAGCCGAGATAGGGCATTATCTCGGTGGAGCTCCTCTGGTCACTCGGGAGCGTAATATACTAAGTGACGTCCCCTGAGTTGTCGCTGGGCGACAACGGGATCGGACGTTGGACGTGCCGACTCCGTGGCCCTTCTGCTGGCGGGGGCTAGAGGATGACCTGGCCACGAATGCACTAGGTGCGGAACTGGGCATCGCTCGTAAAGCAGCCAGGACGTGCGGATGGTCCATAGGGGAGGCCATGGTGCATATGGCTTAATTGGATTAATTGGAAAAATAGCTGTTTTCTGGGAAAATAGCGTGAGTATGTTTTTGTGTATCATTTTCTGAGAAAAATGATGGATATTGATTTTTGGGCCATTTTCTGGGAAAATGGTGGAAATGTTTTAATTGGAAATATTTTTGGGCCAAAAGAGATTTTTGGCGTGTGTTGCATATTGCATCATATGCAAGCATGGTTAGTTGCTTAAATATATTTTTATCTCAGATTTTGGTTAGGTTATAACTTACCTGTGGTACCATTTAATGGTACTGCAGACTTTGTTGTTGATGATACAGATGCAGAGCCTGAGGATCTGGCTCCACCGGAGGAGTGATCTGGGATCACTCATGCTATGTTTATTTTTCAGCTTTGTATTATATTTTATTGGAACATTTGGTTATGTTTTTAAACGCTTTGTATTTGGATATTTGTATTAAACTAAAAATTCTGGTACTAGTTGACTTAATTACTATCCGCTGTGTATTTTAATTGTGCACTGTTTATTTTGTTGCACACACTTAACACTTGTCGTTGGGATGCGTGACCGGGTTGTCATCATCCTGACGTCACGATTCCCGAGACTTTTTGTACGTGGGAGTCGGGGTGTCACATTTCGGGTGATAGAGAAAGAATGGGTCAAACAATAGTTTTGGACTTTCTATTTTGGCCTTATCCGATGGGTAATTGAAAGAAAGGAAGTAAAAGAATTTAATTTCTTACCTTATAGGCTAAGACTAACGTGCAAGGGGGGGAGGAAGAAGTCAATGGGCTTGCTGGGGAAGCCATCGGTTTCCAAGAGGTAAAGGTGAGTTGATTAGTCAAAAGCTAATCTTATAGGTCAAGGGATGGATGGTGAGGATTCAAACATAGGAAAGTAATTTCCTCACCTACCAATCCAATGGTAGAGATTAATTGGGTCATTTTTTAAATAAATAAAATTAAAGGACTTAAGAGAAATATTTCAAAGTCTTGAAAATAATACTCTTGATTTATTTTAGTAATTCACATTTTTAAAATAAAATATACTCATCTTGAAATAAAATAATTGAAAGTAATAATAATAAAAATAATCTTTATCTCAAAATATTTAACTTAAAGAATTAATAAAATGACGTAAGGACCTACGTAGTAGGATTCGGGTATTACAGAACCATCCTCCACCACCATGACTAGACAATGCTAATCCCTCCAAGCACTGTGAAAATATCATCCTTTCTACATAAGCGACCTCTCTCTCTCTCTCTCTCTCTCTCTCTCTCTCTCTCTCTCTCTCTCTCCCTTGTTTGTCTTGATCTCAGCCACCACCAGCCACTTAATCGCCACAACCACTATGAGACACTCACCGTCCGTAGTTTAATCCATGCACCAACTAGGATAATGCCTCCTCTCTATCTCTCGGTGAGCTCTCTCTCTCCCTCACGCTGTTTTCACTCTCTCTCTCTTTATCTCTATTCCCCACCCTCTCAAGTAAATTAGTTTGTTCCCTTATTACGGTCTGGTATGTATATTGGAAATGGGCCATGGGCTTGTAGATAGGTTTTATGAGTTGTGAAATTTTTTATGGGTCGAGGTTTTACATCAATGCATTATGGGTTTATTGGAGGTTATCCATTTTTGAGAATTCGGACCCACAAAAGTTAAGACTAATTTTGGGTTTTATGAAAACATAGATTTTTAATATCTTAGGTTTTAATCATGTAATTGTTTGGAGAAATTATGGGAAAATCAAAGTATTTAGTTGTTAATGATATTTTGGTTTCAAGGATTTTAAGTGAAATAATTTTTTTTTAATTCTCGGGTATTAAATATGAAATACGTGTATTTTTTAAGTGATTGAATAAGGAGAGGAGATTGTGACGATCCAATCCTATATTTTTTTAAGAATAAATTACGGATAATTTTATTAGGCTCGACTAAGTGATTGAAGATCTAAAATAGAAACATGAAAGGAATGCGATGAACAAGTGTGTAGGGTGCTTGAGGTACTAGCAAATTCCGAGGATGGAATTTTTAGAAGGAGGAGAGTTTGTAACAACCCGATCCTAATATTAGTCTATAGATATATTTTATGTATTTTCTTATAACTATAATATTTTTATTAATATTATTATTATTATTATTATCAGATTTTACATTAATTGTTTTAATAAGATTTTTATCATTTTTATTGTGATCCGATTGTTGCAATAGTCACTAGATCTTTTTGTTTTTTTCCCTCACCCGTAAACCTTTAGTATTTATCTTCATCCTCTAAGTCGAATAAACTCCTATAGGAAATCAAACTCTCCACTACACATTCTCCCTCTCCTTTCGACAGTTCCGTAACTGAAGACTTAAGACTAGTATTTATATTTGGACTCTTTCTCTCCTTCGGAAAACCTCCCAAAAACCGTAGGATTTATCCTCACGGCAACACTCTCCATCATCACGCAGCAACGTTCTTCCTCGGCAAACAAAAACACAACAAGCCTTCCCCGCACGTCTCACACTCACATGCATGCACATCACGTACGCCTCTTGTACCGATCGACTTAGTGTTTGTATCCTCATAGGATTAGGTCTCCTAAGTTCAGCCAACTTCCTCCTCCCCATTGCCTATAAAAGCCACCCGAGACCTGAGAAACACACAACCAGCCTCACCATAGAGCAAACACGTTGAGCCACAGCCAGCCACCCCATGCACGCTACCCTCCACATCACGCATGCAGAGAACCTTCGTTCAGCACTTCCCAAACCGCCAGCCCACTGCCCAACCAGAGTACAACCCCGGCTCAGCCCCTTTAAAACAGCGCAAGAACCCCAAATCGTGAGCCCACTGCCCAGCCAAACGAAAACAAGCAATATATATATATAAGAAGCGGGCATCCCCTGTTTTTCACCCCCCAAAACAGAGCACGTTCGCCCCCAGCGTGAGCCACTGCACTCCACCCTCACCGAGAGCTCCTCCACGTAGAGAGCCCACAGAAACCGCCGTCAAGGGCTGTCCGGCATCCCCAGTCCGTCGCAAGCCTCTCACGGCTTCACAGTAGGTTCTCCCTCTCCCTCACGCCGTGTCTCTTCCCTCTCGTTCATCTCGTCTCTCTCACTCTCCGTCTCTCTCACTCATCATCTCTCTCTCTCACAGCTGCATAGTGATCGCCCAGCTCACCGTGAAGCACCACCACGCCCCTCCCACTTCCAGTCGCTGCTCAGCCCCACTAGTTGTTTTCGGCTTCACCCCTCACGTAAGACCTACATTCTCGAATGCATGCAGCGTAGAATAAATTTGTAGTTTTAGGTTGGTTGGATAATTACAAAAATGCCCCTGTTGTTTAAAGATTTACAGTTTGAGAATAATTTAGTTTTGGGAGATTTTAGGTTTAGAAAATAGAGGATATTTTTAGTAGTTTAGGTTTTAAATAAAATTACATGTTTAATTAGAAATTTATGCAAATTCGTATTTATTTTTATAGGCATCGAAAATAGTGGATTACGCGTCGAAAATAGTGGATTAGCGCTGCAAGGTAAGTAGCATGATCATACCCTTACACGTATGTGCGGTAAACGACATGCCTTTTATAAAAATATTATGCATGAATAACCTCTATTGGAAGCCCATTTTTACGTACCCAAGACATGATAAAAAATATGAAAATCCATGATTTTATGTAAATAATTATGCATCCAGTTATTTATGAAAATTCATGATTTTATGAAAGAAATTATGCATCAAAAGATTTATGATTTTATGTGAGAGTTATGCATTAAAATAATTTATGAAAAGCCATGCATGATTTTATGTGAAGATTTATGCTTTAAAGTATTTATGAGAAATCATGATTTTATGTGAGAAGTCATGCATCATGACATATTATGAAAGAATACGATTTCATTTGAAATCTATGATATGATATGACAAGATATGACAAGTATGTATGTGATTTCTTTTGAAATCTATGATATGACAAGTATGCAAGTATGATTATGATGAAATATAAATGATAAGATACATAACGTCCTATGTTATGATATGAAGATGGTACCTATGTTATGGGCATATTGCATTGCCAAGTCGTACATGCTGGTAGTGCACCCAGTATGTCTTCCTTATGTATGGATTCCACAACCCGCGGCCACGGGCGGAATCAGAATCTATTTAGATTCGCTAACCCTAACTCACGGGGGTCAATAGTGGGTAATGGCCTATGACAAGTGAAAGATAAGCTCATGTTCATGTTCATATTATTTACATATGTATTTCTAAGTAAGCACGTTTTTCAAGAAACCATATGTTTATTATGTTTACTGTATGATGTGTGCTTATTGAGTATTCGACTCATTTTAGTTTGTTTTCATGTTTTTAAACCACCCCAGGTGGTGAAATTTATGAAGATGAGGCTGCAGGACAGGACTTGACCCCGGGAGGCGAGACAGAGGCCTAGACAGATTATGATATGATTAGCTTTTATGGTTTAAGATTTAAGTAAATTATTTTGATAAGCACATGAGACTTCCATATATATTTTTTTTTAAATAAGTGCTTCCGCAAACTCTATATTGGATTTTAAGTATTAATTAAATTTTTATTTTGGAATCTTTTGCATCTGGCTCGTTATTTAAAAGAAAAGTTTTAGTCAAGTTCAGTAGTAGCACACTGGCCCCCCAAAAATTCTAAAATGTCTTTATTGGAGAGCGGGGTGTTACAGATACTTAAAGATTCATGCCTCCTAAGTGACATTATGAATTTACCTAGAACAATAAGAGCTTTGATACCCAAGTTCTGGCGCCTTTGGTCCCTAGTTGTGGTTTGTTGAGGAACTGTGGTGCCTGGGGTACAAGGAGATCGACCACATCCCTTTCGTTCATGGAGATCTTGAGTGCTCATATGCCAAACACATGTGTATATACAAAAGATATATCACAGTGAAATGAGTAAAGGTGATTAGTCAAAGAGTAATACTAGTTGTACCAGAGAAGTTGTACAAATAATCCTTCAATTAGTAAAAATATCCATATGTAAATCTTCCTTCATCCCATATGTAATTACATGCCATCATAAGATTATCACCCATATCAAAATACATAACATCAGAAATTGATTACTGTCTATGGGACGACCAAGACTTTCTAGACTTTTGAATAATTTTTTTTTTAAAGAGCCCATGGCAGTTTCGACCTTGTAGGAGAATTAGGGTTTTTGAAGCCCAATACAATGAGGGCTCACGCCCAACTTGAGGTTTATGCATGGTGCTTGACACCAAATAAGGTTAAGAGTAGGACTTGATGAATCTAGATAGAAATAAGGGAAGAAAGGTGAGAAGGAGCTAGGAAGTGTGGCTAACACGCCTATCTTAGGAAAAGCTAGCACTTTTTGCCATGTGTCATGCATGCGTGAAGATCCTTACTTATGGAAGGAATCCTTTGACACATGTCACTGTGGGGAAGGAACCTAAAAGGAAATGATTAGGAATATGGCAAAATGAAACAAGGGAAGGCCAAAGGCCATGGACAACAACAATGGGGAAGCATAGAAAGTTATTTTTTGCCATGTTCTTCCATGCATGAAGGTAGGTAAAAGGATGCATTGGGAAGGAACAAGACCAAGCTTGGTAGGAGGCTACACTCCCAAGGCTTCTAGAAGGGAAATTTGTGTAAGAAACCCTAATGGTGGTCAGCTAGGGCAAGATCTTTGTGCCGAAAGGAGGACCAATCACCTATTGTCCAAGGAAATGATGAAAAGAAGATCTCCTAGGAGAGAGTGCGGTTCGGCAGCCCATGCACTTAAACACACACTCTTTATGTGCCACTTGGCACTCATTCACACTCGTAAAAGACTTGAGTTAGCAAAAGACCCTTTAGCCATAAGGTGCATTGAACCAAGATAAGAGAAGAAAGGGCAAAAGAGGAAGTGAGATTCAGTTGGGAGATGGAGGATGCCACATGCTAGGAAATATTTTAGAATTTCCAATTTAAGTTAATGATGAGCTAGAGGAAGGAGGTAGTAGGGTTACATGCCACTTGGCAATCATGCATGAGCTTGCTTCATGTAAGAAAGCCCTTAAGTATCTATAAAAAGGGAAGAGCCGAAAACCCTAAAAGGTATGAAACCAACTTCTCTTTGTTACCCACTCACACACACACGGTTTCAAGGAGGAGAGGTCTCGGTTTGAGTCAAGTTCATCTAGAACTTATGCTCTTGCACACACACACACTTGAGCAAAAATAAGAAAGTTCATGTGTTGAGGAAGTTGTTGAGTCTAAACTTTCACTCAAAATAATGAGTAAAAATCTAGATCAGTTTTACCTGCAAGTATACAGGTGTTGTAGTATCTTATAGGATCGAATCCACAGGGATTGACTAATGTGATAAAGTGAATAAAATAAAAATAGATTATTAAAAACAACGTACAATCAAAAAGAAAAGAGATCACCGGGATGAGGATTTTAAAGTAACAAAATATAACTGAAACAATAAAATATAAAATCACACTTAAAATATTATTTCTACTCTACTCCTAATTACAGAAAAACTACAACTAAAAACTCTAAAACTATGATGCTCTCTACTCTATCTAATTTCTGATGTCCCTCTTCGTTCATTTGAATGCCTTATATAGGCTCCATAACTGCACTGTGCTACGTGCTGTTTTCCACTGCCGAAACCTCTCTTCTTTCTTTTTTTTCTTTTTTAATCTTTCGTTGTCACGAAACTGCACATGCATGACTGCTTTCGGCCGAAGCACATGCATGTTTTCTTTTCTTTTCTTTTGCTGCACCCGACTCCTACTTGTTTATTTATTCTTCTTTCTTGCGCCAAGCACTGAGTGGGCTGTTTCTTTCTTTTTCTTTTCTTTTTTCTTTGCTTCCAGCCGAGACTGCGCTAGTTGTTTATTTCCTTGCACCGAAACCACATGCTTGTTTATTTTCTTTCTTGCTTTCCAGCCGACCGAATGCACTACTTTCTTCTTCTTCTTCTTTTTTTCTTTGTCTAACCGAACGCCCAGCATGCACCGAACACAGCACATGCACCGAAACCGAGTGGGGACCTGCTGTTTATATTTCTTTTTCTTTCCTTCCTTCCACTGCTTTCCATTCGGCCTGTGCATGTTTGTTCTCTGTTCCCCACCGAACTCCAGCTAGCTCTAAACCGATTATTCTCCACTTTGTTTCTCTCCCAGCTTTTTATTTCTTTTCGGTGTAATGAAAATGAGAGAGACCGAGAGGTGGATGGGCTGACATGGCTTGCGGCTTCGTGGAGGTGCTTGGAGGCTGTTGTTGCTCGCAAGGTGGAGGCCTTGTGAAATAACTTCCTCTGTTTTCTCTTCAGAAAACATAGTATGCATGCTTTCGGTTTTTACGTGGAGGTGCTGCCGGGCTGTGCATGGGACCTTCGGAAGATGACTCACAGTGTACTTCACGTGGAGGAGACGCCGTGCAGTGGAGGATATTGGGCACGACTGGGCTGAGGTGGTCCGAACGTATGCTGGAAGTTGAAAATGGTGATGCTGTCGGTGCTCGGTGTTTCCGTGGAGTGTTGCTTCCGAACACCGTGGAGAAGTGATCTCCGGCGTCTTCTGATGTTTCTGGCGGCTGCAGGTGGTTGACGGTGGCGTTGGCAGCAGCTGTTTGGAGCTGGAAACCGCACGGCTGGAGGTTGAAGATGAAGGAAAACGGCGTCGTTTGGCTTGCAAAGCAAACGGCACGTCGTTCAGCTCAGACGACAGCCGGCTCCTCGAGTCAAACGACATGTCATTTAGCTTACAGGCCAAACGACATGTCGTTTAGCCTGCGCAGTAAATAAAAAAATAAAAATAAAAATAAAATAAAATAAAATAAAATAAACTAGAACAAATAGGATAATAAAATAAAATAAAATAAAATTAGAAAAAGAAAATAATTAATTTAAGAAAACTAAACTAAAATATAAAATAAAAATGTGTTGTGCATGTGAGACAATAAAATCAAATTAAATCACAAGTTATAAAAATAAGCATAAAC
Source organism: Cyclocarya paliurus (assembly GCA_029856935.1). Taxonomy (NCBI): domain Eukaryota; kingdom Viridiplantae; phylum Streptophyta; class Magnoliopsida; order Fagales; family Juglandaceae; genus Cyclocarya; species Cyclocarya paliurus. The sequence goes on from CM056950.1 coordinate 18,381,943, forward strand.
TATGTTTTTAATCAATTTAAATCACAACTTGGATTTATTGCCTCTTGATCATTTTTCTATCTAAAATCACTGATAATATGATAAAATAATTAAAAATACATTGATTTTAACTATATAAATTATGCAATAATGCAGCTCAATCACACCCCCCAACTAACCTTTTGCTAGTCTCTGAGCAAAATAGTGAAAATTAATTGAGATGAATATTGCATAAAGCTCGAAATTCAAACAAAAACAATCAAACATAATAATGAATTCTCACAAATGCAACACATGACTATCAACCCCCGGGAGCTATATTCACCAAGACCGTCTCAACAATCTTTCACAAAGAATTTGGAAAAAAATCTCTGAACACAGATGTGTGTATATAGACTGTGTGTTCTTCATTACTAGCCAGGATTTGTCTCAGGATTTTTCAACTTTAAGATTAATCATTGCTGATTCTAACTACCTCAAAGCCCAAGGGACTATCAGTTTTCATGCAAACTCTGTTTAAAGGTTGAATACTCAACCCCCAAAGTTTGGGTAACTGTTTCTAGCCCTTTTCTTAGGAAAGCTCCATACGCTTCATCCTTTATTACGTATTCCCTTTTTTTTTTTGGACAGATTTAAAACAGTGGGGAATCGAACCTAGGACCGTGCGCCTAACTCACACATTCCCAAGTTCGCCCTTACCACTGAGGCAAATCAGTGAAATTTTTTTTTTTTTTTTTTTAATTTTTTTATCAAAGGCTCGGTAGTCCTGCAGTTTACTTCTCCTGTGTTAAATCAATGAACAGTAATAAAGAACACTATAAGTGTAAGTATGTGCAAAATGTCCTTCAAGATTTTCCCTTCATTATATATAAGTCATGCCAAGTCTATCTCAATAAATATAGCATCCCGGTGTTTCAAGTCACACATCAAACAAAATATGATGCATCAGAAATTATGTTCTTTGCTTAGGGTTGAAAATAAATCTTCATAAAAATTAATTCCGTTCATCTACACCACCAAGATGCTCAAATTTCACAAAATGAAAGAATAGAGTGTGTGTCAATTATGTGTATATCAGTGCATATTGCATTAAGACAAAATATCACATGCACACACGCTAATATTTTTTTTTTTTTTTTGAAACAAAAATAGAAAAGCAATGACTCATTCAAAAGCGGGTTTTCTAAAACTCAATATCCCTAAAGAAATACCGCCAAACAAATAGGATAACAGGCAAGATAACTACTTTGCCAAAGCGGACACTTGCGATCACTGTGCTATCGCGTGTCGGTATCACTTCATCTTGTCAGGAAATCATTTTTTTTTTTTTTAACAAAAAATTGAATTTGCCCATTTTTTAACAAAAAATTGAATTTGCACCACGAATTTGCACCACTACTCCCCAACTTAAATGAAACATTGTCCTCAATGTTTTAAACAAAATTAACTGGGGAGTCTAAAAAGGAGAGAATATACCTGAAAAATGACGTGGGTATCTCCCTAGGCACCAAAGATGGTAACTTGCAATGACAAAATGAGACTCACTGATCAAATGAGAGCCGAACTGATCACAATAAACTTGAAGATGCCGAATGATGCTGTAAAAAGAAACTGAAGCTAGTTGAAAATAAACACAAGCTGCCGAAACACTAGCAAATAAAATGAGAGTTGCCAAAAACAGTAAATAAACACAAGCTGCCGAAAACAAAACTAAAATGACAGTTACCGAAAATAACTTGAGAAATAAACTGAGAGCTTGCCGATCGAAAATACAGTAGAAATAAACAGAAAGTTGCCGAAAATAAATTGTAAAATAAACTGAAATTACCGAGTGAATAAACAAAGAGCTGCTGAAAACAGAATAAATAAACTTTGAAGTGCCGAAAATGGAATGAGAGCCGAACTCCCCGAAAATAAACTTTTGTTTTTTTGTTTTTTTTGTTTTTTTACTCATATCACATGTTGCAATCCCCGGCAACGGCGCCAAAAACTTGTTGAGTCTAAACTTTCACTCAAAATAATGAGTAAAAATCTAGATCAGTTTTACCTGCAAGTATACAGGTGTTGTAGTATCTTACAGGATCGAATCCACAGAGATTGACTAATGTGATAAAGTGAATAAAATAAAAATAGATTATTAAAAACAACGTACAATCAAAAAGAAAAGAGATCACTGGGATGAGGATTTTAAAGTAACAAAATATAACTGAAACAATAAAATATAAAATCACACTTAAAATATTATTTCTACTCTACTCCTAATTACAGAAAAACTACAACTAAAAACTCTAAAACTATGATGCTCTCTACTCTATCTAATTTCTGATGTCCCTCTTCGTTCATTTGAATGCCTTATATAGGCTCCATAACTGCACTGTGCTACGTGCTGTTTTCCACTGCCGAAACCTCTCTTCTTTCTTTTTTTTCTTTTTTAATCTTTCGTTGTCACGAAACTGCACATGCATGACTGCTTTCGGCCGAAGCACATGCATGTTTTCTTTTCTTTTCTTTTGCTGCACCCGACTCCTACTTGTTTATTTATTCTTCTTTCTTGCGCCAAGCACTGAGTGGGCTGTTTCTTTCTTTTTCTTTTCTTTTTTCTTTGCTTCCAGCCGAGACTGCGCTAGTTGTTTATTTCCTTGCACCGAAACCACATGCTTGTTTATTTTCTTTCTTGCTTTCCAGCCGACCGAATGCACTACTTTCTTCTTCTTCTTCTTTTTTTCTTTGTCTAACCGAACGCCCAGCATGCACCGAACACAGCACATGCACCGAAACCGAGTGGGGACCTGCTGTTTATATTTCTTTTTCTTTCCTTCCTTCCACTGCTTTCCATTCGGCCTGTGCATGTTTGTTCTCTGTTCCCCACCGAACTCCAGCTAGCTCTAAACCGATTATTCTCCACTTTGTTTCTCTCCCAGCTTTTTATTTCTTTTCGGTGTAATGAAAATGAGAGAGACCGAGAGGTGGATGGGCTGACATGGCTTGCGGCTTCGTGGAGGTGCTTGGAGGCTGTTGTTGCTCGCAAGGTGGAGGCCTTGTGAAATAACTTCCTCTGTTTTCTCTTCAGAAAACATAGTATGCATGCTTTCGGTTTTTACGTGGAGGTGCTGCCGGGCTGTGCATGGGACCTTCGGAAGATGACTCACAGTGTACTTCACGTGGAGGAGACGCCGTGCAGTGGAGGATATTGGGCACGACTGGGCTGAGGTGGTCCGAACGTATGCTGGAAGTTGAAAATGGTGATGCTGTCGGTGCTCGGTGTTTCCGTGGAGTGCTGCTTCCGAACGCCGTGGAGAAGTGATCTCTGGCGTCTTCTGATGTTTCTGGCGGCTGCAGGTGGTTGACGGTGGCGTTGGCAGCAGCTGTTTGGAGCTAGAAACCGCACGGCTGGAGGTTGAAGATGAAGGAAAACGGCATCATTTGGCTTGCAGAGCAAACGGCACGTCATTCAGCTCAGACGACAGCCGGCTCCTCGAGTCAAACGACATGTCGTTTAGCCTGCGCAGTAAATAAAAAAATAAAAATTAAATTAAAATTAAATTAAATTAAATAAACTAGAACAAATAGGATAATAAAATAAAATAAAATAAAATTAGAAAAATAAAATAATTAATTTAAGAAAACTAAACTAAAATATAAAATAAAAATGTGTTGTGCATGTGAGACAATAAAATCAAATTAAATCACAAGTTATAAAAATAAGCATAAACTATGCTTTTAATCAATTTAAATCACAACTTGGATTTATTGCCTCTTGATCATTTTTCTATCTAAAATCACTGATAATATGATAAAATAATTAAAAATACATTGATTTTAACTATATAAATTATGCAATAATGCAGCTCAATCAGAAGTTATACCACATAAACCACATCCACACTCACATGGCTAGGTTAGGGTTTTCTTCAAGAAAATATGAGGTAACCTTACCTTTTTTAAGCTCTAAAAATATGGTGTTTTGAGGAAAGTGGATCACGGCACTAGTGTAGAGTAGCTAGGGTTTTTGTTGAAGGCAAATTTTGGGTCCAAGAAGGGAAGGGTTTGAAAACTTAGTTTTTCTTGGAATGAAAAAGGTGTAAGAAGTACTACACATGAACACATGGTTAGGATGTTCTTGAGCAAGGATCCTAACTAGTATTGTATATGATTTTTCAGCTTGCTTGCTATAAAAAATACATTTCAAAATTTTGTAAGTATACCTCTAACTTGTACTTGGATATTTTATGCAATGCTTTGTGAACTTGTTGGTTGATTCAGTTTTTTGGATGATTGTTTGGATCTTGATGTTCTTCCATGCGTTATGAACTTTTTTGTTGTGATATGTTAAAGCATGATTGAAACAATTTAAGGAAGATGCGTATGATATGAAAAAGGAAGTAAGAATGTCGTGTTAGGGTTCCATTTTCACCATGATTGTTTATGCACAAATGGTTGTTACTCAAATTTTTTAATATAGGACTAAACTCAGGAGACTATTGTCCATAACCACAAGGAAGGGTTTCGGCCACCTATGAGAAATTCTTTATTAAAGATTCATATTCAATACATTAGAAGATTCTAAGCTCATGAAAAGTGTTTGAAATGAATGTTTACTAAGATAGGAAGTTTCGACCAACCCCATGAATGGAGCATGATCATTGGTATTTTAAGATTGATGTGATATGAATGATGTTTTAGTTAGAGTAGGGCTTATGTGTGTTTCGGCCCTTGCATATGAATGATTGGAATGTAAGCCTTTGATCGTTATGCATGCCTTAAATTGTTATAAGGGAACTTGTTCGCATGTTCTAATATTTTCAAGCTATAACGGGATATGTATTGCAAGTATAAATGCTTTATTTGATTATGAACATTTCGGCATTCATGGTTATGATGAAACATTTTGGTATTTCATGTGTCTCATGAAAGTCCATTATCATGTCACATGCATTGGGATTGTAAAAACCATTTCTGAAAGGAAAAATAGTCTTTTTAAAAAGTAAAGTTTTATCATGACCCCAAATGCTGGGAAGGGGTAATGTCCTAGTGGAACTCCTCTGTCCTCTCAGGATTGTTTCAAGTGGAGGGATACCCTTGGGTCGATGAAGTACTGTTGGCGGATCTCAAATGGTACCTAAAATAAAAGGATATCAGAGCAGGATCGCACCTAAAGCTAGTGGGTGCACCTACGGTGAAGGTGAAATGCCAGCTGCCGTATATGAAAGTCAAGACGTAGTCACCTTGGTCAAAGTGACTAATGGTTGAGGCGGTAACTAGCAGAGAACACACGGTGCATAGGGGAGCCATGAGGTATCAAATGTTATGATACGATATGATAGGTTATAAATCAAGAAACATTATGAGCTCATAAGTATGAAATGAAGAAAGCATGTTTTCAAAAGCCAAGGTTATGAAAGTCATGTTTTTATAAAAAGTCTTTGAAAGGTCAAGAGCATGTGCACAAATCCATGACCATGCATTCATCATTAAGTTTGCTTCATACGCTTATGATATCTGTTGCACGTTAATTGTTTACTTATTGGGATTTCTCGAAATCTCACTATTGCATTTTGTAACACCCTACAACCCAATAAAGACATTTTAAAATTTTTTTCGGGGAGCCAGTGTGCTACTACTGAACTTGACTAAAACTTTTTCTTTTAAATAACAAGCCAGATGCAAAAGATTTCATAAATAAAATATAATTTAATTAATACTTAAAATCCAACATAGAGTCTGCGGAAGCACTTATTTAAAAAAATATGGAAGTCTCGTGTGCTTATCAAAATAATTTACTTAAATCTTAAACCATAAAAGCTAATCATATCATAATCTATCTAGGCCTCTGTCTCGCCTCCCGGGGTCAAGTCCTGTCCTGCAGTCTCATCTTCATAAATTTCATTACCTGGGGTGGTTTAAAAACATGAAAACAAACTAAAATGAGTCGAATACTCAATAAGCACACATCATACAGTAAACATAATAAACATAAGGTTTCTTGAAAAACGTGCTTACTTATAAATACATACGTAAATAATATGAACATGAACATGAGCTTATCTTTCACTTGTCATAGGCCGTTACCCACTGTTGACCCCCGTGAGTTAGGGTTAGCGAATCTAAATAGATTCCGATTCTGCCCGTGGCCACGGGTTGTGGAATCCATACATAAGGAAGACATACTAGGTGCACTACCAGCATATACAACCTGGCAATGCAATATGCCCATATCATAGGTACCGTCTTCATATCATAACATAGGCCGTTACGTATCTTATCATTCACATTTCATCATAATCATACTTGCATACTTGTCATATCATATATTTCAAAAGAAATCACATACATATCATATCTTGTCATATCATATCATAGATTTCAAATGAAATCGCATTCTTTCATAACATGTCTTGATGCATGACTTCTCACATAAAATCATGATTTCTCATAAATACTTTAATGCATAAATCTTCACATAAAATCATGCATGGCTTTTCATAAATTATTTTAATGCATAACTCTTACATAAAATCATAACTTTTCATAAATCTTTTGATGCATAATTTCTTTCATAAAATCATGAGTTTTCATAAATATCTTGATGTGTAATTATTTACATAAAATCATGGATTTTCATATTTTTATCATGTCTTGGGTACGTAAAAATGGGCTTCCAATAAAGGGTATACATGCATAATATTTTTATAAAAGACATGTCGTTTACCGCACATACGTGTAAGGGTATGATCATGCTACTTACCTTGCAGCGCTAATCCACTATTTTCCGCACGAAATCGATCACCTATGCAATGAGCGTGTAATATCCGTAAATATTCCAATCGAACACGAGCTAAAATATTTAACCCTGAAATGCTAACGTTGACCTATTTTAATTCCTTAATTCTCATTATCCAAAAAAAAAACCATTACTTCCCAAATACCTCGATATTCTCTTAAAAGAAATCCCTAACTAATTAAACTCTAACTTAAAATATTAAACCCAATCAAAATCACTAAACCATTACTGAAACATAATGAAATCAAATCCAATTTACAATACAAATATATCACAATGTTCTATGTCTAATTAACCTCAAGTTTTAGTCCACAAGGGAAAATAGGCCATCAGATTTAAACAACAAACAAATTAAAACTAAGCCCAAATTTACGTTTAAAACATATACTTACAAATAAGCCCAGTGTGCATACGGCCTAAGGCCCAATTGTTAACTCATGTGATACATATGTATTTGGCAGATGTAAAGGGGACATGCAATGCAACAGAAATAAAGTGCCATGCGAGAGAACAACAGAGGCTCACCGAGAAAGGGGTATGCGACGGGGAATGGCTGAGGTGGCTCTGGGTGGCCGGGAGTGAGGCGACGCGGCTGGGTGCTTGGGCTGGGTGGTGCGACGCCGTGAGAGGGAGAGAGAGTTCGGTGAAGTTGAAAACCACCGATAGAGAGGAGGAGGGCACCGACGGTCTTGGGTTTACCGAGATGAAGTGGGTACGCCGGGGTTGGGTTGGTCGGCGGTTTCTGGCTTCGTGGTAGTGGTCCGGTGACCCAGGATGGTCGGTAATGGCTGGACCGAGAGAGGCTTACGGTGGGGAATACACTTCCCCTGTTTTGGTGCAGTAAAACAGAGTGTTTTTGGTGTGGTTTTTAACAGCTGGGCGACGGCTTCCGCAAGGTGGTGGTCGTGGCTTGTTGGGCAGCTATTCTGGTGGCTCAAGACTAGAGAGCTTGGGGCTGGTTAGAGAGACCGAAAGCTTGAGACAGGGAGAAGCCGAGATGAACGAGAGAGGTGGGTTCTCTTTGCTGTGGTTGTTTCGGTGTGGTGCTGGGCAGCAGTGATGCCGATGAGTGGAGTTCATGGGTTGGCAACAGGAGGACGGGTTGCACTGCTATGGGGTCTCTCGGTTCACACTTCAGAAAACTGGTGTCGGTGGTAAGTTTTGTGTGTGTTTTACAGGAGGTCTCGGTTTGCTTTTATAGGCAAGGGGGAGGAGGAAGTTGGCTACACATAGAAGACCTAATCCTATGAGGATACAAACACTAAGAGATCGATACAAGAGGCGTACGTGGTGTGCATGTGCATGTGAGTGGAGACATGCGGGGTGGGGAAACCGAACGTGAACTGGGTTGGTTTAGTTTGGAGTTGGGAGTTGGTTTCCCATTAGGAGTTTATTCAACTAGATAGGGGATAAGCACTGCAAGTCTATGGGTGGAGATGGGAGGAGAAAAAAAAACTGAAGGATTCTAATGGTTTACACGAATTGGTTCACACTAAAAATATGATAAAACTTTTATTAAAACAATCAATAATAATACTAAAATATCTGATAGTTATAATAATACCAATACTAATAATTATTAAGACTAATAAAATGTAAAATCATATAATAATAATAATAATAATAATAATAATAATAATAATAATAGTAATGGAGGCTTAACTCTAAGTTAAATAAAAAAAATAATATGTTTGATAAATTCTTTTATAGGCTTAAACTCATTTATTGAGCCTAATAAAATTATCCATAATTTATTCTTAAAAATATAAGATCGGGTCGGATCGTTACACATTTACCCACAATCATTCCTAACTCGGGATGATAGAAGTTTTGCCAGGTACTCAAGACCCTTAAGTATGGAAGGGATAAGTGAAATAATTGAGGACGAGTTCACGGTGCAAGCTCGCCATCAATTCACTTTAGACTCGCTTAAGTGGTCAGCACAACGACTTAGAAACATAGTAGCTTTAATCAATGAATCCGATGTTGGTATTTCATCATTAGACCCTCAAAAGATGACATGGCTCAAGCGAGATATGATTTTTGTATCAAAGTATTTAGAACAAGCTAAGAAATCTGTCATAGAGGCTAAATATGTAGCCACGATGTTGGGTCTGGAGATAGACGTTCGCCAGTTTAGGGGAATCTAAAGTTTAGTAGTGCCTATCATCAGCAGACAGACAGATAGATGGAACGAACTATCCAGACACTGGAAGATATGCTATGTGCTTGCATAATGGATCAAAGTGGCGGCTAGGAAAGCCACTTGCCATTAATAGAATTTGCTTACAATAATAGATTTTAGGCTACGATACAGATTGCATTTTACGAAGCATTATATGGGAGAAATTGCAGATCTCCGTTATATTGGGATGATGTAGGTGAAAGAAAGTTGCTTGGACTGGAATATTTGCAAGATGTACCAAAGTAGGTGGAATTGATACAGGAAAGAATGAGAGTAGCTCAACGCTGAAAAAAGAATTATGTTGACGAGCGACGAAGGAACTTAGAATTTAATGTTGGAGATTGAGTGTACGTCAAGGTATCACCCATGAAAGGAGTCGTATGGTTTGAAAAGAAAGGGAAACTAAGTCCCAGGTATGTAAGACCGTTCGAAGTTTTGGAAAGAGTCGGTGCAGTCACATACCGTTTGGATCTACCAGTTGAAATGCAAATAGTGCATAATGTATTTCATGTATCATCCTTAAAGAAGAGCTTTGGTGAAAGACAACCTGTAGTGATGGATGCCAGTATTATATGAAGAATGGCCTGTTCAGATTGTGGATAGCAAAGAACAAGAGCTAAGGAATCGAAAGATATTATTGGTAAAGGTTCCTTGGAACAATCCCACTTTTCAAGAGGCAATATGGGAAAGAGAGGATTCGGTGAAGACTAAATACCCTCATTTGTTTCTAACCTAGAGCTTATGTATTCACAATTCTTGCTTATTAATGATTGATGAGTGTAACCTGTTCTCTTATGCATGTTTGTCCTTATGTTGTTTATGAATCTTTGTAATAATGTGTGTACCTACCATACTCGTGCATAGGGCATGGCTCGTAATAGGAACAGCCCTCGCATGTATGTATCTTCGATAGCATAGATCAGAGCAAGATGTGAACGTAGTCGCCAAAATCAACAAATATGAAGGGATCAAAGGATGAGAGAACATTGGCAGCAAATGGAGAGGTTTGAACATCACCGTACTCATGTGTTAGACATCAATATTCAAAACAATATCTCTTTAAGGAGAGCTCTACCACACGAAGAGAGACAACTTCCTCACGATCCATTTTTATGGAGAGAGGCAAATAGACTACACCTTCTCGAACATAGTCCTAAAAGGAATCCAGTCACGCTGCAGAAACTCACATTTCGAGACTTGAATCTTTTGAAACCTCAAATACGTCTGTAGATCATATCCGTTATTGTGAAGAAGGACAACCTATTGAAGACACTAAGTCTAAGATTGAGTGGAAATTGAACAAAATATGGGTAAACAAGTATTACGATCTTGACTTGGACATGATATTTCCTTTTTCGGAAGATTCGATGACAATAAGGGAAGATGACATGCCCCAACCTTATTCATCCAAGGAATCCACAACTGCCAATATAAGAGGTAATAAAGAGGATCGATTCAAATTCCCCTAAGTGAATTACTTTTCATATAAACATGATGTCGAATTCGAGAATGAAATCTTTTTCTAAGGGGGGAAGGATGTGACGACCAAGACTTTATAGGCTCTCGTATAATTTTTTTTTTAAAGGGCCCATGGGAGTTTCGGCCTTAGGAGAATTAGGGTTTTTGATGCCCAATACAATTAGCTCTCATGCCCAACTTGAGGTTTATGCATGGTGATTGACACCCAATATGATTAAGAGTAGGACTTGATGAATCTAGATGGAAATAAAGGAAGAAAGATGAGAATGAGCTAGGAAGTGTGCCATACACACCTATCATAGGAAAAGCTAGCACTTTTTGTGTCATGCATGCATGAAGATCCCTGCTTGTGGAAGGAAGCCTTTGACACATGTCACTATGGGCAAGGAACTTAGAAGGAAATGATTAGGAATATGGGAAAATGAAACAAGGGAAGGCCAATGGCCATGGACGGCAACAATGTGGGAGCAAAGAAAGTTGCTTTCTGCCATGTGTCTTCCATGCATAAAGGTAGGTAAATGGTTGTGTTGAGAAGGAACAAGACCAAGCTTGGAGGGAGGCTACACACCCAAGGCTTTTAGAAGGGAAATTTGTGTAAGAAACCCTAGAATTCGTCCACTAGGGCAAGATCTTTGTGCCAAAAGAAATGATGAAAAGAAGATCTCCTAGGAGGGAGTGGGGTTCAGCAACCTATGCACTTACACATGCATTCTTCATGTGCCACTTGGCACTCATGCACACTTACTTGTAAGAGACTTGAGTTAGCAAAAGACCCTTTAGCCATAACGTGTATTGAACCAAGATAAGAAAGAAAGGGCAAAAGAGGAAGTGAGATTTGGTTGGGAGATGGATGACACCGCATGCTAGGAAATATTTTAGGGTTTCCAACTTGAACTAATGATGAGCTAGAGGAAGAAGATAGTAGGGCTACCTCCCACTTGGCAATCATGCATGAGCTTGCTTCATGCAAGAAAGCCCTTGAGTGTCTATAAAAAGGGAAGAGCCGAAAACCCTTTTGGCTATCTTTGTGTTTTGCTCTTGTGAAGGTTCGGCTACCCCCTTTTCTTCTTAGTGTCCATACACATGCACAGCTTCAAGGAAGAGAGGTCTCAGTTTGAGTCAAGTTCATCTAGAACTCATGCTCTCGCATACGCACACTTGAGCAAGAAGAAGAAAGTTCATGTTTTGAGGAAGTTATTCTACATAAACCACTTCCACACTCACATGGCTAGGTTAGGGTTTTCTTCAAGAAAAGATGAGGCAACCTTACTTGTTTTTAAGCTCTAAAAATATGGTGTTTTGAGGAAAGTGGATCACGGCACTAGTAAGTAGTAGCTAGGGTTTTTGTTGAAGGCAAGTTTTGGATCCAAGAAGGGAAGGGTTTGAAAACTTGGGTTTTCTTGGAATGGAAAAGGTGTAAGAAGTGCTACACATGAACACATGGTTAGGATTTTCTTCAGCAAGGATCCTAACTAGTATTGTATATGATTTTTCAGCTTGCTTGTTATAAAAAATAGATTTCAGATTTTTGTAGTTATACCTCCAACTTGTACTTGGATATTTTATCCATATGGTTTGTGAACTTGTTGGTTGATTCGGTTTTCTGTATGATTGTTTGGATCTTGATGTTCTTCCATGCATTATGAACTTTTTTGTTGTGATATGTTAAAGCATGATTGAAACGATTTAAGGAAGATGCGTATGATATGAAAAAGGAAGTAAGAATGCCATGTTAGGGTTCTGTTTTCACCATGATTGTTTATGCATAATGGTTCTCATTCAAATGTTTTAATATGGGACTAAACTCAAGAGACTATTGTGCTTAACAACTTAAGTCGTCAACACAACAACTCAGAAAAATAGTAGCTTTAATCAATGAATTCGATGTTGGTATTTCATCATTGGACCCTCAGAAGATGACGTGGCTCAAGCCAAATATGATTTTTGTATCAAAGCATTTAGAACAAGCTAAGAAATCTGCTGTAGAGGATAAAGGTTTACTTGAGGATGGGACCCTGGTTCTAGCCCATTCCACTTTTGGGCAATGATTTTTCTATTCAAGTTTTTAAATGTCGTGTTTTGGGAGTTTTTTAAAAACTCATATGAACTATGATGACTATTTTTACTTTTATGCAAGAAGTATTGAGATCTTATATTTCGGTACCATTATTAAAATTTCCTTTAGATGGACTTAAGTTGACTTTTCATTGCGATATATTGCATACTGTTAGTAACAGTGGGTACATTGCCTCTTATGTCACGTACAAAGGGCAGGTAATCCTGCTGTTGCATGTCCCGGCGTTTCAGTTTCCTTCAAATCCCAAGCGGGGGTTGGGGGCGCCATAGCCTAACTACAATAAACATCTTAAGATTTATAAAGATATAAACTAAATAGAGACACGCCCCTATGGCTATTCCTAGGTTGGGAAGGTCCTTTTTCCTCGGGGTAGTTTTTATGGACTACATTTGCATCAAAGTCTATGGTTATGTGGAACGAAATAATAGTTGGATTGCCATGGTGAGATTTCAATGAAACTCCAGTAAGTTAAAATCCATAATAGTACTAATAATGACAGACAATAGCGATGAATATGCATACAAAAGTTCATGTAAATAAAGTCGAGGACATTTATATCTTAAGCATGGCTAGAAATCACCCCTTGAGCAAGACACAAATTTAATGATCATGGTGAGGAGTCACTGTCTGAGCAAAACACATAATCATAAGTATGGTAAAGAATTTCCATCTGAGCAAAACACATATATTTATAATTATGGCAAGGAAGTCAAACACATATATTCAGGGAAACATCATGATTGTCACCAAATATGGATAATCACTCTCCAATCATTCGACACGGGAAATCTCTCTTCCCGCATTATCATGTGGAACCATAAGGAAACGCCTCACCTTGATTATCAGGGGAAATCCCTCTACCAATATGAAACTCGTGATAATATGCATCCAAAAATGGTATGGAGAAAATCTTAACCTAATTCATTGAGTACAGAACACATAGAAAGCACATCACTTTAAATCACATCGTCTTGAAATCACATTATCAAGGTTATCAATAAATATAGTGAGAAAAGTACGGATTTTCATGAGAGAGAGAGAGAGAGGGGAGATGAGAAGCATAATATGAAATCCTGAACATACCCATAAATATTTATCCCTCATTTGTAGTATTTTCATAGGAGTGAACCTACCTAGAAAACAACTAAATGCTAATGGTTGTACTGGGATCGTTGGCCTTCTTATGAAAACTTTAAGCTCTTAGCCTTCTCGAAGTTTTCGAATAGCAGAAGAGAAAAGAGAGAAATACTTTAAGATCTCAAAAGTGAGATGTTGACTATTGTCCAATATCTTTTATATTACAAATCTGTAAGTTACAATCTTGATGAATCTCAACCTCTTATTGACTTGAAAATGCCATCTTGAATCTTGGTTGGCTATGTGTCTTGTGGACTGAAAAATGGTAGAGACCGAATGGACTGATGGGATAAGGTGCACACGTCTTTGTAGCTTGCCTTAGGACTAAGCCCATAGTCCTTCTGCCTATGAGAGTCGCCCACACAGTGCTATGCCTTACTTTTGAGGTCAGACGATATGGCCTGCAGGTCCGTGCTCCCTTTCCCTAGATGTGCTCCTGTTGTGACTTCTTTGATGGAGCATGGCCTTGGGTACATCACCTAGTGCCCTCTGAGCTCCTCCTGGCCATATCGGAGTACTCTCACCTTCACACCAAGCTTACTTTGCTTGTTGCTCGCCTTTTGTATGGTCAGCACATCCTTTGTTTAGCCGGTGTAGGGTGAGCCTTCCCTTAGTCATCTTGTGCTTCTCACATTTATCAAGCTCTCTACAAGGTGTTGCTTGCCTTACTTCTTTCCCGATTGCATGTTGTTTACGCAACTACCTCTTTTTCACAAGAGTTTTGCCTGCGTGAGGGAATTCCTTCCCTCAGCTTGGTATGGTCCTCACATTGCATGACTTGATCCATGGTCATGTGTCCAAATCCTTGGACTCTTCAATGAAAAACTCTTGTTGCAGTTGCGGGGCAAATGAGTCTGACATGGACAAAATAAAAACACACCATTTCATAACCTCTCTTCATTTCCCTAGATCCCTCCCTCTCTGTGTTTCTTTCCCTCGAAGATGAATTCCATTTCGCCAAGACTCTTTGTGTTTCTCTCCCTCAAAGACAAAGACCTTCCATTTCCTTGAGTCCTCTCACCATTTCCCTTCCATTTCCCTCCCTCTCTGTGTTCTTCCTCGAAGACAAAGACCTTTCTGCCATTTCCCTCCCTCTTTGTGTTTCTCTCCCTTGAAGATGAAATGGAAGAGAAATAATCCTAACCCAGCTCATTTCCTTTCATCCCAAAACCCTAATCCTAGAAGAAGGAGATTAAGGAACCAAACAATCAGTCACCGCTATCCTATCCTGTTACTCCTGTACAAGTGGAAGGCAAGTACATATCTCGTATTCTTTGGTTCCTTTGGTTGATTCTTTTGTTACAGGTTTGCTTGATGTAGATTCTATTTGTGGAAAATAAAATGCCAGTTGTATATGTCACATGCTAGGGTTCTTTCTCTTCAAAAATTGAGTTCGAATTGTAAATGAGTCAACCCTAACCCAACCTGTGTTTGTGAAAAAAATATTACAGTTGTATATGTCGCATGTTAGGGTTAATTCTCTTTAGAAATTGAGTTCGGATTGTAAATGAGTCAACCCTAACCCAACCTATATTCGTGAAAAAAATAGTTGTATAGCATGCTAGGGTTATTTCTCTTCAAAAATTGAGTTTGAATTGTAAATGAGTCCACTCTAACCCAACCCATTTAACTAAACAGGTCAAACCGTTTAACCTAAACCTATTAATTTCATATTGGGTTCTTGTCAAATTCACGAGTCATGCCAACAATTCCAAGCCCTAGAAGTGAAGCAAGCAATACATTATTGCACTTCTATCTTGGATGTGCCTTATCAAATATGTTACTTGAGCATCTTAATGTATGCAGTTTTTTCTTTTTCATTTTTTCATGATATATTAATATATGTATTTTGTATCAAGACTGATGATGAAATCAATTTGATGTGTCACAACAGCCAAAAAGTGTTTTGTTTCTATTTTAATTTTTGGTTCTTCTAAGTTTTTTTGAGAGCCAGTCAGTATTAAATAATTACAAATCAATCTATGGAAGTATTTTTATGCTTATTAAGTATCCATAAAGGTTTTGTCCTTGTGCTTATAACCCTTTAGCAATCTATCCATAATACCAACAAGGGGGGGGGGGGTTCATTGGAAGTTAATAGTGATAGAATAACCTAAAAAATAATTATTTAATATTGATAGACATGCAACTTCGAATAGTGGTCAATCGCTGCATCAATTCTATATTTTAGTGATAGGTTGCAACTCCGAATAGTGGGACATGTTTATCTATCATTCCTTCTCACATTGGTTCAATGTTTCCTTTTATGCCTTTTTGAAATATGTAGTGACATAATTTTTCAGTTTTCAATTTTGTAAAAAGTGCAAGTGACTTGTATTATGCATTATTTTCTTTGGTGTTCTTTGCTTTTGTTTTAGTTTTCAACTCTTTTGTTATGGAGTTTTACTTTTCAACTCTTTTGCTTTGGAGTTTTTTCTAGTGATGACTACTGAATGGATTGTGACTGTGGTATATGTGCATTGATAAAACTGTTATATTCAATAGATTTTTATATTGAAGGCTAATCAAGCTTGTTAATATTTTTAAGGTAGCTTACTCAAATTTATTGGTTCTCCCTTCTTTCAGTCAAATTTCTCATCTAAGATTTGTCTAGAACGATGCTATCAAGCTTGTGCCCCTCTCAGTTTTGCTACTCTCAAATGATTCCATTTTATTTTTTTTACCATGATCTAGTGTCTTTATTTTGAAATATATTTGGTATTGAAGACAGCATGGAAAAGAAACTTGGTCTGTTTAACTATCTTTCATTATAATTTGATTTTAATCTTAATGGTGGTGAAATTTGCTCCTAGTAAGGGTGGGCAGCGGGGCCCCGCCCCCGCCCCCGCTGCCCACCCTCTCCCTCTCGACTCTCGCCTCTCGGTCTCTCTCTCTGTGAATCGGTCGCTATCGTCCCTGTGTGCTGTCACCGTCGCCGTCGCCATCATTGACCGTAACCAGTGACTCGTTCTTCATCTCTGTCACCGAAGGTCAGAAACCCTAAATTTAAAATTTAATTTTTTTGTGATTTATGTTATGGAATGGAGATTGGAGGAAGGATGGGTTTAACTGGAGATGGAGGATGGGATTTTGTGAATTGTGTGCTGTGGAGACTTGATTGTGCATGTGGTTTGAATTTTCGTTGGTTGATCGTTGATGAATCTGTCCAGTTTTGATTCTTGAATGTCCCTTCCGTGTGTTTTTGAGTTATTTTTTTGTTTGCAATATATAATGTTGTAATGTTGGAACCCTAAATTAATTTAGGGGTTTCAATCTTTGAAACCCCTAAATTAATTTAGGGTTTCAGATTGGACCCCTAAATTAATTTAGGGGTTTCAATCTAAACCCCTAAATTTTATTTTTTTGTAGTTATTAAATCTTTTTTTTTTCAAATAGACTATACGAAGATTACACGTCGTAGGCTTGCACAAATTATTTTTCTTTCTATTTTCTTTTGTGAATAATTTATTTTTTAAAATATAATTCAAGGGCATATAACTTTCGTGCAATCTTTATAAAAAATATTGAATCTTATCATTTAATGATAGAATCCGCCATTTATTTTTTAAAATAGACTATGTCCAATGACCAAGTATTATTATGTGATTAGTTTAGCTTAATAATGATTTTACCATAATGTTGTGTGTAATAGATAAAAAATTATAATTACACACAAAATAATTATGTAAACAGTCTAATGCTATTTCTTTTCATCAAATGTTGGACAAGGGAGTTATGTTTATATTCTGTGGACTTGAACTTTGTCTATATTTCAATCATAATAATAAAATTTTCTTTTATCTATCAATAAAATTAAAGCTCTATGGTAAAATGGCATAAGTTAGAACAAGTTTTCAAAACCTAAATATGTTTAGTCCTCAAGGTGTAGATCAATTAAGTTATTAAACACGAAGATTAGAGGTTTTACAAAATGATATAGCTTGATATGCATAAGATGTTAGAACTATTTTACAATAAAATGAGCATTTTATATAATTTAATATATCATATTGAGTCATATCAATTTGTAACTTTATTTTTATAAGATTTTTTTGAGTTCTAAACATTTTTTTTCATTAAATATTCCAAAAATTAATCTTCTTACTGGTTATAATTGTCCAAAAATTAATCTTTGAAACCCCTAAATTAATTTAGGGGTTTCAAAGATTAGTTGGCTTGCACTGTTAATTGCTGAATGTTTGTTGGTTTAAAAAAAAAATTGTTTGATGTTTGGTTGCTATGTTTTCTATTAATTCAGATTTATTGTTTGCTTTAGTTCATGGATATGCCAGCAGATTCTAGTGCGAGCTCTCTTTTCCAGGCCGAGGGCACCCCTACCCCTACCGCTACACCTCCTACTCATACCCCTACCCATACCTCTACCCCTACGGTACCTTGCCCCGCCCCTAAGCCCAGCAAGAAACCTGCTTCAATAGTTTGGAGTCATTTCACCAAACTAGAGGGTGGTGACCCAAGTAACCCCCAAGCCAAGTGTAACTATTGTGGGAAAATTTATGGGTGTCACTATAGGAAACATGGCACCTCACAATTAAAGGTGCACTTAGAAGAGCAATGCAAAAAAAGTCCAATATTAAGATCACTACAAGAGAAAAGCCAATCTAGGCTAGATATTGGACTTCAAAAAATGGCTGATGGGACTAGTGGGGGTGCAATTTTGAGGGGGTATACTAAGTATGATCCCGATGAGTGTAGAAGACATCTAGCTCGTATGGTCATTATGGACGAGCTACCTTTTCAAGTTGTTGATGGGAAAGGGTTCCAAGTGTATTCTCGCTACTTGGAACCAAGGTTTAATATTCCTTCTCGCCACACGGTGGCAAAGGATGTAAAAAAATATTTTTACATTGAAAAAGAGAAGTTTAGGGGTCAATTGGCGGATCAATTTGTTTGTCTCACCACTGACACATGGACATCAGTTCAAAATTTTAATTATATGTCTTTGACTGTGCATTTTGTTGATTGTCATTGGACATTACAAAAGAAAATTATAAAATTTTGTAAAATCACCGATCATAAGGGTGAGACAATTGGAAAGGCCTTGGAGGCCGCAATAAAGGAGTGTGGGTTGACCCGGGTTGTTACATTCACAGTCGATAATGCCTCCTCTAATGATGTCTCATTGGGACATCTGAAGACCTATCTTAGAGAGGCAAATAAGACACTTATGGGTGGTGAGTGTCTGCATGTGAGATGTGCGGCACATATTCTGAATTTGATTGTCACTGATGGTTTGAGAGATCTTCATGACTCGATTGCTCGGGTTAGGATTGCTGTGAGATGGGTGAGATCTTCTCCTTCGAGGTTGGAGAAATTTATGGTTGCTGCGAGATCTGCTGGCCTAACATCTAAGAAGGGCCTTTGTACTGATATGCCTACACGATGGAACTCAACATTTTTTATGTTGGAGGCGGCCCAAGAGTATAAGCTGGCATTTGCATTATTGGGTGACGAAGACATCCAATATGTAAAGTATTTTGATGATCACGGGGGATTGGGAAAACCAGTAGAGGATGATTGGGAAATTGTAGCTATTTTTGTAGAGTTTTTTAGGCTCTTTTACGATGTCACCACGA
This sequence comes from Cyclocarya paliurus, assembly GCA_029856935.1. NCBI lineage: Eukaryota > Viridiplantae > Streptophyta > Magnoliopsida > Fagales > Juglandaceae > Cyclocarya > Cyclocarya paliurus. The sequence goes on from CM056950.1 coordinate 18,401,175, forward strand.
GACTATCTGCCACTTTGTACCCTACATCTAATGTTGTATGTCAGCAAATATGTAGGGTAAAAGAAGAATTAGATGACATGGTCGTGGGTGGTCATATTAGGCTGCGGGAGATGGCTTTGATTATGAGGACAAAGTACGACAAGTATTAGGGAGATTTAACTAGGGCTAATATTTTGTTATATGTAACTGTCGTCTTTGACCCGAGGTATAAGTTGGATGGCATGATATTTGGATTGGGCCTTGCGTACGGGCAAGTATGGACGGAGCTTATTGTAGCAAGGGTTCGGGAAACCCTTGGTAGATTATTTGATGAGTTTACCACCCTGCGGGGTGGTAATATTGCGGTACCTACACCTACCCCATCAGCGTCAGGGGTTCCAGAAGTCGAGGTTGGGAAAAGACGTAGATTGGAGTGGAGTGAGAGGTATGAGCAGACCCCCTTCCTTCGGAGTTCTGTAGAGGCTCAGTCAGAGATAGATAGATACTTATCAGCAGAGCTTCTACCATTTTCACGAGACTTCGATATATTAAGTTGGTGGAAGGCGAATGCCATGAAGTATCCCATCCTTGGAGAGATAGCCTGCACACTTTTGGCTATCCCTGTTAGCACCGTAGCCTCAGAGTCGGCTTTTAGCACCGGAGGGCATCTATTAGATTCATTTCGGAGTTCATTAGCTCCTACCACTGTGGAGGCTTTGATTTGCACGCAGAATTGGATCAAGGGAACTCCAATTCATGTTTCGGATGTTCTTGAGTATGAGGAGGCCGACGTCGAGGAGGGTGATGATCAGCCTGGATCTAGTATTTATTTTAAGTTTATTTTTTAATTTTTAATTTTAATTTATTTATTTTCATTTAATTGGTATTCATTAGTTTGATTTCAAATTTAATTGTTATAGTGATACATGAGACGTCTACAGCTACCTCTGATGCAGTATGATTTTGTATTAGACCTACCATTGCCATGGTTTGCACAATTTCTCCATTAATTATTTTTTGCATTTAAAATTTTGTTTCATCTTTATAACTTTATAATTCTCATCTGTTTTATTTTTAACTTATTAATATTTCAAGTTTTAGAACTTATTTACTTTTATGATCTTCATTTGCAGTCTCATAGCAGTCGACACAACTCACCATTTAGTGAACTCACCGCCATGACTCCACCCCAAAATCAAATTGAGAAGTTATTATTTTGTCAATTTACAATTAATTGTAATGTTGCTACAATAGTTAATTGTACAATTTGTAATATTTATTTTTTTTAGAGGAGTTTGTAATAGTGTAATAGTTTATTAGTTCTCTTAATTTGTATTTTGTATAATTGTAAACTACTTATTTTAGCTTAGTGCCTTAGTAATGATTAGTGATGATTATTATTTAATTAGTTAATAGTTGAAACTTAGTATAATACTATAATCTATATATATTATATATTTTTTTTCAGTTTTTAAATATATAAATTAAATTATGGGCCCAAAATGGCCCAAAAACAGATTTTGGGCCCAAAGTAGCCCAAAAACATATTCTGGGCCATTTAGGGCCCAGAAAAATATTCTGGGCCAAAGGCCCAATAGTGGGGGGGTGCGGGGTGCGGGCGGATGGAGGCCCACCCCCGCACCTCGGCCACCGAACGGGGTACCCCGCCCCCGCCCATGCGGGGGCGGGGTACGGGGAAAATTCCCCACCCCCCGCATATGCGGGGGCTGGGGGCGGGGGAGGGGTGACCCCGCCCCGTAGGGGGCGGGTATCACCCCTAGCTCCTAGTTTTCTTTTGAGAGAGATTACCTTTTAAAGGGAGGGGCTTGTTGTATAAACCACTGGTTGGATAGCCATTTTAATCTTAGAGTCCTTTGAGTTGCTTGGCATTTGTATATCCTTATTGTAGAATAGATTCAAGTGGAAATACCATTACTATGTGTGTCTATGGATATGTGTGCCCTTCCACTGTGATTATGATTTATGTTAGAATATCATCATTATCACTGTCTTCGACATCCTTTGCTAAACGTACTTTAGATCAACCATTGTGCTTTTGTGAGGTTGGAACTACATTGAGATACTCAAATACTAAAAGAAATCCAAGACGACCTTCTTTAGGGTCCAAAGTACAACACAGTGAGTAACTACAGGACTTGTAAAGTAACATGTTTAACATAATGATTAATATTACGTACATCTAACATTTTTTATATGTGTGTGAAAAATATTAGAGATTACCATACTATAACTATTTCAAGTGGGCAGATAATAATCAATACATAGAGCCGGATCTACAAGAAAGAAAAAAATGAACTGTTAAGGAAGGAGAAAAAGCTTGAGAAGAGACTCACCGATGTCAAAAAGAGGGAGATTGAGCTCTGTAAGAGAGCGGATGAGATCGAGAAGAGAGAGTTGGTGCTTCTTGAGAGAGAAGCTATCCTAAGGCATTCATGCATGCTAGCCCGGGTGTATTGGGGTTTTGTAGTTCTCCGTTGTTGTTACTTAGTGAAATGGTAGTGGTTTATGTTACATCTTATTATGAACTTGTTGTTTTAAGTGTTATAAGTTAGTTTAGTGAGTGCAATGTAATAGTTGGCCATTTGAGGTTTGTTAATATTCTTAGCTTGCTCATTTTTTTGGCATTTAATTGGTTAACAGCCTGAGATAGTAACTACATATTTGTATAATTAAATGTTTGTAGAATCAACTTCTAGATTACTTGATTAGACTATGACAAGAATTGTCCAACGACAATCCTCTCAGAATCTCAAAATATTTATATATATTGTTACAAAATATATATGAAAAAAGAAAAGAAAATAAATGGAATGAAAGAAACAAATAGAGAAATAGATATGGTGTATGTGCAATATGAGTTGGAATGATGCTTCTCAGAATCTCAAAATATCAAAATCAAATTATCGGCATTTAGATGTGGTGAGTTTGATGAATGCATTGAAAAAGCTGAATCCTCCCAAGGCATGCGTATGAAGAATAGAGAGAAATATGCACGTCGAGAAGATGCTATGTTGCATGCTCTTGAACTTGAGCAGCAACTTTTGGAAAAACAAAGAAAGTTAGGTATAGATTCTGATCACACAAGCAATAAATTATCTGGTGGTTTGAAAAAGAGTATAGTTAGTTGTTCAGAAAGTTATGGAGATGATAATGGAAAAACATGGAAATTCCAATCCACATCAATTTCCTAGTAGACTTGAGACAAATCATAATGATAAGTCCATATAAGGTGGTGGTCTCTCTTCACAGAATATAAAATACTACAATCAAGTAACCAGGTAAAAAAGAAACAATGGATAGTTGGCCATTTAGCAATCTATACAATTTAGTACTTTTCTTCTCAATCTACTAGTTCTACAAAGCTTTTTTCTTCCTAAAATAATTACAAAAACTATCACTAGGAATATACTCCTGCCAATCTTTCTTCTTCAAAAAATAATTACAAAAACTATCACTTGCCAAGTTTCCTCCTTACAAAAATAATTACAAAAACTATCACTAGGCATATACTCCTGCCAAGCATTCTTCTTACAAAAATAATTACAAAAACTATTACTTGCCAAGCTTTCTTCTTCCAAGCTTTCAACAGTGTCCTAAGTAGCACCATCTGCCTCTACAAACAATACTTCTGCATCTTGTGAAATTAAGAATATGTAATGAGAAGTCATATCTAATAGACGATTTTCATGCACATACTTATTATGGCATCATTCTCAATATTGAGTCCATGGTTGGGAGTTCAAAGCAACCCAACCCCCCCCCCCAACATTAAATTACATCAATATTACTATTAAAATATAAAAAGTTTAGAAAGATTACACTGTCTTGACTCTCAACCACATTTTGGGGTCCTCTAATGTCAAAAGATGCACTGCCTAGAACAGTCTAGCGATAGAGAACAAAAATATAACAAATATAATTATAACGTATTTAAAAATTACTCCTCAAATAAGGCAGCAATTCAAAACAAAAATATTTATACCTGCACATTTCCAACATTGGAAAGATCTATCTCTGATGGGCTAAATAAATTCCTACATGTGTCCCAAGCTGGCGTATCTCCTTCATCTCGTTAATAATCAAGTAACAAGTAAAAACTCTATATCATCACAATATTTGCATAAATAAATCAACCCAAATAAACATGTATATTTAAAATAATCTTGTTATTAAAAATATCGAACCTCTTTACATTTTCCCTTTACAAGTGTCTTCTTCATCTTCGCTTTAACTTTCCGCATATCTTGCTACATCCTGGATGCTCTCCTCCTAGATGGGGGTCTGCCTTTTCCTCGCACAGTTCATGGACTGAGTACTTGCTGCGGACTACCAACTGGAATTGTGTCTTGTGTCATATAACCAACATTGAATCCCGTTTGGGTCAGAGATGGGAGGTTCTTGGTTGTCACGACATAACTCAATCATAGCATATAATATTTTAGTTGCATCCTCAGTATGCTCTTTTGAACCTGCTGCATTAGTAATCATCCGATAACAAAGATTCAATAGACTTAAATAACTGTTAGTATCTTCCCGCTGATACCCTGTGTCATAAGTACTGTGGATTAACGTATATCTCCGGTTGATGTCCTTCCTCTATTGATCTAAAATGTACCTATCTGACAAAGATTTTATCCCGTTACATTTGAATATGGGCAAGATATGCCTACACAGTATCCCCCTCTTCTGAAATAACTCACATGAACACTTAGCATTGTAGTTTTCCTCATTAAAGTCCACATAATATGTACCATGTTTAGTGAACTCCTCAACATGAATTTCATCTTCTACCAGATAGGTTTTCTTCACACCATCCTATCTAAATAGTGATGGATCCATATCGAGCACACCCATAACTTACTGCTGAACTTCCCTGAAATTTGCATTCATGTACAACTCTTGAAATCTCTTTTCGATTGGAAATCTAGATATGCATAGAATTGTAACGCTAAATGAGTGGAAGTCCAAGTTGGTTTCATTCTTGATTTTCTTTCTCAAGGCATTATCAAGCTGGTCAACAAACTACTTTAAGTTTGTCTTCACATGAACATATGTAACATGTTTAGTGAACATATCCTATGTTGTACTTATGCCAGCCCAAAAGTACTATTTTAGAAATACCAGTACTTAATGTCTGAGCTCAGCATATAAACTTTGAAACCAGACATTCTTTTGCAAGGTATACAAGCTAATTAACTCTTCTCACGATGTCTCAAACCCTTCAATAGTTTGAGTGTCATACACACATTTCATCAATTTATTTTTCATACCACTTTTGTAGGCACGATGGGAGCCAAGTTTCTCGGGAACTTTTTTCAGTGTATGCCACAGGCAAAATCTATGTCGACTTTTTCGAAATACAATGGCAATTGCATTTTTCATCTCTCTGTCTTGATCAGTGATAATAGCTAGCGGGCTATACCATCCATACATTACCACCAGGTCTGAAATAGCCATGTAAAAGTCACTGTGTCCTCACTAGAAATTAATCCTACTCCCAAGAGAATTAACTGGCCATGATGATTTACACCAATAAAGGGTACAAAGGGCATCCCATATCTGTTCGTTAGGTACGTGGTGTCAAATGTTGTCACATCACCAAAATCTTAATAAGCTGCCCTATTGTGTGGATCTGCCCAAAAGACATTCCTTGACTTCCCATCATCATCTAAATCCATCAAGGCAAAGAATCTGGAATTCTTGTACTGCATCCTACAAATATAATCTCGAATTGCTTCATAACCACCTGCTCCAAGTTGTAGATGTTTTGCCTTATCGATGTAATTGCCACAATCCATTTCCAAAAATGGGAGGTTCTCAAATCCACCCGCGCCAACAATAAGAGATTCAAAGCACTTGTTCATTAGGATGCCAGCCAAGTCATAGTACCTAGTACTCTTTTTATGGCCTCACTAACTTCGCCATTACATCAGAAGAAATGAGATTTATGGGGACTCAATCTATGATTATGGGTATTATGAACTGTGGTCAACCACATATTTCCTTTAACTTTTAAGGCATTAATCCTTGCCTTACAGTCAGTCTTTCATGTCGGGCGTGGTTTGGGGACATTCATCATCCTATTCCGAGCCTTTCGCCCATGGGCACAACCAAGGGTGACATATCTGACACTCCCATCATCATCCCTCACACTCTTTTGTGTCATAGATCCAAACCTATATTTCTTAGCATATTGCTTATAATAGCTCATTAATTCCTCAAAAGAATTAAAATTCATCCCTGATTTTGGCTCTTCAATCATATCACCACCATCCATTTGGTCTAACTGAGATGTCCTGTGAGTGCGATCGTCGATTTCCCGTGAATCAGGCCTATCCTCTTCACTTTGTTCATCAACTCTAGAGGAGGAACATGGCGCTTCAATTTCCCTACGATGATTGGATGTATCCTCTTTACCAAATCTTTCAGTCATTCCAGAACTTATAGCCATTAGAGGAGTCAGAGGTCCCATCCCATATTGAAATGGGTAAGCATTCTACTAAAAATGAAAACAATTAAACTTCCAAAAAATGAAAAAAGAAAAAGAAAAGAAAAGACAAGAACTAAGTTGCATCACCATCTGAATGTTGCTTGGATATTGGTTGCCTTCTGGATATGGCATAAAAGTTGGTGACCATGTAGGCACTGGTCCTTAGTAACTGTGCATGTTATTTGGAAAGTTTGGAACAGTTGTTGGGACATCCTAACATAAAAATAATAATGATAATTAGCAAGTATGAGGTTGATGTATGCTAACAAATGTTAAAAATCATAGAACATACCTCGGTGGAGGGATTTGAGCTAGATGGTGTTGTAGGAGACGGGTTTTCTTTCCCTTTTCTCATGCTGACAAACTGCATGGGAAAAAATTGTACAATTTGTAAGAGCAAAATAGCTTGGAGAATTCAACATGTTTGAAAAATAGCAGCTTTAAAAAACTTTATATGCAACAATTAAAACATTTAATTTACTTCTAAACTAATAATTTCATGTAGACAACCAGAATTATAAGGTCTATCATACCAATTGCAAGTCGAGAAATACAAGAGCAAGCTTCAACAATAAGCCAAGGGATGTTCTTTTGAGAGAAATTTACAATGAGAATGAAGTTCATTCCAACATCACTGTGCAAGAGGAGATCAGATTGGTTCTTGAAGTTGCTTTTCTCTATACAAGGAGCAGGACATGTGATCGACCATCCATGGACCAGGCACTCCTCACACATATATTTATATATATGTGATTGTTCAATGCACATGAATTTGGACAAGCAACATGCTTGAGGCCTTAATCCTGTCTGGTCTCTTATGGATGCAATCCATGCAATGGTGTTGAAATGATATGAATGCTAGCTCCTCTTATTAGGTGGGGCACAATAAATTCTAATTCTAATTTTTTTTCTAATATATTTAATTTGGTGCTCTTCTTTTTTTATTTTTAAAGTTTTAGGCAAAAAGTTTTGGTCCCTCAAATTCGTTGTGTCATGTTGAACTGCACACTCAACTTAAAAAAAAGGCTATCATGATTTGATTTAATTTTTGTCCATTGATTACAGTATTTGAGAGAGAGTTTCTATACTTAGAATCATCAAATTCAATCAAGTCCCACCAAAGTTGAGATAAATAATGACATTAGTTAATAATGTAGCCAGAAAAAAAGATCTTCAATAATGCTTCACTACAATCATTGCATATTATATTCAAAAGAATAATAATTCATATAAAACCAATGAGAAGGGGCAAAAGAAAGACTTCCTAATTGTTGATGGGAGTTTTCAAGCTTGAAAACTTGAAATCAATTGGCCTGGAGGGCATGAACATCATCATAATTCATTGTTAGTCAAGATTAAGCCATAATCACCCTACATATAGCCAATCATTGCAAAACCTTTACATTGGTCATAGATTATCCATGAAAGTCCCTTTTGTACCGCTGAAAAAGATCCATTTTAATCTGTTTTGCAAATTAGCTTTAGAATATGCAAAAAACACAATAGAGACCCAGAGATGGGAAAGTGAATAAATGGTGAGAAAACGGGAAGAAACAAGAACACACAGGAAAGTTACGGGTTGTCTCAAGAACACACAAAAAAGAAAATACTAATAAAAGAAATGGGATTATTTGCAGCAGATAATATAAAGAGAGAAGGTTACAAGCATCAAGGGAACCCGAAACTCAAGGAAGATGTAATTAAGGTTTAGAAAAGATGAAAGCAGTTTTTTTTTTATTTTATTTTAAGAAGAGGTATGTGGCTGACTAAATCGAATTTTCATTGACAAGAAGAAGCAGTTGACGAAATGTAGATTGAGAAAAGAAAAAGAAAAAAATTTACCAATGGAGACCCACGGTCCCAGATGAACAGGATGACTCAGAAGCAATGTGGGTAGCAATTCCCCAGATCAGATGAGCTGGAAGACGACGATTGGGCAACCATTACACATGAAGACGATGACTAGGAAACCATTACATGCAACTGAAAGAAAACCCTGATGCCATACGAGCAAGAAAACGAAGACCCAGACGATGCTGAACTTTGTTTCTGTGGATTTTTCCTTTCTTTCTTTCCTATTTCGGTTTCTGGCTGGCTTCTTTTCCTCTTCTACAACTATAGTTTTTTTTTTATTTTAATCTGATGTGGCGTCAAACGATTGCGCACCAGTTGCCCAGCACGATTGTATATAGAAGAATTGCTCTTGAATATCTAGAGTTTTGTTGCAATGAGCAATGGGCCTTTTCATCTATTTGAACATCCTCCAATTTTTCTAAATATGTTTTATTTGCTTAATATCATGGCCAACATCCTTGAGAAATAATCTATCATTGACTCCGTCCATTCACTGTTAAGATTTAAATTTTTCCTCCAAATATTTGTAAAATGAAATTCCTTGATTTGGATTTTGAAGATTAACTCCCCGTAGATATATATATATATACATATATTTATATGCTCATTTAGAAGTAGATGGATTTTGCACCTTTTTTAGGTAACTTCATCCAAACAGTGCTAGGTGAGAGTGAGAGCGAAAGATTGCTGATACTTTTTTTCAAATTTTACTTATAGCCTCTGTTGGACTTGGACTCAAAGGGGCTACGTTTCAAGGCTCTTCATATCCTTTGTGTATAATCTCCCACGCATCTTGTGATCCAAGCAAAGCCTTTGTAACAATGCATCAATTATCTATATAATTTTTGTAAAGCATAGGAAATTGAAATGATAATGTCTAATTGGCCATCTCTCCATGATGAAAAGCCTAATTAAAGCTTTGACACCATTTTGGCATAAAGATTGGCGGGCTCCTAGGTATTCTCAGAATATTCCACTACTATTTTTTACTTTATTATTACTTTTCGTTTACTTTTTAATATTATTCATTACTTTTTACTACTATTCAATATTCTATTATTACTTTTTCATTACTTTTTTGCTACTATTCATAATTCTTCTTAACACTTCTCACTACCCAAACATACCAACTTTAACTTGTAGAGGACTTCAATTCTTCTATTCAACTGTACGAAAATGAGTAGCTGACCCGGGTATTTACGGTGACATACAATGGATCATGTATTCTAAGGACATATTTGGAAGTTAAGTGTCATTTGGTTACATAGATGAGATGAGATGAGATAAAAATTTAAATTTAAATAAAATATTATTAGAATATATTTTTTAATATTATTTTTTATTTTAATATTTGAAAAAAGTTGAATTGTTTATTATATTTTCTATGAGAGTTTGAAAAAATTGTAATAATTAGATGAGATAAGATAAACCAGATCTAAAGTATCTAAAGCTTTTATTAGTAACAGCAAAATTGTTTGAATGAAGATTTTTTATTGGATTTTAGAAAATGAGAGAGAAAATTTGAATAAAAATATTTTTTAAAATAATTATTGTATTGGAATTTGCCAAAGTGAATAAATAAAGTTAAAAAGTAATTTGTGTATTATTTTTATTTTGAAATTTACAAAAATTGTATTGATCAATTTTATAAAAATTTTGTATTTAAATTATAATGTTTGGAAATACATGTTACGAGAAATTTTGGACACATTTGGTTAGATTAATAAATGAACTTCAATAAGTGACATAATATGTTTAAGATCAAACTATATGCATGTATCAGAAAAAGTTTTTGCATAAATGAATGCCCTGGTATATATATATATATATATATATACACACACACATGCGCGTCGCGCGTATCACATTAACACGAAACATTCCATTTGTATGGACTCGAATAAACTTTATTGCATCTGCTTTTGCCCTCTGATGGATCATATACCAAATTAAAGTATATGGAGTACAAGAATAACCCTATTAATCAACGTACCGTAGCATTAAATTTATTAGAGTAATTAATAATTACGTACATTAATCGTAGTGAAGTTTTATAAAAATGTGGTTTGAATGGGCCGAGTGGTGGCCAGAGCTAGGAAATCTTGGGGGAGGAATCCATGATATATGGGTCAAATATTTCATGAGGTCACCATACCATTAGCTAGAACAAAATAAGCCAGAATAAGCCAATAAGCCAGGGGATAAAACCCTTATCCCCATGCCATCTTTTGCAGTTTAAAATTGCGATCGTAGAGCTAGCTAGGGCCCCCCATTGGGTTTTGGCAATAGTGGGAAATTAAGTCAAAAACAAAAACTCGATGATTGGACAACGCACAGTACACTTGATGACATTCATTTTCTTTTCTTAGGACACCCTCCCTATTGGTATTGCTTCATGGCACGACCAAGGTTAAGGGGCTTAAAACACCTGCTGTTCAACTGTTACAGATTTTGTGTTGGGCATAACACTTTCAAAAGTAATGATACTATGCGTACACCACGCAACAATCACATTCTGTCATGTAACCAAAAGTAGGACAAAGTCAAAGACACTGCTATAAGAATATGGTTTCTTTTTCTCTTTCCCACTTCTTTTTTCCTTTATCTTTTGATCCTTATTTTCTCCTTTTCATGTTTGGTACATAATATGATGCACTCGTGCAAAGGACTGACAAAGGTAATTGCTGATCAGGCCGAATCAAGGGTTCCCATTAAAGACAACCCCAAATCTATATATATATATGCAGTAGTCTAAACAAAGATGAACGAATTTGATCATGAACGAATTTGATCAAGATGCGCATAAAAACTTGGAAACTAGTCTTTTCATATAAAAAAGAGAAGGAAGAAACAGAAGACATAATACCATCCTGATTTTACCTGATTTTGTAGCTTGGAATCACAGGAAAAAGAAAAAAAAAGAAAGATAACATGCAGTGATAATGCAAAAGCTTTAATGTGCTTATCTCCATAATTTTGCATGTATCATAACTAATCTTGTTATAGTACAACTATTCAGGATGGGCGATTGATCAAAAGCTACAATATTTTATTTTTAAGCAATAGGCTAAAGCCTCAATGTGCTAGAATAAGCTTTTGCCACTGGAAATTCTCTTTTAAGCCCAGTTTGACAAGCACCAATCCACAACAGATATCAAACAACGCAATAACGGAGTCTAAAAGGGGCTACTGCTTTTTACCCCACCACTCCACCCCCTTTAATCAAATAAAGGCCACCATTTTAAAAAAGAATCAGCTTTCAGGGTTCGAGAGAATATGCATGGATCTCCCTTCTTCATTCTGCTCTTAATTAGTTTTCTAAGCTCAAACTTTTAGCCCCCATCAAGCACTCATGAATGCCTACCTTTTCCTCCCCTGCAAAGTTACCAAATAAATAAATCTTTCTCCAACTTCAAACTTCACCTGCACCTTATGATCATCATCATCAACGTCTTTGCTTCACATTGCCATCCATCAAATTTCCTAATTATAATCAAATCCATCCATTGAATGATGAAGGGTGGCAGATGGGTTGCACGGTCCCCACACCCAGGAAGTCCCTAGTTTCCCCTCCAGCACCATCTTCATTCTCCGCGTGCCGGCGTTTGGCCGGGTGTATCTGAAACAGGTCACCTGTGGCTTTTTCAGCATCTTTCCTGAGATTAGAAAGTATTGAATTTGAACCATAGGGTCCACACAATTTGTTCCCATCCTGAACTCGACTGTCATTGCACTTGAACCGAAAGCTCCCTAGGAATGATGGGTCAGTTGAAGTTGAGCCAATTTGAGCAGCTTTTTGCAATAAAGCCGTTGCTGACATATTTGCTGAAGGTGTTTGATTAGACTGGTGTTGGGTCTCATACAAGGAAGGAATACTTAAAAGCTGAGTTCCAGCCTCCTTCACGTCGATTAGTGGAAGTGAAGTGCTTGTTAACTCTTCGGCATTACTCGAAGAGAGCTTAGTTTCAAAAACCCAATTTTGGTGATAATCCGAGGGCGAAATATTCGAGCACGACACTAGTGGATCTGCAAACGTTTCTCCTGAACACAATGGCCCAAGTTGATGAATCCCTTGGAGATTGTTTTTAACCATTGTTTCCTGGCCTTGGGATCCATTGCCAATCCATAGGGATAGTCCCCGTGTCGTGGGGTTAATCATTGTGTCTTCACTGCTTGAGATTGGCTTGAAAATAGACTGGAAATTCTGTGGGATGCTATGGCCTAGGGGAGTTCCCATGAAATGGTAGTTGATATTGCCTGCCACTGCCGTGTTCATGTTTGAGACTGCGTTCACTCTGGCTGTTTCTTCTGCCAAGGCATCGCAGAAGGCTCTATGTGTTACGAAGCTATCTCGCCTGCTCACAAAAGGTTTACAAACTTTTAACCTAATTAGCTTCAAGAAATATAGTATTGTAAAAATGTAAGAGAAGCATGAACAAAACCACACAATAATCGAAACAGGAAAGAAACTAGATATATCTAACATGAAGGGATGGTATTTTGAAGGTCATTACGTCAGAACATGTCTAATTAATTTGCATCAGTAAAGAAACTACAGGTAATTACCCACCTATAATGGGAAAACAAAGAACGAAAATTACAAACACATAAGTAATTGCAGAAGTTATCAAAACAGGTAAGGTTAAGATACAGAATCCCAATACATATGAGAAATCAGACGATGTTACAGGCCGTAGACTCAGACGATGAATATATATCATCAACGTACGACATTTTGTCTTTCTAACGAGTTATTTGTCTTCAGAAGGGCCCATCCTTTGTCGAGAGAGAGAGAGAGAGAGTACTGTGGCGCAGACAAAGATACAACAGCCACAAAAATCACTTTAATTCAGGCTTCATTTGGCTTCTTTACTTTCTTCTTTCTTGAAATTGATTAGTAATGTTGCATGAAGAAAGTGATGATGCTCTTTTTACTGGTATACAGACAAGGATCGATCTCAAAATCACAAGTATCATTTCCTGCCTTTATTTCCGCATATCACCATCGATCAATTACTACCTTTCCATACAATTTCAGTCTTACTATGACCATACGTCTACCAATAAAATATAGTACTAGTAATAACAACAAACATTTAGCAAAACAATATATACCTTGAAAATACAGTTCCGCAGTCACATTTGTATTCCCTGGTGCCACAAGTCTTGGAGTGGGCTTTCCAATCTGACTGCACAGCGTAGCGCTTTGAGCACTTCTCACATTTCCACTTCTTCTCGCCGTGTTTTCGACAGAAGTGCTTCTTTATTCCAGTTAGGTCTCCAAGAGCCCTAGACGGGTGGTGGTGGACGCAGGCCTTTTCAGGGCACACATAAACACGTTTCCTTGGTTCTTTGCTGGTCCTTTGCTTTAGCTTCCATGGCAGGTTATGTCCCCGCCGGTGGAGTTGCAAGTTTTGATCCCTTTGAAAACCCTTCCCGCAGATTTCACACAAGAATCTGTTGGTGGCCATCAGGGTCTTTGGCGACAAAGCGATTACTTCAGCTTCGGGATCTGTTGAAAAGCATTCATTTGGAATCACCATTTGAACATTAACTATGAATATACCCGTGATCAAAACAAATCAGAGAGAGAGGGAATTGTAAAAGCTACAGAGATGTGGGAATATGGAAGCTTGCCTGGTGTGCCTGGGAGGTTTCTCTTCTTCTTTGCGACTGGAGGATTGGATCCAGGCCGAATTATGTTCTCGTCAATAAGATTTGGGTGTGCTTCTTCAGCCATCTTTTCTAGCATCGTAATTAAGCTTTCTCTTCTCAGTCTGACTCAGTCTATAACATAGAAAAAGTTTTTGTTTCGGTTAAAGCCAGGAAAAAGTTAAGCTCACCAATCTGAATATCAATCAGTAAACTGAATTACGAGACCACCGAGAAAGAACTGTTTTCTTTTCGCGCGAAGTACTCTCAACCCTTACAAGTCAAGTTGATATATGTAAGATCAGATCTCCATCCCTTCTCTCTCGATCGCTCTCTAAAATATGTCTGCAGTCACATTTCGATTATCTACTTTTTAGGTGGAATATAATAGTCCTACGCTGTTCGAGGCGGTGAAAAGTTAAAGTTGGCAGGGACTAAGAGAGGGAGAGGGGGATTTGATAAGCGAAGGTGCATGATGACACATATCATGAGGTCGGGAGAAAAGCTACTTCCACGCTTTTCTATTTGGAATGATTATCCCATAATTTGTTTGCTTTTTGTTTTTTCCAATTTTCTAAGCAACTCTCATCCAATAACCATGTTTGATTACATTTATTTTGATTATAAAATAATGGTTTAATTATATGCGTGAAAACGACATAAAATATTTCAAAGGACGTCTTCCCGTCCCTTGTAAATTTGATTTCTAATCAATTCTCCTGCCAAATCTTTGTAATAAAATTGTTTGTTATGGATCAATTTAGTTATGAAAAATGTTACTTTATTCACTTAATTTGTCTCTTCAATTTGACAATTTATGTATTTTAATTTTCTTAAAATTTTTTTTCTTTACTTAATAGTTAAAGAAGTAACTATTAGCGTATTGATATTTTTTATATATTTTTTAAAAATATTTTAAAATAAATAAAAAATAAAAAATAAATTAAACTAGCAGTAAAATGGAGCAGTGCACTCTAAGCGGTAGGGTAGCACCGCTCTTTAGTTATATAAGTTGATGTGATAAATTTATCATAGAAGTAATATATTTCTATGTTAACAACTAGGTTTACTAACATGGTTCAAGCTGTGCAAGCAGACGTTGGAGGGGGATTTGAGTCTAAGAGAGTTTGCAGATGTTCAACATTCTTTTCATATGAAATTCGCTTGGAGAATCTTGGCTATAGATAATTTGTGGACTCACTTCTTTAAAACAAAATATGTTAGACGTGGTCATCTTTTGCTTGCAAAGAACATAGTGGCATGCTCAAGGTTTTGGAAATCTATATGATGATGGTTCTTCTAGATGTATGCGACAATATTTGTTGGAGAATTAGAGAGGGAAGGGCATTTTTCTTGTATGATCGGCGGCTTGCTAATGGGCCACTTTGTTTGTGAGTGCAAGAGGTCTCCAACCCTTTACTTCAAATAAAGGAGTGCTAGGCTGGTTCAAACTGGGATCTAAATGTATTGGAGGATTTGGTTGGGACAATGAGGGACATTTTATGTTCTTTATCAGCTGGGAAAGAGGGGAAGGATGTTATTATCTAGAAGCTGACTTCTGATGGTGAGTTTTCTTCTGCTAGTGCGTGGGATGTAATTCGCTTAAAAGGTGGGAAAATTTCGAGTATGGAGTGGATCTAGAATAAGGTACTGCCAAAGAAAATTTCCTTATGCATGTGGAAGGTTCGATTTCATTGCCTGTTGGTGGATTCAAGAGTGCAAAATTGTGGAGTGCAGTTGGCATCAAGATGCGACTACTGTATTGCTAGAAAAATAGACACTTGAACATACGCTCTGTTCGGGTGAGATTGTAAGACAAGTATGGGAGATGGCAGCTACTATGATGGGTATTCCATGCATGACTCTTGGGACCTGGTGAGGTCGTGTGGCTTAGTGGTTCTCTCTTGCGTAGAAGTCGTTGCAAAGAGGTGTGGCTATTGGCTTGTTGCCGAGCCTCATCACTTGGCGATTGTGGCAGTGTCATTGCAAGGCGCGCATGGAAGGGACTCTTGAGTTGGTTGAAGTGGTGTGGCACTCTTTAAAATTTTGGCCGAGGAGTTGTTGGAGGAATGTATTAAATTTGGTTCTCTTTCGGCATTAGATGAGTAGGTTCTCAGATCTTTGGATATTCCGTTGTTACCTATCAATCTGCACAGACCATGTCTTGTAGCAGGGTGCAAACCATCGCATGGATTTGTGAAACTGCATGTTTATGGTAGTTGTAGGGGTATCCGAGATCGTGTGGGGGTGGAGGTGTGATCAGGGATATCCATGGAAATGTAAAAGGAGCTTTTCTCTCAAACTTTGAACAGAGGACTAACAATGAGGCTGAACTTTGTGCCCTCAAAGAAGGCGTTGTTTTATGTAAGGCTTTGGTTTTCTCCAATTTGGAAATTGAGTGCAATTCCAAATTAGTGGTGGATTGGGTGCTTGCTAGGAGTTGTATGGTTTGGTATCTTTGGGAGTTTTGGGAGGAGACGATTAAGGAGTTTCAAGGTGTCCACTTCAATATAAGACACCAATACAGAGAAGGAAACTAAGCTGCGAATTTTTTGACACGTCGAGGTGAAGAGGGATTGACATGCAAATATAGGGTGGGGAGATGCTTCCCAGGTCGCTGAGGGGCATCATTCGGTTGGACAATATCGGCTTGCCTAGTATAAGAATTTAATTTACTTGGTTCGATTGGTGTTCTTCAGTTTGAGTTGGATTGTGTCTGTATTGTTTTATTGACTGGTTGATGCTACTCTAAGGAGGGTATTCCTTTGACTTTGGTGAGGTTTTGGATAAAATGAAAGGTTTAAAAAAAAAATTACTAAAGCATGCAACATGGTCTCCCTTTAAAAAAAAAAAAACCAGGTTTAAAATAACCGCCTTTTATGCCTTTCAAATATAAAGTGTTCTATACCTCACAAAGATTCAAATACTCTCTATAATCCAATACCAATCAAGCATTGTGTTCAAGTGGATATCACGCATGAGTGACAAATGTGAGGGCCAACGCACTTCTAATCCTATAATTTTTGTAGCACAAAGATCTTGATCTTATGTTAAGCTAGCTATGTTATTTCTTCCTTTCTATTTTTTTTATTATTTTGCTAAGTAAAAATATTTAAAATTTCATAATATAACCCTCCATCTTTTTGCCTAAGTTTCATACCTTTTAGTACCACTTCATTATCATCTCTTACGACACTTCTCATTTCTCAAAGTTATTGTTAGTAAAACAAGAAAATCATGTTTAAACAACATCACACATTCAAAAAAAAAATTGAAAATAAAGTATAATTATGAAATTAACAATGTCCAATATCATATCATTCATGTGAGGATTGCGCCAACGCAAGGAGACAAACCACTTTTCCATGGTCAAGCAGAAGGCAAAGAAGAGAGCATTTCCTTAAAAAAGATAGAAGACTAGATAGCCGTGGTCTTCAAACTACAGGTAGTCAAACAGGGCGAGCAACACTATGTAGAAAGCCTAACAAAAGCCTTTCCACCCTGTGCCTAGCAAGCAAGTACCCAAGTGAAGAATAAGGAGCTGAAGAGGCAAGTAGTTCTAGAAAAAGGTACCAATCGTATAAAGGGTGAGATATGAGCCTAAGGCGAGCAATGATCAAGGGCAAGACCCATACAGACGTAAGGGCTTTCTAGGATAACACGAAAATGCCTATAAGGTGACAATATCGTATGTAGAGGCCCATACTCCACCTAAAAGTTCACATTCGGGGTGAGTGTAACGTCTCGGTCTTGGATGGGTAGAAGAGTTACTTCTTGTCACTTAAAAATTGCATCTCACAGTATACATATAAACTCCAATTTTCTAAATTACACATAAATCTTATTGCTTTAAAACAACTACTTCCAAAATAGTTAACTAAGAACGCCACCAAGGCTCAAAATAAAAGCCAAACTTCCAAAATATCAAGTCAATATAGCAAAATAAAACTATTGAATAAAATTCTCCAATAACCAAAATACGCTCTTTGTATTTAATCCACTATGTTCTCATATAGCCTTAACCATGCTCCCTATTTTTTAATTTCAGCTGAAACATCCAAACATCTAGAAATGTGGTTGAGATAAAGAGTAAGTTATCAACAACTTAGTAAGCAAAGAACATATACTGGTATGTAAACATGAGCATTTTCAGAGAGTTCAGAATGCAGAAACAAATCATTTCAGTTTCAATATGCAGATCTCAAAAACGTGTTATCAGAATATCAGAACAACTTTCCTAACTATTCATATTAAAAAAAGAATCAATTGTTCATATTCAAAACTCCTTTAGCATAACATGACTAAACATTTTATCTTATCATATCATATTGTATCGTATCATATCATATCACCATATCATATCATATACCATGTTTAACCTCTGTGGTAGGGTTGCGCTATCCTCGGTTGCCAAACTAGGTAGTATCAGAATGTGAAATTTTCTCTAACTCATTGTTGGAGCCCCGAGTGTGCACACAGGAAAGAGCACGCAGAAAAATCAATTTATTTTCAAAGTGGGTGCACTCATTTCAGAGATGTTGGTATCAACCATATGATAGAATCAGAACAATCGTATTAGAACCAGAAATAGAATCAGATACAGAATTAGAACAGAATCAGAAAGTCATGCCAAAAGTTTTTTAGATGCATATCATATCAAACAGAGTGTTGAACATATTCATATCATTTTCACATGATCAAAAAACGGATTCAGAACATTTTCATATAACATTTACAAAGTTTCCAGATTTCATATTCGCTCTTTTACATATTTCATAAACACATGTCAAAATATTACTCATGTCTACAATAGTCATGCCGTAAAGCATTTTCTCTTTTATACAAATTTCATGAGTAATGCAGAATACGTAATTGAGGTTGTTTCATTCTTTTTTTCAAAATATATCATGCACATTTTCATAAATCATTTTCAGTTCATTTCTTTTTATGCAAAATCTAGTATAGGAACCCCACTTACCTCAACTTCTTAATTTTTCTAGATTTTTCTACCATCATGTCGAACGAATATCAATTGTCATCTATACAGAGTACTAAACGTCACTAAATTTTTGAAAGGATTGCTAACATTCTCAATTTATGTAACACCCCGTATTTTAGTGTATTTTAATTAATTTAAATATTGGTTCTCTTATTTTAAAATTATGAGGGTTTTGATATATTATTTTATGATATTTTTAAGTTGTGAAAATTTTTTTAATGTGCTTTCTTAATATTAATTGCTATTTTACATTTAAATTAATCTTTAATTTAAATTATTTTGTTTATGAGTTTTAAATTTATTATTGTTTTATTTAAACTTTTCACTGTGTTTGAATAATTTTATTTAGCTTACAGTTTTGAAATTTTTTTCGTTGGATCATTTTTGGAACCCAAGTTATGAGAATTGAACATCATTTCTTTTCCTTCCTTTTTCTTTTTTCTTTTTTCCTCTTTTTCTTTTCTCCTTCTTTTCCTTTTCTCCTCATTTTTTTCTCGTGCTTCTCTCTTCCTACGCGATGTCTCCTCTCCCTCCCCCGTGCATTTTTTTTGTCTGGCTAATGCGCTGTCGTGCGCCACCCTCTTTCAACAAAGCCCCTCCCAAACTCTTCCCCTCCGGCCGACGATCTCCCATCACCAATCTCAGCCCCTTTCACGCCGTTGTCGACCCGCACACATGGCTTGAAGCCGGGGCGTTCCATTTGTCCCTGCACCGCCGTCGCGCCACCTCCGGCCACTATTTCTTCACCACATCATATTCGACCTCTTAGCAACCTAATGCACCCATCCCCAGCCCCAATCTGTCACTGGTGAAGCTCTACCATCTATATCTCATATTTGAGCTTTTTGGCCTTAAACCGCCTCCCTTGCCGCCACCCACGGCCAAAGGCTACCACTATTAGCTTCACCGACATCTTTAAGCCTTACCCTTGTAATATCAAGTCTTCATTTGACCCCATTCAAAATTCACTATTTTTGACCCACGGCCACAGTGCATTTTGCACTACTTAGTTGTTGTTTTGCTACTTCTAGCTCATCTGTGATCCTTCAAAAATTATAATATAGCGTTGTAAGCATTTTCCCAAATAACTTTTGAGATTTAAATATATTTTTACACTAACTCATTTTACTGTATTTAGTTAGTTGTACCGGACTGAGTCCGAGGAGTACGGGGTCGGTTGGATTGGAGGATGGAGTTGTTTGTGTGATTGGTTTATATTGGGATTCGTTGGTTGTTGGATATTGATGTCATGTTTAGTACATTGCATATGAACGCATGTTCATTTTTGTAAATGAAAACTGGGTTTTCGGGTAATTGCATTTATGTTCATGTGGATATTTAAAAATTAGATTTTCATGTGTGGAAAGGATTTTTGGCTGCGTGTGTATCACGACCCCAAGCTGAGATGAGCATTATCTCGGTGGAGCTCCTCTGGTCACTCGGGAGCAGAATATACTGAGTGACATCCTCTAAGTTGTCGCCAGATGACAACGGGATCGGATGTGATGGTAAAACTCTCGTGCTGACTCTGTGGCCCCTTCGCTGGCGGGGGGCTAGAGGATACTTGGCCACGAACGCACTGAGTGCGGAACTAGGCATCGCTCATTTTGAAGCCAGGGTGTGCGGATAGTCCCTAGGAAAGATCATAGTGCATACGGATAAAATGAATAATGGGCTATTTTTTGAAAAAATGGCATGTGTTGGATAAAGAATTTTGTGTGAGTCATTTTCTGGGAAAATGATGGATTTTTGTTTTGGGCCATTTTCAGGAAAAATGGTAGAAAATATTTTGATGGAAATGTTTTGGGCCAAAATGAGATTTTGGCGTGTGTTGGAAAGATATTCATTTTCAGAGAAAATGATATTTTTGGATTTAATGTATATTACATCATATGCATGCATGGTTGGTTGCATTAATGTGTATTTATTTCGGGATTGTTTGGATTATAACTTACCTACGGTACCATTTAATGGTATCGCAGATTTTGATATTGATGATGTTGATGCTGAGCCTGAGAATTTGGCTTCGCCGGAGGGGTGATCTGGGATCACTCATATTTGTATTTTTTCAGCCCTTGTATTATTTGTATGGGACATTGGTATTGCTTTTAAACGCTTTTGTTTTTAGATATTTGTATTAAACAATTCTGGTACTTAGTTGACTTATTTATATTATCCGCTGCGTTTATGTTGTGCACTTATTGTATGTTGCATACACTTAAGCACTCATCGTTAGGATGTGTGGCCCGTGTTGTCATCATCTTGACGTCACGATTCTCGCGTTGTCGTACGTGAGACTTGGGGCATCACAATTTAATTAGATACATGATGCCATGCAAAAGAATTTAATAATTATTTTGTTATATGCCGAAATTAATAGATACTAATATTATTTAAATTCTAAAATAACCTATCTATACTTTCAGTTTACAACTTAATAAAATAATTTGATCGAATTCAATTAACGTAGACAAAGGAAATCGTTTAGTAAAGTAGACTTATATCAGATTTAAAGTATTAAAATAAAATTAAAGTCTTATTTTTTACTATTGAATTTACTCGCAAAAAAAAAAAAACACTAGTAATATAATTTAAATTCTAGATATTTTTCTCTATAAATTCTAATACTTAAAATAACTTCAATATATAGCCCAACGTAAAAAAAATAAAAATGCAAGTCCAAATCATATTCGGTCATGACTTACAGCTAAGGGAATAAATATCATAACAAAACAAAAGTCTTAAAATGCTTTACGGAAGAAGAGTTGGAAATACACCATAGTGGGTTAAATGACACTTTTGTAATGACACAAGTATGAAGGTATTTTATGCAAGGCAAAAAAAAACTAAAAAGGCAATCTACCTATGGGAGTAGTCGACCTTCACTCAAGAATATACAAGTTGTGCGACAGAGACTTACCAAGAAGAAAGGGAAGGTTGTGACGGAGCTGAGAAGGCTGAGTTGAGGGCTACGGCGGCCAGTAATCGATTCCTCCATGGCATGGTGGTGGAGCACTAGAGAAAGAGAGAGAGAGAGAGTTTTACCAAGGGAACAACTGAGGAAGGTGGAGGTAACCTGTGTTAGTGGCTCACAGCAGCACAAGATTGGGTATGGTTGTTCAGGGTCATGCAAAGGCACTGTAGCTTGCCAACTTCTCAATCGTGGCATTGGCGGAATGCTCTATTTCGGGTGCAATAAAACAAGGGCTGTTTGGTTTGGTTGACAATGGGTGGTGCACTGGCGGTGGTGTGCAGTTGGGCTTTGGCTTACGATTGGTCTATTCCAACAAGGGCGTTGCTGCTGCAGGGTGGTTTCTGTGACTTGTTGTGTGTGGGACAACTGCTAATGTGGACTGGAGGGTTGTTGGTGCATGCAGGGGTAGCGCTGGGGTGGAGGCTTGCAGGTTGGTGCTAGGTAGTGCTGGGGTGGCATGGGTCTACGGTGGTATAAGGCAAATGCTTGAGTCAGTGGCCCTAGCGGCTTCCGTCATGCAGAAGCAAGGTGGTTCTCATGTTTGGCAATTGAGTAGAGTAGACAAGGAGGTGAAAATAAAATTGAGAGACAGACCAAGAGGAAGAAACAGAGGGGAGAGAGAGAGAGAGAGTCTATTGAGAAGATAATTTAAGGATGAAGAAAAGAAAAATAAACTGAAGGGGCATGGGTAAAAAGTGGGATTCATGGAAGAAGAAATGGGGGAGCATCTGACGGGAGGAGAAGATTTCGGGGGGAAAAGAAACTGTCGGGATGGAGCGTGGGTTTGTGTAAGAAGAAATTGAAAGGAGAAGGAGTCTTACCCGAAAACGATGTCATGTGGGTCTTCTGGGCTGGGATCTTCCTGGGCTTGGGTCATGGGCTTGGGCCTTGGGTATTATAGTGAATCTACAAACGAAAGGTCACTGCCTGCAGATTATATCATTTGAACCCAGAAGTATATGGTCCAACGCCACATAAGAGACCCCCATTCGAGGAGGCATTATGAACTGGACTAAATACAAACTGCAGGTACATGTGTGCCTTGTCCCATCAATCTGTCTCTGAATCTTGTAGATGGACTATTGAGACTAAAGGACTCATATTCAAGCACATCAATAGTTAGAAGAATGTCATAAGGTCACCTGACGATCCTACCCTATAAATCGCTTAAGCTAAAAGTCAAAATCTTATTTTTGAGATAGTATGTGTTCAAATCTCTTTGGAGTCGGAGTCATAAAAAAAACAAGTGGCTTCAAAGGGAGCAATGCTAGTACTGATTTAGTGTTTCTAATACTATGAGGTAGGGTAGTTTCTATGACAGTATAGGAAAATGTGGTATAAATGATGTGGGTATGTTGCAAGCTCTTACATTGCATATTCTGTATATTTCTCATTTTTGTTCATGAATTAATAAATATTTCCCTTCATTATGTTTACGAATATCTTTACATTGTGCTTTTGAAATCTTGAGATTTGAATGGTTCAGATTAGTGATGTGGTGATTTCAAGTGTGTGAGTCTTACCATAAGTCAATCATCATTAGGGGTGTAACCGGTTCGGTCTGGTCCGGTTTTAGACAAAATTTAGGACCAAACCGGTATGCAATGATTTTGTATTTTTCAAAATCAATTATGCAACGGTTACTCTCCTAAACTAGTATCTCCAGTTTTATCAATTTTCGATCTAATTCGGTTCGATTTTTCAGTTTTAATAAAATACAAATTAATCATAAAAAATCTGTTTATAAAAAAAAATTGTTTTAAAAAAATTGTTTTATTAAAAATTTGTTACTATTTACAAACATCTGTTTTATAAAAAAAAATTTGCTATGTAAAAAAAGTTCTACCATAAAAAAACTGCTATAAAACAAAAACTGAAACAAGAAATTGTTGTAAACAAAATCTGGAAACGGAACCAGACCAGCTGGTTTTGGCATTTTAGAAATCGGTTCCTGACCGGACTGATCCAAAATCAGACTAGTTTCACCGGTTTGGACCGGTCCAAATTGGTTTTCTGGTTAAAATTTACACCCCTAATTATCATGGATGGATTGAGGATTCCCTAAGTTGCCATTCTTATGGCACGTGGCCACGAGTTTCATACTGGTAGAAAGTGCTCCCCCGTGATGATTAGGGTGGAATGCTTTCGTATTGGCCCCACTTGATAGAAGAGTCAGAGATTCATTGGGCGTATCATGTGTGGTGTCTTTGAGTTAGTTGGCCGGGTAGAATGTGTCTTTGGTGCAAAAAGTCTGCTTCGATAGGTGTATTGGCAAACTTGAAACGAGGGAATTAGCTTGCACCTTGGTTGAGTGGGGGTGAGTCCCCAAGCCGAACGATGAAGTGGTTTCCCCTACTTCGCATTTTATAATATGCGATTTTATGAGATAAGATTTATGTGTGATAGTCTAGGTGATGTGATGAGATAAGTTTTACATGCTTGAGAAAAAAGTGATTCCTAGTTTTGGTGAAATTTATATATACATATACTTGAGTTTTGCATAGACAATAATTCCTCAAGGGGTGATTCATCGCCATGACTATGAATGCATGTGTTTTTCTTAGAGAGTGATTCATCATCACATACAAATACACATGCTCATAGATCTTTTACATTAAATTGTGCATTACATCTTCACATGCATTGTCTCTCATTAGTGGTCTTTTCATAGCTGTTTAACTATCTATGGTTTCGTTTATCAAAAGCATAGAATTTGATGCACAGTTAGCCCTAGAAGAGGTACCTAAGGAAGAGGGCCGACCAAACCCGTCCAAGGAATAGAAACGGAGGCCTATCTCCATTAATAATATTTGTAACATTTTGAATGTATCATTTAGCCCGACAACAAATTGCATATAGCTTGTCATAACTGGATGTAGGAAATGAAATGGATGGTACTATATAAGGTAATTTGGGAAATGAAGTGACATATGGATGTTTTTTAAATTAATGAATACACCCACTTATGGTTTATACCTCTGGTATAAATGGTGTTTTAGTTTTTGACTAAACCTTTTACTTATTCTACTAGAGTACAATTAAATAGTTATTGACACGTACGTAGACTTTCATGTGAATATTGTATGATCATTCTCAATTTAAATCTGGTGTATTGTCGATCGGCTGGCATCCTTGACACCATATATCCTCGTCAGGTCTTTGAGGAATGAGGTGACACACTCTAGGTATGCAATTAGCTTTTATAGTTTCTCGCTCAACGCGCACTAGCTCCACCTCTGCCTCCACCACTAAATCATAAAAATCAAGAAAAGAAAATATATGTTAAAAGCCTCTGACTTAATTGGCATAAAACTCCAGCTTCTAAAATGGAGATTTTGGGTTTAAAACCCCCTCACCAAATGTGTATATGTGTATATATATATAAATATAGATATAAATATAGATATATATAAATATAGATATAAATATAGATATATATAAATATAGATATAAATATAGATATATATATATATATATATATATATATATATATATATATATATGAAACCCACCAGCCAAAATCAAGTAATAATAGTTTTAGCGAAAGACAACACAACACACACATATATCCCACCATCATGCTGAATGTTGACAAAGGAAATTACGCGGAAACTCAATGCACTGCACACAATTTGACCACATACGCTCGCAAACACGTACATATATATATATATTATCGTGCCAGATCCGTCGACACACATCGAGCCCCTCTCACTACTGCCTCAAAGCGCCTTGATCATAGTAGTTCTTTCTCTATTTTTTCTTCAGCTCAACCTCGTACAGCGACAATTAAACCACTGATTTCTTTTTTATTCTACAGGATGAGATAATCCGAAATGGGTCGTGTAATTTCGTTTTGCTATGATATTTTTGCCCTATAGATCATAGTTACAAAGTACAGTTATTATAAGGTACATAGAGACACGCATTCACCCAAGACTGAGGTCGCTGGTGCCATCCAAATAATGACTTTAGCAGCCGGCCTATCTTAGGTTTGCTGAAACCTAACTCTACCGGCTACCCCACCCCCAAAAAAGAACGTGCAGGAAGATCAACGAGCACTTTCTACTGCGTCCCAGCTCCAGGATATATATAATTTCCTAGGCGTGAATATCTATGAATTTCCGTCAACACGATATAATGACCAGTCCACAATTTCAATCATGGAAAAAGCAATATGGTGGCATTGTGTGTGTTTGTCGAAAAGATAATTTAACATGGTCCGAGCGAGTGCGACTGTCAAGACACACCCATGATCAATTTACGACACGACCATCGGTTTGCTGCGAAGTCAAAGTAGCGGATAAAGCATTTCTTATACGCGTAAATGTTTTTTATTGAAAATTTAAAATAAAAAAAATAAACACATCAAATAGATTTTAATACATCTATTAATTATTTAATATTATACAAAATATTTACACAGATAATAAAAAATATCATAAAATTCATATATTCTTCCCACTTCAAACCTCTTAAGAATTCAAGTTCCTTATCGTCTGACGGCATGTCTCTCATACCGATCTCTCGGGTGTTGGTACTCATCTAGGTTTAATGATCAGGCCTATCGATACTTTGGGAATCTCCAAATATGCATGCACTTGCATCCAGGCACTTGCCCAACTGTCAGTGAAAGCAAATCCAAGGGAAACGACGAAACAAAACAGGGGAAAAAAATATAAAAGGGCATAATCATGCAGACGGCAGTTAACGATCGATTACTGTCTTCCCCAAGTGATATATCGACTAGGTATGTGTTTATTTATAATTATCATATCTATCTATCTATATGGATAATATATACGAAACACAGAATTTTCAAGTGACTTATATAAATATATATAAATATATATATATATATTTATATATATATATATGTTCGATCGACTTGAATCGGCCTGGCACAATAAATAAATTATAAACAAGGTAGCTCGACAAAATGATCAAGGCATCATCATGAGTTAAATGTGGAACGACTGAAAGTTTGAAACTGTTTATATGGATCGAGCTAGCGTTGAAAAATATATAAAAATTGATGAGTTATGAACGTGAGGAATTGATCTCGTGCATAAATATATACATGTACGTGGCCTAATGTCTCTACCTGCTTAGCTTGAGCCATAGATCGAAATTTATATTATATAAGGCATGGGCTTCGGATTCTTTCTTGAGTATCAAACAGTAAATGCCATCTATATATACAATATATATATATATATATATATATATGTGATCACAAATTGATTAATATTATATAATAACTATTGTTTAGTAAGAATATTAAAGTCACGCGTAAAATGGATATATAGTATCTGTCTACTGCAAAACATAGAGTATGACTAGGTTGATAAGTACTTATAAAATAATTAGTATTTTCATGTTTTGTACTGAGTAGTTAAGTATATTATTAATTCTAAGCAAAATAGAAGAGATCCTTGCTACAAGCCAGTTTAATGGAACGAGAAATTTTATGCATCAGTTACTATTCACTTTCACACCTCATACTTATAATTTTTTTTTTCTTTTTTTACATAAGATGTGAGAGTATTTTTTATAGGATGTGGGATGTGAAGAAGTGAATAATAAGTATATTATTAATTCTAAGCAAAATGGAAGAGATCCTTGCTACAAGCCAGTTTAATGGAACGAGAAATTTTATGCATCAGTTACTATTCACTTTCACACCTCATACTTATAATTTTTTTTTTTCTTTTTTTACATAAGATGTGAGAGTATTTTTTATAGGATGTGGGATGTGAAGAAGTGAATAATAAATGATGGGAAGAATTTTTCTAACGGAATACATGTCTAAAACTAAGAAAACAAAACAGAGTGAAAAAGATTGTTTTTTGGGAAAAGTTATTAATATACTCAGGATTTGTTAGTAAGGGGTTTGATGCCACATGCTTTTGATTTAGCATATTCTTGGAAAAAGCCAATTACAATACTGGGATTAAGTATGAAAGGGGAACAGGACCAACAGGTTAAAGGACAGCCAACTGACAAAGGCAGTGAATTTTTGGAAGTGTGAGCAGTCGTCCCCTTGTGGGCTGACTTTTCTCCCCAACCCTTAATCATAATCTAATGATGTTTTCGCTTTCTAACTTTGTTTAGTATATTATCTTTGGAGTTTTGCTGTTGAACTCTGGTGTCCCCAGAATATTCTTTCCTTCTCCAACACTTGCACGAAAGCTTCAACTTTCGAGGCCCTAGCTATAAGATTCCATTGCCAAAACCCCACATGATCTGTGTCTCTCTCACCAGGGTACGTAAAAACTACAATAATTTATACATTATTTGTCAAATAGAGCAAGGCAAGGATTTGAAATATATGGGTTTCTGGGAGAGTGTTGTCACCTTGGGGTATGTTTGTTTCTTACCTTGTTTTTTATTTTATAGTTCTTTGTGCAATTCAAACAACACCCCAGATGGGTTTCCTAATTTCCATGCGCATAGACATGATACATACCTCCAATTCCAAATCAAATCCTCCTAAATTGCTCATACATAGTATGTTTTATGCTCAACAAATTGTGATGAAATCTGTCCTTTAGCAACAACATATATATGATAAAAGAGAAATGCTACACAACCTCCACACACCACATTTTTTAAAATTTTAATATTTTTTAATATTTTTTTTAAATGTTTTTTTAAATTTATTCTTTTTAAACTAATTTAATTTTTCTATTCATTATTTATATATTAAATATTTAATAAAAAATAAAAATAAAAAAAGTGTGGTGTGTGGAGGTTGTGTGAATAGTAAGAAGTTGAATAGATTTTTTCATGATAAAATTGTGAAATCCATAGGTTTGTGACATTGCCTGTCCAACTATCTTAGGAAACCATGTGATACTGGACTTATTAATTAACAAACACCAAAAGATCAAAACCGTTTTAAGTGTAATTACAGAAGGGGCGGCAATTTAGTCAAACGAAAGACTGGAAAATTTGCTGTGGAAGAATGGTTTTTACCCTTGAACAAATACCTAAAAGGTGAGTAGATTTGAATCCAGGAATCCATTGCAGAGACCCACATGCTTTGGCTTCTCAAAAGTTGGAGAATATATGCCTTTCCACAAATCTAGTTTTCCATTTCCCATCTTTTCTTTCTTTTCCTTTACTTCTTTATTATAATCTGTGATACAGATGGAGCAATCCTAGAGGAGAGAGCCCATTGCATTTTGCCAAACCTTCTTTTATAGGTATAAAATAGTATGTATAGTGGTATGAATATTTCTTTGAATTTTGAGGCTTTGTACTGTACTTTTTGGAAATGCATAAGATTGAAAGGATAATAATTATATATTCTTGATTAATTCACGCAAATCCATATCAAATTTAACACTTCGAATACACTATTTAGCTGTACGAGCCAGTCTCCTTAAACAAGAAGCATCTAAGGGGCACTAGCATAATTTTTTTTTGACTTTAGTAAAGACATTCATTTTCGTGGGGGCAAAACGCTCTTCTTCTTCATGAACAAGTCATCTTGACTGATGTGGCAAAAGAACTTTTCAGATCAAAAAGTGGAAATGATCCTCTCATATTATGAAAGAGACAACATTTAATGATGTATTTGCCTGGACAGAAATTATTTCAACAAGTAATGTACCCTATGCTTTTGAATGCACATGTGTTACCCTGTCTCAAAATAGGGCCATCTACACTACTTATGATCAAGAATGTAAGATGAAGTTGGGGGTGGGGGTGGGACCAATTCTTGTCCTTAATTTAAATATCAAATAATTTAACATCGAACAGGACAAATAGGTTGATGCATATGAATTCAACCTATTTTTTTCACACAACATCATGGAGATTAGATTTGAGACTAAAACATGTGTATGTCACCTAGTGGATGGATGTTTATAATGGATTCTAGTTTTTCCCCAAAACGACCAACTTGCTAATTAATATGGGCCCCTAACTCAAGTGGATCTTGTCTTTCCCAGACAATGGTCAAATTGAAAAGACAGTCGGCCAACTCCATTCTCCATCCCTGCTTTTATTTTTGGTACTGCCGACTGACTGTAGTAAGCTTTTGTGATTATTTTCATGTCATAAATCTCGTATGTACAAAGAGAAGAAGAAGCAAACAGTTCTTGAATGCGTCTAGGAAAAAAAATTTCATGAAAAAAAAAAGCAAGTATTTGATGAAAGTTATAGAACCAAGAACGTACTGCTACAATCCAAATTTGCAGCTCTTCCTAAGATGATTTTGTGAAACAAATTCCCCAGAAACCAAAATGCTGGTTTCTACGCACTAGAGGGCTTAATTCTGTGCCTTGCATGTACTATATACTCTCATGGGTCCACCAACAATAAAGCAATAAACAACAAATGATATTGCTATCAAGCAATGCCATGCATGTATATTACAGGATTCTCTTTCTTGCCTGGAAAGCAAAGCTAAAGCACCCACTCTCTCTCTCTCTCATATATATATATATATATAATGGTGAATTAAGTATAAAGATCCCACATATTATCCTTTTATAGAGAGAGAAAGCCCAGATAATACTCAGACGAAGAATTAAGTATTCAGGAAACCAAAACACGCTGTACTAAGGGAAACAAAAGATCACTATCATCTTTTTCACTGTTTTCAATTGAAATATTTGTGCTGATATGTGAAGGCTACCATCAAATTATATGAGCACTGAAGTTCCACTATGGAAAAGATTAATGATCATTATAATATCATTTATGTTAATTTCGTACGTTGATTTGTTGGTAGGGAAGAAAAAAACACAAAACATTGTTATTGATAGAAGATGACGAAGACTTTTTAAAACCTCTTTACTAATAAAGAGTTGGAAAATTCAAAAGAAGGTCCATCTTCCACTTGGTTGATCACTAGAATGATATATTCAAATCAAAAGTTACTTAAAAACTGATTTATTAAATTTAAAATAATCTTTGTGATCTCTCATACTTACAAATTTGATGGTAACATGATCTATTAAGTAATGAGTAGGTTGAGGAACACAGATATTTGTCGATATAAAAGTATATGATAGATTGATTTTCTTTCTCTTTTTTTTTTCATTTTTTAAAAATCTTCATACATGTCAATTTTTTTCTTTTTTTTTTTTCCTTTTTAAAGAAGAGGACAACATTCCGATTTTATTAATACCTTCACTTAGGGGGGAGAAATGCAGAAATAACAGCTTTTGATTATCAACTCAAACAGAAAATTCATTGAAAAACACTGCAATTAACCAAACTTATGCAACTAGCTGGAACGATCAAAACTAGGAAACTAACCACTTAGATCACACACTCCCTTTGAAAAATAGTAGACCACCGTTAAAAAGTGAAAATATAGGAATAGGCGCCATATCTATTGATTTTCTTATGAATGGACTTGCCATCAAAATAAAACTTTAAAATTTAACTGATAGTTGGACATGAACCCTAACCATTTAATTACTTGCAATAATGAAGTAGTGGACATTTAACAACTTTAATTGCTAGGATGGAAGAGTAGATTTTGCACACACGATTGGCCATCACGAATGGAAAAGAAGCAATTCTTTTCTAAAGAATGTACACGCTAGTGGGCATTAGCTGTGAAACCCAAACAAAATGCGCCCAATGTGACTAAGAAAATTTTTCTCATGAATAAAACACATCAAGATTCAGAAATATGAGATGTTTTAGTTATAAAGAGATTCCACAAAAGTAAATTCACAAATTGACGTAGCTTGATCATGTGGTATGTTAGATTATAAAACTGTAAGAATTTTATTAAAACTCTATCTCCCACACGTGACCCACATCCTAATGGGTTTAGACTAGTTCAAATATGATAACTTAATTAATGAGTCACAGTGGGACAATAATACATCTAGATTTAGTTATAGTGGGTCACGAATGTGTCTAAATTTCATGATAGCTAGAAGTCTAGAAATAAGACTAAAGGATTAAGGATTCTCACCTATAATATAATTGTGCCTCTAGCCATCGAGAAACACTCAGAAGTAAATTTGTTAGAGTGATCATTCTCTCATAGTCATGTCAGATTCTTCTTTAAACTCATATGGAGAAATGTATGTTTTCTAGCTATTATTATTTATTATCGTGGATCATAGAAAATCGAAAATCGAAAATCTTTATATTTAATGTTTCATGTTAAAATATTTATATTTTAACATATGGTATCAGAGCTTCAAGTTATAGATATTTTATTATCTCAATAAAATATATTGCATAGATATAATATATGTGTTTTGATTTTATATGGTCTCTGCATGCTTCTCTCAGATTGTTGTTGTGACTAAAAACCTAGTGTTATTATTGTTTCGGTTAGAGAGAAAATTCATGTTGTTGTTTGGAAATTTAAAAGTATTATTTCGGTTCTCATATATACAATTTGCATAGCGCTATAATGTGGAATTGCTTTGTTTCTATGAACTTGACTTTTATTTTTCTCTTTGTTGTTTGTATCGTGTTTTCAAGAGAAAATAAATGGAAGAGTTTCATTTTCATATGGTCTCAGGAAGAACAATGAGAAGGAGATACTGAGAGGGGTCAGGAGAGGGCGGCGCAAGGTGGTCGAAGTGCCCTCGTTGGTACCTGGGGATGGGAAAACGCCATTTCCACCATGAAGCTCCTCTCTGTCCGATGGCCCGATCGTTGAGATGGGTTTTGAAAAAAAAAAAAAGGAAAGGATGTTTGGCGCTACGAAGATGCTAAGAACCTCCTCGCCGAAGCCTTTGTGACGGCAGCCAGAGGGCTGTGAAGCCCAATGGCCGTATAATTTGGTCATAATAGAGAAAAAAAATGGAGAAACGAGGTGGATGTCGATGGCGGGAGGAGGCTGGGGTCGCCTTGCCAGCGACGACCACAGCTAAGGAAGGAGTTTTGGTTCGACT
This sequence comes from Cyclocarya paliurus, assembly GCA_029856935.1. NCBI lineage: Eukaryota > Viridiplantae > Streptophyta > Magnoliopsida > Fagales > Juglandaceae > Cyclocarya > Cyclocarya paliurus. Next base: position 18,434,027 of record CM056950.1, read on the forward strand.
ACTCAAAGTTTTGGTTCGGCGGCTTGAGCAAGAAGAAGAAAAGTATAGTTTTCTTCAACCCATTAAGGGCCTTGGGCCGAATGTGGGCCTTGGGTTGTAGGCCCAATCTAAAATTCACGGAACAGCATAGTACGGCCAAAGTTCTGGCCCAGCCTAAGATGAAACAAAAAAAAATGGCCAAAGGAGTTGGGCCTATAAAGAAGGCCCAACCCAAATGAAAGGGCCTATAGTTGGCCCGACCTAACTAGTGTCTAACCAGTATACTAAACCGAGTTTCGGCTCAAGTTCCTTGATCGGTCCAGTTCAAACCCAAACAGGTCAGATTAACAAACCATCGTAACAAGTTTTTTAATATACCAACGAAACTTTTCGTCTCAAAAAGTGAAAAATCGCTGCAAAAGACCGATTTAATATTTGCGGTGAATATGGTCATCGTAAAAATAGTAAAAATTGCTGTGAAAGACCTGTTTCAAAATTTTATGTAAAAAGATCGCGACGATTGAAAATTTGCGGCGATTTTATTTTCAACAGACAAAAAATTGGCGCAAAAAGCCTTATTTCTTGTAGTGTTTATAGAATATTATTTATGATTTTAATATTATTTATTAAAAGAAAACCTAAAAAATAATTCTTTCTTTCTATTCTCTTTCAAAGCATGTACCTTATTGTTTAATATATGTATGAATGATTTAAAGTTAAATTATGGCTATTAGTTATAAAATTCTTAATTATTATTTCTTATCAATTTTGTTCTTTGGTAGGCCATATAAATATATGAATTATTTGGACTTGAATTATGGCTATTAGTTATAAAATTCTTAATTATTATTTCTTATCAATTTTGTTCTATGGTAGGCCATATAAATATGTGAATTATTTGGACTTGAATTATGGCTATTAGTTATAAAACTCTCAATTATTGGTTATAAAATTCTCAATTGTATGGTTGGTCATACATATATAACTGTTTATCCCATATGGGGCAAATGGTTTGCACCAAAATTAAGAAAAATATTAGTTGCCTAAAGATACAAGATTTTTCTTAATTTTGATGGATAAACCATTAAACTCCATAGTAAAGATGGGTATGATAAAGTAAAGAATTTATGTGTCAAGATCTACTCTCAAGTGAGGATCTTGACGACACTACTAATTCATTCATTAAATTAAAATTGGAATGAACAATTTGTGTGTCAAGATTTACTTCCAAAGAAGCATTTTGATGATACTACTAATTCATCCATTAAAGTAAAGTTGGAGTGAACATTTTGTGTCAAGACCTACTCCTAACGGAGGGTCTTGATGATACTACTAATTCATCTATCAAGATAAGGTTGGAGTGAACGATTTGTATGTCAGAGCTTACTCCTAAAGGATAATTATGATGATATAATTAGTTCATTCATATAATTTAAAATTGGAAGGAACATTTTGTCTTTTAGGATTCACTCTCAAAGGAGGGGTCTCAATGACACTATTAGTTTATCCATAATGGTTTAAATTCATTAGTTTATCCATAATGGTTTAAATCCGTCCATAATGATTTAAATTCATTTATTGTTTATAAGTGTCAAACTCAAAGTATTAATGTGATCAAAATGTTTTTCTTGCAATAAGTATGTAAATATCATTACAAGGTTATATGTACAGAATGACTCTAGTTTAGATAAATAATAGCATTTCATAATGACTCTCAGTACCCAAATTAGGCCTAAGACCTTGCTTGGGAATGTCTCTAGTTCTAGACTCTGGTTTACTCATTTTAAGTCGAACATCAATTATTGAGAATATGGGTAAGGGTTAGAAAGCTATGATGCTTACGAAGATATGATTAATTACTACATATCAGTTTTTCATGAATGTAATTGTGAAATCTTCTTATTTTTGTATAGAATCGTTTATTTGTATCATTATTTTATCAAAGTGATGAAATATGAACAAGTTGGTTAGATTGATACACATTTATTTTGTTAATTTGTATTGAAAAACAACTATATATTTTGGAAAATGAAGGAAAATGATGGTCATGAAAATGCAAGAATTTTGTCAATTAAATTTTGAAAGAAACAAGGACACATAAAGGTTTATGTGCCCTAAGCACAAGACATGATTTGAAGGGAAAGGTAGATTGTTTCTATATAAGTCTCGAATCAAATCTTATAAATGTTTATACTTATTTTTTAGGTTAAACTCGAGCGCAAATGTTCATGTTTCTTTTGCTTGCATGAGTTTCACATCAAGCTCTGAAAATGTTGAAACTTATTTATTTAGTTTCTTTTTCGTGGTTAAAGTTGAATACAAATGTTCATGTTTCAAAATATCATTTATGTTGGTTACATTTTTTCTTCCAATAAATTTTTTTATTTATCATGCTTTCATATTAATGTTTTTGTTAAAAATTTTTCACTCATGAGGTATGTACTGGAACCAAAGAAAAAAATAATTTATAAAAACTTGTACAATTTGTAGCATACAAGTTCGAAAGCGTGATTAAAGAAAACCCTTATTTGTAGCATAAAAAGTTGGAGAATATCTATAAAGAAAACTTGTAAAGATTAGAAAACAAAAACTTTTTCACATTTAGATTTTTTAATCTCAAGATGTGTGTTGATTTCTATAAAATGAAAGAAAATCATACACATCTAGAAAAGATGCCACAAGAAATATAAAGTTTTTTGAGATAATGCATATAGAGGCATGTAAACCTTTTTGTCTATAATGCTTGATAGATAGAAATATTTCATTGCTTTCATAGATGATTTTCATGGCATGGATGTATATTTCTGCTACATGAGAAGTCTCAAACCATTGATAATTCTTGAGGTACTTCTCATGGAGAGGGAATGTAGTTAGGTAGATAGGTGAAAATTGTTGAATTGGATTAAAGTAGTTTTATGAAAAATATTAAGAGTTGGGCCATAATTCTGACCTATTTTGTTAACTTCTTAAAAAAATGTAGTAAAATTCTTAAAAATATTAGTGTAGAACTTATTTCATGCTCTTAGTAATGTAGTCTCAATGACTTATTTTTAAGTTATGGATTGATTTAAGGCATATGCATGTATGGATAGTCAAGTTAAAGTAATACTTTATAACCCAAATAAAAGAAAGTTGAGTCCTATAATAGTAATTGGGTACATTATCATTATTGATTAGTCGAGAAATTCAAACGATTTAGGCTATATTGTTTCTATTTATAGTTTGAATTTTGAGAAAATTAAAATGTCAAATTTCTTAAAGTTGGCAAAATTAGTGGGAGCATAGAAACTAGAGATGTCATTGTCGTGAATTGCATTCTCGTACTTCGAAAATGCTTGTAGTTTCTTTTTCTGATTATCTTAATGATAACATAGAACAATAAGCAAATAAGAGAAACACTACTGAAGAATTGGCCATGGAGACATCTGAATAGGTAACCTCATGTAATCTTCTTGATTTGCTATTTGGTTAGACTATATGGTGTATTTTCAAAATTTGAATTTGATTTAGAAACAAATAAAAGTTCATATGTGTTTTCGCATGTTATAGAAAGAAATGATTATATAAAAGATCGATGCATAAAAGATTGATTGAAATCCATGAATCAATATAAAACTTGTAATTTCATTTAATTGTCTGAAAAGTACAAAAAGTCGAATGTAAATGGGTCATGGAGACAAAATCCTGACTTTAAAGGCAACGTTAAACGATATAATTTCAAACTTGTAATCAAGGATTTTACTCAGAAATGAGCATTGATCAGAAAGAGAGATTGTCTAATAAACATGAAAGGACTCATTCAGGACCACTATAACATTAGTAACTCATTGCGATTTAGAATTACTTCAAACGGATGTAGAGTGGAGGTTTGATATCTATAAGAAACGAATAAAAGTACTACTTAGAAAAGGTAAAGACTTTTGAAAAATGGTATATAAAATTTGATAATACCAATACTATTTTTGAATCTGATTTTGAATTTAAGAAAAATATTTATTGTTAATATATATACCCAAAAGTCAGTGGGAGTATATTTGTATTTATTGTCATGCATGTATATGACATTTTGGCAAGTATAGGTCATGGTTTGTACTATTATGTTAAAGTTGTCTCTAAAAAAAACTTTAAAAATGAAATTTATGAATGAGACATCATTTATAATTGAAATTGAATTTTAAGACCAAAAAGAAGACTGTTAGGATTGTCTCAATATATTTGTAGAGTGTTTTGAAAGACTTTGCATGTAGAATTATTGGTTAATAGATCTTTAAAAATAAAATGTGACATGTTCAGTATTTTACAGTGTTCTCGAATTGATTAAATTATTAAAAAACTTATATATATGATGATTATAAGAAATTTGATGGTTGCACAAACTTGAATACAAGTGAACATCAGTTTTACAATTGACATCCTTGGTTGTTGCCAAAATAACCCAAGGATGTTTGACCTAAAAGTTATTAAAAAACTGCAAAGTTATTTGTAAGAAATTAAGGACTATATTGTTGTCTTTAAATTGATACTCTTAAAATAATTGGATATTCAGACTCTATTTTGTTGAATTGCTCTGATGATAGAAAATATAGTTATGGTTATGTATTTTGCTATCTAGTACAATTATTTTATGAAAAAGTATGAGACAAATCTCTTACTGCTTCACATGCAATAGGGGCTGAGTTTATCTTAGGACTGAGGTATGCTTTAAGGCCACAGTGTATGGTATAAAACTGAGGAAATTTATCTTAGGATTTGGAATTGTCGACTTTATAGCCAGGCTGCTAAAAGTGCATGACAAGAATTCCTCAAGTATTTTTCTCTGAATGATGAGTATTTAATAAAATTTTAAATGTCTAAGTATTAAAGAGAAAGTATAGAAACAAATATATTCATACCAATATTGCATTAATGATTATATTTTAAAGAACTTGGTCAAAAGATGAGTTTTATGTCTTTATCCATGATGTAAACATATTAAAGAGATATGTTTAGTATTTTTGTTACTAGACATTGAAAGATATCTATTATGATTGTTTATGTTTTCTTGTCTATCCACTTTATGTATACATTGAATGGTGTGGATGAGTGATGACAAGATAATGTCTAAAATAAACATGAATTTGAATTCAAGGCACTACATTATTAGCCTTAATTGTCCTAATTAAAGATCATGTTAAATTAAGTTACTAAGGTCGTGCTACATGGAAAGAAATTTTTTGGTTATATAACAGAGGACCGTCATGACTTGCTTTGGTAATTGATTTAACATTGATATTACAGAACTCATGTAATGTATTTTAAGCTAGGAAAACTTTCTGGAAATGAACGTACGTAGTATAGTTAATTTCCTATAATAAACCCATGAATGGAAAATATTATCTTATAGACATATAGGCCGAGTGAGAGAATGTAAGAGTTTCATTAAAACTCTATGTCCCACACACTCATATCCTAATGGGTTTAGACTAGTTCAAATAATATCGCTTAATTAATGAATCAGAGTGAGATAAGAATGCATCTAGATTAATTTAGTCATAATGGGACACGAATGTCTCTACATTTCATCATGGCCGGAAGTCTATAAATGTCTCTACTTTACATCTAGCTATTGGAAGATACTCGGAGGTAAAGTTGTTAGGATGATCATTTCATAAACCAGATTCTTCATCAAACTCAGATGGATAAATGTACATTTTCTAACTATTATTATTTATTATCGTGGATCAATGGTGGAACCACATTTAGCTTGAAGGGCCATGATTTATGGAAAATTCAAAATAGCCCTAAGATTTTAAGATTTTATTCAATATAATTTTATAAATATAGAAAATGCACCCCCCCCCCCAAAAAAAATTAGAATTCAATATACATAGAAATGTCTCTCTCCAATTTTTTTCTTATAGTTCTTAAATTTTGAATAATTTATATATAATATCTATTTTCAAGGATGTGGTCTCACCAAAATTAAATTAAAATTAATAAGAGAAATAATAAACTTATTAATATAGATTCCAAAATTTTGTATTATAAAATAATAGGCTACTTAAAAGAATGGAGTCCAAATTGAAATTAATACAAGAAAAATCATTTAAGGCTGATAATTTATAAGAACAATAGTTGAGAGGTTTTATTCTCTAGATTTCATCAAGCAAGAAAACAATTTATTTAAGATCTCAATTATAACATTATATGTTTAATGTGATACGCAAATATCTAAATTTTACATAAAACTTAATAAACTAGCTTACATATTAGAATAAAAGATAACATTCTAAAAGATCACTTGATAGTTTTTATGAAAAAATTAAATTCTAAATATTTCATTACACAAATAATAATGGATGTATATTATTTTATGAAACATTATCGTAGAAATCTGAAATATATATTAAGTTGTGCTTTTAGAATCTTATTTCTACGTATATGTAGCAAATCATTGAGATCCTATTTTATATGTAGTAATATTTTTATGATTTTTTAATTTTTGTTTGTTTTACATAAATGTGTCACAAGGTAAAAAAGTCAGCCCTCCCTCAAAAAACTTACTGGTTCCGTCACTGTCGTGAATCATAGAAAATTAAAAATCATTATATTTAATGTTTCATGTTTAAATATTTAATCATGTCAATTTATAAATTTATTTTTATGAGATCTTTTTGTAGCTATAGCAATTCTCTTCAGAGATAGTTTCTTGTGCAATAGTAAAGGCCCGCAATTGCAGCACATCTGGGATATTGATTTAAGAACTTAAAATAGGAATTTGCGCCGAAAGCCCTAGATCAAGCATTATGCATTAAATCAAAATTAGACACAAAACGATGTCATCTTCCCCAAGTAGATAATGCAAAGATCGGCCAGAATGAAGTAACATATAGGAGCTCACAATAATGACAAAAGAAATAGCTTAAAATATTTTGTCAAAACTTGGTAATAATTTTAGTTCATGAGCACGAAAACATTTTCAAGAAACATTAATAAAAATGTGGATGTGATGTTAAAAATCCATTTCCTCTCTCTCGACAAGTTCCTAAAACAACCACCTTAGGCTTTGATCTAAATATATAGAACTATTTGAGAGACTCTAGTATACTAGTACCTAGGGGCGGACAAAAGCTCCGACCACTCTAACTCCGTTTGAGCTCTAACGGTGCTCAGACTCTACCGTTTTCAAAAATTGGAGTCAAAGTCGAAGCTGGAGTTACTCCGGCTCATTTGGTGTAACTAAAATGACGTCGTTCCGTTTAAACGAAATAAAGTCATTTTATTCACAAAGGGCTCCAAAACCCAGGACTCCCTTTCGTTCCTTCTCACTTATTCTCGCACAAGAACTCTCTCTCTCCTCTCTAGTTCTCCTTCTCCAACTCTTCCTTGTCGCTTGTACCGCTACTAGCCAACGTAAAGGGAACTTCGTTTGCCGTTCTTTCTAGTAAGCCTTACATCTTATATTTTGTTATAAGAGTTTTAATTGTTTGTTAATTGAATGATTTAGGGTTCAAAAATTGTTGAAGTTGTTTGTGTTTTTTATTGTTGATTTATTCTTTCAATTGGGGGGATTTCTATTTTTAAGGTTTTAGTCATGAGATTTGTGAGATTTTGTTTGGGAAAAATCAAATGGTGCCCTTCAGACAATGTCTACTCGATGTTCACTCAAGTGTGGCTCGAGCAAACATCACACAGATTGTTCGCTCAAGCAATCTTCATACTAATTGTTCGCTAGAAGCCTTTGCTTGAGTGTGGCTCTAGCGGATGTTTAGTTTTTGTGTTTTATTTATTGTTAAAACCACAAATACGACGAGACACATATATTTTTCCTTTTCAATGTGTAGATAATTTTCATAACATGTTAAATGATAGTTGTTTGTTAATTATTTCATATTAGTTTCATAGCAAATTATTGATGCCACACCATCTCGCGGCAATTCTCCACAAGAGGATGGCGTAAAGTCGTTGGCGTCACCAACAGGTACTTCGGGCCGTAAACCCCTATCTAGAGCAACCACCTCCTATGCAAGTAGTTGAGTCCCAATAAATCTAGAAGATGTTGATATGCTGATGAATGTTGAGGCCGATTGACCAGCACGACCTAGTAATAAAAGGTTGTGGACATGGAAACATTTCACCAAAGTTTCCGGTGATTGTGAGAATCCACATGCTCAATGCCACTATTGTTGGCAATTATGTGGTTTTTATTCGAAGAAACAAGACACGTTAGTATTAATAGCACATCTTATGGGTTGCCAGTGGTATAAGATACACAAAGGGTTGGTGGCAACTGATTAGATGAAGCTGAGTTACAAGACTTCTACGCCCACTGATGTTACTCAGATTAAGAAGTTTTCAATCTCTCAATACAGTAAGAAGATGTTGATGGGTGTTCTTATAGAGATTATCATCACTGATGAGATGCCTTTTACTGCGGTTGATAAGGTAGGCTTCTACAAATTTGTGCACACTTTAGAGCCACTATTCCATATCTTCACGGTATATGGTGAAGCGTGGTTGTTTGAAAATGCATGCCAAGGAGAAGATAGTGATGAAGGAAATTTTTGTTGCCACTGGTCAGTGAGTGTCATTTACGACTGATACGTCTCCATACAGAATGTGGACTACATTTGTATCATAGCCCACTTTATTGACAATAAATAGACGTTGCAGAAGCGGATTATCGGCTTCAAAGAAATTTTTGATCGCATGGGTTCATCCATTGGCAAGGAGATAGATGATTGTATAAAGTATTAAGAGATCAGAAAAGTACTTTGTATCATGATTGACAATGCCAGTGCGAATGGCATTGCCATTGATTGGTTCAGGTAGAATATAAAGATAAAGGAGGATATCATTCGTGAGCATAAGTTTATCCATGTTTGATGTTGTTCTCATATCATCAACCTCATAGTTTTTGAGAGGTTGATGGAGGTTGATGATTCCATTACTAAAGTCCAGAACCTCATGAGATATATGAGGACTTCTCTCTTGTAGCTCTACTAGTTTAAGGCAATAGCCGAACAACTTGAGACCCCATCTTCCAGTATGTTGCAACTGGATGTTCCGACTCAATGAAACTCTACATATATGATGTTGAATGTAGCACAGAAGTGCCAACCAGCATTCGAGTGGATGGAGGTCGAGGATGGGGGCATGAGGTATGCTTTGCAGGAGTCAGTTGGGGGGAGAAGGGGGCTCGATGCACTGGACACAATTGATTGAGCTAATGTCAGGTATTTTATTCAATTTTTGAAGTAATTTTATAACATAACTATGCGGATATTTGGAAAAAAAATATCCTACTACAAACATGTACTTCGAGGAGCTTTCGGGGCTTTTTGACCACTTGCAACAAAGTTGTGCTGACAGTGTGGGTTTGTTGAATGTTATTGCTATGAGGATGAAATATAAATATTATAAATATTGGGGGATGTTGAGAAGATAAATAGATTGTTATTTGTGACTGCGATCCTTGACCCCCAATTTTAGATTAGGGACGTCCTCGGTGATGAGGATGCTGATCAGTTTATTAGAAAAATTAAATGTGATATTGATGACTTATATAGCCATTACAACAACAAGGGTCAGTCTTCAACTGAAGGTGATAGGTCCTCACGCCTGACCAGCTCGACATCTTCCTTAGATAACACACATGTACAGAGTTCAAATTTATTGCGGCTATGCCAGTATCATCGATACTGTTAATCGAGGAATATTATGCAGTGTAAGTCTGAGCTTGAGCGTTACTTTATAAAAAAATGTCGAGGCACCTAGTGAAACATTTCAGATATTAACTTGGTGGAAGGTGAATTCTGGCATGTTTTCAGTCATTTCCCAAATAATCAGGGATGTACTAGCCATTCTCATCACTACGGTTGTCTCTGAGTCGGCATTTAACACCGGAGGTGGTGTCTTGGATGCTTATCAGAGTTCATTGTCTCCGACCACCATTGAGACCCTCATTTGCACACAGAACTGGTTAAGTTCAACGCCTATTGGAGTAGATTCTTTTGATGTCGAGAGCTATAAGCTTGAATCGAGTAATTTTATGTTTTTAAATTAATATTTACATAATTTTAATGTTTTCATTATTTAATTTATAATTTATATAATTTTTAGACCTAGCTGTGAACTCCAGACTAATGGTGGATGACTGAGTCGGATGCACTGTGAGATGGAGAACCCCCTGGTCCCTTTATTGGTGAGAAACTCAATACCATGATTACAATCATGCAAAACTCGTCAGTGTTAGAGATAGATGTGAGTTTATAATGTGTCCTATTTTATGTCATGTGTCACTTGGCTGATGGTGTAGAAGTCTATAGTTAAATGACTAAAGAAAAGATAGTGCATCTGATTAATAAAACTTCATGCTAGAAATCACTATTGAGCATCGAGTTGACGAGTCATCAACTCAAATGCATGGATTGTCAGGACTAATCCAGGGGACTATGCCTATTTGAATCAAATCTATGACATTATTTATATTTTAGTATTGTAAGTTTAAATTTATTGTGAATTTGTAGTTTTAAATTAAATTTTATTGTTTGAAAACATTAAATCATCTTTTTTTTTATTGTACATGATTTAGTCATTGTATTTAAATTTTAGCTTTCTAACTTATTTTTTTATAGTATTTAAGATTTTTTTAATTATTTGTTTTTATATTATTTTATATATATTTAATATTTTTAAACAAAGATGGGCCAATAATTGAGCCTTGGATATTGGGCTATGGGGCTAGGCCCAATCTGAGCAGGGCAAGCCCACATTCACTCCAGTCGGAGTCAAACTCCAATCCCAGTCTGAGTCGAAGGTCGTAGGTGGGCATTCCAATTCCGTAGGAGTCGGAGTGTTAAAAGTTATTTTGTACATTTTCATATATGTAGATTTTAGTCTTATACACGTCAGTAAGTTTGTTAGAGTTTGTTAGGATTCTTTTTGTCCTTTTGCCTCACTGTCAATATAGAGCAGAGGCCTCGTGTATATTGTGGTCATGACAGGCACCTTTCCTCAGGACTGTATTTTGTATTGCCTCCTCAATTTCAATAAAGTAGTTTCTTCACAGCCTCTTCTTCCACTCTTCAATTCTATTTTTGTCATGGTATTAGAGAACTCTTGATAAAAGAGTTTTCGTGGTCCTGCTTTCCTCCCCTTTCTTGGTCACCAAACAAAATTCTCATGGCTCAACCTCCACCTACTGTGACTCCACCTACTATGACTCCGCCTAACGTAAACCCAGATCATCCTTCAAACCCTTATTACCTCCGTTATTCGGAGAGCCCAGGCGCAATTCTTGTTTCCCAACCCCTTTCTGTTTCAGGGGACAGTTACCATTCTTGGCGTCAATCCATACTCATTGCCTTGGAAGCCAAAAAACAAGCATGTTTTTCTTGATGGAACTCTTGCTTGTCCTAATCAAAATAACCCTCTTTTTAGAGCTTGGTGCTGTTGCAACAAGATGATTTTCTCTTGACTTTTAAATGTTGTTTGCAAAGAAATTGCCAACAGTGTTTTATACATTGCCAATGCCAAAGAAGGTTGGGATGACTTAAGAGATTGTTTCTCTCAAGCTAATGGTCCACGAATATTTCAACTTCAGAGAGAAATTTTTGGTCTCTCTCAAAGGGCTCTTTCTGTTTCTGCCTATTTCACTATTCTCAAAGGGTTATGGGATGAACTCAGTAACTACAAACCTGTAACGCCCATCCTTGAGGTGGGTTTTTTTACAAAATATTTTAGAAAATACGACGGAAATTACTGTCCGATTTAAAACCTTTTACTGTTCTTCCGAGGGTGCAAGACTCTACGTTATAAAATAAAATGTGCTTTTATAATAAAAGATGTTTGCGGGTTAAAAGATTGGAAAATATAAATCTTTAAAATAAAAAAGACCTTTCATACATTTAAAATCCTCATGTCTAGACTTCCGTGCCCTTCTCCTTTGGCCGTGTCCCTCCTAAGCGTACTGCTCATATAGTTCCTGTGGGGGGAGAGGCACACATAAAAACTAAAATGAGTCGAATACTCAGTAAGCATTATTTCATACAGTTAAAATAATATAGGTTTTCAGTCATGCATTCATTATTCCATACATACTATACGTACATGCATACATGCTTTCGTTCGTAAATATCAGTAGACGGGGGTTTTCATTTTTAAACATGCTTTTCTTTCCTTTAAAATGTTCTCCCGTCACTGCCTTCATTTCTTAAAGAATGTCATGTATTCATACATTCTTTTCTTTTCACTTTCATAGGCCAGTGCACATTGTTACGCCCTATGTGCTAGGGTTAGCGGCCCTATGGCAAATGGATTCGCCCGTGGCCACGGCTTGGAATCCCATTCCGTCAGGGATGCAGCACTGGGTGCACTACCAGATACTACTACATGGCATTGCAATCTGCCCATTCATTCATTTGGGTACCCCATTCATTAATTCATGTGGCCGTTACGTAGTTTCATACATTCATGCATGCTCATGCCTTTTTTTCTTTATTTCTTTACGTTCATTCATTCATGGAGCTTTCATTCATTTCATGTGCATGAGCATGCCTTTCATTCATTTCTTTTCATTTCATTCGTTTCATGCTTTCATGAGAAAACGTCTTTTCATAGGAAAACATCTTTTCGTGAGAAAACATTCTTTTCGTGAGAAAACGTTGTTTTCGTGAGAAAACGTTGTTTGGGGCCAGAGCCCGAAAAACATCTTTTCGTTCCATGTCTTTTTTTTTTAAATACATACAATAGATATTACGTATAGTCATCTATTCACATGCGTACAATTAATACTTTTGGGTGCGTGAACAGGGGCTGCCAAAGAGGGTCGTACATACTTATACTTTAAAACGTTACTTTTTGTTCTTCTTTTTCGTAAAACGTCTACCCTTGAAAAAGGGAAAACATTTCTTTTCTTCGTTTTTCATAAAGAGAAAGCTTTTTATTTTCTTCTTCTTATCTTTAGAAAAATTTAGAAGAGTATGAACGTAATATTTACCTAGACTCCATGCTACTTTCATACCATACAATCCATTCACGTGCGTGTCAGATGGCAATCTACATGCATACACATAACCTTGACGTTATTCTCTATCTAGTGCATAAGCAACTGACTAAAAATAGAGCTATGCTTTACTTAGAACAATTTTCCTTCTATCCCGTGCTCTTTCACGTTCCTTACTATGATAAAACCATTGGAGACCCGTTACGGTCTCTACTTCCTTCAACCTTGACATTCTACTTCAAGTGCTTACTCACTAGGGTGAACCTAGGATTCACCTTAGGATTAAGACACTACGACCTTTGTCCCGTTCTTTTCTTATTAACCACGTTCCGACGCATGATTTAGACCTACAAAGTCACGCATCCCGTCCTTGGACAGTACCTTCATCATTACCTTCAAGTATCTTAGCTCACTTTACTTCTCATGTCCATCCATACACATCACACGGCTCTAAGCCACTCCGAGACTTAAGTATCGTGTCATCATACTTAGGACAGATTACCCATTATATATGGTAAATTTGTTCGGCACATGTGTCTAACCAGATAACACACGTACCTTACACATTTATCATCTAAGACCAACATACCTTACACTGGTCATCGGGTCGTATGGACAAGTGCCATACTACGATACCATCCTTCTCTTACCCGACTAGCACGACTCTCCGTGCTACCCAAACCTCATGATAGTTCATCCCAACACTTGACACGATGAGACTATTCATAACTACACTTTACGTCACGCCATATAGCTCGAGACTATTCTCAAGCTACACCGTGACCTTGTCACGTCACCTCACATACATCCTAGGTCATCACAGCGCAACTCCATGATTGACCACGTCACTTCATGACGTTGCCCAGTCATGATTCCGCTGCACTGCTTTGATACTTTCTAGCCACTTCGCACTTGTTCCCGGCCATAAGCCAGTCACATGGCAACACCCGTCACCTTAGACTACAGGCCATATCTCACCAGTTCGGGACACTGTTCCATAATTCCTGACACAATACATCAAGTTCTTCCCCTATCGACTGCGTAACCACCCTTATCTTTGCGACATGCCATACGGTGTATCGCTGCACCTCATAGAGTACATTCCACGTGTACTCCCTTCACAACACTACTCCACGTCACCACTGTGGCACATGCGCCATATGGTGCATCGTCTCACCACATGGAGTACACTCCACGTGCACTCCATTCAAAACGCTAAGCCACATCCCCATTATGGCACACATGCCATATGGTGTATCGTCTCACCACATGGAGTACACTCCACGTGTACTCCATTCACAATACTATGCCACATCACCACTATGGCATACACGCCATATGGTGTATCGTCCTACCGCATGGAGTACACTCCATGTGTACTCCATTCACAACGCTACGCCACATCACCATTATGGCATACACGCTATATGGTGCATCGTCCCATCACATGGAGTACACTCCACGTGTACTCTATTCACAATGCTACGCCACACCACCATTATGGCATACACGCCATATGGTGCATCGTTCCACCACATGGAGTACACTCCACGTGTACTCCATCCACAATACTACACTGCATCACCATTGTACTACACAGCAACCCTATAATACTAGCAGCACAGTCCACAACCTAGTCAACTAGCTAGTATCTAACATAAATAGCTAGGGATAGAGAGTTATACCATCGATGGGATAACCTGCGTATCGCTCATTGACCGTCACAGACTCACAGTCGATAACGCCGGAGGAACGTATGGGGTGGCTACACCGCGTACAGTGACTGTTTAGGCGTTTGGATAGCTAGGTGTGGTCTTGGAAGGGCCTAAGGTGGCCTTGATGATGCTAGCAAGGAGCGTATCACGATGGATCTAGCCGTGTACAGTGGCGGTTAGTCACGCGCAGTGATTGTCTATCACGTGCAGTGATTACCCACCACATAAAGTGGTGGTTTAGGCTTAGGGCTCGACTAAGGGAAACTGCCGGAGGAGCCGTGGAGGCTCGGTGGTGGTCGTGCAGTGGTCCACGGTCGCGGAAAGGGGCTGGTCGTGCACTGTGAGAGAGGGAGAAGCCATGAGAGAGTGAGAGAGAGTGTGGAGCCGTGGGTGGCAGATCGGGGCCGTGGGTGGTCTGGTTAGCTTGGTGTGGCCTGAGGGTGCCGGAGAGGGTGGTCACTCGCCGTGGGTGACAGCATACGGCGACAGATCGGGCTTAACCTGTAAATGAGATAGAGAGACACCAAGAGGTGGAGGAGAGGGCTACCGGTCGTGGGTTTGAGGAAGGAGGAAGGGGGAGACCTGGGGAGTCTCATGGTGGTGTCTGGTGGCCAAGATGGCCGCGCACGGCGATGCTAGGGGGCTACACAGTGAATCCATGCGTGAGAGAGCTTCGTGTGTGCATGGGGAGCTACCGGCGGGGAGATGGAGGCTGGGCTTGTTGGAGGAGGCCGGTTGGTGGCAGAGGAAGCTGCCGTGGGAGTGGTGGCGCCGGAGAATGGCGCACGGCGGCGCTGGGAGCACTAAGCCCATTTGGGCTGTGCATGGCCGGGGGAGAGGAGGGGTGAGCGTGGGGGAGCAAGGCCGGTATGGGTGAGCTCGCCGGAGGGAGAGGAGGCCGATCGGAGGGGCGGTGAGGCTCACCGGCGCATGGTGGCACCAGGCTGGGAGCTGGAGCTGTTCGGTGTCGGAGAGAGAGGCTGCGTACGGGGCAAGCCGAGAGGGAGAAGGAGGAGAGAGAGAGGGCTGGGGGAAAAGTGAGGGAGAAGAGAGAGGGGCTGAGATTTTATCCTAAAACCCGACGTCTTGGGGTCTATAAAATGATCTAACGGTGAACCTTAAATATTGATTTGAAACTACGTAAAAGCTAACTTAATTAAAAGTACTGAGAGGAATTAAGATAGAATATTATTTAAAATAATATTCGTTCATTATTTATAAAATGATGAAGTCTTACTTAAAATATTTAAAGGAATAAAACTATTAAATTAATTAAAGATTCTATCATTATTTAAATCACGTAATATTTTAAATAACTGAAATCATTTATATAAAATGATTCCCTACAATTATAATATTTTTAGAGCTATTCAAAGATATTATAATTGAGTTATTTAAAATATTTTTTAGTTAAATAATAATAGGAATCTTCCATTTAAAATACACATAACTTTAAAACATAAAACTAGCTTTATAAATTGCATAGTATCTTTTAAAACACGCTCGGGGTTTGACATGCATAACGGGGCTCTTAGACACTAGAGAAGAATGGACAGGCTATCGCATCTGACGTAATTGCTTACGTCAGAAGAAAGAAATGAGTAGGGTATTACAAAACCCCCTCCCTGTATGTCCATGTGGTGCCCTCAAAGAAGTTGTTGCTACTCAACACTCTGAATATGTCATTCAGTTTCAAGTTGGTCTTAATGAATCTTTTTCAGCTGTTAGAGCTCAGATCCTTCTTATGGTACCCATCCCATCCATTAATCAAGTTTTTTCTCTAGTCCATCAAGAGGAAAGACAGCGTGAGATTCTTCCCACCCCTCCTGTGGAACCTATAGCTCTTTCATCTCGACAAGACTATACCAAAGCCAATAGACAGCCTTTCTCTCGTGCCAAAGAAAGACCTTTATGTAGCCATTGTGGTATTTTAGGCCACACTGCTGATCTTTGTTACAAACTACATGGCTTCCCACCTAGTTTTAAATTCAAAAATAAACCATCTGCAACAACTGTCACTACTGCCTCAGATTCAACTCATGCTTCTTATGATTCTCCGTTTCAATCTAAGGTTTCTTCTCCTATGGCAGCATCCACTATGTCTTTCACCACTGAGCAGTACCAACAGCTGATTTCTCTCTTGAATTCAAACCCTATGAATCCCATAGGTTCTACCACTCAGTCTACCAATCTAGCATTTTCTCACAATATCTCAGGTATAGCATGTTTCTCTTCCTCTCACCTTTATCTTGTTCTTCTACAACATGGATCATTCACATAAGTGCCTTGGATCATATGATTAATGATCCTTCCCTTTTTACTTCTTCTATACCTTGTTCTTCACTTGTCAAACTCCCAAATAACGCATCCATATTTGTTTCTCACATAGGAACAGTTCAACTTTCCCTTGACTTGATCTTGTTTAATGTCGTTTGTGTTCCTGCTTTCCATTTTAACTTGATTTCAGGTAGTAAACTCAGTATTGATTCTAATTGTTCTCTTCTTTTTATGCCTAATTTTTGCTTGATTCAGGACCTTACCGGCAAAAAAATGATTGGAGTGGGTGAAGAGCGAGATGGCCTATATTTCTACAAACAAGCAGCCATGAATAACTCTATTTCTAGTACTACAGTTAAACCATATCTTTTTTATTTATGGCATTTCAAACTTGGGCACATTTCTGCTTCTAAAATCAGTTTGTTACAAAAATTAGACTCCAATATTACTTACTCAAACTCCTTTCATTGTAAAACTTGTCCTCTAGCAAAACATAAACGTCTCCCTTTTAATGTTAGTGATTCTATTGCTTCTCATCCCTTTGATCTCATTCACTGTGATATTTGGGGACCATTTTTTGTGCCCACTTTTTCTGGTTTGAAATACTTTCTCACTATTATGGATAATTGCACTAGATGTACTTGGACTTACTTGATGAAACATAAATCTGATACTAAGTCCATTCTCAAATCTTTCTTTGAGCTTGTTTACACTCAATTTCAATATGGCATTAAAAGTCTTCGAACTGATAATGGCCTAGAATTCCTTATGAGATATTTTTAAAATTCTAAAGGTTGCATACATCAAAGATATTGCATTGAAACACCACAACAAAATGCAAGAGTTGAAAGAAAACATCAAACACTGTTAAACATTGCAGGATCCCTCATATTCCAATCAGGCGTTCCCTTCTCTTTTTAGGGAGATTGTATGATGACAACTACTTACCGCATAAATAGGATTCCCTCTCCAGTTATAGGTAACAGTTCTCCCTATGCTGCCTTATATAAAACTAGTCCATCCCTTGATCATTTAAGAGTTTTTGGGTGTTTATGCTATGCTACAACACCTCTCAGTCATAGACACAAGTTTTCCCTTCGTGCTAGACAATGTGTTTTTATTGGTTATCCATATGCTTCAAAGGTGTACAAGCTCTTTGATCTTGCCACTAAAAAAATTTTTATATCGAGGGATGTAGTATTCCCTGAAACAATTTTTCCCTTTATTACTTTTGTTTTGCCACCTCCACCTTCCAATGATCCTTCTCCTCTTGTACTACCCTTATCATCACCTGATTTTTTCCATGATTCACCTCATGATTCTATTTTCACTACACCTTCTCCAGACTCAGATTACTCTCATTCACCTCAAAATATAGCACCTCCTTCTTCACCTCTTAATCCTCCCATTTTACCTACTCATGCCTCTACTAGAATTAGAAGAGTTCCTGGCTACTTGTCTGATTTTCATTACAGGCTTCTTCCCTCTCAGACTCCACTTCAGTCTTCCTCTCCTGATGGTCCTCTACAAGCAGGTACTCCCCATTCACTAGCTTCTACACTTTCTTATCATCAACTCTCACCATCTCATAAAGCTTTCACTCTCAACTTATCTACTATTTCTGAACCAACATCCTTTAACGAGGCTTATCCTCACTGGAGAAAAGCCATGGAAACTAAAATAGCTGCACTAGAAGCAAATAATACATGGGAATTAACTACTTTACCTGCTGGTAAATCTGCCATTGGATGTAGATAGGTTTACAAAGTTAAACTCAAGTCAGATGGATCAATTGAGAGGTACAAGGCCAGATTAGTGGCCAAGGGTTATACACAATTAGAAGGCTTTGATTATTATGAAACCTTTTCTCCAGTAGCTAAAATGGTAATTGTTAAGACAGTTTTGGCCCTTGCTTCCATTTTCAATTGGCATCTAACTCAATTAGATGTCAATAATGCATTCTTGCATGGTGAACTTCATGAAGAAGTTTATATGAGCTTACCACCAGGATTTGCTAAACAGGGGGAGAATCAACATGTCTGTAAGCTTCTTAAGTCTCTTTATGGCTTGAAACAAGCCTCGAGACAATGGTTTAGCAAATTTTCAAGAACTTTGATCACACATGGCTTCATACAATCAGCTGCAGACCACTCACTTTTCACTAAGGTCACAGGTTCATCCTTTATAACTCTACTTGTTTATGTAGATGACATTTTGATAGCTTCCAATGACATGAATGTTGTTCAAGAACTCACTCTTTTTCTAAACAGCAAATTCAAACTAAAGGACTTAGGACCTTTAAAATATTTTCTGGGTATTGAGATAGCTAGGTCAGCTAGTGGAATCATACTCAGTCAAAGAAAATATGCACTAGAGATTCGCGAAGACAGTGGAATGCTAGGAAGTAAAGTGCAGATTTTTCCAATAGAACAGAATTTGAAACTCAGCAAAATAGAGGGAAATTTGCTTGATGATCCAACACCATACAGGGGGCTAATTGGTCGATTAATATATTTAACCATTACAAGGCCTGACATTTCATATTAAGTGCAGATTCTTTCTCAATTCATGACAAACCCAATCATACACACCTTGCAGCAGCCAGCAGCAAATAGAGTACTTCAATACATCAAAGGTACTCTTGAACAAGGCCTCTTTCTGTCCTCAAAATCAAAGTTAGACTTAAAGGCCTTTGCAAATACAAATTGGGCAAGCTGTGTAGACAGTAAGAGAAGTGTCACTGGTTTTTGTATTTTCCTTGGGGACTCACTGATTTCTTGGAAATTTAAGAAACAATCAACTGTCTCTAAAAGTTCTGCAAAGGCAGAATATAGATCTATGGCATCAACAGTTTGTGAATTAATGTGGCTGTTTCAGTTACTCAAAGACTTACATGTCCCTCACCCACATCTAGCATTATTATTTTGTGACAACCAAGTGGCATTGCATATAGCAATTAACCCCGTCTTCCATGAGAGGACAAAGCACATTGATATAGACTGTCATATAGTGAGAGAGAAGTTACAAGCTAGTTTGATCAAGACATTGCATGTTAAAAGCAATATGCAGTTGGCAGATGTCTTCACCAAGGCTCTGGGATAGCAACAATTCAAGGCCTTAATTTCCAAGATGAGATTATTAAATATACATAGTCTATCTTGAGGGGGAGTGTTAAAAGTTATTTTGTATATTTTCATATATGTATATTTTAGTCTTATACACGTCAGTAAGTTTGTTAGAGTTTGTTAGGATTCTTTTTGTCCTTTTGCCTCACTGTCAGTATAGAGTAGAGGCCTTGTGTATATAGTGGTCATGACAGGCACCTTTCCTAAGGACTGTATTTTGTATAGCCTCCTCAATTTCAATAGAAAAGTTTCTTCACAACCTCTTCTTCCATTCTTCTATTCTATTTTTGTCATGGAGCCCACCCCTACTAGTAACCTCCTAAATGATGTAAATCATGTATATTTTCAAAAGTTTGATGTGACCTATAAGACAAGTAAAGATCCAGCTTGTGAGAATACTGTTCCACTTGAAGTAATTCAAAATAACCTCATCTAAGTTTCTATCAAAAGTATGACTAAACAAGTTCAATTTTGAGAGCTTGGGTTAGCCATAAGAAAGATGGCTAAACACAAACAACAACTTTTGTATGTATGGTCGATTTTGTAAGGCAATATAATCTTGCAAAAGATCAAGGGTAATGTCAACACTGTTTAAAAAAATTAAATCTGGCATGATTATTTCATCCCTTCATATTTACTACGTTAAAATTGCTAATTTAGTAAATAGTGAAAGGAGTAAAAGTTATTTTAATATATATTGTTTTAGTATATACATGTAACACGTGGTCCCTCTAGGATTAAAAATGATGTGACCTTTAGAAAATATGAGATATCAAATGCCAGTAACCTTTAAAAATCATTATTTAAGAGCGAGGTATTAAAAAATTTCATCATATAAATAAAGGCTAAATACTAAAATAGTCTGGCCTTGTGGTTTGCCTCTAATACAGATTATTCCCTAAATTTTAATTTTGAAGTCTTTACTAGATCCACTTTCAACTTTGATCAAAGTAATATTTTGGTCACTAATTCCGCCTAAAATTAAGTACCAGGTCAATAATAATAAATATTTGACACATATACATCAGATCTTAAAATTATAAAGAACACATAAATAGTATAAAAACAAAGGAAAAATCATTGTAAAACGTTAAAAAAATTCTAAAGAGATCTCAATCTAAAATAAATAACTATTTTGTTTTTCAAATTTTGAATTCAGATTAAATCCTATAAATTTATTTAAATGTATTTATATGTCTAAATTGAGATTTGAAATTTTTTTAGATCTTTTCTTAATTGTAAATGACTTCTTTCTTCTTCTTCTTCTTCTTCTTTATTTATTTATTTATTTATTTTATATTATTTCTGTTTTTTTTTTAATGTGCTGATATTTATCAAATATTTATTGGTGTTGACATGACACTTCGAATATTTGACTAACAGAATAGTAACGGAATGATTAATTTGATTAAAGTTGAAACTATAAGAAATAAAATGTTCAAATTAATACTTGAGAACTAATTTGTCTTAGAGGCAAACCATAGGAACTATTTTAATATTTAACCCTATATATTAAATACTGATTCTATGTATAAATAGAATAATGCTAAATACAATTCTAAGGTGTACAAGTCTCGCACACACATTTTGAAAAAATAGAGTCCACCGTTAAAAAATAATTTTTTCATGTGTTCCAGATTTATCCAATTTTTTTAAAAGAAAATACACGAGACTTTCACAACCTATGACTATAAATATCATTTCTCACTAATGTAATAACAGCCAAGATGCATACAATCCATTTTACTCACACATCACATTAATAGTAAAAGGTAAATGTAACATAGGCTGCCAAGAAATATTTCGTTCTTTAATAAAAAAATTTATTTAGGCAACTCAATAAAAATATAACGCCTAAAAAAATGAACGTGATAACTATAATAATAATCACATCTTGATATAAAATAATGAAATATTAATGACTCAATAACAATAGTCTGCATGCCAATGAATTTTTAAAAAAAAAAACATATTGCACAATATTTATTATATCAATTAAATTATAAAAAAAAAAATCCAACTAACCAGATGAGTGCCACAGCCCAAATGTTTGAGCGTTGGTTTTCTTAGCAACTCACACTACACGACACCATCCATTTTGACTAAAAAATAAAGATTGTGCTTTCTTGTGCTTTTAGTGCCACTGGCCCACTGGGCTTGGCAACTCGGCCAGACGTCCCTTTTTTTTTATTTTTTTCCTTATATATATAAATATATCAGGTATGGGCCGGATTAAAAAAATTAGGGCAGGCCAACTCGTGGGGAGCCTAGACGTATTTTATAGCCCAAAACCCATTTAAAACATATGACCAGAGCATTCGCTGTGGCATGGGCAAAAGTCCAATGAAGTTAAAAATTGCCTGATACAAATCAAAACCAGGCTGCATTGAAGTTGCCATACGGTTTGATTTTTGGATTTTAGAAACAGTACTCAACAAATATATAAGGATGAATTTTGTTACTTAATATCCCACATTTATTTTTATTTTTATTTTTATTTTATTCACGTTAAATTAATTGAATTATTTTATTCGTCATCCCTACATCATATACTTGCTAAGTGAAAAATAAAAAATAAAAAATCATGTGTAGTGTGCGGTGTAGAGATGATGAGTAAAATTTTTTTTATAAGGATATATTGCTTAGGCATTTCTTTTTTTAATATTATTTTATCTTAAGAAATACTCTAGTCACAAAATCAATACCACAAACTAACGTGACTTGATGTGATTCATCAGATTGTAAAATTATTTTTATTATAAAGTAAATCTAACAGATCAAATGAAACCACGTCAATTTGTAGAATTATTTTTATGTAATTTATTTGTAAATGTAACATTACTCTTTTATCTTTATGCACGTAGAACGGTAAAACACTAAAATTCATCTCAAACCTCTCCTTCCTCCCAGAGTCCCATTCAATATATAGAACTTCATGAGCAGACTCTTTTATTTCTCTTTCATTCTCTTTATTTTGCAGGGTGTTGGCCGGTTATTTAGTTTGTTGTTAGCTCTGCATGGTTATTTATCACTTCTTGCAATTTGATAAAATAAAATAAAATAAATTATTTTTTATTTAGCTGGTTACCTAGCTAGAAGGAAGTGACATCCTCTATGCATACAAACTCAAAGCTCTTGTGCTATTGAAAGCCTCCTCCACTAGAGTATCTAAGTTAAATGTGGATGGTGCTTTGTTTTTTTATCAAAGGAAAGCTGGAGTTGGTGCTGCTCTAAAAAATGAACGAGGTGAATTTATTATAGCAACTAGCAACGTGAAAAATAAAGTAGAAAATCCTGAAACTATTGAAGCTCTAGCTATGTGTAGAGAATCAAGTCAGTATAATTGAATTCAAGACTGAAGATATTGAAGATCAGAATGCCGAGAATTGCAGCAACAGTAATGACCGAAATCACAGCAACAGATTTGGTAAAATCTTAACGACAAATCAGGAGCCTAACAAATGAGGAAGATTTGATCATACGATTAGTTATGATAAGATTGTATAACTATAATCCTTTTTTAATTCAATTGTTCACGTAAATATAAGGATCGGTTGTAATGCTCTCATATATATATATTGCTGTACAGATTACATTGTTATCAATAAAAAATAGAGGATTCAATTCTTTTACATGGTACCGTATTTTTGAGGTCAGGACCTCTTTGGTTACCTCGACGGAACCACACCAAAACCACCCAAAACCATTTCCGTATCCCACCCTAAAACCAATATTGTTTCTGAGAGACTCAATCCTGCTTGCTCTAAATGGGTCAAGCAGGACAACCTCATTCTTAGCACTCTCATGTCTTCTCTTAACGAAGGAGTGCTTGCTCATGTTGTTACTTATACCTCATCCCATGCTATATGGTGTGCCTTGGATGCAACTTTGTCCTCAAAATATCGTGCGTGCATTGTTCAAATTTGCACACAACTGGCCACTGCCACTAAAGGCAGTGAATCTGCCACTGAATACTTTCACTTCGTCAAGAGGCTAGCGGATGAGCTAGCAATCGTAGGCCAGCCACTAACACGAGATGACCCTATCACCTATATTCTTGCAAGTCTCGGCCACGATTATGACAGTTTCGTGGCCTCCATTTCTACTCACACTGATAGTGTGACGGTTGAAGAAATTTATTCTCTCTTATTAACCATAGAAGCTCGTCTCTCTCGACACCAACTCACTCCAACAATTCAACAACCTTCTGCTAATGTTGCTCAACGCCAATCACACCCATTTGCAAGGACTAGCCGTGGTGGCTCTCGAGGATGGGGGCGCGGCAATCGTAGTGGCTTTAACACTGCCAACCGAAATAATGATCAGCCCTCTATTATTTGTCAGGTTTGTAGTAAGCCTGGACACTCCACTCATAAATGTTATCACCGCTTTGATCTCTTTTATTCGGATACTCCAAAAGATACACCCAAGTAAGTTATGGTTACTGTGAATAATGCTATTCCTACCAATTGGGAGACTACTGAGTGGCATGCGGATACGGGTGCAACCCATCACCTCACAAATGATGCTTCCAATCTCAACCAAAAAAACAAGGAATATAATGGTTTTGATACTGTTCAAGTGGGAAATGGTCAAGGTTTGCATATCTTTAAAACTGGTTCTTCACAATTCCAAACTCCCTCTTCCACCTTTGTTCTTAACCAAGTCCTTTTAGTTCTTGAGATTCAAAAGAATTTGATATATGTTCAACAGTTTTGTATTGACAATAACATCTATTTTGAATTTCACGCTCACTTCTTTCTTGTGAATGATTACTTGGGGAAGATCCTTCATCAAGGACATCTCAGTGATGGCTTCTACAGTTTCACCACCAACAACTGTCTGCCTCAAGTTCACTCTAGTGTTCGGGTTTCCTTTCAAAATTGGCATCGTGGACTTGGCCATGCTTCCCTTCCCATCATCCGCAAAGTCCTCTCCACTTCCAACCTTTCAGTAGAGAAAAATAAATTGCACAATGTGTGCTTTGATTGTCAAATGGCTAAAAGCCATAATTTGCCTTTCAAGTTATCTACGTTTGTTTCTTCACATCCTTTAGATTTAATTTTTACAGATGTTTGGGGCCTTGCTTTCGTTACTTCCACCATTGGTGCTAGATATTATGTGAGTTTTCTAGATGATTATTCCAAGTTTCTTTGGCTATTTCCTCTTAAACTCAAATCCGATGTGGAACAAGTTTTTCTTACTTTCCAAAAATATGTGGAAAACCATTTTGAAAGGAAAATCAAAGCCATCCAATCTGACTAGGGTGGCGAATATAGATGGTTAAACACATATTTTAAAACATTAGCATTAACCATCACCTAACTTGCCCACATACGCATCAACAAAATGGTTCTATTGAGAGAAAACATCGACACATTGTCGAAGTTGGTTTAAGCATGTTAGCACATTCATATCTCCCAATGATATATTGGGAAGATGCCTTTCAAACTGTAACTTGTGATAAACAGGCTTCCAACACATGTTTTAGACCAAAAATCACCACTTGAGATGCTGTATAATCGTGTTCCAAATTACTCATTTATGCGTGTATTCGAATGTGCATGTTAGCCTAACTTGAGGCCTTACAATCACAATAAGCTCAGTTTTCGTTCAAAAACATGCATTTTCATTGGCTATAGTCTTTGTCATCAAGGGTACAAATGTCTTGATCTCTCAACTAGTAAGATCTACATCTCAAGACCTGTCATTTTCGATGAAAATCATTTCCCCTACACTTCCAAAAATACACTCCAAAGTCCCGCTTCTCCACCTTCCAACTCTGTCATGCTTCCCCTACAATTAAATTCTTCCCTATCACCAAGTTTACGAGATTTGCCTCCTAATCCGATTCCCACAAGAATCAAATTTGCACCATTATGTTCTATTTCTGCAAGAACAGATTATGGAACATCTAACCAGCCTGCACCCGATGCACACCACTCTGATGATGCACCACTCGCGGATGAACAACCTGCTTCTACTAACACTCATTCCATGATCACCAGATCAAAGAATCATATTTACAAACCTCAGCAACCGCAAGATGGCTACATTCGGTATCCTTTACCACGAGCCTTGATAGCAGAAGCTGCACCTCTAGAAATTGAACCAAATTCATACACTAAGGCCTCTAAATCAGCCCACTGGTGAGATGCTATGAATAATGAATTTCCTGTCCTGCTACAAAATGGCACTTGGTCTTTGGTGTCCCATCAAATAACACCAACGTTATGGGTTGTCATTGGGTGTTTAAAATTGAAAAGAAAGCAGATGGGATCATTGAACATTATAGAGCACGCCTCGTGGCCAAAGGACTCCACCAACAAGAAGGGGTCGACTTTTCCAAAACATTCAGTCCGGGGATCAAACATACAACTATTCGGTTAGTGTTTTCTCTTGTTGTTTCTTATAATTGGCCTATTAAGCAATTGGATGTTCAAAATGCATTCTTGCATGGTGAGTTACAAGAGGATGTGTTCATGTCCCAACCCCAAGGCTATATTCATCCACAATATCCAAATCATGTATGTAAATTACACAAGTCGCTCTATGGATTGCGGCAAGCTCCAAGAGCATGGTTCTCTACGCTCTCAGACAAACTCAAGTCTTTGGTTTTTCATGAAAGTAAAGCTGATACATCTCTATTTATTTTTTGGAAACTAGCTATTATCATTTACATACTTATATATGTGGATGATATTTTAATAACGGGCTCAAGTTCATATGCAATCACTCGTGTAATTAACTGCTTGAAAGATACATTTGCTGTCAAAGACTTGGGTGCACTGCATTTCTTTCTTGGTGTTGAGGCACTTCGGTGTATAGATGGCCTTTACCTCACTCAATGCAAATATATTGTTGATTTACTCAAACGGAGCAACATGGACAAAGCCAAACCTTGCACAAGTCCAATGGCCTCTAGTTGTTGTCTTACTTTCACAAATGGCCAGGCTTTCGAAGATATAAGTCTCTACCGCAGCATCGTAGGAAACTTGCAATACTTATCCTTCACAAGACCTGATTTAGCCTTTTCGGTACATAAAGTCAGTAAATTTATGCATCGACCTCTTGATACACATTGGATGGCAGTCAAGCGCATATTGCGCTATCTTAAACACTCGGTGTCTACTAGTCTAGTTGGGCTAATGCAGAATCGCTATGCAGCATTGGAATCACACCAACAAAAAATTGAAAACCTCAAATGGGCAACAACAATTGCCTTCATTATTTTCATTCTTTCCTTAAGTATCAAACCAATATTACAATCTCCAACTCCAACTAAGAAAGCAAAAAAAAAAAAACTAGGAAGAAGTAAACTAGGAAAGCAATAAACTCGGAAAGAAATAAACAGAATTGATCCAAAACAGAAACTGAATAATTATACTTCTAAAAACGTAGATTTCTAAAACTCCTCTGCATATCAGAACAGCTAAATCAGCTTCGTTGATTATAGATTTAACTTATCCCCTTCCGAATTTGCCTCTACATCAATATCCGCATCAATATTCCCCTCTTGATTTGCATCAATTGCTGGCTCTCCTGAAGAACTTGTGTAACATACTAATCGTAGCTTTGGGGGTATTTAGGTAAATCGACTATTATTATTATTATTGTTATTTCTATTGTTATTATTATTACTATTATTATTATTTATTTTTTATTTATCACCAGATTTTATAGAAGTATAATTTGAGAGTTTTACCAACATTAAAATTCCTAGACCTACTCACGGTTGCACTCACACTCACATGCACAGGCACACGCACGTACGCCCTTCCCCTCAGTTGCATACCGATCCTCTTAGAGTTTGTATCCTCGTAGAATTTAGTCTCCTAGGTGCAGCCAACTTCAACTCGACTAAACTTCCTATTCGTTCACGTCCTTCACCTTCCCATTGCCTATAAAAGCAACCCGAGACCTCCTGTAAAACACACACAAACCTCACCACCCCACCGAAGCCAGTTTTCTGTGAGTGTAAATCGAGAAACCACATAGCAGAGCAACCCGAGTCGTCCTGTTGCCAACCGAGAGCTTCACTCATCGGCATCACCGCTGCCCAGCACCACCGAAACCTCCCTCCTAATAACCAACAGCCACCCACATGGAAACCACCCCAAACTCCTCCACGTTGCCTCCCAGCACCAACCATCACCCACGGCATCTCCACTCCCCCAGCCAACGTGAACCGTAGCCCCCTGTTTTTGCACCCATAAAACAGAGCACCACACAAACAAGCCGAGAACCCAACTCCCTCAACCAGGTCAGCCACCCCTCCGGAAACAGCCACAGAAACCGCCGTCCATCTCTGCCCCGTCGAGCCCACTTCGTTTTGGTAAGCTGCTGCAGTCTGCCACCCTCTCACCCTTTGTTGATTTCGGTTTAATTGTTTCTCTCTCTAACTCCCTATCTCTCTCTCACTGCATCGAACCCCCATGTTAGAGAACCACCCAGTTGCATGCCGTGACCCCCCGCCAGTCGCCTGAACCGCCGCACATCAACTCTTCCCTCGGTGAGTTTCGGCCTTGCATCTAGCCGTACCTCTGCTCTCTTCATAATATCAGTATGTAGGCTTGGTTTTAGGATAATGCATGCAGATGTGTGTGTTTACACAAATACCCTTGGCTGCCTCTAACACCTTGCCGTGTAACCTGCTCTTGTAATTTCACTGAATATCACTTGGTATAATATGTCTGGGTCGGTTTCGATACACTGCATGTGATAACTAAGTGTTTTTGACACTGACCGAGCCCTTTTTTTTTTATGAACCTCTTATAAGATTTTAAATGGGCTTAAGTTTAAATGATGATGGGTTGAACTTAATACTTTAAGTTGTGTTTAATTTTATTAAATAAGTATATTAATCATAGACTTTTTCTTTATGATAAAGTGTTGAAGGAAACTGGAAATATTTTAATATACTATCAAGCCCAATATTTTGTTAATATTCTTTTATATATTTAATAAAAGCTTAATAATAATTTATTGTGTTATACTTTTAAATAAAATATAGAAATATGTTAAGAGTATTTAAATAATATTGATAATTATTATATTTCTTATAAGATCAAATAATTATGTTAAGAAAGTAAATCTATTTTAAGAATTTAGATTTATATGACTTATTTAAAATAGCCCAAGTGTTTTATTAAGTTATAATATGTTATTAGTAAATTTTTAAGTAATTTAAAAATATCAAGATTTATTGTTTATAGTGTTAAGCAAAATATTTATTTGACTATCTCCTAGACTATGAATTTAGTTAAGCAAGATATTAGGATATGGTTTCCTAGACAAATTTAGTGACATTTAATTATTGTGTATAGGTGAGTTATGACTTGAGATTCAGGAAAAAGAGCAGTAAGGTAAGTTATTTGATCACAAAATTAGGATCATCACAGTTTAACTTACATATAAGTATTATTCAAGCCAGTTCATTGATAGCCAATTTTTATGTATCACTCATGTCATATGCAAACATGTCATCCTACATAGTACACGATCATGTCATTCCGTATCATGTTCAGATTCAGAAATTATAATTATGTATGTATTATGTCATGCATCTCATGTTCATAAGACACCTAAGCTATCTTAAGTTCAAGTGCAAGATAAAATCAGTTCAGTTAATCAGATGGCCATTCAAATGCATGGTACCAATGCAGTTCAGATCAGGGTGGATGTGCAAGCCACGGATTCAAGCGTGGTCCACCATAATATGCCAGAATACTATCAGCGGCTCCCCTCGTGGCCACGGGACGTGGGGCCGGTGTACAACCTTGCACACAGGGTTAAGTGTGTTGGCCAGTTAGTTTAGTCAGTTAAAACAGAACAGTCAGTTCAGTCAGTTAAAACAGAACAGTTAGTTAATTCAGATAAATCAGTCATGCATAACAAAAACATCAGTATGAAAAATCATGAATTTTAAGCTCTCAGCATGAAAAATTTTATGAAAACCTTATGTTTAGTATGTTAACATTGTGATGGATTTCTTACTGAGTATTCGACTTATTTTAATTTGTTTTCATGTTTTTAACCACTCAGGTGATGTTGATGATTACGAGCAGACATGCTAGGATTAGAATGAGCATTTATTTTAATTTCAGATCTTTTAGAATAAATTTATTTTATTGCTTTATGACATGAATTTTTATTCAATTTATTTATTTAAGTTTTTGAAGACATTTATATCAGACAAAGTTTTATGAAATAAATCCTAAATTGTTTTGTTTTATTATTTAATATGTGATCTCGTGCCGAATTTATTTTATGAAAAATATGTGACACTCCTAACCTACTGGAAGGGGGTGTTACAACTTGACTCCAGCAAGTTTTGCTGAATGTAAGCGGCAAATAGATGTGGATGTAAACGCTTGAGTTCCGAAGCTTGCAACCAAACAGAGTCTGAACTCGGATGATTCTTCCACTGGACTAAAAACTTGTAATATCCTCCCCGACGAGTTGAAACAAGTTGATGGTCAACAATGGCAGGAATCTCATCTCGTGGCGCTGTATTCTCTAGAACTCGCAGAATTAGTGTTACCTCTGGAACTGGTAGTGCAAAAATTCATTAACAACACCTTTGAATGTAGTAAGGTCTTCTATGTTAAACACGGGGCTAATACCAAAATCAGAGGGTAAATCAATAACATATGCATTAGTTCCCAATTTCTTGGTTATTTTAAAAGGACCTGCTCGGCGCGCATGAAGCTTAGTAAAACTCCCCGGAGGAAAATGCTCTGATTTTAAACGAACAAGAACCATATCACCTTCGTTAAATTACCGATCCTTATGTTTTGAGTTTGCTGAAGCTGCATAAGAATTTGTATGGAAAGGAAGGCGCCGTTTGCATTCTTCGTGAACATTTCACATATAGCTAGAAAAATCCAGGGCCGAGATGACCGACACTCGGTTGGTGCTTTTTGTGTCTTTATGGGCTCCAATTTAATTTCTTAGAGTTGCAAGCAGCAGCTTACAGTTACTAGAAGCAGTACCGAGACTGAATACAAGGCTCTAGCAAACACAACAGCCGAGCTCACTTGGATAAAATCTCTTCTCTTTGAACTTGGTCTTCCTAAAAAACATCCACCGGTTCTTCAGTGTGACAATATTGGAGCAACTTATCTCACATTAAATCTTGCATTTCATGCACGAACGAAGCACATAGAAATTGATTTTCACTTCGTAAGAGACCGAGTTCTCAATAAACACTTGGTAGTTCAATTTATTTCAAGCCGCGATCAGTCAGCTGATTCACTTACAGAGTTGTTACCTCCATTAAAGTTCAAACATGTACAACACAATCTGCATGTCCGTGAACTACCCTTCAGATTGAGGGGGCGTGTAGAGAATCAAGTCAGTACAACTGAATTCACGGCTGAAGATATTGAAGTCCAGAATGCCGAGAATTGTAGCAACGGGAATGACCGAAATCACAGCAGCAGATTTGGTAAAATCTTAACGACAAATCAAGAGCTCAACAAATGAGGAAGATTTGATCCTGCCATTAGTTATGATATGATTGTATAACTATAATCCTTTTTGAATTCAATTGTTTACATAAATATAGGGATCGGTTGTAATGCTCTTATATATATATATATATATATATATATATATATATATTTCTGTACAGATTACATTGTTATCAATGAAAAACAGAGGATTCAATTCTTTTACACTATGTTTCACGGGTTGCAATTTTGTGTTAATTGGGGTATTTCCAAGTTAATCCTAGAAAGTGAATTTTTTTTTTTTTTTTTTTTTTTTTTTTCTAGAATGTGATTGTTGGACGCTGATTAATGGGCTTGAACTTTCTGGAGACTCTTTATCAGCTCTTGGAATTTTATTGAGAGAAATATAGAGACTTGTGAATAATTTCAGTTAATGCAAAGTGCTACATGTTCACATAATGGACAATGAGGCAGCACATAGATTGACAAGATATGCTTGGTAAGTAAAGAATATTAAGATGCGGTAGGATAATGTCCCAATATTTGTATCTCAAGCTATTTGACTTAATAAGAATGATTTGTAATCTCTTTGATTCAATGAAATTATGTTTATATATATATATAAAAGATAAAAAAAAATTAAAAGAAATATTATTTTATTATTACAATTTGTAATCTCTTTGATTCAATGAAATTATTGCCTTCCATAGCCCAAAATAAAAATATAAAACAAGAAAAGAAAAGTGTAAGAAAACCCATGCCATCACATGTGGACAGAACTTGAATCGGGCTCCTAGGTTTAGTTTGTTAAATTTTTTAACTTATTTCATCTCATATTATTATTAAAATTTTATATAAAAGATAATAAATAATTTAATTTTTTTATTTCTCAAAATAATAATAATATTAGAAGATAATATTATAATAATATTTTTCTTTAACTTTCAAATTTTCTCAACTCAACTTTCCCTTAAACCATAATAACATGCAGTTACGCGGTTATTTGCAAGAAAACGAGAAGAGAGAGAGAGGGGCCAGCCATGTCCGCGTATATCCCTGAAGACTTGGTTTTTCAAATTCTCCCCAGGCTTCCCCTAAAATGTCTTATTCGATTCCGATCCGTCAGCAAATCTTGGGCCACCCTCATCGGCAATCCCGATTACCTCTCCAAAAGTCTCATCAACGATTGTATTCTCGCCAACCCCACCCATCAACTCCTCTTCGTAAAACGCGCCCCCAAATCCACAGACGGAAGACTGTCTTACTCCTTCCTATGCTACAGCACTCTCGCCTCTGCCTCTGAAACTCATCAAGATCTTCCGTTACAAAGCCCGTATGATATTAAGATTGTGGGTTCCTGTAATGGCTTGCTCTGTCTCTTTGACTACTACGGCACCGGCAACATCGTTGTCTGGAACCCCACCACGGTGGAGTTCATGCTCCTCCCTCACGCTTGGGACGTGGAAACCGTCTGTTTCGGTTTCGACCCGATACACGAAGAGTTTAAGGTTTTGAGGATTCGCTATGTGCGGGAGAGTGATGAGCCGCATCTCCCTCCTTACTTGGCTGGTCGTGTCCATCTGAACCAGGAAGTGCAGGTTTATAGCCTAAGCGGTGGATCTTGGAGAAATCTTGTCATCGATGTTGAAGTGCCTAAGTTTCAAGGACTTGATTCATCTTATATGAATGGTGTCTGTTTCTGGTTGGCGCTAGGTTATTATGGGGACGAGAAGATTGTTACGTTCGACGTGTGCGACGAGGTGATCCGAACGATGGCATTGCCCAATTATAATCTTGAATATGGTGAAATTACTTGGAGGACTCTCACGGTACTAAAAGAATCGGTTGCTTTGATAGTTTATCCTCGAAAAGATAATGGGGATGAGAGATTCTTCGATATATGGCTGTTGCTCGAGTTTGGTGTTGAAGAATCTTGGATTCGGCTGGTGAGGATCGTACCCATATGCGGCTTTGGATGGCCGTTGGGGTTTTGGAAGAAGGGCGAGTTGTTTATTGTGTGCAGAGATCAGGGGGAGCTGGTATTGTATGACCCTTTTACTCGGACAGTAAGAACTCTACAGTTTGATGGGGAGTGGTTCCATGTTCTACCTTTGACCCGTAGTTCGGTTGGGATCAACGGATCGGGATTTTTAGATGGTTAGATATACGCATCAATGAATGGTTTAGTTGTTAAATCGCAATCGTTTTCCTAGATATTAGCAATGAGATATCAAGAATATAATGCCAGGATTTCCTATTGTTTATTGATATTCAATCTACTGTTGTACAGCTGCACTGGCTCTATGTAACTTCCCGGTCTTGATGGATGGGAGAGTTATTCCCAGTCACTCAAAATTAATTTTCAACCATATAGGTATAGCCTTCAAAGTTTTCAATAACATGTACAATTTACTGTTTAAGAGCAACTACTCTAATAAGATTAATTTAAATACTACAAAAATCTCAAATTTAATATCAACCTTCCAAGATACCAAATCAATAGAGTAAAACAAAACTATGGAATAAAATCTCTAATAACCAAAATACTATCTTTGTACTTAATCCATTATGCTCACGTAGCCTAATACATGATTTCTAGTCTTGATCCACAACTATACTATTAAAAATATTTGAAAAATATTATAGAAATAAGAGGTGATTTATTAACAATTCAGTAAATAGAGAACATATATTAATATGTAAACATGAGTCTTTTCAGAAAGTTTGGTACTTAGAAATAAAATATTTCATTTTGATATGCAGATTTCATAAATGTGCTATCAGAAAATCAGAACAATTTTTCAATCTTTTCATACTCAAAAACTAACTGTTCATATTCAAAAATCCTTTTTATCTTCAAAAACAATTTGGCATAACATAACTGAATATCTTCATTTTATCATATCGTATCGTATCGTATCATATCATATATTTTATTTAACTTCTGTGGTATGGTTGTGCTATCCACGATGGTCAAATCAAGTAATATCATATTGTGAAACTTTTTATTTTTCAAACTTTTTATTTTTCAATCTCAAAGCTTTGAGTGTGTACATAGGAAAGAACACATAAAAGACCACTTTATTTTCAAAATGGGTGCACTCATATCATATCATATCATGTTGGTGCTAATCATATCACGTGGACCAGTATTATCATATCATAACCATATTTAGAATCAGAATCAAAACAGATAAGTATGCCAAAGTTTTTCATATCTATATTATATCAAACCACGTGCCGAACACATTCATATTATTTTCAGATAATCAATAACAGATCCAAAACATTTCATATCATATGTATGAAAATCTCAATTTTCATATTCGTTCTTTTGCATATTTTAAAAACATGTCAAATATTACTCATGTCCATACTATTCATGTCAAAAATTATTTTTCTCTTTCATATAAATTTTCATGAGTAAATGCAAAACACATATACTGAGGTTGTTTTTATGTTTTCTTTTTAAAACATATCATGCACATTTTACAAACCAAGCTCAGTTTATTTTCCTTGTTATGCAAATTTAGCATAGGAATCTCACTTACCTTGACTTTTTAACTTTTCAGAAAATCTTTACAACAGTCCCAAAAGAATATCAATTACCACCTATAGAAAATTCATATAACTTGAATAAATCTCCAATTTGAACAGTTACTTCGTAATTACACCTGAAATATCTATTTTTATATCTCAAGACCTAAAATTCTCATAACCTAAAAAATACTATCACTTTCCAAATTCCTCAATATCAGCTTAATATTTTAGACTAAGATATTAAATTCAAACTTATTTACTTTTGAAATCAAACTATAAAATTTAATACTAGAAAATATAATAAAAGTAAGATACTTTAAAACCCTAATTTTCTTCTGTATAGTAATTATACTTAAAACCAAGCCTAAACAAGCCCAACGTATATCCAGGGCTATTTTGATAAATATCCATATAATGCATGGGTTCAAAATAAAATAAAAATTTGCACTTACTAATCACTTCAAAAAATTCATATTTTAGAAAAATAATATTACTAATAATAGAATTCAAAACTTTATCTATTTTCTTTATAAGCTATATAATTAAAAACAACGATACTAACACAAACTTTATGTTAATCTAGAACCCATCTAAAGGGACGGTGTTTTAGGAAATACGTATAAGATGCATAGGCTTATTGGGAAAAACCATGAAAGCAAACGGAAAACTGAGTTGTGAAATGCTCCAGACCAAAAAAAATATGCGACTGAGGATTCCAATACTCACCGAGAGAGGAGACGCGGCGCGAAGAGCAGGGAGGTGGGCGGAGGTAGATAGTGGTCACGCGGCGGCACTGCACTAAGATCAGAGAGAAAGTTATGAGAGAAAGAGGTAACGGAGAGGAGATCGTGGGGGAAAAGCAACAAGATGCCGTGGTCTCACCTAGAGGAAAAGCAACTGGGTGATGGGAGGTGGTCGGCGGTACCTTCTCTGCAAGTGGAGGCGATGTGGAGGGCTGCCGTCGTCGCTAGGCTTCACCGTCGTGGCTGGTGGCACCTAATGGAATCGAGAGCTAGGGAACAAAAGATGCTCTGCTTCGGGGAGTTCAAACAGGGGACAAAGAGGCTGAGTGTGGGTACGGTGGTGCAAGGCAGTGCTGTGGAGGAGCTGCGCAGTGGGCGTCGGGGAGGGGGTGGCTTCTATTGCACGGTGGATGAGTGGATAAACAGTCCCGGCGCTGCTCTGTTTTTGGGTGCATGAAACAGGGCCTTTTCTGGTTTAAAATTTACGGTGGGTGGTGCATGTCCATGGGGCGGTTTTCGTGGGTTTTCCATCTGTTGCTCCCATGGTGGTCCAATGGGGCTGCTGGCGTGGAGGAGCATACCGTGGGTTGGTTTCCGTTTGAGGACACAGAGGGGCTGGGCCGTGGGGGCTGTCCCATCTTGCCGCAGCTAGGCACGACTGGTGGCTTCCAGCGGTGGTCTGGTGAGGTGTTGGGAGGCGGCTGGTTGGTAGGAGGCCGGGCTTCAGTGCTTGGTGGTTCACGGCAGTGGCGTTGTCCTTATGGTTTGGGACTGTGGGCTTTGGGGGCGAGGGTGAGAAACTGATGTGAGGGAGAGGGAGAGGGAAGTCTGAGCAATGTGCCGGTAAAAAAAAAAAGAGAGATATGATGAGAAAGGAAATAAGATGAGTGGGAAGAGAAACGGTTAAGAGAAAAATAAGGCACACGGAGAATAGAGACCGAATGTGCATAACTGAAACTACAGATAAAAGAAACCGTTGGTGCAGGGGAAGGAAAGACGTGGGGAAGAGAAGGTTCAGTGCAGAGGGGAATCGAAGGCATCGGGGAAGTAGTTGTGGAACACTGATGTGAGGGAGAGAACGGAGATTTGGAACCGAAATAGCTTGGGGAAATGAAAACGCAAAAGGGGGAAATCGACGTGCATGGCAACGGTTACTGAGCTTTTCCTACGTGCATGGTGGTTGGCTGGAAGAAACGACTGCGAGGGAGAGGAGGAGATCAATGTGCAAGGGACATGCACGTGGCTTTGGGTCCATTTCGAAAAAAAAAGTTGGACCTATATCTTGATGGTAAATGAATTTAAAATAAATAAAACATTGATCTGATAAATTGAATGCGAGATTTGTGCTAGGCCCGGGTGTTACACTCAAATCTCGTTTATAAATGATAACAAGATGGATTTGAAGGAACCATAAATTTGGTATTACGTATATCCTTATAGTCAACCATCTCACTTACCCAGAGAAAGAAAAACCAATGATCTCATAGAAACGTTGTTCTCGAAAAAGTTTCTTAGGGACAAAAATTAAGTCTTCTAAAACCCCTAACTTTGCAGCATAAAAATCAAAACTGAATTTAGTCCGAACCATTGTACAAATTACAGCACAGTAGACTGGGTGTAAACTAGAACATAAATGACACAATAAGATAGATAAATGAGAATCAACATGTTATCTCTGGCAGGTAATACGATGGTTAGTGCAGTCATCTGTACCGTGGAAGTTTTCCGCCTTCCCAAGATACAGTTATTTGCAGCAATAGCCTAAGAAAATCCATTCTTATAACATATTTCTTGCTAAAAAGCACCAGCAATTTAGGAAGCAAAAGTAGTGCAACTCAAAGTGCACAAAAGAGAAAACAAACCTTTTAAGGCTTACTATTTTGAGAAGCATTAACCCATTCTCAAACTGCGAACATAGTTATCTACATGATAAGTTTCAGCATAATTCGTAAGCAATATAATTATCAACTAGAACGTCAACAAAAGCATACTATATACATTATTCAAATTTTGGATGATAGAAGAAGTACAGATACGTACCTAGCACCAAAATGGGCAATCTCCTCTAAAAAATGAGATCTAGTATTTAGATAAGTAAAGAAAAACCAACATATTGGCTGAGAATGGAATTTAAATAACCATGGAGCTGAATAATGACATAAGGAAGCAAAAAGGGAGTAATCCTTGTCAAGGAATTGCAATTAATCGCAATAGTAACCAAGTGTCCATAGGATTGATCATCTGGCTAGGTTTTTTCTCGGGCCGGTCCGAAATCTAGGTGTTAACATTGTGTTTCGTACGCTTTTGGGTCGGGTTCCAACAACTATGATTTTGGGCCTTTATACTTGCACACTCAAGAAAACAAGGGAGAGGAGCTCGGTGGTGGTTGGAGAGCTTTCGATACGTAAGTTACTAAATCGTCTTAATAGTTTGTACTAGAGTGCGAGAGCTTAGAGAGAGTTTTTCGTACCTAGGGGAAGGTTTCTAAAGGGACATCCAATACCTTGCCATAATGGGCTTGTGTCACTTTGATTCCTGTTTAGTCAAAATCCCTTAATGTGGCGTGGCTCCTGGGAGGTGCCATTAATGTGGCTCTTGGGAGGTGCTATTAATGTGGCGTAGAGTCTAGGGAGTGGGGCCATTAATGCGGTGTGACTCCCTGAATAGACTTTAGCCTGCGGATGGTCATCACTAATGTGATACCTCGTATTTTAATGTATTTTTTATTATTATTGAATGATTATTTTATTGAATTTAAATATTGGTTCTCTTGTTTTAATTTATCGTGT
Source organism: Cyclocarya paliurus (assembly GCA_029856935.1). NCBI lineage: Eukaryota > Viridiplantae > Streptophyta > Magnoliopsida > Fagales > Juglandaceae > Cyclocarya > Cyclocarya paliurus. Next base: position 18,472,633 of record CM056950.1, read on the forward strand.
TTATTGTTGGGTTAATTTTTTATTTTTAAGTTGTGAAATTATTTTTAATGTGTCTTTCTTGTTATTAATTATTATTTATTATTTAAAGTACACTTGATTTTAATTTATTTTATTGTTGGACTTTAATTATTTTATTTTATTAATTTTGAGTTGTAGTGTTTTTATTTGACTTCTAATTTATTTTTAATGTGCCTTTTTTCTTTGTTTGGGCTACTAATTTTCGGACTGGGCTTTTGTTGGTTTAGTTTTATTTTTCTTTTGGGCCCAGCCCATTCGGATTTCCATCCCAAGCTTTGAGCCCAGGCCCATGGAAGACTTCCAGACTCCGTCGCACAGTTTACGTCCATCTTCCATTTCATGCAGTCCCTACATCCTTTCCTCTAGGTTTTTTCATCTCTTTACTACTTTTAGCTTATATATATACTGCGCTTGTCCTCCTCTTCCCAGAATATCAAACTGAGACCTCCACTCCAGCTGCCTCACCACCTTCTCGTAGCCACAACCCAGCCACTGCAACTCCACGCACGGAAGCTCCAACTCTCTCTCTCCCCATCGTCGCTAGCCATTGCCTAGCCCTTGTAAAACCGCAAGCCTCAGTTGCGTTCAGCAGCCCCACCTCCCAGAAAACCAAACCAATCTAGCTGCTCTTCCTCAGAGCACCACCACGTCGAAGTCTCCTCCCTCTTAGCCACCGTGCAAGGTCAAGAGCCTTCACAACACCGCTCTTCACCATCGTCGCCCAGCCGTTGAAAGAAATACCACCCACGAACTCCTCTGTTTTTAGCCACCCGAAACAGAGATCCTACCCACCGAACCACCACATCGCACCAGCCGCTCCAAGCTGTCGCCACCCACATGAAAAGGGACGCCAGACACTCACAGGCCACCTCAGTCCGTAGCGATCCCTCTCGGTGAGCCATCGCCGAAGCTTACATTGCCTCTCCGTTCCCTTCTTTGGCTATGCGCAACGCTCTCTCTCTCTCTTTCTTCATTTCTCTCACTCATCTCTCTTAGTGCCCCACTGCCGTGACCACTATCATCCACTGCTCAGCCCTTTGCTCCGCCGATGTTTTGCACCTCTCTCGGTGAGCCTCCGTGCGATTTTCAGCCTCTGTTTCTTGTTACAAATTTTAATAAGATGATTTACATAGGTTGTGATGCCTGCCTTTAGGATAAAATAAAAATAGTGTTTTAATTACATTATTACCCTTCTAGTTACAAACTGTGTTAGTATGTTTAAACTTTTAATATATATAGGAGACTCGATTTTATTTCTGTTTACAAAAAACTTTATTTTTAACATGTTATTAAGTAGAGATTTATTTTTAAGACCAAATAATAATGGTGTAAATTTATTTCAACACTTTAGATATGATATAGTTCATTAAACAATAGTTGTGGTTTAATTTTAAAATATCTTGGTATAGTTATATGATCTACTATTAAATTTATAGTTTGATTACAATAGTAAATAAGTTAGATTTTTAATGTTTTAGTCAAAGTCATTAAATGGACACTGATGATTTTAGAAAGGGATGTTATATTTTGAGGGCTCGAGAATTTTAGGTTTTGAGAAATTAAAATAGGTTATTTTAGAAGTTAGGCATAAATATCTAAATATGTGATTTATTGGAAATTTACAAGAGTTGCGTGATTATCTTATAGGTGACGACTAATATTTGTTTGGCATTGTTGAGGAAAATTTTGGAAAGTTAAAGAGTTCAAGTAAGCGGGATTCCTATACTAGATTTTACATAAAATAAAATGACCTGAGGTCGATTTTGGAAAATATGCATGTTTTGTTATGAAAAGAAATTTTGGACACGACCTCAGTTATTTGTTCTGCATTACTCATAAAACTCTGTATAAGAAGAAAGTATTTTCTGTCATGACTGATGTAGACATGAGCTTATTTTGACATTTTATTTCTGAACTGTGTAAAAGAGAGCGAATATGAAATTTTGTGCATAAATTATATTTTTGTGATCTGGTTCTGTTATGAAAATGTTCTATACTTTGATATGATATGATGTGATTTCTGAAACCTCTGGCATAATATTCTGTTCTGTTCTGTTCTGACTTTACCACGGGTGTAAAACTGTGGCCTCTATTTGGGTTAGTACCAACTTCTCTGTTTCTGGTGCACCCACTTTGGAAACAAAGTGGTTTTCTGCGTGGTTTTTCCTATGTGCATACTCGGGGCTCCGAGAATAATGAGGGGAAGATTCACATTCTGTTTCTGCTCGGTTGGCCGCCGGGGTTTACAGAACCCTACCACAGGGGTTAAACATGGAATTCTGTTCTGATATGATGTTTCAGTTATGTTGTGCCAAAGGAATTTTGATTATGGATATTTCTGAACTTTCGCTCTGATATTTGATAACATATTCTGATTCTGCATTCTGAAAATAAAAATATTTTATTCTGCATTCTGAACTCGGTAAATGCTCATGTTTGCATACTAGTATATGTTCTCTGCTTATTGAGTTGTTGATAACTCACCCCTATCTCCATAATATTTTTCAGATGATTTAAATATTTCAGTTGAGGATCGAGAATATGGAGCATGGGTGAGATGAGTTAAGAATAATGGATTAGGCATAGAAGGTTTATATGAGTATTGAGGATTCTTATTCAGTAAGCTTGTTGTGCTTTGATGATGTGATATGTTGGGAGGTTGATGTTTATATTAAGACTTTGTGTTGTCTTAGTTTAATTATACCAGAGTAATTGATGTGTGAGTATTTTTTGTGATAGAGAAAAATTGGAGTATGTACTTTGTGGTTGGAAAATGACTTTTAAGTGACATGAGTTAACTCTCCGGACCCCCCGGGAACGGGGTGTTACAACTGAGGCTCTCCATACCTTTTGTCAGGAGATCAAGGGTCCTCTGCATCTCTCGCTCACCAGTCTATACAGGTTCTCAAGTGCTAAGTGTCATAGGGGGTGAGTCTCATTTGTCATTTTTGTTATTCTTTTTCGCGTGGGGGTTGCTTTATGGGTTGGTTTAAACTGAAACACGCCCACAATCAGGCCATTTTAAACCCAAAGAAAAAATCATTAATGTAAAGAAGGAAGATCTGCCTTATCTATCTTCAACAACCCTTTTAGCATACAAGGAAGATCTGAAAACTACCTCCAAGATTCTATTCTGCCTTCCGCACCAAGCGAGCCAAAAAATCAGCAACTGCATTACACTCTCTAAGACATGCCTTATAGAATATTGCATGGTCAAAAGAATTTCTTGAATTCCTCCTAGATATCATGACTCTGTTCCTAAATCCAACACTGTATAAGCGTAGAGTCCATCACTATATCAAGTTTTAAAATACCCAAGTCCTTACAAAACCGTAGCCCATGTAATAAAGCTGAAAATTCCATCGAGTTGTTGCTCCCCTATCCAGGTTTGTTGCAAAAGTCAGCACAACATCTCCTTTCTCATTTCTTATGAAACCCCCGCCACCAGAAGGCCCTTGATTACCTAAACAACTGCCATCCACATTAAGTTTGAGGAGATCTTTTCCTGGCTGTTGCCATTTAACACTACAAGCTCTCTTTGGTTTTATAGGCTTAACAAGTATTCTTAGATCCCGTAAAATGGCCGCATCCCCATGTTGCATTTTAGATCCGGCTTTCAATCTCAAGCAAACCCAGGAAATTGTAGCCTTAATTGCATGCCTTAGTTTTGCCACACTATCAACTTTACCTTGCATTGTTGCATGACACCTCCATCGCCAAAGTGACCAACTAATTAAGGAAAGGATCAGCCCTAAAAGCATACCTTTTTGAGAGGATTTTGTCGCTCTTCGCAACCATACTTCCACCCTTTCTTTCCAAATAAGATTCGGGTTAAAGGGGATACTGAGCTGCATAGAGACCCTTCTCCCAATTTCCTGTGCTATGTCACCCTTTGCTAGAACATGATTTTGATCCTCATAATTTCCTCTCTCATAACATTCACACTTGGATATAATAGGAGTACTGTAACGCCACGATCCTGGAGGATTTGGAGAATTACTACATTTCATTTAAAATCATATCTCACAATATAGATGTAAACTCCAATTTCTCAATTACACATATATCTCGTTGTTTTAAACCGACTACCTCAATAATTAAAGAAAAACACTACCAAACCTCAAAATAAACGTTAACTTTTTAGAATATCATATCGACAAAGCAAAATAAAACCACTAAATAAACTCTCCATTAATAAAAAATACTCTCTTTGTACTTAATTTGCTATGCTCACACAGTCTTACTCAAGCTTTCTATTCTTGATCTCCTGCTGAAACTTCCAAAACATTTGAAAATATTGTGGAGATAAGGAAGTGAATTATCAACAACTCAGTAAGCAAAGAACGTATGCTACTATGTAAACATGAGCTTTTTCAGAAAGTTCGGTAGGCGAAACAAAACATTTCATTTTCATATTAATATCTTAAAACGTGTTATCAAAAAAATCAGAGTGACTTTTCAAACTATTCATATTCAAAAATCTATTTTTATATTAGAAAACCAATTGTTCATATTCAAAAACACTTTGGCATAACATAATTGATCATCTTCTTCTTATAATACCATATCATATCGTATCATTTCATATCATGCCATCATATCATATCATATACCATGTTTAACTCTGGTGATAAGGTTGTGCTATCTTTGGTGGCCAAACTAGACAGTATCATATTGTGAAACTTTCCCTTATTCATTCTCGGATCTCTGAGTGTGCACACATGAAAGAACACATAAAAGACCACTTTGTTTCCAAAGTGGATGCACTCATATCATATCATGTTGGTACCAACCATATCACGTGAACCAGCATCATCATATCAGGACTATAATCAAAATTAGAGTTAAAATAGATAAGTCATGCCAAAGGTTTTTCAGATGCATGTCATATCAAACCACGCGCTAAACATATTCATACCATTTTCATATGATAAAAAACAGATCCAAAATATTTTCATATCACATGTACAAAAATTCTCAGATTTCATATTCGCTCTTTTGCACATTTTAGAAACATATCAAATATTGCTCGTCTACACTATTCATGTCAAGGGCATTTTCATCTTTCATATAGATTTCATGAGTGAATGCAGAACACATAATTCAGGTTGTTTTCACATTTTCTTTTAAAAACATAACATGCACATTTTACTAATCAACCTCAGTTCATTTTTTATTTTTATGCAAATCTAGCATAGGAACCCCATGTAACGACCCGATCCCATATTTTTAGGGATAAATTACGGATAATTCTATTAGGCTAAATAAATGAGTTAAAGCCCATAAAAGAATTTATCAGATAGATTATTTTTAATTGAACCTAGAGTTAAGGCTCCATTATTATTATTATTATTATTTTAACTCCAAGCTCATGAGTGTTAGACTCCAAACACTATTACCATTGTGCTTTCCTTTTCATAATAAAACTCCTAGTGGATTTCCTCTATTAACCACAACCATACACGTCTCTTTCCCAAAGATTTATTTTTATATACGGTTTAGTCCTCGTTCCTTGTTTGTCTATCACTACATGCATGGCTTTATCGTAACCGTTTCCTCTGCATGCATGTTTGTCACCTCTAGGGTTTTTATCAGTTCTTTTTTCTATATATATGCTTGTTACACAAAAACACACATAGCACCCTTCATTTTAATGCTTCACAAACCACCTTCCCTCAGCCATCCAACAGACCACCCACACAGCAACCATCAAGAAACTCCTCCACGTCTCCTCCCCAACCCAAGCAACACCATAGAAACAAGACCCATGACCTTTTCCTCTCTCAAGGCAAGTAGCATCCATGCATGATCAGTGCACAACCCCTTAAGCCGCCAGCCTCCACACACAAAAGCAGCCCTGAAGGAAAACTCCACGTTGTAGTAGCCACATCCAGCCCATCACGACACCCATGTAGTGAATCACCAATGGAAGCCAAACTAGCGTTTCAGCCACGTGAATGTAGTCCACATCTCTTCCCTCAGCCACCTTGCAAAGACAAATAGAAACTGACACCACTGCTTGACCATGAGCCACCAATTTGCACCACCGTTCCACCTCTCATACACCCTCAAAAGCCAACCACGTCGCAGCCCCCACTTAGACCACCACCGTGCCCAACCACCGAAATTGCACTGCAAAATACTCTGTTTTGCACTTTCAAAAACAGAGAATTTTTCTCCCTACCGTGAGCCACAACCCAGCCACCCCTTGGCACCAACTCCCTCCACGTCATTACCACCAACACAGAAAACTCTGACGGGCACTCCATGCCACTCCAAGTCCCTCGTGTCTCACCCGGTAAGCCACATCGAGCAGTTCCCTCCCTCTTCTCTCTTTCTCACTCTTTGTCTCTCTCTCTCTCTCTCTCTCATCACTCTCTCTCTCTCTCTCTCTCAATTGCATAGTCGCCCACTCGCCGGAGTTGCCACTACTCTTGCCATCGTTGAGTGCAACCCAACCTCACGTTGCATTGCCTAGCTCATGGAAAGCCATTGCCTCTCACATAAGTCTATTCCCGAATGCGTAGAATGAAGTTTAGGTAGGTTAGTTAGATTACAAAAATGCCCCTGCCTTATTTTATGTGAGGAAACATGTATCACATAAATTATGAAAGAATGTGATTTTATTTGAAATTTATGGTATAGTATGACAAGATATGACAAGTATGCATGCAATTTTTTTTGAAATCTATGATATGACAAGTATGCATATATGATTATGATAAGATATGTAACGGCCTATGTTATGATATGAAGACAATACCTATGTTATGGGCATACTGTATTGTCAGGTCGTACATGCTGGTAGTGCACCTAGTATATCTTCCTTATGTATGGATTCCACAACCTGTGGCCACGGGCAGAATCAGAATCTACTTAGATTCGCAAATCCTAACTCACGGGGGTCAACAATAGGTAATGGTCTATGATAAGTGAAAGATAAGTTCATGTTCATGTTACTAACGTATGTATTTATGAGTATTCACGTTTTTCAAGAAATCTTATATTTATTATGTTTACTGTATGATGTTGCTTTTGAGTATTCGACTCATTTTTGTATGTTTTTATGTTTTAAACGACCCCAAGCGATGACATTTATGAAGATGAGACTGCAGGTCAGGACTTGATCTCGGAAGGTGAGGTAGAGACCTAAACAGATTACGCTATAATTAGTTTTATGGTTTAAGTTTTAAACAAATTATTCTGATAAGCACATGAGACTTTTGTATTTTTTTTTTGAAAAAAATAAGTGCTTTCACAAACTCTATTTTGGATTTAGTATTTATTAATTTTTTTTTTCTTTATGGAATCTTTCGCATTTGGCGCGTTGTGTAAAGGAAAAGTTTTTAGGTTCAACTTTAGTACTCCTCGAAAATTCTAAAATGTCTTTATTGGGGAGCAGGGTGTAACATGGACTTTTTAACTTTTCTGAATCTTTCCACAATTGTGCCAAATGAAAACCAATCTCACCTATACAGAAAACTAAACGTTACTAAAATTCTAAACTGACTTGCTAAAACTCTCCATTTACTTAAAAAATCATACTACGAAAATAGCTTTAATAATTATCTAGTTATCAACACGGGGGTCAACAATAGGTAATGGTCTATGATAAGTGAAAGATAAGTTCATGTTCATGTTACTAACGTATGTATTTATGAGTATTCACGTTTTTCAAGAAATCTTATATTTATTATGTTTACTGTATGATGTTGCTTTTGAGTATTCGACTAATTTTTGTATGTTTTTATGTTTTAAACGACCCCAAGCGATGACATTTATGAAGATGAGACTGCAGGTCAGGACTTGATCTCGGAAGGTGAGGTAGAGACCTAAACAGATTACGCTATAATTAGTTTTATGGTTTAAGTTTTAAACAAATTATTCTGATAAGCACATGAGACTTTTGTATTTTTTTTTGAAAAAAATAAGTGCTTTCACAAACTCTATTTTGGATTTAGTATTTATTAAATTTTTTTTTCTTTATGGAATCTTTCGCATTTGGCGCGTTGTGTAAAGGAAAAGTTTTTAGGTTCAACTTTAGTACTCCTCGAAAATTCTAAAATGTCTTTATTGGGGAGCAGGGTGTAACATGGACTTTTTAACTTTTCTGAATCTTTCCACAATTGTGCCAAATGAAAACCAATCTTCACCTATACAGAAAACTAAACGTTACTAAAATTCTAAACTGACTTGCTAAAACTCTCCATTTACTTAAAAAATCATACTACGAAAATAGCTTTAATAATTATCTAGTTATCAAAAATGTAATAAATACTATTATCATCAAATATATTCTTAACTTATTATAATATAATTTTATCAAATATGGTAAAACAACTTAAACTCATTTCAAAAATTAATTTAATCATATTTAAAACTCACATCTCTATAAGCTATTATTGAAATCATAATTTAATACTATTAACATATAATGCACTAGAAAATCATAAATTTCTTAAATAAGAGTAGTTCATAAAATATCCTTAATAATACTTTAACGTTAAAAAAAATCCTTGTAAACTTATAATATATAGTCTAGTCAAAATTTAACACTTAGTTATACAATTAAAACGGTAATTTCTGTAAACCATCGCTTAAGGGCTAATATAATTGCCCATGTAAAAATATGGATAGTTTAAAATATTAAACACAACCTAGCTTTAAATAATATAATAGTATTTTAATTACAATAAAAAGAAGCCCAATATAGAAAATTGGTATCTCTTGAACATAACCCACTTTAAATAATACATTAATTTATTAATACAAAAAAGATAAAGCCCATTTAAAATTGTTAACAATATCTATAAAACACAACAAACCTAATTTAAACATTAAACAATTCAACTCATTTAAAACTAAACATCCTAAACTAAGAAGGTGGAATTCCCTGAAGGTGGTGGCTCTGTGGTGATGTCGATGAGGGTCTGAATAATGATCCACTCTCCTAGGCTTAGTATCTAGCGAGAACGACTTTCTTCCGGATACTATGATCGGCCCCCGTCCGGGGGTTTGAGTGGAGACCCACCTGTACCTATTGAAGTCTCAGGGGGATTGCCAGAGTTTGTAGGCCTTGCGGAGGCCCTTCCTTCTCTGTCTTGGCTGGCCATGGAAGCGAGTCGAGAGGAAGCCATTGGTCGGGTTGTTGAGTGCTTGTCGGGTTTTTTCCACGAGGTTTGATTGTTTCCTCCCGCTATTTACTCTTCTTTTTTTTTTTCACTTTTTTCTTAGTCTTTCCTTTATGTTGCCAGGGTACTTCTCAGCTTGCAGCTTTATCATGGATGATCAGGAGGCAGCCCTCCAAGAGAGCTTGAAGGAGAGGGAGCAGTTGAAGTGTGAACTCAAGGACGAGACTCGACCTATCGGACAAGCACAAGAGAGTGAAGGAGCTGGAGTGCTGTCGGAGGAAAAGTAAGCAGAAGTGGGAAGAGGAGAAAACCTGATTGGAGCAACTTAAACAATATCTTCAGGGCGACTCATCTTGAGCGTTGGCGGAGAAGGTGATGATATGTGTAATTTTTATGTCATTTTTTCATTCTTTTATTTATGAAAAGTGTCAGTTCTCCTTTAATTCTATTTTATTTCTATATATATTTTTATTTTATTGGATTTGAAAAAAAAAATGAGAAGATTTAGTGCAAAAGGAGAGAATTTTGGTACAAAAGAATAATCTACGGATCCAAATCAATGAGAGGTAATGAGATCAGAAGAGAGCCGAGAAGATTTGGGTGAGGAGCCTTGTCCCGTGGGCAGCAAAGAGATTTATCTCGCCCAAAAGGCGAGAAGACTTTCCTCTTGGTAGGCGAGGAGACACAATAGCGACTGGAATTGGCAACAAGAGTTAGGCGCTGAGCGATATAATTTGCTTCCTGGGCACGAAGACTTGGCATAAGGCTTTGGGCGACTAGTCTAAATGACCAACTTAAAAGACCAACCTAAATGATACCTTGGCAATAACGAGACAATAGGTGAGCAACTTTACCGCTCGGTAGGTTGGCAAGAGGGTTCTATCATCCCGGTTGGGAGTCTTTCCACGCTCATTAGTTTGTGACCTCCACGCCAGTTATATTCAGCACACACAGCATCTACTCGATGGGATAATTCCTCTCGACCGAGATCAATCTGCTGCTGACCACCAAATCCGAGTTTCGAGTTTCACAATCAATATGTTGGGGACCAAATCCTCCCAAGTTCCAAAATTCATGCCGCATATCACTGAATCTTCCATTTTAGATAATCCTGTTATTCTTGGGATAATTTTCTTTTATGTTAACAACTATCTTTAGAAACTATTTTTCAGATTTTTAGGCTAGATTGTAGCTGCAACTATTGTTGAGTCTGAACTTTCATTCAAAATAATGAATAAAAAATTCAGAGCAGTTTTACCTGTAAGTATACAGGTGTTGTAGTACCTTACAGGATCGAATCCACAGGGATTGACTAATGTGATAAAGAGAATAAAATAAAAATAGATTATTAAAAGGAACGTGCAATCAAAAAGAAAAGAGATTATTGAGATGAAGATTTTTAAAGTAACAAAATATAACTGAACTAATAAAATAAATCAATATGAAAATTGACTAAAGTTTCGAGGATCCGTCTAATAATTTAGAATATTAGTTCCAATCAATTTAGCTCAGTTAGACTAGAATAATGATTCCGTCTAACTGGAAGATTTAACAATTAAGCCCAAGAAAACTAATCACCAAAGATTAAGTTTGAATAATTGATGGTATAAACATTTAAAAGTCCATTTGATTACCACATGGATTCTTCAAGCATCCAATGTATTCGAAAATTACAATAGATCAAGAAAAGTATATAGATAAACAAAGTTTCTAATAATAACACCATTCAATTGATCAAACTCACAATATAAACTCTATTGTTGATCCAAAACAATATTTAAATCATTAGACTTCACCTCTAACCTTAGTATGAAAATGTAGACATGTAATTTATAACTCCAAACTAAAATAATAATAAAAATAATAAAACTAAAAAAATAAAATCACACTTAAAATAATATTTCTTCTCTACTCTACTCTACTCCTAATTACAAAAACTATAACTGTTTTATTTCCCTCCTAAAATCTGATTCTTTGCTTCGATCGTTTACAAGCCTTATATAGGCTTCAAATAATACTGTGCTGCAACTACCAGGTCCTAATGTTTCCCAGTGTCGAGAGTTTGCATCTCATCTCCAGCGCTCAACCACTCCACTCAATTCTTATTGCGCCTTGTCATTTGCTTTTTTTTTTATTTCTTTTTCTTCCATTCTTTCCTTCTGCTTCTCCGTCTGTCATTGGCCAATGTCCCCCACGCCGAAATCCCACTAATGTTGCATCTGTTTCTTTTCTTTTCTTTATTCTTCCATTTCTTTTCAGCATCACATGTTAGTAGAAGCCATTTCTTTTCAGCATCACATGTTAGCAGAAGGCTTTTTTTTCTTTCATTCTTTATTCTTCCACTGATCAACTTCAGCTTTCATCTTTTTTTTTTTTATTCTCAAATCGAAAAGCATCTAGACCCAGAACTCGTTCCATGCCGCTAGTTTTATATTTTTATTGAGCTCTGAAAATTGCATGCATTATTGCTCCAGCTGGTCTCGTGTGAATGGAGAGCATCTGTGGTCCGAACGCAATGCATCTGCATGCATTATTACTCCACCTAGCCGTGTCTTCCATTGTGGTCCGAACGCACTGCATGTAGGTTGGTGCTGCTGCGCTGTTGAGGATGAACGTTGGCAGCGAGGTGGAGGTGCTGCCGGGGATGCAGTTGCGCAATGGTGCATGCATGGCTCACTGGTTGTGGAGGTGCAGTGTTGCTGGAGGTTGAAGATGGTGGCTCTCGAAAAGGTGGTGGATGCGTAGCTCGATGGTGTTCGGAGTAGTGCTATTGGAGGAGGCTGGACGGTGGCTCTTGGTGATGCCGGTTGGCTTTAAATGGTGGCTGGGCGGAGGAGAAAAAATGCACGTATGGAGTCTGTGTGTAGCTGGACAGAGGTGCAGCTGGACATATGGAGTCTGTGTGCAGCTAGACAAGTCGTTTAGAACAGAGGGGCTCTTAATTTGACAGACAAAACGACACGTTGTTTTAGTCCGTGGACTAAACGACACGTCGTTTATCAGAAAGCCGAATACAATTATAACCCGGAACGACATGTCGTTTTGGCTTGTTGACCAAATGACATGTCGTTTAGCCTGCACTGAAAAACAAAAAATAAAAGTAAAAATAAAACAGGTAGAATAAATAATAATTAAATAAACAAAAATAAAATTAGAAAAATAAATAAATAAATAAATAAATAAAGATAAAATAAAACTAGACTAAAATATTAAAAGTGTGTTGTGCATGTGAATAAACAATATCAAATTAAATCACAAGTATTAAAATCAAGCATAAATTATGCTATTAATCAATTTAAATTGCAACTTGGATTTTTTCCTCTTAATCATTTTTTTCATCTAAAATCAATAATAAAATAGTAAAAAAATTAAAAATGTATTGATTTTAACTATATAAACTATACAATAATGCAGCTCAATCACACCCCCCAACTAACCTTTTGCTAGTTTCTGAGCAAAATAGTGAAAATTAATTGAGATGAATATTGCATAAAACTTGAAATTCAAACAAAAGCTATCAAACATAATAATGAATTCTCACAAATGCAACACATGACTATCAACCCCCGGGAGCTATATCCACCAAGACTGTCTCAATAATCTTTCAAAGAATTGGGGAAAATATCTTTGAACACAGATGTGTGTATATAGACTGTGTGTTCTTCACTACTAGCCAGGATTTATCCCAGGATTTTTTTTTTCAACTTTAAGATTAATCATTGCTGATTCTAACTACCTCAAAGCCCAAGGGACTAGCAGTTTTCACGCCAACTCTATTTAAAGGTTGAATACTCAACCCCCAAATTTTGGATAACTATTTCTAGCCCTTTCCTTAGGAAAGCTTCATACACTTCATCCTTTATTACATTTTTTTTTTTTTTTTAGGATGGATTCGAAAAAGTGGGGAATCAAACCTAGGATCGTGCGCCTAACCCACACATTCCTAAGTTCGACCTTACCATTGAGCCAACTCCGTGATGGATTTTTTTTTTTTTAATAAAAGGTTCGATAGTCTTGCAGTTTACTTCTCCTGTGTTAAATCAATAAACAGTAATAAAAAACACTATAAGTGTAAGCATGTGCAAAATGTCCTTCAAGATTTTTTCTTCATTATATATAAGTCATGCCAAGTCTATCTCAATAAATATAGCATCCCGGTGTTTCAAGTCACACATCAAACAAAATATGATGCATCAAGAATTATGTTCTATGCTCAGGGTTGAAAATAAATCTTCATAAAAATAATTCCGTTCATCTACACCACCAAGATACTTAAATTTCACAAAATGAAAGAATAGAGTGTGTGTCAATTATGTGTATATCAGTGTATATCGCATTAAGACAAAATATTATTTATCACATGCACACACGCTAAACAAAATTTAAAAAAAAAAAAAAGGTAATGAAACAAAAACAGAAAAGAAATGACTCATTCAAAAGCGGGTTTTCTAAGACTCAATATCCCTAAAGAAATACGGCCAAACAAATAGGATAACATACAAGATAACTACTTTGCCAAAGTGGACACTTGCGATCATTGTGCAATCGCGTGTCGGTATCACTTGATCCTGGACGCTGACATGAGTTTTTTTTTTTTTTTGCGAAAGAAAAAAAAATTGCCACAGAGTTCCAACGAACATTTTAAAAACAGAATGTGCACTACCACCACCCAACTTAAATGAAACATTGTCCTTAATGTTAAAAGAAAAAATCAAAATTAAATGGGGAGTAGCTAAAAAGGGCAGAATACACCTGAAAAGTGACATGGGTATCTCCCTAGGCACCAAAGATGGTAACCTGAAATGACAAAAAGAGACTCACCTGCAAATAAAAACAAAGAAAGCAAGAACAAACAAAATGGAAAATAAAGAAAATAAGAGAAAACAAAAACAATAGAAATATATATATATATTTTTTTAACTCATATCACATGTTGCAATCCTCGGCAACGGCGCCAAAAACTTGTTGAGTCTAAACTTTCACTTAAAATAATGAATAAAAAATTCAAAACAGTTTTACCTGCAAGTATACAGGTGTTGTAGTACCTTACAGGATCGAATCCACAGGGATTGACTAATGTGATAAAGAGAATTAAATAAAAATAGATTATTAAAAGGAACGTGCAATAAAAAAGAAAAGAGATTATTGAGATGAATATTTTTAAAGTGACAAAATATAACTGAACTAATAAAATAAATCAATATGAAAATTGAATAAAGTTTCGAGGATCCGTCTAATAATTTAGAATATTAGTTCCAATCAATTTAGCTCAGTTAGACTAGAATAATGACTCCGTCTAACTGGAAGATTTAACAATTAAGCCCAAGAAAACAAATCACCAAAAATTAAGTTTGAATAATTGATGGTATAAACATTTAAAAGTCCATTTGATTACCACAGGGATTCTTCAAGCATCCAATGTATTCGAAAATCACAATAGATTAAGAAAAGTATATAGATAAACAAAGTTTCTAATAATAACACCATTCAATTGATCAAACTCACAATATAAACTCTATTGTTGATCCAAAACAATATTTAAATCATTAGACTTCACCTCTAACCTTAGTACGAAAATGTAGACATGTAATTTATAACTCCAAACTGAAATAATAATAAAAATAATAAAACTAAAAAAATAAAATCACACTTAATATAATATTTCTTCTCTACTCTACTCTACTCCTAATTACAAAAACTATAATCGTTTTATTTCCCTCCTAAAATCTGATTCTTTGCTTCGATCGTTTACAAGCCTTATATAGGCTTCAAATAATACTATGTTGCAACTGCCAGGTCCTAATGTTTCCCAGTTTCGAAAGTTTGCATCTCATCTCCAGCGCTCAACTACTCCACTCAATTCTTATTGCGCCTTGTCGTTTGCTTTTTTTATTTCTTTTTCTTCCATTCTTTCCTTCTGCTTCTCCGTCTATCACTGGCCAATGTCCCCCATGCCGAAATCCTACTAATGTTGCGTCTGTTTCTTTTCTTTTCTTTATTCTTCCATTTCTTTTCGGCATCACATGTTAGCAGAAGGCTTTTTTTTCTTTCTTTTTTTTTTTTCATTCTTTATTCTTCCACTGATCAACTTCAGCTTTCATCTTCTTTTTTTTTTATATTCTCAAACCGAAAAGCATCTAGACCCAGAACTCATCTCCTGCTGCCACTTCCACGCCGCTAGTTTTATATTTTTATTGAGCTCTAAAAATTGCATGCATTATTGCTCCAGCTGGTCTCGTGTGAATGGAGAGCATCTGTGGTCCGAACGCACTCCATCTGCATGCATTATTGCTCCACCAAGCCGTGTCTTCCGTTGTGGTCCGAACGCATTGCGTGTAGGTTGGTGCTGCTGCGCTATTGAGGATGAACGTTGGCAGCGAGGTGGAGGTGCTACCGGGGATGTAGTTGTGCAATGGTGCATGCATGGCCCACTGGTTGTGGAGGTGCAGAGTTGCTGGAGGTTGAAGATGGTGGCTCTTGGAAACGTGGTGGATGCGTAGCTTGATGGTGTTCGGAGTAGTGCTACTAGAGGAGGCTGCACGGTGGCTCTTGGTGATGCCGGTTGGCTTTGAATGGTGGCTGGGCGGAGGAGAAAAAATGCACGCATGGAGTCAATGTGCAGTTGGACGGAGGTTGAAGATGACGAAAACGACATGTCGTTTTCGTCTATTGACTAAACGACAAGTCGTTTAGAACAGAGGGGCTCTTAATTTGACAGACAAAACTACACGTCGTTTTAGTCCGTAGACTAAACGACACGTCGTTTATCAGAAAGCCGAATACAATTATAACCCGAAACGACATGTCGTTTTGGCTTGTTGACCAAACGACATGTCATTTAGCCTGCACTAAAAAACAAAAAATAAAAGTAAAAATAAAATAAAATAAAATAAAACAGGTAGAATAAATAATAATTAAATAAAAAAAAATAAAATTAGAAAAATAAATAAATAAATAAATAAAGATAAAATAAAACTAGACTAAAATATTAATAGTGTGTTATGCATGTGAATAAACAATATCAAATTACATTACAAGTATTAAAATCAAGCATAAATTATGCTATTAATCAATTTAAATTGCAATTTGGATTTTTACCTCTTAGTCATTTTTTTTTCATCTAAAATCAATAATAAAATAGTAAAACAGTTAAAAATGTATTGATTTTAACTATATAAATTATGCAATAATGCAGCTCAATCAACTATCTTGTTTCTGCATTTGAGTTTTGACATCTATTTAATCCATTCTTGTTGGATGAATAGGGAGTCTAAATCTGAGTTTGAGGGTTTGAGTTTAGGTTTCGATAGTTTAGAGTTTATTATTTGAGTTTCTTTCAAGGAGGTGAATTTGGAGGGCAGAGGCGAGAGCCGAATGCTTCATCAATCGACTCTAACAAAGAACACTAGTTTTATTGTTTTTCTTTTCAATTTCATTATGAACTAATTCTATTTTCTAGAGTTTTGATGTAGTCTAGCATTGAGCACACAATTTATATTTTAAGTTATTTTATTTTCAATATTTCCATGATTGAATGTTTATTCCTTGTTCTTAATATTTGTAATTTTCTAGCTAACTATTGTTCGATCTATTGAATCACAATGAGATCGAGAGGTGATTTGTGATTAGAGTTATAGGATTAGGCACCATTAGTTAAGGGAAAATAGAGATACTTTACCATGACTAGTGTGATTTTCAAGAAAAATCCAAATAACTTAATGAGTCTCCAATTAGTTAAATTCACATAGAGATATAGGGTTATTCCTTGGAGATATTTTTGGTATTGTTTGAGAGAAAATATTAAATAGTTAAGAAATTTTTGTCATCAACTTGGGATAATTAGAATTCTACAACAAGGAAGAATAAATTGTGTGGGATTTGTAAGGCAAAATCAAACGTTCTAGATTTATTCTTAATATTTTTAAAAATTTTAATTTCAATGCTTTTATCTTCAGTTTAATTCAAATAATCCATTCTTCAAATTTAGGTTTTCCAAATAATAATTAATTCAGTTAATTTTAATACTCAATAGCATAATTATTCACTGTGGGTTTGATATCCGTTTTCTTTAAAACACTTTACTACTTGTTACGATTCTATGCACTTGAAGAGATATTTTTTAGTACAACAAGTTTTTGGCGCCATTGCCAGGGATTAGTTATTTGTTATTGATACTTATACTAGCTAGACTTTTACTACTTTAGATTTTATTTAATTGGTTTAAATTAGATCTCAGTTTGATTTTTCTTTTTAGGAATTAGAAGTACATGCCTCGATCTAAATCATTAGAGCATACACTTTTCGATCCTGATATTGAAAGAACCTCACGTCGAACCAATAAACAGAAGAAGAAAGAGGTCACCATATCCAAATTTAATATGGCCGATCAGGAGTACAAGGCGTTAAGAGACTATGTATGCCCTCTGTTAATGGGGCGACATCTAGCATAAGGAGGCCAACTATACAAGCCAATAACTTCGAGATCAAGTTGGCTATCATTCAAATGATTCAACAAACTGTAAAGTTTTGGGGGCTATCACGAGATGATCCTAATGTCCATATTGCAAATTTTTTAGAAATTTGTGATACTTTTAAACATAACGGAGTGATAGATGATGTGGTTCGATTGAGACTTTTTCCTTTTTCACTTAGGGAAAAAGTAAAAACTTAGTTGAATTCTTTGCCACTCGGCATCATCACCACCTGATAGGAATTGGCACAAAAATTCTTAGCAAAATATTTCCCTCGAGCCAAGACAGCAAAGTTGAGGAATGATATCACTACCTTCACCCAATTTGAGGGTAAATCATTCTATGAGGCATGGGAGAGATACAATAATTTATTGAGCAAGTGTCCACATCATGACCTCTCAGCCTGGCCTCAAGTACAGATATTTTACAATGGTTTGAGACCTACAAATTGATCTATGGTTGATGTAGCAGTAGGAAGAGCATTAATGAGTAAGACCCATGAAGCCGCATATGAACTTCTGGAAGAATTGACATCCAACAACTATCAATGGTTTGCGGAGAGAGCAATGCCAAGAAAGGCGGTTGGAGTGTTTAAACTTGATTCTATTACCACATTGGCGGTGCAGATGGCAAATCTATGACAACAACTAGGTAAGATGAATGCTAATGCTATTCAAGCTAAGGTTGTTTGTGAACATTGTGCAGGAAATTATTCAAGTGTAGATTGCCAGGTGGGGAATTATTTTGCCAACCGAGTTATGAACAAGCCCATTATGTGTCCAATTTTCAACGTCAAAATAATCTTTATTCAAACACGTTCAATCCCGGATGGAGAAATCACCATAACTTTTCATGGAGCAATAACCAAGAGGTGGCAAGACCACCTCCACAGTTTCTACAGCAAGAGAAGAAACTGACACTTGAGGATATGTTTATACAGTACATGCAAAAGACTGAAATGGTGATGCAAAAGATTGATATGGTGATCCAAAACAACTCGACTTCAATCCGCAATCTTGAGGAGCAAATTAGTCAACTCTCAAACATGCTTACCGAGAGGACAACAGAGACTTTACCAAGCAACACTGTGACCAATCCGAAGAACATGTCAAAGTTTTAACATTGAGATGTGGGCGGACATATGACTAGCCACAAATAGTAAATACCGAGCAAGATGCAGAAGTTGCCGAAAATGTGGAGTCTGAGAAGGAGAAAACAGAGTACAAGGTGAAAGAAACCGATCGGGATGTGACTGACTAGCAAGTTGAAATGACTAAGGAGAATAAATGGGCTGCAAAACCCAAGAAATCCATGGAGTTGATAGTTGAAACTTATTCTCCTTCAATTTATGATCCACCAATTATTTTTTCGCAAAGATTAAGAAAAAATAGGATTGATAATTAGTTCTCTAAATTTTTGAGTATATTTAATCAACTGTATATTAATATTCCTCTCATTGAAGCTTTAGAGCAAATGCCTAAATATGAAATTTTTTTGAAGGATATATTATCAACTAAGCGGAAGTTGGAGAAGCATGAGACTGTAATGCTGACGAAGGAGAGTAGTGCAATTTTACAAAAGAAGCTACTGCCTATGTTGAAAGATTCGGGGAGTTTCACGAACCCATGCATTATAGGAAATTCATATTTTGAGAAAGTTTTATGTGACTCAGGGGTAAGTATTAATTTAATGCCTCACTTTGTTTTCAGGAAACTAGGTCTTGGAGAAGCAAAACCGACCGACATCTCTCTACAATTGGCAGACAAATCTATTAAATACCCGAGAGGACTTATTGAAGATGTACTGGTGAAAGTTGATAAGTTGATCTTCCTGGCTAACTTCATTGTACTTGATATGGAGGAGGACGAGGAGATCCCTTTGATACTGGGTTGACATTTCCTTGCAAAGGAGAGAACTTTAATTGATTTCCAGCAAGGAAAACTTGTTTTGAAGGTCAGCGAAGAGCAGGTCACTTTCGACGTATTTAAATCTATGGAATTCCCTTCTGTGGTACATTTTTGTTTTCAAATAAGCGACCGAGAAGTGGTTAGGACTGACGAGAGTTATGGAGCTAAATTTCCAAAGCTACCACTTGAGGTATGTCTTACTCACTCTACATCTATTGAATCTGAAAATGAAGAGGTTAGGGAGTGTGAGAGATATTTGGAAGCTACACCATCCCTTTCTCCTTCAATAAAACTGAAAGTGGAAGAGCTAAACTCATCTCGGCCGACATCGCCAAGTAAGGAACCACCCTTGAACTCAAACCATTTCCATCAAATTTAAGGTATGCTTTCTTAGGCTAGAACTCTGCTTTTCCAGACATTATTAACAGTTCCTTGAGTGATGTAGAGGAAGAGAAGTTGCTGAGAGTCTTGTGGGAATACATAATGGCCTTGGGTTGGACCATCTTAGACATCAAAGAAATTAGTCCTTCAATTTTCAAGCACAAGATTTTAATGGAGGATAATTTTAAACCGATCGTCCAACCCCAGAGGAGATTGAATCCATGATACAAGAAGTGGTGCATAAAGAGTTATTTAAGCTTTTAGATGCTGAGATCATTTAACCAATCTCATATAGTGCATAAGTCCAGTGCAAGTCGTCCCAAAGAAAGGAGGGATAGCTGTGATCAAGAATGACAACAATGAACTCATGCCGAAGAGGACAGTCATGGGATGATGAGTATGCATAGACTATCGAAAATTGAATGATGCAACTCGGAAAGACCATTTTCCCTTACCTTTTATTGATCAAATGCTCGAAAGACTTGCCGGCCACTCTTACTATTGTTTTCTAGATGGATATTCTAGTTACAATCAAATAGCCATTGCACTCGAGAATCAAGAGAAGACCACTTTCACCTGTCCTTATGACACTTTTGCATATAGGCGCATGCCTTTTGATCTTTGCAATGCGCCAGCCACTTTCTGAAGATACATGATGTCTATCTTCTTGGACATGGTGGAAAAAATTTTAGAAGTCTTTATGGATGATTTCTCGATTTTTGGTCACTCTTTTGATAATTTCTTATCTAATTTATCTTTGGTTTTGCAGAGATGCAAGGAGACAAATCTTGTTTTAAATTGAAAAAAATGCCACTTTAGGGAATAGTGCTCGACCACCGCATTTCCTTCAAGGGAATTGAGGTTGACCGAGCAAAGATAGAAGTTACTGACCCACCACCAAGCAATGTGAATGGCATGAGGAGCTTCTTGGCTCACACCGGGTTCTATTGGTCAAAGTTGGTCCTTTACATCGATCACTCAGCTTGTAAATACTTGCTATCAAGGAAAATTTTTGAATTAATGAGACCTTCCTAGACGAGCAATTAATGGCTATACAAGTTGTTCCATGATTTGCCGATGTAGTAAATTATTTGGTGTCCAAAATTCTATCGGCCGAGAGATGACATATCAACAAAAGAAGAAGTTCTTCTCCGACTTGAAATATTATTTTTGAGAGGAACCTTTTCTATACCAGCATTGTGTGGACCAGATAATCAAGAGATGGAGATGGAGAGCATACTCAGACACTGTGCCACTCATTGGAAGTGGTCAGCCACTTTGGTGGAGCAAAAGCAGCAGCGAAAGTTTTACAATGCGACTTTTTTTGGCCGACTATTTTTAAATACTCTTTTAATTTTGTTAATTTATGTGATCATTGTCAAAGGGTTGACAACATTTCTAGGAAACATGAGATGCCTTTAAACAATATTTTAGTGATTGAATTATTTGATGTTTGGGATATAGATTTCATGGGTCCTTTTCCATCCTCATATTCTAATAAATTTATTTTGGTAGCTATAGATTATGTTTCCAAATGGGCGAAAGCTATCACCTTGCCAACCAATGATGCGAGGGTCATAGTGAATTCTTGTGAAAGAACATCTTTTCCTGATTTGGCATGTCGAGGGCCATAATTACTGATGGTGAGAGAACACTTGTGATGCCCCCAACCTTTGCTTGGAATGGAATAGAGACTTAGAGCGTTGGGACATGTAACACAAGATTATATACCCCCGTACATGATAGTTAATATGCAATGCATTCTATAAGTGCAACTAGCAATATACAATAATCGTAGCGGAATAAGGGTGATTAGTTATAACTCATGCCATAATGGACTAAAAACATCTCAATAGCATTAATGACCATCATTCGTTCAAACTTAAGGATAGCATTTCCTTTATACAAAATACTTAATCCAAGTTCCTTGGATAGGTCAATTGTTTCATACGCTTTGAAGTATGAAGAGCCAATGCTTATGAGCATGAAAATTATTTGTAGTTTTCGTTCAAGGTCCGGCTCTTCTTCAACCATCTACATCCAGTGATCTATCATGTTCATCCTCTACCAATCATGTCACAACTTCTATCATTCTGGGGGGGATGATAGTTGTCCCACAAGGGGTGAGATTTACTCAAAATCTCAATAAGTTAAACAACCAACTTGTATAGAGATAAATTATGCATGAAGAATGATAAATACAAATTGCATAAAATGCAGAAAAATGAGCATGTGTCTCCCATCCATATTCCTCAACACCTTTAGAAAAACCTTGATGCACTTTCACTTTCAAAGAATATTTTTATTTTCTCATTCCAAAAATATGACATTTCGAAAGAGAACATTTCATACTTCATTTCTTTCAAAAATCATAATATCTCATTGTTTATTAAAGCCATCATTAACATACGTTTGGTAGTACCATGGTTCCCCATATGCACAACTCATGTTGGCACTACATTGTTGTTTGCAGACATTGTTTTCAATGCATTGGTAACATAACGTGTATACCCACCAGTATTAGGTGTCATAACATATTAATTTCGCTCCGGCGTTTTTTAAATAGAACCCATTCTAAACCCGTTGACTGTTCTTTATCAATTCAGGGGTTACCACTCCATTCTTAAACACTCCAGAGTGGACAAAAGAGTTCCACTAGGATAATTCCTCATCCTAACATTTGGGATCATGACAAAAATTATTTTCATGCTAAGTTAAAAAAATTTGTTCCATGACATGTGCATATATAGTAAGCTTTTTATGTGAATGGACATTTATAGATGCAATATGCTAAAATGGTAGAAATATCACATTTCATGTAAATATACACTCAATGTATCATATAACATGATATTTTATACTCAAAGTGATAATTGAAACATGAATGAAGCATTTATCAATAAATCATAAATAATTTGTCAATGTATAAGTTAGAGGCCAACTTACAAACTTCCAGAGTAATTGAAAAATAATGTAGTAGCTGCATAAATCAAGTGTGTACTAAGTTATAATTAATACTTCTATGGATGGGGTCCTAAATCAAAGGCAACAAAAATGAGTATTTACAAAAATACCCCGGGACTCGCAAAAATTGCCTTTAAGGCCCTAAATTTTCCCTAATTGCAAACGAACTCCAAATTTTATAAAAATTAGACTTCATAGGTTTGGCATTATAAAATCATCTATGCCCTTGGATTTTCAAAAATCAAAATGGAACTTGCCCAAATGGTCCCAACCTGTGGCATATACTTTAGTTGATGCCTAAGTGTATTTTCATCTATTGGTCCCTATGGTTGCATGCATATGAGATTTTATTTAATCACAAATGATCATTAACATCTTTGATGACATATGAAAGACTAATTCTTTGATAATAGAGTTCATCCCAACACTTAATCATGGCTAAGATATCCTTAATCTTTACTTCATTTAAAACCGATTCATACTTTATGATCAAAACAAGATAGATTCAAAACCTACCATGGCATACTTCTAAAAAAAATTTAAACCTTCCATAATTATACTAAGATAATAATCATATAAAATTATGCTTTAGATATGCCATAGCTAAATTTCCACTTAAAATCATTTAGTTATCCAAACCATCCCTTAATTGACCCGGTTTGGATTTAAGCATGATAACCCTTCCAAAACTAACCCAAATTTCGTACCAACTCATGGAAACAAAGCTTGACATGCTAACTAAGATCAAAAGTAAGAAAAATTACAAATTTTGTGTTCTTTCAAGCACTTAGGACAGCCTTACACAAGACCACTCAATAACTCACTTAGTTTCATTCTTTTGATCTCTAAGAGGGGGAAGTGCTTTTCAAGGCTCAAGAGGAAGTTTGGAGATGAGGTGTGGATGAAATGAGGGAGTGAGGGGGCATTTTATAGGTAGCCAAAGGGGAGGGGACCTTGGCTTGGTCCAAGGGTTTGATGGAAGATGGTGTGTGAATCTGAATTTTCCAGATTTGCTTTCATCACTTGTGTCATCTTGTGTAGATCAAAAGAATGTCCTAAACCACCATAATTTCACTACTATGGTTGCTACATTACTCCTATGGGGGCTGGCCAAGTCGTGGGGCAAATTAAAGGGGAGAAAAATCATCAAAACCATCCAAGGGGGCTTACGGGTTCAGCTAGTTTTTCCTTTGGCAGATTTTGATCATTGTCTTGACTAATCCCTTTGAACCATCCTCATGGATGATTTTTTCAGGAGCAAGGTCACTTCTTGAAGACTTTTTCTGGTGGTAGAGGGTGGAGAGGTGGCTACCAAGTGATCATGAAGGTGCAGCTTGAAATAAGGTGACGAGATGGGGGTGTCCTGTTAAAATTTCCTGATTGCCTTCTACAGTATGTGTCCTTTTGAGCAAGGGGAATAGTGGTCTGAAACCACCATGATTTTTTCCCTACTGTGGCTACAATGGTCCCACAGTGGTGGCCAAGTCATGGGGTGATAAGTGTTATTTTTATGTGATTTATCCAAACCAATGAGAGGCAATGAGATCTGAAGAGAGCCGGTGAGATTTGGGTGAGGAGCCTTGTCTCGTGGGTAGCAAAGAGATTTATCTCACCCAAAGGCGAGAAGGCTTACCTCTCGGTAGGTGAGGATATTCATAACCAGAGGGCGAAGACCTGGGTACAAAGACTTGGGCGAGAAGACCAAAGATCGCGAAGACTTGGCGCCAATATATTTTACCTTCTGGGTGAGAAGACTTGGCAACAAGGTTCTAGGCGGTTAGATTGGGTGACTAGTCTAACCGACTAACTTAAAAGCCCAACCTAAACGACATCGTGGAAAACAACTAGAAAATACGAAAGGAGTCTTTTATCACGATCAGGAGTCTTTCTACACGGTAGGCGAGATGAGTCTTTGTGACCTCCACCCCCGTTCATTTGTGACCTCCATGCCAGTTATATTTGGAGCATCCGATTGGGATCAATCTACTGCTGACCACCAAATTCGAGTCCCGCAATCAATCTGTTGGCAACCAAAAACTCCCGAACTTCGCAATTCAAGCCACATATTACTGAATCTTCCATTTTAAATTATCTCATTAATCTTATGTGCGTTTTGTACTAAGTGCCAAGATTAAGGCTAACCTTACCATCAACCCAAAATTATAAGGTCCTCTTGCCAACTCAAATATCCAAAATTATTCTTATTCTAGAATAGCTTAACTCCTAATTAACTAGAATTAAGGTTACTAAGGTCAAGGCCTAAGGTGCTATTTAGGTGGGGTGTTACAATACTGAACTTTGATTTACATGCGGCTGGCGAGAAGAGAATACTGCAAATCAACGAGATGGATGGGTTTCGCAATGATGCTTATGAGAGAATGCTCGGATTTACAAAGATAAAACTAAAAGATGGCATGATAAGCATATTGTGATAAGGGAATTTGAAGTCAGGTAGAAAGTTCTATTATTTAACTCAAGACTTCGACCCTTTTTAGGAAAGCTGCACTCTCGGTGGTTGGGAACATTTGTGGTGACCTATGTCTTTTCCTATGGGGTGGTTGAAGTCCATCATGAGACAAAAGACACATTTAACATAAATGGACAGAGATTAAAACCCTATGTGGATGGAGACTTTAACTCGGAAAAATGTTCCATCAATCTCTCTAGTGATAAATGATGAAAGGATAATGTCTAGCTATAGACTCTAAATAAAGCACTTTTGGGAGCCAACCCAAGTTTTTATTTTATTTGATTTTTTTTGCTTAATATTATTCTTTTGCTTTCATCTCGCAAGAACGAAGAGGCGAGGAGATCTCCAAGGAGTACACGATGGCACCTTTAAGGAAAATATTCAATTGTAAGATTAGAAAAAAAAAATCAGGAGAGCATCTCTTTCCTTCTCTCATTCTTTGTTTTTCAATTTCCTTCCTTTTTCCCATTGAGAACAATGTGATATTTAAGTTTGGGGGGAAAGGATATAATATTATTTTAATAATAATAATAATAATAATAATAATAATAATGATAATGATAATGATAATGATAATGATAATGATAATGATGATGATTATGATAAAAACAGTATGGTTTGATGAATAAAAAGCATATGATAAGAATATGATTGAAATTGATTATAATTTTTAGGAAAAATTCTCATTGCTTAAGTCTAGTTGTTAATTCTTTACTTGATCTTACTTAATTTGATATCTTCTATATTCAATGAATGTTTCTTATGATCATTAATTATTTTGAGTACTGAGAGAAATTTTATGTGAATTTTGTTAATTTGTATGGTCTCAACTTACTCTAAAACTTGTTTGATTACACTCGAGGCGAAATCCTAAACAGAATATCATTGGAGAAATGATTAAGGCATTCTTTGGACCGATTGAACCTTTCAAGCTTACCTGCTTAATTTCTTTATCCCTAGCCATCCCTTTGAGCTTTATTGAATTATATTTTCGCCTTATATCTTTATTTCTTGTAAACCTCATATTCCTTACCATATTTGAGCTTAAAGGTTTTCTTACCTTTCAAGAGAACTAAGTTTACACAAAGTCAGATACTCACAAGAGCATGAAAGGCAAGAGAGGTAGAAGGTCTACAAGTAAAATTAATTATAGGCATGTTATCAAAATCATAAGTTTGGGGATGTGAAAAGTCAACTCGTCTACTGTGTGGCCAACAAGAAAAGAACGACGAGAGTCATCCACAAAAGTAGTTGAAAAAGGTATGGAATCTTTCCAAAAAATAGAAAAGAAAAGAAAAGAAAGGGTCCAACTTGCCGAATAGAGGGGTAAAGATAGAGATACTTGAAAGTGCAATAAAGAGAGGTATGTCGAGAGATTTACAATGATTGAGAATAGATGTTTGTTTCAGAAGTGAGAATGCTTTATTTGTTCTGTTAGTATTCAAACTTAAGTTCTCTTGCTTTGTTTAAATCCTACATTTTTTCTTTGTAGCTCTCACCCTAGCCTTACATTACAAGCTTAATAAAGACCTATTGATCCCTGGTGATAGTTTCTATTTTACATTAGTGGAGAGTGATTTGAAAGCAAGCCTATGGAGTTTTTAAAGATCCATTATTTATTTACTTGTTTGTATAAAACTATTTGGGGAGCTAATGATGAAGTGAGAATGATGGGTATGCATGAATGTGGAGAAGGATAATGCGTTGGAATTGAGTTTTGAATTAACTTTTGGACTTGATTGATCTTAAATGATTCTTTTGAATTTTAGACTTTACACAATCTTTGGGCAATAAATTTTATGAATCAAACCAATACTTGTTTTAATTGTCTTTTTTTTTCTTCTTTGCTCGAGGGCGATATTTTAATCAAACCAATCTTTGGGGGGTATTTTATAAGTGATATTTTTATGTGATTTTATCACTTTTTTATTGATGAAAAGTGTTAATTTTCCTGTAATTCTATTTTATTTTTATAGATTTTTTTCTTGGATTTGAAGGAATGAGAAGATTTAGTGCAAAAGGAGAGCATTTTGGTACAAAAGAAGAAACTACAAATCCAGACCGAGGAGAGGTAACGAGATTAGAAGAGAGCTGAGGAGATTTGGGCGAGGAGCCTTGTCTCGTGGGTAGCAAAGAGATTTCTCTCTCCCAAAAGGCGAGAAGACTTTCTTCTCGATAGGTGAGGAGACTTAATGGCGACCGAAATTGGTGACAAGAGTTAGGCGCTGATTGATATAATTTATTCTTGGGCCTGAAGACTTGGTACAAGGCTCTAGGCGACCAGTCTAAATGACCAAATAAATAGACCAATCTAAGCAACATATTGGGCAACAATGTGACAAAAGGCGAGTAGGTTTACCGCTCGGTAGGTTGGCGAGAGGGTATCATCATCCAAATTGGGAGTCTTTCCAAGCCCATTCGTTCATGATCTCCATGCAAGTTATATTCAGCACACACAGAATCTACTTAGTGGGATAATTCCTCCCGACCGGGATCAATCTGCTGCTAACCACCAAATCCGAGTTTCGAGTTCCGCAATCAATCTGTTGGCAACCAAATCCTCTTGAGTTCCGAAATTCAAACCACATATCACTGAATCTTCTATTTTAGATAATCTCATTATTCTTGGGATAATTTTCTTTTATGTTAACAACTATTTTTAGAAACTATTTTCCAAATTTTTAGGCTAGATTGTAGTCGCTGTTATCTTGTTTCTGCATTTGAGTTTTGACATCTATTTAACCCCGTCTTGTGGGATGAATAGGGAGTCTAAATCTGAGTTTGAGAGTCTGTGTTTTGGTTTTGATAATTCAGAGTTTATTATTTGAGTTTCTTTCAAGGACGTGAATCTGGAGGGTAGAAGCGAGAGCCGCGTGCTTCATTAATCGACTCCAACGAAGAACACTAGTTTTATTATTTTTCTTTTCAATTTCATTATGAACTAATTCTATTTTCTAGAATTTTGATGTAGCCTAGCATTGAACGCACAATTTATATTCTAAGTTATTTTATTTTCAATATTTCGATGATTGAGTGTTTATTCCTTGTTTTTAATACTTGCAATTTTCTAACTAACTATTATTCGATCTATTGAATCACAATGAGACTGAGAGGTGATTTATGATTAGAGTTCTAGGATTAAGCACCATTAGTTGAGGGAAAATAGAGATACTTTACCATGACTAGTGTGATTTTCAAGAAAAATCCAAAGAACTTAATGAGTCTCCAATTAGTTAAATTCACATAGAGATATGGAGTTATTCGTTGGAGATATTTTTTGTATTTTTTGAGAGAAAATATTGAATAGTTAGGAGATTTTTGTCATCAACTTGGGATAATTAGAATTCTATAACAAGGAAGAATAAATTGTGTGGGATTTGTAAGGTGAAATCAAACATTTTAGATTTATTCTTAATATCTTTAAAAATCTTAATTTTAAAGCTTTTATCTTCAGTTTAATTTAGATAATCCATTCTTCAAATTTCAGTTTTCTAAATAGTAATTAATTTAGTCAATTTCAATACTCAATAGCATAATTATTCACTGTGGGTTCGATATCCGTTTTCTTTAAAATACTTTACTACTTGTTACGATTTTATGCACTTGCAGAGATATTTTTAGCACAACAGAAGGCCCTGTTGGGGCAACTTAACCAAAATCTTCAGGACGATTTATCTCGAGCATGGGAAGAGAAGGACCAGTTGGAGCAGCTGAATGGAAATCTTCAGGATGCCACCTTTTCCTTACAAGGGTAGCTGAGGTGGTTCCCGACACATTGCGACAAGGCATGGGGACATAGGGTCGTTGAAGGTCATAGATCAATGTGGGCATTCCTTCAGGTGAGTCCGGAGCTGCATTTGAGATCTTTCATCAAGTATCTTCAACGGCTCGCTCTTGCCAAAATTCCCACCGATGAGGCATCCTTTGAAACCAACTGCCAACTGGGAAGGAAAGAGATGTCGAATGCTTTCCTTGGTCATGCCGAACTTGTGTCAGCATTAGTGGAGCCAGTTGATCTTGCTCTTGCTGCTGTTGAGTCGGCCAACCTTGCTCTTGTTGCCGCTGAGACTGATGCTCCTGACACTAAGACTTAAAGATTTTATTTTTTCGTTATACTCTATTTTTTTTTCCACATGTATCCATATGTTGCTGCTCAATGGCTTCTATATATATACATACTGACTAATACACATATCTTGTTTGTCATGTATTGCCTTTGCCTTTTTTTTCTTTCTTCTTTTGTTTTTGTGTGGTAGGCTTGGGGGACTGTGGTAAAGGGGTCCGCAGAGCTCCTACCTACCCCGCTGGCCTATCATGTTGTGCTTGCTTATCCTTTACGGATAGTCATTTTCGGAGTGTGACCATCGTTTTAATGTTATTTGGGTGGTTGTTTCCGGCCATAACTTTGAAGTTTCTCAGCCCAGCCCCCTAGCATTCATTTTTACCTTCTCAACCCTGCTGGCTTCTTTCGTTTTCCTTTTTTTGGGGCTTTGTGCAAGTTTCTGGGTTTTAGAAATGGCCACAGATTGTTAGATTGACCCACCTTGTTTACTATTCATTGCCCTTGGGCCGGGTAATGGCTAGAGGCCCCGCAGGCTTTGAGTAGTGGGGATGAATCCTTTATAGTTACCCCACTAATTCTTTCTGGACGAGTTCGAAAAGAATTCTTCTTATTTGCCCCTTCATTTATACCTAGTCGTTTGCTGAGTGACCGTTTGTATTTTATGTACGTGGCCATACAGTGCCAGTTACGTTTCTGCATTAAATGGTGTCCCTTTGATTTTTGCTTCCTAGCTCTATTTTTTCTGCCATTAACTTTTCACATTGTATCAGTAGATATGCTCTGTATTGGTTGCGACAATCAAGGGATTCTAGTTCTTTGGGGGGAGGGGGGGACACTTGGTGAGTTATGGTGATTCACAGAGTTATGATGCCTTGGCAAACCAAGCGTGAACCCCGCCTATATAAGGACCATTCTCCAAGTTAGAAAATCCATTATTCTCACTTCTACCTTTCTCTTTTATTCTGTGACTCTTGCTTTATCACTCGACTTCCCAGTTCCTTTGCTTTTCTTCTATCTTTCATGGTTTTGATGAAACCTTTACACCCTAGTGGGCGACACGTCCTCTAGTGGCGATTGGGCGACAGACCCCAATCCTTCGTTGTTAGGGTCTTGGACCCCTTGTTCTCATTCTCACCCTTTTGCTTATTGTGCCTCACTCATTCTTGACCTTTTGCTTATGGGGCTTGACTTCAAAACTCTTTTCCCAACTCACCGCTTGCACCAAACTCGCTCCCTTCTGGGTGAGAAGGGGTTTTGTTGTTGTGGTGCTGTTGTGGCCGTCGTTGTCTAAAACACACACAACTGCAGACCCCAAACTCATTTCTTTCATCCAGAAACGTGGATAGCGATTTTTAGGCCTTTTGGTTTCCTTTGGTCCGAGAATAGTGAGGTCTTCTTGATCTTTTAGATTATCCCTGGCCATTTCATGGTCTAGGGCATTGGAACTTGTTTAGTTGGATATATATAAGCTTCATTGTGTAACTTGCTCTTTGTAGTCCTGCTGCTTTATGTAGCCTGATGATGTAACTTGTCCCTTGTAGCTTTGCGACTTTGTGATGTAATTTGTTCCTTGTAGCTTTGCGATTTAATGATGTAATTTTTCCTTATAATCCTGCATAATTAATAAAATGATTTTGTGTATCCAACTGAAATGTTTCTGCATTTTCCTTGCTGTATTTCTTCTTGTACTTTCCCTCCCTTTTTTTTTGTTCCTCGCTTACTGCCTTCCATTGTGTGTCGTTCTTGCTTTTCCTTATTGATGCTTGTGCGGCCTTTTTGCGGTACTCTGCATCCTTTCTATAGATTCTTCTTACTTCGGGTAGTTATAAGACTAAAATAAGCACTCCATTGGGGAGAGGTCAAGCTACCTCAAATTAGCCAGCCCCTTTTCATTCCCCAAGGAGGTAACATCTTTAGGCTACCATTGGGCTGGTCCACTCTTTCACTGTGATAGGAGTTGGGGTAAATTTTTTGAGCTACCTTGAAGGCAGGACCCACTCTCATTTGCGAGAGGGATAAGGTCGCCTTTAGGCTAGCCTTTCCCTGTTAGGTCTCACAAGGAGGTAAGTCGTTTGAGCAGTCTGTTACTGGACCCGCTCCCACTCGTTGACATCACAGGGAAATGCTAGTGCTAGAGCGACTCTTCCCTCGTAGTGGAGGTCGAGTTAAGTTTTTAAGTTTCCGCAAGGGGCGAACTCGCTCTCCTCCTTGGGGGGACAAGGTAACCTTTTAGGCCTGCCTTTCCCCTTGTATCCCGTGGGAAGGTAAGTTATCCGGACAATTCGTCACTGTACCCGCTCTCGCCTGTTGACACTTACAAGGAAAGTATATTTTTTGATTTTGGGTAGTTGAGGACTAACCCCAACTTCGTCTTGAGAGGGACAAGGTAGCCTTAGGGCCTACCTTTCCTTCCCTATGGTATCCTGGAGGAAGGTAAGTTTGGATAACAATTTGGCTGACCGCTCTCCTATGCAGGAAGGATAAGGTTGCTTTTAGGCTGGCCTTTCCTTGCTGAGTCCCATAGGGATGTAAGTTGTTCGGGCAGTCTATCACTAGACCCGCTCCCTCTCCCCCTTGTTGATATCATAGAAAAGGTAAGTGTTAGGTTAAGCTGGTGCTGATCTCACTCTTTGTTGTGGTGGAGGTCGGGCTAATTTATTGGGGAGGGCCATGGGGCCGATCTCGCTCTCCTCTATGGCAGGGATAAGTCCACCATTAGGCTGACCTTTCCCTATAGTGCCCTGTGGGGAGGTTAGTTCAGGCAGTTTGTGACTGGACCTACATCCGCCTATTGACATCCATAAGGAAGGAAAATTTTTATCTTCAGGCCACCAAAGGCTGACCTGCACTTCGCCGCGAGAGGGATGAAGCAACCCTTAGGCCTACCTTTCCCTATAGTGCCCTGCAGGGAGGTAATTTGTTGATGATCTTGTTACATTAGATTTCGTCAGTCGCACTTTTATTGTTGGCGCCTTACTAGTAATACGAGAGCGTGGAGAAGATGTTTTGCATTGTCTTGAAAATTCACGTTTTATTAAGTAAAAAGCAATGTACAAGCTAGATGAAAAGGCATTACAAAATTAATGTACACGAAATCCTGATCTGGGGAGGTCGTCGTCCATCATTCTCTCCAAAGTCACGCACCATCCCTCCCCCCTTAAAACTGGAAGGGCGAGGTGTAGTCGGACCTAACATAGTTTCTTTGATGGTGTCCGACCTACCTTGTTTCGTTGTTGCCATCCGAGGCAAGCCCTTCATCTTTCTACTTTAACTCTTGGATGTAGCATTCCCTCACCGATACTTGTTCTCCTTGGACTTTCCCCACTCCTTAGGGAGTTGGGAACTTCATTTTGAAGTGGTAGGTTGACGTGACAACCTTGAAGCTATTGAGGGTGGATGTCCCTATGATGGCGTTGTATGCAAATAGAGTTTTTACCACCAGGAAGTCGACCATAACAGGGGCTACTCCCCACCAAGACGGATAGCGTGATGGTTCCCATTAGCTAGACAATGCTTCTGAAGAAACCTTTAAAGGCATGCGGGCGGGTAGTAGTCGAGAGGTTGAGATGCCCATCATGACGAAAGCTTCCCAGAACATGATGTCCATGGAGCTCCTGTTATTGATAAGGATTCTGCAGGTGGTGAAGTTGGCGACGAGCATTATGACCACTTGGGCATTGTCATAGGGGTACAGAACCCCTTCTTCGTCGGCCTCCTTGAACGAGATTACTGGAGTAGGGTCACCCCTTATTTGTTTGGCACGATGACACTCAGCTGAGTATACCTTGTAGTATTGGGGCCGCTTGGCATGTGCTTTCCTACTCGACGAGGTGATGCCCCCGCCCATGAATCCTTTAGCTATAGTTTGAATTTCTCCAAGGGGCTGTTGTTTTGGTGATGAGTGGGGCCAACCTAGTGTTGGCCCCTTATTGCCAGTTGTTGAGGGCTGCTCGCCCGTCTGTGCTGGTCACCTCGATCCCGACTCCTTTCCTTCAATCTTGCCCTTCTCTCTTGCTCTTGTCTTCTGGCCTGGGAGCGACGGTGCCTCTGTTGTTCCACATATTCCTTCCTTCCGCCCGAGGAGAAGCAATCTTTAGTGTTGTGTGAGGTGGACTGATGGTATATGCAGTAGCAGCACATGGTTCCCCAATTGTCCTCCTTTTGAATGGTGAACTTGGCTGGTCGTATGGTGGTCCGGGTCCATTTGTTCGGACTTCCTCCCGCCATTTCTCCTAGGAGCCCTTCTCCCCTTTCTCGTGGGGCTTGGCCTCTATCAATGCCCAGAGAGTGTCTTCCGCATTGATGAAATTGTCGGCTTGGTCCATGAATTCTGCAATGTCACGGGAGTCCTTCTGGTTAGCTCTGCCATAAACTGGGAGCTTAGCCAGACGCCTCCCAGGAGTCCTGCCAGGGTTATCTTCTTGTCTTGGTCGTCGGTGTTCATGCGCTCTTTGTTGAACTAGGCCAAGTAGGACTTCAGGCTTTCATCCTCTGTTTGTTTGATAGTGAGGAGGTATGCAGCCGAATGCAGCCACGTCTAACTGGACATGAATTGGGTTAGGAATAGCCTGACTAGCTCATCAAAATTGTCCACCGATTTAGGTGCTAGTGACCCAAACCATACACGTCAGTAGAAATGCCCTGTAAGCTATTTCGCTGGGGAAGCTATGCAGCGTCATGTGAGCCCTGAAAGTTTCCATAGTAGGGACTCTAAACGCCCTTCCTCCGTCATACATTTCCATAGTAGGGACTCTAAACTTCGATGGCAAAGGAACTGCCATTACTTCTTCAGTGTGGGGTAGGCTCGTGCTCATGAGCAACTTGTACCCACTTTCCTTGCTATTTTCTCATACTTCCCTTTGAGGTTGCGGAGCTCGTCCTGAATGTTTTTCTTCTCCTCTCCCTTGTTAGGCCCCACTTGTGTGTTTCAGGATCCCATGTGCTAAGTGTTGTTGGATCCCGCCCCGCCATCTTGCTCCCGTTGGGGTTTTTTGAGTTCCGCATTCTCTTTGCGGAGTGTCTCCACTTTGCCAGTTAGTTTCGTCATCCACTCCCCATGGTTTTCAACCATGCTTCCATGGCATCTCCCATATTTCTCTTGAATTATTCAGAACGGGTTGTCGTTGGCATGAGAAGGATATGCAGGATCTATTACGATCCCATAGACAGCGTCACTGTTTTTTTTTTTTTTTTTGAAAACTAATCTCATTCATCATTAGCTTACAACAAATTGGCCAAAAACTTACAAGAAATTATCAATTACAGCTTAAGACATGGAAGCCATAATTAAAATATAGGTAGCTCGCCTATAGCAGTAAAACTGCTGACTATAACAAGTGTTGAATACAGTCAGGTATTTCCTCCATCAAGATGGTCCTCTCATGTAAGTTGAATGCATCTCGACTCAATGCATGAGCTACAACATTACAAGCTTTCTTAGTGTGTTTAACAGTCCAGGATGTGAGAGAGTTGAGAGTGATCTTGGTATCTTGTATCAAGGTGCCAACATATGATTCAGAATCTATTTGGGCTTGAAGAGATTCTACCACTTGCTTGGACTCCCCTTCCATGGCTATTTCCTATAGTCCAAGTGATTTACAGAACAATGATGCTTGGAGAGCTGCAGATGCTTCTGCTAGTAAAGGATCGGGGAACAAATCATAGTTCATTCTCATAGTTGCCTTTATACCTCCTTGCCAGTCTCAGATCACAGCACCAAAACCTACCTTGCAGTGGATCTTGTCTAGAGTGGCCTTCCAATTCAGTTTCAGTTTACCCTGTGGAGGAGCTTCCCATAGAGAAGCTGTTGTCTGTATTTGTAGAGGGTTCTTGGCAGGTTCTTGAGCCATGTTAAAGTCTTCGATCATGAGTAGAACATTTTGAATTAGGGAGTTTGGATGTTGAAAAGTCTGCTGAAAAATAAACTCGTTTCTTCTCTTCCATACTTTCCAAGCTGTGATTGCAAAAATTACCAAGTCTTCCTCCTCTAGAGATTCAAAAAAGAAATCCACCATGTTGCTGAAAGTTTTTTGGTGCAGGCTTGATTTCTGGAGTTTTCTAACACTCTGGCTCCAAACATCTTGGGCGGACGGGCAAGACCAGATGACATGTTCAATAGTTTCTGCTTGACACTTACAGATTGGACAAAAGTCATCTACTGTGATCTTTCTTTGGAGCAGCTTGGTTTTGGTAGGCAGGGAATTCAGGCAGGCTCTCCAGAGGAAGATTTTAGCAGAAGGAGGAATTGGTAGGTGCCATAACTTTGTCAATGGTCTGTCAGTTCTCCCTGGTTCTGATGGTTGGCCCAAGATTTGGTTAGACAATTGAGACTTAAGGTAATAGGCACTCTTGACAGTGAATATACCTGAGGTAGAGCACCTCCAGATCATCCTGTCAGATTTTGGATAGGGGCTTAGAGGGATTCTCTTAACAATGTCTGCTTCATTCTTATTGAAAATAGCTTCTATCAGAGGAAGATTCCATTGGTTGGTTTGCCTGTCTATGAGCATATCAACTCTTGAGTCCTCGGGTAGAAATCTGATTGTGCTTTGGACCTTGTAAGTAGTTTGTTGGGGGAGCCATCTATCTTGCCATATTCTGGTAGATAATCCATCACCAATACGCCAGATTAGACCCTGTTCAAGTAAAGGAACAGCAGAAACCAGACTTTTCCACAAGAAGGATGAGTTATGACCAGTCTTTGCTGAGAGGAGGGTGCCCCTTTTGAAGTATTTTTCTTTTAAAACTCTGGCAGCAAGGGAGGTGGGTGAAGAATTTAGTCTCCAGCATTGTTTTGCCAATAGAGCACAATTGAAATTCTCAAAATCCCTTAGGCCTAGGCCTCCTTGCCTTTAGGATAAACTCATCTGCTTCCATGTTACCCAATGGGTTTTTTTTCCATGATCTTGCTGACCCCACCAGAAGGTTTTGATCATTTTGCTGAGTTCTTTCAGTAGCTGCTTTGGTAGTTTGAAGATCCCCATATTATATGTAGGGATGGATTGGATGACAGCCTTGATTAGGACTTCTTTCCCTGCTTGTGACAAAAGTTTGGTTTTCCAGCTACTGATTTTTGTGTGGACCTTGTCCACCACGCTTTTAAAATGTTTGCATCTTGATCTTCCCATAAGGGCTGGCAACCCCAGGTATTCCTCATAGGAGTTTGTCCCTCTTATACCTGCAATACTTATAATAATATCCTGGTTTCTGCCCTTGTGTTGCTGCTGAAAAAGATGGAGGTCTTTTCTTTGTTTAGCCTTTGTCTAGATGTTGATTCAAAGAGTTCCAACAAATGATAAGTGTGACTCCATTCGAGTGAATTAGCCTTGCAGAAAAGAAGTGAATCATCTGCAAAAAAGAGATGATTAATGTGCAGGCAGTTCCTTCTGATGGGGAGACCTGTGATGAAACCTGATGCTTCTGCTGAGTTGAGTAAACAACTTAGTGCTTCGGTACATAAAATGAAAAGGTAAGGGGAAATGGGATCCCCTTGCCTTATTCCTCGAGTGGGGCTGAAGAAAGATTGAGGATTTCCATTTATGATAAGTGAATAGGAGACTGTGGATACACATTTCATGATAGTGTTAATCCAAGTTGTTGCAAATCCCAGTTTCTTCAAGACAGATTCCAGAAAATCCCATTCGATTCTATCATAGGCTTTGCTCATGTTGAGCTTCAAAGCCATGTAACCATCTTTGCCTTTTAACCATGACTTCATTGTATGGAGAGCTTCAAAAGCCACTATAACATTGTCAGTTATGAGACGACCTGGGACAAAGGCTGTTTGTGGCAGTATTGTCTTAAGTCTGTTAGCCAGAGTTTTGGCAAGAATCTTGTAGATAACGTTACATAGGCTGATTGGTCTGAATTCTGTGACAAGAGTTGGGTTTTGCTTCTTGGGAATGAGGGCTATGAAGGTTTCATTTAGGGAATTGTCCCATTTGCCATCATTGAGTATTTCCAGGGTTGCTTTACAGACTCGAGGGCCTACTATATCCCAGAATTCTTGGAAAAACAAAGCTGGGAAACCATCTGGCCCTGGTGAACCTAAAGGATTCATGCTAAATGTGGCTTCCTTAATCTCCTCGGGGGTGAATTCTCTGGCTAGATAGGCATTCATGTCCTCGGTTATCACTTGAGGCATTGGAGCAAGGCAATTCTCAATGTTTGTTGGGAATGAAGTAGAGAATAGTTGCTGGAAAGACATCTGGAAAGCTTCACAGATTGCTTGAGGATCATTTGTCTCCTGGCCTGAATTGGTGATGATTCTGTTGATGGTATTGGTCTTCTTTCTTTGGTTGGCACACTTGTGGAAATAGGCTGTGTTTCGATCTCCATTCTTTAACCAGGCCTGTTTTGCCCTCTGTTGCCATCTTAGATTATCATCATTCAATAATGCATTGACCTCTTTCTTTAGGATCCTTATTTCTGCAGTGGAGTTACCTGTATTCTGGGTTTGTAGGTGATGTAACAGCTCAGTCTTTTCCTTTAGAAATTTCCCTCTGTCCTTATACTTATTTCTGCTCCATGATTGCAGGGAATTCTTACAAGATTGGAGTCCTAGTATGGTATTTTGTAAAATATCAGGGTTGCTAGCTGAAAGGTTCCATGCCTGGTTGATGAGGCCTGAGCATTCCTCCTGTTTGGTCCAGGCCAACTCAAATCTGAATATTTTCCTATGAGCCTGGGTTGGTTGTTGAGCTTTGGTTTGAACAAAAAGTGGTCTGTGATCTGATTGGGTACAGTTTAAATGATCTACTGAGTAACCATTGAAGATATCAATCCAAGAGGGGTTGCCACAGGCTCTGTCTAATCTCTCCTTTGTGAATCCATTTCCTTCTCTATTATTTGACCATGTAAAGGTGTCACCTGTAAAACCTAAGTCAATGAGGTCATTGGCATTAAGAGCATCCCTGAAGGTGGCCATCTGTTTGTAGGATCTGTAGGCAGCTCCATACTTCTCCCCCTGGTGCAGTATCTCATTGTAGTCCCCAAGGCATAGCCACGGGGTAAGATTGGTGGGTCTCAAAGCTTGAAGTAGATCCCAGCTTCCAGTTCTCTTTGATGTCTTTGGATGGCCATAAAAGCCTGTTAGTTACCAAGGTGCTTTATCAGTAGGATGCTTGACATAGGCTGAAATATGCCAGGAGGTGTAGTTTATAATGTTAACCTCTGAAGAGGAGTTCCATAGAAGGGCCAAGCCCCCACTTCGACCCTTACTGGCTACACAGAAGCAGCTATCAAACCTCAACTTTAGTCTTACTTTTTCCATTTTGTCTCTGTTGCATTTGGTTTCAATTAGGAAAACCAAATGGGGTTTCTTTGTCCTCACTAGTTGGTGAAGTTCATGAACTGTTCGAGGGTTCCCAAGCCCTCGACAGTTCCAGCTTAAACAGTTCATTGATACAGGTGGGACTGCTTAGCAGTCTCCACCAATAAATTCTGAGATTGGTTTCCATCAGAGATTCCATCAAGCTTTTGTCTCTTGCCTAAACTACTTGCATGAGTGGTGACTTTGTCTATATGGGAACGTTTGACATGAAGGTTGAGGTCTTATCCTCCCTTCTTAGGTGAGGTCTCTGCTTTGGTTTCTTGACAAAGCTGGTGGATTGCTACGTTACTCAAATATTGTAAGAGTGAGAAATGTCTACTGAGGATATCACAAGGCGTTGGGAATCTTTCAAGCTAACGGAAGATGAGCATGAGGAAATCACCTTACCAGATGAGACAGCTTTACTAGCAAGCAAAAAAGGACAGCACTGCCTCCTTACAATGATTTTCAACGATAGGAATGTCAATAGAGAAGCTTTCCAGTCAACCATGGCTAAGGCTTGGAATCCGGAAGGCTGGTTAACTTTTAAGGAGTTTGGTGAAAACAAGTTCCTTTTGGAGCTCCAACTACATTCGGACAAAGAAAGAATAATGAAAGGAAGACCTTGGTCTTTTGATAGGCACTTGATAAGTGTACGTGATTTTGATGGGAGCCTCACCCCTTCAGAAGTGCAGTTCAAGTCTCAACCTTTCTGGATTCAAATCCATAATCTCCCTTTTGCAGGGATGAATAAAGACATGGGGAGTACGCTCGCCTCTGGACTGGGGAAAGTGCTCGAGGTCGAGACAGACACAGATGGATATGGTTGGGGCAACTACCTAAGAGCCAGAGTTGAAGTCAACATCACAAAAGCTCTCCCTCGTGGTCGTATACTTAAGTTTGGAAATCGCCAATACTGGCTTGATTTCAAATATGAACGCCTGCCTTCAATTTGTTTCAAGTGTGGCCTTCTTATGCACGGTAAAGGATCCTGCTCAGTTTCATCCCAGTTCCCTCAGACCAAAGAGCAATATGGTAACTGGTTACGTGCGCAACCACCCAGGAACAAGGCTTACTCCTTCAAAAAATACGGTGGCTCAACTGATCAGAACCACCACAGCTCCTCCTAGAGGCTGAGTCAAATGGAGGAAGAAGGTGGAAACATAAGTGGGACCAAGTTTCCACCAATGCAGAGCAGAGAGGCCCATATCCCGGATCACTTAACTGAGCCAAGTGCTATGTTTGTGGAGCGAGAGACCCATACACTGAACCAACCAATAGAGACTAGTGCTAAGATAGTGGATTCCATACAGCAGGTCCCATGTACAGCCCATCATCCTCCACCTGTCAAGGACCCAGTGGCTAGCCTACCAACTGTCCAACAAGTTACTAAGCTCAATAGTGATCCAGAAAAAGTATGCACCTCGACAGGTGAGGTAAGACCACTAGCTTCCACCTTTAATTTTCCTATGTTTGCCACCCTTAATTGCTCTAAGAGTAAAGGCATGATGACTTCTGATACCCTGCAAATAAATGAAACTACAAAGCCTAGTACCCCAACAAACCAATCTGGCACTACAATGAAGATAGCAGAATTCCAAGAACCAAATGGTACTAAATCAGTGTCAGGTACCACTTGGAAAAGGAAAGCACTGTTAACATCATGTTTCGCACATCTTCGGACCAATTATCCCTTTGGCTTGATAAGAACAATTTGTAATCGCTTTGATTCAATAAAATTATGCTTTTCTATATATAAAAATTAAAAATTAAAAACTTAAAAAAAAAAAATAGTTTATTATTACAATGGAGCCTACGTGCGCCGAATGGGGCTTTCCGTCATTTCCTCTTCAAATTGGGATGAAATATCAAAAAGGTCCGAGCATCAGATCGCTCCAGCATTTGCATTTGCAATTCCAGAGCCATCTCACACTTCCCTCCAATGTCTCCCTCTCTCACCCTCCTCTACTCTTTCTTCTCTCATCGCCACCTCCTCTGCATCTTCTTCCTCTTTTTCTACTATTAAAGATGACCAGACGAAGACTACTTACATAGTCCAAGTCCAACCCTGAAGACTTGAATAAGCAGTTACGCGGTTATTTGCAAGAAAACGAGAAGAGAGAGAGAGAGAGAGAGCCAGCCATGTCCGCATATATCCCTGAAGACTTGGTTTTTGAAATTCTCCCCAGACTTCCCCTAAAATGTCTTATTCGATTCCGATCCGTCAGCAAATCTTGGGCCACCCTCATCGGCACTCCCGATTACCTCTCCAAAAGTCTCATCAACGATTGTATTCTCGCCAACCTCACCCATCAACTTCTCTTCGTAAAACGCTCCCCCAAATCCATAGACGGAAGACTGTCTTACTCATTCCTATGCTACAGCACTCTCGCCTCCGCCTCTGAAACTCATCAAGATCTTCCGTTACAAAGCCCGTATGATATTAAGATTGTGGGTTCCTGTAATGGCTTGCTCTGTCTCTTTGACTACTACGGCACCGGCAACATCGTTGTCTGGAATCCCACCACGGTGGAGTTCATGCTCCTCCCTCATGCTTGGTACGTGGACACCGTCTGTTTCGGTTTCGACCCGATACACGAAGAGTTTAAGGTTTTGAGGATTCGCTATGTGCCGGAGAGGGATGAGCCGCATCTCCCTCCTTACCGGGCTGGTCGTCTCCGTCTGAACCAGGAAGTGGAGGTTTATAGCCTAAGCGGTGGTTCTTGGAGAAATCTTGTCGTCGATGTTGAAGTGCCTAAGTTTCAAGGAGTCGATTCATCTTATAGTATGAATGGTGTCTGTTTCTGGTTGGGGCTGAGTTATTATGGGGACGAGAAGATTGTTGCATTCGACGTGTGCGACGAGGTGATCCGAACGATGGCATTGCCCAATTATAGTCTTGTTGCAACATGTCGTGGAATTACTTGGAGGACTCTCACGGTACTAAAAGAATCGGTTGCTTTGATAGTTTATCCTCGTAAAGATAATGGGGATGAGAGATTCTTCGATATATGGCTGTTGCTCGAGTTTGGTGTTAAAGAATCTTGGATTCGGCTGGTGAGGATCCTACCCATTTGCGGCTTTGGATGGCCGTTGGGGTTTTGGAAGAAGGGCGAGTTGTTTATTGTGTGCAGAGAGGGGGAGCTGGTATTGTATGACCCTTTTACTCAGACAGTAAGAACTCTACAGCTTGATGGAAAGTGGTTCCAGGTTCTAGCTTTTACCCGTAGTTCAGTTAGGATCAACGGATTGGGATTTTTAGATGGTTAGATATACGCATCAATGAATGGTTCCTATTGTTTACTGAATTTCAATCTACTGTTGTACAGCTGCACTGGCTCTAGATCTCGTTTATAAATGATAACACGATCGATTTGTAGGAACCATAAATTTGGTATTACATGTATCCTTATAGTCAACCCTCTCACTGACCCAGAGAAAGAAAAACCAATGATCTCATACTGCTGTAAAATAATCTCATATTGTCTATAGATAAGATCTTGGACATATTTATAAAGAATGAGCAATTCTCTCTTATATAATTGGTTTTATGAGATGAGTTAGACTCATAAATTTCTTCACATAAAAACATTGTGCTTGAAAAAGTTTCTTAGGTACAAAAATGAATAAGTATTCTAAAATCCCTAACGTTGCAGCATAAAAATCGAAACTGAATTTAGTCCGAACCATTGTACAAATTACAGCACAGTAGACTGGCTGTAAACTAGAACATAAATGACACAACAGGATATATAAATGAGAATCAACATGTTATCACTGGTAGGTAATACGATGGTTAGTGCAGTCATCTGTACCGTGGCAGTTTTCCACCTTCCGAAGTTATAATTACTTACAGCAATAGCCTAAGAAAATCTATTCTTTTCCATATTTCTTGCTAAAAGCACCAGCAATTTAGGAAGC
Source organism: Cyclocarya paliurus (assembly GCA_029856935.1). NCBI lineage: Eukaryota > Viridiplantae > Streptophyta > Magnoliopsida > Fagales > Juglandaceae > Cyclocarya > Cyclocarya paliurus. Next base: position 18,515,269 of record CM056950.1, read on the forward strand.
AAAAGTAGTGCAACTCGAAGTGCACAAAAGAGAAAACAAACACTTTAAAGCTTACTATATATTTTGAGAAGCAACCCCTTCTCAAACTGCAAACATAGTTATCTAGATGATAAGTTTCAGCATAATTTGTAAGCAATATAATTATCAACTAGAACGTCAACAGAAGTGGAGAGAACATTCCTCTCACCCATACTGTATGGGCCTAGGCCTTCACCTACTCATGATTTGAGTCCCAATACCAAAGGGGCCCATTAAAGCCGAGAAGGGCCCAACCCACTTCCCATTGCTCACTAAGTAACCATCCAGCGGCAATAAAGGAAGGACAGTTATTATAACAATCCATTAGACCAAGAACTCTCAACCCTAAGTTTGAATTTGAATAATAGATATGTCGATTATCACTTAAGCAACATAATGGTTCAGCAGCTCTATATAAGAGGAGAACCTAAGTACGTAAAAGGGATTGGATTTATTATCTTCAGTCACTAACTTAGGCATCAGAGGTGTTCTCTTGAATTCACAAGCCCTATACTCTTTGGTTGCAGGTGATCGTGAGGTGGTGGCTGTGAAACACGTCCATAATAAGAAGCATACCATATACATTATTCGAATTTTGGATAATAAAGGAAGTATAGATAAGTACCTAGCACCAAAATGGGCAATCTCCTCTGCCAAGAGTGAAAAATCTGCCAGAGGCATGACATTAGCCAATTAAAAGGGAAAAATTGAGATATAATATTCAGCAAAAGAAAAAAAAAAAGGAAAAAATTGAGATCTAATATTTAAACAAGTTAGAAAAACCAATAGATTGGTTGAGAATGGAATGTAAATAATGATAGAAGGAAGCAAAAAAGGGACTAATCCTTGTTAAGTTCTTTAGGACTTCTGATACTCTCTTAGAGCTCACAAAAAGGGAATTGCAATTAATCTTAATAGTAACCAACTATCCATAGGACTGATTATCTGGGACGGATTTTTTCCCAGCCCGGTCCAAAATCTAGGTGTTAACGTTGTGTTTCGTACGCTTTTGGATCGAGTTGCAACAACTTGGGTTTTGGGCCTTTATATCTACACACTCAAGAAAACTAGGGAGAGGAGCTCATTAGTGGTCAGGGGGCCTTCATGCGTAAGTCAATAAATCTCTATAGTAGTTTGTGCTAGAGAGTGAGAGCTTAGAGAGAGTTCTTCGTACCTGGGGGTAGGTTTCTAGGGGGACATCCAATACCTTGCCATAGGGGGCTCATGTCACTTCGATTGCTGTTTGATCAGAATCTTTTAATGAGGCGTGGCTCCTAGAAGGAGCCATTAATGTGACGTGGAGTCTAGGGAGTGGAGCCATTAATGTAGCGTGGCTCCTTAAATAGACTTTAGCCTGCGGGTGATCATCACTGAGGCTCTCCATATCTTTTGTCAAGAGATCAAGGGTCCTCTGCATCTCTCGCCCACCGGTCTGTACAGGTCCTCGAGTGCTAGGTGTCATAGGGGGTGTTAGGGCAACAAGTCTCATGTGTCCTTTTTGTTAGTCTTTTTCTCATGGGGGTTGCGTCATGGGTTGGTTTAACTTACGGGCCGAGTACTCCGTAGGGACCCAGTGACTTTTTAGAGAAGGGTTGTTGGGCCCCTCGAGGTCTGTAATGGTCCTCTATCACATTTTATTTATTTTTAACGGAAGAAAACCTTTATTCATATGACCTCACTTTGGTGGAGGGAAAATCGTGGTACAAAATTCCAAACTGAAACACCCCCACAACTAGGCCACTTTAAACCCAAAGAAAAAATCATTAAAGTAAAGAAGGAAGACCTGCCTCATCTATCTTCAACAACCCTTTTAGCATACGAGGAAGATCTAAAAACTGCCTCTAAGATTCTGTTTTGCCTTCCGCACCAAGCCGAGCCAAAAAATCAACAATTGCATTACACTCTCTAAAGATATGCCTTATAGAATATTGCATGGTCAAAAGAATTTCTTGAATTTCCTCCCAGATATCACAACTCTGTTCTTGAATCCAGCACAGTATAAGCATAGAGTCCTCTATATCAAGTTTTAAAATACCTAAGTCCCTACAAAACTGCAAACCATGTAATAAAGCTGCAAATTCCATCAAGTTTTTCTACCCCATCCTAGGTTTGTTGCAAAAGCCAGCACAACATCTCCTTTCTCATTTCTTTTGAAACCCCCACCACCAGAAGGCCCTGGATTACCTAAATAGCTATCGTCCACATTAAGTTCGCAGCAATCTTTTCCTTGTTGTTGCCATTTAACAATACAAACTCTCTTTAGTTTTATAGGCTTAAAAGGTATTCTTAGATCCCGTAACATGGCCGCATCCCCATGTTGCATTTTAGATCCAGCTTTCAATCTCAAGCCAACCCAGGAAATCATACCCTTAATTGCATGCCTTAGTTTTGCCACATTATCAACTTTACCTTCCATCCTTGTGTGACACCTCCATCACCAAAGTGACCAACTAATTATGGAAGGGATCAACCTTAAAAGCGTACCTTTTTTAGAGGATTTTGTAGCTCTTTGAAACCATACTTCCATCATTTCTTTCCTAATACAATTCGGGTTAAAGGGGGTACCAAGATGCATAGAGACCTTTCTCCAAATTTCCTACGCTATGTCACCCTTTGCTAAAACATGATTTTGATCCTCATAATTTCCCCTCTCACAGCATTCACACCTAGATACAATCGAAATACTGAAACGCCCCTGTGAAGCTCACACCCGTGAACGAATCCTAGCCCATGAAATTGTTTTTGAACTCGTGTTGTTTTGGTGAGTTTTTCTCCTTCCTCTTAATTTTCTTTTCTCTTGTATCTGCTCCCTCCTATTCGGTTATTCCCCAATATTTTCCCTCATCTCTCATCCCTGATACATACTCCCACTCCCCTATCAGTTATACATGTAGTTATTTCCCTCACCCTCATTTTCTCAAAACAAACTAATCCCTCACACTATTGCTCTCCTTTGATTTTCTGCCCTTAGAGATTGTTACTGAAAGTGTGTGTTAGTGCTGCATTTTTGGGTGAAAATATGGTTTAGGTCCGAAGCTCCTCACGCCGATTTTGGGTTGCCGTTGAGCCCTCTCACTATAACTCCTAACAATGGTAAATCTCCCTTCCCACTGTCTGATCTCACTCTCATTTTTTTTTCCCTCTATTTTTCACACAAGCCCAGATTCTCATTTCTTCCTATTTTCATGCACACACCCACGGCAATGGCTTTTGCACACAAATGAAATCTTACTTAGTCTCACACACCCTCTTTGTTTTGGTTCACCATGCACATACTCAGACCACTCAATCTCTATTTGTGCATATCACTATTCTTTTCACTAGATTTCAGTGAGTTTTGGGCCTTAGAATTCTGTGGGTTGCTTTGAATCGAGGTTGTGCAAAGCTGTTTGAGACATTATTTGGTAATGCGCTTATGAAACATTAGATAGTGATGTTCATTAACTACAAGTGTAAATCATAGGGCATTGGTATAATCTTTAAGCATCATCCACTCGCTTTCATTTTCATCGTACTAAACTCACGAATTTAGGTAAGTTAATCTACAACAATAGTATCATTCTTTTTATATACTTGATATTATGATCTATATTTTTAATTTTTATTTGAAAACTTTTATATTTTAGTTGTATAGTTAGTGCGGTATAATTGGAATTACGTGGTTGGATTGAAATGTGGATAACGTGTAGTTGATGTGGTGGCTATGTGGGATTTATAATTGCATGGCTGGTTGGGAATGGCGGTGACCATGGGTGGAGCGGTGTATTGGTGTTGGTTATCTTTGATTAAATGCATGTTGGTAGAAGGAAAGTTGTATGGGTTGTCTTTGGTTGTTGGGTAGGGATTTTAGTGGCTGTGTTGGGGTTTAACTGCTAATGGTTTGAGGAGGGGATTGTTCAGGTTTAATTTTATGATAGGTATTAAGTTAAAACGGGGCTGATTTGGGTTGTTTTTCAATAAATAGTAGTTTAGTGGGTTGGTTTATTAAATGTTTGGTATATGTTTTGACCAGGTGTTAATACTGTTAGAGTTCAGACTCAAGGCATAGATAGTACACAGAAGTCAGGTAAGCGGGGTTCCTATACTAGATTTGCATAAAAAAAATGAACTGAGCTTGGTTTGTAAAAATGTGCATATTTTTTTAAAAAGAAAAAGTGAAAAACAACCTTAGTATATGTTTTGCATTCACTCATGAGATATGTATGAAATAGAAAAGAAATGTTTTTGACATTAGCAATATTTGACATGTTTCTGAAATGTGCAAAAGAGCAAATATGATATCTGTGATTTTTTGTACATATGGTATGAAAATGACCTGGATATGTTTTTGATCAAATGGAAATGATATGAATATGTTCAACACGTGGTTTGATATGATATGGATATGAAAACCTTTGGCATACTTATCTGTTTTGGTTCTGATTCTGATTATGGTTCTGATATGATGATATTGGTTCACGTGATATTATTGGTACCAACTTTGGAAACAAAGTGGTCTATTATCTGTTCTTTTCTGTGTGCACTCTCGGAGCTTCGAGATTGAAAAAGTGGAAGGTTCAAAATATAATACTGCCTGGTTTGGCCACCGGTGATAGCACAATCCTATCACATGGGTTAAACATAGTATATGATACGATACGATACGATACGATATGATATGATAAGATGAAGATGTTCAGTTATGTTATGTCAAAGCATTTTTTAATATGAAAAGGGTCTTTGAAAATGAAAAAGGGTCTTTGAATACGAAAATGATCTCTGAATTTGAATAGTCAAATTTTTTTTTTAATATGAAAATGATTTATGAATATGAAAATATTGAAAAGTCGCTCTGATTTCCTGATAACACGTTTTGAGATGTGCATATGAAAATGAAATGTTTTGTTTCTGCGTATCGAACTTTCTGAAAAGGCACATGTTTACATACTAGTACATGTTTTCTACTTACTGAGTTGTTGATATGTAGTGCTCAGTCCCCAAGGGGTTAGGAGAGTTAACTCATGTCAGCTAAAAATCATTTTCCAACCACATGACACATACAACATACTCTAATTTCCTCTATCACCCAAAATACTCATTAATTAATATCAATTACTCTAGTATAATTATTCTAAGACAACACAAAATCTAAATATAAACATCAACCTCCCAACATATCACATCATCAGAGCACACCAAGTTTACTGAATAAAAATCCTCAATACTCATATAAGCATTCTATCTATGCTTAATCCATTATTTTTAACTCATCTCACCTATGCTCCATATTCTTGATCCTAAGCTAAAATATTCAAATCATCTAAAAAATATTGTGGAGAACATGAGTATTTACAAAGTTCATAATGCAGAACAAAGTATTTTTATTTTCATAATGCAAAATCAGAACATGTTATAAAAAATATCAGAGCGAAAGTTCAGAAATATTCTTATTCAAAACTCCTTTTGCACAGCATAAATGAAACATCATATCAGAATAGAATTCCATGTTTAACCCCTGTGAAAAGGTTGTGTAAACCTCGGTGGCCAACCAAACTAAAACAAAATGTGAATTTTTCCATTATTATTCTCGGAGCCCCGAGTGTGCACATATGAAAGACCACGCAGAAAACCACTTTGTTTCCAAAGTGGATGCACCCAAAATAGAAAAGCTAGTACCAACCCAAACAGAGGCCATAGTTTTACACCTGTGGTAAGGTCAGAATGGAACAAAAACAGATCTAGAATGTTATGCCAAAGGTTTTCAGAAATCACATCATATCATATTAGAGTACAGAACATTTTCAGAACGGAATAGAATCAAATCACGAAACTATAAATTATGCACAAATTTTCATATTTGCTCTCTTTTGTACAGTTCAAAAACAAAATACCAAAATAGCTTGTCTTCACCAATCATGCCAGAAAATACTTTATTCCTATACAGAATTTCATGAATAATGTCAAACAAATAACTGAGGTTGTTTCAAATCTCTTTTCGTAATAAAATATGCATATTTTTCAAAATAAACCTTAGTTCATTTTATTTTATGTAACTCTAGCTTACGAACCCCGCTTACTTGGACTTCTTAACTTTTTCTGAATTTTCTTCACAACAATGCTGAACAATAATTAATCATCACCTATAAAATAATCACGTACTCTCGATGGCGGAGCGATGGGCTGGGCAGTGGATGGTGGCTATCATGAAGACGGTCCACCAGGGAAGGTAGAGTAGTGGTTAGAAGCGGTACTTGAGCAGGATGGTGGCAACGTGGAGGTGGAAGTTGGCGACGAGTGGTGGCTCCAAACAAGATGGGCACTGAGCTGTTATTGCTCTGTTTTCTAGAGCTAAAACGGAGGCCTCTCATGATGGTCATGCAAGGGTTGGTGGCTTGGTGCACGGTGGTTTATGGAGCTGCACAATGGCTGAGCAAGGGGAAGCTATGGTTTCACATGGGTGGTGCACTGATTGACGTACAAATGAGGGAGGTTTGCTCACAATTGATCTACTCCAACGAGAATGATGTTGCCATGAAAGGGGCTTCCCGTGAGGTTGGGGTGGTGTTTTCCAAGTGGGTGTGGACTTGGCTGCGATGAAGCTTGGACGCTGTGGGTCGTGGCTTGTGGAGGTTGGTTTCACCGCAGCTGGGTGAGTTGTGACTAGGTGGCCCATGGCCAAGCTGGGGGTGGTGCGGTACTAGGCTTGTTGGTTCTAATGGAAATTTGTAGTGATCTCATGGTTGACGCTAGGAGAAGTGGCTACTGGACAGAAGGTAATCACACGGTGGTTTTGTTATGGAAGTGAGGCATGGAGAACTATTGAGCATGGGCTATGCAGTGATGTGAAAGAGTTGTTTCACCTAAAAAGAAATCCAAGTGGTGGAAGATTTGCTGTCGTGATAGTTTTCTGGACATGTGGGGGACGTGGGTACATGCATGCTGAGTGGCGTGGTGGCTTCGTAATGCTTAATGGAAATTTACAAAGAAAGTATGGCATAATTTACATCTAAGGGTCTAAATATATAAAAGGAATTTTAAGAAATTTTATCTGTAAATCTAGTGTGGTTGAAATTGGACACATTAATGGGTTTGGACTCGATAAATAAATTGGATCATAATTCTCGTGTTCGAAATAAATCTCTCGTCCAACAATATCTTTGACGCTTAGAAAAATTTTATTGGACTAAGTTCTATTTATTTCGCCCATAAAAATAGTTTCTATTTGACCCAAAAATATTTAAGGAAATTACAAAATAGCAAGCCTATATAAAAAAGAAAAAATTCGATATCTTCCAAAATACAATTTGGACCGGCAACCAATATGAAAGAAATAATACTAAAAAATTAACTGGGTTCTTCATACGTATAAATCCAAAAAGAAAAATTGTAGAAAACGATTTGTTGCTAGACCCTAGTGTTACATGATAACTCATTTTTTATCTTCACAATATTTTTTAGATAATATTGATGGCCCAACTGGGAGTCAAGAATAGATATTGGAGCTTGGCTCGCTGTGGATAGAGGGTTGAGTACCTAAGGGTACTAATGTTAATATAAGGGTTTAATTTGAGTATTTGGAGTTCTTTATGTTATTTGGATCTATTGAGACTTAAAGATTTATCAGTTTATTATATTGAGATTACTGAGAGATTGTAGACCCCTTGGTTTATGTTATTATTGTAGTGATAACTTTGTAAAGTTTATAATGTGTTTATTTGGAAAATATGAGATTGTTTATTATTTAAGAAACCTTTGGGGATTTTAAATGTATTGGGAGACATATTTATAAGTGACACGTAGTAATCCTCCGACCCATCTAGGTACGAGGTGTTACAGTCTCGGTCTTGGAGGGGTCGGAGAGTTACTACATTTCACTTAAAATCATATTTTTTAGAATATCATATCGAGAAAGCAAAACAAAACCACTAAATAGACTCTCCAATAATAAAAGATAGCCACTTTGTACTTAATCTACTATACTCACACAATCTTACTCATGCTTTCTATTCTTGTCTCCAACTGAAACTTCCTAAACATTTGAAAATATTGTGGAGATAAGGGAGTGAGTTATCAACAACTCAGTAAGTAAAAAATGTATGCTAGTATGTAAACATGGGCCTTTTCAGAAAGTTTGGTATACAGAAACAAAGCATTTCATTTTCATATGAACATCTCAAAATGTGTTTTCAGAAAAATCAAAGTGACTTTTCAAGCTGTTCATACTTAAAGACTCATTTTCATATTTAAAAACCAACTGTTCATATTCAAGAACACTTTGGTATAACATAACTAATCATCTTCATCTTATCATATCATATCGTATCCTATCGTATCATTTCATATCATGTCATCATATCATATTATATACCATATTTAACTCTCATGGTAGGCTTGTGCTATCCTTGGTGGCCAAACTTGACAGTATCATATTGTGAAACTTTCCATCATTCTTTCTCAGAGCCCCGAGTATGTACACAGGAAAGAACACATAAAAGACCACTTTGTTTCCAAAGCGGGTGCACTCATATCATATCATATCATGTTAGTACCAATCATATCACGTGAACCAACATCATTATATCAGAACTAGAATTAGAATTAGAGTTAAAACAGATAAGTCATGCCAAAGGTTTTTTAGATGCATATTATATCAAACCACATGTTGAACATATTCATACCATTTTCATATGATAAAAAATAGATCCAAAATATTTTCATATCACATGTACAAAAATTCTCAGATTTCATATTCGCTCTCTTGCACATTTAAGAAACATGTCAAATATTGCTCATGTATATACTATTATGTCAAAAGCATTTTCCTATTTCGTAAAGATTTCATTAGTAAATGCAAAACAAGTAACTGTGGTTGTTTTCACATTTTCTTTTAAAAATATAACATCTACATTTTACAAGCCAACCTTAGTTCATTTTTCATTTTTATACAAATCGGCTTACCTGAACTTTTTAATTTTTTTCAATCTTTCCACAATTGTGTCAAATCAGAACCAATCTTCACTTATATGGAAAACTAAACATTACTAAAATTGTTAAGGACTTGGTAAAACTCTCTATTTACTTAAACATTCATACTATCAAAATAGCTTTAATAATTATCTAGTTATCAGAAATCTAATAAATGCTATTATCATAAAATATATTCTTAACTTATTATAATATAATTTTATCAAATATGGAAAAACAACTTAATAATAGTAGTTCATAAAATATCCTTAATAATACTTTAACTTTAAAAAAAAAAATCCTTGTAAACTTATAATATATAGTCTAGTCAAAATTTAACACTTAGTTATACAATTAAAACCATAATTTCTTTTTTTGTAAACCATCGCTTATGGGCTAATATAATTTCCCACGTAAAAATATGGATAGTTTAAACTACTAAACACAACCTAACTTTAAATAATATAATAGTTGTTTAATTACATTAAAAAGAAGCCCAATATAGAAAATTGGGATCTCTTGAATATAAGCCACTTTAAATAATACATTAATTTATTAATACAAAAAAGATAAAACCCATTTAAAATTTTTAACACAATATCTATAAAACACAACAAACCTAATTTAAACATTAAACAATTCAACTCATTTAAAACTAAACATCCTAAAGTAAGAAGGTGGAATTCCCTGAAGGTGGCGGCTTTGTAGGTGATGCAGTCGATGCGGGTCTGAATAATGAACCACTCTCCCAGGCTAACTATCCAGCGAGGAAGGACTTTCTTCTGGATGCTGCGATCAGCCCCCGTCCAGGGGGTTTGAGTGGAGACCCACCTGCTCCCGCTAAAGTCTTTTGGGGATTGCCCGAGTTTGTAGGCCTTGTGGAGGGGAGCCGAGAGGAAACCATTGGTCAAGTTGTTGAGTGCATGTCTGGTTTTTTTTTTTTTCCTTAGTCTTTCCTTTATGTTGCCAGGGTATTTCTCAGCTTGCAACTTTTATCGTGGATGATTAGGAGGCAGCTGTCCAAGAGAGCTTGGATGAGAGGGAATAGTTGAAGTGTGAATTCGAGAGGACGAGACTCGACCTATCGGGCAAGCACAATAGAGTGAAGAAGTTGGAGTGCCGTTGGAGGAAAAGCAAGCAAAAGTGGGAAGAGGAGAAAACCTTATTGGAGCGGCTTAACCAAGCTCTTCAGGATGACTTATCCCGAGTGCTGGTGGAGAAGGACCGGTTGGGGTAGCTGAACCAAAATCTTCAGGATGATTTATCTTGAGTGTGGGAGGAGAAGGATCGGTTGGAGCAGCTAAACGAAAATCTTCAGGATGCCACCTTCTCCTTATAAGGGCAGTTGAGGTGGTTCCCTACACTTCATGACAAGGCATGGCGACATGGGGTCGTTAAAGGTCACAGATCAATGCAGGCATTCCTTCTAAAGAGTCTGGAGCTGTGTTCAATATCTTTCACTAAGTATCTTCAGCGTCTCTCTCTTGCCAAAATTCCCACCAATGAGGCATCCTTTGAGACCAACCACGAACTAGGAAGGAAAGAGATGTCGAATGCTTTCCTTGTTTCCGATGCACCTGTGTCGGCATTAGTTGAGTTGGCCAATCTTGCTCCCATTGCCGCTGAGCTGGCAAACCTTGCTCCTGTTGTCGTTGAGACTGATGCTCCTAGTGCTGAGACTTAAAGATTTTAATTGTTTCGTTATACTAATTTTTTTTTACACATGTATTCGTATTTTGCTGCTGAGTGACTTGTATATATATATACATACTGACTAATACACATATCTTGTTTGTCATGTCTCGCCTTTGCCTTTTTTTTCCTTCTTCTTTTATTTTTGTGTGGCTGGCCTAGGGGACCGTGGTAAAGGGATCCACAGAGCTCCTAACTGCCCCCTGGCCGGTCATGCTGCGCGTGCTTGTCATATATAGATAGTCGTTCTCGGTGTGCGGCCATCGTTCTAATCATTATTTTGGTGGCCGTGTCTGGTTGTACATTTGAAGTTTCTTGGCCTACCTCGTTAGAGTCCAATTTAACCTTTTCGACCCTACTAGCTGCTTAGCCTTTGAAGTTTTCTCTGCATGCCCCACTAGCGTCCGTTTTAACCTTCTCAACCCCCTGGCTTATTTCGCTTTCTATTTTTTTTAGAGGCTCGGTGGAAGTTTCTAGGTTTTGAAAACTATGACGCCCCGACTCCCAAGTACAAAATAACGTAGGAATCGTGAAGTTAGGATGATGACAACATGGTCACACATCCCAACGACAAGTGCCAAGTGTGTGCAACAAATGAACAGTGCACAAATAAATACACAGTGGATAAAATAAATAAGTCACTAAGTACCAGAATTTTGTTCAAATACAAATATCCAAATACAAACCTCTTAAAACAAAAGCCAAAGTCCCATAAAATATAATACAAGGCTGAAAAGAAATAAACCCGAGTGATCATATATCACTCTTCCGGCGGAGCCAAATCCTCAGGCTCGGCATCTGCATCATCATCAACAAAATTTGCAGTACTGATCAGCTTATAATTTCGACTTCCAAGCGTAGAAGCTGTCAAATTAATACAAGGGTAAATCCCGAGATCAAATTCACAGGAACAATGAGAATTAACCAAACTTTTCAGATTTGCAAGATAACGTTTATGGTGACAAGAAATTTCTAAAAGATAAGAAAGTATTTAACTAAAAGATCTAACAATGAACACAAAAAAATATGAAATGGGAAATAAATTTCAAAGGTTATCCACTAACTATATCAATACTAAAATGAGGGCTATTTACTAAGAGAGTATGGACTGATTTAAGAGTAAGTATTGGCTATTTTGGAAGTTCAAACACAAGTTAATCTGAAAATAAGAGTGCATCTATGCTTCTAAACTTACCAAGAACCAATGGATCTAGAGGAAATGTATAGAAATTTAGTTAAATTTGTAAGAAACAATAAAACAAACACTTGGGATGCAATTTTCACCCACTGATTTGGTGATGGATTTACTTCTCTTTTCATCTTCCCTCAACCATTATCCCATTCCTAGAAATCATGGTTGGATGATATAGCAATGAACCACAAATTTCAGCTTAATAAAACTACTTGACAGATTATATATCAATTGTAAAATAGTGAAAGAAAACCATCAAAGTCTTGCTACTTGTTCAAGAATCAATTGTGCATTCACGTCTACAATTGAGCTAAACCAAGAACAAAGAACTCCAATCCTTTCTAAATGCAATCTGAAATATAATCCAACAAGTTAATCATCAAAACCCCATAGCATTGAAGAAAATCCAGCCCAAAACAGTTATGGGTTACTCCTTGAATCCCAAGTAAAAAGTCTAGCCTAGCATCTCTAAATTAATGAAGATGTCTAAAAGGATGAACCCTAACATTTTTAAGTTGCTATCTAAATAAAATTGCAGAAAAATAAAGTAGGGAACAATCGCCCAAAACAAATGTCCCCAAAAAAATCCAGCCGAGAGCAAGAGTAAGACTGCAGAAAAAAATAAATTCCCGTCCCTACAACCAGCCCCTAAAATAGGATATATCTTCCTCCTCCAATCTGCTGCTGCGTGCTGCTGTGTGTGTTTTCTGGTTTCCCATGTGAATTTCTGCTGCTGCGTCTGTCTCTGCCATCGCGTGCATCTGCTCTGCACCAACGTGATCCTGCTGCCATCCCCTGCTGCCATCCCCTCTTCCAGCTCCTGCTGTTATGTGTAGCTTTGCCAACCGAAAGAAAAAATAATTCCAGGCGTGAACCTGTTGCTGCTTTGCTGCTCTTTCCTTTGTTTATTTTATTCTCTTGTTTGCCGCACCCACCAACTCTTGTCCCCCATTGATTGTTTCTCTTCTTATTTTATTCTATTATTTCTTCTTCCTTTCTTTTCTTTCCTTTTCTTTCTTTCTTTTTTTTTTTCACTCCCGACCAGGTCTGCGTGAAGAGGAATCTGTCCGTGCGTGAGTGTTGAGGCCACGATCATTGGTTGGCTGACTGCGCCCGTGCATGAGTTCCTTCCGTCCGTGCGTGCTCATGAATCCTGCTGTACGTGAACTGCTATACGTGAACTGCTGCTGTACGTGAACTGCTATTCGTGAACTGCTATGAGGCCATGACTAGATCCCGCGTGTGTGAGTCTTTGAGGCCGAGCTCCTGCCAGCCCTTTGCTTCTCATTTAAAAAATGCCCTACATCAATTCCTTTCCAAAGATGCCCTGCAGAAATTCAGATTAAGTATTCATAATGAGGAGTAAAATTGAGATAATAATTCTGAAGTGATTTTACAAGCTGCATTATAAATCATTTTAAGTACAAAATATCAGAATTTATCAATGAGTCAAGTACTAAAAATTACTGCATAATTAAGTACTTAATTCAGTTTTTGGTGAAACAATTTATTCAATTTAGCAACCTAATCATGCAGTTTTTGACACTTAATCAAGTACCATTAAATGATACCACATGTAAGTTATAACCCAACCAATCCTGAGATAAAAACATATTTAATGCAACCAATCATGTATGCATATGATGCAATATGCATAAAATCCAAAAATATCATTTTCTCCGAAAATTGATATTTTTCCAACACACGCCAAAAATCTCATTTGGCCCAAAAACATATCCAATAAACATTTCTACCATTTTTCCAAAAAATGGCCCAAACAAATATCCTTCATTTTCCTAGAAAATGACTCACACAAGATCCATTTTCAACCCACACTATTTTTCCAGAAAACAGTCATTTTCCATTTTTTCATTAATCCATATGCACCATGGTCTCCCCTAGGGACCATCCGCATGTTCTGGCTGCATAAAGAGCGATACCCAGTTCCGCACCCAGTGCGTTCATGGCCAGACATCCTCTAGCCCCTGCCAGCAGAAGGGCCACAGAGTCGGCAGATAACTCGTCCAATCCCTTTGTCGCCCGGCGACAACCTAGAGGACGTCACTCAGTATATTCCGCTCCCGAATGACCAGAGGAGCTCCACCGAGATAATTCCTCATCTCGGCTTGGGGTTGTGATACACACGCACCCAAAAATCCATTCCACACATGAAAACCAGTTTTCAAATATCCACATGCTCATGAATGCAATTACACAAAAATTCAGTTTTCAATTTACAAATATGAACATGCGTGCATATGCAATGAACCAAACATAACCTCAATATCCAACAACCAACCAAATTACAACAAAAATTTCCAACAACCAACTAGATCACAATATAATCAACACACAAATACTCCGTCCTCAAATCCATCCGACCCCCGAACTCCTCGGACTCAGTCTGGAATAACCAACAGTTAGTGCAAAAATATATTTAAATCTCAAAATTTATTTGGAAAAATACTTACAGCGCTATATAATAATTTTAGGATGATCACAGAGGTGCAAAAGGCGGCTGGAAGGCAACGTAACAGTGTAAAAACACTATGGCTGAAATACACAGTAAACCCAAATTCAAATGGGGTCAAACGAAAGCTAGGGATCGGTATGGTAGGGCTATGGAAGGTGGTGAAGCTAGTGGAAGCGACGGTTGGCCGTGGGTAGCGGCCGAAATGACGGTGGAAGGCCAAAAAGGCCGAAACGAAGTTGAGCTCGTGGAGGTGGCTCAGGTGACGGATCGGAGCCGAAATTGGGTAGGTTAGGAAGGCAAGAGGTTGGTGAAGGAGTGGTGAAAATATGACGGACAATGGTGGCCGGATGGCGGCGGAATGGGAAGAGAAAGGCCGTGGCTTCGAACGGGAAATGGAGGCTAACGACAGCGCTAGTTGGCCTGAGATTTGAGGGGGATGATCGCCAGCGGCTGGGGAGTAGTCGATTGGTGCGGGCTGGGATTGAAGGCTGAAATCGCACGGGAGAGAGAGAGAGAGAGAGAGAGAGTCGGGCGGGAGGAGAGAGAAACCGAGAGGAAAAGAGAGAAAGAAAGAAAGAAAAGAAAACGAAGAGGAAAATAAAAGAGAAGGAAAAAAAGAAGAGATCTAGACTTTCATCTTGGGGTCTCGAAAAATGATCCAACGAAAAGGATTTTAAAACTATAAATTAAATAAAATTAATCAAACGCAGTGAAATGCTTTAATAAAACAATAATAATTCAAGAACCCAAAAATAAACCAATTTAAATTAAAGATCAATGTAAACTCAAAACAATAATTAATAATAAGAGAGCACATTAAAATATAATTTTCACAACTTAAAATATTATATAATAAAATAATATAATAAAACCCCCAAAATTCTAAAACAAGAGAATAAAATTTTAAATTAATTAAAATAATCTTTCATTAAAAATACACTAAAATACGGGGTGTTACAAAAACGACCACGGATTGTCAGACTGACCCGCCTTGTTGACTGTTCAGCACCCTTGGGCTGGGTAATGGCTACTACCTGTCAGAAAAATGAACAGATTCAGCAAGGTTTTGACTATTTCCTTTACTCGAGTGTCAATTTATTACATGAACTTCTCAGTAAAGCTACTCCTAAACCATTTAAGCATCAATATACTCATGATCCTAACACTTCCTTTTTAAGCTGAAACTTCTGAAATGTATGCAAATCTTTGAAAGAGAAAAAGAAATTCCAATGCCATCATGCATGCCCTGTATTTTTTGTACTTTTGCACCCTTCACCCCCAACTAACAATGGATGTTGTCCTCAATGTGTGTAGTGATTCAGGTAAAGGAAAGAAAATAAAAATAGAAATTGGAAGATATTACTTGAGTTGCAAAATTTAAGACATTGGGTAGTACTGGACTTAAAGGAAAAGGAAAAGGAAAAGGAAATAAATAGACATTGCAAAGAAATTTAGTGAGAGCAGAAGAAAGAAAACACTTGAAACTGGTTAAAAAAAAACTATTCAACCAAAATTATGTTTAACAATCTACATTATCAGTAGGGTCCTGCAGTAGAATAGTGGAAGTATCTAGTGAAAAGTATCCCAAAAATGGCTTAAGTATTTGGCCATTAACCTTGAAGGTATTTCCATTTTGTAGGTTCATGATTTCAATGGTACCATAATGGAAAACTGTTTTGACTAAGTAAGGCCCAGTCCAATGAGATCTCAGTTTACTATGGAACAGATGAAGCCTAGAGTTGTACAACAAGACTTGCTGATTTGGTTTAAATGTTTTTCTGAGTATGCTTTTATCATGTAATGCTTTCATATGTTCTTTAGTTAATTTGGAATTCTCATAAGCATCTTTTCTCAATTCTTCCAATTTAGACAGTTGTAACCTTCTTGAAGACCCAACTTTTTCCATATCAAAATTGAATTTTTTTCACTGCCCAGTAGGCCTTATGTTCGAGCTCCACAGGGAGGTGGCATGCCTTACCATAGACTAACCTATAGGAAGACATACCAAGTATGGTCTTGTAGACAGTCCTATATGCCCATAAGGCATCAATCAACCTTAATGACCAATCCTTCCTAGTTGGGTTCACTTTTTTTTCAAGGATGTGCTTGATTTCCCTATTTGCTAATTCAGTTTGGCCATTTGTTTGTGGGTGGTAAGGAATGGACACCTTATGATGAATGCCATATTGTTTTCAAAAGGGATTCCATTGGTTTATTGCAAAAATGTGTCCCATTGTCACTAATTATAGCTCTAGGTATGCCAAACACAATGTTATCCTTTATAAACTTAAGCACCACTTGGTGATCATTTTGTTTTTTTGTTTTTGCATGGTATTGCCTCTACCCACTTAGAGACATAGTCCACTAACACTAGGATATACACATACCCAAAAGATGGGGGAACGGCCCCATAAAGTCCAGACCCCAGCAATAAAAAATTTCTAAAACTAAAACTGGTTGTAGGGGCATCATGTTTCTCCTAGTTATCCCTCTTAATTTTTGGCATGGTTCACACTTTTTACAAAATTCAAGGCATCTTTAAACATTTGGGGCCAATAAAATCCAAATTATAAGATTTTGGCAACTGTTTTCTTTGTAGAAAAGTACCCACCACAAGCCTCAGTGTGACAAGCAGTAAAAACAGATGGTATATTAACATTTGGGACATTTATGAATTATTTGATAAGAAAAATACTTAAATAAGTAAGGGTTATCATAAAATAAATACTTAACTTCTGTCTTGAATCTTTTTAAGTCTTACACAGTCCACTGTGGGGGTGTTGTCCCTGTCACCAAAAAATTTACAATGTCAGCATACTAAGGAATAAGTTCAACTGCAAATATATGTTTATCAATAAAAGATTCAAAAATTGGTAGGGTAGGTTTAGCTTCTGTGAAGGTTATTATGGACAAGTGGTCAGCCACTACATTTTCTATCCCTTTTTTGTCCTTGATCGTGATGTTGAATTCTTGTAAGAGTAACACCCATCTTATCAGTCTTGGTTTGGCATCTTTTTTTGTTAACAAATATTTTAAAGCTGCATGGTCAGTGAAAATGATCACAGGTGATCCAATAATGTAAGCTCTAAATTTGTCTAAAGCAAAAACAATTACAAGTAGCTCTTTTTCTGTGGTGGAGTAATTTTTTTGGGCTCCATTCGAGGTTTTGCAAGCATAATAAATGGCATAAGGGAGCTTATTCCTACATTGGCCTAGCACAACACCTATTGCAAAATTACTAGCATCACATATTATTTCAAAGGGAAAAGATCAAACAAGGGGTTGCATGATAGAGACTGTGGTAAGCAAGATTTTTAGCTTATCAAAAGCATTTTGATAGGAAAGGGTCCATTCAAAGGCAATATCAATCATAAGTAACTTACACAAGGGCTTAGAGATAGAACTAAAATTTTGAATGAACCTCCTATAAAAACCAGCATGCCCAAGAAATAAGCTGATTTCTTTTACTATTTTGGGTATAGGAAGCTTGGAAATAAGTTCAATCTTAACTTTATCAACTTCAATATCCCGAGAGGAGATGATGTGTCCAAGAACTATGCCTTGTTGAACCATGAAGTGACATTTTTTCCAATTGAGCAGCAAATGTTTCTCTTCACACCTAGCTAAAGCAATTTGTAAATTAGTTAAGCACGCATTAAAAGAGCTATCAAACACTGAAAAATCATCCATGAATACTTCCAAAATGTTCTCAATCATATCATTGAAAATACTAAGCATACATCTTTGGAAAGTAGCTAGGCATTACATAGTCCAAATAGCATTCTCCTAAATCCAAAAGTACCAAACGGGCAGGTGAAAGTGATTTTCTCCTAGTTCTCAGGTGTTATTTCTATTTGGTAGTAATGAGAAAATCTATCAAGAAAATAATAGAAATCATGGCCAGTAACTTTTTCTAAAACTTGATCAAGGAAAAACAAAGGAAAATGATCTTTCCTAGTGGCAACATTCAACTTTCTATAATCTATGCACATGTGCCAACCAGTAGGAATTTTAGTATGAATCAGTTCATCTTGGTCATTTTTCATGATAGTAAGACCAGATTTTTTTGGAACTACATGAATGAGACTTACCCACTTGCTGTCCAAAATAGGGTAAATAATCCCCACATTAAGTAGTTTCAAAACTTCCTTTTTACTACCTCTTTCATGGTAGGATTGAGTCTCCTTTGCATCTCCCTAGAAGTTTTAGCATTTTCCTCTAAATAAATCCTATGAGTGCACACAAGAGGATTTATTCCTTTGATATCTATAATTGTCCATCCAATAGCACCCTTGTGCTGTCTCAAGACTTCCAATAGTTTACCTTCTTGGTCATGAGTGAGCTGGGCTGATATCACCATTGAAAATGTGCTGTCAGGCCCCAAAAATGCATACTTCAGGTCTGAAGGTAATGGTTTCATGTCTAATGTTGGAATTTCATCTGCTAAAGGCTTCAAACTTGTTGTCAATGGTGGGAGCTGCTCAACCTTAGGCCTCCATTTGGTTTCAGCTTTAGTTCCTGGCATGAAAATAGAAGGAACATTAGTGGATGTGTCAATGAAGTCACAAATAACTTCTAATTCAGATTGCTGGTTGGTGGGCTGATATGCCAAATACTCTTCCTCAAGGAAATTTTCTAGCAAATTGACTTCTTATACATCTTCCAAATCTTGAGGTAGCCTACAAATATTAAAAATGTTTAGTTCTAGGGTCATGCTCCCAAAACTTAGCTTTAAAACACCACTCCTGCAGTTTATCAACGCATTTGAAGTAGCAAAGAAAGGTCTCCCAAGAATCACAGATGCTTGAAAAGAGGATTTTGGTGTCAAGTGAACATCTAACACTACAAAATCTAAGGGGTAAAAAAAAATTATATACTTGAACTAAAACATCCTCAACAACCCCTCTTGGCATCTTAGATCTGTCAGCTAGTTGTAAAATGATTGGAGTTGGTTTCAATTCCCCCAAACCAAGCTGCTCATATACATTATATGGCAGAAAATGCACACTTGAACCAAGATCCAACAATGCTTGACCAATTTTTGAACTTCCTATAACACAAGCAATTATAGGTGAACCTGAGTCTTTATATTTTGGTGGGGTGTTGTTTTGTATGATAGCACTGACTTGCTCAGTAAGGAAGGCTTTTTTTTCACATTTAATTTTCCTTTAATGGTGCATAAGTCCTTCAAAAATTTGGCATATGTGGGAATATGTTGAATAGGTATGTTAATCCTTACTTGTTTAAAAATCTCTAGGATTTTAGCTTGGTTTTTATCCTTGTGTAAGGAAGCTAACCTAGTGGGGAAGGGTGCAGGAGTTGTGCAGTGTTCTTTTTCAGCTTCAATGCAAAGTGGGTTAGAATCCTTACTAGAGTTGCCTGATTTTGGGATGGGAGTTTCCAAAACTTTACCACTCCTCAAGGTTGTGACATTTTTTACTGGTTTAAGGGTTTAGCCTTCAGCTGCATCTAACACTTGATGGAGTTGACCTTGAGGATTAGGTTGTGGCTGAGTAGGGAACTTCCCATTCTCTTAGATGCTTTGGGTTGTGGTCAGCCTTGATAGGGACCCCTTAATATCATTAATGGCTTGTGAGTTTTGGTTGTTGATGGTGGCTTGCCCCTGCATGAACAATTGGAGGTTTGTTGCCATTTGCTAGACAGCTTCCTCGTGATTCCTCCCCTTGTTCAAGGATGGTCCTAGTACTACTGGGTTTGCATTTGTTGAATACTGAGAAGGGTCAGGTGCATGGGTTGAGGGATGATCATTTCTCCAGCTGAAGTTTGGATGGTTCCTCCAATTGGGGTTGTATGTGTTGGAAAATGGACCTGGAAAAGATTTAGCAACCATATTAACAGTGTTAGATTGATCTAGAAAAACTTCTTTAAAAGCTAGGATTGTAGGGTAGTCATTAGTTGAGTGCCCTATATCCTTATAGATATTACATTCTTTTGACACCTTTTGCATAGCTTGAACCTCATTGGTTTTAGTCACATCTATGGTTTCTAGTTTCCTAGAAATCATTGATAACCTAGCATGAAAATCATCATCCTCCCTCAAATTATACTTTCCCCCTCCAATTATGGTTTTTAAGGGTTCAGCCCTATCATAAATGTCTGAATTATCCCATGATTAGGCATTTTCAGATAGATAGTCAAAGTATTCAAAGGCCTATTTTGGTTCTTTATTAAAGAACTCCCCATTGCACATTGTTTCCACAAATTGTCTCATCTTGAGTTGTAAAACCTCATAAAAAAACTAATTATTCTCCAGTTTTCATATCCATGGTGAGGACAAGCATTAAGCAATTCTTTGAACCTTTCCCAGCACTGATAAAAGGTTTCATTGTCTTTTTGAGCAAAATTCATGATTTGCCCTTTTAATGCATTAGTTCTATGTATAGGAATTTTTTTTTTCAAAAAACTTAGTTTGCATTTCCTGCCATGTTCCTATGGACCTAAGCCTTAAAGTGTTCAACTAGGTTTTGGCTTTGTCTTTTAATGAAAATGGGATCAATTTAAACCTGATTGCTTCCTCAGTACAGGTTCTATCCATGAAGGACAAACTCCCTCAAGTTCTTTGATGTGTAGGTATGGGTTCTCTGATTCTATCCCATGAAAATAAGGTATCATGGGAATCATGCCAGGTTTGAAGTTGAAGTTGAAGTTGAAGTTGAAGTTGTTTGCATTTAAGGGTTGGATAATGCATGAGGGTGATTTGGTCCTAATATATTGCAAGTAATCCTTAAAGGTTCTGTTGTGATTACCCACTCTCCTTTCATCTTGCTCTTTTTCAACAATAGTATTAGATTCCTCAGAAGATGTATCAAATGAGAGGGATTCACAGTTTGAGTATGTCACAGACTCTACTATGACCAAACGAGATGTATGGTCTCGATTCCAAACAGACATACAATAACCCAACTAACCTCCCCAAATAGACACCAGAGGTGTGCAACAAAAGGTAAACAATTGATGGCAGCAGGTAAGAACGAAAGGAAATAACAAGAAGATAAAATAAGAAAGAAGGAAAAAAAATAAAGTAAAAGGTAAAATCAAATGTCACCAAAGTGTGAAGAGGTTGATAACTCAATCACACATCCTCACAGCAGCATTTGGTTGTTCTGTAAATTGCCTTTAATCCCCAGCAACGGCGCCAAAAACATGTCTCTCCAATTAAAATGCCTCCCAAGTGCAGAATGTGTGTGATTGTTTCTAGGGAGAGTCCTAAGGTCGAATTCACAGCGATTAAAGCTTTTAAGAACTGAACCATCACATTTTCGCTACCAAAGTGAAGATGTTCTTATTCGTAGAAAAATATGGAAAGAATGATGGTGAAAAAGGATTACAGATTGAAAACTAGCCCTCTATTAACATAAAAATATATCTGCAAGTGCATAAAATCGTAACAAGTAGTAAAGTGTTTTAAGGAAAACGGTTATCGAACCCACAAGGAATAATTATGCTATTGAGTATTGAAATTGACTAAATTAATTAGGATTTGGAAAACCAAAATTTGAAAAATAGTTTATCTAAATTAAATTGAAGAAAAGAACATTAAAATTAAGATTTTAAAAATAATAAGAATAGATCTAGAGCATTTGACTTCACTTAGTAAATCTCACACATCATATTCTTCCTTGTTATAGAATCCCAATTATCCCAAATTGATGATAAAAATCACTTAATTATTTAATATTTTCTCTCGAACAATACCAAAAATATCTCCAACTAATAACTCCATATCTCAATATGAATTTAACTAATTGGAGACTCATTAAGTTTTTTAGACTTTTTTTTTAAAATCGCACTAGTCGCGGTAAAGCATCTCTGCATTCGCTCAACTAATGGTATTTAATCCTAGAGCTTTAATCACAAACCACTTCTTGGTCTCATTGCAATCCAAAAGATCGAACAATAGTTAGCTAGAAAATTGTAAGCATTAAGAACAAAGAATAAACACTCAATCATGGAAATAAAATAACTTGGAATACAAACTGTGTGTTCAATGCTAGGCTACATCAAAGGTCTAGAAAATAAAATTAGTTCATAATGAAATCAAAAAGAAAAAGAATAAAACTGGTGTTCTTCATTGGAGTTAATTGATGAAACATGTGGCTCTCGCCTCTGCTCTCCTAGATTTGCCTCCTTGAAAGAAATTCAAATAATAATGTGACGCCCCGACTCCCACGTACAACAAACCTCGGGAATCGTGACGTCAGGATGATGACAACCGGTCACACATCCCAACGACAAGTGTCAAGTGTGTGCAACAAATAAACAGTGCACAATTAAAAATACAACAGAAGGTAATAAAGTCTACTAGTACCAGAATTTTAATTAATACAGAAATCCAAAATACGAATACCTTAAAACAAAGCCAAAGTCCTAGAAATAAAACACAAGTCTGAAAATAAAAACTACAGCTCGAGTGATCCCAGATCACTCCTCCGGCGGAGCCAGATCCTCAGGCTCGGCATCTGCATCATCAACAAAGTCTGCAGTACCATGAAATGGTACCGCAGGTAAGTTATAACCTAACCAAGTCCAGAGATAAAACCATACTCTAACAATTAACCATGCATGCCCATGATGCAAATGAAATAATGCTACGCACGCCAAAAATCTCATTGGCTCAAAATCATTCCCAGTAAAATCCATTTCCACCATTTTCCCAGAAAATGGTACACAAAAATCATTTCCATTATTTTCCCAGAAAATGATACACAAAATCAACTCACGCTATTTTCCCAGAAAACAGCTCTTTTCCATTTAATCCAATTAACCATATGCACCATGGCCTCCCCTATGGACCATCCGCACGTCCTGGCTACTTTACGAGAGATGCCCAGTTCCGCACCCGGTGCGTTCGTGGCCAGGTCATCCTCTAGCCCCCGCCAGCAGAAGGGCCACGGAGTCAGCACGTCCAACATCCGATCCCGTTGTCGCCCGGCGACAACCCAGGGGACGTCACTCAGTATATTGCGCTCCCGAGTGACCAGAGGAGCTCCACCGAGATAATGCCCCATCTCGGCTTGGGGTCGTGATACACACGCACCCACAAATCCAGTCAACACATGAAACCCAGTTTTCATAAAAGTCACATGAACATGAATGCAATACACGAAAACCCAGTTTTCTATTTACAAACATGCCATGTGTGCAATATGCAATGAACCAGATCAATCCTCACAACCAATGATCAACTCCCAAAAATCACAATCAACCAAAATATCCAATATCCAAATCCAAAACCACAACATAACCGAACTCCAACAAATATCCAATCACAATTAATCACACACAACAAGTACTCTGATCAATCCAACCACCCCCGAACTCCTCGGACTCAGTCCGGAAACCAACCAGGATACATATATAAATAAAAGCAATTAATTGCATAAATATAATTAAATCTCAAAGAAATGTTTAGGAAATACTTACAGCGCTTTAAAAAAATTTTACGAAGGATCCGAGGCACAACGAATCACCAAGGCAGCAAAAATGCACAGTGTAAAAACACTGGCCGAAATGCAGTGAAATTAGAATTTTTCACGGTTTCAATCAGAAACTTGAAATTGATAGGGTAGGGCCTATGGAAGGTGGAGAATCTAATGGTGGTGGTGGTTGACCGAGAATGGTGGCGGAAATGGGCGGTTTTAAGATCGAAAAATACAAATCGGAAGTGATGCTCGTATGACTGGCTCCGGCGATGGATCGGGGCCGGGTTTGGGTCCAAAAGCTTGGTATTGGGCTGATGAAAATGTGGTGAAGAAATGGTGGCTGGAGGTGGCCGGACGGCGGCGAAATGGCGAAGAGAAGCCCGCGGCTTCGCACGGCTCTCGAAGACAAACGGCGGCTCGGGGTGGTCTGAAAATCTAGGGGTGAGGTCGCCGGTCGGAGGGGAGCCGAACGGCACCGGCGGTGTCGACCACCGCCGGCCGGCGGCGGTGCAGGGAGGTGAAGTCCGAAAGATGCGTGGGTGAGGAGAGAGAGAGGAGGGGCTGCTCGCGTGGGAGAAGAAGGAAGAAGAAAGAAAAATAAAAAAAAATAAAAAGAGAAAATAAAAAAAGGAAGAAGAAAAAGGAGATCCAGCTTTTCAACTGTGGTTTTCGAAAGTGATCCAACGAAAAAGATTTTAAAACCACTAAATAAATAAAATAATTCAAATTCAATGAAATACTCAATTAAAACAGTAAAAATATTAAAATCCAAAAACAAGTCCATTTAAATAAAACAATAACTATTTTTAAAACAGTTAAAATAAATAAATCAATTTAACTCAAAATTAGCTAAAATGAAATATTAAATTCTGACAAATACATCATTTAAAATAAAAAGAAATTAAATTGTAGATCACTAATTTAAATTAATCAAACACAGTGAAATGCTTTAATAAAACAATAGAAATTTTAAAACCCACAAACAAACCAATTTAAATTAAAAAAAAATCAATTTAAATCCAAAACAATAAAATAACAATAAGAAAGCCCAATAAAATAATTTTCACAACTTAAAAATATTATAAAATAGTATTTAAAAACTCCCAAAATTTTAAAACAAGATAATTAATCATGAAATAAATTAAATAAATCCTTCATTAAAATACACTAAAATTCGGGATGTTACAAATAAACTCTGAATTATCGAAACCTAAACTCAAACTCTCTAAAACTCAAAACTAAAAACTGAAAAACCAAAAGACTACCTATTCATCCCACAAGACGAGATTAAATAGATATCAAGACTCAAATCTAGAAAATAGTTTCTAAACATAGATATTAACATAAAAGAAAATTATTCCAAGAATATTGAAATTATCTAAAATGGACGATTCAATGATATGCATCTTGAATTGTGGAGTTCGGGAGGATTTGGTCGCTAATAGATTGATTGCAGAACTTGGATGGATCCCACCGAGTAGATGCCATGTGCGCTGAATATAACTGGAGGGCATGAAGGTCACAAATGAACGGGCCTCTCCTAGCCTACCCTACAGAGTGGAAAGAATCCCGACCGAGATGAAAGACTCCTCTCACCTTTTCTAGTTGTTGACCACGATGTTATTTAAGTTGGTCTTTTAAGTTGGTCGTTTAGACTAGTCGCCCAATCTAACAACCTAGAGCCTTGTCGCCAAGTCTTTACACATTTTGGTTGCAAGTCTCCTCACCTTCTGAGAGGTATGTCTTCTTGCCTTGCTAGTTGGTCACCTCCCGATCTAGATCCGTAGTCTCTTCTTTTGTACCAAAATGTTTTCCTTTTGACTAAATTTTCTCATTCCTTCAAATCCAAGAAAATAAATAAAAATATGTAGAAATAAAATAAAATCAATAATATTGAAGGGAAAATGATATTTTTCATAAATAAAATAGTGAAAAAATCATATAAAAATAACACTTATCAAATACCTCCAAACTTAAGCTTTGCTCACCCTTGGGCAAAGAAGAAAAGAGAATATAATTAAAACAAGTATTGGTTTGATTCATAAAATTTATTGCATCAAAGGTTGTCTAAAGTCTATAATTCAAAGGAATCATTCAAGATCAATCAAGTCTAAAAGTTGATTCAAAACCCAATTCCACTACATCATCCATCCCACACTCATGCATACCCATCATTCTCACTTCATTATTAGCTCCCAGATAGTTTTATGCAAACAAGTAATCAATAATGAATCTCTAAAAATGCTGTAGGCTTGCTTTTCAAATCACTCTCCACTACTGTAAAACAGAAAATATCACCAAGGATCAATAAATCTTTATTAAGCTTGTAATGTAGGGTTAGGGTGGGGGCTACTAAGAAAAAGGTAGGGTTCAAACAAAGTAAGAGAACTTAAGTTTGAACACTAACATAATAAATAGAGCATTCTCACTTCTAACACAATCATTGTAAATCTCTCAACATACCTCTCTTTATTGCACTTTCGAGTATCTCTCTTTTTACCCCTCTATTCGACAGATTAGATATATATATTTTTTTATGGAACTATTCCATATTTTTTTACTGCCTTTGTGAATAACTCTCATCGGCCTTTTCTTGTTGGCCACACAGTAGACGAGTTGACTTTTTAGGCTCTTCTACCTTTCTTGCCTTTCATGCTCTTGTGAGTCTATGACTTTGTGTAAACTTAGTTCTTTTGAAAGGTAAGGATATCAGTGGTTATACTCAAATAGGGTAGGGAATATGAGGTTTAGAAGAAAGAAAAAATATAAGACCAAAATATATTTCAATAAAGCTCAAAGGGGCGACTAGAGATCAAGATCATAAACAGGTGCGCTTGAAAGGCTCAATTGGTCCAAAGAATGCCTTAATCATTTTCCCAGTACTATTATGTCTAGGATTTCGCCTCAAGTGTAATCAAACAAGTTCTAGAGTAAGTTGAGACCATACAAATTCACAAAATTCACATAAAATTTCTCAAGGTACTTAAAACAATTAATGATCATAAGAAGCATTTATTGGACATAAGAAATATCAAATTAAGTAAGATCAAGTAAATAATTAACAACTAGACTTAAGCAACGAGAAATTTTCCTCAAAATTATAATCAATTCCAATCATATTCTTATCTTAGGCTTTTTATTCATCAAACCATATTGTTTTTATCATTATTATTATTATTATTATTATTATTATTATTATTATTATTATTATTATTATTATTATTATTTTAATATATATATATATTTTATAAAATAAGAAAATAATATCCTTTCCCTCCAAACTTAAATATCACATTATCCTCAATGGGAAAAAGGAAAAAAACTAAAGAAAAGGATGAGAGAATGTAAGAGATGCTCCCCTGATTGTGTCCAGTTTTGTCAATTGAATATTTTCCTTAAAGGTGCAGCCGTGTACTTCTTGGAGATCTCCTCGCCTATTCATTCCTGTAAGATGAAAGAAAAGGAATAATACTAAGCAAAAATAAAAATTAATAAAAAAAAAAAAACTTGGGTTGCCTCCCAAAAGTGCTTTATTTAAAGTCTTTAGCTAGACATATTCCTTTTATCATTTATTACTGGTGAGATCGATGGAACACTCTTTCGAGTTAAAGTCTCCATCCATATAGGGTTTTAATCTTTGTCCATTTACTTCAAATGCACCGTTTGTCTCGTGATGGACTTCAACCGCTCCATAGGGAAAGACACGAGTCACCACGAACGGTCTCAACCATCAAGAGCGCAACTTTCCTAGGAAGAGTTGAAGTCTTGAGTTAAATAATAGACCTTTCTGCTCGACTTCGAATTCCTTTCTCAGAATATGCTTATCATGCCATCTTTTCATTTTATCTTTGTAAATTCGAGCATTCTCATAAGCATCATTGCGGAACTCATCCATCTTGTTGATTTGCAGTATTCTCTTCTCGCCAGCCACTTGTAAATTGAAGTTCAGTGTTCTTGTCACCCAATAGGCTCTGTGTTCTAGATCCA
This sequence comes from Cyclocarya paliurus, assembly GCA_029856935.1. Taxonomy (NCBI): domain Eukaryota; kingdom Viridiplantae; phylum Streptophyta; class Magnoliopsida; order Fagales; family Juglandaceae; genus Cyclocarya; species Cyclocarya paliurus. The sequence goes on from CM056950.1 coordinate 18,543,017, forward strand.
CGGGTAGATGGCAAGCTTTTTCCATAAATGAGCCGATAAGGTGACATCCCGATCGGTGTTTTGCATGTTGTTCGGTAGGCCCATAGCGCATCATCTAACCTTCTCACCTAGTATGTCCGAGAGACACGGTCTTCTCCAGTATGTGCTTCAGCTCCTGATTAGACACCTCGACCTGGCCACTATTTGAGGATGGTATGATGTCGCCATGTGATGGGTAACTCCATACTTAGTCAGTAGCACTTAAAATTGGCGATTGCAAAAATGCTTCCAGTCATCACTGATTATGGCCCTCAGCATGCCAAATTGGGAAAAAATATTATTCCATAAAACATTCACTACAACCCTCACATCATTGGTTGGCAAGGCAACCGCTTCCACCCATTTGGAGACATAATCTACAGTAACCAAAATAAATTTGTTAGAATATGAGAATGGAAAAGGACCCATGAAATCTATACCCCAAACATCAAATAATTCAATCTCTAAAATATTGTTTAAAGGAATTTCATTTTTCCTTGAAATAATTCCAACCCTTTGACAATGATCACATAAATTAACAAAATTAAAAAAGTCTTCAAAAATGGTCTGCCAATAAAAGCCGCATTGTAAAACTTTCACTGTTATTTTTGCTCCACCAAAGTGACTACCCGCTTCTATGAGTGGCAATGTCTAAGTATGCTCGCCATCTCCTCCTCGGGCACACATCTCCTGATTATCTGGTCCGCACAATGCCGGTATAGAAAAGGTTTCTCCCAAAAATAATATTTCAAGTTGGAGAAGAACTTCTTCTTTTGTTGATATGTCATTTCAACAGGTGGAATTTTGTACACTAAATAATTTACCATGTCGGCATACCATGGAACAACTTGTATAGCCATTAATTGCTCATTCCGGAATTTCTCATTAATTGGGAAATTCTTCTCTCAAGGCGAGATAAGTGGTCAGCCACTGCATTCTCAGTACCTTTCTTATCTATTATTTCCAAATAAAACTCTTGTAGTAGCAGAATCCATCTTAGCAGTCTTGATTTGGCATCCCTCTTCGGCATCAAGTATTTAAGAGCTGAGTGATCGATGTAGACGACCACCTTCGAACCTATCAAATAAGAGCAAAATTTTTCAAAGGCAAACACAACTACTGACAATTCTTTTTCTGTAGTGGCATAATTAAGTTGAATTCCTATTAAGGTCCAACTTGCATAATAAATCACATGAAAAATTTTATCTTTTCTCTACCCAAAAACAGCCCCTATAGCATAATCATTGGCATCACGCACTAATTCAAAAGGTAAATTCTAATCCGGTGACACAATGATAGGTGTTGAAATTAATTTCATTTTCAATGTTTCAAAAGCATGCAAGCATTCATCAGAAAATTCAATCCAAGTATCTTTAATCAACAGAGTGCACAGAGGTTTAGAAATTTAGGAAAAATCCTTTATAAACCGATGATAGAACCTAGCGTGAGCCAAGAAGTTCCTCATGCCTTTCACATTGGCTTGTGTTGGGAATTTGTCAATGACTTCGATCTTTGCTTGGTCGACCTTAATTCCCTTGAAGGAAATGTGATGGCCGAGCACTATTCCCTCCTTGACCATGAAGTGACATTTTTTTCAATTTAAAACAAGATTTGTTTCCTTGCATCTCTGCAAAACCAAAGATAAATTAGATAAGCAATTATAAAAAGAGTCACCAAAAATCGAGAAGTCATCCATGAAAACTTCTATAAAATTTTCCACCATGTCTGAGAAGATGAACATCATGCATCTTTAAAAAGTAGCTGGCACATTGCAAAGACCAAAAGGCATGCACTGTGTAACAATCGTCCTTGTGGTGGGACTTTTTATAAAATGATTTTAGAAAGGACGACGGGAATTACCATTCATTTTAAAACTTTTTACTTCCATACCCAAGATGCAAGACTCTACATTATCCTGCATTGCAATCGGCCTAGTCCTCCTTTGGTACCCTTTCATTCAATCATGGTCGTTATGTATTTTCATACATTAAAACATTTAGTCATTTCTTTTAGTTCAGTCCTTTCCTTTTTAGTCCTTTTCATTTAATATTTCCTTCATGGGAAAATATCATTTAAAAGCATGAGCTTAAGTAGCATCTTTCATGGCATCATTTAAGGCATTAGTTCACGGCATCCTTAAAATATCAGTTCATATGGAAATTTAAAACACTTTCTTTGCATCAGTTAAAGCATTAGTTAAAGCACAAGGCATAGGCCTCAACATTTCTTTTCGTAGAAAATATATATAATAGATACTGCATATAATCATCATTCACATGCGTACAATTAATATTTTGGATGCATAAAAAGGGGCTACCAAGAAGGGCCATTACATACTTATACTTTTAAACGTTATACTTAGCATGCTTTCATAAAACATCTTTCGTGTCATTTCGTAATGACTTATAAAGGAAAAGCATTTCATTTTCATTTCATATGGTTTAGAAAACTCTAGAAAAGTATGAATGTAATACTTACCTGGACTCCATGCTATACTCATTTCATGCAGTCCATTCATTTGCACGTCAGATGGTAACCTACATGCATACACATTACCTTAGCATTATTCCTTATCTAGTGCATAAGCAACTAAATTTAGAAATAGAACTACGTTTCACTTGAAACACTCTCCTTCTATCCCTTACTACGCTAAAACCTTCAAGATCTACTTACAGTCACTATCTTCTTCCAAACTCAAGGTCTTACCTCAAGTGCTCATCCACTAAAGTGAACCCATGATTCACCTTAGTGTTAAGACACTAAGACCTTTGTCTTACTCTTCTTAATAAACTCAGCATGACTCAGTCCAACTAAGTCACGCATCCCAATTCTAGACAATACACCCGTCACTACCTGCATGTATCTTAGCTCACTCTAAATCCTCATGCCCATCCATACATGCCACATGGCTCTAAGCCAACTCTGAGGCTTAAGCACCATTTAACCATGCCTAGGACAGATTACCCATTACATATGGTGAATCCGTCTGGCACGTGTTGAACTAGATCACGCACGTACCTTAGCCCTTCATCACCTAAGACTAACATATAATCCGTTAATCACTTTCTTGTATGGACAAGCGCCATACCCCAATACCAACATTCTCGAAACCCGACTAGCATGACTCTTCATGCTGCCCGTTCCTCTTGACAGTTCATCTCAACACTTGACACGACAAGACTTCATACGTAACTACACCTCATGTCATGTCATATAGCTCGAGACTACACCCAAGCTACATTGTGACCTCATCACATCACCTGATATCCTGCTACATCATTTCTTTTCCAACTTCTAGCTCATTATGAATATGGTCCCTCAGGTACTCTTGTCACATCGTGACATCTCGTCACGTTTCCACTGCACTACTCTGATACTATCCCCCAGTTCACACATACTCCCAGCCATAAGTCAACTACATGGTGACACTTGTCACCTTAGACTACAGGCCACATCACGGCTATTTCGAGACACTGTTCCACAGTTCCCGACACTAATCATCATGCTTTATGCTCAACAAATGTGCAACTATCCTTATCTTCATGACACACCACACGGTGTATCGATTCACTCCATGGAGTACACTCCATGTGTACTCCCTTCACACACGCTACGCCATATCACCACTACGGCATACACACCGTATGGTGCATCACTCTACCACATGGAGTACACTCCACGTGTACTCCCTTCACACACTACGCCACATCACTACCACAACACACACTTCACACCCACACTGTACAACATAGTCTACAACACCACACAACGCAATTCCCAACTACGCCAAACACTTCATGTACACAGTACATCACATCACTACACTACACAAGAAACTTCACAATACTAACTACACAATCCACAACCTAACGAAGCAACTAACAAGGGATAGAGGGTTATACCATTGTCAGGGTTGACCTGTGCGTTGCTTATTCACCTTCATGGTAGATGACGTAAGAAGGATCGTACAAGGCGACTAGCCCACGTACGATGGCCATTCACCTTACATGGATTTAAGCACATCAAATTTGACTTGCTCATCACCGACCCTCAAAATGAGTTTCCCATGTTGGACATCAATTAAGGTTCTCTTCATCGCCAAGAAAGGTCAGCCCAATATCAAAGGGATCTCCTCGTCCTCCTCCATATCGCGTACAACAAAGTCTGCCGAAAAGATGAACTTATCAACTTTCACCAACACGTCCTCAATGAGTCCTCTCCGATATTTAATAGATCTGTCCACCAACGGTAGAGAGATGGTAGTCGACTTTGCTTCTCTAAGACTTAATTTTCTGAAAATAAAGCGAGGCATTAGATTAATACTTGCCCCTAAGTCAAACAAAACTTTATCAAAATAGAAATTTCCTATAGTGCAAGGGATCGTGAAACTCCCTGGATCTTTCAACTTAGGTGGCAGCTTCTTTTGTAAAATTGCACTGATCTCCCTAGTCAGCATCACAGTTTTATGCTTCTCCAACTTCCACTTGTTTGATAATATATCCTTCAAAATTTTTGCATATTTAGGCATTTGCTCTAAAACTTCAATGAGAGGAATATTAATATGCAGTTGCTTAAATATACTCAAAAATTTAGAGAACTGATTATCAATCTTATTTTTCTTTAATCTTTACAGAAATGGAATTGGTGGATCATAAATTGAAGGAGAATAAGTTTCAGAAGTACTCCCTGAATTTCTTGGATTTTGCAGCCCCTTTATTCACTCTAGGTTTCTTAGCTTGCTGGTCGGTTGTCTCTCGATCAGTCTCTTGGTAAGATCCCTATTGTCCTCTAGGTAAGCATGTTGGAGAGCTGATCGATTTCTGCCTCAAGATTGCAGATTAAGGCCGAATTGTTTTGGTTCACCATATCATTCTTTTGCATGTACTGTATGAACATATCTTGAAGTGTCGGCTTATTCTCTTGCTGTGGAAACAGTTGAGGTGGTTTAACCAATACTTGGTTATTGCTCCATGAAAATTTGGGTGAGTTCTCCATCCGAAATTGAACATGTTTAAATAAGGATTGTTTTGACATTGGAAATTGAACACAAAACGGGCTTGCTCATAACTGAGTTAGGCAAAAGGATTCCCCACTTGGCAATCTACACTTGAATGATTTCCTATGCAATGATTATTAACAACATTAGTTTGAATAGCATTAACGTTCATTTTACCTATTTGTTTGGATAGATTTTCCAATTGAGCTGCAATTGCGGACACAGAGTCAAGCTCAAGGATGTTGGCCGTCTGCTTTAGCATTACTCTCTGCGGCCCATTGATAGTTGTTAGACGCAACTCTTCCAAAAGTTCATATGCAGCTTCAGGGGTCTTATACATTAATGCTCCTCCAGTAGCAACATCCACCATAGATCAATATGTGGATTTCAAACCATTGTAAAACATTTGTACTTGAAGCCAGGCTAGGAGGTCATGATGTGGACACTTGCACAATACATTCTTGTATCTCTCCCATGCCTCATATAATGATTCACCCTCAAATTGCTGTCTTGGCTAAGGGAAATATTTTGCTAAAAAAATTTGTGCCAACTGTTCATAGGTGGTGATGATGCCAGGCGGCAAAGAATTCAACCAACCTTTTACTTTTTCCCTCAGTGAAAAAGGAAAAAGTCTCAATCGTATTGCATCATCTATCACTCCGTTGTGTTTATAAGTATCACAAAATTCTAGGAAATTTGTAATATGGACGTTAGGATCCTCTTGTGACAGCCCACCAAACTAGATGGTTTGTTGAATCATTTGAATGATGGCCGGCTTGATCTCGAAGTTATTGGCTTGCATTGCTGGCCACCTTTCACACTAGTCACGGTAAAGCATCTCTACTTTCGCTTAACTAATGATATTTAATCCTACAGTTTTAATCACAAATCACCTCTCGGTTTCATTGAAATCCGAAAGATAGAACAATAGTTAGCTAAAAAATTGTAAGCATTAAGAACAAAGAATAAACACTCAATCATGGAAATATTTGAAATAAAATAACTTGGAATATAAACTATGTGTGCAATGCTAGGCTATATCAAAACTCTAGAAAATAAAATTAGTTCATAATAAAATTAAAAAGAAAAAGAATAAACTGGTGTTCTTCATTGGAGTTAGTTTATGAAGCATGCGGCTCTCGCCCATACTCCTCCAAATCTACCTCCTTGAAAGAAACTCAATTAATAAACTCTGAATTATTGAAACCTAAACTCAGACTCTCTAAAACTAAAAACTCAAAAACCAAAGACTACCTATTCATCCCAAAAGATGGGATTAAATAGATGTCAAGACTCAAATCTGGAAACAAAATAAATGTGGCTACAATCTAGCCTAAAAATTTGGAAAACAGTTTCTAAATATAGATGTTAACATAAAAGGAAATTATCCCAAGAATATCGAAATTATCTAAAATGGAAGATTTAGTGATATGTGGCTTGAATTGCAGAGTTCAGGAGGATTTGGTCGCCAATAGATTGATTGTTAAACTCGGAAGGGTCCCACAGGGTAAATGCCATGTGCGTTGAATATAATTGGCGGGCGTGGAGATCACAAAGGAAAGGACCTCTCCCCGCCTACCGAGTGGAAAGACTCCTGACTAGGATGAAAGACTCCTCCCGCATTTTTAAGTTGTTGCCTACGATGTCTTTTAGGTTGGTCTTTTAAGTTGGTCGTTTAGACTAGTCACCCAATCTAACCTCCTAAAGCCTTGTCGCCAAGTCTTCGCACCTTCTAGTCGCGCCTTTTGGTCACGAGTCTCCTTGCATTGTAAGAGGTAAGTCTTCTCGCCTTGCTGGTCGGTCACCTCCCAATCTGGATCCGTAGTCTCTTCTTTTGTACAAAAATGCTCTCATTGTACACTACATCTTCTCATTCCTTCAAATTCAAGAAAATAAATAAAAATATGTAGAAATAAAAGAAAATCAAAAGTATTGATGGGAAAATGATATTTTTCATAAATAAAAAGTGATAAAAATCACATAAAAATAACATTTATCACCCTCGACTATTGAGTCTAATTCAGCATGCACAAGGATGAAAATGATTGGATTTAGTTCTATTCTTTTTTAATTAGAACAATGTATCTAATCTGCTGAATCCTTTAGGGTACTTCCAATAATACGTAAACTTGACGATTTAAAGAATGTCCTTAAAACAATTTTTAATGTCTAAGAAAGCTTTTGTCAAGCACCTTGGCTGTGGGTTCCCTTTCATAGATTGGTTTAAAAGAAGGGTTAGGACTCCTCGATTTCCTTCAACCACTATTTCTTCTTGAACAAAGTGTTTGGATAATGTATATGATTCATGCATGCACAATTTAATTTCTGAAATAACCTTCATTGAATTAATACCAGCTGATGTTAAGTGTGCTAAAAAGAACTAGGATCTTGCACAACCCAAGAATCCATCAAGCCCTTCAGTCAACGATGAACCAAGGATTGGCAGCAAATTGTGAAAACAACATTGTATAACAGATGGTAGAAAACCCATTGGATTCCACTTGCTAATCACGATGGAAATCACAAACCAAAGGAAACACAACCTGTTCAAAGGATTCCCGAGCCTAGGTTTAGGAAATTACTCACATAGTATATTTGAAAGCGATGAAAACAAAACCAAAGAAACATAACGAACGTAGGTTTAGAAAATGCAAATAAATAGAAATAAAAATCTCTCCAATCTACTTTGCTCCAAAAGCTTTTTTTTTGTTTTTTTACTCTTCGAATCCTCCCCCTCTTATCCTTGCCTTCATGCCTCTTCTCCATTTCCTCTCTTAAATATTCCTTGAGTGGTTGGTTATCCCCTCTTGTTCTGTGCGATTCATCACTGGAGGCTAGGGTTGTGTGGAAAGGAAAAATAGAAAAGGGAGAGAGGGATAGAGTGTTATTAGTCGAAACACTTAGAATAATTCTTTTGAGATGTGCTGTCATGTCCTTAAGTGGGAATTTGAGCAAAAGAACACTCTTTTCCTTTTGGTCATGCATTAGCCATCCTTATTTTATTTTAATGTATTAAACAAGCATGTAACATGTTTTTAATCTAAAATTTTCTCAACTCTATGCTTATTTAATACATTGTTATAACTCCATCACAAGTGAAATGAACACAAATACGACAAACAAAGCAAATGAAAATACATTTGATTCATGATTAGATAAAAACAATTTACTGTTAGTTAAGGCAAATCATGGAAGGAGAGTGGTATGGTTCTCCTTCCAAGCCATGAATAAAGACCATGGCATGGATCTCCTTCCAAGGAATGTCATGGGTCAGCTTCAAAGGAGACTACTCTAAAGGAGATCCATGGCCAAGGGTCTCCTTCCACAACTTCGATTCCTAAGCCTTTTGTAGTAATGAGGGGGTGATCTTCATATGCCAAGACTTTGTGTCATGACAATAAAATGGCTTAAAAGGCACTTCATTTGTGCATTATGGCTCCACATTTAAGCCCTATCAGGAGCAACAAATTAAAGGGGCTATAAATAGCCCCTCACCTCTTAATGTAACATATGGATTTTGCAAAAACAAATGTCTCTGTAAAATTTGTGGAACAACCAATCTGATTCATGATTTTTCACTCGAGGTAAATGCTTGCACTATGTCTTCTGATGTTGTTTTCTAACATTGGTATCAAAGCCAAGTCAGTTGTTCTTGACTTAGTTTAGGTCATAAATTTTTTTTTAGATGCGTTGTATATGTTGTGAAGTTTTTTTTCTCAATGTTTCATCTTCCCGAATCGACATGGCTTAAGATCACTAGTAGGAGGTAAGGGAACCAAAACCACTAGTGGTTACGAAATACTTTGTTGTAGGGTACAGGTGTTGCACCATGTTGCATTGGAAGCGGAAGTGTTGCCATAAGAGGCAGCGCCAGCAGAGAAATGAGGGCAACCACATTCTGCCAAGGCACCGTAAGTAACATTGGGGCAGTGTTGCCTTAGCACCGAGTGGGTGCTCAGCCTGGTACAGGTGGATGTTACAAATTAGAACCTCTGTAAAGCACATGTGTGCATCGCGCCTAAGGCACAACTACCCCTTTAATGTGTCAAGCACCTAAGGTGCCCTATACTCCTAGAGAGGCAACAAGTTCTAAGTGATTGAGGCAGCAAGTTCTAATCCCCACCATTGCTAGAGTGGTGTTTGAGGTAGCATTCATCTCTTGGTTGCTACTGAGCATTGTTAATGCAACCAAAGGCAGAGTGGCATGAGGGCCCGTGTACTCTAAGGTGTTGCAAACTTTGGTGCCGGGAGTGCCTTAGGTAGTAGTGTGTGCCTGTGGTACAATACTAGCCTCAAGGATGCCTCTTTATTCTTTTTGGGTTGCAACATTTGGCGCTAGACCCAAACATGGCCACGAAGCATTGTTGCACGATGTAACACCCCTTCCCGTAGATCCAAAATGTGACGTACAAGAGGGGTGTTATAATTTGGTATTTGAGTCATCTTGAGAGATTCTGTAGACTTTTAGATGAAGGGATTCTAGAATAGGAAATACCTAGGATGATTCTAGGCTAGCTCGAGAATTCCACGGAAATTATTTACTACTATGTTTAATGCTTGTTGCTATATTCTTAATTGATTGTGTGATTAAGTATCTGTGTGAGTGTTTTTTTTTTCTAAACTATGTTGTGTGATGTTCGCTTTAGAAATGGCGCCAACCACACGAAACAAAGTGCACCCAAGGAGTTCAAAGAATCACAACAAAGTAAGTATGAGACTTTGGCTGCTGTTGCTGCATGATGTTTCCTGACTTTTACCAATGTCCAAGGTATGTGTAACACCTTGCTCCTTCCTTTTGATGTAAGCAATTCCGTCCGATGCGACAGTCCACCCCTTCTCTCTAGCGACTACGAGACTCGTTATGCATACCGAATCTCAATTGCGTGTTTTTAAATATATTATGTGAATTCTAAAGATAGTTTTGTGTTTTAAAGTTATGAGTATTTTAAATGGGATATTTCCATTGTTATTTCACTAAGTTTGATTTTAAATAACACAATTATAATATTTTTGAAAAGCTCCAAAAATATTATAATTGCTGGAAATCATTTTTATTAAAATGATTTCAGTTATTTAAAATATTATGGGATTTAAATTATGTTGAAAATTTTAATTAATTTAATGGTATTATTCTCTTGTATATATTAAAGAAGACTTCATCATTTTATTAATGATGGAGGAATATTATTTTATAAACTAAAGATTAGTTTAAATAATATTCTATCTAAATTCCTCTCAATGCTTTTAATTAAGTTAACGTTTACGCATTTTCAAATAAGTATTTAAAGCCCACCATCAGATCGTTTTGTAGATCCCAAGACGAAGGGTTTTAGAATAAAACCTCAGCCCTTTCTCTTTCTCCCTCACTTTTCCCTTCCCTCTCTCTCTCCTCCCTCTCCTTCTGCTTACGCCACATGCCTCTCTCCCTCTCCCGATCTGCTCCACTGCCCAGCCCGAAGCCGCCGTGCGCTGGTAGGTTTCACCGCCGCCACCAACAGCTTCTTCTCAAGTCGCCAAGCTCCCACCATCTAGCTAAGCCTCCACCATGCAGCCACCTTCTCCCATGCACGTTCGCACCTCCTCATGCATGGGTTCATCGTGTGCAGGCCCTAGCGCAGCCATGCGCTGCCACCCAGGCCACCGGACACCACCATGAGCACCACTGGCCTTTCCCCAGCCGCACAGAGCTACTCCAACGCATGGGTTCTCCATACCCATGGCTGAGCTCTGCCTCCTATGGCCACCGTACCACCACTGAAACCTCCTCTGGCCACCGATGACCTCCCTTAGCCACCCCCATCTCCAGCCGAGCCACCTTGCACGCCCACTCTCTCTCATTCTCTCACAAGTTGCTCCTCCCCCTCAAGCTAGATCCGCCGCTGTAGAGCCACAGCACCATAACACCGACGCCACCACCACCTCACCAAGGTCCTCCCAAGCCCCTCCATGCTCAGTCCCTTCTAAATCCACACCCCCCGTAGCCACCTCCAGTGGCCAAAACAACCACTGTACGTGACTAACCTCCATTGTACACGGCTAGATCTATCATGTTACGCCCCTTGGCACCACCATAAGGCCACCATGAGCCCTCCCAAGACAATACCTAGCTATCCAAATGCCCAAACACCCACCATACGCGGTTTAGCCACCCCGTACAACCTTTCCGGTGTCATCAACCATGACGGTCAATGAGTTACACATGGTTATCCCATCGATGGTATAACTCTATATCCCTCGTTATTTATGTTAGATGTTAATTAGTTGACTAGGTTGTGGACGTTGTTGTTAGTATTGTGGAGTTCGCTGTGTAGTGTGGTGATGTGATGTAGTGATATGAAGTGTTGGGCATAGCTGGGAAGTGTGCTGTATAGTGCTGTGAAGTGTGGATGGGAAGAGTACATGTGGAGTGTACTCCATGAGGTCCAGCGATACACTGTATGGCGTGTCGCGAAGATAAGCATGGTTGTGTAGTTAATGAGCATAGAGCGTGGTAAGTAGCGTCGGGAACTGTGGAACAGTGTCCCGAAGAGTGGCTAAGATGTGGCCCATAGTCTGAGCTGACAAGTGTCATCGTGTAGTCAGCTTATGGCTAGAAGTATGTGTGAAGTGGCAAGGTAGTATCAGAGTAGTGCAGCAGATGCATGACTGGGCAACGTCACGAAGTGACATGGTCAATCAAGAAGTCGTGTTGTGGTGTTAGAAGTTGGTATATAGGTGACATAATGGAATGTCAGGTGACTTGACAAGGTCACAACATAGCTTGGGAATAGTCTCGGGCTATAACTTGATGTAAGGTGTAATGTAGTTCTGTCGTGTTAAGTGTTGGGATGAACTGTCAAGAGGGACGGGTAGCATGAAGAGTCATGCTAGCCGGGTTAAGAGAAGGTTGGTATAGGAGTATGGTACTTGTCCATACGAGCCTGTGATCAATGTATTATATGTTGGTCTTAGGCAATAAGAGGGGTAAGGTACGTGTATAATTTGGTTAGACACCCGTGTCAGACAGATTTACCATATATAATTGATAATCTATCCTAGGCTTGGTTACACAATGCTTAAGCCTCGTAGTCGGCTTAAAGCCGTGTGGCCTGTATGGATGGTCATGAGGATTTAGAGTGAGCTAAGATACATGAAGATAGTGATGGATGTATTGTCTAGGATTGAGATGCATGACCTAGTCGGTCTTAGTGTCTTAATCTTAAGGTGAATCCTGGGTTCACCCTAGTGAGTAAGCACTCGAAGTAGAACGTTGAGGTTAAAAGAGGTATTGACCGTAAATGGGTCCCTGAAGGTTTTATCGTAGTAAATGACATATAAGAGCACATGATAGAAGAAGAGTGTTTCAAGTAGTGTAGTTCTATTTCTAGTTCAATCTCTTATGCACTAGATAGAGAATGACATTAAGGTTATGTGTATGCATGTAAGTTGCCATTTGACACGCGCATGAATGGACTGGATGATATGAAAGTAGCATGGAGTCCAGGTAAGTATTATGTTCATACTCTTTTAGAGTTTTCTAAAAGATACGAAAATGAAAAATGAAACGCTTTTCGTTTGAAGAAAAAGAAATGCTTTTCCTTTACGATACTTTATAGAATGACACAAAAGATGTTTTATGAAAGCAAGCTCAACATAATGTTTTAAAGTATAAGTATGTATGGCCCTCCTTGACAACCCCTTTTCACACAACCAAAGTATTAATTGTATGCATGTGAATGGATGACTATACGCAATATCTATTGTATGTATTTTTCACGAAAAGACATGTCATGAAAGATGATTTTTGGTCCATGCCCCCCAAACAATGTTTTCTCATGAAAGGACTGTTAAATGAAAAGAAAAGAAAATGTGATGCTCATGCTCGTGCTTATGAAATGAATGAAAGCTCCAGCTCTTTAAAGCTGACAAGAAATGAATGAAAGGAAAGAAAGGCATGAATGAAAGCATGAATGTATGAAGATACATAACGGTCATATGAATGAAAGGGGTACCCATATGAATGAATGGGCAGATTGCCATGTCGGGTAAATAGTATCTGGTAGTGCACCCAGTGCTACACCCTAACAAAATGGGATTCCAACCCGTGGCCACGGTGAATCCAGGTCTAAAAGACCGCTAACTCCAGCATGCGGGGCGTAACAACGTGCACTAGCCTATGAAAGTGATAAGAAAAGAATGTATGAGTGCATTGCATTCTTCAAGAAATGAAGGTATTGACGGGAGAAGTGTTTTACAAAAAGAAAAAGCTTTTCTTTAAAGAAGAAAACCCCGTCTAGTGATGTTTTTGCACGTATGCATGTACGTATAGTATGTATGGAGTGATAAATGCATGACTAAAAGCCTATGTTGCTATGTTTTAACTATATGAAATAATGCTTACTGAATATTCGACTCATTTTAGTTTTTATGTGTGCCCCTCCCCCCATAGGAAGCTAAATGAGCAGTACGCATCAGGACGGACATGACCCAAGGGGAAGAGCACGGAAGTCTAAGCACGAGAGTTTAAATGTACAAGAGGCCTTTTTATTTTAAGATCAATGTTTTCTGCTGTAAATCTCTTTTATTCTCAAAACACATTTTATTTTATAATGTAGAAACTTACATCCTGGGTATGGAAGTAAAAATTTTTAAATCGAATGGTAATTCCCGTCGTCTTGTCGAAAATATTTCATAAAAAGTCCCACCACAAGGACGAGCATTACAGTATGGGACCTAGGGTTGCCTAAGTTGGATGCACCCTAGATCAGTTTACTCGACAACACCCTCTGACCTTTAATGGCAAGTGGGAAGCTTTAGACGTTCAAAGTTGGATCAAGAGGATGGAGAAGATCTTCATTGCACTTTTTTGTACTAATGATTAGAAGGTAGACTATGCCACTTACATGTTGGTGGATGCAGTTGATGAATGGTGGTATTCTTCACTAGAGCTTTTGCAAAAGGAACTTGGTGAAGGAGTACCCATCACCTAGGATTGCTTCAAGCATGCATTCTTAGACCGTTGCTTCTTCGAGGCACTTCAGAAGGCAAGGGCTAGATAGTTTGCTGAGTTTGTTTAGGGCATAATGACTATCGAGCGCTATGCTAGAAAATCTATGGAGCTGCCTCATTTTGTGAGTTATCTGATTCCGGATGAAGTGAAGAAGGCAGAAAATTTTGAGCAAGGACTACATATGAGGATATAGAGTCAGCTAGTACCACTCTTGTGGAATAATATATGGGGACAAACATAGAGCTTTCAACTAGAAGAAATGCCAACCACCACTAGAAATGCCCAACATAAACAAAAAGCTTACTCCAAGAAATAGCCTGAGGCCATCTCATGGTACTCAGTCCAACCCAGCTTGCAAGACTTGTGGAAAGATGCATCTTGGAAACTGTATGCAGGGTAAGAACGCTTGCTTTGAGTGTGGAGAACCAAACCAAATCGGCCGAGATTGCTCGAAACGGTACACTTTAGGAAGTAGCCAGAGGAGTACTACACTTACTAGAGTTTTCCACTCTTACTCCTTGTGATGCTACGAAATCTAACGATGTGGTTAAAGGTACTCTTCTATTATTTTCTCCTTTTGCTACAGTATTGTTTGATATAGGTGCCACCCACTCTTTTATTATCGTGTTCTTCTGCTTGTTTGGATTTGAGGACACCAAAAAATCTTGATTGTACACTGTTTGTTGCTACACCCACTAATGAACACATAGTTTGAAGTTCTATACTTAGAAATTTCCCCATAGAAATCTAAGGGAGGCATCTCCCAAAGGATTTGGTGATATTTCACATGATGAGATTTGATGTAATCTTCAGGATGACTAGTTGTCTCAAAACCATGCATGTGTACAATGCTTTAAGAAGGAAGTGGTTTTCAAGCCTCTAGGTGAAGAGGAATTCAATTTTTATGCGGAACGAGGGAACCCCTCACCTCAGTTGATCTCGGCTTTAAAGGTGAGACTTACTAAGGTAGGGATGTTCAGGGCTTCTAATGAATTTAGTAGCACTTCCTGTGGAGAGATTTAAGAATGAAGAGGTTCCCATTGTCAAAGAGTTTTAGGATGTTTTTCTAGAGGATCTTCTAGCGTTGCCTCCAGATAGAGAGATAGACTTCTAGATTGACCTTCTTCCTGGGACTGCACCTATATCCAAGGCATTGTACCCCAATAGCGCTAAAAGAGCTCAAGGAGCATTTACAAGAGCTTCTAGACAAGGGATTTATTCACCCTAATGTGTCCCAATGGGGTGCACCAGTCCTTTTTGTGAAAAAGAAGGATGAATCGATGTGACTCAACATTGATTATCGGGAGCTGAACTGGGTACCAGTTGAGAACAAGTACTCGCTACCACAAATCAACGATCTATCTTGTGACACCCCCAAACTTTGCTTGGGATTTGACAGAGCTTGAAGGACATACAACACAAGATTACATACCCCAGTTCATGATAATTAAGAATACAATACATCTAGCATGCTTGTAATAATATGTAGTAAACATAGCAGATATTTTTTTTCTTAAACAGTACACATTGTACCAGAATGCTAGTCTGAAAACATAAATACTTTCCATTCATATTCACATAAAAAAAAGTCACATCATTTATCCTACTTGTCTGTAAACAAAATAACATAGTACTGGAGATAGAGCTCCACAGTTGCAGACAATAGAATTGTAATCTAAATGGCAAGCCACTTATGCATCTCAGCTTTCTACTCCAAAATAAAGTTTGAAAATTGGAGGATCGACTCCATATTCAACATCGTCCAGTCAGGGGTGCACTAGTTCTCCATTCTCGGACACATTGTTTACAATTTCGGAGAAAATGATAGTTGAGATTGCCATAGTGAGATTTATAAAATCTCAACAAGTAAAGCTCTTAAGCTACCAACAATATGAATAGGCACGCATGATAGTAATGTGACATATATTTTGACACCCTCAACTTCCACTTAGGATTTTATGGAGCTTGAAATTTCAGAACATGCAACACAAGGTTACATACTTCATTCATGATAATTAAATATGTAATGCACTTAGCATGTATCTAATAGTATGCTATATTTGGAGCATATATGTTTTTTCTTTGAGCAATACTATGTACCAGATATAATACATCCCAAAAATATGAACATACTTCATAACTTCACATAATAATAGATATCCAAAAGTTGCAACACTTGTCCAAAAGGTCTGTAACAATATAAGTACTGGAGACAACGCTCCATAAATACAGTATGGAAATAGAATCTATTCTACAAAATTGTTGAGATGCTCATGCATCTCAATTATTATCTCCAAAATTGCATCCAGAAAGTGGGTAACCATAGTTATCAGTTCTTTGTCGTCTCTCTGGGGCTAGTCAGCCTAGTCCAGTCTTCCTAGCGCTAGTTTTTGATATTCTGACACATTGTCTACCATTGCGAGGGAAATGGTAGTTGGAACTACCAAGTGAGATTTGTTTACAAATCTCAACAAGTGAACTACCATGCTACTAACAATATACATATGCATGCAAGACAGAAAAATGGCATGAATGCATCTTGACATGAATATGCATGGCATGACTTGGCAAATAGCATGACATATGTTGAACTGGAAAAATAACGTGACTTGACTTGACCTGAATTGAAACTGACATAAACTGAGCTTAATAAGAACTGAACTTGATATGAACGTATCTGTTTTACCTAATGGGATTACCACGATATCCTTATCTTATAGATTTGCAACGGTGTGCTTTTCTCATGGGATTTCTACGATATTTTTGTCTCATGGGGTTACCATGATGGTGTAATCTTATCTCATGAGATTAACATGATTTATTAACAATGACTTGAAAAATATTTTTCGTGAGATACTTTGTATGTGACATGGCATGACATGTAACAATTGATCGTGTGACAGATGGCATAGCATAACATGGCATGTAACAAATAATCATGTACTTGCAATAAATAACATGACATGGAATATCATAATAATCATAAGTTACTAGAATATGACTATAGTAGGCTTACCATTATACATACATAAGTACATTGGGAGTAAGTTAGAGACTAACTTATAGTGATTGCACGTGATGTAAAAAGTAGCGTGAAATATCGTGAACTAAAAAGAGATATTTCTAAGGGTTAGAATATCCCACTAAACACTTGGAAAAATAAAAATTTCTGACTTATGGCCAAAATTCCAAATTTACCCCTCTAGTAGTGGGAAATTACAATTTTGTCCATAAATTAAGGATGTTGCATACTAACTCCAAACTTTACCAAACTTTACAATACTCATATAAATTTTTCCTTAAATATAAATATCTAATTAGAGAAATTTAAAACAAAACATAACTATATGAAATATGCTTAGACCAATTCACATATATAGGCCAAAACTTGGTTTTTATTGCAATTCCTCCAAACTTAAAACTTTCATTCTTAAAATGATTTTTGCAACACTTAAAAATCATATCCTATGTTTTAACATCACACTACCACATCAAAATATATATTTCACAAAAATACAAACTCACTTCATCAATAAAAATGCCAAAACACCAAGTTTAGGTAAAATAGGACCAACTCTTGATGTTCTTAGTCTAATGCTTTCCAAATCAACTCCAAGGACTTCTAAAGTACATGAACACACTCCTAACATCTTCATAAATCATAGCTAAGTGAAATCATGCTTGATGAAATAACAAAATGACAAAACTGCAAGCTACCAAGTCGGTTTACACTTAAAAATCAAAACCGAGTGCACCATCCTTTTGGTCTTAGATCAAAATCACTAGATTCCAAATTCTCATGAAACATAACTTCAAGAAATAAAACCCCATATTCAATTTCTGACTTGATCTAAGCATTAAATTGAGAATCACATGGTAAAATTTTCATTAAAACTTAACTCAAATGTGAGTCTCTAGGATGAGTCCTAAGCAAACCTTTGTATGAATAAAATCATTCAATCAAAGATAAAAACTAATATTCTCATAAATAAACTTCTAACACATAGATCAGAGCTGTAAGAACATCATATGGGAAAATCAAGACCATTAGGTCAAGTTTCCCAAACAAAAGATTAAAACTTCAAAATAGAAACTGTTTTTATCCTTCCAGTTTCTAACTTTCCAAAATCAAGTAAAACTCTTTATAAAAATATTAACATGAAATACATCCAAACCTAACTTGCATATTAACATGTTAGCACTTCACCGAATCAGGATCTGCTCAAGATTTCACCAAAAACTTCATCAATATATCAAAGTGTCACACAAACATCAAGGTTGTCACCCAGTGTGACTTTGCATGCTCAAACAAAACTTTCACCATTCAAAAATCCATTAAAAAAATTAATCAAAACATACCACCATGAACTAAAATCATAGAAGAACAATATAAATGATGAAAGTTTCATGAGAATCAACTTATAAAGGGCTGGAAAATCTGGATCAAGAACAACTACAACAGTTGCCTGAAGCTCTCTCTCGGGTTCTCTCAAGAAAATGAGATGGAAATGAAAAATGTGAGGTGATGAAGGTAGGTGGCATAATATACACATGGGGTAGCTGAATGACCCTTGGATGGGAGGTTGGTGGCCCAAAGCCTTACCAATGGGCTTCAATTTGGGGTTTCATTGGGTTTCCTTTGAGGTTTCAGTTGGCATCAAGTCCAACTAAACTTTTTCTTGGCCCAATGTGATTACTGAGATGTAATAGAGTGGCTAAGGGTGTATGAATGAAAAATTAGTGATTAATAACATGTGAAGGTGATTAATCCATGTGATTAAATACTTAATAAAAAAAATCGAGCCATATAAGGTTGAAATCAAGATTTAGGGTTTCAATCAACATAAGGGTTTTAGGGTTTCAATAGGAGTCCAATATTTAAGAATTTCACTAGAATTTAAACCCTCTTTTGGTTAATCAAAAAGTGTTTTGGGTGGTCAGAATAGTGTTTGCATAGCTAGCACGATCACATGGCTTGAACTGCCTCCATTCCATCACACTTAACTCACTAGGTGACATGTGTCCCATTACCTTTCCAATGAGTGGCTAGGAATGTGTAAAATGTCCATCCAAAGAGTAATCCTAGTGATTCTAAGTGGGTTTGGCCATTCCACATAGTGATTTGACAATTGTTTGAACTGGGTGCCACGTGGCGATATCCCAGGTGTCACTATTCACCCAAAAATTTGCAAAAATTATTATTGTACTATTAATTTCTAAATAATCATAGGAGTATACTGATGCAATTAGTCTCATAAAATCTGGCTCTTAAGTGCCTCGATTAAATCAAAAGACACTCTCAGATACTATTCATTTGGGCAACAAAAAACATAACATTGCACCGTGAAATCCTAAATATTCATTTGGGACTAATGATGCAATCCATTTTGCCAACTTATACTCCTAAGTATTGTAAATAGGCAAAAAGGCAAGTTTGTCCATAGTTGGTTGAAATTTGACTATGCTGACTAGTAAAAACCTAATTGGTGGCTTGATTCGTGAAATCTTTATGGAATTTCACGACATTTTTAAGTTTTAAAGAAATTTATCTACTTTATTTTTGTGGGCTATTACATGTATGCTTAATGAATGTGGATTTTCTTATGAAAACATAACCTAGTAACAACATAACTTTTCATGAACATGGTATGGTTGCTTGCTTAAACATAAAACATCCATTCTTATGCATGTTTGTTGTGATGATCTGAGCTTGCCTAAGCATGACCCATAGATTTTATTCTTAGTTTCCATGGCATTTTGGGAGCTCTAGTTATTTTGGAAAGCCTTAGAGTCTTTGATTTAGCAACTTGAGCCCAAGAAGGGAGTAACCTTAGAATGCCCCGTGAATTTCGGCCCTATTTAGAAACCTAGGCCCAATGTCTATAGGTCCATGACTCAAGTCTTAGTTAGTAGTGCCATGTGTCATGCAAGTATTACACTATGAATCTAGACTTGATAGTGGGATAAGAGAGAGAGAGAAGTGTAAGGAAACAGCAAGAGGTGGCTTACACGCCTATTGCCACTGGTCAACATGCTAGAAACCTTCTAGAAGAATCAAGGGACAAAAGGAACCTAGGAAGACTAAGGGATTTCACCCAGCCTATCTTGGGAAGGGAAGCCTAGGGAAGAGAAATGGAGTTTTTCTAGAAAATCTGCATGGGAAACCGAATGAGGGCACAAAAGATTTTGAATTTGGTCAGTTTTTGCCAAGTGTCAAGCATGCACTAAGCTTCTAGAAGATTAGATGAAGGGACTCTTGTATCAAAAAACAAATATGCCCCTAGGGTTTCGACTAACACATTCCCAATACACCCTTTCACTTGCCACTTGTCACTTAAGCTACCTTTAGACCAATGACACATGAGGAGTCACCTAAGGAAGGAGCACTAGGAGATGAAGCATCAACTTGGAAAATGGAAGAAGAAGTGGGCGGCTAGGGCAATGGCACACGCCCATGCCACTTGTCACCCATGCCAAAGGTTGTTTGTTGGGAAAAGGAAGAGGCATGGAGTTGATTTACCTTTTCCTTGCTTAAGAAAAAGGAACGACATAAAAGGAAATAGGAGGGTTTCAACCAAGGGATGAAGAACTCACACACCACCCAAGCCTTTTTGCCTTCCCAATGAAATCCAATGATGGGGAACACCAAGGGACATTTCGGCTAAAGAGAAAAAGGAAGAGTGAAATGCCACTTGTCTTGCATGCAATGGACTTCAAGCAACCAATGAGGGATTGAGAAAAGTTCTATAAAAAGGTTAAGGAGTCACATGTCCAAAGGCTTTTCTCTTTTTCCATTCTCAAATTTTACATGCTCTCATTCTCTCCACACTCTCTTACACGACCACTTAGAGATTTCCTCCATTTTCTCACACTTTCTCACACTTTCTCTCAGTTTCTTTCCAACCAAACAAGAGGATTCCTTTTCAAGGGAGGTTTTCGCCACCATCAAGACTAGGAGAGGTAAGGATCCATTTTCTCTTAGTTTCACACACACAAGTCACTTTCTCAATCCAAAAATGAGATTGAAATCTCATAAGATTTCAAAAATGGTGAGAGACACACACTTTCTACCCGATTTCTTAGAAAATGACTAGGGATTTTAAGAAACCCTTAAAGCCGAATAGTGGGGGGAGTTCATCCTCTATGTTTTTGGCCACACTCATGTATTTTCACACTTGTTCAAAATTAGTTGAAGGTACAAGGAAGTTGAAGGATTTCTTGATTCAAAACCCTAGAAGCCGAATGGTTTAGGACTTATTAAGCCTTAGTGATTACCTGAGAAACCCTCACACACTCAAGAATATGGATTAGGGTTTTGGAACCCTTATTCTAACGAGTTATATTTTGATTTACAGCTTGCTATTTATTTCATTTCATGAATTTTTGTAAGTATACACTCAACTTACTCATGGTTAATACTTGTATATATTTGTGTAAATCCTTTCATTGTTGTGTTTTTCTTTATTGCTATTTCTTGTTTGTTTCTTTGAATATGCTTATATGATCTTGGAATATGAATATGACATGAATGGTATGATTCAGTTTTAAGATGAAAATGGAAAGAATGTCCTTAGCATGTTTCGGTTCTAAGGAAAACTTTGTTGTTAATTTCTGATGTTTGATAAATTGGCTATACCATGTCTTGGAAGTTTTAGATCTTGGCCAAATACCATGATTTCATATTTTGTTTCGTTATGCCTTGATTTCTAAGCAAATATGTATGAAGAATAAGCATGTTCAAGGGATGATTTTTCATGTTTGTGTACCTACATGTTTAGGCCAAGGCCCCTTTTTCATAGTTCCAAGTGTGCATTTTGATGTCTCATGTGTTTCATGTTACCATTCCATGAATTGAACATGTTATGCTTGATTATTTCAAGCACGGTATTCCATATGTCACATGCCAAGTATACGTAAGTAAGTATGTCTCAAGTCTCATGTCACATTCATTTAGAGAAAATAATTTCAAAAAGTATTTTCAAAGGAAAGAGTCTAAATGTTTTGTCACAACTCCAAGTGTTAGGATGGAGGATTGTCCTAGTGGAACCCCTCTGTCTACTTTGGAGTGTTTAAGAATGGAGTGGCAACCCCTAGGTTGATGATTTAGCTAAGTTATTGCATATTTTATACATATAGAACCCATATATTTAAATTATTTCATTACATTATTATTGGTTTTAGATGAAAAAATTGTTAAGATGCATTAAGCTAAGTTGTGATTTAAATTGATTTATAGCATAATTAATGCTTAATTTTATAACTTGTGATTTAATTGGGTAATATTTCTTCACATGCATAACACATTTTTTATATTCTATTCTTTCTTTTTATTTTATTTTATTTTTGCTGATTTCTATTTTCTTTTTATTTATTTATTTTTCAAAAGCATGAGAAAAGTTAAAGAGGCACCAAAAGGCAAGTGAAAAAGGCACCAGTTTTTTTTATTCTCTAAAGCCACACAGCATGTGGGACCCAAGCTACCTTTGGGTTGAAGAAAAGTTGAGTTTTAGCATGGGACAGAGTCACACGGAAAAAGAAAAAAAAAAGCACGCATGCCAAAAGGAAAGAAACGCCACACGGAAAAAAAAAAAAAAAGAGAACTGCTTCCCAACGGTCCGACTGTTTTTCACACAAAAACAACCCTCCAATCAACTCATGACACATAAGAAAAAACACACAAGGAGAAGTACGGTAGACCATAGAGAATCAAGCTAGCCCCTTTCTCATTTGCACTGCCCAAAAGCATTCGGGTTGCTTATTGCTTTGCTGATCTGTGCATCATCCTCAATCCGACGCCGATGCAAGCATCTCAATCTGATGCCGATGCTGACTTGTAACAATTCGGGGGTGTGATTTTGCTGAAGGCAATTGTTTGATATCTTGGAGAAGTAGAGGCAATATTCAAAACTTGTTGCCATGATGGAAAATTTGTGTTTCCAGTTTAATACATCCATTTTTCAGGCTAAATGGGCACTAAATCTGGAAGATGCTACAAAAGAACCCCAAGTGTGGAACAACAGTACCAAAGTGTTGCCTGTGATTCATAATCTTAAACATTACTGTCTACAATTATTTACATGCAAAAAGACATCAGCTTTTTTGTATTTATAGGTTTGTATTGGCTTGAGGAGAACTACAACCAAATAAAAGAAAAAAATATGAAAAAAAAAAGAAAAAGAAAAAAGAATAGAGACAACAACTGAGAGTTAAGAAAGAATAATGTAGAAAGTTCTCTTTTGTCTCCCTTTTTTTCCCCTCCCTCTCATGCAAGGAAGGGTGATTGTCCGAGACCATCCCCTCAAGGCTCAACCTGGTTCATTCTATGGGAAAGGAATTGAGAACTGACACAGATATCCCTAAGAGTGGTCTCGAGGTTCTTTATGGTTGAGGCATTTCTAAATGAAGGTTTACAGTGCTCTAATGATACGACAGGTGAACTTCTTTGCCATTAGAAATTTTATGAAGAGCTCCTGGGCTTAAATTTTTGGTGTTAGGGACGAAGGGGGGTGCGAAGAGTTTTTGTTTGAAATCAGTTTTCTAATGTTTCCTGGTTTAGGATAGATATGGTGGAAGGCATACGTGTAACTGTATAAGTGGCAGGCTATTTTTACTTGAAAACCAGTTGGACTAGCCCTAAGGATTTCTCAAAAAAGAAAGGCTTTCGGACCGACGCAACACGCACAAATAAAAAGAGGTTTCTTTTCGGCTTGGGAAAAAAAGAACATTTTTTGGAAGTGCCGCACGCATTTGAAGAGCTCCTCTAGGGGTCCAACTATGGCGCTCCAGCGTTCTCCTCCACTGCTTGCCACCTCCATCTCCATTCATTTGGCTTGCTCTTTTCATTCCCTACTTTTTATTTAATTTTAGTTTAAAGTTTATGGAGTATTTTTGAGATTTTTGGCTTAAAATTTTGGGCAATTTATTTGCTATTTATTTTACTTAATGTTGCTATTTTTCTTGCTCTTTTAAACTTTAATTTAACAGTGATTACAATTACTATAGATTGATTTTGAGAATTTGTGATTTGAATACAAGGATGGACCCTAGAATCTTGATTTTGGGGCTTTTCAATTTTCAACTCGTATTTTTTCAATTAATTTCTAATCTAATTTAATTTGTAGCTTAGTTTTATTAATCTCTTAGTTCCATTGCATATTAAATTAATTAAAACTTAATTAGGACTTAAATAATTTCAGGTTTTTTATTTATTTTTCAAATTAATTAAGATTGTTTAGCTTAATCGATTCCTTTATTGTTAATTTTAATTTATTAGTCTTTTACATTTCATTTCAACACTCGAAAATCCAAAAATATGAATTTAGTCCATGACTAGTGCTCTTTTTATTCTCGTTGCACTCTTCCATTCATTGCACATACCACCACTTTCATTTTCTCTTTGTGAATATTTTCACCATTTTGAACAAGTTTGATTTTAAGTAAATTTCCTTGAGGAGACGATTTAAGAATTTATTCTGAATTACTACAAGACATCTTCCTTCACTTGGGACAGCCTTTGAGCTGCTTATTTTTTAGTGAGTCAGTAGACAAAGAACAGTTAAAGAGCCTCGAATGGATTCTTTTTAAAGGATGTTGAAGCGAGGAAGCACCTAACTCTAGTGGGTGCATAAGGCATATAACTCGACAAAGTAAGATCAAGTTATTATGATTCTCTATTTATAACATATTCATCACGGTGCACGGACTATTGATGGTGCGGTAACTAGTAGGAACACACGGTGCAAAGGGGAACCGTTTTGTGTCCACTCTATGAACAAGAATAAGAGCTCATATGATAAGGATCACTCAATGAAAATCTTGTGATACGTTCTAATAAGAAAAGTTCTGATTAGGATCAACATGAAAAAGAAAGTCAAAGAAGTTTTTTTGTAAACGTTTAAAAGTCTCTGTTACAAGTTTTTTGAAAATGGTCAAGTGCATAGGTCAAGTTTTGGTCAAGTCATATGTCAAGTACATGTTCATGCATGCATTTCATGATATACCTCTTGTGTGCTTGTGTTAACTATTGTATGTTGTGTGATTACTTGCTGAGATTTCTCGAAATCTCTTTGTGGTAGTTTCCACTACTATTCCCCAACCAGAATGGTAGAAGTTGTTACCGAGATAGAAGATGACACCCATGACCAAGAGAAAGAGAACGGCACCTACTCCTCCGGAGAGGATTCGGCCTAAGATGGATACTAGTCAGCCTGAGCCCTCCATCTTGGAGCAACTCAAGGCCATCAACCAAGAAATCTCTAGAATACTTGAAATTATTTTGGAATTCAGACGACGTAAAAATCGAGACAAAAAAAGGACTTTAGAAAAGCGCATGAAGCTCGAGCTCTCATGACGAGAATGGGAACCTAGTTATTTTGTGAAAAAGAAAAGGAAGAAAGAACTTATGGTTTAGATCTCAATTTTTTTTTAGGACCAACATTTTGAGGAAGTCCTGTGTTTTGGGAGATTAAACTTTACTCTATGTTATTTTTGGGATCTCACATCTTTTGATACATATTTATGGTTATGGACAATGTGGGGATGTTTTGTTAGTACGGTGCCATGTGCTTTGTGATTACTTATCGCGTTGCTTAGAATACTGACTTTTACTATTTTTTCGCTACTGTAATATTGCATACTGCTAATGTACTCAGGTGCATAGCATATTATCTGTCATGTACGAGGGGTGTGTAGCCTTGTGTTACATGTCCTGGTATTTCGGTCACCATCCAATCCCAAGTGGAGGCTGAGGGCGTCACATTTGTTTACGTGATAATGGATGCTCAATGACTCCCCATAGACCTTGTGCTCATGTTAGTACCACATCACATCACAAATTCTTGCACTAGCTATGAATACGTTATCATGAAGATTTTACCTGAAGGTAATTTCCTAGCTTGTATTCGTAGCATGGTTTGGCACCCAACGATGTTAGGTGCTTTGACTGTACTTTGTGAATCCAGAGTGGACAAGGAAGTTCCAATAGGATAATCTCTCATCCAAGCATTTGGAGTCATGATAAAACATAACAACTTACGCATGACTTAGGAATATTTTTGTGACAGACTAGTATGCTTATGATATGGCATTCATGACATGTAACAGATATTCATGATCGATATTTAAAATGACATGGCATGGAAATAAATAGTTCAATTAAGTAAGAAAACATGAATATAATTGTTTGAACCTTACCATCTCATATACATAAATATACTACAAGTTAGAAGCTAATATATAGAAATCCATGCGTAAAGGAAGCATAGTGTGTGCTGCAATGAAAGAAATTCTAAGGATAAAAATTCTCAATTATTCCTCATAAAACATAACTTACTCACTTTGGGCTTAATTTGCAAAATTATCCCAACTTTTGAGAAATTGCAAATTAACCCTAAACTTATGAAAATTGCAAACGGGCCCCAAATCTTACCAAAAATTGCATATCTCATTTAAATTCCAGTCTAAGTCCATTTATGGGATTAGAATTTATAAAATCTCACATCTAGTACCTACATCTCTTGGCCAAACCTAACTAAGTCAAAACTTCACCTAGTTTGCTTTTGGTTATTTATCACACCATCATGCTTAGACCCGATTTTAATAACTCATAAATATCAATCCTCTAATTCTAATATCATGTCAAGATAATAAATTAAGCATTTTTCAAAATCATAAACTAGCCATTTCAAAGAATCAGACAAAACATCAAGATTAGGTCAAATCGAACCTAACATTTTTTTTTTTAATCTATCACTTGCATTTTAACACCAAGAACTCCAAAATTCCACAACTCTCACTTCTAACATGTTAATCATTCAAACTTTGTGACAAGTCGGACTTAGCCAAGTCCTAGCCTATTTTTCGTCACCAGTTTATGTATAATTTTGGCCATGCAAGAGGTGTAGAGTACATAGAAACCTTGAGCTTTATTTAGTTATTTAATTGTTTTGGTGCATTGAGCATCTAAGCCCACAGGGGAGGCCCAAAAAGGCCATCAAATTAAGCAAGCCCATTGGACTAGAGTCCAAAACCCTAGAGGGACATGGAGCACATGCCCATCACCCAAAGGTTTGGCCACATGTCGCACACAGAGCACAAAAGCCCAAGGTTTAACCTAGACTTGATTGAGGGGATAAGGGGTAAGAGACTTAAGGGTTTCGGTAACCCAAAAGCCCGCACACCAACCATGACATAGACCACCTATTTTGACACTTGTCACTCATGAAGAAGGGTTCTAAAAGGAAGCAATCATGAGGCACCTAGGGAAAGACAAGGGTCACTTCCTAGACTCTTGACCAATGCACAAACTCTAAAACCACCCACATTTCATGCCACTTGTCAAAACTATGAAAGTTCCTAGATGACTGCATAGGGAATGGCGCATGAGAGATCTCAAAAGACTTGGGCACACTTCTCCAAGAAGCCATAGGTTTTGGCCAAGGGGTGTTTCATGCCCATCTAAGAAAGACCAACCAACCTTTCTGCCAAGTGTCATCCATGCACTTGGAATGTGATTCTTTTCTTAAAGATGAAATGATTGGAATGGGAAGAGATGTTGATTACGCCCAAAACATAAAGCGGTAATTGTAACACAGCTTTGAGGTGTCGATTCCACAGAGAAATAGATTAAAGAAAATACAACAAATAATAAAAAAAATTAAAGAAAAATATTAAATGATCAATAAAAGAAAATTTGGTTTTGAATGCAATTTAACAAATAAAATTACAAAGATAAAAATAAGGATCACTCAAATTATAAATAGTAAAGCATCAGGAATTCCTTGCACAAATCGAGTATTTATGTTTATTCTTGATTCAGCGAATTACTCAATTGAGAATTCATCACCCAGAGTCCCCAATTGGAAGATATAGAATTACAAACCATTTTAGTCGAAAGATAACTCTTTGATAAATCATTCTCTACTTTTTAAAACTCTGTGAATTATCATCCTTGTTGACAAAACTCAGCAATGACAATATACTCGAAGGCAATACTACAGCAAAGAATTAAATCAATAAAGACATTGACTTAATCCAAACATAATCAAGAATCTTAACCATTCTATAGAAAAAGCATGACTGAATCTATGAAAGGAATCAATTCTAAAATTATTTGGAGATAAAAAAATATTATTGATAATTAGAGAATGATAAATAAGAGTTTGTATTAATAAAAAACAATCACATGAATCAAAAATAAACTAAAAACACCCTCAACTGTGCAAGTTCATCCCTAGCTTTACTTAGACTTAATAGTCCACAAGCACAACAAAAATCTCTCGAATCAATTCCCTAAAATCTGATTGTGTTCCCTCTCTTCCTCAGCCCTTTATATAGAATCGAAAAGCCTTCAACTATCTTCGCTGCCACTTCTTCTTTCTTTATTTTATTCTTCCATCGAATGAATTATTGCAGTGCATGTTCAGCTAGCCGAAAGTCACATATGCTTATCTTTTGGTGTCCCTCAGTATTTATTTCTTTTCATTGCTTTCGGTGTCACAACATGCATCCATAGTGCATCTTCCGTTTCTTTTTCTTCATTTCTTTATTCTTCCACCCAACATGTTTCTTTCTTTTCTTTTCTTTTCTTTTTATTCCTTTTAGCATCACATGCATGTTAGTGCTTCTTGTTCCCCACGTGCAGACTGTGCATAGCTGGCTGGAATCCATTCACCCCCAGCGTGTTTCTTTTCTTCCCCATCGTTTCGTCGCCCAGCATGTTCCAACGTGAGTGCAGCGTCATAGGTCTTGATCTGGCAGGATGACCTCATTTGTAAACTGAACATAATGGCGATTTAGTTGCTCCAACTATTTTCGGAATAATCTGGGCTCATCATGGGCAACTTGCATGTGTAGTTGGACGATGGAAGGGAGGACGTTTCGGCTCGATGCTGACGGCCAGTGGTGATGCAGTGTGCGTGGAGTGACGTTGAGGACTATAACAGGTGGAGGCTGAGCAGAGGGTGGCTGGGTTGTGACCTTCTGTGGCTGCGTACATGCTCTGATTTTTGTGTAAAAAAACAGAGGAGGCAGCTTGGCATGCACAGGTGCTGTGTATGAGGTTAGGTGGTGCAGGCGAGGTGGTTCATGGCTGGTGGAGAGGTGCAGCTTCACTGGGCATGGAGCTTCAGTGGGAGGAGGTGCACTGTTGTTCTTGGCCGTGCATGTGGGTTGTGTACAAGCAGTGAGCTGTTGGATGTGTTGTGGCAGTGGATGGACTGGGCAAAGAACGCGTGCATGCAATGCATCGTGGAGGTAAGGTGGTGGCGATGGCTTCGTGTGTGTTGGTGCTAGGCAATGGGTGGAGGCCGTGCCGAGGAGGTTGCTTCGTGGTGATGGAGCTTTTATGTAGAGGTGCTACCGGGGCTGCAGTTGTGCAATGGTGCATGCATGGCTCACTGGTGCAGCTTTGCTGGTGGTGCACTGCATGCATGGACGTTGGCTGCGGACAGTGAATGGCTGGAGGTTAAAGATGAACAAAAACGACTTGTCGTTTTTGTCTAACGACTAAACGACAAGTCGTTTAGCAGAAGGGAGTTATAACTTCGACGGAAAAAATGACAAGTCGTTTTTGTCCGAGTAGTAAAAGACAAGTCGTTTTCTCAGACAGCCAAATTCAAACCAAATACAAAACGACATGTCATTTTTGTTTGCCGACTAAACGACATGCCGTCTAGTCTACGCTGAAAAACAGAAATAAAAATTAAATTAAATTAAATTAAATAAAAAGTTAAATAAAATAAAACAGGTAGAATAAAAATAATAATTATTAAATAAAAAATAAATAAATAAAGATAAAATAAAACTAGACTAAAATAGTAAAAGTGTGTTGTGCATGTGAATAAATATTGTACAATTAAATCACAAGTTATAAAAATAAACATAAACTATGCTTTTAATCAATTTAAATCACAACTTGGATTTATTCCTTTTAACCATTTTTTCATCTAAAATCAATGATAAAATAATAAAATAATTAAAAATATATTGATTTTAAATGTATAAAATATGCAATAATGCAGCTCAATCAGATGCCTAGAATGAAGCAAACCCTAGTTCTTAGGGGTCTCAACCACTACACACTCCATTTCTCTCTCACGCCACTTGTCACTCATTTAGGGTTTCAAGAAGGCACATGGGGAAAAGGAAAGGGCACCTAGTAAAAAAAACATCACACGTAACCCTAAGAGTCTAGAAGAAGAAGAAAGATCTTTGTGGGAAAATTAGGAGGGTGGCCAACACACACACACACACACCATCTGCCAAGTGGTAAGCATGCATACGCCCACTCTCCAAAATGTGATTAGGATTTTAGCAAAAAAGCCTTTAAGCCCTAAAGTTTCATTGAACCTAGAAATATAGGTGGGACACCGAAGGGGCTTTAGGGTTTCAGTTTTGAGCCTTACACGCCACATGTCATGAGACTTTTTATTTCCCAAGGGAAGCAATGATGTAGGGAGATGAAAGGGGGATTCAGCCACTGACGAAGAGCATGCCACATGGCACCCATGCATGGGTTTCTTACGTTTCCAAGGTGATGTGTGTGGGAAATCAAAGGGGCATAGAAAAGGATAGGGGCCGATGATTAGAAGGTCTTTTGGATGCCATTCTAGTTTCATGCTTTGCAGTTTCTTCTCCAAACAAGCACCATTCCTCTCTCTCTCTCTCTCCTCTCTTAGTCACGAGCAAGGAAGAAGAGTGAAGCCACTATTTCAAGGAAGATGCCTCATGGTACTAACTCTCACTACTCACAAGTCACACACACACTAGGGTTGGAGCTTCGGCTCCTCCCTCCCTCTTTTCTCCAGTCTTTTCATTTATTTTTTCTGATTTTGTGTGTTTTCTTTCAAAGTAGGGTGAAATGCCGATCTATTATTCTTCGGAGCTCGACAACCACTACATGCCCCACCTCAAGTTTCTCAAGGCACTGAACCTTTAGATGGGCGAAGAATCTTGTCGAACGGAGCAGTACGAGCCACACGCGTGGTCCAAAGTGTGCGGGACAACCACGTGCCACCGCAAGGGAAGCTCTATTGCCACCATGCATGGCATTTCTGAGAATAAGGCCATTGGTTTCTTTAGACTCGATTGTCCGCTATACTTCCAGGGTGGTGCTTGTCCCTCACACAACACCACAATCTCTGTGTTTGCTTTTTTGATTTCCTTTAAGGTTGAAAATACGGATCTACAACTTTTCAAGCTATCTTTCGCTATTTTCCCGTGTATCATTTACAGTTTCTATTATTTCCTTTGTTTTAGGTTAATAATAAGAAAGAAATAGTCTTCTTGAACATTTTGTCCATAGAGTGAAAGTATTATCCTCCTCTAGAGGGTGGGGTTTGAAATCTCTACTTTAGGCAGAGTGTGATCTTTTAGTCGATTTATCTGTAGAGAATTCTAGAAGTTAAGACCATATCAGCCACAAAAGAGTTTTTGTACTGGTGGAGCCCTAAGCGTGAGTAGTTGGCTTGTAATCTAGGTTTTTCCATGTATGTATCAGTCACAACTGTAACTTCACTTTCATGAATGAATGAAGTCTATTTCCCACTAAAAAAAAAAAAACAATGGTGGTGAAGCATGGTGATTTGTTGGTTTCTAAATATTGGACAAATTTTATATATTGGATGTTTTAGTTGAGATTACAATGGAGTTTATTGTATGTAATGGAAAGATTTTAAGTTTAAACATTGGCTTCATGTGTACTTAATGTTTGAGTCTGTAAATGGTTTGTAATTCCATAATTATCCTTGACTTTGGACTATGCTACCTAATTGAATTGTATTGAGATGTTTGATGTGAATATATGGAGTTGGGATGAAGATAGATTGTTATTAAGTGTTGGGATTAAATGATGGAGTTATTGTGAGTTTGAAAAGTATGGTGATGATGTTGGTTTCTAAATGGATAAATTTGTGTATATTATATGTATTGAGTATGGATGAAGATTGTAAAAAATATGAGTGCTTTAAATGAATTGTATATTGATCTTAGGTGTTAAATGGGTAGGGGTACATGTGTAATTTGGTTGATTGGATGTATTAGACAGCTTTGTATGTACCTTGTATGTCTTGTGTATAGATGGAACTTGGAAAGCCATGTCTATGAGTGTTTGGGTTGGCTGTACATTTATACTTGGTTTGGATTGTGTTATAATTTCGTATGTGAAGAAGTGAATGGGGAGTAGAGTTGATGTGGATTGGGTTGTCTATGTATGGAGGAAGGGTATTGTATGAGGAATGGTATTATATTGGTAGTTGGATTTCATGGTGAAGTGGGATTAAGTTGTAGGCTTGTGAGTGATGGTTGGAGGTTAAAGTAAAGCATAAGAGCTCACTTTATTAGTTAGAAATGAAAGCTAGGCTTTTAGGTCCATAGTTTAGGATTTGGATTTATGAAAACGGTTATACTTCAAGAATTGAATGATGACTTGTATAAGTGAAATGAAATGGATATTACGAATACCTAGAAATGTAAGTTTGTATGATTAGGAAGGTCTTGAAGAAGTATACGAGTAAATAGTTGACGGAGAATATTTGGACAACGACTAGTCTAAGTGGATGAAGTTTAACTAAAGAACCAATTGAAGGTTAAGGCCAAGTGGAAGAGAATGCACTAAGAAGTAGGAGTAGTTTTGTTATGCAAGTTCAAGATTAATGTTTTTATGTAAATGAAAAGGAAATGATATTGAGGTTATGTATGCATGTAGATTGCCATGTGATACTCCGTATTTTATTTATATATATATTTTTTGAAATATTATTTTAGTTAATTTAAATATTGATTTTCTTATTTTAATTTATCGTGCTTATCGTTGGATTAATTTTTTATTTTTAAATTATAAAATTTATTTTAATATACTTTCTTAATATTAGTTATTATTTGCATTTAAATTGCTCTTTGATCTAATTTATTTTATTGTTGGATTTTAATTATTTTCTTTTATTAATATTAAGTTGTAGTGTTTTTATTTAACTTTTTTTTATTGTACTTTTTTCTTTTGTTAGACTTACTATTTTTTGGATTGAGATTGTTTTGGTTTAGTTTTATTTTTTTTATTTTCTTTTCTGGGCCCAGCCCATTCATATTTTCAGCCCACCCGTGTGCACCCCGTCCCCAGCCCATTGATTTTCCCTTGCGGCGTCGTTTTGGCTAGGCCTCCTCTTCCTTCTTTTTCCTCTTTTCTTCTTTCTTTTCTTCTCCTTCTTCGTGCGCCGACTGTTTCTCTCATTTCTCTGCTCTATTTTCGTTCTCCCTCACCCTGTGCGACAGCCTCTTCTTTTCTTCTCCTTTATTTTATTTTCATTTCTTCCTACTGTTTTCACTGTGTGCCGTCTGCTGCGTCTTCTTCGTCTCTCCATTTCATTTTCAGTTCTTCCTCTTCAAGTCAGTGATTTTGCAGGTCTATCCATGAGCTTCAATGTTCTTCTTTCTCTTATTGTTTTTCGGTGCTTTCCCTTTTGGTTGGTTTTCAAATGCTCTGTTTCTACCCTTGGCCGTGCCCTGTTTTGCCCCTTTGTCGTGCTCTGTTTTGCCCATAAAGCCGTGAGCTTCACTCGGTTTCTTGATGATTTTGGTGCTTGCCGTGAGTTGCATCTTCCAGCCACCGCGTGTGGCCTCTCGGTTTTCCTTGGGTGAGTCTCATATGTTTGTATATCTCGGTTACTCTAATAATATGAGGTGTTTTTACACTTTTGCCTTCTTTGAAACACATGAGTTAATTTTATGTATATTGAATCTAAAAGCTCAAGTTTGTTTTACGTGGGCTATAGTCTATTTTGGGCATAGAGGTATGGGCTTATAAATTAAGGCTTCTTTTGGTTCATAAACCAAACTTATTTCATTTCACTCATCATTACAATTTTTTTAAATTTTAATATAGAATATAATAAATAATTTAATTTTTCAAATCTCAAAACAATAATAATATTAAAAAATAATATTCTAATAATATTTTATCATCTAAATTTAACTTAACTCAACTCACTTCAACATCTAAACGCACCCTAAGTCAGTTTACTGATACAATAATTATAAGTTGATCATGTTTTAGTTTTTATATGTTAAATTCACTTTGTATGAGTTTTGTTTTAAATATAGATTAAATAAATATTTGAAATATATTATTAGTATTATTATAATTTTTAGAAGTACTTAGTAGTGCAAGATCTTTTAGTTTGAACTCTTTAAAGAGAAACTAATTAGTCTATTTTTATTAAATGAAATATTTGCTCTCATACTTTAAACAATTTTGTTTTAATGAACCTTTAAACCAGAAATGTATTTTATGGCATAATTGTATCTATTACTAATATTATTTATAATCTGAGTTAATACTTATGTGGATAATGAGGAATTTAGGAAGTAATGGTATTTTAGAATTAAGAGAAATTTTAAGTTTTTGAGGAATTAAAATAAGTACTTCAGGTGTAAAATGAGATTATATGTTCATTGGAGATTTATTTAATTTGCATGAACTTTTATAGGTGATGATTGACAATTATTCGGTACTGTTGTGGAGATTCTCTGAAAAGTTAAGAAGTCTAGGTAAGCGGGATTCTTATGCTCTATTTTGCATAAAATAAAAATGAACTAAGGTTGATTTATAAAAATGTGTTTTATGTTTTGAAAAGAAATGTGAAAATAACCTCAGTTATTTATTCATCATTACTCATTGAACTCTGATGAAAGTGAAAGCATTTTTGTTATGACTGGTGTAGACATGAGCTTATTTTTTGCACTCTATTTCTTACCTATGCAACAAGAGCGAGTATGAA
The DNA here is from genome assembly GCA_029856935.1 of Cyclocarya paliurus. Taxonomy (NCBI): domain Eukaryota; kingdom Viridiplantae; phylum Streptophyta; class Magnoliopsida; order Fagales; family Juglandaceae; genus Cyclocarya; species Cyclocarya paliurus. The sequence continues at coordinate 18,577,791 of CM056950.1, forward strand.
AATTTGTGCATGATTATGTAAATATGCTTTGGATTTGTTTTGAGTTGGAAGATGATATGATTTTGTTCAGTACTCTGTTTGGATAAGATGTGATTTCTGAAAACCTTGGCATGAATTTCTGATTTTGTATTCTGATTAAGTCTAATTTTGATGTTCTGTTTGGTTTCCATTACGGCCCAACCACGGATTATAATAGTGGATACGGCCCTATCATGAGTAATAATAGTGGACACGACCCAACCACGGGTTATAATAGTGGATATGGCCCAACCACGGGTTATTATAGTGGATACGGCCCTATCGCGGGTTATAATAGTGAATACGGCCCAACCACGGGTATAATGGTGGTTTATAACCCTACCACAGGGGTTAAACATGATATCTGTCTCAATGTGATATCTCGATATGATGAAGATGAGGTCTCAAATTTTGATATGCCAAAGGATATTTTTTAAATGAAATTATTTTCTGAATCTTCGCTCTGATATTTTGATAACATATTCTGCTTCCACACTTTGAAAATGGAAATGTTTTGTACTGCATTTTGATCTTTGTGAATGCTCATGTTTACACACTAGCATATGTTCTTTGCTTACTGAGTTATTGATAACTCACCCCTTTATCTCTACAATATTTTCAGATAATTTTGGACATTAGCTGAGGATCAAGACTGTAAAGCATTGGATGAAATGACTTAAGAGTAGTGGATTAAGAATTGAAAGCTTTTGATGAGTATTGGCGATTTTTGTTAAGAAATTTCATTGTATCCTGATATCTTGGCATTTTGAAGAATTGATTATATTGAGAAATTAGTTTGAATCAAGATTTCCTTTATAATACTGAGAATTGGGAGTCTATAATTTTTATTGTTGAAATGTGGGTTTAAGTGCCATGTAGAGAAGTTGATATTTTTTTTGGATTACTGTATCGAGAATTTGATATGAGAATTTGTGTGATTAATTAAATTTGAAGTGTTTACTTTTGATTTGGAACTTCTGGAAATATATTAATAGTGTTGGAATTTATTTTTAGGTAATATGAGTTAACTCTTCGGACCCTCGGGGACGGGGCGTTACATGCCATCTGGCACGCACATGAATGGACTGCATGAAATTAAAATGGCATGGAGTATAGGTAAGTATTATTTTCATACTTTTCTAGAGTTTTAAAAATGTTATGAAAATGAAGATGAAATGTTTTTTTAAGAAAATGAAATGAAATGCTTTTATAAATATTCTTTTACGCAATAAAAGAGAATGAAATATTTTCTTAGAATGAAATGATGTTTTATGAATCTATGCTAATGTATTAATATTTAAGTATATGTACATAGTGACCTTCTTTGGTAGCCCCTTTTTATGTACTCCAAGATAGTTGTATCCATGTGAATGGATGTTATATGTAGTACTTATTGTATTTATGTTCCATGAAATAAAATGAAATGGTGATATTTATGCTTTATGTTATGAAGTCATGTTTTTTGAAATGAAATGGACTGATGAATGAAAAGAAAAGGATTGAAAGGAATGAATGAAAGGAATGAATAAAAGGAAATGAAAGAAAAAGGCTGAAAGGAAATGAATATTTTAATATATAAAGCTATGTAATGGCCATGACTGAATAAATGATGGTGCCAATGGATTAGGTAGATTGCAATGCTAGGTAAGTAGTACTGGTAATGCACCCAGTGTTGCCCCCTAACTGAGGGAATGCCAAACGGCGGCCACAAATGGAATCGAGTCTAAAAGACTGCTAATCCCAACACATGTGGCGTAACAGTGTACCGGCCAGAGGAAAAGTGATAAGAGTAATTAGATGTACGTAAGTTTTAGTTTTTATAAAGGAATGTACAAGGTGGGGAATGTTTTTTAGGAATAAAAATATTTTTAAAGAAAAATCTCACCTTGTAATGTTTTCAAAGAAAGAAAATGTTTTATGTAAAGTATGTAAATAATAGAGAAATGCATGAATGAAACCTATGTTTGTATATTTTTACAATTTGAAGTAAAGCTTACTAAATATTTGACACATTTTATTTTTATGTGTGCCCCACCAAGAAATGAAATGAGGACGAAGTGTTAGGACAAACACAGCTCAAGGAAGAGGTGATTGAAGCCTAGGCATTTTATGTAACATATGAACTCATGTTTGTGAAAGGAATTTATATTTTTAATTAAATGAATTCCCCTACAAAACTCTCTTTTAAATTTAGAAAGCATATTTTAATTTTTAACAATGGAATCTTTTATATCCTGGGGAAGAAAGAAAAAGTTTTAAAAAGTTTAGGAGATCGTAAACTAGAGAGGGTTAACCCTATTGGAAGAGATCTCTCGGCGACAAAAATCTCTAGCGTTATGGGTAAAAGAAGGAGACCGCAACACGAAATGTTTTCATAGAATGGCAAATTCACATAGGAGAACCAATACCATTGAAATGATGAATATTGGTGGAGTTGTTTCCACAAATAGCCCTGAGATCCAACAACATGTCGCTGGCTATTTTGAGCAGTTGCTTACTGAGCCAATGTGGTGGTGGCTGAAGATTGATGGGCTAGCTTTTGAGTCCATTGAGCAACAGAATGCCATTTGGCTGGAGAGGCCGTTTGAGGAGGCTGAGGTTCATGAAGTAGTGAAGAAGATGGTAAAAGACAAAGCACCTAGACCAAATGGATTTTCTATAGGCTTCTTCCAATCTTGTTGGGAAGTGGTGAAGGAGGACATAATGAAGGTATTTCATGAATTGTTTTTGGTTGGAAATTTTGAGAAAAGTCTCAATGCCACTTTTATTTAACTAATTCCCAAGAAGGTGGGGGCATCAGAGGTTCAGGATTACTGGCCTATTAGCCTTGTGAACGTATAAGATTATTTTCAGGTTGTATAAGATTATTTCCAAAGTGTTAACAAATCGAATGGGAGGAGTGTTGGGGCGGATCATTACAAAACTTCAAAATGCCTTTGTACAGGAAAGACAGATTTGGACTTAGTACTCATTGCTAACGAATGTCTAGATAGTAGATTAAAATCTGGCAATCTGGTAACTTGGTCTCCTATGTAAGTTGGGCATGGATAAACCTTATGATCATGTCAACTGAGATTTCTTTCTGTATTTGCTTAGAAGATGTGGTTTTGGGGAGAGGTGGTGTACATGGATTAGGTGGTGCATATCGACGGCATGGTTCTCAGTTTTAGTGACAGTTGATTTTTTCAGTAGCTCCCGAGATCTAAAGCAAGTAGATCCATTGTCCCCCTTCTATTTGTCATGATGATGGAGGCATGTAACATAATGATTTCAATGTTGGTTAATAGGGGTTTCTTGGAGGGATTTTAGGTGGGCGATAGACATCGAGGTACTATTCACATCTCACATTTGTTGTTTGCATATGGCACTTTTATTTTCTGCAGGGCAGACCTAAATCAAATTAAGGTACTAAGGGCACTTCTACTTTGCTTTGAGGTGGTATTGGGATTGAAACTGAACTTATCCAATTCAAAGTTGATTCCAATTGGCAACGTTCGTAACATTAGGATGTTGGCCAATATCCTTGGTTATAAGGTCTCTTCTCTCCCTATGAATTATCTTGGTCTTTTATTGGGTGCCGCTAGGGCAAAATCTATTTGGGATGCAGTAATTGAAAAGATAGAACAAAAATTGGCAGGTTGGAAGCATTTGTATATCTTGAATGGTGGGAGGATTTCTTTAATCAAAAGTACTCTTTCTAATCTACCTACATATTTCTTATCATTGTTTCCAATTCCTACAAGTGTGGCAACACATATTGAGAAACTACAATGTGATTTCCTGTGGAATGGCCTTGCAAATGAATTCAAATTTCATATGGTCAAGTGGGATAAGGTATACTCCCCCATCTTTTTTGGCAATTTGGGAATTAGAAATCTGAGGGTTTTCAATAGGGCCTTACTCGGGAAATGGTTATGCGATATAGCATGGAACATTAAGCTTTTTGGAAGTCGGTAATCGACTATACATATGGAGGATTATTGGGGGGGGGGGGGGGTTGGTGCTCTAGGGAGGTAAGTAGGGTCTATGGAGTGGGTAGAAGCACATCAAACGAGGGTGGGAAGTGTTTGTCTGTCTTACCAAAATTGTGATGGGAGATGGCATAAGAATTAAACTCTGGCATGATATATGGTGTGGAGATAATGCCCTTAAGCATTCATTCCCTACAATGTTCACACTCGCACATGAGAAATAAGCTTTAGTGGCGGACCTCATGGAGACGGACGGTGACTTATTTCAGTGGAATGTGAGTTTCATTTGAGCAGCCCAAGATTGGGAAGTTCATATACTTCTACCAACTCCTATATTTCATGAGACCAAGATTACAACAAGCTGATGCATTGTGGTGATCACCTGCCAGAAAAGGAATATTTTTAGTTCATTCATTCCATAAGGCCCTCACACAACCGCATAATAATCATTTCCCATGGAGAAGAATTTGGAGAAACAAGGCCCCTCCGAGGGCGGCATTTTTTGCAAGGAAAACATCTTTACGAAAGATCTTGACGATGGATAATCTATGAAGACGCGGGGTGAAAGTGGTGGAATGGTGCTACATGTGCAAACAAAGTGGTAAGACAGTGGATCATCTTCTTCTACACTGTGAGATTGCTAGAGCATTATGGATCGATGTATTCATAATGGTAGAATTAGCCTGGGTTATGCCTGCAACAGTGGTCAAGTTTTGGCATGTTGGTCAAGTATAGGTGGTGTTCCACAAATTTCATTTATGTGGAAGATGATTCCTATATGTATTCTTTGGTGCATTTGGTAGGAGGGCAATGACCGGGCCTCCAAAGACAGAGAGAATCATTGAAGGAGATTAAATCATTGTTTGTTAGTATTCTGTTTCTTTGAGCCAAAGTTGTAGATTTTAACGGCCTAGACTTTCATGAGTTTCTTATTTCTCTCTCTCTCACTCTTAAATTGGTGTGAACTCTTGTATACCCTCTGTGTACCTGGGCTAAGCCTATTCTTATTAATAAAATATAATTGTTTACCTATAAAAGAAACATTATTTTTCAAAGTCCTACCACCACAAAGATGGGCATTACACAAATGCCCTTTAAACCCTTATGTGTAGCTCCTTCCATAAAGCTTCTAAAAGGATTTTTTGTGTAATTACATTATTGTCCTCCTTACTCTGTCACGTGTTCTTGTAAATTCAAAATATTCTCTAATCCCTCCGTAAGTTTCTCTTACAGCAAGTTAAACATTTAGTACTATTACAATCATACCCTTGAATTGTAAACATGTCACTGGGCACCTTAGGCTTGTTTTACATTCGGCTTATATTGTTTGGGGTCTTTTTATGCGAATGATGTCGAGTTCAGAAATTTACTTTCTATAGAGAATATTTAAGGGATTCAAATATTTACCAAGTAATAAATTATGATTTTTTTTAAATGAAACTTCAATTCATTGACTTTCAAACAATACAAGATTTATTAGAAATAAGGAAAGGAAGGACCTCAGTAGGTCCCTCCTCCATCCATACATGCTCAACATCTAAAGATAATGCTTACTTAGCAGTTGCATGGGCAGCTTTGTTCTCTTCTCTGTCCATGAATGATAAGACCAAATTGAATGAGAAGACATAATAAACTTGATATCCTCAATTGCTTGCCTTGTCCAAGAGAAATTAGTAGAAATGGCATTAACAGCATCCACCATTGCCTTTGCATCCCCTTCCAGTTGCACCCGCCAAAAACCCAATTCATTACAAAGGATAACAGCTTGCAACAATGCCAAACTCTCAGCCACATTAGCAGACCTAATAGCAGATTTTGGAGCAGCAAGCACCACTTGAACTTCACCCCTGAAATCCCTTACCACAATGTCAATCCCCGTTCTTTCCTTCTCTTTGCCAAAAGTTGCATCAACATTTACCTTCATATAGTCAAGCAATGGTGGTCTCCAGACTCTGCTCTCAACACCTGTCACCACTTCTAACATAAGCCAACTTAAAAGCCTTAAGATCCTACATTGCCAATTGTAAAACAATAGAAGGACCATTGAACTTTTCATAAAAAACAAACTCATTTCTTCTCGTCTATAAACCATGAAACACAGTAGCTACTAAATCCAAATTATCATCATCTAATCTAGAAATGAGATCAGACCATAGAGACACAAAGTCATCATAATTTTGATTCCTTTTCTTGACTGGACTATGATCCCCCCCCCCATACATTAGCTGCAGCAAGACATTTCCACAATACATGAATAGGTGTTTTCTCCTCATTGTTGTAGACTAGACTCTTTGGACTATCCACAATCATTCTCTTAAATAGTTTGCATCTGGTGGGTAAGATTCCATCGAGAGCTTTCCAAAGTAATTGTTTAACCTTGCTTGTGCTTGTCAACTTCCAAACTTTCCTCCAAACCCCTCATCATGATCTCCATCTCAAGACTCCCCATTCTTTTGTTTCTTTTTAACAAGATCAGCAAAATAAGCATTTTTCATAGAAAAGACCCCCTTGTCAGATAAACCCCAAATAATTTTATCATCCATCCCCCTAGCACTGATAGGAATGCTGCAAATACAGTGAGCCTCCTCTTGTCTAAAAACAACATGAACAAGCTCTTTTTTCCAAGTCTTACTCTCCTCATCTATTAGAACACCCACTATTGCATTTGGCTCCAAAATGGTAATTGGTGATTGAATATGGAAGGTGGAAGGGATTAGCACCCAATTATCTTTCTATACTTTAACACTCTTTCCATTACCAACTCTCCAAACAAACCCAGCCTTAACCAAATCCATAATAGACCAAATGCTCCTCCAAATTTGAGATGGACAGTAGCCTAATTTTGCATCCACAAAGTGACCTATTGGAAAGTACTTCTCCTTATAAATTCAAGCCACTAATGAAGAGGGCTCTTGAATGATTCTCCACCCTTGTTTAGCAAGTAAAGCTCTGTTAAAACAGATTAGGTTATAAAGTCCTAACCCTCCCATGCTTTTTGCTATGCCAAGACTGCTCCAACACTTCCAATGAATTCCTTTACCATCCTTTTTATGGTTCCACCAGAATTTAGCAATCATAGTTTCAATCTTTTTAAATAACATATTTGGCAACCAAAATACACTCATTGTATATGCTGGTATGGCCTGCAACACACTTTTAATCGAGATTTCCTTTACTGCAATTGAGAGAAAGGTTGACTTCCAACTATTGATCCTCCTCCAAATCTTTTCTTTAAGCCCTCGAAAAGTATTATACTTGGATTTTCCTACCACAGTTGGCAAACCCAAGTATTTATTGTAGCTATCACAAATTACTTCTTCAGCATGTTGTGATATACACTCCTTTGCAGCAACTTTTGTATTTGAACTAAAAAGAATTGAGGTCTTCTGTCTATTCAGAGTCTGTCCAGAAGCAATTTCATACGCTTTTAATAAATGGAGAATATAAAACCATTCCTTCTGCTTAGACCTGCAAAACACCACACAATCATCAACAAATAAGAGGTGGTTGATCCTTATGCCTCCCCTTGATGCTGCCACTCCTTTAATGAGGCCCCTCAATTCAGCTTGGCAACAAAACACTAAGTCCCTCAATACAAATCAAGAACAAGTAAGGGGATAGTGGATCCCCTTACCTTAACCCTCTTGAAGGCAAGATTACATCACCTGGAACCCCATTAGCAACCACAGAGTAAGTGACAGATTTAACACAGGCCATGAGCAGCTTAATCTATCTTTCACCAAAACCCAACTTTTCAAGCATAGTTTCCAGAAAAATCTCATTCCACCCTGTCGTAAGCCTTGGATATATCCAATTTGATAACCATACTACCCTCCCTTCCCTTTTCTCTAGACTGCATAGTATGGAGAAGTTCATAAGCAACCATAATGTTGAATGTAATTAATCTACCAAGGATGAAAGCACTTTGGTTCCAAGAGATAATTTTTTACAATACTAGTTTAAGCCTATTAGCCAAAACCTTAGAAATAAGTTTATACCATACATTGCAAAGACCAATTGGTCTATATTCATGAACTCTTTTGGGAGAATTAACCTTAGGAACCAAAGCAATGAAAGTGTGATTCAAACCTTGAGGCATAATCCCACTACTGATAAAATCAAGTACAGCTTGGACCACATCATAACCAACAATTCCCCAATGATCCTAGAAAAACCTTGCACTAAAACAATCTGGCCCTGGAGATTTAAAGGGAGATATTTGTTTTAAAACTGCTTCAACATCTTCTCTTGTGAGTTCTATTTTCAACTAAATTCTATGATCTACTCCACTCAAACACTACTGAATAGACCTGCTAGTGGGATTCGAGGTTCAAAAAATCTAAGAGAAATGAGTCCAAAACCCTGCTGCAATCTCTTCTTTAGTCAATAGAACATTACTTTCCCCATCCACTACCTTCTTTATTAAATTCTTTTTCCTTCTTTGATTAACACAAGCATGATAGAATTTAGTATTTCTATCACCTTGTGCCAACCAATGAGTTTTAGCCCTTTGTTTCCATCTTACATCTTCCTAATAAAGTAAAAAACCCAACTCATTTTGTAACCTTTTGAGAACTCCCATATCTCCAATTTCCTTTGCAACCTTCCAATATGGCTCAACAAACCAACCCCCTTTGCCAAGCTGAAGTTATTGTGTCACTGCACCCCTCCTCCTTGGTATAATTAGCCTCATTCTTAAAAATATATTGTTGTCTAACATCATAATCCTTGCCATACATACACTCGAGCAATATTGGCCTGTGGTCTAAACATATAGCACTCAAAGCAGCCACTCTAATATCAAAAAAACACTCCATCATTTGTTTATTAGCCAAGGCTCTATCAAGTCTTTCCTTGGTGAAGGACTCATCCTCATGTCTATTACACCAAGTATATTTAAACCTCTTCACCCTAAGTCAAATAAGTTTCCATTTTCAAGGACCTTTCTAAACAAACTCATTTGATTCTCAGATCTTACCCTACCTCCCACCTATTCTACATGGGAAACCACCTCATTAAAGTCTCCTATAACACACCAACTCATATTAACAGGGTTAAAAGATTGCAAAAGCTGCCAAGCCTCCCTTCTCTTGTTTGTATCAGGATGTCCATGAAAATAGGTTAACAACCACCTTGAACTATTATCAACATTCTTAATAAGCACATTGGTGTGCCTTTAAGAGTAATTCTCAAACTCTAATTGGACCTCTTGCTTCCATATAATCAGCAAACCACCACTTCTTCCCACTGTATCCACCACTACACAACCCTCAAACTTTGCCTCTCTAGCCACCTTAATAGCACACACTTGTGTCAACTTGGTTTCCATAATGAAAACCACATCAAGAGCTTTAGTCTTTATTTGAGAACAAAGGCTTTGAACTATTCAAGGGTTCCCAAGCCCCTGATAGTTCCAACTGAGTATTTTCATGATGATTAGTGGGGCTGGCACCTAGCCTCCACCGTTTCATCAGGAAGAACATTAGTACCCCTACTTATAGACCTCTTACCTCTTTTCACACCTGCAGTAGTTGCATGATCCTCAGTGTGAGTCCCAGCAAGCCTTTTAACACCAACATGAACACCTCCCTCTGACGAGTCTATCCCTTGAACTTGTGCTCGACGTTTCCATCTACTGCTTCCCTTGAGGGGTTGTTGTTGTTGTACCACGGAAGGACCCTCCACAACCTTGAGCTATTCATCAGCACTTAATTGCTTTTCAACTTGCAAATTTTCATTCACAAGATATAGGATATTGGGTCCATCAACAATAACAGACTTCCCAACAGCCCTATCTGCCAGGCCCAACCCAACGTGTCCCAACACTTTTGTAATAGCTTCATGCCTTTCATGCATGTCTTCCCCATTTAAACACGCATCCCTCTGAAGGCTCTTAACTGCATCCTGAGACAATTGATCCCTTATCTCATCATTCTCTCCCTCGTTTGAAAACTGATTCCTTATCCCATCATTCTCGCCCTCGCTTAAAAACCCCCCCAACATCCCCCACAAACTCCGCCTATAACATATCCATTTTCTCAATTCCCTCTTTATTGCCATAATTCTCACTACAACCAAATATGTTTCTATCACCTATGGTCCCGAGAATTCCTTGGCTGGAATCCTTTGACAACCTCCTAACTACAATACTACCTACAGACGCCTCAGCTACACTGTTCAACATCTCCTTTGCAGGATCCTTTGGACCCTCATCACAACCATCTGAGTTAACACCTAAAGAGGTAAACGCTGACTATTGCCTGTAACTATCCTCAGCCTGAAGCCAAGGACCAAACTAAGAGTTAGAAATCTAATCATAGCCTGCCTCATTCAAACTACCCTTAACCCCATGTGTACTATCCACCCACAATTGAAACAGATTTTTGGGAGTTTCTCATATTTGAAACTGAGCCAAACTTCTTTACCATGCACCATAATAATTCCACCCATAGCAATGGGCTTCCGCAACTTCATCTCCACCTTCACCCTCAAAAACTTACCACAACCGATCCCATCTTCAGCCACATCAACATCAAGCACATGACCCACAGAAGCACCAATTCAAACTCCCCAATCTTTCATCATAAGCGCCAGGGGTAAGTTATGAATTTGCAGCCATAATGATTCATGATCAAACTACATCTTACCAAGTTGTAATACCCCATCATAAGGCAAGATCATGAATAATACATTATCAAAAGGCCAAGGTTTCCCATTCAATATTCGTTGCCTATCGACATGGTTGGCGAAAGCGATAACAAAAACATTTTTATCTCCCTCTTGGAAAGTTGATTACTTAATTATTTTCCAGATTTTCCCCATGGTGTTAGCAATAACATCCTTCCCTATCATACGATTAGAGCAAACCTTGCCAATTAGACTGCTCTCTCCCTTCATTGTACTTCATCTTCACTACCTTGAGAGAACTCAATAAAAGCTTCTTCTTCCTCTATCAACCTCAAATTACTCCACAAGTCTTTGATCTCATCCATCTGACCCACACTAAACTCTCCAAATCGAGGACTAAAACCGTACCATACAAGGACTATTGCTTACCACATCTAGAATTGCCAACAAAGAGGAGACTTTTCTAGTTGAATACTAAAATTATGATTAGACTATAGTAATAGTTTAGAAGAATTTTAATATTAGGTATTATTAAGTCTATATTATGGTAAGATAAGATAAGTAAGAAGTCATGCGAACGATAAGTAAGTTTTAAAGATTGGCCTTATGTTATGGATGGATGTGCAAGACACGAACCTAAGCATGATCCACCACATGTTCCACTATGATTTATGTGGCGCCACAAACCTAAGTGTGGTTCAACATATACATTATGTGGTGTCACAGGCCTAAGTGTAGTTCACCATATTTATGCTATGATGTATGAGATGCCATGGACCTAAGCATGGTTTAACAAATGTTATGCAACGATTTATACAATCAACGACAACTAGACCGATGCACATACGTTATGATGGTCAGTAAGTAAGTGAAAGACAAAATGAATGTCATGCATGTATCATATGAAATGCACAGAGTCAATCACTCATTCATTCATGCTACATGTATTGCCATAATTATATCTTGAATTCTGCCTAAGTTACTAATAAATGATCTGTATGCTATATGTATGTATGACTATGCATGAATGTTTCAAAACCAATCCTAAGGTTAAGTTAAAATAAAGTTACAGTACGATTGGCAATTACTGAGTCTTCGACTCATTTGTGTGTTTTTTTTTATTGTTTAATGTCCCAAATGATGAAGGTGTGGATACGGAGCAGGAGTGCCATGAGTAGATTATTCTTCCAGAAACTTAGACCTTGAATATATGTTATTGCCACATGGATTTAGTTATGCTTAGACATTTGAATAAGTTTAAATGTCACACAGGATTAGATTATCTCTCTTCATTATATTTTAGCTTTTATATATGGAACCTGCTATGCTAGGTAAGTTTTATGATTCAATAAATGAGCTATTTCTTTTCATGATGTCAAACCTATTTACCAGGCATTATTTTACAAATGTAAGTGACATTCCTGACCTATGGGAAGGGGTGTTACACACACAATGTTGAGCAAGGAGTTGCAAGCACTATAGCCATTGTGTGGAGTGCATTGAATAGCCAAGAGACTACAATGAGCATTGCATCGTGGGCGCACTAGAGTGTTGCGCTGCACATGGTGTTGCATGCACCATTTGGGCCGTCGCCCATGGCACTGTGCTTCCAACAGCCAAGTGTAGCTCATGCCCATGGTGCTACACATAGGCAGCGCCTATGTAATGCTGCCATGATGCAATGTTGCCCTAGTACGGTGCCTCTACCAAGAGCTACGACGTTACCATTGATGGCTGCCACGTTGCAACTGGTGGGGCCTAAATTATTTTTCTTGAATTTGAACAGTTCAATGACGTAGGGAGGAAGAAGATGGATAGTTGTGTTGTTTTTTGGCAAATGGGTTTTAGGTTAATGAAAATTGGTTCGGGCTATTTTTAATCAATTTGAAAGTTTGGCCCAAATATTTTTGTCCAAAAAAGGGTTTTAGTCTGGGCCTTAGGCTCAACAACCAAAGGCTTATGTGGTTGTTGGGCACCCAGAAGGCAGCCCACGACCTTTTTGGCTTGGCCCAATACGCTAAAAAAAACTCCCAGGCTATTGTTCTTGAAAGCTTGGACCATTTTTTGTGGCTCAACAAAAGGGTCTTGTTGGCAATGGTCTTTTTGGTGTGCATACTTGGGCCAAAGGGTTGATGCCCAATGCGCACAGCCCATCCAAGCTTTGTGTTTTGTTTGGGTCATTAGAGGCAAAAGTGATGAATGGTGTTTAAACCAAGACCTTATACACCTTGTCTATGAGCTCAACCATTCAGCTGGAGCTAATTGTTAATGTGGTTGCTGAATGTTTTTATTTTTTTACTTATTCACCAAATTTAGGCCACGTGAATACTTTTTCTTCCTATAATATTTTTGTTTGGCATGATTTTCAAATATTTCATAGTTTATTTGAACAAGTGATTATGGTTATTGAATATATGTATGCCATGATATTATGAGATCATTTTGTCACATTCAGTAGACACTTTATTTTATGTTATAAATTGCCTAAATTATTATTTTTTCTGAATAATAAATGTTTGGACGAAATGTGACAATTTGTGTACATGTATTGTAATTACATGCAAGTATGAGCTTTTTTATAACAAGATTTTTTTAGGCTAATTTTAGTAATTAGTCTTCAAGTTCTTAGGATGTGATAAAATAGAGTATCAAGTAGATTGAGTATGCATTGTTCATACTTATGATTGACCCAAATGAATTTCTTCGATCTAAGAAGAAATTGTTTTAGCATGTGACTAACTCGGTAGACTGCTATCTTAGTGGGAATATGATTGAGATTGATTTGGAATTAATCTCAAATATGGTATAAATTTGTGCAAAAATTAAGTTAGAAATTAATAATTAGATATTGTGGCGCAAGATATGATTAGAAAGTTTAGCGAATTTTTTATTTTGCTACATATCTTAATTATTTTTATTCAAACTTAGGTTGACACAACAAACTTCTTACATTTATGTGCAATTAAATGCACATAGGATGGTAAGCAGGGGCGGCTCTATATTGTTTTTGGACTAAGGCAAGACATTAAATGTCTCTTTGGAAACATAATTGTTCTCAAATATTTCTCAAACTATTTCATGAGTATTCACAAATCATTCACTATTATTCACAAACTATTTCACTACTATTAACAAATATTCTAAGGTAATCTTAGTCTCCAAATGAGCTTAGTATTTGAGGCTTTAATTAAAAAAATGATAATAATACTTAAATATAAAATAATGAGATTTTATTGAAAAAATTTTAGATGCAAAGAAACTATTATTGTTAAGAAATATAACAAATTGAAAGAGAATCTAAATTTTCTATAAATAGAGTATTATCCCTTATCCATAATACTTCTTTTAATACTTAATTTTGAAAACAAATGAAGGCCATCAAATAAAAATACATATCATATTTTAGAGAATTTTCACAATAATATATCGTTTGGACACTTCTACTTTAGTTTCACCCTTATTTGAAAATTTTGTACCTTTTGGGCAAGATATTTTTTAGTAAAACTTTTATATTTACTAGTTTTTGTTTAAGCAAATTGTACCATTTAAGGTTGAATTTATTTTAGGCAAATTTTTTACCATCTTTTTATGCTAACCTATTTTCTTCTATAATTTTTTTAAGAGTTATAATTTTTTTATTTATTGTGGGGGCCTACTCAAGGGGGGCCTTAGGCGGTGGCCTTGGTTGCCTACCCCTTGAGCCAACCTGATAATAAGTTTGAAATAATCGAGAAGAAAGTCTAGAGATTGGCTGTGTGACTAATATTACATTAATCTCTGCCATGAGCAATAGTTGGAAATAAATGACGATTCTTACAAGTGTCAGATAACTTTCGACCAACATTGTTATAAAAACCTCTAAAGATCCTAGAATTAAATTTTAAGTGTGCATGAGACTTATGCACTACAATTTTCATTGAAGTTGAAGGGATTACCTAATACATATAACTAAACAACTATTTTGCCTTTGGATCCGCTCAAATTCTCTCTCTTTAAACAGACCCGCTTTCTGTAAACAGACCCTCTCGTTCGAATCTAGTTGGGGGGAAGGGGGAGCCTCGGCTCCTTCTTCCTCACCTTTTCCTCCCTCTCTTCACCGGCCCTTCGTCTCCGGTATATTTTACTCCTCGTTGTAGTTTTTTTGGTTTTTTTCTCAGTTTCTTTAGGTTTCATTCGGGAGGAGCACCATTCGGGTCTTTCCAGCCACCAGATCGTTACATGCACCACACAGGGAGGACTCCCAGGCGCCGATCTTCAAGATCCCAAAATCCGACGTCCATCGGAGTGGTGCGTTGCCCGCACGCGCGGGATGAAACTTGCGGACCCCGACGGCGCGTGTCCACTATGCGCTACCAAGGAGGCCTCTGCCGACACCACGATCGGCTTCTCTGGGCTCCCTGATTTCTGGGCTTCCAAGTTTGACCATCGGCTCTCCTCTCCGAGCAACAGTGCCCTGCACGAGTCACTGCCGAATCCTCCATGCACTGTTCACCCGTGTTTTTTGTTGTTTTATTTTTCCGTTATGTAATTTTCAGTATTTTGTAGTTGTTTTATGTTTTTATGTTTTATTGTTAATTTTGTTGACCCGAGTGTGGTGTTGGACCTTTGGATTGGACGTACTTCATGGCAAGAGCTATTTGAGAGTGTTGGGCGATGCTACGCTGGTGGTTGTACGGCCGGGCTTTGTGGTCCGTGTGCGAGCTGGGTGCCTGTCCAATCCAGATTCGAGGTGCCGATGCTTTCGATGGGCGTGACGTCCGGGATCGCACCAATGCTTAGGGTCATTTCGTTGTTTTGTTTTTGTATTGTATTTAGGTGTAAGTTTGTTGTTAGTTAGTAATAAAATAGAAATAGGCTATTGGATTTGATGTCCATAGCGTCCCGTACTCTTTCCTCTAGGAATGTCCAAAGGGACAGTTTAGTTCTGTTTTTACAGAGCGCTTTCTCTGTTTATGAGAAAGTTTCTAGAAGTTAAGACATTGTCCGCCACAGAGCAGTTTGTGAGTGGGGAAGCCCCAGAGCTGATGCGTAGTTGACTTATAGTCTAGTTCTTCCATGTATTGATAAGTCACATTTGTAACTTCGGTTCATTAATGAAATGAGTCTATTCTCTTCAAAAAAAAAAAAACAACTATTTTGCCTTTGAGAATTTTATGGGCACTAGTGGAAGTTGTGCACTTTTTTGTAACGCAAAAATTAATTGCTCTCATATGTGAGATTAAGCATTATAATCTTGAAACAACTTAGAATACTAGCATTGATTTCTCTATATGCTTATCCAAAATCACATCTTTTGGAGATTGATTTTGTCATTCAAGAAGAACTCTCACATTGAATTATACATCTTGGAGCCAAAATAATAATAAATTATTATTATTTTATTATTATTAATTTTTTTTCTAAAATTATTATTTTTATATGTATTTTGCAATTAGCACCCACTACAAATTCTATCATTTAACCTGTGCCCAAAAATACCAATTTCATATGTCAAGATGACCAATTTTATATATACACCAATTTGATCAATATTAACATGTGCTCAAAAATACTTTGTATCACCAACTTAATACAAATTCCATGTATAAAACAAATTCATACACTTAATACAAATTCCTCCAAGTTGTCTAGAATACAAATTTCCTTCACAAAACTCATAGCCATTCTTTTCTCTTTTTTTTCTTAAAGAGTCGAAGGTCACATATCCAAGAGTGACCCTCTCTCCAATTTTATTAAAAAACCCTCACTTATGGCAGAGGAATACCTATTAATCCAAAGGCTCAACCAAACAAATCAAAAAATACAAATCATGTCCCAAAATTACCCCAAAAACAACTTACATTAATGGCCCCTAATATATGGGAGACCGACCCCATTTATCAGTATGAACAAGTCCAAGAAAACGCCTCTCTAAAATCCTCTCCCCAAAAATCCAAAGAACGACCCTATGCCCCCTCCTTCTTAAGCAAATCAGCCACCATGTTTGCTTCACGAAAAACATGCTGCACACTGACATTCATTGCTAGAAATAAAATAATTGCCTCTTCCCAAAAATCCCATAAATACCAACACTTGCATATCCCCGATTGAAACCATCCTACAATCACCATCAAATCTGACTCTATCACAAAATCTCTCAACCCAAGTTGATAACACAACTTCAAACCATCAAGAAAAGCACGACATTCAGCAATATTATTGGTAGCATACCCATAACAATGAGCAAAACCAGCAATTACCTTTCCTTGATGATCTCTAATGACACCACCCCCTCCAGATAATCCCGGATTTCCACATGACCCTCCATCCACATCCAATTTCACTAGCCCCACCTCTGGCTTAGACCAAGCAATCTTCTTCACTTCCTTTTTAATTATCGACATCACTGGACAATTTAATTCCTGCAAAATCAGAAAGTCCCTACCATTTAATTTTTTTAGTTTACGTAAAGAAATTGAAAACTCTACCATAGAGGCTTTAACACTTCGCACAATGTTTTTCCAATCAAAAACCCCCGCCTCCACAAATCCAACCAACTTGAGAACTAGTGCAAGCCCATAGCCACCAAACATTCATAACACCATGTCATCTTCTCACCTGGGACATTACAATCCCAAACACCCTAGCAAAATAATTCCAAACCCTCCCTCCCCATCACATAAAACATGACCTAGTGTTTCCATTTGAGCATTGTCTCAACAATTGCATTTTGATACTAATGGTATGCCCAGCTGTCAGACCCTTTCATCCACTGGTAATGCATGGAGACGTGCTCGCCACACCATAAAAGACATTTTTTTTTAACAACACTCTGCCATAACCACTTCCTCCACAAACAAATAGGTCCCCTCTGCCTCACTAATTCCCAAGCCAGTTTGGGCATAAACTCCCCATCCTCCGCCTGCTTCCAACTCATAGCCAATTTACCACCAAAGCTGATACAAATCAACAAGCAACAGCTCCACCACTAGCAAGCTGCAACTCCCAACAAGTAGTAACCATTTGATAGCAACCAATAGTACAAAAAATATTTCCATTTTATAGTAACCAGCAGTACAACAATACCCAAAACATGTCATCACACAGTCAAAACAACTACAAAATCACCCAAAACTAATCATTCGACTATGTACATGTAATGACCCCGCCCCACGAAGGGTGGAATCACTACATACATACCTATTCTAAGCAAATTTTTCTTTTCATTTTCCTTCCTTTCTTTTTCCTCACCAACAGGGAAGACACTAAGCGTCTGCCTCTCTCTCTATCGTAATGCCTTGCTCCCCAGCCTCTTCATCATTTCCTGGACGTTTAAAACATTTAAAACAAAAGTGAGTCTAATACTCAGTAAGTAGTACACCATGAAGTGAACATACTAGGCATCTATTCTTTTCCTTTTTGAAAACATGCATACATAAACATTTGCTTCCATGCATAAAAATTTTAAGAAATAACAATGCTTTCATGCATAAACATCTTTCATGCATAAAATGCTTTTCATCTGTCATACATAAACATGATTTTCATCTTTTCATGCATAAACATGCTTTTCATGCTTTTCATTTTCATAGGCCATTGCACATTGTTACGTCCCGCGTGCTAGGGTCAGCAGCCCTATGGCCAATGGATTCGCCTGTGGCCATAAGTTGGAATCCCATTCTGTCAGGGTGCAGCACTGAGTGCACTACCAGATACTACTACCCGGCATTACAATATGCCCATTCATTCATTGGGTACCACTTTTCATTCATGTGGCCGTTACGTATTTTCATTCATTGAAACTTTCATTTCCTTTCAGTCATTTCGTTCTTTCATTCATTTCAGTCCTTTTCATTTAACAGTTCATTCATGGGAAATGAACGTCACTTAATAGCATGAGCTTAACATCATTTAAAAGAGTGAGCTTAAACATCATTTGAAGGCATAGGCTTAAACATCATTTAGATATGAGCTTAAACATCATTTAAAGGCATGAGCTTAACATCGTTTAAAAGTATGAGCATAAACATCATTCAAAAGCATGAGCTTAAACATCAATTAAAAGCATGAGCTTAAACATCATTTGAAGGCATAGGCTTAAACATCATTTAAAAGAATAGGCTTAAACCTCAATTAAAAGCATGAGCTTAAAATCGTTTAAAAGCACGAGCATAAACATAATTTAAAAGCATGAGCTTAAACATCCTTTGAAAGCAATAGCTTAAACATCATCTTTCAATGCATCCTTTAAAATATCAGTTTATGGCATCCTTTAAAATGATAGTTCTCAGGGACATTTTAAAACGTTTTCTCAGGAACATTTTAAAGCGTCAATTCTCAGGGACATTTAAAGCATCAGTTCATAAGGACATTTAAAAACTCCTTCAAAGCATCACTTGAAGCATAAAACATGAGACATTCTTTTCCTTTCCATTGCTTTGCATTTAAACATTTTCATCATCTTTCTTAGTTCAATGCATATGCATTTTCATGAACAAGATACATTTTTCATGCTCTGCTACATATTTGATTAATCATAAGTTTCTTGAGAGAACATTCATAAAAATCTCATGGCTTAGAACCTACATGAATGCATTACCTTATACATGTACACACAATTATAATCGATAGGGTACTTAACAGGGGCTATCAAGAAAGGGCTATACATACTATATTTATTTACTCTTTCCATTAGAGAAACATTTGCAATGAGAGAGATATTCTTTTATAAAGAGAGCATGGTGTCAGAAGCATGGTCATAGCTACTTACCTTTATGCTCCTCGATACTTCCATCATCAACATAGGTCCTATTTCAATAAATAGCATAAACGTGTTAATACTCATACAATATTCTTTAGCCCTCTCTTTAAAAGAGAAAGCCACGATACTTCAATCTAATGTCTCTTCTATGCTTAGCATTACCCAAAGGACTACTCCTCCCTCAACTTATAAGAGAAATAACTTAAGTATTAAGACATGCTAGCTATCCATGGAAAGGCTATTTTAAAAGCTTACATGAAAAGTAGTTAAGAATTCATAGGCTTCAAGCAAGGTTTCTTTAATTCAAGCTCACTTTGGATTATGGACATTAGGAGATAAAATCTGGAATTCTCGACAATGGGCTTTAAAATAGCTTTAGGCATCTCAAGTAGGCTAAACAAGCTTAGGGAACATGCCCTTTAATCAACTTGTAGTCCCTCATTATAAAAAGGTTAGCTCATCAATATTTTGGACTTTTGGGTTAGGTAGAATTTAACCAAATGAGGGACAATATAAATGGGCTATTTTTACATCAAAACATGGCATGACTTGGGCTTAGGAATACTTGGACAGTTTTGCATATCATAATACATCATGCACAATTATTCTCTTATATCTACCTACTAAGATATAACCTATTCACATAAGCAATACATTAGTTAGTTTAGATAAAATCTCCCATTTAAAATTAAAGTAGCATAAAATATAGCAAAGTTACCCATTAAGAAACTTTAAAACCTTTAAACACTTAAGCTTATGATTTACTCACTTAATACCTTTTAAAAGCAAGATATAAAATTACAAGAACCCAAACAAAACCTTTAAACTGAATCTCTAGCATCTTAAAAATTGGATTTCCAACCAACATCAACACAAGACTCATGGTACCAATATATATACAAATTAAAATTACTTTAATCATCACCTATGACTAAACCAAGTTTAAAGACAACATAGTAAATTCGAAATATAGGAAATCACATAGAAAAAACCACTTTAACGTATTCAGTTTGGGCTAAAAATAGAGCACCCATATTTATTCATAAGATGGTAAATTAACAACACCAAATACAAGCTAAA
The DNA here is from genome assembly GCA_029856935.1 of Cyclocarya paliurus. Taxonomy (NCBI): domain Eukaryota; kingdom Viridiplantae; phylum Streptophyta; class Magnoliopsida; order Fagales; family Juglandaceae; genus Cyclocarya; species Cyclocarya paliurus. The sequence continues at coordinate 18,598,227 of CM056950.1, forward strand.
ATAACTTAGGGAGCTTCCAAAAATCACATTAAAAATAAATAAGTCAAATTAGGATTTTCTTACCTTAAGCTCTTAGCTTCTTTCAAGAGGCAAGATAGAGGACCAAATGGTGATAAACCCGTGTAGATGAAGATAAGATGATAGCACTGTTTTAACCCCAAAACCAAAACACCAGTGGGTAAGAAAATGGTGAAATTTGAAATTCATATGGAGATCATGCTAGAAAGTGAACCAAAAGTTTATTACCTTCAATATTTCATCCTTTGGAAGATGAAATCAAGCCTTGGTTCCAAGTTTTGAAGAAAATATTTGTCTTCCTCCATTTTCATGGAGTCACAAGCTTGAAGGAGATAAAGGACCTTGGTTTCTTGAAGATGAAAAGAGAAGAGAAGAAGAAAAGAGGAAGGTTAGCTCTTGGAAAGGAAGAAGAAATTTTTATTTCTTTTTCTTGGGTGAGGGTCGACGGGTATGGGGTGGGGGAATGCCTTAGGATAACTTTGTGGTCCTTTTCTTCTTTCTTTTGTGGTCTTAACCGATGGGTGATTGAAGGAAATGAAGTAAAAGAATTTAATTACTTACCTTAGAAGCTAAGACCAACGTGCAAGGGAGGAAGGAAGAAGTCAAATAGACTTGTTGGGGAAGCCATCGGTTTCACATGAGAGAAAAGTGAGTTGATAAGTCAAATAGCTTATCTTATAAGCCAAGGGATGGATGGTGAGGATTTATCCACCTCAAGAATGCTTTTCACCTACCAATCCAATGGTAGAAATTAATTGGGCTATTTCTTAAATAAATAAAATTAAAGGACTTAAGAGAAAATATTTCAAGGTCTTAAAAATAATACTTTGATTTATTTTAATAAATCATATTCTAAAAATAAAACATACTCATCTTAAAATAAAATAATTGAAAGTAATAATAAAAATAATATTTATCTCAAAATATTTGACTTAAGAATTAATAAAATGACGTAAGGACCTACGCAGTAGGACTCGGGTATTACAGTACAAGATATGGCCTTATTCCTTTATTCCTCAATGATTTCCATTTGAAGATTATGGAAATACTCTTGCTACACATAATTCATGGAATCAATATCCAATTTCATAATTTCCATATCAGTTTTTATCTTCTTAAAAGCTACTAGTTCAAATCCATTTTCTCCAGTCTTAATTTCCATATCAAGTTTTCTCCTCTTAAGAAGTATTAACTCAAATCTTTCATTGTCAAACTTCATCAATTTTTCTCTTCTCTCAATCATACAAGTCCTCCTATCATCTTTCATTTGCCTTAAGGCCTCATTGAATTCATTATCTTGTATTTCCTTACCTTTTCTTTGTTTCTCTCTTTCTTTTTCTGTCTTCTTGTATGGAGGTCTCTCACAATCCACGGGCACATTTTTCATGTCTTTCCCTAAAGGTATTAAGTTTGGAGTAATACTTGAACGTGACACATTATCTTTTCTTCTTATGAGTTCCACGTGTGCTTGTTATTTTGGTTGGTGCCTCAAAAGATTCCAACTATAATACATGTTTAAGTTAGTTTTTTGGGTTTCTCGGTACAAAATTTTTGTCTTATCAATCTACAAAATAGTGGAACAATCAGTATGCTTTGTCATTCCAAATACTAAATAATTTGAACAATAAAATATTGAAAAAACCATTATACCTTGTCTAGCTCAATCGCACCACTTGGATGCATTCCTTCAACTTGGGCTATGGAACCACAAAATCTATTGACACGTTTTTGAATGGTTGACCACCGATTGGTCAAAGAAGGTACAAATCATTCTTGACTGTTAGGTTTTTTATAGGTGGAGTAGTAATCATAAATTCTACTTCATAATTTTGTGGAGGTTTAGTCAGTCCTCGTAACAACCCTGCCCTAGGAAGGGTGGAATCACTACGTACATACCTGTCCCTTTCATTCTTTTTTTTTTCTTTTCTAGTAATTTGTGATCGACATGAACATAACACACGTGTACTCTAAATTTCTAATTTAATAAAGGGGAACGTCTGATAAACATTCTATTCAAACATTCATCCATAAGAAACTCTCAGAGTCCATCATATGTTCATAAAAACATAATTGTTCTAGTTAGGAAGACACTAAGCATCAGTCTCTCCCTCTGCAGTAATGGCTTACTCCCCAGCCTCTTTGTCATTACCTAGACATTTAAAATATAAACACAAAGTGAGTCGAAAACTCAGTAAGTAGTACACCATGCAGTGAATATACTAGGCATCTATTCTTTATCCTTTGAAAACATGCATACATAAACATTTTGAGAATTTGACAATGCTTTCATTCATAAACATTTTTAAGGAATAAACAATACTTTCATGCATAAATATCTTTGAAAAATAACTGTGCCTTTATGTTTTACTTTCTTTTGGCTGGTACACACTATTTTGCCTCATGTGTTAGGGTTAACGGTCTTCTTTTGGACCTGGATAATGCCCATGGCTATAGGTTGAGAATCTCTTTCAGTCAGGGGGCAACACTGGGTGCACCGCCAGTACTACTTACTTGGCATTACAATCTGCCCAGTCCTTTGGTACCATCATTCATTTATCAATCATGACCGTCACGTATGTTCATACATTAAACATTCAGTCCTTTCTTTCAGTTCAGTCCTTTTCATTCTTTCTGTCTGTTCATTCATAAAATTCTTTTAAAAGAATAAGCTTAAGACATGATCTTTCAAGGCATCCTTTAAAACGTCAGTTCTCAAGGACATTTTAAAATATTTTCTCAGGGACATTTAAAGCATCAGTTCATATGGACATTTTAATACACTTTCTTCGCATCATTTAAAGCATCGTTTAAACCATAGGGCATGAGCCTCATGTCTCATTCATAAAAATACATACAATACATACTGTGTATACCTTTCCTTTGCAATCAAACATTTTCATTATCTTTTTTAGTCCGATGCATATGCATTTTAATGAACAAGATACATTTTCATGTTATACTACATATAGGAATAATTAATAAGTTTCTTGAGAGAGCATGCATGAAAATCTCATGATTTAAAACCTACATGCATGCATTACCTTAGACACATACATACAATTATGATCGATAGGGTGCTTAACAGGGGCTACCAAGAAAGGCTTGTACATAGTATATACATTTACTCTTTCGTTAGAAGAATCTTTAAAGAGAGAGAGAGACATTCTTTCATAAAGAGAACTTGGTGTAAGAAGCATGGTCATAGCTACTTACCTCTATGCTCCTCGAAACTTCCAACGTCAATATAGGTCCTATTCCAATAAATAGCATAGCAGATTAATACTCAACAATATTCTTTAGCCCTCCCTCTAAAAGAGAAAGCCACGATATTACAATTTAATATCCCTTCTATGCTTAGCATTAACCCGATGACTACTGCTCACCTCAACTTACAAGAGCAATAAATTAAATATTAAGACATGCTAGCTGTCCATGGAAGGCTATTTAAAAAGCTTACATGAAAAGTAGTTAAGAATTCATAGGCTTCAAGCAAGGTCTCTTTGGTTCAAGCTCACTTTGGATTATGGACATTAGGAGCTAAAATCTGGAAATTCTTAACAATGGGCTTTAAAATAGATTTAGGCATCTCAAGCCCTCAATATAAAAAGGTTAGCTTATCAATATTTTGGACTCTTGGGTGCCTCATTCGAAAATGAGCAGCCCAAAGGCTATCCCAAGTGCAGGAGCGTGTCGCGTAGTAATTAGGAATCAATTCCTAGATCGTCTCCACATGGAAAGTGCTTAAAAATCAAACTCGTGTAAAATGGTGGAAATAGTTACAATGAGAGAATAAAAATAAAAGTGATGATATGTGCAATGAATGTGGGAGTGCAATGGAAATGAAAATTTACTAGTCATGGACTAGATTCATGTTTGTTGGTTTTGAGTGGATGATGAAAAGTAAAAAATTTAAAATACAAGACAGTAAATTAAAATTGCTGAAAATTAAATAACTGAAATGTAAAGGGACAATAAAATTTAAATGACATAAAAGTAAATTGCAGAAATTAAAGGTGCAGAAAAATTAAATGACAGTAATTTAAATTACAGGAAATTAAAAGTGCGAGGAAATTAAATGACGGTAATTTAAATTGCAGGAAATTAAAAGTGCGAGGAAATTAAATAACATAAATTTAAATTGCAAGAAAGTAAAATTGCGAGAAAATTAAATGACAGTAATTTAAATTGCAGGAAATTAAAAGTGCGAGAAAATTAAATGACAGTAATTCGAAATTAAATAAAAACAAAAATTGTAAGGAATAAACTCAATATTTGGAAATGGAGACTGTGTTCTCCAACCCAAAAATCTGAACTTCCAATTAAAGTAAACTCTCAAAAATAAAATGGACTCTCAACATTTACTAGAAATTTACTCACTAAACAAACTCAAAACTGAAAATAAAGATTTACAAAAATAAAATTCACTGAGCCATACATTGAAACTGACTGATGAATAAATTACACGACATTAAAAATTGAACTCAAAAAAATAAAAACTGAGTATAAAAATTCACTCATTATTTTTTTTTTTCTGAATTTTAACTCTAAAATCATACTAAAAACATTCTAACTCACTGACACTCTAACATCTGACGACTGACTAACACTGACACTCTAACTCTAACTTCAGACTAACACTCTAACTGACTTAGACTCGCTCTCCAGTCCGCGTACAGCCCTTATATAGGCATCAGAATAATACTGTGCTATGTCTGTCCGTGATTCCTTGTCCCCACTGAGAAAATATTCTGTTTGCTGGTCTGTCTTGTTTCCAACATGCGTCTGCCTTGTTTCTTTCCAGTTCATCTCCCACTGCCAGCGTTCCTCTTCATTTTTTTTTCTTTTCTTTTCCCGCATGCTTGCTACGTTCCGTCTTTTTTCTTTTTCTCTCTTTTCTTTCTCTTCTTCCCGCAGCAGTCCTTTCTCAGTTTCCTTTCTTTTCTTTTTTTCTTTTCTTTCTTTCTTTCTTTTTTTTTTCTTTTTCTTCTTTTTCTTCCCGCAGCACTCACCGTGCTACGTTTCGTCCAAAGCAACTCTTTCATGCTTCGTTCTTGTGCAGCGTCCATCGCCCAGTTGGCTATGCGTGCCCCGAACGCATGCATGGAGGCTGGGCTTGACTGGGCGGCTGCAGGTGGTGGCTGTCGTGGCGGAGCCTTCGTCTCCGGCATTTTCTGGTGATCATCGGAGATGCAGGGTGGCGTGGAGGAGTGCTGAAGTGGCGGAACCGGGTGGTTGGATGCTGCTGTGCATGGAGTGGGCTGGCCGTGGCGTCGGACGATTCTTGGCTGTGCATGGGGTGGAGGAGTGATCGCCGGCGTCGTCTGGTGTTGCTGGTGGTTGCAGGTGGGCGAAGGGGCAGTTGCCGAAAGCATGCATGGTGTGGAGAAACGCAGAGATGGCGAACGTCGCGAGGTTGAAGACTGTTGGGATCCCATCAAAAACCACCCTAGGACAAGGTCCAAGACAAGCTCCTAGCCATGCATGGACAACAAAGATCGGACCACTTCCATGATCAAGGCTAGCCAAGGCCAACCAAGGGCCAAAACATATCACGGGCCACATTGGCCATGCAAGACCATATCATTTATTTATTTTTATTTATTTTATTTTATTATATTTCAAGGGACCTATTGGGGGTTTCCACTTTGTAATCTCTATAAATAGGACCTTTAGGCATTTCATTTTACATCTTTTGACAATTTGGTAAATCCCTAAGTGGGTGGATTATTGTTCTTGAGATCACATTTCGGTGCTTAGCACTTGGGCTACTTGGGTGAAATTCGTGAATCCCTAGTAGAGGATCATCACCTTGAAATTCGTGAATAGGTGTGATTCAATCTATCTTATTTCATCATCGTGAAATTCGTGAATCGATGGTGAATTATCTATCAATCTTATGAGTATTGCTTTTGTTTCATTCAATTTTTCAATCTCTTGTCTATGTTTTCCATTCTATATTCAAAAACCCAAAAATACATTGTTCTTATATTTGCTAGTTGTTCTTATGTTTTCCATTTTGTTCATCTTTACTTTGTTGCAAATCAAAGATATCCTAAGTCTCAATCTTAGTATTCTTTGGTTTCACAAAATATCCATAAAAACCATAAAGAGAGTCTTCATATTCTTTTGTCGAGTCTACTCATCTTTTGTTCATAACTTTTCCATTGTCCATACATTGTCTTGCATCCTTCCATATCACAAACACAATCCACTCACCCATTTAATCTTTCCCACTCACATATCTCGACCAACATATTGTTTGCCCTACTTTCCATACACATCACTACCATAAGACCTAGCCTCTATCATATCCATTAACCCTAGCCGAATCCACTAAGCCTCCATCTTGCCATACACAAATCTTGTCTCATTTGGAAACCCTAGCCTAACCTTCCATAAGGATCTCCTAAACTTTAGGAATCCTAACCCTAGCCACCCTTCAAGAATCCCACTAGGCAACTTCCTTAACTTAGGGAAAGTTTACTCATTCTAATCAATCCCACAAATCCTACCAATGCCAAAACCATCTCCTAAACTTTAGGAATCCTAACCCTAGCCACCCTTCATCCAACTTAACCCTAGACTCCCACAAGGTAATTCCTACCACTTAGGAATCCTTATCCCATCTTCCAATTAATCCAAATTCGAAATCCATCCCTTGCCTTAGTCAAACACCAACTTCTCAACAACTCTCATGCCTCTTATCATTTAGAATCAACCCTAGCCACCTTACCCATCATCCCAAACCTATCTTCCAAATCCATATCCCTTGATTTAAGGAATTGCCATCCCATTGTCAATCCCTTGAATCTCTCCATCCCTCTAATATCTCAAGCCAACTAAGACTCACCTCAATAGCCAAGACCGAATCCCAATCCTCTTCCATCTTCTAAATCTAATCCCTACAATCACTCAACTCCCCTAGAACCACTCCATTCCTAGAATCTCTCAAGTCAACCAAAGACTTCCCACCTCTTGCCATATTCAAATCATACCCTTCTTATCTTACCATAATCAAATTCCATCTTCCATATCCAATCCCTCAAATCACTCATTCCCTATAATTATTCAAATCAATCAAAGACTATCATCCAATCTTGCCATATTCAAATCCCATCTTCCATCTCCAAATCCCTAAACTCAAGGAACAACCCTCGACCCATTCAAACACAACTCATCATCATCTTTAGCCTAATCCCCATTTTTCCCAAAGTGACTCATCAATCAAGGAGTCCTAGTCTCATCCAACCACATCCTTCCATCCCTAGCATCTCATCCTACACACCAAACCCTAGCCACCAAGCTCTAGCCTCATTCTTCCACATCATTCCCAAACCCTAGCAACTCATCTTAGAAACCAACCCTAAGCCAACTCTTCTAATCTCGAAATCCTCCTTAGCCACCACACAAAACCCTAGCTACACTTCATCAAACCAACCCTAAACATCATCCAATTGGCCCCAACATCAAGGGCAACCTTCCATCCATTCCACATTGCATCAAACACTCATATTCATCCATTAGATCACTTGAACTCATCATCGTCATCATTCCATCACTTCAACAATAAACCTTCATCAACCTAGGAACCCATCATTCCCACTATACACGGCCATTATTGTCCAAAGACCAAGAAAGTTGGCAAGGTCACTCGGTTACCATCATCACCCAAGGCAAGCTCGTGGACTTAATGTTTAGGGACAAGACCGGGGTCCCTAACAGACGAGGCAAACGACACGTCGTTCTTTCCAAACGACATGTCGTTTAGGACCTGGGTAGAAAAATAAAATAAAAATAAATAAATAAAATAAAAATAAAATAAAATAAACTAAAACAAACAGAATAATAAAAATAAAATTAGAAAAAGAAAATAATTAATTAATTAAAAATTAAACAAAAACTAAACTAGAATATTAAAAATGTGTTGTGCATGTGAGACAATAAAATCAAATTAAATCACAAAAAATAAGCATAAACTATACTTTTAATCAATTTAATTCATAACTTGGGTTTATTGCCTCTTGATCATTTTTCCATCTAAAATCAACGATAAAATAATAAAATAATTAAGAATACATTGATTTTAAATGTATAAAATATGCAATAATGCAGCTCAATCACACCCCCCAACTAACCTTTTGCTAGTCTCTGAGCAAAATAGTGAAAATTAATTGAGATGAATATTGCATAAAACTCGAAATCCAAACAAAAGCAATCAAACACAACAACGAATTCTCACAAAATGCGACACGTGACTATCAACTCCCAGGGCTATATTCACCAAGACTGTCTCAACACTCTTTCATTGTGGAAAAAAAATCTCAGAACTCAGATGTGTGTGTAGCTAAATTGTTCTTCATTACTATCCAAGATTCGTCATAGGATTTTTTTCAACCTTAAGATTAATCATTTCTGATTCTAACTACCTCAAAGCCTAAGGGACTAGCAGTTTTTACGCAAACTCTGTTTAAAGGTTGAACACTCAACCCCCAAAAGTTTGGGTAACTGTTTCTAGCCCTTTTCTTAGGAAAGCTCACTGCTTCATCCTTTAATTTTTATTTTATTTTTTTATTTTTATTATTATTATCATTTTTTTTTCAAACGGATTCGATCAGTGGGGAATCGAACCCAGGACCGTGCGCCTAATCCACACATTCCCAAGTTCGCCCTTACCACTGAGACAGATCCATGCTTATTCTTTTTTTTTTTTTTTCGAAAGGCTCAGTAGTCCTGCAGTTTACTTCTCTAGTGTTAAATCAACGAATAGTAATGAAGAACACTACAAGTGTAAGCATGTGTAGACTATCATTCAAGATTTTCCCTTTATTATATAAATCATGCCAAGTCTATCTCAATGAATATAGCATCCTAGTGTTTCAAGTCATACATCAAGCAAAATATGATGCATCAGGAATTATGTTCTATGCTCAGGGTTGAAAATAAATCTTCATAAAATAATTCCGCTCAACTACACCACCAAGATGCTCAAATTTCACAAAATGATAGGATAGAGTATGTGTCAATCATGTGTATATCAGTGCATATTGCATTAAGGCAGAAATTGTGTAATCCAATGCACACATACTAACAAAGAAAAGATGAGCAATAAAAGAAAAATTAACACAGAAAATAAAGAAAGAGAAACAATCAACAAAAAACAACTTAGAAAATAAGCAATTTATGTAATCTATCATACACACGTAAAATTAAACAAACAACAACATAGAAACTAAACAAAGAAAGGGACGAAATAAACAACAAGATGCAATAACAGAAAAAGTAGTTAAGTAAGTATAAGAGTAGAGAAAACTCCCTAGATCAGTGGGAAATGCTTTGGGGTGAAAAATTTTCTTGCAAAAAAATTCTTTATGCACTCCATTCCAGTGTTTAAGTGTTCTCAGCAATGGAACACTCGAGTTGGATCAAGATTGAAACAAAGATGATCTGCCAACTAAGTCAAATGAGCGTTCATCCAATTGCAGTAAAACTTGGAATTTAACAAGTGTTATAAATCCCGAGATCCGATAGCTGCCGTAAGTCACGGAGCCCTGGATCTTGTGCAATGGAACCGTTACGACAAACACTTTAAGCCTCGAGCTTCGTCTTGGGTCCATATCGTGCTGTAAATTGCAAACGGACAATTGTTTTATGGCCTCGAGCTGTGCTCCGGGTTCTGCCTGAATCAATCTTTGCTGAGCCTTTGAATGCTTCGGGCCTCTATATAAGGGACCATCTCCACCCTCTCGAAACACATAACAATCTCTGCATCTCTTGTATTTTCTCATTCCTCTCACAACTTCTCTCATTTTCTTCAAATGGTTGAGCATCATTCTGTCAATAATATCCCCAATCTGAATCAGGTACCAATTACGCCTCAACAATTGCACTTCTGTCCTGATGCCGTCAACACCATGGTTGGGGCAGAGGTATATTTCTCTACCCGGTCCGATGCCGAAGTTGTTTCAGGATCGAGAATGCTCGGTGCCCAATATGCTGCTTCTATTACAACCATATCCCGGAGGTTACTGTTACGAGTGAGTGAAACTGATCAACTTAAATCTCAAATTTCTAAATTGCAGCAAAAACTTGTTAATAAACGCAGAAAAAATAAAATATTAAGACAAGAAAATAAGCAATTAAAAAAATGTGTGGACTGGTATGCTCAAAACCTGCAACCACGAATAACGGAGCTGGAACAAGAGAAGGAACAAATACTCAGCCAACATCAGCAATTAACAGCAGAGGTCCAGCGTTTACAAGAAACAGGGAGTCAGTCTGCTGTTTAATCTTTGCTTGCTTATTATAAAGCTTGTTTTGTTCTTTATTTCCAACTCTATAAAATTAGTCTTGAGCATTAAAGCAATTTTTTTTTTTTATGAAACAAAATCAGAAAGAGAAAAGACTCATTCAAAATGGGCTTTCTAAGACTCAATATCCCTAAAGAAATACCATCAAACAAATGGGATAACTGGCAAGATAACTACTCTGCCAAAGCGGACACTTGCGATCATTGTGCTATCGCGTGTCGGTATCACTTCATCATGCCAGGAAATCCTGAACGCTGACATGGTATTTTTTTTTTTTTTTTATAGAATGCATTTTCCTCCCCCCAACTGAACAATGCAGTGTCCTCACTGCTTAACAAAGAAGAAAATCAATGTAAAGAGAAAACAACACAAAATGAAAAAATAAAAAAAATGAGTAAATAAACAACCACACAACACAAGAAATAAATATAAATAAATAAATAAACAAATAAACAGCACTCAAAAATCACAAGGTGTCTGTACAAGAAGAGTTTCACCTGGATCATGAGGAAAATGATCTTTCCTACTGGCTGAATTAGGTTTTCTATAATCAATGCACATCCTCCAGCCAGTGACCGTTCTAGTTGGAATCAACTCATTTTTCTCATTTTTGACAATGGTTAAATCAGATTTTTTTGAAACCACTTGAGTTGGACTTACCCACTTGCTGTCTGAGATGGGATAGATGATACCTACTGCCAGCAGCTTGAGCACTTCCTCTTTGACAACTTCCTTCATGATAGGATTGAGCCTACGTTGAGCATCACAAACCGATCTAGCATCAGAGAAGGGAAAAGTCGAGCAAATAAATTCTGTAGGTGTCAAACCCTCTATAGCATTCAAATCACTTGTGTTATCAAAATGTGCTGGCATCTTGCAAGCGTTAAAAACATTCAATTCAAGTGCCATGTTCCCAAAAGTAAGCTTCAGAACTCCACTTCTACAATTAATCAAGGCATTTGACGTAGCTAGAAATGGTCTTCCAAGGATGACAGGAGCTTGGTAAATAGTGGATGCCGGCTGCTGCATATCAAGAACTACAAAATCCACTGGGTAGTAAAATTTGTCCACCTGGACTAGCACATCCTCAACAATACCCCTCGGCACCTTGATTGATCTATCAGTCAACTGTAGCATGATGGATGTCTTTTTCAGCTCTCTCAGTCCCAGCTGCTCATATAATGAGAACGAAAGCAAGTTCACACTGCTCCCTAAGTCAAGTAGAGCTCTCCCAATGCGTGACTCACCGATCATAATGGAAATGTTGGGAGAGCCGGGATCACCGTACTTTTGAGGAGTCTCGTTCATTATCAATGCACTGACTTGCTGTGTTAGGAAGGCTTTCTTTTTAACATTCAGTTTTCTCTTCACTGTGCATAAGTTCTTCAAAAATTTTGCATATGAAGGGACCTGCTGTATAGCATCCAAAAGTGGAATATTAATCTTCACTTGCTTGAAGATTTCATAGATCTCAGTGTGGTATTTGTTCTTTTGGCCAGATGATAATCTTTGAGGATAGGGAACCACAGGTTGGTACCCCTTACTTGATTCAGCCTCTACAATCACAGGCTCTTTCGACTCTTGTCTCTCCACCTCTGGTTCTTTTTCAGCTTCTTCAGGCTCCATCACATCTTCAAGTGTAGGAGCAACTTCCGGTTTATCCATAGTTATCTCTAGTTGGGGGACTTCCTTTCCACTTCTCAAAGTAAGAACAGCATTTGCTGTCTCAATAACATCCCCTGAGACATTATGTACCTGTTGTGGTTGTTGCCGGTACACTTGAGGGTTGGGTTGAGGCTGTGTTGGAAACTTCCCTTTCTCCAGAGTGCTCAGTGTTATGTTTATCTTATTTATGGTGCCTCGCAATTCATTTATGGCCTGAGTGTTTTGATTGTTTGTGGTGGCCTGGAGCTGCATGAATTGCTTAAGTGTATTGGCTATCTGTGCCATACTATCATCTAGAGACTTTTTTGTGGGTGGTTGTGGCTAAGAACTCTGTGCAATTACATGAGGCTGAGATCCTGGAAGTGCTGCAAAAGGATAGCTCTGAGGATTCTGATATGGTTGCTACTGGGGTTGGGGAACAATCTAATGGAATGACTGCTGGGGTTAAGGAACAATCCGATGAAATGGCTGCTGGGGCTGAGGAACAGCCTGATGAAATGGTTGGTGAGAAGATGGAGGGGATCGGCTAGGCTGATCATTTCTCCATGAGAAATTTGGATGATTCCTCCACCCAGGATTATATGTATTTGAGAAAGGTTGATTTTGTGCTCTGTTGACCCAGTTAGCTGATTGCATCTGTTCAGGCTCATTCTCTTGAATTACGGGCATGATTGGACAGTCTTGAGTCTTGTGGTTTGAATCAGCGCACAAAGAGCACGCCTCTACAGCTTTTACGGCCTTCACTTTTTCTGTCTCCATGACCTCCAATCTTCTGGTTAATGCAGCTATTCGGGCTTGAACATCAGTGTCCTCTTTTATCTCATATTTGCCTCCACCAGTAATGGTTCTTAGTGGTTGTGGTGTCAATGAAATTCGATCAGTCCGAGTGTTCCATTGTAGGGCACTCTCAGCAAGATAGTCAAAAAATGATAGTGCTTCGTCAGGTTCTTTGCTAAAGAACTCTCCGTTGCACATGGTTTGGACAAATTGCTTGCATTCTGGAGAGAGACCAGTGTAAAAGTAATTCACCAGTCTCCAGGATTCAAAACCATGATGTGGGCAGATGTTCATCAAATCTTTAAACCTTTCCCAGCTGATATGGAAAGTTTCGTCAGGCTTTTGGTTGAACTGATTGATTTTCTCTTGTAATGATTGAGTTCTTTGAAAAGGAAAAAATTTCTTTAAAAATTCACGTTGCATATCAGACCAACTAGAAATAGAATTAGGCCTCAAAGAGTTAAACCAAATTTTTGCTTTGTCCTTTAGAGAGAAAGGAAACAATCGAAGCCTAATGTATTCATCAGTATTGGTCCTGTTGATGAACGTGGTGCAAGCCAACTCAAAATCTGTCAGATGTTGGTAGGGACTTTCAGAATCCATCCCGTGGAACTGAGGTATTACTGACATCATGCCATGCTTTAAGGAAAAATTAGGTGCATCATTAGGTAACAAAATGCATGAAGGTGTAGTGGTGCAAGTGGGTTGCAAATACTCTTTAAGAGTGCATGGTGCAGGCACAACCATGGCTTGTTCGGTTTCAGAGTTGTCGCTTGTAGAGGAGACAAGAAGGGTGTCTGTCTCTAAGCAGTGTGAACTACTATTGGTGCTTGATGCAACTCTACACAATCTATTTGAACTGTTTCTCACCCAATACATGAAACATCAGTCCAAAATAGAAAAGAGAAGATCCAAACAACTTTATAGTAGGTGAATTTTTTTTTAGGAGAAAAAATAAATAAAAAATAAAGATAAAGATGAAAATCACGAGTTTAAATTTACGACAAGCATCTTTCCCCGGCAACAGCGCCAAAAACTTGACTCGTTCGAAAATGAGCAGCCCAAAGGCTATCCCAAGTGCAGGAGCGTGTCGCGTAATAATTAGGAATCAATTCCTAGATCGTCTCCACAGGGAAAGTGCTTAAAAATCAAACTCGTGTAAAATGGTGGAAATAGTTACAATGAGAGAATAAAAATAAAAGTGATGATATGTGCAATGAATGTGGGAGTGCAATGGAAATGAAAATTTACTAGTCATGGACTAGATTCATGTTTGTTGGTTTTGAGTGGATGATGAAAAGTAAAAAATTTAAAATACAAGACAGTAAATTAAAATTGCTGAAAATTAAATAACTGAAATGTAAAGGGACAATAAAATTTAAATGACATAAAAGTAAATTGCAGAAATTAAAGGTGCAGAAAAATTAAATGACAGTAATTTAAATTACAGGAAATTAAAAGTGCGAGGAAATTAAATGACGGTAATTTAAATTGCAGGAAATTAAAAGTGCGAGGAAATTAAATGACATAAATTTAAATTGCAAGAAAGTAAAATTGAGAGAAAATTAAATGACAGTAATTTAAATTTCAGGAAATTAAAAGTGTAAGAAAATTAAATGACATAAATTTAAATTGCAAGAAATTAAAATTGCGAGAAAATTAAATGACAGTAATTTAAATTGCAAGAAATTAAAAGTGCGAGAAAATTAAATGACAGTAATTCGAAATTAAATAAAAACAAAAATTGTAAGGAATAAACTCGATATTTGGAAATGGAGACTGTGTTCTCCAACCCAAAAATCTGAACTTCCAATTAAAGTAAACTCTCAAAAATAAAATGGACTCTCAACATTTACTGGAAATTTACTCAATAAACAAACTCAAAACTGAAAATAAAGACTTACAAAAATAAAATTCACTGAGCCATACATTGAAACTGACTGATGAATAAATTACACGACATTAAAAATTGAACTCAAAAAAATAAAAACTGACTATAAAAATTCATTCATTATTTTTTTTCTAAATTTTAACTCTAAAATCACACTAAAAACATTCTAACTCACTAACACTCTAACATCTGACGACTGACTAACACTGACACTCCAACTCTAACTTCAGACTAACACTCTAACTGACTTAGACTCGCTCTCCAGTCCACGTACAGCCCTTATATAGGCATCAGAATAATACTGTGCTATGTCTGTCCGTGATTCCTTGTCCCCACTGAGAAAATATTCTGTTTGCTGGTCTGTCTTGTTTCCCACATGCGTCTGCCTTGTTTCTTTCCAGTTCATCTCCCACTGCCAGCGTTCCTCTTCATTTTTTTTTTCTTTTCTTTTCCCGCATGCTTGCTACGTTCCGTCTTCTTTCTTTTTCTCTCTTTTCTTTCTCTTCTTCCCGCAGCACTCCTTTCTCAGTTTCCTTTCTTTTCTTTTTTTCTTTTCTTTCTTTCTTTCTTTTTTTTTTTTTTTCTTCTTTTTCTTCCCGCAGCACTTCTTTTTCTTTTTCTCAGTTTCTTCCCACGGCAGTCGTTTCATCCGAAGCAACTCTTCCGTGCTTCGTTCTTGTGCAGCGTCCGTCGTCCAGTTGGCCATGCATGCCCCGAACACATGCATGGAGGCTGGGGTTGACTGGGCGGCTGCAGGTGGTGGCTGTCGTGGTGGAGCCTTGGTCTCCGGCATTTTCTGGTGATCATCGGAGATGCAGGGTGGCGTGGAGGAGTGCAGAAGTGGCGGAACCGGGTGGTTGGATGCTGCTGTGCATGGAGTGGGCTGGCCGTGGCGTCGGATGATTCTTGGCTGTGCATGGGGTGGAGGAGTGATCGCCGGCGTCGTTTGGTGTTGCTGGTGGCTGCAGGTGGGCGGAGGGGCAATTGCCGAACGCATGCATGGCGTGGAGAAACACAGAGATGGCAGACGTCGCGAGGTTGAAGACGAGGCAAACGGCACGTCATTCTTTCCAAACGACATGTCGTTTGCCTCAGACGACAGAAACGACCAACGTGCAAAACGACATGTCGTTTAGGACCTGTGCAGAAAAATAAAATAAAAATAAATAAATAAAATAAAATAAAATAAACTAAACTAAAACAAACAGAATAATAAAAATAAAATTAGAAAAAGAAAATAATTAATTAATTAAAAATTAAACAAAAACTAAACTAGAATATTAAAAATGTGTTGTGCATGTGAGACAATAAAATCAAATAAAATCACAAAAAATAAGCATAAACTATGCTTTTAATCAATTTAATTCATAACTTGGATTTATTGCCTCTTGATCATTTTTTCATCTAAAATCAACGATAAAATAATAAAATAATTAAGAATACATTGATTTTAAATGTATAAAATATGCAATAATGCAGCTCAATCATTGGGTTAGGTAGAATTTAACAAAACAAGGGACAACATAAATGGGTTATTTTTACATCAAGACAAGGTGTGGCATGACATGGGATTAGGGGTACTTGGACAGCTTTACATATCATAATATATTATGCACAATTAATCTCCTATACCTAAACCAACTATGCTATAATCTAATCACACAAGCAATATTTAAATAGTTTAGATAACATATCCCATTAAAATTAGAGTAGCATAAAGTTTAGCAAAGTTACCCACTAAGAAACTTTAAAACCTTTAAACACTCAAGTTTATGCTTTATTCACTTAATTCCTATAAAAGCAAGATATAAAATTACAAGACCCAAGCAAAACCTCTAAACCGAGCCTCTAGCATCCTAAAAAAGATTATCAACCAACCTCAACACAAGACACATGGTACCAACATATATAAACTAAAATCACTTTAATCATCACCTATGATTAAACCAAGTTTAATAGCAACATAACATTTTCGAAATATAGGAAAATACAAAGCAAAACAGCCATAATACCATTCAGTTTGGGCAAAAAACAAGGCATACATATTTATTTGCAACATAGGAATTTAACTACACCAAAACACAAGCTAAAACAATTTAGCTGGCTTCTAAAATCACATTAAAAATAAATGAGTCAAATTAGGATTTTTACCTTAAGCTCTTAGCCCCTTCCAAAACACAAGTGGAAGACCAACTAGTGGTATGGCCATGTGGATGAAGAGCAAAATGATAGCACTGTTTTAAACCCCCAAACCAAAACATCATAGGTAAGAAAAATGGTGAAACTCAAAACCCACATGTAAATCATTCTAGGGAATAAATTAAAAGTCTATTACCTTTAAGATTTCACCCTTTGGAAGATGAAATCAAGTTTTGGTTCCCAGTTTTGAGTCAAGACCGAAAATGGGTAGAGATGAGGGAGTTCTCACATGGCTTGATGAGGATGAAGAAAATATTTTTTCTTTTTTCCATGCTATGGAGTCACAAAACTTGAAGGAGATGAGAGGAACTTGGTTTCTTTAAGATGAAAAGAGAGGAGAAGAAGAGAGGGTGGTGGTGTCGGCTTGGTTGCTTGGAGAGGAAGATGAAATTTCTTTCTTTCTTTCTTTGTTACTTGAGTGGAGACCGATGGGTAAAGGGTAGAAATGCCTTAGGATAGTTTTTTTTTTCTCTCTCTCTCTCTTTTGTTGCATTAACCGTAGACTTGGAGAAGGGGAAAGGGCTTTTTGGTCTTTGTTCCCTTCTTCCAACACAATGAAGCAATTGGATGGTGGGGATCCATCACCTCAAGGTTACTTTTCAAGTACCAATCCAATGGTAGAGAATAATTGAGTCATTTCTTGAATAAGTAAAATTACAGAGCTTAAGGAAAATATTGTAAAATCTTAAAATCATACCCTTTATTTATTTTAATAAATCACATTTTAAAATAAAGCATACTCATCTTAAAATAAAATAATTAAAAATATTTATTTTAAAATGCATAAAATAATATTTCACTTAAAAGAATTAATAAAAATGACTTAAGAGTCTACGCAATAGGACTCGGGTATTACAGTCCCCTATATGGAGTCTATAATGTTAAACCAAGCTTAAATGAGGAGAGTATCTTCCTCTGCAGTAAATGACACACCCCGCTGGGATTTTTTTTAGGTGCCTTTTTTTTTCCATTGGGGTTGTGTCGCTTGGACATTAACATTTGTACTATCCATAGGAGGGTTGTTAATATCACACTCACCATTTTTCAACACTGTGGTGAAGAAGGAATCCTCATCAATTAAAGTGTTCATCATTTAACAAAATATTTAAGGACAAAATGTTACCAAAACAACACATTAAACAATAACATTGTATTGAAGGACAAAATGTTCATCCTTCAGCAGTATCAAGAATGTACTCATAATCATATTGGTAATTAAAATAGGCCGAACAGTTTCCAAACAACTGCCAAGACACATTTTCGTTGACATAACATTCTCATGAGTCATACCAAAATGTATATAATCATACAATTATATAATTAAGGATAATAAGATATAAGTTTAGCAAACATTTTGATTTCTATATCCTTTCACATCATTCTTTGCAATATTGGATTTTGTCCATGGAGAACATCTTGGAGTAATTCATTAGAGCATTCTCTTTATATCATCACAAATGTCTGAGGTAGAACAAATCACATTTCAAGGAGGATAGATTTGAACCTGCCTAGAACTAGTTATGTGGACAGGGAAAAAAATGAAATAACATTTCCCCCAACAAAGTGAGGCATAGGTGAGCTATCAAGAATTTAGCACACCTCTTATTTGATGCTTGTAGCACTTTGTTAGGTAACTATTGCCCTACACAACTAGAAACATTGTTTAAGATATGAAGAATTGTATAGTTACTCCATATTGGTAATACACTCGTGGACCACTCATGGATGCAACTTAACAGAGGTAAATATTTGGGATCATAGTATTTATGGTGATAAGTACACATATATATATAGTTAGATGTGTGCATCAGAGTACTATTCTTCTCTTGCTCTTTTCTCTCTAGAAGGAAGCTAAGGTGAAATGGGGTCCACCAAGATTCTAACGGAATTAGTGGAGGTACTGCTCACGGAACATTTCTGCTGCACGTAAAGGACAGTGCAGGTGGTTGCAAGGACTGTTTTCGGTGGCAGAGAAGAACAACGACGGGGAGAAGAGAGTCCTATGGTGGTGAGTACAATTTCTCCAGAGGGACTGTGGTGCATTGGTGGTGGCGAGATGAACGAGCTAGAGCATCGGTGGGAGAACCTAAAGTTGTCGGAGGAGGAGGCAGCGAGTATTGATATTGATGTTGATGTAGCTGAAACAGTAGACTCAAAATACAAAGAAGAGGTGAGTCTAGTGGGAAAAGTTTGGGCAGAAAGGAAGATTAGTAAGTGTGTGATTGAATCTATTATGGTTAAAATTTGGAGAATTAGTAGAAGAGCAAAGTTTCATGAGGTGGGGATGAATATTTTTGTGGTGGAATTTGCCAATCTCGAGGATAAAAGGAGAATACTGGAGGGGAGACCTTGGCTATTTGATAACCAGTTGTTTGTGTTGATGAACTTCAATGGCCTCACAACCCCTCAACTTATGCAGTTTAACACAGAGAGATTTTGGGTCCAGTTGCATGACATGCCCCTCAAATGCATGAACAAGGAGAAAGGGGAGCTTCTAGGTGGAACACTTGGTAAAGTAGTGGAGGTAGACATTGAGGAAGATGGCTATGGTTGGGGTTTATTCCTCAGAGTTCTTATTGAAGTAGACATTCATAAACCACTAGCAAGAGGAACGACCATCAAGAAGGACCATCAACTTGAAGGGGAAGGCTCTATGGGTTCCTGTCAGGTATGAAAAACTTCCTCACTTTTGCTTTAAGTGTGGATGCATAGCTCATGATGCCCGGGGCTGCATGGAAGAGTTGAATGGAGAACACCAGTATGGTGCTTGGCTGAGAGCTGGGAGATTTGAGAGGACAATTGAGAGGGTGAACAAAAAATTTATGGAGCAAGATAATAATGAAAGTGTGGGAAACACATCTCAGGGTAGTGAGGGGAGGCCAATTAGGGAGAGGGAGGGAGACATGGTGGAAGAGATAGAAGTGGTTCTTGCTACTCAAGAGCTAGTGGAGCCAAGGGTTGAAGAGGCAAGGGTTGAAGAGAAAAGTAGCACTAAGGAGTTAGTGGGGCAGGTTCTTGCTGAAGAGAAAAGTGCAGAGAGGGATATGGGGTCATTGACAAAGGGAGTTCATGAGGAGGTGGAGGGGAACAAAGGGCTGAGCCAAAACAGCAATAGAGGGAAGGCCAGAGGTGTATGGAAAAGGAGGGTCAGGGACCAGGGTAAAAAGAGTGAGTTAATCATTGACTTATCACCCTCTAAGAGGCTGCTGAGATCAGGGTTTGACTTAGAGGAGAGAGGAAGAGTTGGCAAAAAAGTTAAAGGGATGGAGGGATGTATGGTTGTGAATGGTGAAGGGTGTTCACTTGTAGAGGTGGAGGTTGTGCAGCAGCCCCACCTATCATCATGAAAATCTTGAGTTGGAACTGCCAAGGGTTTGGAAACTCTCAGATAGTTCAAGACCTCTACCATTTGGTAGAGGATAAGTTGCCCAATGTTGTGTTTTTAATGGAGACTAAGTTGAGGAAGGAGAATATTAGGGATAGAATATTAGGAGAAGGTTGAAGTTTGATGGTTGTTTGGTCATTGAACCTTTAGGAAAAAAGGGTGGATTAATGTTGTTATGGAAACAACCTCTAGATGTTGAGGTTCTGAACTATTCCAGATGGCACATCAATGCTTGGATAAAAGAAGAACATGGAAATGCCAAGTGGTTGTTAACAGGTTTCTATGGTCAACCAGATACCAACCTGAGGGAAGAGACGTGGAGACTTCTAAGCTTTTTAAAACCACAAGATGATAAGGGGTGGAGTGTGATAGGTGACTTCAATGAGATATTGGCCCATGATGAGAAAAGTGGGGGAAAACAAAAAACAAAAAGACATATGGCCAGGTTTAAGGAAGTTTTGGAGTAGGGGTTTGTTTGACTTGGGTTGGAAGGGGGAGATTGAGCTGTATTATTGCATTTTTTTATACATTTAAAACCAATATATTTTTAATTATTTTATTGTTTTATTATTGGTTTTAGATAGAAAAATTGATTACGAGGCATAAATCCAAGTTGTGATTTAAATTGATTAAAAGTATAGTTTATACTTAATTTTATAACTTGCGATTTAATTTTGTAATATTTCCTCCATGCACAACACATTTTTAATATTTAGTCTAGTTTTATTTTATTTGTAATTATTTATTTATTTTATTTTATTTGTCTAATTTTATTTTTGTTTCTTTGATTATATATTATATATTATTTATTTTGCTTTTTTAAGTTTTACTTTTACTTTTATTTATTTTTATTTTTTTTATTATTTTTTTTTTTACAGGTCCTAAACGACATGTCATTTTTCCTCCACGGAAAAATGACTTGTCGTTTTCCATAGGAAGGCAAAACATTAGTTGCCTAAACGACACGTCGTTTTTGTCTTTTGACAAAAACGACATGTCGTTCGCATTATCTTCAACCTTCGTCCTTGCCAGCAACACTCCTCCACGTCCAGCACAATCATGCACACGTACACCCATGCATGAACAGCCACCAAACCAATTGCACCATGCTTGACCCAGCCACTTGGAACAACCTCTGTGCGCCACTACCCAGCATGCACAACCATGAGCATCCAAACCATGCACGGCCTTTGCATCACGGCTCCGCAT
Source organism: Cyclocarya paliurus (assembly GCA_029856935.1). Lineage (NCBI taxonomy): Eukaryota > Viridiplantae > Streptophyta > Magnoliopsida > Fagales > Juglandaceae > Cyclocarya > Cyclocarya paliurus. Next base: position 18,619,678 of record CM056950.1, read on the forward strand.
TCACAGCAGCACCACAGTGATCCTCCACCCAGCCACCATTCAAAACCAACCATGCTGCCAAGCACCACCGTAAAAGACTCCTCAGCACCACCACGAGCACTGCGGTCTTCCTCTATTTTTCCCACCAAAAAAACAAAGCATCATGTGAGTATCGTGGGCCTCAAACCAGTCCCGTAACTCTACCGCGCTATCCATGCACCTCTCCTCCACGTCTAGGAAACAACCACCGTACACCACTGTCCAGCATGCACAGCCATGCAAATCAGCCAGCCACCACCTTTTATCTGCACGTTGAAGAGCCATTTTCATGAACCTCCAAGCTACACTGCATCCTCCGTAAGTCCAGCACTATCTCCCCACCTCTCGGGTTCTCTCATTCCCATTACACCAAGATACGCACTATAGCAGAAAGAAAGCAAAAAGAAAAGAAAAAAAAATATAAATGAAGAAGAGATGCGGGCGCACACTGGGCAAGAAAAAAAAATAAAAGCTAACGTGCAGTAATGCCGAAAGAAGAAACAGAGGGGCCAGCGATGGACACAAGAAAAGTAATAATAATAAGGACACTCATGCGAACAGCTTGCATTAGTAATGCAGGACTTTCCATTTGGACGCACGGATACAACGCAAATAAACTTTCTGAGTGGGAGACATAAGGAGCTGGCATCACGGAGGAAACAAGCAACGCAAAGGCTTTTGAAGCCTATATAAGAGCTTGTAAATGGACTGTGAAGGGAGAATAGATTTTAGTGTTAAGTAAGAGTTAGAATTTAGAGTCATCAGGAGAGTTCGGAGAAAAATAGTGAGTGAGTTTGTAGTCAGTTTTTATTTTCTTGTTCAGTTTTTAGTTTCATGTAATTCATTCATCAGTCAGTTTTAATTTATAGCTCAATAAACTTTATTTTTGTAAGTCTTCATTTTCAGTTTTGAGTTTGTTTAATGAGTAAATTTTCAGTCCTCTTTGATAAATGTTGAGAGTCCATTTTATTTTTAAGAGTTTATTTTAATTGGAAGTTCAGATTTTTGGGTTGGAGAATGCAATCTCCAATTCCAAACATCAAGTTTATTCCTTACAACTCCTGTTCTTATTTAATTTCGAATTTATGTTATTTAATTTCCTCGCACTTTTAATTTTCTGCAATTTAAATTAATGTCATTTAATTTCCTCGCACTTTTAATTTCCTGCAATTTAAATTACTGTCATTTAATTTTTTTGCACTTTTAATTTTTACAATTTACTTTTATGTCATTTAATTTTATTGTTCCTTTACATTTCAATTATTTAATTTTCAGCAATTTTAATTTACTGTCTTGCATTTTAATTTCTTATTTTTCATCATCCACTCAAAACCAACAAACATGAATCTAGTCCATGACTAGTAAATTTTCATTTCCATTGCACTCCCACATTCATTGTACATATCATCACTATTATTTTTATTTTCTCATTATAAATATTTCCACCATTTTACACGAATTTATTTTTAGCACTTTTCCTGTGGAGACGATATAGGAATTTATTCCTAATTACTACGCGACACGCTCCTGCACTTGGGATAGTCTTTGGGCTGCTCATTTTCGAACGAGTCAGGGGGATAAATATACTTGGAGCAACTAGTATGAGGATGAGTCTTTCACTAAAGAAAGATTGGATAGGGTTGTAGTTAACACTAGATGGAAGGAAGACCATGTTGATGGATGAGTGGAAGTTTTGGTGGCAAGATGCTTTGATCACAGACCTATCTTGTTGTGCATAAACCAAAAAATTGAGAGGGTATGGCGCCATAAGAAACTATTTAGATATGAAGCTTGTTGGTCCTTGGATGAGAAATGTGAAGAGGTGGTTAAAATAGCTTGGCAGGAGAGGTCAAGGGGTAGGGAGCCTTCTATGGGGTTAACCTTCAAACTTAATGAGACTAGAGATGCCTTGGTGAGATGGAGCAAACAATTAGCAAATGATCAAAAAAAAGTATTGGGGGAGAAAACTGCTTGGTTAAAAGAGTTACAAAAGAATGAGGGGAGCCACAATATTGCAGCCATTAAGACATTATAATGGGAGATTGGCGTTTTGTTAGAGAAAGAGGACTTGAAGTGGAAGCAAAGGACTAAGGTCAACTGGCACCAATCAGGGGATAAGAATACCAAGTTTTCTCACAACTATGCAAATTAGAGGAGGAAACACAACAGAATTCAAATGATTCTTGATGAACAGAACATAAAATACAAGAGTCCTGAAGGCTTGGAAAGGGTTTTGAAGAGTTTTTTTGAGAAACTCTTTGCCTCCTCAGAACCTGGAAGTGGTGACATTGAGGAATGTTTGAAGAATTTAAAGCCTTGTGTGACCAGTAGCATGAATGACCAGCTCTCAAGAGCTTTTACCAGAGAAGAAATAGAGGCAACTATGAAACATATGGCACCTCTCAAATCTCCAGGACTTGATGGATTTGGAGCTTGTTTCTTCCATAAACACTAGAACTCAATTGGTGAGGAAGTTAGTAACAGTGTGCTGAGTTGGCTCAATGGTAACTCCTTAACTCCTCTTACAAATTTTACTTATATGGCTCTCATTTCCAAGATTTCAGATCCCAAATTGGCTAGTGATTTCAGACCCATCAGCCTATGTAATGTAGTTTATAAGATAATGGCTAAGGTGTTGGCTAACAGATTAAAGGTGGTCCTTAATGAGATTATCTCCCCTAATCAAAGTGCTTTTATCCTCGAGAGGCTAATCTCAGACAATATTCTGGTAGCATATGAGGTGTTGCACTCTATGAAAGTAAGAAGAAAAGGTAAAGTGGTAAAGTGGGGAGCATGGGTATTAAGCTTGACATGTCAAAAGCTTATGATAGGATTGAGTGGGCCTATCTGATAGCAATTTTGGTCAGAATGGGTTTCTAAGGAAAATGGATAGAGTTGATCATGAAGTGTGTGTCCACTTCCACTGTCTCTTATTCTGTCCTTGTCAATGGAAAACCCAGTTGTTCAATAAAGCCCTTGAGAGGATTGAGGCAAGGTGACCCTTTCTCCCCCTATTTGTTCATCCTTTTATCCTAAGGGGCTCAGTTCTTTATTTAACAGTTCAAACTTTAGAGGAGAGACAAGGGGTGTGACAATTTCAAGGGGGGACTCGAATAAACCACTTACTATTTGTTGATGACTGCATACATTTTGGTAGAGCCAAGATAGAGGAATGGGATAGGATTGATGGACTGCTCAGTCTTTATGAAAAAGCATTAGGCCAATTTCTCAATAAGGACAAAACTGCAGTCTTTTTCAGTTCAAACACTGAGGAGGAGGATAAGAGGAAGATCATGGAGGGTGGTGGTGCAGTGTTGAGAGGGAATTATGAGAATTATTTGGGACTCCCCGCAGTTGTAGGCAGGTCAAAATATAAGGCTTTTAGAGGCATAAAGGAGTAAGTATGGAAAAAAATCAACAACTTAAAGAATTCATTTTTGTCTGCTGTAGGGAAAGAGGTACTCATCAAAGCTAATCTCCAAGCTATGCCTACCTACACTATGAGTGTATTTCAGCTCCCCAAGCAACTTTGTAAAGAACTCATTGTCATGCTAGGCAGATTTTGGTGGGGCAATCAGAGAAGTGGTAATGGAGTGCATTGGTGTAGTTGGGAAAGGATGGGGAAACATAAGGGTAAAGGAGAGCTTCAATATGGCTTTATTAGCCAAACAAGGATGGAGGATCCTTTAGAACAAGACCAGTATAGCTGCCAAGATTCTGAGAGAAAGATACTTTAAAAACAAGTAATTGCTTGAAGCTAGTCTGGGTCATAGACCTTCTTTTCTATGGAGGAGTGTGTGAAATGCAGTGAGTTTGCTCAAGGAGGGACTGAAATGGAAGGTGGGGAAGGGAGAAAAAATCAAAATTTGGGGAAACAGATGGCTTCCCACCCCTTCATCTTTCTCTGTCCAATCACTCATTTCTGTGTTGGATAAAGAAGCAAGAGTATGTGAATTGATGCAAGGAAGAGGGGAGTGGAATGTCCCTCTGATTAGATGTATTTTTAACAAGAAGAGGCTAACCAAATTTGTAGTATTCCTATAAGTAGTATGGAGGTTGAGGATAGACTGGTGTGGGGTCCCTCAAAGAAAGGTCTCTTCTCTGTCAGGAGTGCATACCATTTGGAAATGGGAAGAAAGTAGGCCATTAAAGGTGAAAACTGTAGGCATGAGGAGAGGGTCATAGGCTGGGATAGCATATGGAAGTTGGATGTTCCAAGAAAAGTAAATTTTTTCCTTTGGAAAGCTGTAAATGACTTCCTTACTACCAAAAAAAATCTCTTCCTGAAGAAAATTACAAACAATCCTCTATGCCCCATTTGTAAAAGAGATGAGGAGACAATTATGCATGTGGTTTGGCACTGTCCTGCAACTAGTGATGTGTGGTCAGAATCATTGAGTTTTATTCAGAAAAAGAAGAGTGAAGAATATGATCTGTTGGCCTTGTGGGAAAAACTTACTGATAGTCTTAATGAATTAGAACTAGAGGAGGTTGTTGTAGTGATGAGGGGCCTCTAGATGAGAAGAAATGAGAGTATCTTTGAAGACAAGTTTAAGTCTCCAAGTCAAGTCATCAGAACTGCCAAAAACGGTTTGATAAAGTACAAGCAAGCTCTAGAGATGAATAAGGTAGTGGTGAGGGGTAATGAAGTGAGCTGTAGCAGAACCTTGAGGTGGGAAAAGCCAAGGATAGGTTTTGTCAAAGCCAACTGGGATGCAATAGTAGACAAGAAGATTAGGAAGGTGGGTATAGGGGTTGTAATTTATGATGAAGATGGGGAACCTTTAGTTGCTGTTGAAGGGCAGAAGTTCAATGCAGACCAACCTGCTATGGCTGAAGCTCAGGCTCTATGGAAGGCTATGGATGTATGCAAAGAGCTAAGATTGGAAAAGGTTATCTTCGAGGGTGATGCTTAAGTGATTGTCAATGCTGTAAACAATGCAAGTGAAGATTTTTCATTTTATGGTAGTCTAATTGAAGGCATAAAACAACTATTAAATGGGTGGTCAAACTGAATAGGACAATACATACAGAGGTCTAACAATGTAGCAGCACACACTTTAGCTAAGGAAAGTTTACTTTTACAGACTGAATCAGTTTGGATAGAAGACATACCTGATAGTATTCAAAGAATTATAGAGAGGGAATGTTATTGTAATGAGTGACATTTTGGTATCAATGAAGATATTTGTTTCTTTCAAAAAAAAAAAAAAAAGATGTGTGCATCAGACCTTTGGGATGCTTTCACGTCCTTGTATCATTTATGCATTCTCTAGGGGTCAAGTAGTAATCCAATATCTTATTTATTGGGCCAATATTTTTTAGGGTTGCATCTACTTGTGAACACAAAGTGCTCACCCAATTTCCTCTAACTCTGTTCCACACCCTCATTTTGCTTAGAAGGCAACGAACATATTTTGTTCCTAGATTGTTGAGAAAAGAACTATCATAGCAAAAGACCACAAGTAATCTTTAGATAATACGAGCACATGTACATGAAAGCAAAAAAATAAACCCAAGAATTGCAACCCTATACTCCCCACGAAAACCAAATCTCTCGTGAAATCCGAAAATCCAAAACCAAAAGAAAGGGTAAAGAATTATTTACCGGAATATGCTTGATAACTTGAGTGGAAGTCTTCGAACGATCATCCAGGAAGCAAGATTTGGATTTTGCCCTAATATGTGGTATCAAAATGGGGAGAATTTGAGATCGGGAGGACAACAAAGGAGAAAGCACAAGTTGATGATATGTGGATATAAAAAATAATCCCGTTGGTGGAGAGAGAGAGAGAGGAGAGAGAAAAAATTGGTAAAATAATATTTGTAGAGTGAATAGTGCATCTACAAACTTGTTGAAACATTATTCATAGCTATATAAAATTTTAAATATGCATAATCCATTGCAGTCAAATTAAGGGTCACATTATGCAAATATGTGTTTGCATTTGCATATGTAGAGACCAATGCCAATGCTCTTAGATTAACAAATATACAAGCACATTATAACCTGGCCAGTGAGGACATCAAATCTGAACGTGAAGTAGAAAAGTGTTGAGGACACTCCTGACAGACATATTTATTTAAAAGTTTTTCTAGTGAACCTCTTTATAGTATTAGCAGTAGTAATATTGCTTAAGTTTTCTTTCTCTCTCAAGACAACAACTAGGTCTTAGCAAATATAAGAACTTTTCAACACCTCTTGGGAGTAATATAATACCAAGCACCTTAGAGGTTTTCATGGTAACTGCGACAAAATCTGAATAACTAGGTACAACTGAATTGACAATTGAGCCTAAAAACATCATGCTTGAGGTTGCACTTATGCAAGATGGATTTTATTTTAATATAATTTCTCGCAAATTTTTCTCTCTTCTATAGTTGATTAAAGAATAAGAAAAATATATATCACTAGTTTCCTGTAAAAAGGTCATAGACTGTATTTATTGCACAAAACAATGTTTTTTTTAGCACTTTTAATTTGATATTGGCGAAGTCTATACCTAAATTGATTTAAGACTTACTGAAAATAGTGGTGTTAGTGAGAATTCCTAGAGGTTTGGAAGTTGGATGATCACTCGGCTATCATGACTCAGTGATATTATTTCTCAAGTGGAGAGATTCTAGTAGTACCATGGAGGCATAAGACAAGGACGGTAAATGAATCAGTTTGTTCGATAGTCCGCTCAATACTCACCCAGTTAAACTTGAATCGAACTCAATTCGTGAATAAAAAAGCTCACCTGTGAAGGCATATACCTACTCAATTAGTAAATGAAATATACCCGACTAAACTAACTAGGCTCGTTAAGGCTCACTCCATTATGCCATCGACGCGTTAGCTTGACTCGATTAAAACTCAATCATATATTGATAAATATATACATACACTTATATATACATATATATGTATTAGCTAATAATATAAGTGTAGCGCTTTTATAATTAAATATATAACCTAATTACTTACACCTGTATGTTGAATATGCTTTATAACTATATTTTATTATTTGTCAATAATTAGTCGATAAGATTTAATAATTTCATATATTAGTATATGGGAATCATATATCAAATAAATATATGCTATTATATTATGTATATGTAGTAATAATTTATGTATGCATATAATATATTGTTATTATTGATAAATATCAACTAGCTAAGTATTAATTATTTATAAATTTTTAAAATCTTATAATTCAATAGGGGTTCTATTTGTTAGTTCTACCAATTCAATAGAGGTTATACTTGTTAGCTTGGTTCTGGGATGAGCTTGAGCTCGAACAGAACAAAGATTAAATAAAAATCTCAAGCTCGGTCTCGAGCTCGAGTTTTTTGAGCTGAGCTAAACTCTGCAAGTCAAAGACCAACTCGGCTCAGCTCGATTACAGTCCTATATTGGATGATGAGTATAGAGCTTAAGAAATTGAAAGTTTTCTTGTTAATGATGTCTCTCTCCTTTATTTAGTAGAGCTAATTAGAAAATGGAATGTGAGCATTTTCCTATATTAGATTCCTATATATATATGCACAATTATATTTATAAGGACAAAAAACAAAATAAAATAAAACTACCATATCATATAAACGTGATTTCAAAGAAACAAATTTCTTTTTAGTTTTTTTAAGGAAATGTTTTAATTTCCTTAAATTATAAAAATTTCAGATAAAAAATTTTAATTTGGAAAGTTATTTTAGGCCTCCTATATATTATTTTAATTTTTTATATTGTATAAAATATTTTTATATGATTTTTATATTATATATAATTTATATATATATATAATATATAATTATGTATAAAATAATTTTGTATTATATGATAAATTACTAATTAATATAATTTTAAATTTTAAAATCCTATATAAATAATATATATTATCACTAATCTATTGTATTAGTAGTTATACTAGTATTATATCACTATATATTATATTATATTATACTATAATATATCACTATACTATATATTATAATATATTACTATAGTCTATAATACAATTATAATATATTACAATATATTATCACCATATTCTTATATATTATAATATATATACTATATAATATATAGAAAAGATCGGATTGAACCGAACAAAATTAATAAAATCAGAAGTAATAGTTTAGAAATTAACGGATGCGATATCGATTTTTTAAATTTTAAAATTAATATATATCGATTTGATTATAAATTATGTTCAAGATCGAACTGAACGGGATCGCTTACGTCCGTACGCATTAGCACCGTTCCTTTAAATTTTCTACGCTGCTCATTTCTGATAAGAAGCAGTTAACGGTTATTTGCAACAGAGGAGCGAGAGAGAGAGAGAGAGAGAGAGAGTGTGAGATAGAGTCGAGCCATGTCCGCCTATATCCCTGAAGACCTGGTTCTAGAAGTTCTCCCCTGGCTTCCCCCAAAATCTCTTATCCGATTCCGATCCGTCAGCAAATCTTGGGCCACCCTCATCGGTACTCCCGATTACCTCTCCAAAAGTATTATCAACGATTGTATTCTCGTCAACCCCACCCATCCACTCCTTTTCGTAAAACGCGCCCTCGAATCCACAGACGGAAGACTGTCTTATTCATTCCTATGCTACAGCACTCTCGCCTTTGCCTCTGAAATTCATCAAGATCTTCCGTTACAAAGCCCACATGATGTTGAGGTTGTGGGTTCCTGTAATGGCTTGATCTGCCTCGTTGACTACTTTGAAACCGGCAACATCTTTGTCTGGAACCCCACCACGATGGAGCTCATGCCCCTCCCTTACGCTTGGTACGTGGGCACTGTCTTTTTCGGTTTCGACCCGATACACGACGAGTTTAAGGTTTTGAGGATTCGCTATGTGCCTGAGAGTGAAGAGCCTTATCTCCCTTGTTACTGGGCTGTTCCAGTTCGACTGAACCGGGAAGTGGAGGTTTATAGCCAAAGCGGCGGTTCTTGGAGAAATCTTGTCGTCGATGTTGAAGTGCCTGATCTTCGTGGATACGATTCAGCTTATGCGAGTAGTGTTTGTTTCTGGTTGGCGTTAAATTGCACTGGGGGCGAGAAGGTTATTGCGTTCGATTTGTGCGACGAGGTGTTCCGAACGACGGCGTTGCCCAATGCTAGTCTTGTTGAAAGCTTTTGTGATAATTGGAGGACTCTCACGGTACTAAAAGAATCGGTTGCTTTGCTAGCTTTTTCTCTTGAAGATGGACGGGAGGAGAGATTCTTGGATATATGGGTGTTGCTCGAGTTTGGTGTTAAAGAATCTTGGATTCGGCTGGTGAGGATCGTACCCATTTGCTGTTTTGGATGGCCGTTGGGGTTTTGGAAGAAGGGTGAGTTGTTTATGGAGAGAGAGGGGGAGTTGGTATTGTATGACCCTTTTACTCAAAGCGTAAGAAATCTTCAGCTTGATGGGGAGCGATTCAAGATTCTACCTTTCACCCGTTGTTTGGATTGGATCAATGGATAGGGATTTTTCTTGGGTCTTGAACGCGTTCGTTACCTTTGAAACGGAGGGGTTTTCAGTTGATTTTGAGCTATTTTTCTTCGAGCAAGCGACACGAATTCGACGTTTTAGTTGGTCAGATCCGCATCGAAGAATGGTTTATTTGTTAAACGGCAATCGTTTTCTTAGATATTAAGAGCACTATAATAGTTTCAATAAAGTTAAATTTTGGCCAATGTAAAATAAAGTATAGCAGTAATTTTAACCGCACGTTATATTAGTGGTCAAATTTATTGAACCCAAAAGATTGGCTAAATATTATTTTTAAATTAAAAAATTATCTTTCCACTGCTTCTCACCTCACTTCCCTCCCGCGCATGTTTAGTCATTTAAAATTCTTTTACGTAGGAGATTAGTCTACATTTGCCATTAACGTTGAAAAGTCACGTCTGTCTAAGGAACCATTTTTCTTTTTTTAAAAAATATTTTCAAAACTTATCAAAAGAAACAAATGAGAAAAAAAAAATGATCAAAAGCAACTTCTACTGCTTTAGCTAGGTGCTAAACAGTCCGGAAAAAAAATGAGTTGATAAAACTTTAATACAACAATAAATTTTAATACAAATATATGTCAGTTGAAAAAATATAACTATTGTAAAAAAAGGACCGTTAGAAAATTTTATTCGTTAGAATAATATAAACATTAAAAAATTAATGCATAGTCTTTTAATAACGAATAAATATTTTAATTATAATAAAAATTAAAAAAAATAAAAAGTTTAAAATCAATATTTTAATACAATAATGATAAATTTGTTGAGTTTTTATTTGATATTATTGAAAAGTGATTAGTTAAATTTATAAAAATAAATTTTTTTTGTCAAATTTTGATTAAAATTTGTTTAACTAGTGCTACTGAATTTGCTGAACTGCTCTAGATCTCGTTTATAAGAGTTTTGCTACACAACCTCCTACTATTCATTCACACTCCACACTCCATATTTTTTAATATATTTTTAAAATTTTTTTTGGAATTTATTTTTTTAAAACTATTTCAAATTTTTTATTCACTAATCATATAAAAATTATTTGATAAAAAAATTAAAAAAAAAAAAAGTAGAGTGTGGAGGTTGTGTGAATAGTAAGAAGTTGAATAGATTTTTTCCGTTTATAAATGATTGCATCGATTTGAACGAAACATAAATAAGCAATCTATTTTCTGCAAACAGAAGTGCTGGGTTTTGTTGGGGATCGTGGACTACGAAATCCAAAACATTGTGTATGCTGTGGAGAAATTTTTTTTACATTAAGCTGGATCCTATAAATTTGTATGCAGCTTAATTAATTTGGAATTTTTTTGCGGTCGCTTCTGGATTTCCTGATTTCTTGAGGAGCTTGGGCTCTTATTTGAAAGTAACCGGAGTGAAGTTTCCAGAAAGGTAATGATTTTTAAATAATAGCTAGCTTTTTAAACCCTAAAGCTAGGTTTGGATAATGAGTTAAAGATAAGATCATGAATTACGATGAAAGTTAAAAGTTGAATAAAATATTATTTTTTAATATTAATATATTTTAAAATTTGAAAAAGTTGAATTACTTATTATATTTTATGTAAGAATTTATAAAAATTATAATAATAAAATAAAATGAGATGAGATGAGATGGATTGAAAGTCTAAGACTAACATAAATGCTTACTTGTATGAATAATGGGGTTTAGAACTTTTTAACTTTCTGGTTGTGGTTGATCGTATGATTAGACAACTGAGGAATTATTGCAGCCCTTTACTAGACGGCCTTGAATTTAGCTGCAAGATTAGCGATAGAAAACGTGCTAAGAAATGATGGTTTGAAAATTCGAAAGGATTGGTTTGGATTGAAAAATATCTCAACTATCTTATTACTATTTATTATTATTTATAAATTTTAATTCACAAATTTTATTGTTATTTACAAATCATTTCAGCTCACAAATCTCATTATTATTGCTTTAGGAATGCAACATTAATTAGGACTATGAACAGGTGTTACAGTTGCATGAACTTAGCCTTTGGACAACCGTGCTCGATCGAGATTGATTTGTGAAAAAATGTCAACTGACATCCTAATGTGCTACAATATTTAAGGTGTGGTTTGGATAGTGAGTTGAGATAATATGAGTTAAGATAAACGTTGAAAATTGAATAAAATATTGTAAGAATATTATTTTTAATATTACTTTTGTTTGTAATTTGAAAAAATTGAATTGTATATTGTATTTTGTGTAGAAAATTTGAAAAATTTGTAATATAAGATAAAACAATTCTTGTATCCAAATTGGGCAGCCACTCTCTGGCTAGGGAGACATTTGATGCAAGGATGCTGCAATTTTGTTTATTTTGTGGTTCTATTCTAGTTGCCTTTGTATCGATCCTAGTAGGGATGTTTGGATAGTGAATTAAAATGAGATGAAAATTGAATAAAATATTATTATAATATTATTTTTAATATAATTTTTATTTTGAGATTTGAAAAAATTGAATTGTTTATTATATTTTGTGCAGAAGTTTAAAAAATTTGTAATAATTAGATGAAATGAGATAAGTTGATAGACTTCTTATATCCAATCAACCCGTTAGTGTTTATGACTAATTCTCATGTCAAGTTTCTAGTTTGAGAAATGATATTTGCCGTTTTAGGATTTGCAAATTCTGAGCACTTTTTTTGAAAAAAATAGATAAATATGAAACCTATGTAAAAAAGTTATTTTTTTAATGGTGGACCCTAGTCTTTTTAAAAAAAAAATGTGTGAGATTTGTATACCTTAAAACTGTATCTATCATTAATAATGAGTAATGTTGCATTAGAAAAGACGAGATAATTTGACATACTGTTGAATATTTCGGGAATGCTCATTTATTGTAAATTTTTTTCGCATTTTAAGACCAAGCTATCATTGCGCTTTTCATTATAAATTGAAGAAGGGTTAATTTGACATACTGTTATGATTTAGCTCGTTCCGATGGCTTGGCTATGCCATTTTATGCTCTCAGAATACTCCGAATGGATTATGCAAAATACCTATGTATCTAGAATGGCTAGAAGTCCTTGAAAATGTCGTGGGTCAGCTTCGAAGGAGACTACTCTGAAGTATATCGACGGCCAAGGGTCTCCTTCCATAGCTTCGATTCCTAAGCCTTTGAAACCAAAGATTTCATTTGAAACTTCAATGAAAGAGATGACAAAGAAGAAGAGTACGTACCATATAGTTTGAGATCGATATATATTGAACTTTGAAGCTCATGAGCTGCAGCGCGATTATGTTCCTGCGGAAGAAGGAAAGCCTTTTCTTATGCAGGGCTTAATATTTGACGAAATTAAATCATCACAAACATTGAATTGCATTTACGGTATTAGACTTCCATCACAAATGGCACAATCTGTGGATGCTAACAGGAGTGTAATCGATTAAGCCGAGTCAATTTTTTGAGTTATCGAGTTGAGGTTGAATCAAATAACTTGAGCTTGAGCTGGAGAGCTTGCCGAACCGAGTTTGAGCTAATCAAGCATGTGGTCGAACCGAGACTAGTTATTTATTGATGTTTGCTCGTGCTCTTTAACGAGCCCATGCTGAGCAATTACTCGAGTTTTGCCCTTAGTCTTTTAAATAATTTTTTACTTATTTTGAATGAATTGAATAATTAAATACAAAATTACAAAAGAAAATTGAATTTACTGAATTTTTACAACTAATATATATATATATATGTATATATATGTCACCCTATATTAAATGATAAGATTATCAAATATTTATGAATATATTTCTTATATGGGTCCCACATTGTAGTGTATGAAACTACTAAATCCTAAGTATTAACTATTATACATGTTATAAAATAGCTACTAAATATTAACTATTATGCAGGGTATAACGTATAGCTATGGATTATATTCAATATGTATGTATAGAGGATTAGGCATAAGTAACTGGATTACACGTTACATATTTAATTATAAAAGTTACTTTAGTTATATTATTAATTAAATTTAATATGTATAGAAGTATATATATATATAAGAATATTAATATATTGGAATAAATTATATATATATATATGCAATGATGTATGGACCAGCTCTATGCGAGTTGGGCTAACAAGCCGATTTAGACATAAACGAGTAGACCTTAACAAATCTTAGCCAGTCGGGTTAATTAATTGAGTATGGAGTATGTGTCATTTATTTGTTGGGTAAGTTTTTGGTTTCACAATCAAGTTTTCCTTTTTCACAGAGGATGCAAGGGTTAAGTTTCTGTTGCAGGGAAAGGTTCGGAATGGAGGTGCAAGGATTGGGTTTGGCGTGGCAACCCTGGGAGGAAGAAGGAAACAATGCAAAGGATGGTCTGCGTGCATGTTAGTGTGGTTTGAAGAGGTGGATCGGATTAATGGGTCCTCGTGCACTATTTTCTAATCCTCGTGAAATTAATAGCGTACTATTCTTAAGGCCCAAATTTTAAATTCTAAATTAATAGACACGGACTCAGAAGCTTAACAATTATAATTTCATCCTAATATTTATTATATACCTTAAAAAATAGAAATCCAGATAAAGTGATAAAAATAAATAAATAAATAAGTAGAATCGTTACAAAAGTTCAGGATGTTACGATCATACAGGTATCAAGATCAGTTGCTTTGAACTTTGGTGTTACATGAAGCATGAAGTCCTAATTTGATTGTATTTGTAAATAAAGTTTTATGAGTAAAATTCTATACTTATCTCTAGTATTTTTTTGTTGCAAGTTTAATATAATTGTTTTTAAAAAAATCGGAATTGTGCAAGGAATAATTTAGTTTTAAACGAAAATGTTCAATTAAACAACCAATAAACATTTCAAGTTTTTTCACAGTTTTTTTATCATCTTAACGGTAAATGTCCAATAATTTCTGTGTTTGGACACTGAAGTCTTCTCAGCTACTCTCAAACACTCTCACTACTATTCATTACTTTATTATTACTTTTCACCTACTTTTTCTACTATTCATTACTTTTTACCTACTTTTTACTACTATTCAATATTTTATTATTACTTTTTCTCAACACTTCTCAACACTTCTCACTATCCAAACCAAGCCTAGTCACGCTATATTTGCAGTCGATATGCGCTTTATTCGATTAAGAGCTTGGCTTGAAGACATGAATACAAATAGGGTTATCATTCCAATTTAAACATTTGAGAATGGACAGAATAATTTCATAAAGATATTCTCCCATCTTAGCATGGGAGTCGTGAAAAAAATCATTATTCTTTCTTTTCTTTTAATGCACAACCCGTACTGCCACTACAAAAAAATATCAGCTTTTGCATCGAATTTCCTTCAGTCAAACCAGAAATCACTGCAAAATATGATATTTTGCGGTGAATTTGAAGTCGTCGTGAAATACTAGTCGCAAAAGCAGCCAGTCAGTCATCCAAACAGTATCTTCTTTTATTGCGTCGATTTTTGGCCTTCTCACCATTTGATTTCACCGCAAAAAATATTACATTTCAATTCCTGACAAGCGGCGACGCTAATCCGTCGTAAAAACTCTGTGCCTTATAGCGACGACGTTTATTCCTATTGGGACCAATATCGTCGCCGCAATTGGAGTTTCCATTTACAACACGTTTGTTTCGACTTCCCGCAACATTTCTGGTTTTCCCAATTAAATGGAAACCTATTTTCACAGCTTGCAATTCCTTCACTGGTGAAAAGCTCGTTCCTTCATTGACCCAGATTGTGAAAGGTTTGATCATTGCTTTATGTTCTCCTTGTTTTTCCAATTGTAATGCTTGTGATGCCATCAATCAAGTTGATTAAGGGTATCCATTAAACCCCTCTTTTCATCAAACCATGGTGGAACTCAGTAACCAATTGCCCATCATGGTCGTTGCTTACAACTTGGTTGTATCGTGCATTTGGTAGCTGCTCTTCCACTCCATTCATGGTGTTGTTTTGTGTCAATCTAACATCAAGATTGCATTTCCTCTCAAAATACAATAGGCCATAATACATTAAATGGACTTTGTGTTCCTTTTTGGTCTTGGGTGAAAGCATCGTGAAAGGTATGCAACAATTTGCACTCTAATTTCTGGATTTTTCCATAACGTTTTCTTAGCCATTGCAAGAGAATAAAAACCGTAGTTTTGTTTGTATTTCGATGGGTCTCATCTTTGTTGGGTTACTTGAATTCGTGTATCCTGTCATATATGATCATCTCCGTCATGACTTGTTTGAATATTTTTGTCATATCGTTTATTGTATTGTATTCCAATAAATTATCATTACATTGTTTGTTTCAGCTGGATATTTCTTACTCAGTAGCTCATCATGTATAAGCTTTGAATACTTGAATGGAGTCATTTGTTCAAGGATTTCACGCATGCCAGTTGTTTGAGTAAATTCCCATAGAGTCTATCCTTTTGTCAGGTGTCCAACATATCTAGCATACGTTGAGCTATGGGTCTAAAATATTGGGTTTGCATGCAAATTTAACATATTTGATAACTCTCTGCATCTTAAAGGTAATGACAATCTCAAGAAAATCCCAGGATTCTATTATTTGCTACTGCTTATTGTCCAAGTAGTCATTATGCTTTTAGTCAAATAGACAACCTATATTATGCTACTGCATGCATTTAATTAGTAGCTGAACCTACTGTATAGTACCAAATCTTTGATAACTCCCTGCATCTTAAAGGTAATGATGTTTTCTTTGAACATCGTAACTGATGTTATGCATAACACAAGATAGAAAAAATTGTTTGATCATGGTAGCTGATTTTTTCAAAGTATATTTCATTTAATATATTTACTTATTCATGACTACAAACTTTGGTGTTGGTACTAGTTATCATAGAAAAACCTTTAACTAATTCAGGACAGATTAAAACTCAGGATGGAAAAACCTGCAACTAATTCATGATAGATTTAGGACACAAAAACACAAAGACTCCCACCACCAATTTTTAACTAATTCAGGACAGATTTAAAACCTTTAACTAATTCAGTTTAACAGATGATGAAGTTAATTTAGGTTGATGGATGCATTTTATGTATTTTGATGTAGAGATTGTTGGAAATTATGCAATGAAAATAAAAAGTATTTTAAAAATAATTAAATAATGCATTAAAAACTATATACAAAAATTAAAAAATATATATATTATTTTTTTATTATAGAGAGTAAAATAACTAATCCAATGGGAAATCCAAGTTTGCATCCAATCAGGCATAAGGCAAAAATTGGCATATTAGCCAAACTTTGTCTAAAACTTTGCCGGAGCCAATGAGAGTGCTCTAATGTGAATCTCTTAAATTTGAACATTTACTCATGAACCCTAAATCTCTTAAATCTAATCCTAAATTCATGTCCCTTACTAACTTACTCGGTTTATATGTAACTTTGCCTGTTAAGATATGCAATTATATGATGTTTATGTAGTTTTACCAAGAGTGTAGAACACCATTTCCTTATTATGATCTTCATTAATTAAATCGTCTTTATTGAAGTGGCCTTAGTTCACTGTTGTGGTAAAAGTGAAGAAATATCCTCCTATCAATTGAGGCAAATGGACAAAAATTGGCAAATAGGTTTACATCACAGGAATATGGTGCTAGGATTAATCAACTCCTCACAATGGCAAAAGCCTATGCACCTAGAAGCACTACGTTCAAGTGTCCATGCAGGAGATGTTGTAATAACATTTTCCTACCAATAAATGACGTCGAAGATTATCTATTTATGATAGGTATTGACCCAAGTTATACACATTGGATATTTCATGGGGAGGGTGAAAGTTGGAAGGCTAATTCGTTAGACGATGACGACAATACTTATAATTAAAGTCAGAATTATGTTGATGATATGGATGAGATGATAGAGGACATTCAGGCTGGAGTATTCATGGACTATGATTTCGGGGAACATGGTACTACTTCAGAGCCCATAATGAGTGAGAGGCAATTGAAAAGTTTCCACCAATTGTTAGAGGATGTGAGACTTCCACTTTATCCTGGTTGTGCAAAGTTCCCTAAGCTTTCATTTATAGTTAAGCTGCTTCATATCAAAACAATTGGTGGGTGTACTGTCAAGTCATTTAACATGGTTTTAGACTTGTTAAAAGCAGCTTTTCCAGATATTCAATTGCCTAACTCATACCATGAGACCCGACGCTTAGAGCATGGGTTGGGTTTTAGTGATGTGAAGATAGATGCCTGCCCAAATGATTGCATGCTATTTTGGAATGATGATGCCGACAAAGAAGCTTGTTCTAAATGCAAGGAGTCGAGGTGGGTGTCAAGTAGAGGGAAAAATGGGAAGATTCCTCAAAAGGTATTGCAATACTTTCCTCTTACACCTCGATTACAAAGATTATTTATGTCAAAGAATATAGCAAAATCCATGAAATAGTATAGAGAACAAAAAATTGATGACCCTAGTACTTTAATACATCTTGCTAATTCTAAAATGTGGAGACAATTTGATAAAGACCACAATTGGTTTGCAGTAGATGCTTGCAATGTCAGATTGGGGCTAGCTAGTGATAGGTTCAACCCATTCAATAATAACAGTAAACTTATAGTATATGGTCTGTGATACTCATGTCATACAACTTGCCTCCTTGGTTATACATGAAAGATCCGTACTTAATGCTTTCATTGCTCATTCTTTGTCCAAAAGCACCAGGAAAGGACATCGACGTTTATTTACAACCTTTAGTGAATGAATTAAAAGATTTATGGGAGAATGGCATATATGCCTATGATGCATCAAAGTCTGAAAATTTTCAGTTACATGCTGCACTATTATGGACTATTAATTATTTTCTTGCATATGCCAATCTTTCGAGGTGGAGTACAAAATGAGAGATGGCTTGCCCATTATACAATGAAGATGCAGATTCCATGTGGTTAAAACATGGGAGAAAACACTATTATATGAGTCATTGTCGCTTCTTGCTATCCACACACAATTGGAGAAAGAAAAAGACTGCATTCAATGGAAACGAGGATCATCACTTGCCACCTCCAAAGCTCATGGGACATGATCTACTTTATCAACTAGAGCATGTTCGTCATGTAGAATTTGGTAAAGGCTCTTGAAAGAGAAAACCCAGACCAGATGAATTGAACCAGACTAAACAAAGTATATTCTTCAATTTACCTTATTGGTCAATATTGTCGTTAAGACATAGTCTTGATGTCATACGCATTGAAAAAAACATTTGCGACAATGTCCTAGGAACATTGATGGGTATTGGATGAAAAATCAAAGACGCTGCTAATGCACGTAGGGACTTGATGGAGCTTGGGTTAAGGAAGGAATTACATTTACAGCCTTTAGCAAATGGGTAATCCACGATGCTTGGCTCCTACACGCTAGATTTAGCAAAGAGGAGACGTTTTTGTGAATGGTTTGCATCTGTTAAATTTTCAGATAGTTTTGCCTTAAATATCTCTAGATGTGTTTTAGTTGCTGATGGAAAGATATTGGGAATGAAGAGTCATGACTGTCATGTGTTCATGCAAAGATTGGTTTCAGTTGCAATTAGTGGGCTTTTACGATCCAATATATGGCTTGCATTGACCGAGTTTAGTTCATTTTTCAAGGCTTTGTGCGCACAGACGTTAACATTAGAAGTATTAAAGTGACAACAATTCGACATTGCAATTATCTTTTGTAAGCTTGAGATGATTTTCCCACCTGCTTTCTTTGATATCATGATACACCTCGCCATTCATTTATTCCATGAGGCTTACCTAGCAGGGTCAGTTCAATATAGGTTGATGTATCCTTTTTTTTTTTTTTAGAGATATTTGAGAAAATTCAAGCATTATGTCATAAATAAGGCTCATTTAGAAGGTTAAATTGCTCAAGCATATATTCATGTTGAATACTTGACTTTTTGCTCCTTGTACATCCATGATATTGAGAACATATATAATCGGGAGGAATGAAATAGAGATATAGATAAGGGTGCAGAATCTGACAATTTGCCTGTTTTCTCACCAAAGGTACATCCTTTGGGTTCGCCTACCTCCAATCGATTGGATCAGACTCTCCTTGCAAAGGCAAGGTGGTACATGCTTAATAATTGTCTAGAGATTGGTTAGTACCTAGAGTAAGTATTTGATTGTTTCTATCTACTTCTACCTTATATATATATATATATATATATATATATATATTTGAACTTGTTATTTCATGGCCCAACTTAAATGGTAACTATGTATTTGCAGTGAGCACTATATGAAGAAGAAGAAATTTCCTCCGATAATATAGAGCGTGGACATGAAATTGATTTTCCAAGTTGGTTTCGTACGCATGTAGTTTACCTCTAAAATCAACTCACACATTGCTTTTTGTCAATTTGCTTTCTAGAGTATGTCTAACGTTTTGCACACCATTATCTATAGATTCAAGAACTACGTTCAGCAAATCCTGATATCTCTGAATCCATATATGCACTCACTTGTGGACCAAATCTATGAATTGCTTCATATTCTGCTTGCATAATAAATGGTATCAGATTCCACACTGTGTTGCGTGGACAATATAGCAAAACTCAGAATAGTTGGGTGGTTATTAGAGGGGAACACCTATAAAAAAGCCTATTGATTTCTACAATGTATCGATCGACATATTGCAATTGCATTACATGCGTTGGTGTCATGTATATTTGTTTAGATGTGACTGGTTTGATATCAACGATAGGAGGAGCGGAATACGTATTGGGGACCACCTAATTATTTTCAACACTCCTCACAAATGGTATAAGGATGAGCTATTCGCCCTTACCTGTCAAGCCTCCAATGTGTTTTACCTTAAGACACTAGCTTGGGTGGTAATTGGTCCGTCATGCAAAAGGTGAACAGCAGAAACATGTATGATGTTCCAATTATACCATTGGTCAATGATGATGATGATGAGGAGGAAAATTTCAATTTTACTGCTTTCCAAGAGAGCGACCCCTCTTACGTAAAAGTTGTACCCGAAAATACTAAAAGTGGCACGAGGAATCCCTTGCATAGATCTGACGTAGAACCAAGTCATGTTGCTGAAGTGACACCATTGCAAGATGCAATACCCTTCCCGGTGACGAAGAGTTCATTAATGATGAAGAGGATAAAAATGATGATAACCAGAACCATAGCAGTGAAGACCTTCTGTCAAACACAGGGAGTTATTCTGATGATGGTGTGCACTGATGCTAGAATTGTACTTATTATTTTACAATTTAACACATTGATTTAACATGCTACTATTTCGTTATAGATGAACCTATTTCATTTATTAGTTAACCAAATCATTTTGCATCTCATTTTTGTGCAAATGGGCAGTAGTTGACACCAATATATCCGGACTATATCATTTGCAAAATTTGAAAATTAACCCACTGATGGCATGAGGCTAGCTATGATGTTTGAAATAGATATCGAGGACAACTGGTATATCTCTTGGCTCCTCCATGATGAACAAGTTTTAATCTTCTGTGATTAATGCAAGTATAATATGAGTAATGTCTAGATGCTTACAACTGATATGCCACACAATGTTCTTGGTGCATGCAGGCATTTATGGGCATTTCTTGGTGCATCCAGGCAACTGGAATTACCCTTATTGGTTAAAGCCTTTGTGACTTTTGGGGATTTAGTAGGTTATTGTAAATACCCTTAGGTTATTTGAAACGTTAGGCTGCTGATGCATATTTGAGTTTTAGAGATCTGATGCTAAAATATTGATAAGAAAGTTACCCTTATATTAATGCCTGTTACTATAGCATTTCCTGGAAGTAAGCATTCTTACTGATCCAAGTTATTTTCCTGCAATTTTCTACCAGTATGTGATAGTAGAATAAATATTTGATTTTTACATAATTTGTTTAGTAAAACAATGGTGTCTATATGTGGCATCTCAAATATCTATCATGACTTCATTCATTCTTTTATAAGTGGTAATTTACAATGGTTGGTTTGTTAGAATGTTTAGAAGGACAAGAGGATGTGCAAATATGGTTGTGGACCTGAGGTATTCTTAATTCCAGTTTTTTGGGTCTTGCTGGTGCATGGGCATGGGGTGATTCATTTTCTAGAATGTTCTGGCATGTTGGTCGAGTATAGGTGGTGTTCCACAAATTTCAGCTGTGTGGAAGATGATTCCTATATATATTTCTTTGGTGCATTTGGCAGGAGTGCAATGACCGGGCCTTCAAAGACAAAGAAAGATCATTGAAGGAGATCAGATCATTGTTTGTTAGTACTCTGTTTCTTTAGGCCAAAGCTGTAGATTTTAACAGCCTAGACCTTCATGATTTTCTTATCTCTCTCTCTCCCTCTTAATAGGTGTTAACTCTTGTATACCCATGTGTACTTGAGCTAAGCCTATTCTTATTAATAAAATATAATCGTTTACCTATTAAAAAAAATATATTTTTGGAAGTCTCACCACCACAAGGATGGGCATTACACAAACCCCCTTTAAACCCTTATTATGTAGCTCCTTTCGTAAAGCTTCTGGAAGGATTTTTTGTGTAATTACATATTTGTCCTCCTTACTTTGTCACGTGTTCTTGTAAATTGAAAATATATTCTAAGTTTTGCTACTCATCATCTCCACATACTATATACAATATTTTATTTATTTATTAATTTTTAAAAAATTTTATTTTATTTTATTCTTCTTAAACTTATTGAATTATTCTACTTATCATCCATATACTTCATATTTGGTAAGAGAAAAAAAAAAGTATTGTGTAATATATAGAAATGATGAATAGAATTTTTCATTCTTTAATCTCTCCGTTAGTTTCTCTCATGGCAGGTTAAACTGTTAGTAGTATTCAATTTATACCCTTGAATTGTAAACATGTCACTGTACACCTTAGCCTTGTTTTACATTTGGCTTTTATTGTTTGGGGTCTGTTTATGCGAATGATGTCTAGTTCAGACATTTACTTTTTGTAGAGAATATTTAAGGGATTCAAATATTTACTAAGTACTAAAATTATGATTAGACTATAGTAATAGTTTACAATAATTTTAATATTAAGTATTATTAAGTCTATTTTATGAACCGAATATTTTCACTCTTATTTTTATAGATTTAGATCAAATAAATTCCCTACTAAATTATAATATGAAAGTTACGATATGATATTAGTATTTAAATAATTATATGATATTAATATTGGTAAATTATATATATAACAATTTTTTTAAAAAATTATTATCTATAGTATGAACTTAATGAAGTAGAATATTAGGAGATGTTTTTCTAAAAATTTATTAACATTTAATTAGTACCTCGTATATGTGATGAGTTACGAAATAAGATTCAAGAGGCAACGCAACTAGATAAGTAGTATGATCATTACCTTCATGTGTTGTAATTATTCTATTTTGCATGTAAAATATGTTGTTTACCTATGCTACGTATAGCTACTTACCTATGCTACTATATAAGTAGGATGATCATTACTCTCGATGAATTATGATGATATGTTGGTGAATGAAATTATGTATGTTATGCTAATTGAGTTGTTATGCCATAGGAATCACATGTATGCCATGTAATTATGTTATGTAATGAAATGCTTAGATTATGTTATGCAATGCTTATGCTATGTTATGTTATGTAAAGCTTAGGCAACATGCCATGTTTAATGCTATGTCATGCATATGAGTATGACACACCAAGAAAGTCATGAAATCAACATGTTCACATGCATTATGGTAAGATAAGATAAGTAATAAATCATGGGAACGATAAGTTTTAAAGATTGGCCTTATGTCATGGATGGATGTGTAAGACATGGACCTAAGCATGCTTCACAACATGTTCTGCTATGATTTATGTGGTGCCACAAACCTAAGTGTGGTTCAACATATGAATTATGTGGTGTCCCAGACTTAAGCGTGGTTCATCATATTTATGCTATGATATATGAGGTGCCATGGACCTATGCATGGTTCAACATACATTATGCAATAGTTTATGCAATCAACGACAACTAGACCAATGCACATATGTTATGATGGTTAGTAAGTAAGTGAAAGACAAGATGAATAAGTCATACATGAATCATATGAAATGCATGGAGTCAATCACTCATTCGTTCATGTTACATGTATTGCCATAATTATATCTTGAATTCTGTCTAAGTTACTGATGAGTGATCTGTATGCTATATGTATGTATAACTATGCATGAAATTTTTCAAAGCCAATCCTAAGGTTAAGTTAAAATTAAGTTTACAATACAATTGACAATTACTGAGTCTTTGACTCATTTGTTTGTTTGTTTTTATCATTTAATGTCCCAAATGATGAAGGTGTGGATACGGAGCAGGAGTGCCAGGAGTAGATTATTCCTCCAAAAACTTAGACCTTGAATAAATGTTATTTCCACATGGATTTAGTTATGCTTAGACATTTGAATAAGTGTTAATGGCACATAGGACTAGATTATCTTTCTTTATTATGTTTTAGCTTTTAGATATGGAACCTGCCATGCTAGGTAAGTTTTATGATTCAATAAATGAGTTATTTCTTTTGATGATGTCAAATCTCTTTACTAAGTATTATTTTACAAATGTACGTGATATTCCTCACCTACAGGAAGGGGTGTTACACACACAATGCTAAGCAAGGAGTTGCACGCACTATAGCCATTGTGCGCAGTGCATTGAACACCAAAGAGATTGCAATGAGCACAGCATTGTGGGCGCACTAACTAGGTGCTGCGCCGCACATGGTGTTACTTGCAACAATTGGAATCGTCGCCCATGGCATTGTGCTTCCAACAGCCAAGTGTAGCTCACTATCCATGGTGCTACGCATAGGCAGTGCCTATGTAATGCTACCATGGTGAAGTGTTGCCCTGGCGCAATGCCTCTACCAAGAGTTGTGACGTCGCCATTGATGGCTGCCACATTGTAACCAGTGGGGGCTTGAATTATTTTTCTTGAACCTAAACAGTTTAGTGATGTAGGGAGGAAGAATATGGATAGTTGTGTTGTTTTTTGGCAAATAGGTTTTAGGCTAGTAAAAATTGGTTTGGGCCAGTTTTAATCAATTTGAAAGTTTGGCCCATATGTTTGCATTCAAAAAAGGGTTTTAGTGAACTGGGCCTTAGGCTCAGCAAGCAAAGGCCGAAGAGGTTGCTAGGTGCCCAAGAGGCAACCCATGACCTTTCTAGTTTGGCCCAGTACACTAAAAAAACTCTCAGGCTATTGTTCTTGAAAGCTTGGACCATTTTTTGTGGCCCAACAAAAAGGTCCATGATACACTTGTTGGCAATGGACTTTTTGGTGTGCATACTGACTCGCTCAAAAAGAGTGACACAAATGTTATCCCAAGTACAGGAAAGTGACATAATAATTGTGAATAAAATTCATAGATCATCTCTTCAGAAAAAGTTATTTAAATTCAAACTCGTGTGAAATAGTGAAAATATTTACAAAGAAATAATAAAAATAAAAGTGGTGATATGTACAATAGATGAAAAAGTGCAATAGAAATGAAAAGTTACTAGTCATTAATCAGATTCATTTTGTTAGATTTGAGTGTAGCGATGAAAAGTAAGAGATTGTGATGCAAGATAGTAAATTAAAATTGCTGAAATTAATTAATCGAAATTTAAAGGAACAAGAAAAATAAATAACATCAAATTAAATTTCGGTTAGATTATAGTTATAGCTATATTAATAGTCTAATAAAGATTAATAAAAGTATAACAGATTTTTTTAAAATATTTTTTTTAACATATTTGTAATGATAAAATGTCAAATTTACATTTTAAAAAAACGGAAAAATCATACCGATAAAACCGGAAATATCAATTTAAGAAAGTAATCAGTACGTAATCGATTTTAAAAAATAAAAAATCGATCATATCGGTTTGATCTAAAATTTTATCCAAAATGGAACCGGTGACACCCTTGGCTGACATAAAAGACTCCATGTGAGTTGCTTTCAGCGTCCAACTTGTTTTTGCACCGTGCCTAAGTGCGTCCCAGGCCCCTTGTCTCTGCATGTTTTGCGCCGATTGCTTTTTATTTTTATTTTCTTTCTTGCGGCGTAAAACACTAAAACCAATGGGTCCCGTATCCACCGAAATGCTCATGCGTGAATTTTGCATGTTTTTGCTTTCGGCGTCAATTCTTTTCATGGCTTCTCAACCAAATGAATTCTCTTTTTCTTCTTCCCAGCTGCATGCGCATCGTCTTGCCTTCGTCAAACGAAACCATGCGAATGCATTTCTTTCATCCCAGCGTACGCGTCCGTCTGAAACGAAGAACAAAAGAAACCAAAAAATTGCTGCCTTCTTTCCGTCAAACGAAAAACTTGAGTTCCGCTTGGGAGTTTAAAAATGCTTGAGTCCCTTTCCGCATGAAGTGTGCGCGAGTCTTTCTTCTTCTTTTTTCTTCGTGTTTCCTTCCCGACGCTGGGTTCTTCTTTGTAGAACGAAATTCGGCGTGTAAAATCGAGTAGAACTTCAATATTTTTTTTTCTGGGTCTTCGCATCCAGCCAAAACCGAACTTCTTCTTGCAAAGTGTACTTGCTTGGATCAATTTTGACACACTCTAGTTGCCTCCGGCTCCTCATTAAACGTAAGGCAACAGTTGGGTTCTCAACAGGGAAGCAAGAGACGCCCGGAATCTAGTTTGGCTTGCTGCTTGGCACACCATACTTCTTTCGAACCTTGACTATCCGACTACAGTATAGGCACAAAACAAACACCCAACATCAGAGAGCAGGAAACGGGCTGTTGGTTGCTCTGTTTTATGGAAGAAAAACAGAGGTGCAACCCAACTTCTTCATGCAGTCTCGGCAGCGTTGGTGATGGTGCAGGGTGTTGTTGCGGTGGCTCAGGGGGTTGGCAACGTGGAGGCAGCAGGCTTCTAGGCTGTCTGTCGGCAGTGAGGTTTGGGCAGGAAGACGCACACGGGTTGTGAGTCCGTGGTGGAGAGGACGTACGGGGTTGTTTTTCTTCCTCTCGGTTTTTATTCTTTCTTTTTATTCCACCAGCTTTTGTCCAAAACAACCTGGCTCCACTTCCGTCAAAACCGAAAGAGTTGCCCAGCATTCCCGCGCGCGTTTCTTGCTTTTTCCTTTTTCATTCCTTTCGGCGTCCACTACGGGATTCCCGTTTGCTTTTCATTTCTTGTCTTTTTTTTTTTTTTTTTTTCTTTTCCCGTCTCTTGCCCAGCTTAAGTGTGTTTTTGACCTTTTATTTTTTTGTGCGTGAAGCCAAAGTCCAGTAATGGAAGTAAGAGAGAGAGCGAGCCCGAGAGGCGTTTCTGCTCCATGCATGAAACGTGGGGCTGCGGACGGTGGTGCTGGAGAACAACTGGGCGGTGGAGGCTGTGAGGGTGCGGTAAAACAAAAAGGAAATTAAATAAATAAATAAAAACAAAAATATAAATTAGACAAAAAATAAGAATATAATATTAAAGATGTTGTAAGAAATAATATCTAATTAAATCATAAATATTAAAATTAAGGTATAAATTAATTTAAATCATAACTTAGATTTATACTTTTTAATATTTTTTTTATCTAAAATTAATAATAAAATAATTAAAAATATATTAATTCTAAATATAGAAAATATCCAATAATTCTGTTCAATCACATACTTGGGCCAAAAGGGTCACAGCCCAATGCGCACAACTCATCTAAGCTTTGTGTTCTATTTAGGTCATCGGAGACAAAAATGGTGAATGATGTTTTAAACCCAAGGCCTTATACACCTTGTCTATGAGCACGGAGCTCATTGTTAATGTGGTTGCTGAATGTTTTTATTTTTTAACTTATTCACAAAATTTATGCCACATGAATACTTTTTCTTACTGGAATATTTTTGTTTGGCGTGATTTTCTAATATTACATAGTTTATTTGAACACGCGATTATGGTTATTGAATATATGCATGCCATGATATTATGAGATCATTTTATCACATTCAATAGATACTTTATTTTATGTTATAAATTGCGTAAATTATTATTTTTTCTGAATAATAAAAGTTTGGATGAAATGTGACGATTTGTGTTCATGTATTGTGATTACATGTACGTAAGTATGAGCTTGTTTTATCACAAGATTTTTTTAGGCTAATTCTAGTAATTAGTCTTCATGTTTTTAGGATGTGATAAAATAGAGTATCAAATAGATTGAATATGTATTGTTCATGCTTATGATTGACCCAAAGGAATATCTTAGATCTAAGAAGAAATTGTTTTAGCTTGTGACTAACTCGGTAGGCTGCTTATCTTAGTGGGATATGATTGAAATTGTTTTGAAATTAATCTTCTATATGGTATAAATTTATACAAAAATTAAATTAGAAATTAATAATTAGGCATTATGGTGCAAGATATGATTAGAAAATTTAGCGAATTTCCATCTAACTACGGATGTTAATCATTTTTTGTTCAAACTTAGATTGACACAACATGGAGGCATAGGATTAGGACTGTAAATGAATCTCTCCGCTTTAGAAATAATATGACTGAGCCAGGGATAGAAATAATATTCTCTCCACTCGATTTACACCCTGCGTGCATGGAGGCATAGCATTAGGGCTGTAAATAAATCTCACCATTCTAGAAATAATATTAATAATTGATAAAAATAATCTCTTCAATAAGTGGTATTATTTCTGGAGTAGACCGGTTACACCGCAGCGCTTTAGCACCGTCCCTTTAATTTTTCTACGCTACTCATTTCTGATAAGCAGCAGTTGACGGTTATTTGCAAGGAACAGAGGAGCGAGAGAGAGTGAGCGTCGAAGATAGAGGCGAGCCATGTCCGCCTATATACCTGAAGATCTTGTTCTAGAAGTTCTCCCCTGGCTTCCCCTAAAGTCTCTTATCCGGTTCCGATACGTCAGCAAATCTTGGGCCACCCTCATCGGTACACCCGATTACCTCTCCAAAAGTATTATCAACGATTGTATTCTCGTCAACCCCACCCATCCATTCCTCTTCGTAAAACGCGCCCGCATAACCACAGACGGAACTTTTTACAGTTACTCATTCCTATGCTACAGCACTCTCGCCTTTGCCTCTGAAATTCATCAAGATCTTCCGACGTTACAAAGCCCACATGATATTGAGGTTGTGGGTTCCTGTAATGGCTTGCTCTGCATCTTTGACTACATTGAAACCGGCAACATCTTTGTCTGGAACCCCACCACGGTGGAGTTCATGCTCCTCCCTCGCGCTTGGGACGTGGGCACTGTCTTTTTCGGTTTCGACCCGATACACGACGAGTTTAAGGTTTTGAGGATTCGCTATATGCTGGTGAACCACTTCAACTTCCCGGCTCTGAACCGGGAAGTGGAGGTTTATAGCCTAAGCGGCGGTTCTTGGAGAAATCTTGTCGTCAATATTGAAGTGCCTGATCTTCGTGAAAACGATTCAGCTTATACGAATAGTGTTTGTTTCTGGTTGGCGTTAAATTGCACTGGGGGCAAGAAGGTTATTGCGTTCGATGTGTGCGACGAGGTGTTCCGAACGACAGCGTTGCCCAATGCTACTCTTGTTGAAAGCTATTGTGAAAATTGGATGTCTCTCATGGTACTAAAAGAATCGGTTGCTTTGCTAGTTTTTCCTCCTGAAGAAGTAGAGGAGGAGAGATTCTTGGATATATGGGTGTTGCTCGAGTTTGGTGTTAAAGAATCTTGGATTCGGCTGGTGAGGATCGTACCCATTTGTTGTTTTGGATGGCCGTCGGGGTTTTGGAAGAAGGGCGAGTTGTTTATGGAGAGCGAGGGGGATTTGGTAATGTATGACCCTTTTACTCAATGCGTAAGAAATCTTCAGCTTGATGGGGAGTGGTTCCAGGTTCTACCTTTCACCCGTAGTTAGTTTTCGATCAACGGATAGGGATTTTTCTTGGGTCTTTAATGCGTTCATTACCTTTGAAACGGAGGGGTTTTCATTTGTTTTTTAGCTATTTTTCTTCGAGCAAGAGACATGAATTCGACGTTTTAGTTGATCAGATGCGCATCGATGAATGGTTGATTTGTTAAGCGGCAATCGTTTTCAAAGATATTAACAATGAGATGGATGGAAATTGGAATGCTTGTTTACTGAATGTTAATCTACTTTATACAGTTGAACTGCTCTAGACCTCGTTTATAAATGATTGCACAAAACATTGTGTATGTTGTGGGGAAAAAAATATTTGCATTAACTAGATTTGGAAATTTTTGCGGTCGCTTATGGATTTCCTGATTTCTTGAGAGGCTCGGGCTCTTATTTGAAAGTAACCGGAGGAGTTTCCAGAAAGGTATTGATCTTTAAATAATAGCTTTTTAACCCTAAATGCTTACTTGTATGAAAAATGGGGTTCAGAACCTTTTAACTTTTTTGTTGTGGTTGATCATATGATTAGACAACTGAGGAATTATTGCATCCCTTTCTGTAACACTCCGTCCCCAAAGGATAGGGTTGTTACTATCATTCACATCATAAAGCCCGGCAAAGAGATTCAGAGTCTGAATTAGCTCATTTATTGAAAAACATCAAAGAAACTGAACTGAACATAATTGTTTCGAAACTGAACAAAATGATAGAATATGAATTAATTCTGTGAATGACATAAAAGAATTCATGATCTTGGGTGAGTAACACTTATTCATTCCTAAGTCTTTATACTACATCTACTCCTGGCCGTCCAGCTCTGCATCCTCAAAATCACCATCTGAAAATTTGACATAGGAGAAAACAGGAAAACAAACAAAAAATGAGTTAAATACTCAGCAAATAGCACATCATACAGTAAAAGCAATCTAGCCTAACCTAAACTCAATTTCTGAATACCCTTCATACATACCTACAACATCATGGGTTAACACAGCATATCTATTCCTGAATAACATGAGTAACACATGTAACGTGAATGTATAATACTGGTTTATTTTGTCTTAACATGGAGTGAAACACGCTTGAGTCCGTGTTTCACCTAACTGAATATCATGGAGTGAAACACGCTTATGTCCGTGTTTCACTTAACTGGAGTGAATCACGCTTGGGTCCGTGATTCACTTAACTGAATAACATGGGGTGAAACACGCTTGTATCCGTGTTTCACCTAACTGGAGTGAATCACGCTTGAGTCCATGATTCACTTAACTGAATAACATGGGGTGAAACACGCTTGTGTCCGTGTTTCACCTAACTGGAGTGAATCATGCTTGGGTCCGTGATTCACTTAACTGAATAACATGGAGTGAAACATGCTTGAGTCTGTGTCTCACTTAACTTGAAGCTTCTTGTCTTTCTTAATGCATGATAATTCATTTTGTTCCTGAACTGGTCTAACATGGCACACTCTTGTTCAACTTGTCTAACATGACATACTCTTGTTCAACTTGTCTAACATGACATACTCTTGTTCGTGACATAGCTAACATGACCTTCTTTGTGTACATGGCGTAGCATACTTGACGTGACATACATGATCTGAATATTTTATAACTTTCCTTAGTTTGTGTGATCTATGTACTTCACGGCATTCATTGCATACATCCTCCA
The DNA here is from genome assembly GCA_029856935.1 of Cyclocarya paliurus. Classification (NCBI taxonomy): domain Eukaryota; kingdom Viridiplantae; phylum Streptophyta; class Magnoliopsida; order Fagales; family Juglandaceae; genus Cyclocarya; species Cyclocarya paliurus. The sequence goes on from CM056950.1 coordinate 18,650,704, forward strand.
AATATTGCAAAGCATACATAATCTGACCCTTTTTTGATACATGGCATACTAAACCCAATTTCTACATAAATATCTCATGGCTTTCATGCGATTTTTAGCAACAACCATTCATTCAAGCATTATCTCAAATTTCATTGAGGAACATGAAAAGAAATCTAACATTGACTTGCCTCTTAACGTAGCGTAAATAACCATCATAAACACCTCATAATTTCATACAATAATATTCACAATATGCATGCATTTATGTATTTACAATCATACTATTTTACCTCTTAGCACTGCCTCTGGATTTCCAACTTGTAGCGCGTCACCTATACGAGGTACGGAACGTTACTAAATTCCTAGATAAACATGCCGTGGTTCAATATGTGTTTAAATGTAAACTTGTAATTTAACATATTAGTTATCTTGATTTCATGCAAATCTAATCGAAGACTTGTAATTTATAATAATCCAGAATATCTAACTCAGTATACTCGATTCTTAATAAAGATCTGGTAGGTAACAAGTACATGAAATTAAATCTGGAATTACAATATGGACCTCATTAGCGCCTACATGTTGTCTGTGAAACAACCAGATTTATCCTATTAAGTCAAGGTGCTGGCAAGGATTCGGGCCTAGCACAAAACTACTAAGCCGAATGGGCCTCAAGCCCAAGCCTACTACAATTCTCAAAGTCGAGAGCCTTCTGTGAGAAGTGTGTGTGTGTGTCGTGCGAAACAGGGCTCACTGAGGGAAAGAGGTGGATGCGTGGTGGCTCAAGGTGGCTGGGAGTGACCGGCGGCGCAACTGGAGGATCTGTTAGGGACCCCGGTCAAGTCCCTAAACACTAAGTCCTCTTCGGCAATAGGCTCCTTTGGTTGACCGACTCCAAGTCCTTCACTTGCTTGGTTCACGCTCAAGGTTGGCTATGGTGGCACTTTGGGTATGGTGAGGTTAGTGTTTAGGCTAATGGGAAGTGTATGGGAAGTGTGAAAAGTGGCTAAGTGTGAGATCACAATGGGGAGTGGTGCACGGCACTAGGGTGAGCTAGGGTTGGCGCCACTTGCATTAGGGTTTAGGGTTTGGATGAGTGATGATGGGCGGCTAGGGTTTGTGTGGTAAGATGAATTAGGGTTTGGAGATAGGCAAGGGTGATGGGCGGCCAAAGCTTGGTCAAATGGGCAAGTGAGAGTTTTTAGGAAAGTTTCCTAAAAACTTGGGATTTGACTAGGATTAGGTTGTTGGCTGGCCAAGGGGGTTTGAGTGAGTCAACTAGGGTTTCCAATATGGAAACTCTAATATGGAAAGGGGAGTGGGCAGCTAGACTAATTCAAATAAGGCTTGGATAGCCAAAATTTGAATTTGGACTAGTATGGAAAGTAGGGATTTCGGTTATGGAGGGAATGGATGGTAAGAAGGGTATTTTGGGATTTGGTTTATTTATGGAAGGTAGGGCAAACAAGTGGTGGTCAAATTATGCTAGGGTAGAAGGATCAAATGGATGTTGGGAAATACTTGTGGGCCGAAACTCACAAGAACATGGATGAACAATGTATGAACAAGAACGTAAACTAACAAGATCAATAAGAATTAAATGGAGAACAAGAGAGTGAAAGGAAAAATACTCATAAGATAGATAGAATGGATCACACTTATTCACGAATTGCAAAGTGTGATCCTCTCCTTAGGGATTCACGAATTGCACCCCAAAGAGCCCAAGTGCTATGCACCGAAGGTGATCTCAAGAACAACTTAGTCCACAAAGGCTATTGTCAAAAGATGTCAAAGCAATGACTAAGGGTCCTATTTATAAGGTTACAACTTGGAAACCCCCAAAAGGTCCCTTTGCAATAAAAGAAATAAAAGGAATAAATAATTAAAATAACATAAATAAGGATAGTGGTATGGACCACATGGCTAAGGTGGTGCATGGGGTCGAATTTGGGCTTGTTCTCATGCTGAAAATACCCTTTTTGAGGGTTGGCTTGACTGTGGCTCGACCTTGGCTCGAGCCAAGGTTCGCTCGACCCTCCGCTCGACTTCGCTCGAGCGAAAACATACAGAGAGATCCACTCGAACTTCGCTCGACAGTCCGCTCGAGCCATTGTTCGCTCGACCTTCCGCTCGACTCCACTCGAGCGAATTCAACCCGAGAGCTCCGCTCGACACTCGCTCGACACCCCGCTCGAGCGAATTCAACCCGAGAGCTCCGCTCGACACTCGCTCGACACCCCGCTCGAGCGATCTGTGTGTGATTTTATGTGGGAGTCTAATCAGCATGGCCTGCATGCTGGGCGCCCCGTGCGTGTCAAGGCACGAGCCAAGGCATGCATGTGGCCGGACCATGGGCATGCTGGGCGCCCCGTGTGTGACAAGACACGGGCCAAGGCATGCTCGTGGTATGATCAAGGGGCATGTCCCCGACATGGCTAGGACATGTGCGGCAACTTTGGAGGCGACTTTTCGTGGGGGTCTAACAATCCCCCTCTCTTTAAGACTATCCTTGCCCTCAAGGATAAATTGAGGAAATCTCTCCCTTATATCATCATAGTCTTCCCAAGTAGCCTCTTCTTTTGGTGCTTTCCCCCATCTAATCAAAACTTGCCACACATCTTGTCTTTTTCTCCCCCTTGATACAACCCTATAATTAAGAGCCTCCTTTGGTTGTAAGAGCATACGCCCTTCTTCATCAAACTTAGGCAGCTCTTCCACAATGAGGTTAGGATCACCAATCCTCTTCTTGAGCACGGTCACATGGAATACCGGGTGTAGCTTGGAACTTGGAGGAAGTTCCAACCTATATGCCACTTCACCTATCCTTTCAAGTACTTTGAAAGGCCCATAATATTTCTTGGCCAACTTCAAGTTAAGCTTCTTCCTCAAGGTCATTTGGCCAAACGGTTGTAGCTTCAAGTACACATAGTCTCCCACCTCAAAGGTAACCAATCTTCTACCCGCATCATAGTATTTTTTCATTCTTTGTTGGGCCTTAGCAAGTTCTCTTTTTACCTTCACTAGGATCTCATCCCTAGTGACCAACTCCTCCTCCACTTCATTGTTCTTGGCCGTGCCCCTCTCATAGCTCACCAATGTTGGTGGAGCTCTTCCATAAACAACTTCAAACGGGCTTCTTTGTATTGATACATGGAAAGTGGTGTTATACCAATACTCGGCCCATGTTAGATGCTCACCCCACTTCTTTTGCTCTTCATGGCAAAAACACCTCAAGTATTGCTCAAGTGTCCTATTAACCACTTCGGTTTGCCCATCGGTTTGAGGATGATAGGATGAACTAGCCTTCAACTTGCTCCCTTGGAGCTCAAACATCTCCTTCCAAAAGGAACTCATGAAGACTCTATCTCGATCCGTGACTATGCTCTTTGGGAATCCATGAAGCTTCACAACATTGTCAATAAATGCCTTTGCCACACTCTTGGTTGTGAATGGATGAACAAGTGGAATGAAATGACCATACTTGCTCAATCTATCCACCACCACAAGTATTACCTCAAACCCGCCACTAGTGGGAAGTCCCTCCACAAAGTCCATGCTTAAGTCCTCCCAAATCAAGTTAGGAATTGGGAGAGGTTGCAAGAGCCCGGATGGTGGTCTTGTATCATACTTGATCTTTTGGCATGTGTCACACTCGGCCACAAGGGTCTTCACGGCCTTCTTGATCCCTTCCCAATAAAAGAAGTGCTTCACTCTAATGTAGGTTCTCAACCAACCCGAGTGGCCTCCTTCTTTGCTATTGTGGAAATGGTCTAGGATCTCTCTTCTCAAGTTAGGAACATTTGGCACATATACATGCTCCTTGTAGTAGATCAAGCCGTCCCTCACTTTGAAGCCAACCACCCCATCACCTTGAGCCTCTAAAAGCTCAACAATCTCTATGGCTCTAGCATCAATCTTTGTAGCTTCTCGGATCTTGTCCCATATCATCCATTCAGCCCCACTCAAGGCCAACTTATTCGGTTCTTCCTCTTCATGCACTAGCCACAAGGTTGAACTCCCTCTTTTCTACTCAAAGCATCCGCCACTTTGTTCTCTTTACCCGGTTGGTAAATGATGTCATACTCAAACCCAAGTAGCTTCACTAAGAACTTTTGTTGCTCGGGGTGACAATTTTTTGTTGTAACATATGCCTTAATGCTTGTTGATCGGTTATGATGGTGAATTTGCGGCCCAACAAGTAAGGCCTCCACATCTTGACCGCATGGACAACCGCAAGCATTTCCTAGCATAAGTGCTCCAAGCTTTCTTCATAGGGCCGAGAGCTTTGGAGATGAAAGCCAAGGGCCTCTTGTCTTGAACCAAAACCGCCCCAATCCCCTCACCACTAGCATCAGTGTAGACCTCAAAAGGCCTCTCAAAATTAGGTAAGGCCAACACGGGTGTCTTGGTCATTGCTCTCTTCAATTCCTCAAAAGCATCTCTTGCCCTTGGTTCCACTCAAAGTTGTCCTTCTTCAACAAGGATGTGAGTGGCTTAGCTATGAGCCCATAATTCTTTACAAACCGTCTATAGTAACCGGTAACCCCAAAAAACCTCTAAGGGCCGAAACATCCTTTGGTAGTGGCCAATCCACCATGGCCTCAATCTTTCTTTGATCCACTTTCACCCCCTCTCCCGAGATGAAGTGACCAAGGTACTCCAATTCTTCTTCCATAAAGGCACATTTGGAAGCCTTAATGAAGAAGTGATGCTCTTCCAATATCTTCATAATAATCCTCAAGTGGTCTTTGTGCTCTTCAAGGGTCTTGGAGTAAACCAAGATGTCATCAAAAAACACTAGCACGAACTTCCTCAAAAGAGGCTTGAAGATGGTGTTCATGGCGGCTTGAAAGGTGGATGGAGCATTGCACAATCCAAATGGCATGACAAGGTATTCAAAGTGCCCGGAGTGTGTTCTAAAGGCCGTCTTGTGGACATCCTCCTCCTTCATTCTAATTTGGTGGTAGCCCGCCCTCAAGTCTAACTTGGAAAAGACCCTTGCTCCATGGAGCTCATCAAGCATCTCATCTACGGTGGGGATAGGGAATCTATCCTTCACCGTGGCTTCATTCAAGGCCCTATAATCGGTACAAAACCTCCATGTCCCATCCTTCTTCCTCACAAGTAGCACCGGGGAAGAGAATGGGCTAGTGCTTGGCCTAATCAACCCATTCCTCAACATTTCATCGACTTGCCTTTCTATCTCTCCCTTTTGGAAATGGGCATACCGGTATGGTGGGACATTTACCGGTCTCTTCTCATCCACTAGCACAATCCGATGGTCAAAGAGCCTAGAAGGTGGCAATGAAGTAGGCACCTCTAGAACTCCTCTATGGTCCTTCAAGACCTCAATTACCTCCTCGGGCAGCCCCTCCAATTCACTCTTAGGCTCATTCTTGGCACCCTTTTCAACATTCCACAAGGAGTCTTCATCGGCTACCATAATGGCAAAACATTGAGCTCCTCCCTTGCACAACTTCTCAAACATGATAGCCTCACAAGAGGTGACTTCTTTGGATGTCAATGCGGTCCATATTCTCTTCTTTGACCCGAGCTTGAACTCCATGGTCATATTATGGTAGTCATGTATTACTCTCCCAAGGCCCTTGAGCCAAGCATTGCCTAGCACCACATCAAGTCCGACTAGTGCCAACACATGTAGGTCGGCCACAATCCTTACCCCTTGAATGTTCATCTTTACCTCTTTGACAAGCCCATCACACCTAAGCTTGTTCCCATTTGCTACCTTCACTTCAAAGGGTTCAATGGTGCACGGCTTCAATCCCACTTTGTTCACAATATTGGCATTGACAAAGTTGTGAGTGGATCCACTATCCACTAGGAGAGTCACCTCAAATTTTCCCACCCATGCCATCACTCTCATGGATGTAGGCCTTTGGACACCCGAAATAGCATTCAAGGACAATTCGGCCTCTAGTGTCTCACTAGATTCGGCCTCTACATACTCGGGTCCATCACTAGTTGATTCTTCATGCTCTTCTTTCTCTTCTTCACTTGTGTCTTCTTCAAGCAACACATATGCTTGACCGGCCTTACACTTGTGCTCTTTGTTCCACTTGTCACCACATTTGAAACAAAGCCCCTTCTTGATCCTCTCTTGGACCTCTTCTCTTGATAACTTTTTTACTTCATAAGGCTTTGGTTTAGATGCACTCCCTACTTCCTCCTTGCCCTTCCAAGGAACTTTGGTTTGCAAAGGTTTGGTGAACTTGCTCCCCATGTCCTTGAATTGACGCTTCTCAATGTGAGTGCTCTCCTCCAAAATCTCGGCCATTCTCATAACTTCTTGAAGCCTTGTTGGTTGCTTCAATTTTATCTCTTTGGCTAGCCACGGTTTCAAGCCATCTACAAAGGTGCCAATGAGGGCCTCTTCGGACCAACCCCTCACTAGGGTTTGGAGTTGCCGAAAATCATCAATGTAGTTGTGCACCTTCCCTTCTTGTTTCAACTTGGCAAGTTGCCCATGGTGGTTAACAATTGGTGAGGGGCCGAATTGCATCAAAATTCTTTCTCAAAGGCCGTCCATCCTAGGCGTCTCCTCTCCTTGTCATATTGATCACGTAGCCATCTCCACCACTTACTTGCCCTTCCTTCAAGATGGAAGCAAGCGGTTGATACTCTCTCATCTCTTGGAACTTCATAGACCCGGAAGTAGTGGTCTACTTTATCTAACCACTCATAAGGATCCCCCCCATTGAACTTGGGGAAATCCACCTTTGGTCGCCTAGGTCCCCGGTCATGAGCCCGGTTTCCTCTTCTTTCATCATAGTGATCATCATCATGTCTTCGGTTTCTATACCCCTCTCTCTATCTCGGTTGTGATGTCTTCCATTGGCATAGCCACCATAATCATTCGGTTCCTCATGGCCCATATCATACTCGGCCTCATAGTGTTCTTCATGCCTTGGAATTTCAAACCTCACATCTTGAGGTTCCCTCCAATTACTTGGACTTCTAGTTCGATGATCCTCCTCTCTAATCCATCTTTCCACGGCCACTTGATCATTCTCAACACGGCCTCCTCTTCTATACTCGGCTCTTGGTGGATCATGCATGGAACCCGTCACGCTTGTCTCGGCTCCATCAACAAAGGCCTCTTGCCTTTGCCCATTCGGACTAGGAACTCTCCTTTGGCCATTGTGTTCGGCCAACCTTCTTTCAAGCCTCTCAAGACTTGCATTATTCTCACGTCTCATGGCATCCGTGGCACGCCTATTTTCTTCGGTCTCACGGGCATTAGCATTCAAAGCCATCCTTAGTTCGGCCAATGAGGATGTGACCTCACCAAGGACACTAGTCAATTTTGTGGTGTGCCCTTCAAAGCTTCAAGGCGTTCCCGGTTGGAACCACCTTGATCCTCGGCTTCATTCTCTTCTCGGTTCATGGTTCCTTGGCTTGCACTGAATCTTGCACTGAGTCTTGCAACTGAGCTTGCAACTGAGTCTTGCAACTGAGCTTGCAAACTGAGCTTGCACGGAAATTGGACAGCACTTCGGTTGGTGGAGCTTGATCACGGCTCAAAGGTCCAACCTTGGGTCCCCCACCTTCAAGGGTGGTCGACCCCTCTTGCACACGGTCCAACCTCGGGTCCTCTACCTTCAAGGGTAGCCGACCCCTTCGAGAACTCTACTCCGTCCTCTACCTCAACCCCCAAACTCCAATTTCACAAGTAATATCACAGATAAATGGGATCCAACGAGGGTCTCCCCCAACCAATTCACAAAGTTTGGGTTAACGCGTCGTTTACCTCGTGGAGAAGTGAAAACTTCTCAAGAACACCAAGCAAGATGCCTCTCAATGAAAGCACCAATTAATGTTAGGGACCCGGTCAAGTCCCTAAACACTAAGTCCTCTTCGGCAATAGGCTCCTTTGGTTGACCGACTCCAAGTCCTTCACTTGCTTGGTTCACGCTCAAGGTTGGCTATGGTGGCACTTTGGGTACGGTGAGGTTAGTGTTTAGGCTAATGGGAAGTGTATGGGAAGTGTGAAAAGTGGCTAAGTGTGAGATCACAATGGGGAGTGGTGCACGGCACTAGGGTGAGCTAGGGTTGGCGCCACTTGCATTAGGGTTTAGGGGTTTGGATGAGTGATGATGGGCGGCTAGGGTTTGTGTGGTAAGATGAATTAGGGTTTGGAGATAGGCAAGGGTGATGGGCGGCCAAAGCTTGGTCAAATGGGCAAGTGAGAGTTTTTAGGAAAGTTTCCTAAAAACTTGGGATTTGACTAGGATTAGGTTGTTGGCTGGCCAAGGGGGTTTGAGTGAGTCAACTAGGGTTTCCAATATGGAAACTCTAATATGGAAAGGGGAGTGGGCAGCTAGACTAATTCAAATAAGGCTTGGATAGCCAAATTTGAATTTGGACTAGTATGGAAAGTAGGGATTTCGGTTATGGAGGGAATGGATGGTAAGAAGGGTATTTTGGGATTTGGTTTATTTATGGAAGGTAGGGCAAACAAGTGGTGGTCAAATTATGCTAGGGTAGAAGGATCAAATGGATGTTGGGAAATACTTGTGGGCCGAAACTCACAAGAACATGGATGAACAATGTATGAACAAGAACATAAACTAACAAGATCAATAAGAATTAAATGGAGAACAAGAGAGTGAAAGAAAAATACTCATAAGATAGATAGAATGGATCACACTTATTCACGAATTGCAAAGTGTGATCCTCTCCTTAGGGATTCACGAATTGCACCCCAAAGAGCCCAAGTGCTATGCACCGAAGGTGATCTCAAGAACAACTTAGTCCACAAAGGCTATTGTCAAAAGATGTCAAAGCAATGACTAAGGGTCCTATTTATAAGGTTACAACTTGGAAACCCCCAAAAGGTCCCTTTGCAATAAAAGAAATAAAAGGAATAAATAATTAAAATAACATAAATAAGGATAGTGGTATGGACCACATGGCTAAGGTGGTGCATGGGGTCGAATTTGGGCTTGTTCTCATGCTGAAAATACCCTTTTTGAGGGTTGGCTTGACTGTGGCTCGACCTTGGCTCGAGCCAAGGTTCGCTCGACCCTCCGCTCGACTTCGCTCGAGCGAAAACATACAGAGAGATCCGCTCGAACTTCGCTCGACAGTCCGCTCGAGCCATTGTTCGCTCGACCTTCCGCTCGACTCCACTCGAGCGAATTCAACCCGAGAGCTCCGCTCGACACTCGCTCGACACCCCGCTCGAGCGAATTCAACCCGAGAGCTCCGCTCGACACTCGCTCGACACCCCGCTCGAGCGATCTGTGTGTGATTTTATGTGGGAGTCTAATCAGCATGGCCTACATGCTGGGCGCCCCGTGCGTGTCAAGGCACGAGCCAAGGCATGCATGTGGCCGGACCATGGGCATGCTGGGCGCCCCGTGTGTGACAAGACACGGGCCAAGGCATGCTCGTGGTATGATCAAGGGGCATGTCCCCGACATGGCTAGGACATGTGCGGCAACTTTGGAGGCGACTTTTCGTGGGGGTCTAACAGGATCCCTACGGTGGTGCGACGCCAAGAGAGAGGGAGAGAGAGAGAGAAAGAGAGAGTTTAGAGAGATAGAGTTGGAAATTAAATCATCGAGAGGGAGGATCTGTGTGTGTGTCGGCAGTGGCCTTACCTGAGGGAGTAGGTGCGACGGGGCTAGGCTGGCCGGCATTTTCTGGTGCCGTCGGTGGTGCTCCGACACCCTAGGGTGATCGGCAGTGGCTGGGCAGAGATTCGGCTCAACGATCTTGGTTCTTGCTCTAGGTATTCTTCTGTGTTTAACACAGAGAGTATCAGGGCTTATATAGCTAGTGGGGAGGGGAGAGGCGTGAAATACTTGGCAGTTAATACTCGGGAAAACAAAAAAAATCCTACACGGGTATGGATTCTGGGGGGGGGGGGGCTGGTTGTGCCGAGTTGTAGTTAAACTAGGAAACTAACCTAACACGGAACTAATGGGAAACTCCTAAAATGATAAAAGGAATAATTAAAATAAATAAAGAAATAAGATAAGGAATTAAATAAATAAAATAAAATAAAATAATAATATAATATTAGTTTTTAAGCCCTAAGTCTGAACCCGTATGTTACACTTTCCTAGACGGCCTTGAATTTAGGAGCAAGATTAGCGATACAAAACGTGTTAAGAAAGGATGGTTTGAAAATTTAATATGTGTCAGCTGGGATTTATATCTTTTTCTAGTTTAGTTGCTTTGGATGTCTGTTGTTTAACAAGAATTTTCTCGGAGATGACTTATAGGCTAATATTGCTTTAGGATTGCAACATCAGTTAGGTTTACGAATAGGTGCTTGATCTGCATGAACTTTTGAACGACTACCGTGCTCGAGATTGATTGTAGAAAAAATGTCAACTGACTTCCTGATGTGCGCGCTCCAATATCTAGCGGTTTGAATAGTGAGTTAAGATAAAGATGAGTTGAGATGAAAATTTAAAATTGAATAAAATATTATTTGAATATTATTCTTTAATATTATTATTTTTTTGAAATATGAAAAAGTTAAATTGTTTATTATATTGTATGAAAATTTTAAAAAGTTATAATGATGAGATGAGAAAAGATATTTTTTAATAGTGAACCTTTCTTTTTTCTTCAAGAATAGTGTGTGAGACGTACATACCTTAAGAATGTATCTATCATTATTCAATTCTAATAGCAAGTAATGTTGCATTAGAAAAGACGGGATAAAAACAAAAAGGAATGAAAGAATGGAATGCATGTTGAATTTAGGGAATGCTCATTTATTGTAATTATTTTTGGCATTTTAAGACCAAGCTCTCATTGTGCTTTTCATTATAAACTACAGAAGGGTTAATTTGACATACTGTTATGATTTAGCTGGTTCCGATGGCTTGGCTATGCCATTTTATGCTTTTAGAATACTCTGAATGGATTATGGAAAATGTTATGTTAAATAATGTTAAATCGAATTACCTTAAAGAGCGAAATTCCCACAAGGTCGGATATTTGCTCGTCTTACAGCCCATGTCACTTTGTTGTTTGCACTTCCATGTCGTTTAGGAGGCTATTAGAGTCTCTTAAAAAATTTCACGCTTCAAGATCAAGAGATTTAAATGGTTTCTCTGGGAAAAATTAAGAGAGAGAGAGAGAGAGGAGAGTTTTTATTTTTCTCAGGAGTCTTTTTCTCACACAAAATTAATGTATACATCTTATTTTAAAGAGTTTTCACACCTGGAAGTTAATTTACTGCCCTAAATATGTGGAAGTTAAATAACCTCCCTAGAGTTGTGATAGTGGGTGGGGAGTTAACAAATAACTTCCTTACCCATGTGAACACTACTTGGTCATGGGATTTACCCATTACCAACATCTCTCACTTGTCCACTATGGATGCTATGTCCATTAACAATCTCCTCTAGATCTCTCAATCAATTATCCCTCATACAGAAAAATGAAACGTGCGACCTGACGAGAAGGTAAAGGGTAGGAGTACTATATCAAGTCACCATCATACTAACATAGTATATCACTCATTATATCTCGTCTATCCCCCAGAGTGTTTGATCTCACTAGATCAAGTGTCCTTAATCCCTCACTAGTTTATAACTCAAAGCATTTCTTGATCTCACATATATAATATGCTCATGATTATATCGAGTCAAAACGACACAATCGCTCGAGCTCCAAGGCATAAAATAACAAGTAAGAATCCAAACAACCTTTCATAGACACTCATGTCAATTTACTTAGAGAAGTGACTGCTTTTTAGACATGGTATGCGAGATCGTATCATTCGTGGCCCTAAGAAAATATGCTAAAGTAGCAACATCAAGTTTTCATTTCATGACATAGTTCTAGGCTTAAGGGCATATGAATAGATCATTTATTGATCCATTAGGGCTCACATAGTGATGGAGCAAGGACTCATCCAATCACTTCCTCATATGGTCGTCTACAGTAAATAAGTATGAAATGTTTGTTGCGACAAAAGTCCCACTTAATTGGGCTTGTCACATTTAAACACCGTAGGAATCTTAGTCCAATCACCACAAAAGTGCTCTAACTTTAATTTCTTAGCACAATCACTCATCTAGCGCTTGTCTAAGATCTCATATTCCACTTTAATCAAGTTTTATGAATTTGTGCAAATACTTCATATACAACTCTTGTAAGTTTCATCTTAGCCAAGCTAAGGCGACATTTTTTAAATTTATCTTAAATACTCCAAAGCATTAAGATATTTACTAGCTCGCTTTCTAAGTGCCAAAGTAATTAATCAACTTGTCTCATCTTGCTCGATACTCAAGCGCTAAGGTGATCATCCATGTGAGTGGGCTGATCTTTGCCTGGTGACTTCTTTATAATGTATGATTTTCACTTAGTATCAATTAATTAATAATATGAGAAAAACATAATAATGTCACTGCAATAGATACTGATAGTGTTAAATATACAATAAAGTTTAAGGTATCCTCAATACAATATATATCAAATCCGATGAAGTCCTAAACTCCGAACATGAGTTTGGAAAATATTTATAAGAGTATTCTTGGTAAGAGGATCAGCTACCTTCTTGCTAGTAGAGATATGTTGTAGGATCACCTCACCTCGTGCAACAACATCTCGAATGTAGTGAAAACTATGTGTTTGGTTCTTCCATAGTATTTGGGATCCTTGCCATATGCCAAATCTACCATACTATCACTGTTTATCTTAATGGCTTCATCTACAAGAGCCGTAACCTCCAGGCGTAGGAAAAATCTTCCTCAACCAAACAACCTCTTATACAATTGCTGAGCAAGCAACGTACTCTAACTCCAT